>OY728133.1:814664200-817064200 GCA_963277665.1 Viscum album
ACCCCACCCTCTAGTGACATCCCTATCAAAAAGTTTCAATTAGAAAAATTCCACTAGCAATTCTAGGACATGATCCGTCACTCCATCATACAACCTTTCGGTGAACACATATGTTATAGGGAATCATACACCACACCATGATATATCCTCTTGGGGAATCAACTAATCTCCCTCATTGGATTTCTCATGTCACAAAAACACATCTCTATGAGGGAAGAACCAATCAACTTATTATATTAAAAGATACAATGGGAAACATCGAAACAAGGTTACACTGACGCCCTACATCATCCTAGCTTAAAACTCGATCATGGAGATGAAAGAAAAGAGTACCTAAAATAGTGTATACAAATTTTAACATTAGATGTTAGTAGAGACACATAGCATACATTTTATCATATTTTTAGTTGAGGGGTCATTGACATCCAAATACATTTCTATCCATGGAACTTAGATCCAGGTCCCTTAGCATTACATTGGATTATTTGTGTTGATGGATGGATCTCGTAGAGAAGTGCATCACCCATATCTCATCCTTATCCTCTTCCAACTCCACCACCTTGGGGACCATGGTTTCCATGCTTCGGTGGTCATTGATCAAGGCGCTATCTCTACCATGGCAATCCATCAGTTATTATCTCATATTGTATGCAGGACGGGTCAGGCTGTTTCACACCATGTGCCCTCATTGATCACAAGAACAACACAAAACCTCATTGAGCATCCATTGTGCTATGCTATATCCCTAGAATATTTGACCACGTACCTGATCCAACTCACGAAATGGTTTCATACACCAATATCTCACCGAATATTTCCTGCTAGCTGCTTCATATTACTCATCTCTATGAGTAACATTTTTAGATCCAGATGTCTAGAATCCATATCACTGAAAGATCCCTATATCCATTTCCTGCTCCAACACCCAAGAAAATGTTGGGATTCACAATTGCAGTATACTGGCATGCATCTCTATGTGGATCAACTATTTAAACTTTCATGCTCCTATGTTTCCATCATAAATCATGTCAATGGAGTAGCACATAATTTTCATGATCCTTGATGCATAATTAACAACTGCCATAATTTCCAATTGAAATTACCTAATATCCTGAATCCAGAATAAATGCCCAAATGATGGTACTACTCCTCATGAAAAAACATATATAATTCAATCCATGAGAAAGTCAACCCAACATGCATCTTTATAGAAAGGATCCACCAATGCCCAGCTGCATCGTGGAAAATGATACCTTCCAGTATGACCATCTCATCCATCAATGTCTGTACGAGATTGAAAACAATGACTAATTACTATAAATAAGCCTATGCTTCCCGAGGATATTGATCGGTATAGAACCTCAGTGGTATATGATGTTGAAACTCACAGAGTGTGTTATGCCTGCACGTATCCTTACGCTGCTATGTAGGGATGATATGTTGCTCAATAGGTGGAGTTGCTGCTACCTACCAATAAAGAGGAAAGGGATCATAGAATGGATGTTGAAGCCAGGCATTGTCTCTCATTCGATCATTATCATGAATGGATGATAGTATCTTGTATTACTGTCATCACAGAGGTATCTCAAAAGTTTTCAAGAAATACCATAGTCATTTCAATATATATATATATATATAACAAGAGGGAGATGAAACATGATTTGTAGTAAAATACTCAATCTTATATGATTCATGTACCATTAGTCAATGGAATTTTTTTTATCATGTCGTGTTGATAAGAAATTATTAATGGTCCAGGTGAATGGATATTTCCACCACCACACAATCACTAGACTCCATGGCTAGAGAGATACACTGAAGTCACTTTTACACTATTTCCCTAACACAAACCAAAACTTTTTATGGAAACGTTGAAAAAACATCTCAATTGTTAAACAAGCTCGGATACCAATATTTCATGATCTGAACCTTGTTGAGTTTCATTATTCAACAACCCCAAGACCCCATATATATTCTAGGGGCTGGAGACTCGCATCGATGGAATAACTAACCCATTCTAGCCTTTTCCTAAGTACATGTACACACACACACACACATATCTAACTCAAACCAAATGTGTGGAGGGAAAGAGTAAAAGATGCAACACATATATAATGTAATTCATAGATGCTTAAACCACTAGAAATTATCAAAGCATGTTAGAATAAAATAAATATTAATGGGGGAAATAAAATCAAACCCATTGAACTATCCAAGCATGAAAAAATAGGAAAATAGAATTTGTAGAGTGAAAAACATCCGAGTCCTAAGCTATGACCACTATACACAATCCAAGAAGACAATATCTTAATGATCATATGATGTCATGGTTGACTAGTTCTTTGTCTTTAAAATACATGAAACATGTGGGAGAATCCCATAGAGGGGTGAGTATAATCATACCATGCATAACACCCCAAAAGGGTGAAGGGGGAGTAGTAAAATATATAATATGAGAGGAAATAAACAGATTGAAAAAGGTACAATGACAGGGTACAACTCAACCCAACCAAGATTGAATGTAAACTCATACAAACACAACGATCTTGTCATTGAGAGAATATGAACATATTGTTGAGTATTTTCAACAAATATGATGATATTAGATTACTCCAACCCAGGGAATGTAGACACAAAAATCACACGACCTACCCCATGGGTCTTCACCACTCTTAGAAGGATACTACCCAAATAAAAGGTGTGGATCCATAAAGTATATTTATATTCTCAATAAATGAATCCAAAAAAATATATAAAGGGGGTCTTCATCACATAACTTTGCACAAGGAAAATATTATCTAATATTTCCCAATTTTCCATTAATTATTTCCAATATCCCACACATCTTCAAAAAACAAACAAGTATTAGGTAACCAATCACCACACCATGATACTATATTCATTTGGTGGCACTGAGTCACATATATGGTTTGGATCGCCTCATAAAAACACCTATCAATGGGGAATCTGTTCCTCTTTCTCATGAGACTAAAGATACATCTAAGCATATCACATCGATGTTCCTCATAGTAGAAGGACCACAATTTTCTAGTAGAGGACACACTCTCTACTGCGTCATGGGAGTTCCACTATGGTAATAGTGGTAGATGACCTACACCCATGATAATGAGGGGATCCAATCCAGTGCCATGGGGACCTGCACTCTATTACAACTTGGGGGTTCCACACTAGTCATTGAGAACCCACAACCTATGCATACAAGGGTGATCCACTGAGAAGGTAGAGGATCCTCAACCAAGATGATGGGGGATTCCAATCTAATGGTCAAAGACCCATTCCTTAGTATCACACGGGGGATACACTCAAGGAAATCAACAACACACACCCTACTCAAAAAGGGAGTTAAAATCATACGTATATTTAGAGGACCTATTCCCATTTCCATGGGGGTATCACTATAGAATAAGTCTATCATTATCTTTGCAAATTATATAAATCATTGAGCCTCTTCTGAAATGGGGAACGCTGCTGGAACATTTCACATAGTAACTTCAAAGATATAATTGAGGGAACCATTAAATTATAATAAGAAAATGAATATGGATATGAAATTCATGAGCCAATATGAGAGGTTAAATAAAGGAGATAACAAACTTTGATGTTTCAACAAAAATAGTTACATAGGATTACAGCAATAGACACCGAATGTGGTCCCAATATACTACACAGTTGTGGCCTCACCATAACATGTCATTCTTTCAATGTAGAACTACATAGAATTTAAGGGAACTACATGACATGTCTTGAAAAAAATACCTATGAATGCATGAGGATCATCATCAGTCTGATTAAAAAAAATGTAAATATCAATTATGACCCTTCAAAAGTATCAGGATATCGAAACAGATCACATTGTTTTCATCATCACTAAAAACCACTCGAGTTAGGATATTCAATTGTCTAAATTGGAAAACAAGAATAAATTTCACATTTTGCCCCATCTCACATGAACAGTGAATAATGTGATTGTGCCACGTGACTAAATTAAATATACAAACATGGATTTAAAACATATTTATTAATTTTAGAGTCACAACATCACATGATGTTTATCATTTTTTCACTATATGAGGGATGTATATCAAAAACAAGATCCCAAAATAATAATAATTTTATTATTATTTTCTGTTTCATTAAGTCAAGAATGATGTTTAAAAATGTTATTGAACATTGGTATTAAAATTTTTGTCTCAATTATAGGGTTATTCTTCCATTAACGATTCATAAATCAGATATCACATGAATAATTTAGTTATGGATACTTTTTAGACAACCAAAATAATGATGATAATAATAATAATAATATTATAATAATGTTATCCATTTGGATGAGACACATGGCCCCATCAAATAAATGTTGCATCTCCCCTCCCCCTATTTAAGGTGCCACTTTTTATTATTCTGTAATTTACTCATTAAATATTATTATTGTTAATGCAGTTATAATGATAACTATTGTTAATGAAATACTCATTATTATGTTCCACCAAGGAGGACATCTCACCCCCACATTTACCCTTTTAAATTATTTATTCAAACCATTTTTCTTCCAATTTAAAATATTTTAGTTATTCAAAATATATTAATTATAATTATTATTATAAAAATTGATTTAAATGATCTGGAAAACACACCATTATATTTATAATTTAATTCCATAGAAACCAAATTTCCATTGTTAAATTAAAAACGTTAATTTAAAAAAAACACATTTTTATACATCAAATATTATTATTAATTGACAAAATCACAATAAAAATCTCACATTAATTTAATTAACTCATAAAAATTATTATTTTTAATAAAAATAATTATTAACGCTTTCTGTATTTTCCACATCTGACAACCTCGTTGGAGATACAAGTCAAACCACCACCACACTCACACCAATTATACTCCACCATGATATACCAAAAAGGTAAATCACATGAAATGTATGCCATCACACCGCATGTCATTGATGCATTCTAAAGAGTAAAAATGGGATTATTGACTCGATCTTGAACCCCATTCAATCATAAACACGCACCCGCACTGCTTTTTTGATCCATTCCCAAAACATCTTACCTTGAATTTATCAATATATCCCCAAACTATTTTTTCATATGCCTCTAATTACACCACAATGAATATGGGGGTTTGACATCATTCTAACCCACCCCAAAAGAATTCAAAATGTAACCCCCTGTTTCGACGATGAAGAACATGATGAACAGTTTGTGGAAAACACCAATAACAAAAGTGTTAAGTATCAATAGACATTATTTCTTGGACAATGATTTTATAGTAGGGAAATATAGGTCATAAACATGGAATAAAAATAAATAAATTGATAGGATAATTTATTTAGATACTTGGGCTCATGGAACTGCATAAATTAAGGCAATTCAAATATAGTAAAATCAGTATTCTTTATATTTTAATCAAAATGTGCAGAAACCTCAATTGATGAGTCCTAACTCAATTGGAAATTTATAATTGGTGATGAACACATCCAATAGTGATAAATATGATCTTCTGCATCTGTCTCCTATTGATTCTCTATGAACAGATTGTTGTTCATCATCTAGTCTCAACCCACCAATTGAGAAGGAGTGTAAGATCCTCTCAAGGATACCAGGGTTATCTAGCAACCCCTAGAAAAGACCCATAGAATCATTATAGTTGAATAAAATTTTTAGGACATTAAATTTAAAATAAAAAAATAAGTTATTTATTTCAACTAAAGAAACCCACCAATATCCAGCTCTTCCGATCCTCGTGCACTGAACAATATTAAGATCCCCCTAGGGAAATCTATATATTATAAACTCAATGGTGCATTAGATTTCTGATACGAGTCTCCATCCACATGTTATTTGTGATTAGGGTTATTAAATAAATAAATTAGTGTTATTTGTTTATCCAATGTACCCACTAATACCTTCCAAACTGGAACATATCACAATGATGAGCTTTAGGTGAAACATACGGTAAAATCGACATTATGGATTCAATAGTTGTTTCAGATATCTGATTTGAGACTCTGTTTATGAGATATTCCAATTTTCATGAAAAAACGTGTGACCATAATAAAATTATATTAATTATTTTTATAAAATTAATTCCAATATCAATGGTCCTCGTAATTATAAAGTATTTTAGTGCATGGCTCTCAAAAATATTTCATTGAATATTCCAATGTCTTACGTAGAAAAACTGGAGTCTCAATTGTCATTCACAAGAATAAAATATTTCAAATAACATTAGGATAAATTTTATTATATGATATTGTATAAATATTTCCATTTAATAATATTTTTAGATTTTCTATTTCTTTTAAATCCATATCCTTGTAGATCAACCCCTAATAAACTTAATTTTATCATAAACTTTGTAATGAATTTATAATGTTTTCTGAGATAATTATGGTGAAAAATTAAGTTAACATTATTATATAATATAAACTATAATGACAAAAAATATGGATTTTGTTTTTAAAAATTTAATTTAATTGATTTTATGATTTCAGTTGAAAATTATACCCGTAGATGCAAAAAAATTGGGTTTTCAAAAGGAAAATTATCACATGAATGAAAGTATATTATATAAAAAATCAATATATAATTCATTCCAAAAAGATAATATGTATTTATTATAATAGTATTTTAAAATTTTAATTTGAATTTTTTTTTATTTTTTTTAAACATTATAAATAATTTAAATAAAAATGAATTTTTAAATGAATGTTAGCATTACACACTATTAATCGAAAAAATAAACATCCTAGAAAGTTGAAGAAAAATTTCACCATAAAAAATTTAGGTATGATTATTTAAAAAAATCATATATTGATGACAGATAAATTTTATAAAAGTGACACAAATTAATTTTATCATAATTATGCAATATGCGATGATACGTTTTTCTTTTGAAAATTGGAATTTTTTAAAGACATTTATTTTACATTCTAGTTATTCTAATTATACATAAACAATTGATATACTTTGAATTTTTTATACATGTATGAACCATTTAACTTCTAGGAATTATTTATTATTATTCATTCCCACTATATTAAATATAAGATTATGATGGACCTGTTTGAAGAATAATATTTTATTAGAGTGTCAGGTTTCATTAAAACCCGATGTCGCATGCATAACATGATATAAAAGAGATTGAATTTATACAAAAAAATATAGATATAAAAATGTATTGGGATGTCATGTTATCTTATAATCATATTTTTTGTGTTATAGAAGCTATATAACATGATTCTCCTATTTTTAAATCTTAGTGTGTTATAGATAATATATAATAAAATATAATTTGTAATTTAGATTTAAATGATTAATTTTTTCAACATCTATGTCATGTTTTTGTTAAATAACTATTTTAAGTCCTCTTATAGTTCTGATGTATTTATAAGGTAATATTTTCATCTAGTTTCTTTTGAAATAAAAAAACTATACTTTAATTTAATACAATCCAATTAATTCATTTATAATTAACTATAAAATTTATTTTCTAATAAATTCATTTAAGTATTAAAAAAATTTCTAAAAAATGTATTCATTGTGATTTGTGTAATTATATTAATGAAATTTATACATATTATAGGTATTTAATATATAAAAATTGATTCAATATTAGGAACAATAAAAAGGAATATTAGATATTATGGTCAAAATAATTTTTGATCATTTTCAACTGTAGAATTGAAAAAAATAGTTACCATATATACAGTAAAATTTGGATAAAATTAAAACTACAGGGGATAAAATGATATTAAACAATTTCTAAATCCTATTGTATTTTCTTATTATGACCCTATCACATATATTATTTTATACTGATTCTTTTTAGAGAATAGATTATTATGTTTTCCATTAATGTAATTAAATCATTTGAACTATTTCATGTGTGTCCCCATCCACCTTTACAAAATGAGACTGTATATCCAATCCACATCAATCATCATAAGAATTATATAACAACTAATATCCAAACAAATAACATCCTAAAAACTATCCTCATGGTATAAATTTCCAATTATTGGACAAAATATCATCGATTGGATTACGAATTTGTAATCCAACAGATGTTATTCAAAGAATTAGTATAAGTATTAACCAAATGTTTTCTTTTTTTATTCTTATATAATCTTAAATTATATTCGAACCATAATGATATAACAAAAATCACTAATAACTATATAATTACATGTTATTACATTAATGTAACATCTTTATTCATCTCATTCCCCAAAAAATGTGGGAAAACCATCATTCCTATATATGGGCATACTACTGCCTCAGGAAGTGACATTTTTGGGTTTTCATCACTTCCATTCATGGACAGTTTTTAAGATGGTTATATTTTTTATATATTATTTTTATGTATTATGTCTTGTATGGTAAATATAATATATCATTTACCCCTTCCACCAATTAAAAAATTATATTGTCTCTCGTGTGTATGTCTGGACTACCACCACCATAAATAGATGTGAATAATTGTTAATATAATCATCTTAATAATAATTATAAATAATTATTTCCTTAATATATATTATATTTATATCATGTTTAATTTTCTATAGATGATGTTACCATAAAAATGATAAATTATTGGAACTTCTGAACTATATGATACATTAAAAACGAAACAATTGAATCTAAAAAAGGTTATTTTTAATTTGGAGTTATTTATAAATTGGTGTTCAAATATTATTCTATATTTCATATCATTTTGATCAACAATTAAAAATTATGATACATATATGGAAATTTCATTTTAAAAACATATTTTCATATTTTCCTTTGAGCGCTTTTTCTTTCATGTCAATTTACATAAAATATATTCATTAATTTTTAACTACATTAAAATATTTATTAATTTAATTTATCATATGTTATAATTACAAAAAATAGTTTTAAAAGGAATAATGTCAATTTTTTAAATATTTATCCATTGTGTTAACATAAATTTTTTTAACAAGCACCGTATGAAAGGGGTTTTCCAACCACCATTACTATTTTTGATTTGAATAATCCCTTATAATTTTCCATAATTATTTTAAATTCAATTAATTTTCTCAATATTTAATGAATTTTTATTTATAATTTTATCAATATAAATTATAATATTTTCATTAAGTATTTATATAAATTCTAAAATATTATTTACAACATTTTTATTACATAATTACAAGAGGATGTTATTTTTATTGTCTTACTTCTATCTTATTATTTAATGTAATATTTTTACTAAAAATGAATAAAATATAAAAAATTGATAGACTTATATAAATAATTTTGAACACTGAATATAATTTTTTTTGAGATTTTTCTCTTTATTGTAATGTTGTTCAATATAACTCCCCACTATTTATGGGACATTATTGTTATATTAATTTCTATATTTTTTATTATATTGGATGAATTTTATATCTCTTATTTTAAATTATTTGAATTTCTTCCATATAAAATGTCTATATATAGTAGCATTATAAGGAATCATAGTATATAATTAATTTATATTTTTTTGAAATATTGATGTTTCATATTTTTGATTCAATATATATGATTATTGATTTATTAAGAATTTTACAAATGATGTTTTTTTATCAGTAAATATGTGATTAAATTACAAGACATGGAAGTGGTGGGTATGGACTGATTATAGATATTCCCACATAATATTGATATGTATCATGAAATAAAACATAAGACATTCCATATTAGATGGGAATTTGTTTTAAAACTACCTATTTATTATGAAATATGTCTTGGTTGGCATGAAGTGGTTATATAATAGATGATATCATGGTTGAGAGGCCTTGTTCTTGAACATATGAAATATTCCAAAACCATTTTATACTATTTTCAAATTCCATTATCCTTATGATATCAATCATGATATTATCCATAGAATATAATTTAACACAGTTTGTTGACTGAATGAAATGTGTTTTCTTATCGACTATGACATATTGAATATCCCTTAATTATGCATAGTAGCTTCCATTGAATTTTAATATTACTAAGAATGTGATCTCACTATTTATTTTTTACCCATTCCCAATGATATAAATAATGATATTATGAATTATTTCAAGTATGATAGAATTTTTATTATTTTTTTTATATTACTAATTTAATATGGGACTCATATATATATTGTTTTACAGGGAAACTAAACTAATTGATCTTATATGGTTTAATGCATGTTTATTTTACTTATTAAATAAAATAAATAAAGAATATATGTATCCGGGTTTGGGTGTTATATATTCCAATTTATTAGAATCTATAAAACATACTGTTATTATCTAATCCTTTTAGCTCACATGATAATTATTTTTTATAACGTGTCACCAATACAATCAATGTTCTCTAACTTAATCATTCAAAACATTATAAATTAATAATTATTTATAAAAAATATAAAATTACTCTAAAATTTGGATAGGTATAGAAATATTATGATGAGAATTTATATGATAAAATCAAGTAGTTATATTTTCCAAGTATAAATTGTGTTACAAAAGTTAACTTCTGATACACCTATTTTATTCATTATATCAAGGTTTCTTCTCAAGGCTATATTGATATCACATATTTTATATCCATTTTAAATTTTATAATATATAATAATTATTCATATACATAGGGGAAAAAATATCTCAATTTCTCAGCATAATATTAAATAAATATAACTAAAAATACATTGGGACGAATAATTATACACACTAGAGTCCTTACATTAAATATTTATATGTAATAAAATAATTTCAACAGAAATTTTTATACATTAACGTAAGATAATTTTATATAAATTTGCAACAATAAAATATAAATGTTTCTTAAATATTATGAAATATACACATGCTGTAAATTTTAATCCATGAACATAAATTATTAATATTTTTTAAAATGGAAACATTCATAAGGACTATTCCCAATATATGTTTATGATATATCATTTTAGTAATATTTTAATTTCATGAAAATTCTATGTACCAACATTAAATGTTTTCATAGTTGAAAACAATGCTTTTACTCTAACATTATTGAGGAGTTTAACAATGTTACAATAGTTTGAAATAATAATAGTTAAGTGATCACAAAACCCTAATTATTCCCATTGATTCATTAATATTTTTAATATTTCTAAATTATAGGAATAATAGAAATTAAAATATGTTAAATTTTGTATTTTACTAAAAATTGAATAATATTTCATTTGATAATTATATCTTTAAGGAAGTGGTGCCTTATGTCTATGATTTTAACTAAACCTAATATTTTGTATTCTTTAAAAAATTTATTGTTTTTTATCATAATTATTTTATGTCTAATTGAAATTTATTCTTAAATATATGATTGTTTGCTTCATCTATTGTAATTGGATGAAAAGAAATTGTAGCTAACACATAATTGAATTTAATTATGAAATGTGAACATAATTTTTTTTTCTAAATAGAACACTATTATAAAGAATAACTAATTTAATGAATTGTTTTTACATGATATTAATATTTACTCAACAACCATAAATGCTTGCATCAGAATAAACATTAAATATATACTCAATTAAAATGGAACAAAACACCCATGTTCCGATTCAGTTGATTTTTGGATTCATTTAATAACAATATGAGGGGACTCTTTTATGATGGATTAGAACCATTGTGATAATATCTTAGAGTACAAACAATTTAGTTGAATATCAATCATGTTATGTATGATTCATATCAACACTCTAAAAACCAATATTAAATTAGTTTCCTGGGTTCTTGAGGATTAATTTTATAGGAGGTACATAATAGGGTACTGGTATATGATGAAATATCATAACCAACACATTTAAAATTATATATTGTATACATATATTGATTTTAAATATCTCATTCCTTTTTTGAGTTACTTATAATCCATGAAACTAAATAAGGCCACACATCATGCACGTCTCTAATATAATTTTGAAATGATTTGAAAACATGTTTTAAGTTTTATTTAAGTTCAATAAAAATGGGTTTTAGTGAAATATAAATTTTTAATAATATCTTTTTTTAATTTTTTTTATAAAATGTGTATGGGTATTCTTTTAGTTTAATATATACAGTTTGATGAATAAATTTAGACAATCTATAAAAAAAGGCCCTCTTAGTTTGATTAAGGATACCGAGTGCATCGACACAACAAAATACATGTTCTATATAATTTATAGGGTCAAAATTATTTGTTTTTTAGTGTAAAATTCACCATAAAAATAACAATTAAAGAATACACTATTTATATACATTTTAAAAATAGTAAATTTTAGATGAAAATTGAAGTCTTGTATAATATGGAAATAATAAATCAAAGCAACCCGAGGGAATAATTCATTATTAATAAATTCATCTTCCCGATTACAAATGTTATTAAATATCATTATCTAATTCCATAGAATAAATACATTTTATTCAAATTTATTTTGAAAGACTTATTACAATCCAATATTAGAAAGATCATGCAATCCCTTGACCAATGTACAAACCTTCTATTAAAATTTATTACAACATTTGAACATTTAATCTATCCATATATCATTGAATATGTATTTTTCTACAATTATATTTTCAAAATTAGAAAGGATTGAAAAAATGATACATCCAAATTTTAATGAATTTGGCTGTACATTAGGTTAACCCAAAACACCGATGTTATTCTTTGTGGGATGATTTGTTTATATTATGTAGTTTATATGTAAATATGAATGTTATTACCCATCAATTGGAAAGATATCTTCTATTGGACTATGTCTACTTAATATTAATACTGTTAGAAATGGTTCTTGTTATTATAATTAAAAATGAGAAATTTAAAAAAATTACATTTAATTCATAACTCAGATGTTTTATCATCTAATAAGGGTCGACCTCTTGTAATATAAAATGTCCAATTTCATCAATTATAGTTATCCATTTATTGAAAACATGATATAACTTTCTAGGTTTGGCATTTTAATGAAAAAAACTCCATTAAACATTAAATAAAATGTATGAAAATGATATTTAGTATTCAAGAAAAACCCATTAATTCTAAAAACTCAATAGTATCTATGATTTTGTTTCCCTCTATTTCAAATTTCATTAGGTGTTCTGTTTAATGTATAGAGATGTAAAATTATAATTGTAGTGTAACTGGATGAAATTTACACTTTTTTAAACATACAGAAAAAATATTCATACACTAGGTTTTGTAAGTTTTTTATAGGGTTCAGTTACTTGTTTCGACTACACTGTTCATTTTTTCAGTACATGGGAAAAAAAAGAGTAGTTTAATTATAAAAAGTAATTAAATTGAACATGTAATTTAGAAAATTTACATTTTTGTCACAACCGATAGTGATTATTGAATGGTTTCCATGTTTTAATTTAAATCAATAACTTATTTAATAAGAGAAAACAAATTATACTTGTTGTAATCTTCAACTAGGATAAATACATTATATTTCCCTTCGATAGGTCTATTATGTGACAAAAAAAGTAGATAAAATATCCCTATCTTTATATCATTATATGTTGAGATTTTTGTATCTTATTTAATGCTACCCAAATATAGAATACTAAAAAGGATTAGGTCATAGAATACACATTTTTTTCATATGTTTCATTAAATCCTTCAATATTCAACTCCTTCAACGTTCAGTTATGTTCTAAACATTTAATTATTCAAATATTCTTTTCCAAATAAAATAATAAAATCTGTTACATTAGATAGGGGTTTGTTATAAAAATAATGGTCATATAGATTAACATTTTAATCATTATCATGATAATTAGATGATAAATTTCATACTCTATTTCTAAAACATAATTAACATTTCATATTATATTTTTACTATTTCTTAAAACATAATTGATTATATAATTTATCCATTTGAATTGTCTTTCTAGGAAATAAATCAACCGAATAAATATTTATAAATATATTAAGATTTAGTCTTTTCTATTAATATGTCAATGACTATTACTATGCACATATAGTGATTTATATCTAAATATACGCATCCTTTTTCATAAAATTATTTGGTCTAAAAATTGTTCCCATTGAATTCATCACCATTTTAGTGGGTGAAAATATAATTCTATGAACATATATCTATCCAACACTATGTTTTTAATATAAGTAATTTTATACTAAAATATAATCTTAATGGTTTCAAGAGAGTTTTACATTTTCAGAGAAAAAATTTGTTGAGCCCTATTTATGTGGGTTTTATTTATTATATGGAATTAATAAATATTGATGATTAATTTGTATCATGGGTATTGAATGGGAATTTTTTATTGAGTATTGATTTAAAATAATGAATAATCCAAGGGTTTGTAATAAGAGACCGCATGAATTATTTCAATTAATATTTTGAGAATTAAGATCAAAAGACACATCATGGATGTAGTATATGATTTTAATAATATATTCACTAATAGAGATCCTTCTGTTTTAAGGGAAAATATTATATTATGATTTTTGGATTTACATAGACACATTCACACTATGATGAAGAGTTGTGATTAATATTTATTTTTTATTAAAGGAATGTAAGACAACTATTTGTGGATATTGTAGAACTCTTATCTATATAAGTAGAGTTATTTCAGAAGAGTTTTGGAATCCTTCCTCGCAATGATTACTAATAAACAATGGGATAAGAATGTGTTAATTGCGAATTCATGAAATGATAATATTTGATGTTGGATTATACAAAATAAAATTTAATGAAATTTTCTTGTACATGAACTTAATAATGACTAAACGATGATATCAAATATTATGTGAAATAATCATAAGTGAAATAAATTTTTTCCCTGAAAAAATATGATGCTACAACCTAAAAAATTTCACACCCACCTTGAATCATGAAATTATTTTCTCAAATGATGATAATATATCTTCCATAAGAAGTTTAAATAATTAATCCATAGATATGATCATGAACTATTTTCATGATCCATCCTGGTGTATAGATCATATTTGTGTCTAATCAAAGATTGTCTTCATGACCATAAAAAGGCACAACACATCTAATAGTTCATGATATGATTTTTTATATACTACATAAATTAAAGAAAATTGGTTGAGTTTCAACTTATAATAGTTGAATATGACTTAAATGAATTTTAACATAATTATATTTCATATAGTGATTCACGAAATGTATTAGTGTATTATAAAAAGTCCCAATGATGGAAATAATACACATACATTTAGTTTACTTCATTGATAAAAAAGAAAATGAATGTGTCCATTGATATAAGGATCGTGTACTTTCTAGAGGTATGAAATTTAAATTTTGATAAACTATTATGAAAATATGATTTAATAATATTGAGAAATTTTATGATTTCACAACTGAGGAACATGTACGAATTTACATAAAGATTGAATACACAATAATTTTCATAAAAATTGAATGAAATAAGGCTATGAATACATAATGACAAAATGTATAGGAATGAATAAATATTACCATAGAAATATGATATCAGAAAAAAAAATCATTTGAATTTATTGGGCATACTTGAGTTCTGTTAAAATATATGTATTTTGGGTAGTTATGGTATCATGATATTTCCACATATCATGGAGTGAAATTATAATCTAGGAATTGAGTTCTTAAGGAATATATGATACATATTAAATACTAGAAATACAGTGAGGTGATTTAAATTTTTAGGAATAGATTGAATGGAAGAGGTCTGAGAAATTACATATTTTAAAATTTTAATATATAAAAATTAATTAGTATATATCATAGTTATATATAATTAATAATAATATTTTTTATTTAAAATAAATTAATTTATTTTTTATCGAATACTATAATAAAGTGGTGGAACCCAATGCTAACATTTATTCATATGTATTCAGTCAAGGTAAAAATAGTGAATTGATTAAGAAAATGGGTATGAGACAATGATTCAGGAGAGAATAATTTAGTTCCATGTTTTACATAACTTGAATATATTATAATCATCATATAATTTCCCATTTTAAGACAAGTGAGAAGAAACTATTGTGTTTGTATACATGGATGATGTATAGTAAGAGTAATAATTATGAATTCTAGATCTAGTTCATGTTATTCGAGTGCACATATGAAAAAAAATATAGAATTGATTTTTGTTCAAATGTAATTTCATATGAAAAATAAAAATAATAAGATGAGTTAATATATGAATATTACATAATAAAAACGGTTTTTACATTAAAGGATAGTGATATTTTAATGGTTTTCTTGTAGATATAAAATGTGATAAACAATATATAAATAATAAGAGAAGAATTGTACTTTCACCAATGAAAAACAAGCAATGTCCCAGTACACTAACTTAAAAAGGATGAAGATTTTGAACAATATAATTCATTGAAGGGAATTTTGATGTATGTATCTAATATGTTGTCTCTTAGGAATGGTAAGAGAAATAATATCTGATAGCACAATGATATTAATCATATGTATCAATTGATGGATTGAATTATTGGTGTTTAAAATCAATTGATGAAATTGAAGAGTACTGATACAATATGTGCAATGATCCTGATGGAATGTCAAGTTGACTAGAATATAACCAATCTGGTGAAATAGAATTATTTTACACCCCTGCCAAAATTTTAGGGATCAAAACATTTGTTCATGATTTTTTATATGTCAATAAACTTCAATTCATTACTTATTAGACTATAAAGTACATATAATAGTCATCAGAAAGAATTAAAATGAAATGATCTTATTATTGAAAGGTAATCCAAGTTAAAATAAAATCCAAATTTTGTGTTTTCATAAAAAAAATTGTGAGTTAACAGAATTATGGAATTAATATCGTAATCTATCAATGAGGAAAATTAAAAATAGATTACATTTTATTAAAATGAACTGATAATCATTCACCACCACCTCCATGTAGTTTATATATCCAAAGTGGTCCAATAAATTTGCATTTTAGTGTTGGTTTAACAATGTTATATTATATTCATTATTGTTGTTCACATTTGAAGATGCTCATTTCTTTCCCTTATTTAAAATTAATTAGTGATCTGTTGATGTTATTCTTATCACATATAATATTTTAGTTTCTACCAATACATTGATGAATATGGAAAACATAAGTATGGGTAGTATTGGAAATATTACTCTATTATTTAAAAAGTATATTAGTCTTTATATATTGTTGGAGGATAATGGTTTCCCATGATGATAATGATCATGTTGTTCAAAAATCCACCATGGAAAAAAAGTAATCTACATAAAAGGATTTATAAAATAATGATGTATATGAAAATTCAATCAAAAAATATTCTAAACACCTAGAATTAGTTTTGATAATGATATAAATATATATAATATATATGTATATATCTTAACTGTTATTAAAATATATACAGCATTTCATTCCTAATGATACAGTTTTTTTATAGGGTTTTGAATAGCATAATGGAGGAGATCACCCATATGAAAATAGAATCAGAAAACATTGAAAAGGATCTATATGAAATGATTTAATAATCCAATTTTTTTATTAATGGTGGAACCAAGTGATCATGGATCCTAGTACAAAAAACTGGTTTCTCCAAATTTGAAAAAAATGGGTCAATAAAGTTAAAAATTTGAATACACAAAGAAGGATATTGATGAAATGATGCATTAAATTGGAAGAAATTGAGAAAAAATCTATATTTAAAGAAATATCAAATAGAGGTGTTTTAAAATAATAAAAAGGATTATTTCACAATTAAATAAGAAAATATCAGAATGCATGATAATAGGAATAAAAATATGATAAAAGTTTGTTAAGAGAGATTTTTTGATTAAGGATTAAAAGAATATCATCTCTATGAAATTTATATGATTTGATATTAAATTAAATAATATAGATAAGATATATGTTGTGTTTTGGGAACCATAATTTTATGGAATGATTTTCCAACTAATTATCTTTTGTGAATTATAGTGATAAATGATCTCTGACTTGTGACAAGTAGAATTTGACGTCATTTAACGATCTTTCACAATATTCTATAGTAGAAAGTGAACCCCACATGGTTATATATAATATATGTTCTAAATAATTATTTTTTAACAAATCCAGATTAATAAAAAATATGAAAAACTATTGACAAATAAAAGTACAGAAACCAAACTACTATGTCTAACGGGTAATATGGAACATGGTTCCCTAGGCTCGGACTAAATTCTGATGAATGTTGTAAAAAAGTTGTTTTATCCCATATATAGATGGTATGTAGTTAATTTGAAGTGGTCATGACCTATATAGTGTTTATTTTTGTGTAATCATATCCACAATTGTGCATTATAATATTGATATAATCATATAATTGATAAAGCATGAATGATTCCCTTTTCAAGGAGAAACAATCAATAGAGGGACATACATCATGATTTGAGGCTAATTTTTTACATTAAAAATAGTTGATATACTTTAAGATGTTTATGATGGTTCTAATGAGTGTCTTAATAAGAGAGGCACATGTACATCTCAACATGTAATAAAAAATTTCAATTCTTGAGGACATGAGTTAGTAAAGAAGCAAACGGGAACCTAGGGAATAAAAAATGAATGTTTAAAACCAAACATATCCCTTAATGATCGAAAATAAAAATAATTCATTCGCGGACACAAACTAAAAAGATGATCATCTTCAATACATGTCATGGAATTTTACATGGTGTTATGAATCTAAAGATAATTGTTTAGAAATATTAATTTAATACCGCATAACTACAATACTCTCTCTAGTGTGAAAATCAAAACAGTAAATTTTTGAATTTGTTAAAGATGTGGGAGACCCAATTTTCACCATTCTATAATTATAACCTAAAAAAATATTTGATCACTTAACTATCTAAAGAATATTTAGTTGTAATGTTTTATATAATTTGAATAGACTCTACTATAAATAATACCCATGAATGAAAAAAATATTTTCCCACAATACCCATATTTTTAAATTTCATATTAAGATGTCAAAGCCTCCAAAAATCCTCATAAAATTATAAATCATTATGGATATTAATACTTTGATATACATTCTTTATATCATGGGGAATTGGAAAAATATGATGGGTGATGTCAAATTCACAATAAGGGAAATCATTAGAATTAATAATTAAATTAATTCTGTGTGAATATTAATTGCATAAGTTTATGTTTAAATTATAAATCTGAATGAGCATAATATAACAATATTGATACCCATAAATACTTATATCATCAATCATGAGAAATGGAATATTTATTTATCAGAGGTAAGATTCATAAGAATCAATAATCCTGGGTCATGTGAAGTCTATATTGATCAAATAATTCATATAAAACCCATATAAAGCATAATGAAAAAAATGTTGGTCTCATGGAAATCTCCATCAAAACCCATCATAAATATGAGTCAGAAATAACAATATCATTGTTAAATCCATTAGAGAAACCGACAAATAACTCCTTCAATTTTTTTCTATTAGGAAATGTGAAATTATAAAATGTATTAAATAATTATGTAGTTTCACCCATCATATCTAAAATACCAAGCTCACTCAATAAAATATTAGATCACCCATCATATAACATATATCATGATCACCCATTGGTATCTGCCCACACCCATTGTCTAAGATATATTGGGATCAATCATGGTGATAAATAATTTCCCTATAGCATTATTAAATAAAACAATTTACGTAATTCAATTGTGGGTTTAATAGTAGTTTTTATTTATTCATTGGTAGATTTACATATGTAAACGAAACTAGTCCCATACAAATCACACAGTGCATCCATAGAATGTATAATGATGTTATCTACAGAACATAACTCCATTAATATATATGTAACATCAATGGTTGTAGATTTTGATGAATCGTAATAACCCAAATATAATATTAATGTATAGTTGATGGGAAAATTATATAATTCATAAAATAAAATTTTAAAACATAACATTCATAAAATATTTTTAAAATAATTTTCATTAAATATAGTTTTTGAAATATAAAAGTATACATAAAATAAAATAATGGTCATTTTAGTGGGAAAATCCATTAATTATTTAAATTTAAAAAATAAGTATTGAATTTATATATTTTGGAAATAAAGTTGAAAGTGAATTATTTGGAAATAACAATAAGTTATCTTTATAAAAAACATTAAAAACATCCAAACATTATGAAACATGTCTTTTATAATTCATTTATGTTTAGAAAATAATAATTATGACAATATTTTTAAAATAATATAACATCGAAGAGAAATATTCCTCATCTAAGATTAATATATATGATCAGTATATCATACATTGAAATTCTTTGTTATGACATTAATAATTAAGTGGGGGAAATGGAAATTATTCATCTGATCCACATTCATAAACATATTAAATGAAAAGATACATGCTTCCAAAAAATAATATTAGGTTATTTATTCTCAAATAACCAATAACCTAAAAAAGATATTTTAACATAAAGCCTTTTCCACATTAGTAACCTTAATGTTATAAACCAAATAAAAGAATAACTTAAAATAATCTTCATCAGTCTTTAACATAAAGATATCCCAGATATAACATGTAGAAAAAATATTATTTAGACCTCATAAAGTATTTACCTTATAAAATCAACATTTTTCCCAACGAAAAATAATTTTAGATTAATAAACCATAGAAATATAATTTAATTGAATTGTGAATTTATCTATGGTGATATTATGCATAAAAAAGTTATGTCCACATAAACTATCTAGCAGTAAATAATAAATGAATTTTGTTATCAATGAACACATAATAGTGTTATAATGAATTCAACTAAGAAATAATATAACTCATTGAAAGGAAATTGAGTTATAAAATCTTTTATGAAATTATATAATTGGTAGTATATACCTCATATAAATTACATTTGTGAATTAATTTAATATATTCATCAATTAATATAATTTAAGATGAAATATATTAATACCATTGTAATATCTTAAATGAAATATCATTAAAGGATAAAACATAATATTAATGTTTTAATATGAATATTAACCTTGAAAATAATCACAAAATACATTCATTGGAAATATATTTTCCGAACAGAATAATATAAGTGGTGAATAAAGAATATGTCATAGGAATGTAAAAGTGTGATGAGAAACCCTAACATAATGTACAGACATTCCATGTATGTTATTCAAATAATGTGTAATAAGATTATATAGAATATTTGATTTATTAACTACCTTTTCCATGATTAATCACATAATAATATATAATTTAAGTTATATATTTTAAAGACTTATTTAAATAATTATCCATTTATGTCCACATCATGTGTTTTGAGGAAGTTATATTAATTATTTCCTAATGGATTCATTATATTGACCGAGGAAAAAGAGGTAATTATATCATCATAAAGGTAATAATAATAATTAATTATATTTAAAATAACTATAAAATTTTAATGAATTATTGAATATGATTTATATAAATTGAATTAAGATATAGTCCAAGAGACTAAGGGCCATTCAGACACATGAGTAAAGATTCCATTTGTTAAATATCATAAGGGAATGAATGTAAGAATTTATATCATTACATAAATAATGTACAAATATAAAATATCATCTTATTAAATTAAATATTTATATATATACCATAATTTGTTTTTGTATGTGAAAAAATAATGACATCGCGTTGTGGAGGTGGTAGTCCACATGTACACATGCATGACGTAATTGTTTTTAATTAATAAATAATTAAAACGTTAAATTATACATTATCATTTATATTTTATAGATATTTCACTAATATAAAAATTATTTCATATATATTATATATATTTGTTAAAATTATCCTTATTAACTTCCATGTAAGGTGTTAATGGAAAATGAATCACATTAGTTTACGTGATGGTAACAAGTCGTACACACCAAAAACATTATGATATCCCCATGGAATGAAAACTAAGAAGGATTAAAAGATATCACATTTTTAGAAGAATAATTACAATTCAATAATATAATATATATACTAAATTTGTAAAATCAAAAATACATGATTGAAGATGATGATAAATAAAGGTCATCGGTTAACAAATTGGTAGTCCATATTACACATTAATGATGATTTTGTTTAACATTTTATATAATAATAGATTGATTTAGTTTATTAAATGAACATAATATAGTCAAATTAGGAGGGTGATAATGTTAATATAACATCATTATAAAATAATATAATATTAATTAGGTGGATGAATAAAAAACACAAAAACGCTTACTAAAGCATGATACATACTCTTAGAACATCCTCCATATATAAGAACAAACCCCATAATATGATGGATATATGAAAAAAATTATTCTAGGATATGGTTATGTATATGAGGAAGGAATTGGGGAAATAATTGGCCCTTAAAAATGGCTTCTAATGTGTTACTAGTAGAGGAGAGTAGGAGGCATTTTATAATTTAATTGTGTAAAACATTTATAATTGTTTTTGAATAAAAAGTGATTCCCATGTTGTTATCATTTCAAAATAATCCAAAATATTCCTTCATGATATATAGAAAATTTATGTTATATATGAATTGATAAATAATATTTTAGTCATGTTTTTTGGTTTTTTAATAGTTAACTTTTTAATTTTTCTCGTGACAGCCTCGTTTACACATTAATGATGGTAAATATTTTTTTTCATGATTTAACTATTCATTATTTCAAAAAATTATGTTCAAAATATTATATTCTATAAATTATTTATATTAAAAATATTTAATACTTTTAAAATAATTAATTTATTTGTAGTGGCTTAAATCAATTTAAAATAAAACAAGGAAAAACAATAGATAAATATTTATTTCAAAAATGTATTTGGATGAGAAAGATAATTATATATTAACTCGATGGCCTGAAATAATAATTATATGAATTCAAATTAATACACACATATATATGTATATAATAAATTAATTTTATATTAATTATTAAATAAAAGGGTTTTTCAGTTATTTATAATAGAGAAAAGTTATGTAATTTATAATTTTATTTTTTGAAAAAATTAGTTTTTAAACAAAAAATATACCTATTGAGAAATTGAATATAAAGATAACTCAAACTAATTACCTAGGTTAAATAATTATATATAATTATTTTACATGAAAATATAGTGAAAAAATAATAAATATTAATTATATATTATTTTATGAAATTACATATTTACATAAATCCATATTTTTCACTATTCAGTAAAATTTATTAATTTTTTAAAAAGTGACAATATTTACAAATATGTTAATTTTTTATGATGATTAATAAATATAAATTTATTTTATTAAATTTATTTTCTAAAATCACTATATTTGTTAATTTTAATATTTTATGACAGAATAAATCGAAATCATTTTTGATGGAATCCCATATTTTAATATTAAAATTAATTTACTAGATATTGATTTATTATCTTCTAAGAGTTTATAATGAAATTTATATGGAGTAAGAAATATGTATATATATATATTTCAAAGATTTGTTAATACTATTCATAAATTAAAATTGAATTATAATGTTATAAATGGAATATAACTCAAATTTCATTTATGTTGGGTTTTGTGTGGTAGACACACTATCAAACAGAATTAAAATCATGTGGTTTTACATATACTTCCATTTAATAAAATTAATCATTATAATTTTAAAATTATGTTAGAAATAATATATTTAAAATTTTAATAGACTTATTTTGGAAACCCAAATTATAAAAAGTGTTTACAAAACACTCTCTTTTCATGATACAACGTGAGTACAAATTTCTTCATTAAAAATACACACTAGGTTTCTTAAGAAGAGAGAATTTGTGGAATGTAAAAATACAGACATAGAATAAAATAATTAATAATTATAGAGTGAAATTGTGATCCATGATCCAAAAAAATAGAAAGATCAATGGAATGATACAAAACTCAAATCCACAAATCTATAATGGTTTAAAAGACCATTGATTTGTTAGATATGAAGGTAATAAGATAAAACTTTTTTTTACGATCCTTCTCCTATAGTTTCGGGGTTATATTAAATTATAGACTATGAAAGAATTAAATATACCTACTTTATACTTAAAATTTAATTCATTAATTAATTTTAAAAATAATCACATCTCTGAATCCAAATGATTTGTATTCATGATTAAATTTTTGTACTGAAATTATTATAATCAACTATTAACAGATTTGATCAATATAAAACGGTTAAATATATACATTACCATATTTGGAAATTATACAATTCCAATGAGGTTAGCACAATGTAGGGAAATTACAAAAATTAGTAAACCAACATATGAAGATATAATATATTAATATTCAAAATTCAATTATAATACCAAATATTCATACTAAATAATTATATATATATATATATTACACCATATATCCCAAATAAACTCAATATGATCAAAATTGAATTTTTTTTATCCAAAAATGTTTTATCATACCATTCATATCACAAGCTAAAAATAGAGTGATCTTCTTACAAAATATTAATATTAATATAAAAATGAAATAAACATCCAATCCCATGGTAATTTATACGATCAAACGTTTGTTACCATGATTATCTCAATATCCAAGATCATATAATTCGATATTGTTATCAATAATATAAAAACTATGTTAAAATTGTTTAAGATAATAATTCACATTAAAGAAAATATTTATATATATTTCAACCTAATAAAACACCTCCTAAAGTGTCATTAATCACATAATGATTTTATCACTTAAAAAACATAATATATGTTACTAAGAATTTAATTTTATGAACAAAGGGAGTTTTCACCTAAAAAGATAGGGTCCTAGCATGATTCATTTTGGATTCTCTATCGAAATAGAAAGGACACTAGGTTTCTTAGAAAATAATGACTAATATGATTGAGGATTCAGGTATTGACGTTAGGAAAAAAATTTATACCTTTCAATCCATGCATTCCAAGATTGCTTGGGAGGCATTAAAGGGATGATCATTATGAGGAATCAAAATGTTCATGAGATACAATGAGGATCCAGTGGCTAGCTCTAGTTATATCTCCCCACACTAGTCCATGATCGCAACACACATTCCTACTTTTCAATATTTATCTTTTAGGGTAGTATGAAGAGGTGATATCCTTTTTCATCCATATATCTAGGAAGTTGGATGGTTCTGATATCCCATATGTCAAACTCCCCAGATTTCATTCATAGAACTCCCCAGATTTCATTCATAGAGGCATGTTGGTACCATTTGTTTTGGTCTGTTTTGAAGAAGGATCGCAAGGAGATCTTCGACACAATTAAGATGAGTATGGAGTGGGATGAGTGCATTTTTTTATTCCTTATCCTTATGGTATTTTTCTATTAGATAATTTCATAGAGTGATGTATTCACATGGAAATTCAAACACATGGGTTGATGTAATGTGGTGAAGGATGATCCCCACAAGGAATAATTCCCTCTCATGGGGAATCTAGTACTGGGTAATGCTGATTGATGATAATATTAGAAGTATATATATCCTTATTGTATTCATTTGTATGTACTACCATGTTCATCAGTATGAGAGTTTGACCCACTTGATCTTTTTGTGTGACTAGGATTGTTTTGTATGGAGTTTCATTGCTGATTTCACTACCTTATCTTTTTAGGTACTTTCCGGGGCTTCGTTCATATAGATATGGTCAACAGTTCACCATAGTATTGTCTCGAAAGGAAGGCACGGGCTATGGTCCTCATAGCTGGCTATTGGTGTATTTGGAAATTGAGAAATAAATCCAGGCGCATGGTAGTTCATTCATCGGGGTCTCACATTATTACCAGATCACGTAGTGTGCTCATCGATCTTCTCAGACTTCATATAAACCTATGTGAGGCTCCTACTCCCATACCTCTAAAACCAAGCATGCATGGCATTAATGATCGTCTCCAAAATACCATGGGTCATTGGGTTAGATAGAATGATCCTCCCACGGGTATCAAGCTCAACAAGGACCATTCCAATTGGCAAGGAATTATGGGTGGTGGATGGGAGGCCCATGATTGTAGGGGATCATTCATCATGGTGTTTACTATGTGCTACTAGTTTGGGAACTAACTTCGGGCCGAGGCCACGACCATGATCGTCAGTCTCAGCTTATTCCACTAATTAAATATTTATATTAGTGAAGTGGAAACAGGAAACATGCCTCTATATAATTATATTCCATGTAAATTTAATACACCCTTGTCGATCTCTTATATTATTATAATATTAAAAGGGCTTCTCAACAACAATGAAAATGTGGTTCACACCAGGAGGTAGGAAATCAAAGTGGTAGATCACCTAGATTTAATTGCTTCTCAAACTTGTGATTCATCATGTCCAACTGGTATTAGTGTCCTCAAATATGAGGTCTATGACCTTGTTAGAGAGAATTCCCTCGGTTTACACAACATCAGAACACAATAGGCCTTATCTCTCATGTTTTCTCTTATCTTGTCATGATTTGAACTCATTCGTCATATAAACATAATAATAATGATGAATCTTATGATCGACATTAATCTCATAAATGTATATAGGCATCCCTAACTATTAACTTAAACTCACATAAAAACATCATAATATATAAAGTTATCTAACCCTAGATATAATACCAAATTCAATAGTCATAATCTATCAGTCAATGATCTACTGGTAAAATCATAAAAAATACTTTTTATATTTGATACTGATGATGGTGACCCAAATATGGCTATCCAAAATTTACAATATTAAAAGAAAATATTGGATCGCTAACATACCAAATGATTTTTTATGTTAAGAGTTTTGATAATTTTTAAATAGTCTCACACAAAAAATACCAATGATTTCAAGTTTTATTTTTTCTACAACACCCATCTTTTCTTATTCAATATTTTGTCATTAAAATATCTTCAAAACATCATCATAATTTAATCCTTTATAGAAACAAATAATTTTATCATAAATTTTCTTAACCTAGGGAAACAGAAACATAAGAATGCTGAGATTTAATTGTCAACAAGGGTAAACATAAGTATTAACAATTTAATGTCATCAAATAGAATATGAAATTTTTATGGTACAATAATGTAATTATAGTTCATTAGAGTATCATAATAATATTCATACACATATTTAAATGTATCATCAATCAGGTGGCTATAAATAAACATTTATCAATGGGAAGAGTAATAAGAATCAAATAATCATGATACACATGATTTCAATCATGATGAAAAGAAATACTAAAACCCATATCAAGAATAAAGAAAACATGTATGTATATTTGAACTTATCTTCAATAACCAATGTTAATCTCATGTTCAAAAGAACTATATTCCCATTATATCCATTAGAGAAACCTACCTATAACACTATCCTTTTTATGTATTAAGACAATGGACTTTACCCAATGCATTAGACCTCTATCAAGGAGCACTCAATATATAAACTACATCAAGGTCACTTAATGTCATATGGGATCACCCATCATATAATCAATATTATGATTACTAGGTGATATCTATGAACACCCAATTAATATGCATTATATGGTGGACCCATTATCATCAATAATTTCAACGTACCATTCATAAACAAAAGAAAAGGGTTCCATTTGAATATCATAATCCATATAGAGAATTAATAAAGATGATATTGATACCACATATCTACAATAGAGTGTATGTTATTCAAAGTGATTTTTGTTAATTAATGGTAATACAATTAAATTCTCATGAAAAAAACTCATGGAGAAAATTTTCTCTTCATTTTGAAAATAACATAAAAATTTCACAACAAAAATTTAGAAAATAAATTTCACTAAAAATAACAATTAAAAAATATATTATATGTTTCAATGAATATAATTGTAATGATAGTGGGAAAATACATTATCGATGAAATTTTTAAATGACAACATTCTATTAAAATATGTTATACTAAAAATAAATTGTGTACTATTTGTAAAATGTTAAGAAATTTAAATTATAATCCCTTTCAAAATAAAATAATGACCATGGGAAATATATATTATTCCATTTATTATTATAAAAAATAAATTTTGAAATCATTTTTTTAAAATATTGGTATGGATAGGATGGATTCCAGATCTAAATGAAGTATTCAAAAAAATATACACTAAAAAGCCAATATTTTTTATTAATCAGTATGTAATGTTATGGCAATGAAACATTTTAATTGCATTAATATAAAGAGATGATAAAAATGGATGTGGTTCTAGAAATTATGTTCATATTAATTCTTCCAAAATAATATTCTTGATAAATATATAATGAATGAGATTATAACATAATTCCTTTTATACATAGAAATCATTTCAATTATAATAGCATAAAAATATTGATGTTAAATTGAGATATAAATATGTTTTAAATAGGATTATTCATGATATAAATTTTCAAAGTGGTTTTATATACACATCATAAATAATGTAGGTTCATAACATTAAAATATGCTCTAAATAAAGATAATATGAGACAAATAACATATAAAAAGGTCAAATCATTAAATAGAAAATTATTAAAGGGATATATTCTGTTTAATAAATTTAAATACAAAAAACATGTATAAGGGTAAAATAAATCAATTTAGAAATAAATTCTGAAATTATCATATCATAATGAATTCAACGATGAAGTAATATATCCCAATTAAACAAAATTGTGTTGTATAACCTTTTACTGCATCGATACATTCAAGGAAAACACCCTTAGATGAAATATTTAAAATGGACTCATAATACACAATGAATAATCATGTATTGATGATATAAAATGTAAAGGTCTCATTATACACACCACATAAATGAAAACAATGAAAAATATTAAAATATTACTCAATGAGATGAGATTGGGATGGAATCTGTTACAGTTTGGGTGATATTTTCAGCAAAACCTCATGAAAGGTGATAACCACACATGGATTTTTAAATAATAAAAATTTATGAAAATAATCATTTAATATATCAATGGGATGTATATACACCACCTAAATGAAGTCATGTTTTGAAAATAGAAAATATCTCCCAAATGTAAAATCTAGACAAGAAACCCTTATCTCGAGTCCAAACATTCCATGTATGTCCTTTAAAACAATTATAATAAGATTATAAAAATTATTTTTAGTATATTGTAGTTTTTATGATACTAATCACCTAAAATTAAACAATTTATTTAATTTATTCTAATGAAATATTTAAAAAAATGACTAGATAAATCTATATCATGTTTGTTGGGTTTGTTTGGAGCACTGATTCAAAACCCTTCATTGTATTAAATGAACAAATACTATTCAATATTATATCATATAATGAATAATAATCCTAAAATATTTTTAAATCAATTATATGTTAAAAACCTATTTTAAATGACGGTTATGGAAAATGGTCTACTTCATGGCCATGAAGATGGTAGGTCGTACATCAGCGCGAGTAATGATTCCAACTTTCAAAGGTCCTTACCAAAAGAATATAAATTTTGTTTTCATACCTGATTTACCATAATATATTAAATATAATATTATTTAAATAAATATACTTATATATATCAACTATTATATTTTTTGATCAAAAAATAATCACATCGCTTCATAGAGGCGGTAGTCAACATGTACCCATTAACGACCTTAAAATAATTCAGTGAATGATAATTTTAAAAGTAAATTATATTTTATCCATCAATAATGATAAAAATTTAATTAATATTATTAATATTTCATATATATATATATATATTATTTACTAACATTATCCTTATTACCTTCTATGTAAATCATTAGTGAAAAACAAATCAAAACCCTTTGTGATATAGTAGTTCACTCTACACAAAAAAGACACAATCATATCCCCCACATTATTGAAATTATATAAGAATATGTGTTATAAAATTTACATAAGATTATATTTTTCATGAAAATACTATATATAATTTAATTTCTTCATTATAAAATTCCATGAGAGGTGATGATGGAATATGACTCTCATCAGTTTGCGAAGTGGTATTCCACCATACAAACAAATGATGAGTTAGTTTCGTATTTAATTAATGTGGATATGGATTTCTGGTTTGAATGTAATCATGTAATTAATTTTTACAATTTTCAATAATAATTCCACTAAAAAATAAATTTTCCTTATTAGAAATTATATATTATGCTAATTAAATATATTTAATCAATTTTTAAAAATTCAATCTGCAAAATTGGAAGACATTAATATAAATTTAATCCCACAAACATGGCTAGATAATGGGGTTTTAGTATTAATATTATCAAAATCATATAATGTCTTTATAAAAAAATTAAATATGATATTTATTATAATGAAATATAAGGGATTAATAGATATATAATTAAGTATTTTTAATTTACAAAATTGAAAATATAATTTGAAATTAAATATTATTTAGAAAAAATAAGTTTTCAATTAAAATTCAGTATTTTTAAGTATTAATCAATGAAACATTCATCTTAAAAAAATATCAAAAACTATAATTAATATAATTATGATATATTTACATAAAAAAGTAAGTTTATTTTTTCAAATAGTATGTATAAATCATTCAAGTGATATTTCTGAAAATAGTTCAGAATTAAATGGCTTCAAAACATCATTTATAAAAATACATTTTTGATGCATAAAATTGGATTTGATATTTTCATTTACCTATGGAATCTATTGGATGCATGCCCAAAAAAATATTTATTATATAATATAATAATATAATTGAAATCATCCCAAATATTAATTAATTTATAATATTTTATAAAATCCATTTTATGGATAAAATATTCATTCATAATATCATTTCCATTATATTTAATTGGTTTTAATGATAATTTCAAATTAATTAGTAACCAATAAATATAACCTTGTATTTTCATAAAATTTTAAATAATAATTATAAAAAAAAATTAGACATCTTGGAGAGAATTTTCCTTATAAATTATAATATTAAAAATATGTTATAAAACTCAGTTATTCGTGTAACACATTCCATTGGAGAAATTCATTTTCATGTGTAAAGAAAGATAACTAAGAATTTCAAAAATTACAAGCTATATAATAAACTAAAATTACTTATAATTCTAATTATATTTTAATATCTCGAGGTGTTATATTAATTTTTATTATTACTGTTTCATGCAAAATATATAACATAATAAAATGTTCATATTATAACATTTCTCAGTGTTATATTATCCACACATTAAATAAATATTATCATGAAAATTTAAATTTTATATTTCTAATATGATGATTTATATTATGAAATACCATTTAAAAAAATATAATAATTGATTTAATATAATATCCTCTTAATGAGATTTAATATAAAGTTGGATGTTCATATAGAATAATTCAAAGCTATTATCCCATATAGGAGAATAGTAATATCATTTTATGAAATGAATCTGAAGGAGAGTAATTCTTATTTATAGGGAGTGGTTGTACTCATTTATGAAAACCAAATGAATTATCAAAGTAAAGATGAAGATATCAAACCAATAAATTTAATTGATGAGAAATGTTTATTGATATATGCAAAAATGACTGTAATAGAATAATGCATTTTTTCTAGATCAGTTTTCTGGAAGCTGAGGAATTATTTCTAGACATATTAATAGAGAAAAATATAATTTATTGTTACATTTCTATTTCATAAGGTCAATTTCATCATTTTGTTATTCTTAAATATCATAATCTATGAAATTATTAATCATAAATGAAATTTTATTCCTGAAGTAGTAAAATTTATTTTTAACAGATCATTTGACCTATGCCAGTGTTAAATTTAATTCCTTATATCTCTAACTATTTTCCCTAAAATATATGTATAGGAAAAATTAGATAATTAATACATTAATCTCTAAAACCTCATATCATTTTCAACAAAAACCATTTCATAAATAGTTTTCCTCATGAACCATAAAAAATAATTAGATCCATCACAGTAGAAATACTTTTTCGAAATTCCATAATTGAACATATCATCAATCATATCAATGGATGTCAGTATTAACCAATTTAAATTCACCTTATCATTAATCCCATTATCCTAATATAATTATCTCAACATTAGGATGATATTAACAACTATATTCGTCTCAATCTATTCTTTTCCATGATGATTAACATTCTCCCGAATCATTTTTCTTATTTAATTATTACATTGAAAAAACTCTTTAAAATATTTTAATTACAACCTCCAAACCCTTATACATTTCATAATTTTTACAATTTGTATTTTATTGATTAGTATTCTTTAAAAAATAAGATTATTCCAAATTAAAGAACATTTATCAATCCACACCATTAGATGCAATAACATTAGATTTACATTGATCCATTAACTTATTCTATGGTATATTCAATTGGAGATTTGGGAAATAATTTTCATAGTTCCCTATATCCTAATAGGTAAATAATTTAAGAATGGATAATTATTTATTTCCATTTGAATCCCGACCACATTGTCTTATTTACCTATATATAAAGGAAACCATTTTTTTATTTAAACATAACCCATGGTGTTTCCTTACACATGTATCATATGTTGAAAAATATTTCATTCCCTTTATCATATTATCTTCATTTCACTATACTATCATATTCTTCTCTTATTTCAGATCAATCCATGAGACTCGTATAATTATTTGTCATTATTATTATACCATGATACAATATCTTCATATTATTATAACGTCTGGGAGAATATGAAACATCGTTGAACTTTATTAATTTGATAAAATAAATTCTTGATATTATAACTGGATTATGTAAAACTCTGAAACATGCATTTCTACCCTTATAATGTTTCCTTCAATCCTACGAAAATTGTCACGACTCTTCCTTAGGTCCAGTGTCGTGACTACCCCATGGCCGACATCCAAAGGCCAGGGGCTGGAAACTAGCACGAAATGTGTGAATCCCAAAACATGGAAGGCATTGACGTTATAAAATGAAACTCACACAATAGAGTACACAAATAGAAGTAAAACACTAAGTAAAAACTATATACAAAAGAAGTGTAGGAAAGTAAAAGGGGCCAGAAATACAAGCCCAACTGTAAAGTACAAGGAAAAGACAAAACAGCTAGAAGGTGACAAGAAGCTCCTTGATCGTCTACCATGGATCCTACCTGAAGGGTAGGTATAGATATCCTCCTCATCACGCAACGTTAGTAAGACTCCTATATGCACCAACTCGTCATAGGGTCCACCTCTAGGTACCATCCAGTCCTGGCACTCTCGGCCTCCTTCAATGTTGTCCGTCGTCTGCATCCAACACAACTTGGTGCGGGCATAGCCCATGCATGGGTGAGTATAATGATAATCAGAAGGGACCCTAAGACCCTCAAGGTCTCACTAAATCCAACAAGGAAATACAAGAAAGTGTGAAATAAATTGAAATATCCCACTTAGGTATATTCCCATACATATACCTAAGTTTATCAAATGACTCATCTTAATCATGATGAAACACAAGAGTTACTAACTCAGCTAACATTTGTATAAAACTCTTGTTGAGAGGTAAATATGATCAGATATAGCCACTGAATCATCTAAGTTATTAGACCAACAAATGATCCAGGACTATCTATTCTGCCGGACCAACACATGATCCAGGAACAGTCATTAGAGCTATCGTACCAACACATGATCCAGGTCCGGCTATTATATAAGACCAACATATGATCTAGGAATAGAATTCAAGACTTTTGGACCAACACATGATCTAGGTCCAGTCCTAAGAGCCGTCGGGCCATCACATTATCTAGGTCCAGCTATTCTGTCAGACCATCACATGATCTAGGAACAGAAGTCAAGACTGTCCGACCAACATATGATCCAGGAACAGTCAACCGTGCACAACCAGCCACAGGGTTCCACTTAGGTATGTATGATTTTGGGAGGGTCCACTCCTCAAGCCGAGTGTCAATACATCAACTGAAATAAAATACCGAGATGAAGTATCTGAACGGTCTGCATCATCATAGGGGTATCAACGCAATAGATGGCACGTCGATCAGACGCCCGGTCTGTGAGTTTTTGGCATATCCGTTCTAGGGGCCCAGTTGGATATTTGGTTCAAATGAACGTGAAGGTACCCTAACTATGTCCAAACATCAAGGGGGTATTCCAAAAGATCCGTCTCTCTATAATATTTCCATCACCACAGACGGTTCGTTGATCAGACACCCGTAGACCATGATATGGGTGAAAAGGTGTAACATGCCATAGCGGGTCCGGGTCCAGTCCGACCCAGTCGGACCGGCCAGTCCTGAGTGGGTGGCTCGGTCTGAGGGGGCATACCGGCCCATCTGGGTGGCCCGGCCTGAGGGGGCGGTCCGGCCTGATGGCCCAGACTGTCCTGAGGCGGCCCCGCCTGACCCAAGGCGGCCTAGCTGACTGGCCTGCGTGGCTGGGAGACGAACCGCCAGCCGAAGCCAACGGTGGCCATGGGGGGTGGTCAGTTCCCACCTGTCTCCCTATAACAGCCGGTGCATGGCACCGGCCCGGTGACTGCGGGACCTGAGGGGTCTTGCCTATGGAGTGCCACTGGGGGTCGGCTCAGCTAGACTCCCACCTTCGTCTGCCACGATCTTTGGTCACGGGTCTTCTCCGACGTGGCTTGACGACGCTGCACTTCCTTTGGCACCGACGTGGCCCGCATGACCGCAACCCCCTTCTTCCGGCGTGGTGCAATGGCACCGCGCCCCGTCGGCACCACCGCGGCCCATCTAGCCACGGACCGGTACTTTTCACGGCACAACAGCGACGTGTCCCTTCGGCGACCCAGGGTCCCTTGATCCACTTGTTCCTCTCGCTGTCGGCCCATCACCAGCTTCCAATGCTCCCCTGCGGTACTAGTGCCACCGCCATCGTAAATCAATCAAGAACCAACAGGGGGACGTCCGACCGTGTTTGATCATCCCACGTCCTCTGTGTTAGGTGATAAAAATTGGCTAGAATTGAACCACAATAAACGGCGTGGAATGAGGATTTAATACAATCAAAACAAACCCATAAATTTAGTTCAGTGATCAATGACGAAGTCGCGGAAGGCGGGCATCGTTCTGTCAATGTCAGAGAATGAATAACTCAGAGAAGACAAGTCGAGATGATGTCATCAGAATACTTCATGGGCCGCATTTCTTCCCTTTCTTTCCCCAGTTGAAGAATGAAGAAGATAGCATTCGTTGTTCTTCAGTGGAGAAAGATACATTCTTCATGGAGAGGATGATGTTCTCCCAAAGGTTCTCCAAAGCCCACCGAAAGAATATTCCAACAACAAATAATAGACACACTATTATTTTAATGGTTGAAAATAATTCAAAAGAATTCAAAAATGAGCTAATTATATAATTGCAAGGGTTTAATAAATTAAATGTGAGGGAGTTACCAAATTAATGTAATGGTGAAGGTGGAGAGTTTAATCCACATTAATGGGGGGTTCCAAGGGTTTCAAGCCTGTGTGGGCCCCACCTAATAATATCATCCCGAGGGAGGTTATGTGCGGGTGGGATCCACCACTAACCTCCCCTTGGAGGTTTTAACTACCGTGAAATAAAAATAAGCTAACTCTTATTTTTATTTTACTTAATTAAAAACCCCCAAAATATATCTTCCTCTCTCGTTAGAATGCAACTACATTGAAGGTCTCCTTAAAAGAATACAGGCTCTGTGAGTTCAAAAGTTCCCTCTGATTTCTGTTCCGAGCACCGGTTCAAAAGATATAAAAACCACGCTGGTACGTTTACTGAACGTACCCGAAAGAAATATCAGAAATTGATTTCGGGAACACTGGGCCTCGAAATCTAGTGCCGTCAAGAAACTGTGGACTTTTCAAATTCCCATGTATTTTGTAAAAAAATATATTTCAATGGAAATTCTGGGTCCTTATATTTTCCCCACCTGAGGGATTTATGTCCCCATAAGCTACAACTCACACTAAGGGAACAAATGGGGGTACTAAGCATGCATCTGAGCCTCCAGCTCCCATGTTCACTCTTTGAGGTTCCCGTTCTTCCAACGAACACACACCAGAGGTATCGACCATTCATGTAGGACCTGCTAATGTTGATCTTCAATCTTTACTATAATCTCCATGAAAGTTGCCCCGTCATCAATGTCCAGCTCTCCATGGTTGATGATATGGGATGGGTCGTGCACGTATCTCCTTAGCTGATACACGAGGAAGACGTCATGCACCCGGTGCAACTGAGGTGGAAGAGCTATATAGTAAGCCACCTGGCCTACTCTGCTGAGGACCTGGAATTGTCCGATGAATCTCGCAGATAGCTTGTTATCTCAGCCAAATCTCCAAAAACCTCGTTAATGTGATAGCCTTATGAAAAACATGGTATCCATCCTTGAACTCTAATGTCCTCCTTCTCCTATCAGCATAGGACATACGCCTACTCTATGCAGTCATCATCCGCTCCTGGATGATCTGCACCTTCTCAGTAGTATCTCGCACCATCTTCGGTCCCACTAGCACTAAATCCCTTGGGTCTATCCAGCAAAGTGGTGATCTGCAAGGACAACCATACAACGCCTCCAATGGTGCCATACTGATGGTATAATGATAGTTGTTGTTGTGGGGAAACTATAATAATGAGAAGTGGTCCTCCAAGCCACGACCAAGGTCGAGGACACAATCACAGAGCAAGTCCTCGAGGGTCTGAATGGTCCCCTCAATATGGCCATCTGTCTGTGGATGGAAGGTGGTGCATAGACGAAGGTGTGTCCTGAAACCCTTTTGAAACCCCTTACATTGCTGGGAAGTAAAGCGTGGGTCATGGTTGGAGACAATAGCAGAAGGTACTCTGTGTAGATTCAAAATCTCATGTAAATAGAGACATCCCAATCTCTTTACTATGCCCGGCTCTTGGATCGATAGGAAGTGTTCCGACTTGGTGAGTGGGTGAAAAAGCACCGAAATCGAGTCCTGACTCCGGGATGTATGTTGAAGACCAGTCACTAAGTCCATGGATATTAAATCCCACTTCCACTCTGGGACCTCTGAGGGATGAAACAAGCCTACTGGTACCTGGTGTTATGCCTTCACTTGCTGACAAGTGAGGCATCGTGAGACAAACTCTAATGACGCCTTCTTCATACATGGCCACCAGTGCTGTCGTGGAAGTTCTTGGTACTTCTTCGCCACTTCTAGATGTACCACTAAAGGGGAATTGTGGAACTCCCTCCATACTTCCTCTTGAAGTTCAACTCGTACCATGGTACATCCTCTAAAGAGGTTGATGTGCTCCCCACCTTCAGAAACTCAATCAGGTGCCTTCCTTGTGGATATCTGAGCACATCATGTCTCGCAGTTAGAATCCACACAATGCACCTCCCTGAATCACTGAAGAAGTAGGGGAGTGACTGTAAGAGACTATTAATAGGCTTCTTTATCCCTATCCACAAAGGAAATCTGTAAGGCAGCCAACTGCTCTGTCACCTCTCCTAGAAGATGAATGCCTGAACATCTGCTGAGAGCATCTGCTACAACGTTCCCCTTTAAAGGAGTATAGACTATCTCGATGTCATAGTCCTGAAGGAACTCAATCCAACACTTTTGTCGTAGGTTAATGTCCTTCTGAGAGAATATATACCTGAGACTCTTGTGATCAGAGTACACAGTAAAACATTTTCCCATAAGATAGTGCCACTAAATCTTCAAGGTGAAGACCACTACTGCTAACTCTAGGTCATGGGTAGCATAGTTTTGTTCATGCAGTCTCAGATACCGATAACCATATGTGATCACTTAACACTCCTGCATCAGGAGACACCAGAGTCCAGTCCCTGATGCGTTGCTGTGAACTGGGTACCCTACACCTTCCTTCGGGAGCCTCAAGATGGGGGGCACTAGTCTGCCTCTACCTATGCTCATGGAAGCTCTACTGACATCTCTTCGACCACACGAATGGTTTTCCCTTTTTCATAAAGGCTGATAGTGGTTCTTCAACTCTAGAGAAGTCTGGAACGAACCTCCGGTAGTATGCAGCCAAGCCCAGGAAACTTCATACCTCCTTCACACTACTGGGTGGCTCCCAAGAAAGTACCACCTCTATCTTTACTGGATCCACTACAACTCCAACCTCTGAGATGACGTTTCCCAAAAAGTGACCCTCTCGAATCTAGAACTGGAACATTGAGAGATTACTGTAAATATGTGCTCTTGGAGTTTGTCTAGTTCTACCTGCAAATTGTAGGGATTCTCCTCCTCAATAGTCAAGTAAATCAGAATTTCGTCGATGAGGACTACGACAATTCGATCGAGGTATGGTTGTAAGATCATGTTCATGAGACTCATGAACACTGCTGGTGCTTTGGTTGCACCAAAGGTCATAACCTTGAACTCATAGTAGTTGTATCGACACTTGAAGGCCATCTTATGCACATACTTGTCTTGAAATCTTAGCTGGTGATAGCCTGATCTGAGGTCTATCTTTGAGAACCATCGAGCTCCCTTGATAAGATCAAAGTGGTTGTCAATCCAATAGAGTGGGTACTTATTATTCACAGTCACCTGGTTCAGGTGACGATAGTAAAAACCGGTCCTCATGCTCCAATCCGCCTTCTTGGTGAATAGAATCGGGCCTGCCCAGGGAGAAAAACTAGGCCAAATGAATCCCTTCCCCTGCAAGTCCTCTAGTTGTACCCACAGCTGAGGAAGCTCAGCAGGAGCCATCCGATATACTGTAGTAGATTTAGGTTCCATATCTTGGTAAATATCAATGCAGAAGTCCTATTCTTTGTGAGGAGGTAGTCCTAGAACATTGTTAGGGAAAACATCCACGTACTAGTCAACCACTACAAGATAAGTCAGAATCTCCAGATCAACTGCTCCAAGGGTTAGCCAAGACAATCAGTGAGTGATCGGCTGCACCCTTCTCCAAGTAAGTCTGTCATGTGCTGCAATGGTTTCCTTCTTTCTGGTGAAGGTAAACACGGTCCCATCCGTGCGAACACACCACACATTTCACCTAATACATTGATCTGAGCATGAAATGTAGATAACCAGTCCATACCCAAGACGACGTCGTAAGGTCTCGATGCCAGTACGAGGAGATCCCACCCAAATCACTCCCCTCATAGAGTAAGATCACACTGCCAGAACTAGTGCCTAATCGTCAATTCAACTTCCGTAAGAGTCTCTAACCGTAAGGCTCGATCCAACGGCTCTCTCGGAATCTCCGAGAACCGAACAAGGGAAGTGGCTATTAAAGAGTGACTGGAACCATTGTTTATAATAACTACAGCTAAGGCAGAGTGGGCACATAACGTACCTTGAATCATCATTAGAGAGCCATGGTCATAACTCTCAGCTGCTTGGAGCTGAGCTCTCCCCTGTCCACCTGTTCCATGCTGTTGGGGTGGAACTCTAAGTGGTGGGGGTGGTAACACCTCGAATCTTCGTCCACCACCAGCTACATGGCTAGTTCCTCTTCCATGTCCGCCTCGACTGAACCTATACCTCTACCTAGGAGGTCTCTCAACAGTGTGTTGATCGTCAAAATGGCGGGACAGACTATCTCAAGCAATGTGACCCTGCCCTCCACATGAGTAGCATTGCCTGCTCCTAGAATTATTGTCTTTGTTTAGTGTTCCCCACACAACTGAACCCATATCCTGATGTTGCCCACCAAATGTTCTGGTTCACTTAGACCTCTATGATAACTCTCTGCTTCTAGCTGCAGAAGACTCTACTACGTGATGTTTGGTGGTCGGTCTCACTTCTAGTGTATGCTAAGCTAGGAACTCTCCACTAAGAGGGCATGCTCCAACACCCCCCGCCTGTGTCGGGATGCTGAGGGAGATCATCATGGCTCTGATCTGTTTCTTGATCCCCTGCTCGAAGGTCCGATACCAAAATAATGGGCCACGTACCATATCAATTGAGTATATAGAGAGGTCGGTTAACCTCGTGGAGTATGGTGCCACAATCAGGCTACCTTGCTGTAGATGTATTAGCCCCTGTATCCACACCGCAGGAAGGGTGGCTGGAACAAACTCTGCCTGGAACATGGTCTCAAAATCTGTCCATAGAAATGTTTCCTTGTCGAGGACCTAATGCATTAGGCTCCACCATCAGCCTGTTTGTTCCTGAAGGAGACTCACATCAAGGATCACTATGAGGTATGCTAGTTCCCCTACTAGCCTGAAGACTCTCACCATAGCCTCCAGCCAATCCTCAGCTGCATGCGGGTCCATATCTCCCTAGAACATGTGTGTCCTATAGCGTTGGAACTCGTGCAACTGGCTCAGGTGGCATGCACTATATTATTCTAGGGATGGTGGCGTCGGTGGCACAATGAGAAGTGGTACCATTCATGCATTCGTTATGATAGGGCCCTGCATCGAGACCTCGTCACTCGGTAGGCTTCCATCTCGTACAACACTCAAAACCGTAGCTGGTTGCCTGCATCGAGGAATCCTGAAAAGAAATAGGTACGCTACAGTCAATAAGTTATACTTGGTGAGTTGACTCAAAGAGATCAAAAGGAATGCTCTAGAAACACACAAACAATCAGTGTTTTCATGCATTGAGTCAGAAATCAGAGGTCAGGGTTTTGGTGTATGGATATGTCAGCCACCACACCAACACTGGACTCCCTAGACTGAGAACCACACTCAATACTCTTAACACTATTACTTAATTGTTAGATCGATAAGTGTCATGTGTTCTACGGTAGAACCTCCCTCTGATACCAATTTTTCACATCCCACCTCGGGTCCCATGTCATGACTACCCCAAGCCCACCTTCCAAAGGCTAAGGGCTGATGAATAGCACCAAAGACATGAATCCCTAAACTGGGAAGGAATTACCTTTATAAACTAAAACTCACACAACAGAGTACACAACTGGAAGTAAAACAATAAGTAAAAACTGTATACAAATGAACTGATGGAAAGTAGATGCGGCCAGAAATAAAAGCATGACTGTAATGTACAAGGAATAGACAAAACAGATGGAAGCTGAAAAGTTGCTCCTGGATCGTCCACCACAAATCATACCTGAAAGGTAGGTACAGATAGCCTCATCAGCGCCTTACGTCCATCAGACTCCTCTGTGCACCAACTCGTCATAGGTTCCACCTCCAGGTATCATCCAGTCCTGGAACTCTCGGCCTCCATCAGTGCTATCCGTCGTCTGTATCCAACACAACAAGGTGCGGGCATAGCTTGTGCACAGGTGATTATAACGATACTCAGTATGAACCTCGAGACCCTCAAGGCCTCACTAAATCAAACAAAGATATTCCAAAAAGTATGAAATCTACCGAAATATCCCACTTAGGTATATGCCCATACATTTACCTAAGGTTATCAAATGACCCATATCAGTCATGAGGAAACACAATTGTTACTGACTCAGCTCACACAAGTATACAACTTTTGTAGAGAGGTATAGATGATCAGATATAGGAATTGAATCAACTAAGCTGTCAGACCAACACATGATCTAGGAAAATCTATTCTTTCAGACCAACACATGATCAAGGAACAAAAGTATGAACTGTCGGACCAACACATTATTAAAGAACAATCGTTGGAGCTTTCAGACCAACACACAATCCAGGTCCATATTTTTTGTTGGATGAACACATGATCTAGGAATAGAAGTCAAGACTGTCGGACCAACACATGATCCAAGTATAGTCGTTAAAGCTATAGGACAAACCCATTATCTAGGTCCAACTATTCTGTCGGACCAACACATGATACACGAACAGATATCAAGATTGTCGAACCAACTCATGATCCCGGAACAGTCAACAGTGCATGGATAGCCATACGGTTTCACATAGGTATGCTTGATTCTTGGAGGGTCCGCACCTCAAGCCAAGTGTCGATATGCATTGTGAGGTGTTTTTGTGTGAGTATTATTTCTAAAAATAATTTGACGGGAAAGGGGGATCACGTGACATTTTTAGGGGATGTTTGGTTAGATTGTGACTTATAAGTGTTATTTTCATGTGAAAATTGTATTTAACTGTAACACCCTGAGATTTTATGAGATATATATATTTTAATTTCTTTGATGTCTTCTTATTATACACTACACCAAGATTATCATGTACTATACGCAACACCATATTATCTTGCTATATACGCAACACTATTCTTGGATCATGTTACACACAATTTGAAGTTTGTTTTGTAGAAACTATTCTACACAACATTAAGTATAGATTTTGATTAATGTATAAATGAAATAAGTTTTGATTATGTTATACACAAGACTAAACGAAGATTTCACTACATGCATCCCTAACATGGCTTTCATTACACTCAATCAAGACCTTCTTCGATAGTATGTGCAGTACGGAATACCAAGTTTCACTAAATGAGATATTATTATAATAATATTATGAAGTATCTGTTATGAATAGTAATACCCACTTTTTAAAATTTTATAAATTTTATCTTTCAAAATGGTCTTCATTTTTGGAATTTTAATATCAAAATTAGCCTAGGATAAATTTTTGGTATTTTTCTGAAAACATTCAACTTTTGATGAATAGTGAAAACACTCAATTACTATTCAAAAACCGACATTTTATTTAAATAATTATTTATTTTATTTAAATTTATTTTAGGTAAAAATTGATACATAATACCTATATATGTTCAATGTAATTAATTTGAGTCATTTTATAAAAAATTTAGATATATAGAAATTTTATTGAACTTTTCACCGTCTTTTACCCACCTCCTAGGATATTTGAAAATTTACATAAAACATAATTTTACTGCTTCTATGATTGAATTTCGAAAATCCGAGAGACACGTTTAATATAAAGTAGTAAAATTTGGTTCAATAAGATAAAAATAATTTTTGGAGAATAGTTACTTCTTACTTTTATTTATCTCAGTTAAAAGTAAATATGGAAATTAAGGGTGAAAATGATATTATTATTACCTTAACACATGTCCTAATTCTATTGGATAAGTTTAATTCGACAAAAAATACTCTAGGAATAAAATATTACCCTTTATGTCCACATGGATTAGATAAGGACACTTATTATTATTTTATTTAAAGAAGAGTTTAAAAAGTTAAAATCATAGTTTAATAACTAAAACATTTTTAATATTGGGATATACATAAGATAAATTAGACTATAAATATTAAATAGAAAGCTAGAAATATTTAACACATAATTTTAGTTTATTTATTATTTTTAGACATTATTTAATTTAATTTATTTATGACACAATGATGATGCCATAATTACCTTATTAATGAAATATTAACATAATGATGTTATTAATACCCAAATAAATGTAATTTGAGACTTTTTATGAATTAAACTAATTTTACGGGTTAATATGAAATGTTAGCATTGATTATATTAACTTTTTTCAAACTAATCATGATGTTAGGATTTTCACAAAAATCAATTACCAATTTGTGTCAAAATTGACATAAAATAGTTTTTAAAACAAATATTATATTATTAATTGTTATTATATTCCTAAAATTATAAGGTTCAAAAACATGACTTAGATAAGGTTATATATATTAATAATTAACAACTTGGGGTGCGTTTTTCTTGTTATAGTATGTTTAATAACCATATACTGTAAGAAAACAAGAAGACATGATAAAAGTTAAATTATTTAACTTAGAGTTAAATCTAAATGATAAGGTTAAAATAGTAACCTAAACTTGTCTAAAACCTATTGTTTAAGAGGCGTTCATCCCATCCACACTTTATCTTCGAAATAAATCAATTTGTATCTATTATAAAGTGAATATGACTTTATTATAAAATAATGTTTTATGTTTTTCCAAAGGTGCCCCTCTCCCCCCTTATAAAAAGGGAACCCCATCCCTCTTCTCTTCACACCCTTTCTAGCCTTGAAGCTCGGCCAAACCCTAAAAATTACTTTTATCAAACTCTCTAGTAATATCATAGATATTAAAGACTTCTAAAAATACCATCTCTAGTGCCCTAATAAGAAGTTTAAAGAAGATTCATCGAGGAAGAAGTAATCTTTTCTACCGACTGTTTCATGATTATTTCTTCTTCTACTTCCTATTATTTATTTGTTTAATTATAAAGTAATAACATCATTATTACTTATATACATATATTTTATTTAAAATATAAAAAACCCTATTTCACCTTCTATCCATCCTATTGAAAATGAAATCACTGCGCGTGCGTATGTACTGAATACCGTCTCCACGCCGTGGGGTAATCATTTTTTCCACTACCACCTTAATTGGATGGGTATAATGTTGTAAATAATAACTATATATAGTTATTATAACATCATACTGATTCTGTGATATTATATCATCAACTCCAATTCAATTCAATAATTATGGTAATGATATCTTCACCCGTGCGTACATACGGATTACCGTCTCCACGTCGCGATGAGATTTATTCTACATGTTAACCATTCAAGAATGATTATAAATTATATATAATTAATATTAATGAAATATATGAAATGATAAATCTACTAGATTTATATATATATATATATGTCAACAACTTACTTCCATTCAAGTCAATAAGGAATGGAAGACAACGTTCATGCGTACGTCTGCCCTACTGTCTCCATGAACGGTGTATTTCATTTCATTAATATATCTATTATATATATATATATACTGAATATATATATGATATATAAATCATGATTTAGATTCTGGAACTATGTAAATCATGATATGAGTAATAATAATATCTAGAACAACAAGTCTAAACACATACGATAAATAAAACGATTTTACCCAAAACGATGATTTAACATGGAATTTACAAAAGAACATGTAATATAAATTCATAATTGAACCATATATGATATAATAAAAATGAATGTGATTCTGTAATAATTCAATGATATTATTTAAATCATTATACAAGAGTTTTGGATATGTACGAAGCATATCAGACCTAAGGTAAGGGATAACTTTTCCGATCTCACTTTAATTCGAGATTGTTTATTCGTAAGTACTTATTGGGGTTATATTTTTCATCCATGTCCATAAAAATGCTTTCAGAAAGTGTATAATATTCTTCCATATATGTTTAAAGTAAATTTTACCCATCTTGAATTTTACATTGTGTTATGGAAGGAATCTGGCTTTTGTTTACCATACATGGTACTTATTGACATCTCTGTTAAAAGTAAAAGGAGAATGTTCTCCTCAAATTATACGGCATGGAAGGATTTTTATGGTTTTATAACAAATAATTTTTATAAAGAATAATCTACAATATTTCATGACTATTTTCAATAAAAATCCTTTTTCTTTTAAAATTTCATGGCATTTTGTGAAAAGAAAATGATTTTGAAGATGAAAGGATATTTTCCTCAAGAATTCATTTCAAATGTTTTATCAGAATCATTTTCCATCTAAGATGACAAAATTTTCATATGTGTATGTTTAAAGTATAATGTCTCTCTGATTTACAAGGTTTCACTTTTCTTATGATGAAATGATATCCATTTGTGTTATATTGATTATGTTATGATGGGATGATATTTATGAAACCCATTTTATTCTTTTGGTTATGATGAATGATTTATGTTTATTTTTTGGAACAAGTAAGAATTAATTCATTATGATATGTGTGGGACCTATATCTCCCTACAATTCATTGGGTAAATATTTGTATCTCATGAGATAGACATGTCCGAAACAGTAAGTTAATCTGGTTCAGTTTTACAGGACTGAAACGAGGAGTGAACTCGATTCAGAAAGGGACTTTGTCCACTAAGATGGTATTCACAACAATTCTTTGGATATTATGGAAATAATATCATGTTCTTAATAGTTTTCCAAAATTAAATATTTTATTCCCATGGTAATTTACCACGATTAATTTTCCTTTATGACTTATGACTTTCATACTGCCAAGATTTATTTCACAACTCAAGATTTTTGTGTGTAAACTTGATGTTCATGTTGTGAAGTTCAAATGTGTATGGTTTGTTTTATTTTCTACATGCTTACCTTTACTGAGCATTTTAGCTCACCCTTTATATTTTTTATTTTCCCCAAGATATAAATAACGGCTTTAGGTATGAAAACAAAGGGGAAGATCTTTATGGGATTTGATGAAATTCTTTCACCACGATTAGAAGATTATGTTCCGAGTTTATAAAGACACTAAACTATTACGTTACATGTGTGTTTGTTTTTGTTATGTATTAAGTATTCCACATAATTAATGTTATGTCCATGTACATCATTCTTTGGTTCGTTACAGTTATTATCAGAGGAAAGGTTTAGTTAACCATTTGAAACTAGGATGTGAAAACTTTAGTGAGATCCCTACAGATATTTCAAATGTATTTCTAGGGATGTCCCTAAGGTTAAGTATAAGTTTAGGTTATAGTCCTAGAATTATGGTAAAAATATTATAATTAACCCTAGGATGTTATATATCGAAGGTACTCCCCCTTTATTATGTTGTTTTCCCTAGCATGATTTTTGACGCTCACACTATTCTTTTTGGGTTTTAGATGATGGATAGAACACGAAGGAACCGTGTTGATCAATGTAATGGAAAATGAAATGATTGTTATCCTGAACAAACCAATGTTATGGGAGATGGAGTCCAAAATCTTATTTATATACTTACACAAGCTATGAATTGTTATGGACTTCCAAATGACCAGAGAAGGGAAAAATATTCTATTGAGTCCTTCATAAGGCAACGTCCACCTTCTTTAAGTGGGTCTTCTGATCCATGTGTTTCTAAATAATAAATCAGTACCATTGACAAGATATTTCGATACATTGCTGTTCGGAACAATAAAAAGTCATTCTGGCGATTTACCGTTTAGAAGGTGAAGCAGATCAATGGTGGACTCTAATTAAGAATGTGAGGCCCCGAGATGAAATTAAATCCATGGAATGGGATAAGTTCAAGAACTTATTTTTCAATATGTACATCACTCGTTTTCTTAGAACAAAGATGGAAAAGGATTTCCTTGAGCTTAAGAGAAATGATGATGAATATTTTTGGTACATATGAATTGAATTTTACAAGGCTTGAATGGTATGCATCTGGCTTTATCATCCAACCTGAAATTAAAGTTGATCGATTCTTCAGTGGAATAAAACCGTGTCTTTCATGGGAATTAGCAATAAGAGACTTCCGTATATATGAAGAAATTGTACGTTGTACTATCAAGGTAGAAGTGGAAGTTGGTGTTACATATCCATCTCATGGTTTTGACATGAAACAAAAGATGGAGTTCAAGGAGACATATCAGAACAATGGTGAAAAGAATATGAATGTTTCTTTATGCTAAAAGTGTGGAAAGAAGCATAGTGGGGATTGTCTAAAAGGTATTAGAAAATGTTTAAAGTGTGGAAAAGAAGGTCATAGAGCAGCTGAGTTCCGATGTAATGGGAAAAAGGTTTCTAATGACGTGAATAGACAAAAGACTACATAGAACACTCCACCAACACATAAATGCTTCAATTGCAAGGAAATGGGGCATTATACTAATCAATGCCCTAATCCAAGGGTTAATGATGATAAAGGTGAGTAACCTATTAAGTAAAAGGATATAGGGAAGTCACATGAAATCACTATTTGTGATGTTGTGTATGAAAATGATGTTGTGTAATGATTAAGTGTTTATGTAATGGGATTTGAAAATAGTATCATGGAATCAAATTTATGGCATCATGGAATTTTGGAATAGCAATGTATTGGTTTTCTATAATTATATGGTACCGGTAACCATGAAAAGTGATTGAAATATTTTTGGAAATAAGATGATATGTGCATAATAAAGTGATAAAAAAATTAAATGATCCCATGACTGATATAAGGACAAAGTGATATCATGATTTCAGTATATAGAAATTTTGGGACTTTGGTATGTGGAATGAGTTAACATTTGACAGAATTCATGTTTTTACTAGGGTTATATGGTAATTCAGGTTTCAAAAGAATACATGAGTAAGGTATTAAATGATTGTAATGTGACCAAAAACAAGATATATCTTATGATATATGGGGGAAAAATGAAGTAATTAACATGTATAGTAGATGAAATTTCTAGTAATAGGACATAAGTATTTTCGATAAGCCTAAATATTGGAATGGATTATGTGGGACATAGGTTAGTATTGTTTATGGATAGAACTTTTTTTGATATTATTGGTGGGATGTTATAATAATGTAGTTTTATAAAAAGGACAACCTGCAGGATGGGTGACAACCCGTCGCGTCAGACAAGGCTATGGGAATCGAACCCACAAATAAAGTGTGACAGGCCTTTATCGCCTACCACTGGCCTACAGAAAGTCCCTGGTTAGTAGAAACTAGTTTTATTATATTACGCAGTATGATATATGAAGTATAAGTCAATTTTACGAACCTTATATGATTAACCTCACTATAGTCGGACTTATGATTTTTTATAACTTTTTCTAACCTTTTGTTTTAGACAGATGGAATGACCCATCATTATATCACATGATCAGCTAACACATCATGAATGAAAATTTAAACTCCATTTATTTAAGAGATGAAGTGGAAATTTTCCAAGGAACAACCAACGATGAGATTGTACTAAAATCAAGAAAGTATTTCTTCTAATACCAATTTCTTCAACTTTAGGGAAATGATCTTGAAAGCCAAAAATGTTGTCCTAGTTCCCTTATATCTGATTAATTAGATCGTACCTTAGATTATCACAAAATTATGGCTTTTTGATTTTTGGCTTTTTCATATCCATTTCCTCTACCACTCTTCATCAGAAGTTCATGTTTATATTTCTCTTCCATATCCATATTTTCACATATGTTGTCCTATGTGGAAACCCAGTGCTGAGTTACATTGGGTGATTGTTATGATTCTAACTTCCCTTTAAAATGAAGTTTAAGTATTCCTTTTTACGATGTGGGTTTCTATGACAGAAACATTCATGTAGTAAACCATTTATAACCCTGACGAATTGCAAGGGTGAAATTCATTTTAAGGGGGGTAGAATGTAACACCACAATATTTTATGAGAAATATTATTTTTAATTTATTTGATGTATTCTATTATACACTACACCAAGATTAGCTTGTACTATACGTAACACCATATTATCTAGCAGTATACGCAACACTATTCTTGGCTCCTGTTACACACAATTTCAAGTTCATTTTGTAGAAACTAATCTACACAACAATAAGTAATGATTTTGTTTAATGTATAAATGAAATAAGTTTTTATTATTTTATACGCAACACCAAACAGAGCTTTCACTACACACAACCCTAACTTGTCTTACATTACACGCAATCAAGACCTTCTCCGATAGTGTGTGTAGTACGCAATATCGTGTTTCACTAAATAAGATATTATTATATTATCATTATGAACTAGCCGTTATGAATAGTAATACCCAATTTTTGAAATTTTATAAATATTATCAATCAAAATGGACTTTATTTTTGGATTCATAATATCAAATTAGCCTAGGCTGAAATATTGATATTTTTCTGAAAACATTCAATTTTTGATGAATAGTGAAAACACTTGGTTACTATTTAAAAACCAACTTTTTATTTAAATAATTATTTATTTTATTTAAATTTATTTTAGGTCAAAGTTGATACATAATACCTATATACGTTCAATGTAATTCATATGAGTCATTTTATAATAATTTTAGATATATAAAATTTTTATTGAACTTTTCACCGTCTTTTACCGACCTCCTAGGAGAATTTGAAAATTTATATAAAACAGAATTTTTCCACTTATGTGAGTGTAATTTCTAAAATCCATGAGACAATGTTAATATAAAGGAGTAAAATGTGATTCAATAAGATAAAAATAATTTTAGTGAATAGTAATTGTTTACTTTTATTTACCACAGTTAAAAGTAAATAGGGTAATTAAGGGTAAAAATGATATTATTATTACCCTTACACAAGTCTTAATTCTATTGGATAAGTTTAATTAGACCATAAACAACATTAGGAATAAAATATTACCATTTAGGTCCATTTGGATTGGATTAGGACACTTATTATTATTTTATTTAAAGAAGAGTTTAAATAGTTAAAATCAAAGTTTAATAACTAATTTTTTTTAATATTGGGGTATACATAAGATAAATTTGACAATAAATATTAATTAGAAAGATAATAATATTTCCTACATAATGGTATTTTATTTATAATTTTTAGTCCTTAAAGAGTTTAATTTATTTATAACACAATGATGATGCAGTAATTACCTTATTAATGATATATTAACATAATTGATGTTATTAAAACCCAAATAAATGTATCTTGAGACTTTTTATGAATTAAACTAATTTTATAGGCTAATATGACAAGTTAGTATTGATTAAATTAACTTTTTTCGAAAAAATCATGTTGTTATGATTTTCAAAAAAATCAATTACCAAATATTGTCAAAATTGACATAAAATAGTTTTTGAAACAAATATTATATTATTTATTGTTATTATATTCCTAAAAATATAAGTATCTACCAAATGCATTAGATAAGGTTATATATATTAATAATGAACCACATGGGGTTTTTTTGGCTTGTATATTAAGTTTATTAACCATATAATATAAGAAAACAATAAGACATGGTAAAAGTTAAATTATTTAACATAAAGTTAAATCTAAATGATAAGGTTAAAATAGTAATCTAAAATTGTCTAAAAACTATTGGATGAGAGGATTTAGACCCATACCTACATTATTTATAAATAAAAATATTTTTATCCTTTATAAACTGAATATGACTTTATTATAAAATAATATTTAAGTTTTTCCAAAGGTGCCCCTCTCCTCCCTTATAAAAAGGGCACCCCTTCCCTATTCTCATCACACCATTTTGAGCCTTGAATCTCGTCCAACCCCTACCAATTACTCTTCAAAACCTCTTTAGTAAAATCATAAATGTTCTAGTATTCTTAAAATACCAACACTAGTGCCCTAAGAAGAATTTTAAAGGAGGTGCGTCAAGGAAGAGGTAATCTCTTCTACAGACTCTTTCAAGTTTCATTCTTCTTCTAATTCCCATTAATTAGTTGTTTCATTATAAAGTAATAACATCAGTATTACTTAGATACTGATATTTTATTATAAATATGAAACAACCCTATTTCACCTTCTATCCATCCTGTAGAAAATGAAATCATCGCACATGCGTACGTACAGAATACCGTCTCCACGCCGTGGTGTAATCAGTTTTTCCACCACCACATTACTTGGATGAGTATAATGGTGTAAATATTAACTATATATAGTTATTATAACATCATACTGATTCTGTGAAATTATATCATCCACTCTAATTCAATTCAATAATTATGGGAATGATAGCATCGCTCGTGTGTATGTACAGATTACAGTCTCCACGTCGTGATGAGATTTATTATCCTTGTTAACCATTGAAGAATGAATATAAAGTATATTCAATTAATATTAATGAAATATATGAAATTATAATGCTACTGGATTTATGTATATATATATTTCATCTACTTACTTCCATTCAAGTCAAAAATGAAAGGAAAACAACGTTCATGCTTATGTACGTCCTACCGTCTCCATGAATGGGGTATTTCATTTCATTTATATATCTATTATATATATATATATACTGAAAATATATATGATATATAAATCATGACTTACATTCTGGAATAATGTAAATAAAAATATGAGTAACAATAATATCATGAACAACAAGTCCAAATACATATGATAAATAAAACGATTTTACCCAAAACATTGATTTAACATGGAATTTGAAAAAAAACGGGAAATATAATGTCATAAGTGAACAATATCTGATTTCATAACAATGAATTTGATTTTTTAATAAGTCAATGAAATTATTTAAATCATTATTTAGGTTGTTCGGATACATATGAAGCATATCAGACCTAAGGTAAATGATAACTTTTTTGATCTCATTTTTATCCGAGATTGTTTACTCGTAAGTATTTAATGGGGTTATATTTTTCATCCATTTCCATAAAAATGTTTACATAATGTGTTTAATATTATTCTATGTCTATTTAAAGTAATTTTTACCCATCTTGAATTTTACTTTGTGTTATGGACGGAATCATGCTTTTGTTTACCATACGTGGTACTTTTTGACATTTTTGTTAAAAGTAAGAGGATACTGTTTTCTTTGAATTATATGGCTTGAATGTATTTTTACGGTTTTATAACTTCTTATTTTAATGAATCATAATCTATAATATTTCATTACTATTTTCAACAAAAATCATTTTCTAATGAAATGTTATGGAATTTTGTGAAAAGAAAATGATTTTGAAGAAGAAAGGATGTTTTCTTCAAGAATTCATTTCAAGTGTTTTATCAAAACCATTTTCCATATAAGATGAAATTATTTTCTTATGTGTTTGTTTAAAGTATAATGTCTCTATGATTTACATGGTTTCACTTTTCTTATGATGAAATTATATCTATTTGTTTTATATTGATTATGTTATGAGGAGATGATATTTATGTAACCCATTTTATTCTTTGGGTTATGATGAATGATTTACGTTTTTGTTGTGGCACAAGTAAAAATGATTTCATTATGAGATGGTTTGGACCAATATATCCCACCAATTCATTGGGTAATGATTTATATCTCTGGATATTGACATGGCTACAATGGTAAGTTAATCTGGTTCAGTGTTACATGACTGAAAAGAAAAGTGAACTCGATTCAGAAAGGGACTTTGTCCACTAAGATGGTCTTGGAAGAAATGCCTTGGCAACTATGGAAATCATATCATGTTCTTAATGGTTTTCCACAATTAAATGTTATATTCCCATGGTATTTTATCATGATTAAAGTTCATTTATGACTAATGACTTACATACTGCCAAGATTTATTTCACAACTCAATATTTTGATGTGTAAAATTTATGTTCGTGTTTTGAAGTTCAAATATATATGGTTTATTTTATTTTCTACATGATTACCCTTATTGAGAATTTAAACTCACCCTTTATATGTTTTCTTTTCCCCAGGATATAAAAAAAGTTTTTAGGTAAGAAAAAAAGGGGAAGATCTTTATGGGAGATGTTGAAGATCTTTCACTACGATTAGAAGATTATGATCCGAGTTTCCAAAGACACAAAACTATTACGGTCCTTGTGTGTTTTTTTGGTCTTATTTATTCCACAAATGTAATGTAATTTTCATGTACATCAATCTTTGGGTCTCTACATTAAGAAATTATGGAACTTGTTTTAGCACAAGAGGGAATACCTGTTTATCTAGGTCGGTGGACGTGTACTAGTATGATAATGATCCCGGGGATTTTGGACCCAATTTAATGTTAAAAGATTGGAAATGACCACAATAACTATAATAGTATTATGATAATGATGATTATTTCGAGGGACCACTAGCTTATGGGTATGATCCCTACTAGTGGCTCGGGTTCTTAAGAACAAATATATGTATGGTTACTTTAACTATGAACGAGGTACCTGGGACCTATAGTGTGCCTATGGTTGTTTTCTCTATCTAGTGCTCATTAGATATATTATACTTAACATTGAAAATTGATATGCTTGGGAGGATAAATTCAGTTGGTTTTTCATTATATTTGAAATTGATGGTTTCTATTAATTTATCGCACTTGAAAATTGATTTTACTTAAAGCTGCAACTTAAAATGATTTTTAATAGCATTTCTTATTTAAAAACATGCATGATTTCTTGTCGTATAATAATTATCACAATGAAAATTTTTGTGGTGAAATCCTACTGGGGTTTCGATAATACCCTACATACACCTTTTGTAGTATGTATACTTTTTTACCTTTGTCAATGGTTTTGTAAATCTTTTAGTGTCGGTGGTCTGACTATCTAGAATCATTCACGATGTGGTTTTTTAGAGATAGATTGTTGGAATTTCCCCTTGTCACAAGGTTTATCATGAGAAGTACTATTTGGTTTTGCTCATTTTTCATAATCATTAATTATTGTTTGAAATTGTGTAACTCAATTCTAAAATTTTGAAACAGTTAATTTGGTTTGATAAATCCAGATTGGATTTATTGGATTCGTTTTTTGTTTTTTGTTTATAAACTCATGTAAATCATGCCCAAGATTCATTTTATGAAACCCAAGAGCTTGTTCCAGCCCATGGGTATTGGGAATGTCTTTCGGGACATTCCATGTACTAGGTGCCATTTTTGAAGGCAAATAGATCTGGTTCATGAGAAAATGGTATCAGAGCATCAGGTTCGCTCTCTTGGGTCAAGTTACTTGGATAAGAGTCTGGATAGTCTGGTTCTAGGGTTGTTAAGATTTGATATTCTAATTACAAGTATGTTTCCAAAACATAACACCTCGTGACATTATTCATTTATCCATGGGATGTCAGGTTTTATCTAAGTCCTTTTGTTTTCATGGGTCATCGATGATTGGGGAAATGAAAATCATTTTAGGTATTTGGTCTCAGTGACCTTGCAGGGCCTAAAAATCCTTTTAGAAATAGGAATATTGTCCTAGAACACCGTCTGTGATGCTGAAGTGGTCGTCCCACATTCACTAACCTTATTTTTAAGTCAAACACCAATACTAGTTTCCTGTCGCATTGCCTTGTGTCCTTTTGTTTTGTAATCTTGGAATCTTGGTATTTAAAACTTGACTGAAGAAATATGGACTTTCATGAAATTATATTTTAATAAATTGGATGCTTCATGCATTCTAAGGTGGTGGAAATTAATTTTTAGAACTATTTTTAAATGGTAAATAGTGTGTTTAATCCTCATTAAAAAGTATGACATATATTAGAGTTTGGTTTTATATTCTCTTATAAATAGAGTTTTCTGAATTATTGAAAAGTGTTTTGAGTTGAATAAAGAGTTTTAGAAATTTATTTGTGGTGGTTTAAGATTAATTTTTATTTGAGAAATAGAAATAATATGAAATTTTATATGAATCATTGTAATATTTTTAAAATAATATGAGAAGGGTTTTTATATCAATGGGTGTTGATGAAAGGGAGTTTTTTTTCATAAAAGTGGCAGAGTTTTGAAAAGGGATGATTTTTTTTGAAATGAATTTTTTTCTTGTAATTGAGTTTTTATTTGAATGAATGTGGGTTTATGATAAGTTTTGAAATATGTAAATTAGTTATTTATTTTACAGTAAGTGGTTTTTAGAAAAAGGGAAGTGTCGGTGGAATATTTTGGTTTTGAAAAGTGGGAGGAATTATGGTTTTAACCTTTGGTATTTCCATGAGTGACCATATAAATGGTGTTATATTAGATGATGGATGGTTAATGGCACGAATGGATGTGTTCCAGGATGGATGTGAGGAGGGTGCCTGGTGTGTAATAGAAATATGCTTGTTTGAGTCATCAAGAATACCATTAGTGGTAACCCTAACCACCGACCCATTTATTTTCAATCAAGTGAGTTCTTTTAATAGAAAACATGATATCATGATGAGTAGTTTGGGTGGTGTGCCATATGGCTTTTTGGAAATGTGTTTGTTAGGGAATGTTTTGATTTTAATAACCCCTCTTGTTTGAATTATGTTTTGTGTTTGTTTTTGGTAGGTATATTTGGTAGAAGGGATGGTAAGTGGTCTCTTATGAGAAATGATTAGGAAGCCTTTATGGCGGTTTAACTCATGTGTTTGGTTCTGGTTTGTGGAACATTTTGACAAATGTAACATCTTTTTAGGACAATGGGTTCCCTCTTCGGATAAGTTACTCCCCCATTAAGTGTTAATGCATCACTGATGTGCAGCCCAGATTGATTCATCATTGAAAGGCCCTCCAATTTATCAATATAAGTAATATTTTTCATGAGCATTGGAGATTGAGTCTACACCAATTCATGTATTGGATTTTTTGATCCCCTTATAGAGGGAGATTGCTCATGGAAGGTTGAAAGAGAAATTAGTTTCTTAAGATACACATTTCATTGAAGGTGAATGTAGTCTGGGGTTGTTAGTGTGTATTGTGCCTTAGTGGCCCTCTTGGGCCTTAATAGTCTCCTCAAAGAAATGGATCATGTTAAACCACAATCAAAGGAAATCTGGTCATGAGAGGGTATTATTTCCACTTATTATAATTTTTTGTTATTTGGGGACATGAAATAAGGTCTGTTTCCATGTATTTTTTATATCAGTCCCAATGGTCACGTTCAGTGATTCCCTAGGATGTAATGTGATTATTTTACAATAATGGTTATGTTTTAAACTCTTCTACAATTCATTGTTTTGTCTCTAGTGTGTCTCCTTTCGGGAAATATCGATATCCTTGTTTAGAGTAATATGTTTCCATATATCCTTTCTTCATTACAATATTCATTTGATGAAACAATTGGTGGTGTGTGTGTGTCCTCTACTCACTTGTTTCAGTGAAATTTACGGTTTTGGTAAAGTGTGTTTGGGGTGGGTTGTGTCTCGTTGAACCCATCAGGTATCAGGTTATAGTTTTTGTGGCACTGAATGGAGAAGTTCCATTCGGAGTGTTTCCAACACATAACTGAGTGGTCGAAGACTCTTTAATTCTTTATGATTCATCCATATTTCACATAGTGAAGTTGGCATGTAGTTAGGGGAAATCTTGAGGACATTCATACCTTTGGTCAATGTCCTACCCTCAGTATGAAAGATGGTAATAGTTTAAATTTACGGTGTCAACATCTCATTCCTGTTAATCTTGTTTAGTGGTAGATGTGGGAGGACCACATTTCTACGTTAAAGCCTGAGTTCATTTATTACCTTGTGTTTACAATGAATTTTGATATAAAATGAGGAATTTTTGTCTTGGTTGACTGAAGAGCACACCTATTTCATGATAATTAGTAACTGTGTGCAATCCTTTGAAACTATGTGATAATAGAGAGTAGTTACTACATTGTCACCACATGAATGTGTGCCTCAACCCATGTAATCATGAAGAGTTCCCCCTTTGGAAAAAATTATCCACATGGATAGCCCATGGTTTTCCAATCTTTTCATACTAACTCTAGGGGTGTGCCAAATCTCTAAATTTTGGTGTCTTTTCATGTCGAACCATGATATTCAGTTATGCTGGTTGGATCATATAGTGTGGATACCCACTATGGGTCTCATATAAGTTAATTTCTAAAATTCTTATCAATTTCTAGGCCTAATTTTAGGGTGTCCGTTCAGGCCTCCCCTAATAGTGTCTTGATTCTGTCTCACAAATATTTATGTTTTCTCTTTTGGCGTGGAGCCCATTTGTGTCTCTATGTATCAATAAATCTGTTTTCTCCACGGTATTTTCTCAAAAATAGGTTATCTCATTCATAGATATTTGACTTCAAAATTCATCCTTTGGTAAACATAAGTATTTTATTTGCCCAACGGTTTTGTTGAAGTGGGACTTTGGTAACCCTGTTCGATGTTGTTTTTCATTATGGTAAATTCATTTTGACCTGTTCAGATAGTGTTTAATGTGTTTTATTTTAGGATGAAGTTTAAATGTGCATTATCGTTTTAAGAAGTGGTTTAGGATTTGTTTGGTGAGAGAATTCCTTTCTCAACTGATCAATTAGTGGTGTTCGACCTTTTAGGGATGGATAATACTTGGAGGGGTCAATTTCATCTTTTTTGTGGGATTTGGTTTTCTCTTTTGGCATTGATGTGGCTTTCCAAGGGTTGAATGTTTTTTGGTGGGGAGAATTTTTACATATATTACTTCTTTTAAAGGTATTTTTCATTTATTTTCCATTCTTTCTTTGTTTTGGGGGATTTCCCATATATTTTTGGAGGAAAGGGTGAGTTTTCATGATTTTGGCCTAACCATGAGCCCACTTCCAGATTTTAAATTATATTTATTTTCCATTATAACACATTCATTTTTCTAAATTTTGCACCCATTATACGTCCAACATGGACTCCCCTAACCTATTAGCCCCACCATATCAAGTTGGTCCCTTTAGGAATCCATAATCATAGTGGATTGGTTTTTTTATTTAATGAATTGGGCTCGCATGTAAGCTCATTTCCATTATAATTTTTTTAATATATTATTAATTTTTAACACATTAGTATTGATTCCACCACCCACTCAAATCCAACAGCCCTACGTGAACCCCCATATTCATGTGTCAATCATTGGAGCTCATTTCCATATCATATTAGAGAGAAACATGAAACTATTACTCAATTCATCCAAATTTGAAGAGGTGATTTGATTCCTTCATAAACCCTTCATTTTTCAATTTCCCCCATTCCAATTCATACATGAAGTTCTCATCCTTAATCCAACCTCAATTTCCTTTTTTTTATGTTAATAAATTAAACTATGGGTGTATTGGGGGTGTATTAATCATGATATCTCATGTAAGTGGGTTTCCCCCATGTTCCTCCCCTTTCTATAGTGTTTAATCCACATTTTGTGAGGTTCTAAAATTTTCATAATCTAGGGTTCATACATAGGGTTTGATTTTGTATCATTTTGGGTAAATCTTTAGAACTAGGGTTTTATTTCTCTTCATTGTAGTGTGACGGGGATGCAATTGAGGTTTCACACAACAGTTTAGAGTTTTTAGCACAAATGTTTGGTGATTCTATGGGTATGAATTATTAGATGAGTCAGTATTAATTTATATATTTTATTATCATGATTCTATTCCATTGGGTTTAGTGCGAAAATTATATATGGTAGTATTTTTTAAGAATTTGGGTTTTAAGTGGAATTTTAATGAGAAAAATGAATATTTATTATATGTATTACATGTTGTATTCATTACGGTTGTTTATTATTCAGGGAATAGTTTTTTTAAAATGATGTTATGGCTTCCAATTCTGGTGTGACGTGATATTGGTATGCTTTTGGTCTTTTAAGAGGGTATATAGATGGATTTTATGTGTAATATATGGTTACAGTACATGGAATTGTTTTGTGAAGGATTTAAATAGTTTCTTTAGTAATGTCAGAGGTGAAACTATGTTTCCAAACAATCTCTTTTGGAGTATACTTTGAAAATGAAATAGTTTAATGTGAATGTGTTGTAATTTTATATGTGTAATATCCTATAATGGTTTTGTTAAATTGTTTAATGGATTTTTTATGTGTGAATGAATTGTGAAATGTGTTGTGGTATGTATTGGTGTGAGTATGATTACCAAATAGAGTTTTAATGAAAAAGGGGATCATGTGACATGTGTGTGGACTTTTTAGTGTGTTTGTGGCTTGGAAATGGTATTTTCATGTGAAAATTTTATTTCACAGATTGTTTGACATGTTTGAGATCAATAGAGAATACCCAGATATCGAGGAGGGTAGATGTGTACTTGTATGATGGAGATGCCATGGGGTTTTACAATGTTTCATATAACATGATTGATGATGAAAAGTATAACTAAACTATGATGATGATGTCGATAATGATGTTGGGGGACCACGTGGTTATGCGTATGATACATACTAGTGAATCATGTGCACAAGAACAAATATTTGTATGGTTACTTTCACCGAGTACGAGGTATATGTGACCCACATCAAGATAGTATCTATGGTTTTATTCCCCTTGATAGTTCCTGTTAAATATTTTAAACATACCATTAGCATATAGTATTTTTAGATGGTAAAATTTAGTTTCTTTTTCATTATAAATAAAAGAGTTGATTTCTGTTAAAGTAACCCACTTTAAAACTAATTTTATTGGACGACGCATCTCCTAAAAATTATTACTAGCATTTCATATTTACAAAATGTGCATGCTTTTTGTCATATAATGATTATCACATGGAATATTTTTGGTGGAATCAGAATGAGATTTGGATCAAACCCTACATATCCCTTTGGGATTTAGTATAATTGGTTATCTTTTTCAGAGGTTGGGTAAAGCTTTTAGTGCTGGTGGTCTGGGTAAATAGCATCCTTCGTTATTTAGTGTTTTGGAGATGGCATGTGGGAATATAACCTTGTCATGAGGCGGTTCATGGTCTGAATTTTTTGGTTTTTTTCCTTTTTAATAGTCCTTAAACATTGTCTCAAATAGTGTTACTAAATTATTAAAATTTGAAAAAGATATTTTGATTTGAAAAATCCATATTTGTTTCGTTGGATTCATTTGTAGTTTTATGTTAACAATATTTGGAAAATCATTCCCAAACTACATTTTATGATTCCTGGGAACATTTTCCAACCCATTGGGATCAGGAATGCTCGTATGGTCTTCCCACAGACTGGGACAGGTGCCAGTTTTGAAGGCGACCCGATATGGTTCGTGACATTGGATGTTGGCCTTAATTGTTAGTCCATGTTTAACTCTGATGGTTATATCCAATTATAACCATAAGTGTCTTAGGGTAGTTGTAGGTGTTACAAATCATATGATAGCTACGTGGGTTGTAATCATAATTACGTCGGATAATAAAATGATGACCAAGCTTCCAAAAATGGTTTATGTTTTATTGCAATGATTTATGTAAATCATGAGTTTCTATAGAGTATGTACATGCCACTTTTAAGGGATATTAGTGCATATTATTGAAACTGACATCATTTTATTTTAAGTATTCCAAGACTAAAAACATATTTCCTTTATTTTATGTACCTTACTATGATTTTTCTCATCCTATGACTTAAAATGGTTTTCAAAGGGTATATGGAAGTATTGGAGAAAGGATGATATCAAGAGAAAATTTTGATGATGTTCCAAAAAAGAAACATTTTTTTATTTTAATGACATTTGATTAATTAGAAAATAGATACTATATGTATGTGTACACTTGTAACATATGGGTTTACTATTTAGGTGTTTTTTCTAATACTATATAACTATAATTCTTATTTATATTAGGGAATTTAAAGTGATTTCATGTTTTAAAATAACTAGTATATGAAATGTTTATGGTCGGGTCCTTAAAGTTGTTATTAGAGAAGAGTTTAGACAATTTTAGAGATTATGATATTTTCAAGTGAGGTTATCTTAATGGTTAGTAATACCATAATAGGTTTATAATCTATGGATTTTCATATGTTTAATGTATTATAAATAACATTGGATGCCTTATTTTTGGAAATTTGAATGTCGCCAATGGTAATATTGGAGTCATTTTTTTGTAATTATTGTAGAACCCCGGGACACCCTAAGAGAGGAAGGGCGAATCACGATGTCAACTTTTTCTTTTAAACTAATGGATCATGTTCCTACATTGGTAGGAACTAATTTAACATGTATGGTGGATATGATAACTAGTCAAACATTCACATGAAAAGTGATGACACAACACTTTTTACTTGGTTCACCACTCAGGGCTACGTCCACAGAGCGTATGCTGACATGTAGTTGGTCATACCAAATTTCACTATTCATCTCTAGTTGTGGTACATAGGTTCGGGAATAGTCACTCTATCCCTGGATCAATGCCTTTACAACTCTTCAAGGATAGCCCACTGCGTCCCTCAGGTCACTCCTATTGACACCCCCGAGCTCACTACCTTTGGTGAAGTCCCAGTCAGTTTGTAAACATGAAGGTCACTTCAATAAATTTGTATTGAAGTTTTTGCCTCTGCTTAGGACGAGACACTACAAGCATTGAAGTCCGGAAATGATGCACTATAATGCACTGAACCACTGAACCACTTGACCGGATATCAGAAACGCGCAAACAAGTTATAACAAAGATTTCACGCAACTCCCACCCTTTTCGCGAAATATCTGACTTTGGCGTGAAATAATTGATTTTAGTGTGGAAAATATTTCATGAAACAACCCCCTTTACAAGCAGCTTTACGCGCCACACCTTTTTTGCGCAGATTGGTGTTTTTCATGTAAACTCAAATTTTTCGCGCAATGTATGTGTTTTCGCATAGCATAAACTTTTTCGCATAACTGGATATTTATCATGCAACTCCCTTTATGTGAACTTTTTACGTGCATTAGACCCCAGATCTTATCTAAGTCTTCTACCATTTGGAATGAGGGGGTCACCTCTTATTTATAATCCTCTCAGACCCCCGCATGCAAAACCCCATGTGGCATGAAAAAACCTCTCATTTGGTGTATAATATTTCGTGCATGTACTAGTTTTCACGCACATCTTCATATTTTTCGCACAACCCATGCTTTTTCCATTTTCTGACATTCGGGTTCTGAAAAAACTCTTGCAAGAAAAATGTATCTCCACTATTTCGTGTCCCATGCTATTTTTCGTGAAACTCGCAATTTTTCATGCATGCCGCTATTTGTCACGCGCACTGCTCATTTTTCGTGCATGCCTCCCATATTTCGTGCACCACTTACTTTTTGAGCACACCTCCTCTTGCCAGCAACCTATGTATTCATTTTCCGATTTTCAGGTCCCAAAATTTGGCAAACACTAGAGAAGAGAGCCACCTTCAATACTGTTGTCTTCTTGAACTATATGATCACATTGTTGGTACACATTCTGAACCTCCACTGAGTATTGACAACAAACACAAACCATACTCCAATTCATGAATAGAATGACCATGATTCCAACAATCTACACCTTTGGGATTGCTGGAAATCAGAAAATAAATTCAATAGAGAACCATCCATATGAAAATCAAAAACACATGAATCAACTCATTAAACACTCTATGTCTATGTTATCAATGATCAATGAAGAAAACAAGAGGGGAAATGTGAATTGAGATCCCATGTTTTGGAATTCTCAATGATGCCCAATAAATTCTCTTAATTTTTCCGAGAAGCATTACATGTCCAATGTATTCCTTCTTATACTATAACCAAAATCCCATTGTGATACCATACATTTAATGAATTTATTCCTCCTCCCCCATTGGCAATAAACCCAAAGATCGGTTTTTTCTCATTGAACATCTAAATACACCCCCTGGATAGTATTTCCCTCATAAAACTACATCATATTCTGAAATGGATTAGAAACAGTTAACATAACTGGGGAGAGGGGTATTTCGTATCCTCCGTTTGCAGTGGGAGGTGGCTGAACACCGAGGATCAGCCGATGCTTCTCAAAGACAGCCGCTGACAGTGGCTTTGTCAGGATATCATCCACTTGCTCATCAGTTCCCACATGATCCATTTTAATCACTCCATTATCAACATTCTCTTTGATAATATGATTCCTGATTTCAATATGTTTTGTATGAGAATGCTGAATTGGATTCTTCGTAAGATCAATTGTGATCTTTTTATCACATTAAATTACTATAGGTTGCTTCACCACATCACCAATATCTATTAGTTGTTGCTTCATCCATAGCGGTTGAGTGCATGCCTTTTGGCGGAGATATACTCAGCTTCAGTTGTACTAATAGAAGTACTTTCTTTTTTTTCCTTAACCAGCCAACACATTTATTCCCAATATAGAATGCTCCACAATTGGTGGAATCTCTGTCCACTACATCACCAACCCAGTCAGCCTCAGAAGATGCTGATAATTCACCATCTCTTCCTACATCAAATTATAAGACACATTTGCGAGTCCCTTGAATAAACCTAATGATTATTTTTACGATTTTCATATCTACCTCCTTTCGATTACTCTAAAAGAGGGCTGCTAGACATGTGGAAAGGACAATATACATCTGTGTAGCTATCAGGTATAGTAGGCTCCCAATTATCCTCATGTACATGGTGGGATTTATAGAGGTCCCATCCTCATGCATTCCAAGTCTGGTTCCAACTGCAATTGGAGTTGACATTAGTATTAAGTCATGCATATTAAACTTCTTCAGCATCTCTCTTGCATACATTTCCTAAGGAATGAATTTGTAATCCTTGTTTTGAATCACCAAAATTCCCAAGAAATATGTGAGCTCTCCAATCATAGAAATTTCAAATTCTTATTTCACATGATTGAAAAATTAATCCATTGATTTCTATCTACTGCCACCAAAAATAATTTCATTAACATAGACTAGAAACATGAACTGATCTTTTGGAGAATTCTTCACATATAGATTACGATCTACTCCTTTTCTTTTGAATTATAGCTTCTTGAGTTAAGAGTCTAGCCGGGAATACTAAGCTTGTGGAGCCTGCATCTTAACCATATAGAGCCTTCTTTAGTTTGCAAACATTTGTTTCATCAGTACCAAGAAGAAAACCCACATGTTGTTGAATGTAGACTTCTTCTTCAAGTACACCATTCTAGAATGTTGTCTCAAAATCCATTTGATATAAATTATATCCTATTTGGAGTTACATGGAAAGAAAATGCCTGATTAACTCCAGTCTAGCCACTGGACAAAAGGTTTATTCAACATCGAAACCTTCAATCATATAGTATCCTTTACATACCTGTCATTCCTTGTTTCTAATAACACTTCCATGCTCATCAAAATTGTTCTTGAAGAACCAGTTTGTACCAATCACATTGTGACCTTTGGGTCACCTGAATTGATCCCATGTCTAGTTCTTTTCAATCTAATCATACTCTTAATTCATGGTTTTTACCCAAGGTTCATCCGTTGTAGCTTCTTCAAATGAGGATGGCTCCACAACTGACAGAAATGAAAATTGTGTGTTGTTCCACATTCTTTATGTTTTTGTTGGTGTACTTATATCTGCAATTATGTTAGATAGATCAATCTTAGATCTTTGATTTCTCGTGTGTGGTTCAGTTGCATTCCTTCCAGCCAAGTTTTCTTCTTCCGATTCTTCTTCTGAGTCAACATCATGATGTGACTACTGAGTGTTTTGTACACCTTACTCTATTTCTATATTATTATTTTCTCCGCATTTACTTTCATCCTCACTCTCTATCACATCAGCATATGAAATCCATGACGCATTTTTGGTTTTATATTTAATGATATGAACATCACTGCTCTCCAAAATCCTTCCTAAGCGTTAATTGAAACACTAGTGGTCTTTTCTATTCATTGGATACCCAAGAAAAATTCATTCATCTACATTGTCAACAAACATCCCTTGATTTCCATCATTATTTCAGATGAAACATTTGCTTCTTAAAACATGAAAGTAATTCAACGAAGTCTTCCTTCCATGCCACAATTCATATGGTGTCTTCGTTTCTCCCATATAAATCCCTATTCGATTTTAAAAGTGAATTGCAGCTTCAACAGCTTCTTTCCAGTTATGGAGAGAGATATAACTCTCAATCAGCATAGTCCTGGCCATATTGTTGACCTGTCGATTCTAGCACTGAACAACTCCATTTTGCTGTGGAGTTCTCACAGGAGCTACCTCATGTTTTATTCCATGTTTTTCTAGGTAATTCTCAAACTCAATGGACATGTATTCCCCTTCATTATCAGATCACATGACTTTTATTGTCCGTGCAGTATCATTCTCAGCAATTCAGAGATAAGTTTTCATGAAATCCAGTACTTGTCACTTCCTATGAATAACCATTACACAAGCCATTATTCTATAATAATAAATGAAAAGGACAGAGTACCACTCTCCATGAGTTCCAACAACATTTATCGGGCCACATACATCTGTATGGATGATATCAAGAAGGTGTGATTCCCTTTTCTACTTTGGTCAATATGAATTACAGACTAGCTTCCCCTGTATGAAAGCATCACAAGTCTTTTCCAATTCACATTTAAGAATGGGGATATCCCTGAAAATCTTCACCTTAGATATCTTTCCAATGTCTTTTTGGTTAATTTTCCCTAGTCTTCTATTCCAGAGGTTGTTTTCTTCTTCAACAGACATATAACATAAGTTTACTTTGTTTTCAACCTGATATAAGTATCCATCATTTCTACAACCATTCATAAGAGAATTCCCTTTTTTGATTTTATAGTGCTGCCTTTTTTATTGAAATTTACTATGAAAATTGATTCACACAATTGACTCACACTGAGGATATTGTGGCATAGACCATCCACAAAAAGAACACCAGTCTTCTTTAGCTCTCCACTGGGGAGGGCAGTATTCCCACAACCTTTAATCTTCAATGAACCATCATTACCAAACCTCACCATTCCATAATCATTGTTTTTAATGATCTTCAAAAGGTCGGCATTTCCTGTCATATGTGATGAACATCCACTATCACGAATCGAGGTGCTACTACTCTTTATAGCTTTCAAGGCTACATTTGTAAGATTGGATTTCTATATCTTCTTATTTTATTTCCATGATATATTTGATTGAGTATAAGATATTGATGGCCTTCTAAATATTTCTTCCCCATAATCAGATTCTTCATACCCATAATCTTCTTCTAGAGGAGAAATCATGTCTGTGAGATCAATACCATCATGAGGGTAAATATTGGCTTGTCTTTGAGAGATATATTAATCTCTCCTATTGAATCTCTATCTGAAAAACATAGCTTTATGGGAAAAGATAGAACAATTAAAATAGTATCTATAGAAACTATTTCTTCTATAAGATGGAGGATATGAAGTCAGTCTCCTTTGTTGACATCCCATATCTTCCCCTTTCAAGTTTCTCTTTGCCTCTTCTCTATATGACATCGTATGGCCCAGATAGCCACAAAACTGACACTTCATGAGAGGAAATGTCATCTACGTTGAATTTATCCTCATGCCTTCTTCCTTCAGAAAATAGTTTTATTTCCTGTCATTTCTGAAAGTTTGAGGATAATTTTATGTTCTTATTTTAGTTTGGATCAAGGGGTTCTTTTTCAGCAATTCAGGAAACATTTCAACATGTCCAACTTTAATCTTGTCTTTCTTTTGGCTCTCTTCACTTCCAAAAGTTGATGTCTCAGCTTCAGAACCAATTCCACTCTTTCACATGCAAGAGGGTCATTGATCAGTCAACATTTTTCCATCCCCATCTGAACCACACTTGTCTCTTTCTAGAAATGCTGCATCCAAGAATCTTTCAAAATGAATTTTCTTCTTGCACACATTTTTGGCTCATTGACATTCAATTTTACTCCTATGAGTAACAACTTCTTCCTCAAGACCCTCAATAGTCTTGGACTTCTATTCCATTCTTTAAAAAAGATAATTTTTGACCTTTTCTTGTTCTTTAATTATATGATTTAGTTCCACAACGTCATCAACGATTTAAAAGATTGAAGACATAACTCTCACTAGTTCTTCTAGTCGTTCCATTTCTGCTTCAAGATCATCAACATATTCTAATTATTCTTCCACCATTTCCTTTCCACTTATTACATCTCTTAAATTTATTCTCATGCATGGAAAAGGCATCCTTAATATGAATATTTGGATCACCATTAGGAGTAATAAGATTACATTTGCCTTTATTGATCGAGGGTTCTGACTTTTCAATGGTAGACATCATGGAATCATGGTTTCTTGTTTTAAATTCAGGTTCTTCTTCTTCACAAAATATAATATTATCATCATCCTCTTCACAGAACAAACACTTCTTCTATATTTTATTTTCAGATTTTCTATCTCCCTTTTTGAAACATCATTTTGGAGGATTCCGGAGGTCTTCTGCTTCGCTCTCATCATCATAAAACTTTCTTTGGCACTTAGAGGCAATGTGACCAAATCTTTCACAACGAAAACAAGCTAGATGTAGCTTACCTTTAAATTTACATTTTATCTTCTTCAGCTTCTTGGCGATGAGAGAAAGAAGTTATTTTTCCTCATAATCATCATGACAAATATCTTATTAAATTTTTAGTTTTTCCATGGCTTTGAATGAAATTTCCTTGCTAATAGGAGTCGTAGATTCTTATGGTTTGACTCTCATCTCATATACCACTATTCAACTTAGCAGATCATCCTACGATAGTTCATATAGATCTCTTTCTTCATGGGTTGACATGTTTTCATTGAATATAAGAGGAAGTATTCTCAATATTTTCATTACGATATCAATTTATTTGATTTCCTCTCCATGCCCTCAAATTTCTCCCACTACTTCAGTGATTCGATTGAAAAAAGAATCCACATTCACACCAGGATGCATCATTAGGTCGTCAAACCTTTTGTGCATAACTTGATATTTATACTCCTTCACTTTGTTATCTCCTTCATATATATTTTCATGTTAATCCTATATAGAAATTGTTGAGGTGAAAAACATCACCATTAGATAGATCTAATCATAAAGAGCCACAACAATAGCATTCTGAGCTTTAGCATATACATCAAGAACATTTCTGTATATATCAATCATACCAATACCTGTTGAATCAGTAACATGTATTCCATGAACAATAGAATAGAGGACCTCCATTCTTGGAGATTTTAATTGAGATCTCATTCTGTTATACCAAATCTACTAATTACTTCCATCGAAGGGAGGGATTCCCCTAGCATTGACAACATCCTCCACGATGAAAAATTACAGATAAAACACTAGCAACATGGATCTGGTACTACTTATAGGACCCTGGGACACCCCGAGAGAGGAGGGGTGAATCAGGGTGTCAAAAATTTCTTTTATTATGATGGATCTTGTTCCAATGTTGGTAGGAACTAGTTTAACCTGTATTATGGATATGAAAAGAAATCAAACATTCAAATGAAAAGAGATGACCCAACACTTTTTACATGGTTCACCACTAAGGGCTACATCCAAGGAGAGTCCACCTATAGGGTGAAGGTCATACCATGTTACAATATTCTTCACTATTTGTGGATTACAATGGTTCGTGAACAGTCACTCTGTCCCAGGCTCACTACCTTTACAACTATTCTGGGATATACCACTACATCCCTTAGGTCACTCTCGCTTAATCCCCCTGGCTCACTCCCTTTGGTGAAGTCCCAGTCAATTTATAGAAACGAAGGTCTCTTAAATAGATTGTCATTTAAGTATTTTCCTATGCTTAGCACGAGACTCTTCTTGCATCGAAGTCAGGAAATGATGCACTTGAATGCACTGAACCACTGAACTAGATAATCAGAAACAAGCAAACAATTTATACCAAAAATTTCTCACAACTCACACCCTTTAAGTGAAATATATGACTTTGGCACAAAATACTTGATTTTGGTGCAGAAAATATTTCGCGCAACAACCTCCTTTACGCGCAGCTTTATGTGCCACACCTTTTCCACACTACTCAGAGTTTTTAGCGTAACCTCAAATTTTTCGTGCAATGTTTGTATTTTCATGCAGCTTAAACTTTTTCATGCAACTCAAACTTTTTCACGCAACTCCATTTATGCAAACCTTTTATGCACATCCAACCTCATATCTTCACTAAGACTTCCACCATCTGGAATGATGGGGTCACCTCTTATTTATAAGCATATCAGACCCCAATGCGCAAAACACCCTGTGGCACAAAAAAACCTCTCATTCGGTATGTAATATTTCACACAGGTACCATTTTTCATGCACATCGGCATATTTTTTTCCCCATACATGCCTTTTCCATTTTCTAACATTCGTATTCCGAAACACCTCTTGCACGAAAAATCTCTCTCCCCTATTTTGTGCACCATGATTTTTTCGTGCATCTTACTCTTTTTCATGCACGCCGCTATTTTTCGCGCGCACCACACTTCTTTTGTGCACACCTCCCTTATTTCACGCACCAATTGCATTTTGGGCACACCTCTTCTTGCTAACAATCTATATCTTCATTTTCTGATTTTCAGGTCCCAAAATTTTGCAAACACTGGAGAAGAGCACCACCTTCAATGCAGTTGTCTGCATGAACTATATGATCACTTTACCAGCACACATTATGAACTTCCACTGAGGATTGACAACAAACACAAACCATATTACAATTCATGTAGAGAATGACCATGGTTCCAAAGATTATGTGTTATTAAATTTTGATTTAAAATATTGAATGTATGAGATTGACATTATGGTTACAATATTAGTTTAATTATAAAAAAACTATAGGTATTGTTTTTAATTCTTTTCATTTTTCTATAAATGTAATTGTAATTATTATTTTTAAATAAATAACATCACAATGTTCCCGTGATAACCATTGAGGTTCGGAAAGGCTGGATTAATTGACTCCACTAATTAAGGTAGAAAAGTGTGTGGTGGATACCACTGGCATATATGATTTCCCAGTTAGTATGCCTTTTTATTTTTGGATAAATGATTTTATAGGTGAAGAATAATTTTTTTTGGACATATGTATTATCGTATCAAAATCCATGAGATTTAAAATTGTTTCAATTATTAAGTGATTAATGTTATATTGGAAGATGTTAATTATTTTGGTAATCTAATAAGAATATAGTTAATAAAATATTATGGAATATTTTATGATGAATAATTTTTTAATTGTATGTTTGTGCCAAATATGATTTTATTGTAGATTTATAGTGATTTTTTTATTTATAAAAATTATTATCATACCATGGAGATTATAGGATTATAAAAATTACATTTTTATGTGATATATTATCGGTTTTTAATGTTATTTTGGGATATGATTCAATATTATCTTGTTTATATATCCTTCATAGTTTTGGTTTTTAATCTTAGTCTATAATATTTTTGAAGAATTTAAATGGAAGTTATTTGTTTATTTATCTATGTTAAATTTTTTTACTAATATTTAATTTTGGATAATGATATAATTGTTCATCATATAATGGATTATTTTTTTATATAATTGTCATGTACTGTAATAAAAATTCAGGTTTTGGTTATTTTATTAGGATATCAGGAATAAATAATTTTTTGTGTGGAATTTATGACCCATAGAAGTAGATTTGACTGTTTTAAAATAAAAAAACTAATCCTCACAATTTGGAGAAAAAGATAAGGTTTATTGGATGTTAATTATTTGAAGAATCTATAACTTTTGAGGATGTGAATTTCATTATTATTTAAGTATAAAGAGAAAATTAATTCCTCAACACAAGGAAAATGACCTTCAAATAAAAAATTTGTTCGTTTACATTTCATACTAACAAATAAGTTTCATCATAGCCTATCAAATATTTATAGTTTTTTGGAAGATAACCATCTCATGGACATGTTATATATCAGTATATATCTGTCAATTATAGGTAGTTTTCAAATAAATTTCCATGTACTGTTACATGGAAACCTAATATGTGTTTCTCATGTGATCTTTATACATCCTCATCTCTCTTATTATGTGAAAATATTATTAGTACATTTTTATGATGTGAGATTTCAATTAAGGAGTTTTGTGAATTAAAACACTAGTTACTGATCATGAGTTCAAATTTCAAAGAAATTTTTTTTAAAGGGGGAATATTATATTATCCAATGATTTTAAAATGAAACAGTATTTTCGATTGCGTAAAATATTTGTAACACTGAGCATAAAATGAATAAGTAAATATAATTATTTAAAATGATACAATTATATCCTAGAAAAAAATATGTGGGTGTGAATATGAATGAATGATTTATGAAATAAATATATATATCATACAAAATATAAATATATTGGTATGTGAACATTAAACCATAAAACTATTTTTAAATAATCCATTACATTAATCTGAAATATTTTTTCTTGAGAAATTATTTTTAATGAATATTATAAATAATATTATAAATTTTTAGAAAATTTAGATTATAAAATTAAATTTAGTTTTGAAATATTCACATAAAATTTAGCCTATTATGAAATTTGGATATTTTCTCCAGAACGAATAATTGTTTTCAAATAGTAAAAATATAATTCTTTTTAAAATATTGTATATTTTGTGATATCATCAGGAGAAAATATTAATATAAAATTTAATACTATGTAATAAACAAAATTCTAAAATTATAATATAAATATAGTATAAAAATATTTATGGACATGTAAATTATAATTTATTTCATGATAAATAGGTATCACTTTTTTAGTGGTGATGCAGTGCATGCACGACATTAAAAAATCCATATATTGTGGATTATTCATAATAGTTGAGTGATAAGTATTTTTTTAATGATTTATATGTTCATTATTATGTATAAATTATGATATTTACTTATATTTTTAAATTTTATTGTTATATAATAATAATATTATCCAAATTTTTGGGAAATGATTGGATTAGATAAGAGAAGTCAAATTAAGAAATGAAATAAGTTTTCTTGACATGAATATGAGTAAATATATTATAAATAAATATAAATGACAATATTGAAATTATTTTTCCATTATAGTATTTTGTAATTTGTCTTTCTGTAATAATCACTTTAAATGTTTATGCAACACAAACATAGTTCTTGTGCATGTAGAAGAAAAATTATTAAAAATATTTTAGTTAAAATTATAAGAACATTTAAATGAAAAAAATTTGGATGAATATTATCATTTGAGTAAATTTCTACCATAATAATCCATTAATAAAATTTATGGCATTGTGGATCCATTTAGTTTACAATAAGTATATTTTAGTATATTAATTATGAGAATACCGAATTATTCACACTATGGTTATTAATTAGTTTAAATTTTTAATATTTTTTTCTCAGAAGAGATTATAGACATTAAATAGTATATCAAAATATAAAATGTGTATCTTCATCATGGATTTTTTTGGAATAAAATAAAAAACATATATTCCTTCACAGCAATGACAGAATAATATTTAAATTAATTAAGATATCAAATAAATGAAAATAAAAATATTACAATAAATATAATTTTTGATAATTAATATGATAGTTTAATAATATTCATAACCAAGATATATTTAGTATATAATAAAAAATATATAATTTTTCACTTTTTATGGATTTTTTAACTTCATAGTTATAAATAGTATTACTTTTCAAATAATTATATTTCAGCAATATAATATTGTATTAATTTATTTAAAAATCCAAAAATTATTAATTAGGTCAACGGGGAATCTTTTTGGTGGAAAATTTTATCCCCTATTCATTTAAATGATATTTGGATGTCTTTTCCTCTAAAATTGCTTCATTACCATTTAATATTTTAAGAAATTAAAAAAGTTCCCTTTAGCTCAGTTATAAATGGGAACCCCTTATTCCACTTAACATCACCAACATGATTATTATAACACCACCATCTGCTACCATATTCTATTAACCTCTACAATTGTTATATTATAGAGGTTCTACATAAAAAAGTCCATTTTAATGTTACTTAATGGATCTTTTAAGAAGGTGGTATTCAAGAGGAATCACTCCTAAACCACCTTTTTTAGATTCCTTCATACTTCTATCTTCTCATAACCACATTAATCCATCAGTAATAATAACTCTGGAATAATTTATATTCTAGGATTTTATATTTGTAATGTAATATATATCCATACACTTTTCTCATAGCCTCTTATACAATGAAACAAAACCATTGTCCAAATTATGTTTATTAACCGTCTATATGGATAACAAGTTTTTATCTTTCATTAATTCCTGCATATATTGTCAAAAAAATATTATTATGTTGAAATAAGATATAAATAATTATATTATATCCTATTCTATATTCTTGAAAAAATATAAAGATATAATATCAAATAAAAATAAATTAATTCTAGATTGTTGGATAAACAACCATATTAAACTAAACAATCATCATTAATGTTTTATCAATTGAATTATAATCATGTTAGAAAAGAATATGATATATGGTAACATTTTAAATAATTGATGTTTGTGAATAAAATTTTATTTCACCTTTATAATATTTTGACTATTTGAAAAGAACAACTATAATTATACACATGGTAAATTAATAGGAAAACATCAAACAAATGTCCCCTAAATGAAGATTTCAATATTTATTACCCATAAAATGTTTCATAAATCCACTTAATTAAATTATAATCAATAAAATATATGTCGACTTGGTTCTGAGTAATGTAATTAAATAATATAATTATTTTATATTGGATATTGTGAATAAGTTAAGAACACATTCAATCATAAGGTATAATAATTTAAATAAAAAGGATTATTTTAAAAGTTTTAAAGAATTATTTTCTAAGTCATTATCATTCATTTCCACAATACAAAAACATTATTATGAATTTATTTATATGTACATGAATGTTTTAAAAATGAAAATTTCTAATTTCATTCAATTATTTTAAAAAAGGAATTTATTATGGTTTAATTTATGGAACATTCTATTAGAAATCACCTTTAATGATTTTTTATATAAATTTCAAAAATGAACATTTTTTAAAATTATATATATTTGAGAAATAGTTACCTATTTAATGAGGGAATAATTTTTTGAAACATCATTTACAACATTAAATCGTTATTTTTTAATAAGATGTTTTCCTTTGTCTGATTGCATCATTCTTTAAAGATAAATGATTTTTCCCAAGGATTTTTTTATGATGTATGTATGAATGGTTTATGATTATGTTACGATTCATTGGTATACTTTTATGATGATACATTGTTCCATTATAATATAATGATTTATGGTTCGTGATACACCTCTAATGAACTAGGTATGTTGTAAGTTGACTATAATGGTTATTCCAAGTGTAACATCAGTGGTCACATCCACGTATAACTATAAGTGTTATTTTAGGGTAGCTACGGTGGTTATAAATCATATAATATCTTATAGGATTATAATAATATTTAATAATGATAAGAAAATTATATCTGAAGTTTACTTAATTGTTTTTTGTTTTTTATTTGCTTCCCACAAATCCCATTATTTCATAGAATATGTATATGTTACTTTTAAGGGTCAGAAGAATATCATTGTGAAAATGAAATCTTCTGTTTATAAATATTAATAGAATAAAATTTTATTTACATTTCATTATGTGACATACTGATATTTTTTTGATTGTATCAAGTTTTAAAATTATTTCTACATGATTACATAATATTTGATAGAAGGATGAGATGATAGGGAAAATATTTATGATTTTTAATAAATAGAGACCACAATTCATTAAAAGGAATACTTTATGGGTATAATGGATAATAAATATAGGTGTGTATGGGTTTATGATTGTAGACACTGAAAAGTTCTTAAGTGATGGATAAAGTTTCGAAACGACAAAGTGAAGTCATATTCGAACCCGGAGACCCAGTCCGGGGGGGCCTGCAGGGGTTGCGTGAAAAAAAAGATGAAGTGCGCGAAAAAATCTTTCACGCATGGAAAGTCCCGAGATTCGCAAAGTTGCCCCAGCGCTGGCATGAAATAATTTCAGGCCAACACACCGTGTGGTTGACATTTTTCTCCACCTCTCTGTCACGCAATAATATCACACCAAACGGTATTTCGCGCCCCCAGACACCTATAAATAGAAGGAGAGCCCTTCCTTTTGGGGCTGGAGAATCTAAACTGGCTTTCGTACGCATAATCTTCATTTCGTGTGCGCGTAATATGGCTTTCAGGTATGGTTTTTTTCACGCCCAGTCACCCTGGGGTCCACCTTCGCGCGAGATCCCTTTTGGAATAGACTAAATTCCACTCCCATTATGGGTCGCCCCTTGCATGCAATTCCTTCCATTGCGCACAGTCCGGCCAATTTCACGCAATTTTTTCCATTGCGTACACCCCTTTTCCTTGCATGCAATTCATACTCATTGCACGTAATCCTTTCTAGTTGCTCCAAACACCTTGGTTCCAATTCCATGCATGCATCACCGATTTCACCCTAGCCCAATGTTTTTCGCACATGACCCATATTTCGCACGCAAACCTCAATGGTTGGGCTTAATCCCCTCGGGCACTCGCGTCATGCGCTGTTTTCCCATAAGACCTTCTAGGCCTGTACGAAGTAACATCAACTTCCCTCGGGCGATACGACCCATTGTGTGGCTTTCCCCATACTTCTTTGCATAGGCACGCTAACAGTTATTGCTTGTTCGCATAGCCATGCTAACGTGGACCCATCGATGGTTTGATCCGTGACACCCCCTCGCTACTATATTGCTGATTCCTTCCCTTACACATGGGGCATGGGGTATTACTTATTTAAGTCCTAGGGGTGTGGAGAAAACCCACCTCATCCAAGCTGTAGGACGTTGAACTTCCAAGAACTTCTTCCTCAACACATGACGGTAAACTGTGACCTGGCCCCTTGCCTCGCACACAGGGTCCCCCTACCTCGGACATTCTCCATGCCCACTTGTATCCACGAGGATGGGATCATTCCTCACAGAGGATGATATCATCCATATTGGAGTGGATTTTGTTTGCGGGGAAGGGAAACCATATTAGTGTAAGCCCCTAGCTTTCCTTACAGGCGGCTGCACCACTGCTCCTCCTCACTTCCTCAGTGCCAAGGCCAGTAGAGGGTGTGATAGGGAATTGGAATCCTCCATTATTCGGTCCCAAATCTCTCTCCCACTATGCTTTTATTCCCTAAGGCCTCCACCCTGGAGTAAGTCCGGCCACCTTGGGCCACTCAACGAATAAGCCCCTCATCATTTCCCAGGGACTCACCCTTCACGAAGTGATCGTTAGGTCTCTTCTAGATATTGTTTCTCACATCGAGCATGAATCCCGTGAGCTTATAGTGAGAACCCACCATGACACACCGTGGGCCACCTCATAGCGTAAGCCCAAAATGCTCTCATCCGAGCTACATGATGATCAACTGCCATGCACCCTCATCCCGCATGACATTAAAATGTACACCAAAACTACATGTACATTGATCCATGTCAAGGAATGGTACGTAGGAATCACCCAAGAGGTTAAATACCATCACCCATTGGTCATTCCTACACCATTCACATCGGTTCATTAAACACCTTGGGCTGCCTCAAAGTGTAAGCCCCAATCTAACACCTTGGGCCGCCACAGAGTGTATGCCCAAATCCAAACACCTTGGGCCACCTCAGAGCGTAAGCGCAAATCCATCTCGAACTACAGGAACTTTGAACCATGTCATGTCATGGTACATAGGAATCCTTCATGAGGTTTAAGCCTCAACACCTTTGGCCTCCTCATAGCATATTCCCCAATCCATCCCGAACTATGGGGTATTTGATCTGTGCTAAGGCATTGTAGGTAGGAAGCCACCATGAGGTTCAAGCCCCAACACCTTGGTCCATCTCAGAGCGTATGTCCCAATCCATCCCAAACTATGCAGACTTTGATTCCCTGCCATGTGGGTATGTAGGAATACTCCACGAGGATAAATCCCATCACCCATGACTCATATTGATCTTTCCCTCGAGCCCACATGTCTTGGTAAGCACATTCTATAACCTAATGGTTCCACTTCCTCTGGGTCCCATCCATGTGTCCATTCTCATGGGTCGCCTCCTCAGGTGTCCCCTCGTTTTATCTAACTACGTAGACTTTTATTCCCTACCATGGGGATACGTAGGAAGTCTCTTTGAGGCTCAATCCCAAGACCATCGTCCATACATATTATCACCCGGGCCACCATATCCAGGTGGGATCATGCCACCTCATTCCCCTTCACAATATTCAAAAAGCTTCCGACGTGCTGGCCCCAACATCTGTGTTCCTTCCCGGTGGTTCCTCAGTCTGATCCACTCTTATCAGGGTTATGATTAGTCCAATTCAACTTCGCTAGATGTTAAACTTGAGGTATACCCTGTATTAATCATGGGAAGTTGAGGAAATCCTTAGATACAATCCAATGGAATAGAATTCCCTGTGTTTGATGTTGGATGCATCAGTCTTCCGTGCCCTCAAGAATCCCTATGATAAGAGACAGAAGAAAGACATGACAATCCCCCAGCCTCAAGACACACAAGTGAATCCCAATGCGAATAATCTCCTATCAAAAGGTTAATGCCCTGACCATACTCCTTTGACCTTCCCGACAGAAGTAGTGTAATTAACTGGTGTCCGCGAAGATATGGCGCTGGGAAGAGTTTCACGATATACATCTTAAATCTATGAGGGAGACATATACTAAGTGACGAGCTCCAAGGAGGAATCCATGGAAGGAAGAACCGACATCCCATCATCCCGTTAGGATCATGGAGGAGATGTCCCAGAATAAGGAGAAGATGCCACCCGCCTTTGGAAAGCAGGAATGCGGGGTAACAGCAGCACATCCTCTACATGACGGATGCATGCGCGCACCTCGGCAAAACCGTTGGAAGCAGAAAATGGTGAACCCAACGTGAATCACATATCCTCGACATGGAGTCTAGTAGTGTTCAGGGAATCAGTGATTTAGCATGTCATCGGACCCCATCATCGTGTATCAGGTCCCACCAAACTGGAATGATGTGAAACTCAGCAGAAGTTGGGATAGTCGGGACGTTGAGAATTTCGTTCTGCGACGTTGTCAACGTGGATCACTCTAGCCGACCATGGAAGACGTAATAGCGATGGGGCACAAGTTGTCGATTCATTATCCTAGCAGTATTAATGAGTTCATCTCCCTACTTTCAAGAATCAATTCACTTCATTCGGAGCTCGATAACCTTCCCATTGGCGTAGGGGCAAGGGCAATACCGAAGTGGCTAACCCATGCAGTTTTTCCTCTTCCACAACTACCCCGACCGCCATGACTACTAGTCTCCAACCCACCCTCTCCCCATCAGAAATTATCCAAAAAGGGTAATTAATGACCTTGTACGCAGGTACGAGGAGGAGGGGATTATCCCCACCAGGAATATGGCCCGCATGGATCTCGAGGCAGCTGCACCTCACCATCAACACCACTCCTGAGGGTTATGCAAGGAGCCGCTGCTCCCCACTCCAACATTAAATCTCTTCGGGAGCATGTCCCCGAAGCACCTTGATAGCTCCCTCCTCTATACCGACGAGGTAAGGGATGTACGCGTCGCCCCATTCAAAGTCCCGCTTCAAAGTGTCCTAGTGAGGGCCCACACTAGGCCGCGTTGGCACTACCGTCCGGTTCCCTGAGCCGAGGAGAAGGTAATTAATTCACCTACATCACTAGGTCTTGTCCATCTGACCCGACACCAGTGTTGGGTGAAAAGGGAAGAAGATGCTCACCATGGGGCATCGATGTCAGCAAGTGTTGTGGCATGAGGAACCACTAACTCATATCCCCAAATCCTAGCATTTGTTGGCCAGTGAAAATTTCATGTCTGACCTCGATCGAGGCCCCAACAACCCCACGAGTAGGCTGGGTAAACTCTCCCAGTTTCTAGCAGAGGTGATGGCCACCGTGGACCAATCTGCAACAGTGCCACCCCACACGGAGGCTTGCTCTGTGCCGCCACTATGAATGGTGAGGGTCCTCACTACTTCACATATCTGCTAGGAGGTCTACCCCGCGCCACCATCAACCCAAGTGAGGGTTTTTCCCATGACAACCACACTCCATATGGGGGTCTCTCCTGCACTCACTACACTAAGCATGGGGCCACTTCCCTTGCCCCAGACTACCGATATGAAGACTCTCAAGGTTCGGTCACTTACCAACATGGAGGTCCTCTTCACGTCCCCATGCCAATTGGTGAATGTCCTCCTCGACCCAGCAATCGGAGAGGTGGAGGCCAAACACACTTCACCAATGTCCAACATGGAGGTCCTCCCCATGTCTCTTATCACATTTGTCTCGGTCCTCCTTGCTCCCCAGATTTCTCGAGTGGAAACCCTGTCTTCCCTAGCACCAGTGCGGCCATAGGACCCCGTGTCGGAAATCAGCCCTATCCTGAGGAACCACCTAGGGGCAGGAAAGAGGGTCATCTCGGGAACCATCTCCTTAGTACTTAGAGTCAGGGGTTGGGGCAGGAAAGAGGCGTATCATCCTTGTAATCCCCAAATTTGATATCCACGGGATCCCTGTTTCCCTCCGAAGGTATATCCTAGAGGACGAGACCTTGGCATGTTCCCCGAGGCCAACTGTGCAGTCACTACCAGCATCTCCGGAAGCACCCTCTGTCTTGGATGGAGGCTACAAAGAGCTATTTCGAGGGTATATGGCAGGACAGTCACGACAAGGCCCACCCTCGGTGGACGCTGATTCTGTGTCGGGAGCCTTGGTTGTTGGGCCATCCTATTGTGACATGATGGCTAGATTTCTACAACCCTCAGAGGACAACACATGTGTCGACGGCCAATTAGCATGCTCGTTGTATTCTCCGTCATCCAGTCCTCCGTACTCGCAGCCCGCCTTAGCGCTGCTACCAGTTCCTCTTCCATCCTCAGTTGACGAGTGGGGAATCAAAGGTCAGACCCTAAATATGATCTAATGAGATTTAGGACCATCCATGTACCATTCCACTTCCCTGAGATGTTTTGGTCATTTGGAGGACCAATTTTTATTATTCTAGAATCGCTCACCCTGGGGGAGTTCGAATGTTTCCGTCGGACCCTCTAGGGGACTCAAATCCATCTTCACCACCGGTGAGTGACTTATACTAGGATCCAAGAGCACTTGGAAGACATCGACGAACAATTTAATCTGGTTGACCTGGTCATGATCCCTGCGGTCCGGCACCCCGAGTCACCTAGCCACCACATGGCCCTCCAACGACAATGCATTAAGATTTTCCAAGTACTCTGCAATGTTATTGAGGAGGATACCCCCCCACGCGTAGGTCTGTGGCAGGGTTAGTACACTGCCCTCTTCTTCAGTGCTATTCACAGGCAGCCCGACTCACTTGGCGATAGTGAGGACATGCCTTCGAGAGGAGTGGCGGTCAACATGAATGATATGTTGGGAGGGGAGAATGAGATGGGACTTCTTGATTGGGACATCCCCAGGAGGAAGTGCCACAAAAAGACCTATCGGGGAGGATTACTCACCAGCAGAGGAACCTCCTATGTCTCCCACCACACACTGAGGCATTGGTACTCAGCTGAAATGTTAACATGGGTAAGGAGAACATCGGAGACATCAGGCACTCTGATCCATCCCCCTCAGTGAAAAATAAATAATAGGACATTGAGAAGGCCACACTACGCCAATGGCTTGCTGAGAAGAAGAAGTTAGTCGATGAACTTCTAGTTGAACGCATTGTGGAGTGACGACCCAACTACAGTGATCATAGGTCGGGGCAGCAGGGGCAAGAAAAGCTACACCTCAACGACATTCTCCCAGGAAACCAAGATAATGACGTATTTGTTGATAGGGAAAAAGCTGGAGCTCAATGCAAGAGGGCACGATATTTCTCACCGAACCATCCTGAACAGTTGGACAATCCAAGGAACCCTGCTCGGGCTCCTCAGGCCACCACAAGGGTCGCTCCACAAACCACTCCATGAGTCACTGAGCTTGTCTACTATATTGAAGAGCCCAGAAATGCTCTCGTGGTTTGGGATCCCTATCAAGACTGGGACCCTCATCTAGAAGATCCAATGGTCGTGCTCATCCCCCACCTCGAGGCTCTGGAAACACAACAGGTGGCCATCCCACCTCATGGAAATCCATACTCGGCATGGGTGGATGACATGAAAGCACCCTCTGGATTTTGAAATCCATCTTTCTCCCTAGTTAATGGGTTGGGGGACCCACCACAGCACATATCCCACTTTAACTCAAGGTGTGGGACTATGTTAGGGACCCCAGTGTAGCTGGAGGCCGCAAAGCTACGTTGTTTTGTTCAGACACATGAAGAGCCAACAATCGTTTGGTATAGCCAGCTCCTCATTGAATCTGGGACATGCTAGGAGGACCTTCACAGGTGGTTCCTTTACCAGTTCAGCTCTACCACCCAGAATATGAACATTTCAGACTAATTCAAGGCCACAAAAAGGCTCGATGAGCGAGTCGTGAACTTGATCACCTGGTGGAAGGGGATCACAAACTCCCTTGACATGACACTGACTCAGGAGAAATTACTGACGATGTGTGTGGGAAATGTCAAGACAGAACTGTTTCCCTCCTTGATTACTCATAACTATCCCATAGAGTTCCGAGACTTCTTAGATAAGGCCTAGCGCCTCGAAGAAGCTATGTAATAGGCTAGTCAGGCACACATGCTACTGCCTGAAATTCTATCAAGGAGAGATGCCAGAGCCAATTCCTCTATGGTATCCCATATAGAGGCCCCCAGGAAGCCAGAATTGCTAATTGTGGTGCCAGATCCATAGCCTCGTAGAGGTCTGCTACCACGAGCACAACTTCCATCCTAGTAGTGTCCTCAGAATCAGCAGGCCCGCCGCATAACGCGCTACCACTACCTAGGTGAGATAATCATGTTCTGCCTCCTCAACAGCCTCCTCTAGCTCAACTCTAGGGATCGGATCCCAGATCCCCCTTTCCGGATAGAAGGAATCAGTCCTACTCATTTGACGAGGCTCTGCTCCCTAGATACTTTTGTAGTGCCTTAGAGAAGATAATTGTATGACTGCATGAGAAACGAAATCCAGAAGTGATGCACTCCCTGATCTCCCCAACTACTGTCCTTATCATCAGATAATGGGGAACACTATCAATCAATGATATGTGTTTATGGACTGTCTCTAAGACCAGATTGACAACAATATAGCCAGGTTGGACGCAGCCCCGCCACAAGTGGAAGCTGTCTTGGTGAAATCAGATTTTAGTAGTGATGACGAAGGTGAGTGGAAGTAGGTTTCTGACTGCAGGTCTAAGAAGTATAGTGACTGGATGGCCTGAATGATAGTTTCCCCTACCCATGGCATCATTCAAGAACATCTAAATCAGCCGGAGCCTTCAGAATTTGTGACCACCACTTCTACGTTATCATCTTAGCCATCATATTCTTAGAACAGCAAGCATCAGAGACGCAATAAGAAACTCATATCCCTACCAATGTCGTCATCCTATCACATTCTTGGTGACTTCATGCCCCCGAATATGGAAATTCCTCCTATAATCCACCTAGTGGTGGATGATTCGTCAAGTGACAATCAAGTGTATGCTTGGGTTAACACTATTGAGTTGGTAAATCCCTATATGACACCTGACGAGGGGGAGCGACAAGTAAAGCTCCCTAATGTCCCTAGATGATGCCAACATCGGTGGAGCCATGGCCATTCAGGTCATCAAATCACATCAGTTGGCACCTCCAGCTAGGCCGTGCATGCTGCTGAGACTAGACAGTAGGCCTAGCGCAGAACTCAGCACATGAAATCTCTTCATCTGGCGTCGACAGGCCCGCCTCCACCATCGTTTGTGCTACTGGATGAGGCAGAACCGCTACGGTCGTGCCATGAGCAGCATTTCCACATTACAGGCTAATCTCATCCATGCGGTCCTCATCTATTAGCGACCCTCCGAGCATCGTACAGTGATCAGCGAGATATTTCCAGCACCAGTCAGTCGTTGGTCCAACCGGCGAGGCCCGCCATGCCTTTAATCACAAAGCGATTCTCTACAAGCAGATGTTCGTGCCTGGCTCAGAAGTACGGCATTCTGAAGAACCTCACCGGCATCCCAGCTTTTCTTTCCATCCTTAAATCCCTTCTCTTGTTATCAGACATTCATGAAGCACTTGTTGTGGCTTTAAGGAGCCCCCTCTATTTTGATATGGAGGTAACAACTGCAGAGGCCATTCATGCTGAAACAGTTGAGGATGTTGAAAGCCATGCCATAGTTTCATTCTCGGGAGAAGATAAAGTATCCCCCATATAAGGGAACATCTTCCTGCTATATATCACCGGCCAATTCAATGGTGTGGTTGTTCACCGTTGTATTGTTGAAACCTGCTCTGGGATCAAACTTATCTCGATGTAGAAACTGCGGAAGATAGGGTTATCTGAAGATGACCTGACTCCCTCTGATTTGAGAATCTAGGGATATGATATGACAGAGCAGACACATGTCGGAAGGGTCCGTCTAAAGACCCAGTTCAGGGGCCTGGTTTCCAGCACCGAGTCCATGGTTGTCTCCCAGGACAACGCATATAATGCATTGATAGGTAGGCCATGGCTCCACCTGTATGTGGTGGTCCTCTCATCATATCACCAATGCCTCAAGTACTCCCTCAATGGTTGAGTAGGCATTCTACACAGAGATTCATCTCTTTCTGCCTCTTGAGAAGCCTGATACTTGGATGATGACTATTACAAGAGAAAGGACAATCAAGTCTAGGCAAGTGAAGTTGATCCCGTCGCCGCTACGACGGACCCATGGCCAGTCATGTATGACACCTATGTCTTCACGATCCATCGGTTGGAGGACATAACCCATGATATGGGGAAATGTTTTGTCATTTCCAGGAATAGACGGAACCGAGCTCCCAAATCTATGTGGCGTGGGAAGATCACTTCGTATTCTTATACAAACCAGTCTCGAGTAATCTTAGAGCTTCCCACTCCCATCAGGTATCGGGATGTCCAGCTCATGGCAATGACAGTACGTCATACTTGTCTATTTCACTAGGTAGGAATATGTCGGCTCCGGCCGATGAACCACTACTTCTTTGATATTATCAAGCATGTTCCCTTGGGCCATATACCAGATGGGATTGGGTTGATATCCTTCATAGTCATGGTCACGGCAGTTCCGGAGTTCCCCAATGCAATGACCATTGCCACACAAGCTGGTACCAGCCTCCCATTAGGGCTTGTCAACCCTTAATAAATTTCTCCCATGGAGGATCCCTCTATAAGTGGAGAATATGATATAGAGGATGATCCACCTGCCTTGGAGGAAGGCGTCTCTCCCACGGTCGATGAATTGTTACAGGTGAACCTTTGTATCAAGAGAGATCCAGGACCTACATTGATCGGTTCCACCATTTCCCTTGAGGAGAAGCGGTGATTCATAGGCTTCCTCAAACAACACCATGATGTATTCGCCTAGAGATACAACGAGATTCTAGGACTAGATCCTCAGGTAGCCATCCACCACCTCGATCTCCCGACTAATCATCGGGGGTTCAAGAAGCCTCCTAGAATGATTCACCCTTCTCACGGTGACATGGTTGGGCCGAAGTTGACAAGATCATCAGAGCCAACTTTGTTAAGGAGGTCTATTACACCAAGTGGTTATCCAACATCACACCAGTTAGGAAGAAGAACAGGCAGATCAAATTCTTCATCGACTTCCACGATCTCAACTGTCACTGTCTGAAAGATGATTTTCCCCCTCCAGTGACCGAATTGTTGATCGATTCTACGATTGGGTTCTAATCCCATTCCTTTATCAATGGTTACTATGGATATAATTAGATCTGGATGTCCCCATAGGATGAGGAGTCTACCACTTTCAGATTTCTTAAAGGTACTTTTTGTTACAAGGTTATGCCCTTCGGCCAGAAGAATGTGGGCTCCGCCTACCAGTGGTCCATGCATCACATATTCAATCTGATCCTCAGGATGTTGGTGGAATGCTATGTGGACTATTAGGTAGTGAAATCTCTCCCGTGCCAGGACCATATCAAGGACCCTGAGAAAGTGTTCAGTTTTCTATGTTCCTGCCACCTAATGATAAAACCATTGAAGTGTTCCTTCGCGGTCACTTCTGGGAAGTTCCTTGTCTTTGTTGTCAGGTACCGGGGCATCGAGATCGACCTACAGAAGATCAAGGCCATCAGTCAGATTCCTCCCCCATGTAATATCTGGAAGCTTTAAGGTATCCAACGCCACTTGGCCTACATACACAGATTCATCGTGAATCTAGATGGGAATTGTAATCTCTTTTCTAGGCTCATAAAGAAGTACACCGCTTATGAGTGGGATGAGGAGTGTCAGACCGCCTTTGAGGAAATCAAGAAGTATTTTCTATAGCCTACGGTCTTGATTCCACCTGACTCCAGAAAGACCTTGATTCATTATGTCACCTCCCTGGAATGGTCCCTCAGTGCCCTTCACTTCTAGAAGATCATTGATGGGATAGATAACAGCCTCTAATACCTCAACTGCATGCTCCTCGATTCAAAGGCCCGATACTCCCCCATCGAGAAGAGCTTCATTGCGCTCATGTTTTCCATATAGAAATTGTAGCACTACCTGTAGCACCATGAGGTATAGCTGGTCTCTAGGGTAATCCTATTGAAGTATATTCTAAAACTCCCCATGTTGATTGGATGACTTGCGCGGTGGGCGGTGATCCTCCAACATTTTGACATCAGGTTTGTACCTCGGAAGGCTATCAAGGGGCAGGCATTGGCGGGCCTTCTGGCTGCCCATCCAACCTCTACAGATCATTCCCTGGACATGGATTTTCATGATGAGGCAAACCTCTCAGTCGAACAGGACATCCCATATTGGAAGATTCACTTTGATGGCGCCTCCTAGTTCCTCATCAGTAGGAGGATTAATGATCCTAGGCTCAACATAGTAGGCATGGGTATCATTTCCATTACCCCGGTGGAAGCCATCCTGTCATACTCATTCCATTTGTCAGAAGGATTCACTATCAACAGGGCAGAATATCATGCCCCCATTACTGGCCTTGAGCTGGCCCTTGAGATCTACATGACCCACTAGCATGTGATAAGGGACTCCGAGCTAGTTATTAATATGGTCAATGGTGACTATGTTGTCAGGAATCCAGGGCTCGTACCATTTTTAGAACGCACTCTCAATATAATGGCCTAGTTCCTATCTCAGCCAGAGGTTATCCATGTCCCTCAGTCGTAGAATGGTCGAGCAGATGCTTTGGACAGCCTGGCTGCATCACTTTCCGAGCATGAGCAGGATGATCTAATTATCCACGTGGCGCATCAGAGATTCATTTCTCTCATCACCCCAGAGGATGACGATGGCCCATGGGTAAGCCATCTTACCCATGGGGCTTCCACTTTGGGACCCCAGGTTCTTCAGGTGTAGTGGTTCAAGAAATTGATGACTGGAGAACCCCTTTTGTTGATTATCTCTAACATGGATGCCTCTCGGATGATAGGGCCGAGCGCGAGCGAATCCGACACCACGCATTGCATTTTACCCTCCTGAGTGGTTCCAGTCTTCCGTAGATCCTCTATAAACATGGATTTTATTGTGTTGTCCTCTGTTGCATTTAGGGGGCCGAGATTACACAATTCATGCAAGAGGTTCACACCGGTTCTTGTGGTGCCCATCAGGCTGCGCCAAAAATGTCTCATTAGATTCAGAGACTAGGGTATTTTTGGAACACCATGATCCATGACAACATCGAGTTTTCCAAGAGGTTCCATGCATGCCATTTTCATGCTAACATTGTGCATCGGACATCAGAGCCTCTCTATACCACATGTACTCTTGGCCCTTTGTACTCTGGGGGTAGATGTCGTAGGACCATACCCATCGACAAAAATCACGCAAATGATGATTCATCCTGACCACTATGGCTTTCTTTTCTAAGTGGGTAGAGGCAATTCCTCTTAAGGAAGTCAAGGCCTGTACTATTGTGGACTTCGTGAGATCCAATATCATCCATCCGTTTGGAGTGCCTCATTCTATCATCACTGATAATGGCACCATATTTCGAGCAACTGAGTTGAAAAATTTGTATTCCAAGTACAATACCCATTCTAAACATACCTCCCACTATCACACATAGGAAAATGGACAGATTGAGGCGTTCAAAAAATCCCTCTCTAACATTCTGCAGAAGATGGTTGGTCAGAACAAGAAGAGTTGGCCGGATAAACTCCCTAATGCCCTCGGGACCTATCCGACGATGACTCGTAACTCCACCAAGGTGACCCCATATTCCACGGTGTACAGAATTGAGGTCATCCTGCCCATCGAGATTTAGTTTCCCTCATTCCACATAGTGGTCTATGACCAGCAAGCGCCTGATAGAGTGGCTGAAATCCATCTAGCTGAATTGGAAGCACTGAAATATAATAGGATTCGTGCTTTGCACAATCTAGAAAGGCATCAAAGTATGATGGCTTGATCTTTCAACAATAGGTTTGCCTCCTCACTTTCCTGCAAGGCGATTTGTTACTAGCCCTCAGAGCACCAATGATTCCTGGTAGGAAACCACCCAAAATGGAGCCCAAATGGGAAGGATTGTTCATTGTTCATAAGGTTTAACCCAATGGTGTGTACTCCCAGGTATCCATGGATGGTGAGCGTATAACCCCTCCCACCAATGAAAATTTCTTTAAGAAATATTTTTCCTGACCCTACGGGGTCTTCCATGACCTTATACTAGATTATGGTCCTACATGATCTTTAACTGTAGGTCTTGCATGACCCTAAACTGCATGGTCGTCCCGCATGACATTAAAATGTATCTCTTCCCGAATGATGTTAAACTGTATTTCCACCCGCATGATGTTAAACTAAATGTCGTCCCGCATGACATTAAACTATATATTCATGAACTATGTGGTTCTTGATTCCCATCCTTATGGGATATATAGGACCACCTGAATGTTTAGATTTCGGGTCCAGGCCCACCTCTTAGAGATCTCATGATCCCCCGGTCTCTTAGGCCCCTTAGCATGTTCCTATCCACGAGGGAGATATATAGGTGTGGTAAAAGGTTATTCCCTCCCTCAAATTGTGTTTTGGCTTCATTCCCCCTTCTCCTGTGAATCCACCATCTCTTTGTTGATCTCAAGATGAGCCCCTCAACCCTTTGTAGTGGTTCTCCAATATCCCTAAGAATACTCTGCTCTAGGACCAAGATTGTCAGATTCAACTGGGGAATGCATCCATACACTTATCAAGCTTCATGTTCCCCTTCATTTGGGCCCCTATTTTCTTTCACACCCAAAGGGACCCCCAAAAACATCATAAATACTAATCCTAAGGGCTCTCCTACCATTATAGGCCAAGGCCCTCATGTGTTTCGAACAAAAATTTGATACAAATCCTGTGTTACGAACATGGTCAGTAGTTGATGCACATCTGTTTGTCCCCATTTTAGGATAATGTGACCAAATGATTTGTAGAAAAATTGTCAACAGTAATCATCCATCGTCACGCCATCCCCCTTTCACCCTTGAATGTTGGTGACAGGATTCAAACAATGTTTCACCGCATCATGTCAAAGTGGAATCTCAACACTCTTCGCACTATCCCTCAGTACACCTCCGCACGCTAGGAATACAAAGCTGCAATACAACGTCTCTTTGTGATCCCACGATCCGAGCGCTAAGACTATAAGCAAGATCATCTTTTAGAGATACTTGTAGCTTGACCCTCGTCCTCATGGGATACACGGGGTCACTCAGACATTTCAATTCAAGTACAACTCAACTGGAAGCTAGTGTGTCAGGCCCCTTATCCTCTGACCCTCACTGGCCTCTTGGCCCGAGGCTCCTTTCCCAAAGTTGCGCAAGATAGTGAATTGGACCTCGTCCACATTCACGTTGGGTATGTTTTCTCACGTCGTGCACATTCCTCCAGGTCCTATCCATATGACTTTAAACTGTGTTGTTGGTTCTAATCACATGACCCTAAATTGTGATAATATCATCCTAGAAGTACGACGGAAAACAAAACTGCATGGTGATAGCCTCATCATAGAGGAAATCACATTGGGTATCGATAATTTACCACACCATCTTTCAATTCCTGTATACTACTGGATTATTTTGGGGATGCCAGGAATTTCTGTCCAGGGCCAGTAACTTCACCAAAAAACCATTCACCTTTAAGGACAAACAAGATACCTCAAATTCCACTTCTTTTGTTGTGCGGGCTAGACCCACACATCCCTTTCATCCTTTGCACTGGTACTTTACCAGGATCCTTTCCAGAAATGTGTATGTCTTGATTCCCATCTATATGAGACACATAGGAACACCCCGAGAACTTCCCCATGGGCCCGGCTAGCCTTTCGGGTTCGGTCCCTTAACATAATTACTTCACCAAGGAACACATGGTGAGTTGGACTTATGTCGTCATTCACTTTGGGTCTCGTAATCACCTTACCATGTGCCTCCTGCACGTCTTTAAAATCCTTGGTCCGAGTTATAAGGCCTTAAAGTAAGACGCTTTCCATAACTATGTATGGCTTGATTCCCATCCTTATTGGATACATAGGAATACCCAGACATTTCTTCATAGGTCCAGCCCTGGGAATCACAAACCCTTTCCCTCCTCACTGTTGGCCCCTTGGAATGACCTCTCGAGGAGTTGTGTAACTGCAAATTTTTCCCCGAACAAGTTCGAGATGCCCCATGATGACATTGGAAAGTGACGGTTCCCTCACAAGAGAGGTCCTGTCTAAAAATAGGGATGATCCATGATAAGACTGACGTGCCAACCTGATGCGCTTCTACTATTGTGGCATAATCTTGGTATTGTTGGAATCTATTTGTACAAACTACCACTTCACATTCCACGCTTTTCAAGCCCCTTTATTCGAATCATCATCCTCTTTCACATTTTAAGGGACCCCTTAACAGTATGCTTTCTTGACCTATGGTCCTCCTGCTATCCTAGGACAACATTCTAGAAGACTCATCATGTTTGAAGGGACCCCCTAACCATATGGATTCTCAAACTATGGTCAGCCTACTGTCATGGGCCAACATTCTGGATGACTAAAGGATGATATTTGAGTTAGGTCTCGTGTTGTGAACATGGTCAGTGGTTGACCGTAATTTGTTGTCCCTATTTCCGGCTAATGTAATAGGGGTGTTGTGTTTTGAACACGGTCAACAGTCATCCTTTATTGCCATTCCCATCCCATAGTGTTCCGAATTTGGGTAACATGATTCACAATTTTCATTCCCCTATGTTCAGACTAATTATAATGCCCTTGGCATTGCCCCGCTCATGCGCTAGAGTACATTGATAAGATGATACATCGATTGGTCTGAGGTCATCTACCTTTGACGGGGCCTCCCTCTTCTCCTTGGGAATCCGGGTTCAAATTTATAATTCCTGAAGCATGGTTAACACTCCCATGATAAAACGAAGTGATAGTACGATACTCCTTCAGCTCTCACGGCCCACGTGAGCTTAGGAATGGATTTCTATTTATTTAGGGATTATGGTTGAGCATGTTAAACCAAAAGGACAAGTATGTTATGTAAAGGGGAAAGTAAATAAATGTTCTCATACATACAGTTCAAAAGAACAATAAGTAGTAAGGCTAGATAACTTTATGGTCTCGGCCAAAATAGGGCCCCTAGGGTCGGCTTCTTGGATAGATCTCCCCAATGCCGCCTCCTTTTGGATGGTGGCTTCCAGGACTGCCTCCCATCCCCCGAGGACCCTTTATTCATCGATGGGCATGGAGCGTAGTTCGCTGACCATGGCTCGTTCCTGTGCCTCATCTATTTCGAGCTCCGATATCTGGAGACTCACTTCCACATGTTTTTCTTGGTTGTCTGGCACCTGGGCCCTCAACTGCTCCTCGAGCTCAGAGCAGTATACAATGAATATCTCTTGTTCTTTAGCCTTTTCCGAAAGGCATTGGACCTCTTAATCCGCCTTCAGAAATGCTCTGGTTATCTCCGACTCCTCTCAGCAATGGGTGACATCGGCATGCCGACTGATCTCATGGATCTTCTCGGACACATTATCACTAACCGTTAGATGAAGGCATTGTGCATCCGCCCCTCCTGCAGACAAGAAACACAATCGGGTGTGGAGTGACCCCATCCTCCTCAGCCATTCTGCCATAGGATGACTGACAAAATGTCGGATGAACTTCCATCCCTTGTGTCGCACCATCCGGCCCTCCTCGACAGCTTTCGAATCGGAATCATCGATTTCTTCGGGGTCAGCAGGCAGATAGGCTGGGAAGATAGCCAACAGGCCAACTAAACGTCTTCTTCAGCGATTCCTCCTAGGGGAATAGGATCATCCTCATCTGGGTGACCATCCTCTCCCCCCTCGATCCTAGTGGCACCATCGTCGACTTCCGGCCCTACCCCGAAAGCAACACCACTGGTGTCTGCTACTCCCAGCTCACCGATTACTAGGGACAACTCAGTTTTGGATGCTTGTTTTGTATAGGGCGATACATTTTCCATCATCATGATCATGAATGGTCCGAGCTCAGAAGCCTAACGAGCATCCAATGCCTTGATCATTACACAAACAAGGTGAACCCTAATTAGTTGAGTTCTCTGACAGTGAGTACGGGTATCAAATCAAGGAACATACATGAACCCAAGGCCTTAGCCTCTATTGCTCTGTACGCTACAGGAGCTAGCATGGCGGGGTATCCCTCAACAATAGCCAATTCAATAAGGTGTGTTGGTACCCCACCTTTCCCCATTGGCGCTTCCTCCCATCCTTCAACTGGAGATTCTTGATCTGCGCTGATTTCTCCTGAGTAAGTTAAGGAATGTGTTTTAAGGATTGAAATTGAAAAAAGAATACAAGAGAAGACAAGGGTCGAGGCATGACTCGAGCAGCTCAGTCAATTCCATATCAGAGCTGTTGATCTCACTGCTCTCCCGGAGACTCCCTTGGTGGGAAGCCCAATGAGACCCTTCAAATTCAGGTTCCTCCGCTCCTTCTTCCCCCACTACTTCGGCCTCCTCTCCTGCCTCGCTTCCCTCCAACTCATCGCTGGCATCTTCCCACAAAGGAATCCTTTCCGGATCATGCTCCTGGATGAGCATCATTTTCACCAAGAGAGGTGGCTCTACATGCCGAACCTATTGGGGTGTGTACGTGTCCATGGAAATTAAGTATGAAAAACGTCAGTGGATGTTCACTCTATCCACGATCCGGAAAGCCCGAATTCTGGAAGCTGAATCCCGTCTCGCACTATCTTTTCCCAGAGGGATTTAGTACTAATTGGTTGCCCTAGGGTTATCCAGGCCGACCATAGCGCAGAGAAGATCATGTCATGGGATGGTTGAAGAAGGTATCATATTTCCTTCCCATGACATTCTCTGGCTGCTCTGTGGGATTTCCCTCCTCTGGGCGATGAGGGCGCGACCACGCCATTCGATGCCCCCACTGCTAAGGTCCCGACATATGCGGGCCTCATTGCCTGAGGCACTTTTGGTCCTCCCCCTCTAGTGGCACCCTGACTGCTCTCTCACCACTGAGGTTCCACACTGGAGAATGTGAGCCACCGAACTCATTTTTGTAGAAGCCCCTCAGGTTATGCTATGGTCCAATGTTTGTCATACTCGGTTGAGAGGCCAACATTGAATCTAGTGGGAGTAAATGCGATGATGTCACCAGAGCCATAAGACGTGAACATCACCCACAGCTAACAAAGAACATATGGATGCCTATCCTCCTGGACGTATGTGTATACTCTCTTCAGCATTCGCTGGAGGCACACAAACATCATAGAGAACCTAGATGACACATAAGTCTTGCAGAAGAACTTCCCATCAATCTAAGCCATATGCACCCCACCTATGATGCGCTGGAAGTAATCCTTTTGCTCAGTGAGCCTTTCCCATCGTCTATCAGCTGACCAGTTGGGGTGGGGAATGGGTTGATGGAGAATTTGGCATTGTTACCAATCTAATCCGTACACCCTCCTCATTCAGGGTCATCAGCATGACCTTGGCAATGTTCATCCGTGAGGGTCACATGCCATTTCCTGGAGGACGGATGGAAATTGGGAAAGTTTATCTGCCGCAGTGAGCCGCAACCCTTCCATGGAAAATCTGGAAGGGGCCACATACTATCCAAGGTGACCACCCCTCGATATGCATCCCAGAATGGCGTACAACTAAACCATAATGGTGACCCCTAGATTGATCCTCTTGTTGGCAGCCATGATGTTGACCATCACTCTAGTCGCTTGACGGATGCCCATCTATGCATCCCTCACCAATAGGAGCCACCCACTCATGAATGTAGCGAGGAATCTGGCATTCTGAATGTTGAGGTCCTGTGACTCACTTATCATGTAGCCCCATGAATGGTAGTGCCCCACCTCTAGGACCATCCACTATGATCTGCTCTTGCTACATTGTGCCACGGTGGGACACCATTTCCCCCACCCTGGAATATTGACTTCTAGGTCCTTCTCTAGGAATAGGCTGAACCAGTCCTTGTAGGCGATTTCCTTCAGGAAGTCCTTGACATTCAACTACTCATTGGCCAGCTTTTGCAGGTGACACATTAGTACGGGGGTTCGAGATCTATCACCCAAAGTGTTCATTGGAGGGGGAATTCATCATATTGATAGCCTTCTAAGGGGATTCCCCCGATGTAGTGGATTTACCAGAGACTGATGTCGAAATCCCCATGGTGAAGGTGGAATGTGTGGTTGTCGGGGGACCATCTGGTGAACAACTCCAGCCCAAGATCAGGATGGCGGTAGAAATGGTATTACGATGTCCAAACTTCCTCAAATAGACCAATGTGCCATAGCTTGGCCCCAAATTGGTCGCACATATTGCAAACCCAGTACGCCCAGACCCACTCACTAGTGAAGTTGCCTCTAGAATGTAGATCCAAGTCCTGCAGCAAGCCATTGGCCATGCTAGTGATGCTCTGACGAATGGTGCTCACGTAGATGGTCGATGAACTCTACACAACATGGTCACTTCCTGTAATGGTCCAGGTCCTGGGATTCAAGACATATACGTCCATATGCCTAGTTTCTCTAGAAGGATTCCCGTTATTGGTGACATTGTATGAAGGATGGTCGTCTTTACGGGTCACCCATGACCGTGGTGTATCAACCTCAAAACCTGGTAGAGGGACCACTTCTAGAATGCCGAAGTCCCACAGTGGCATATTTTCAGATAGGACATACTCCTTTTGGGTGGGGTTAGCATATTTACGAGGGTGTGGTTATTGGAAATAGTCCTTTTGCACCATAAACCTCTGGCTTCGCAACCATTTCAGCTCTGCGAGCAGCAGCTTCCCACTCATTAACCCCATTTGAGGCCTTCTTATTCTGACCATGTGATTCGGAGGTTGACACAAGATCTAGGATTTTGGAACGTAAAATCAGCTGGTGTCGCGAAATTTTTGGTTGTGGTGCGAAAAACCCCGGGTTTGCATGTAAAATGCTGCTAATTCTCGATGGAATTATTCACTACTACGACATTTTTTCACACTTGAGGAGAAGAAATTTCACACACGAGACCTCAAATATTATCGCGAGAGGAAAGTCATACAGAGAATGGGACCCTCTACGGAATTTATAGGCGATGCCTAGGTTTCGCCCCCACACGAAAAGATGATTCCACGCCTGGTTGTGTTTTTCACTCCGCTTTAGATTTTTGCGTGCAGTGGACCCACAGAGCTTTGCATTTCAGTGTTTCCCTCAAAATCCAATCATTGAGACCCCTCGCAGATCCATTTCCGAGGGGGGGCATTTGTATACCTCAAAAAGTGCATAAGTGTTGGAGAATGTTTTGAAACGACAAAGAAAATTCATATTCGAACCTAGAGCCCTGGTCTAGTGTCCCGGAGTGGTTGCACGAAAAAAAGGAGGAAATGCGCGAAAAAATCATTCCCGTACGAAAGGTCCCGGGATTAGCGAAGTGCCCCCGGCATCAGCGCGAAATAATTTCATGACCGCGCCCCGCGCTGTTGAAATTTTGCGCTGCTGCCTCTGTCAGGAAATAATTTCACGCCGACATGTATTTCGCACCCCCAGATGCCTATAAATTTAAGGTGGACCCTTTTCTTCGGGGCTGATGAACTTGAACCGACACACCTGCACATAATCAAAATTCCACACACGTGCAATATGGACATTAGGTATAGTTCATTCCACACCCAGTCAGCTCGGGGTCCGCCTTTGTACGATATCCCCTTTGGCTTAGATTTAATTCCACTCCCTTCGGGGTCCGCCCCTTGCGCGCAATTCCTTCCATTACACGCAGGCCGACCAATTGCATGCAATTATTTCCATTGTACACACCTGTTATCCTTGCGTGCAATTCATACTTGTGCACGCAATCCATTCTAGTTTCACACAACAACTTGGTTCCAATTTCGTGCAAGAATAATCGATTTCATGCCAGCCCTGTGTTTTTTGTGCAGGACCCTTATTTAGCATAGACCTCAAGTGTTGCGCGTAATCCCCTCAGGCACTCATGTCATGTGTTGTTTTCCCATACGACCTTCCAAGCTCATATGACGTAACTTCAAAGTCACATAGATGATACTGCCCATTGTGTTACTTTTCCTCATGCTTCTTCACATAGCCACACTAACGTGGACCCCTCGATGGTTCGCTATGCAACACCCACTCACTACGGCCTTGCCAATGCCTTTCCTACCACAAGGGCCAGGGGGTATCAGTTGTGAATGTCCTAGGGGTGTGGAGAAAACCCACCTCATCCGAGCAGCATGACATTAAATAGCTAATCACTTGTTCCTCAAGAGATGAAGATAAACTGTGACCTGGCCCCATGCCTTGTACGTAGTGTCCCCACACCTCATAAATTCTCCAAGCTAACTTGTCTCCATGGGGAAGGGACAACTCATCACAGGGGATGATATCCTACTTATTGGAGTAGTTTTTGTCTGCGGGGAAGGTAATCCACCATGGTGTAAGCCCCTTTCTTTCCTTCTAGGACGCACCACCCTTGCTCCTCCTCACTTCCTCGATGCCAAGGCTAGTGGAGGGTGTGATAGTGAATGACACTCTTCCTCTCTTCGATCCTAAATCCATATCCCGCTGCGCTTTTTCACCCTAGGGCCTCCACCCTGGAGTATGTCCCAACACATTGGGCCACTAAACGTGCAAGACACTATTTATTTCCCATGGACGAACCTTTCAAGACGTGATCATCATGTGTTTTCTAATTCTTGTTTCTCACACCGAACATGAGTCCTGTGAGCTTAGAGTTAGCATCGACCATGACCCACCATGGGCCGCCGTAGAGAAGAAACCCCAAATGCCCTCGTCAGAGCTGTAGGATGTTAAACTGCCAAACACCATTTTCCCACATGACATTAGACAGTACACTCGAACTACGGGTACTTTTATCCATGTCAAAGCATGGTACATAATAAGCCTGAACGAGGTTCAATCCCATCACCTTTTGGTCTTTCTTAACCCATTCACGTCGGTTCACAAAACACCTTGGACCACCTTAGAGTGCAAGCCACAATCCACCAACTTGGGATGCCTCAGAGTGTAAGCCCCCATCCAAACACCATGGGCCGCCTCAGTGCGTAAGCCCCAATCCATCCAGAACTATGAGGACGTTGATCTATGTCATGGCATGGTACGTAGAAATTCTCCATGAGGTTAATGCACCAACACGTTGGGATGCCTCAGAGCATAAGCCCCAATCCATCCCGAACTACGGGGACTTTGATCCGTGCTAAGGAAATGTATGTAGGAAGCCTCCTTGAGGATCATGACCCAACACCTCTGGGTATCTCAGAGCGTAAGTCCCAATCCATCCTAAATTATGCAGACTTTGATTACCTACCACTGGGATACGCAGGATGCCTCAAAGAGGCTCATGCCCATCACCCATGACTCATTCTGGTCTCTCTCTTGAGCCCACATGTCTCGGTAAGATCATTCCATATCTCGGAGGTTATACTTCCTCTGGGTCTTATTTAGGCATTCATTATCAAGGGTCTCCTCCTCAGGTGTCCCCTCCATTCATCAAACTATGCGGACATTGATTCTCTTCCATGGGGATACGTAGGAAGTCTCTTTGAGGCTCAACCCCAAGACCATCATCCATCCTGATGCTCAACTGAGCCACCACATATTGGTGGGATCATGGAACCTTATTCCCCTCCACAATATTCGGGAAGCCGCCCATGTGCTGGCCCCAACATCATTGTTCCATCTCGTGGCTTCCTCAGTCTGATACACTCTTATCGGTGTTCCGATCAGTCCAATTCGTCTCCACTAGATGTTAATCTTGCGGCATACCATGTGTTAAATAGGGAAATCTAAGGAAAACCTCAGATACATGAATATGGAATAAGATTCCCCGCATTCGATGTTGGATGCCTAAGGCTTTTGCACCCTCGAGAAGCCCTATGATAAGGGACAGAAGACAGACATGCCAATCCCCCAGAGTCAAGAAAAGCTAATAATGCCCAACGCGACTACTCTTTTAACTGAAGGCTACTTCCCTGACTGGACTCCTTGGAGCATCCCAACAGAAATATTGTAATTAACTGGTTTCCATGAAGAGATGGTACTAGGATGAGTTTCACGAACTATATCTTAAATCTATGAGAGACCTGGACTAGGTGACGAGCTCCGAGGAAGAATCCATTGAAGGAAGAAACGACATCCCATCACCCCATTTCGATCAAGGAGCAGAAATCCCTGAATAAGGAACGGATGCCGCCCACATTTGGAAAGAGAGAATGTGGGGTAGCAGTGGCATGTCCTCGGTATGACAGATGCATGTGCGCGCCCTAGAGAATGCATCAGAAAAAACAATATATGAGTTTAAACTAAATATGTAAAACTATACACATAATTTATCATTGGAAACCTATTTTGATATATAGTTTAAAACAATTATAAAATGTAAATTTTATTGTTGAATCCATAAATAATCCATTAATAATTCATATTAAAACTAGAATAGGAAATGTAAATACATTCTCCAATCATTAATCATCATAATTTATAATCTGAAGTAAAGTAAATTGTATTTGGGAATATCCATATTTGAACAAGGTTCACACATTGAAAGGATGATGAATGATAATTTCATTAATTAAAAAATTGTTTCCCCTCATCATCAGATTTTAGAAAGAAAATTTTCATTTATATTCTTCTTCTTTATCTATTCTCTTCCAGAACTGATCTGTTATGACCCCTATATGGTATAAATGTTTCATTGGTTTCATTTTTTCTTAAATTTTTTTATCAAATTTTTCCTTTAATGTTCGGACCATTTGGAACGATGGATGTTGGATTGGTAAATAAATGAGATAATGTAATATTTTGAATCATACATGTTAAATAGTGTTTATAGCTTGAAATTGGATGTTTTTATGTATAGGTATTAATTTTAAGTGTTAATCTATTGATTATTACCTTATGTCATCTTTGGTAAATTGGTTTTAATCTTACGTGATGTTTAGTCCTTGCTGGTATATCATAATGGTTTGGGAAATGATCAGAATCATCACGTGATGAGAAATGGAGACTCGAACATGTGTATGAGTTATTTACTGATAGGAACCTCTATCATCGAACTTCAAAGGATAGGGTCACCACATAGTATGTGTCGATTTTTAGAATAGGGAATCAGGGTGTTTGTGGGGTTTTTAGTGGAATTAATGTGAGGAACTCCCCACTCCCCACGTACTATTATAATGAGTTGCTGGATGTCATTATGATTGGTCATGTAACTTTTTATTATAAACCATGATTAGGTAGGTTGGTACCCCCTATATTTTCAAAGGGCTAGGATATACATGATTCTCGATTGTCTAGTGAAGAATGAAATGTTGGTAAAGTACTATTGTTCTACAACATACATTGTTATTTGAATACAAACATCGTACAACTCGGTATTTCATCTATAGATGTATATGAAGTTCACATGATCACAATCTATATGATCTTCATTATTATCCACACTTAACAATTTAACCCAAACATTTTTTCATTCTATTTATATTTCTTTTATCTTTTGTATTTAATTTTTTTGATCACGTAGTTTGATGGTTTCATTTAATATTGGGGTTTAAATTTTATTTTTATAGTGGAAGTTTATTTGAAAAGAGGAATGGGGTCTCTGATTTTTATTTAAATAAGAAATCCATTTTTGGTACCTAAAATTGAGAAAACCATATTTCCTATATATATTTCATATTTATTTGTGGTGTATTTCATGGAAATGAAATATATGGTTTATGTGGTGCTTAACCATTGAGCTATTTTTTATCACACCCAACTTGTGAAACACGATGATGGAGGACTTGATAATTTTTGTAGGTTTAGGTTTAGGTTCTGGTTTTCTTATGCAGTGGGATGATTTTTGGACGGTGGTGACTAAGAGATCAAATGGATATTTAGTTGGGTGTTTGAATGGTTTTGATATCATTTTGCAGTTTTGTTTTTTATGTTATTATTTTATTTAAAACTGGATATGTATATATTAATATTTGGTTTTTAGTTTTTATTTGTATTTTTTATTTGTTTTTTGATCCTTGTTTTATTTGGGAAATTTATTCCCACTTTTTAAATCATTCATTCATAGTTCTAGTAGACAACCTAGGATGATAGGGAACACCTCTCGAGACTTACCACGGGCCGGGTCCGGTGTTTGGTCAAATGGTAGCCCAAACTGGTTCTTGATAATTAATACCCTATGGATAATAAAATAACTTTTTTTTAAATGATCATGTTACTATTTTTAATGTAAATTCACAAATAAACTAACTTGAATAGAAGGAGATTGTAAAATAAAACCTTAAAATGATCATAACATTGAAGTGATATTTAATAAATAATAGATTTTGTGTATCTATATAAAATGAATATTAAAATTAATAAATACAATAATAGATAGAAACAATTAATTATTCACATAATAAAATAATAGTAACTACAAAAAGGATTTAATATAACCTATTAAACTAAAATTGTGTTATGAAAGTCTTTATCACATAGAAAAATTTAATTCAAATACCCTTAGACTCAATAATAAATATTAACTATAAAATAAAATATAAAATTAATTGTTATTTATATTACAATTAAATGGTCTTTATATACACCATATAAAATTTAATTCATGAAAAACAGTGCAATACACCTCAGTGAAATGAAATTGAGATGAAATACCTTACTACACTCATTCATTTTGGTCATACATGACTTAACCTATTGAATAGTGCTATTAAAAATGTTATTTACCAATAATGAAACCATATTAAAATTTAATATATCATATATAATTCTTTTAGAAGATATTATAACCATTTTCTTAATAATCATTAAACATATTTTGTTGTGTTGGGTGTAAATTTAATTGTTTTTTGACTGTGTTTTAATTTTATATTTATTTGTTACTCTTAATAAAATAATTATTTCATAATCTCAGTTGTGTAAACCTTAAAATAAATAACATATATATCCATTATATGTTTATTTATATTAATCCATAATATTTGGTTATAGTAAATGATATAAACCTATTATTGAGATAGTATGACGTACACATGCATGAACATTGTTTACAGTTTTTGTCGTATTGAATGAAAAAACATATTCTATATATATTACTATTCATGAATAATTTTTAGGTCATATATATCGCATATATTTATTAAACCCATCCCTATCAAATTACATGAAAACAATGAATAACTAACATTGCTTTACGAGGTGGTAGTCCATCATAAAAATGAGTGAAATTATCGTATTCCCAAAATAATTAATGTATAAAAGTGTGTGTGATATAATAAAATGATAATAACAATACAATCATATATATCATATATAAAAAATATAAACTATAAATTCAACCTTATTATCAACATTTATAAGCATTAATGGAAAATAAAATGATATAAGTTCACGAGGCGGTAGTTCGTCGTACACAGAAGTGATGATTCTGTAGCACATTTGATAGATTTTTGTGAAGTTGAAGTTTGTTACCTTATCATAATGTAATATTAGTATGTAGAATAAATTTTGGTTATTATATAATGATCATATAATAGGAATTTATGTAGGATGTGAAGGAAATAAAATAAAAATGAATTTATAATAAGATTTCCCCTTCTTTGGACGACCTCTTTAGGTTTTCAATAAAACTATCTGAGGATTGATTTTGGAAGGCAATAAGGCTTATATAAGGATGTTTGGTATGATTTTATGTTAGTTTAGTATTAATTTTATTATCCAATATGGATTTATTCTTTAAAAAAATGTAAAGAGTCAGTTTCCTTTTATAAGTTGGGAGAGTGGAACACTTGTAATGTTTTGGAAGAGTTAATTTCAAAACCACATTGTTCATCTATCCATGCCCAGCTAATTCTCAATTTTCAATAAAATAATTATCAGATATATATATATATCTATATGATGGGGTTTGGACAAGTTTTTCATAATTTTTACATGTTATATTCTATGTTTATCCACTAAGTAAACTCGTTTTCTCTATAATCACAATAATTAGTTTTAACACATTTCACTATTTATTTTAGTTAAAAATTATGATGGACTTATTGTAAAATAAAAATTATTATTATTATAAATATGGAATTCATTTTCTGAAATTCAATCCATATATGTGTCAAAAATTAATTAAAAATTAATCTCGTTGATGTGGTGAGAATGATGGTTTATAAAGTGAAAATGGTAAAAAAATTAAAATGATCCAATATCTAAATTTTGTGTGAAATAGACTATGAAGACCAAAATTTTATTCATAGAAATATAATTGAATTAATTTACTTTAAACAAAATTCCAAATATAATTTAATATTATAAATTATTTAGATAAAATGTCAATATTCAATTAGAATAAAATTTATTTCCCAATTCATCAAAAAAATATCCCATCAGAACTATAAAAAATTCTCCATAATTTAGTTTTTATAATCATATTTAAAAAATTTATATTTTATTCTCAAATAATATTTATAAATATGTTATAATCGATTTTAAAAAATATCTCATTTAAATGTAATAAATACTACATATAAAAAAATACATATTTTTATGCATATAATTTGATTTGTTTTTTTATATGCCCATAAAATATATTGGATTAATGTAAAAGAAATTTTTTTATAATATAATAAATAAATTACATTAATGGAATCCACTAAATGTAATTAATTTCATTTATTATGATAAAACACTTTTGGCACTTAAGAAATTCCTTAACAAAAAACATTCCACTATATTCAATTTTTTATATAATAATTTTTAATTAGTTGTTAGCCAATTAATTCATCCATATATTTTAATAAGTTAGTTAATACTATTTATAACTAAAAATATAAATCCTAGGATATAATTTTCATTTCAAAACTATCTTATTAATATTATTCAATAAAACATGGTCTTGCGTGTAACACAAGCCATCGGTGAATTCCATTCTCACATGTTATGAAAACTAACCTTGTATTTGGTGTAGTAAAATCTTAATAATAGTTATAATTTATTTATTATGGTAAATATATCAAAATATATCATGATATTATATTTATTTCTAGGCTTGGTGTTGTGTGTCACATACCCTACTGATAATGATGTTTTTATTTAAAAATTTCAGGCTGCTACATCTTATACGGACAATTACGTAATAGGATAAAAAGATTAGATTTGAACCAAAATACACCAACCTCATCCCCCCCTTATTGTGTTTTTAGTATTCATAGTGGTAATATGAAATATTTTTCTCTAACATCCTCCTTTCTATTGATTATTATAGAAAGTTTCATTTTCAGTAATGAAATAGTTAGAATGAATGATTGAATTTTTAAAGAAAAAATGTTTTTATAAAATGTATAATTATTTTTTAACTATCCTAACATATTTTTAAAAATATACCTATATGAAAGAAAATTAATTAAAATAATATATAGGATATAAATTGAAATATTTACTTTAATGACTTTGTAAAATCTATATTAGTTGATAGAGTTTTTTTAATAATATCACTCAAAATTAGATTACAATTTTTATCATCATTCTTAGAATGTTCTGATTTATCCAGATCATATTATTTCATAAAAATATTATTGACCCTATAATGGAATGTCAAAAATCATTAAATTTAGTCAATCAATTGAGTCAAATTTTATATCATATAGAGGAAAAAAATAAATGCACAATATAATGAAAAATGATATAATAGCATCTTGGATTACTATTCCCATAAAGAAAATTTCATTTAATAGTGAATTAAAATAACATTTCGAGGGTATATTGGATATCAATCCTTTTTAGTCAACTATTATTATCCGAAGATATATAATTACTGAAACTAAAAGTATCAACCATTACAAAAAATCCACTTTTCAATTTCTACTTATTTAAATTTATAAATTACATATATTTATTGTTAATCATATATAAAATTTGTCTTATGTGTCTTGAGATTTTTCATTGAAAATAAATGATTCTTGTAGACTCATTATTTTTATATTTTTCTATTCCGAAATTCCAATAATATTTTTATATGTAACTCATTTCATAAGTAATACACATACGTATTGGACATTGATAAATTCCACTTAAATTAACATCTAAATAATCTTCTATTTGAATAACTTTTTTACATTATATCTATTATATTTGATCTCATTAACAAGAAATGATACCCTAGTACCATGATAATTGACCCAAGACATTAATTGTTAGAAGGGCATTACCTACCCACACATGTTGGATACATGTACCTAGAATCATGAAATATAAAAGATGGAATGAATTTTCCACAAGAACATTGGATGATAAATATACATATGAGTATGATAAAAACCCGATTTTGAGAAAGTACAAAAAAAATAAATAGGTATATCAAATAATGAAATAGTATATTACCATTTCACTCAGAATTAGGAAAGATAAACTCAAATATCTCATTGGAATCAAATCTTCGAACCAAAGGATCAAGAACATCCATCACTTCCCAAAGTCACCTTACCTTTGCTCAGATTGGGTAAAATAAAATCTAATGATAGAAGATGAAAAAGGTAATTTTTTAAAAAAAATGACAAATAGGGAATCACTATGTGTTCAATAATAATATTCCACAATAATAACCCAGTTCATTAATTCAATTTTAATAAAATAGGGAATTAGAATACACATGAATATTAAAACTAATAAGATCTTCTTTTAAATGTGATGGAAAGCATTTTAGACATTAGCTTTTGTAAAAATATTATATAAAATAATTTATATAAGTCAATATGATAGAGTAAAAAAGTTTAACAATAAATGGATTTTATAATCCAAATTTTCATAACAAGCACCATGGGAATCTCCCATATTGTATGATACATTCTCATTATATGATACTAACACTCTAATTTTATTTGGCATGGTATATGTGTACACATGTCCCTCAGGCTCTGAACCATTATCAATCATCAACATTACATAATGATTATGATCATTATAATTAGATATTTTTTAGACTCTCTGTCATCAATATGTGTCTAGGGAATTAACATCTTAGCATTATTGTGAAAAATAACTGAATAAATTCCTTGGACTGTATGTTTTCAATAAATCATAAAATTTAAAAGGTAAAACTATTTCATTTCAAATCAATCATTATTCCCAATTCAACTTCCCACTTTCCATATTCAAAATTCAAATTAAATTTCAAATCCAAAACAAGTAAATTTCATCAATTTATTGATTTTAAAATAAAATCCAAACTTATTTTGTATCAATTCAATTTATGTTATTTGTCTAAAATCCATGTACAAATCAATTAAAAATTACATGGAATTCAAATTAAAAATGATATTCTAATCCTTTTGGAATTGGGGGTTTTCCAAAAAAATTCCGACCAAATAAATAACAATTCACAATATTCATCAATTTGGGTTTCCAAAAATAATTTAAAGTACATTTATTAATATTGGAGAAAATCATTTTTTAATCTATTCAAATAATCTAAAACGAAACCACCTACCTGTATCATGGAGATCACATTACACAACACCTGAAACATGATTTTACAACAACCAATGACAAAAACATAGATCTATAAGATAAACTATGATAAAAATTAAAATCTAACAAGTTTAGACACATCAAACATGAAATGATGTAACAAACCCTATAGAGGAAAGAATGTGATAGATGGAATGAATGAATCTTTGGTGATCCTTTTTATTGAGAGAGATTTAATCATCCACCATTGCTTCGATGTTCAAATATTGGGTTTGTAGGGTCCAAAATTATTCCATGAGAGCATGTTAGACCTATTATTATGATATATGAGGAATTACAGCTCAGATGTGTATAAAACTGGGCTTCATAAACTTATTTGTTATTTCTTTGGAATAAAAAACGTCTTCTGCATGGTTTGATGTATATGGATACATGACTACACATACTATTCAACCCTCTAAATGGGGTGAAAATTTTATATGAGGTGATTTCATGGTATTTAAAATTATGCACCAATCATGAAAATCCCCATTTTTTAGGGTTCCATGATTTTTTTAGGTTGGTTCGTAGTTTGGGAAAACCATGTTCCAATTTTCATAGCTAGGAAATATCCAAAAATTTCAACATTCCACCTCAAAAAACTCGTGATAAAACCCCAACCATAGAATGATCAAAAAAGAGGTTCAAGGAGAACTTAAAAACCAATAACAAGATTTTACAACCTCCCCAATATAGAAACCTTATATCCATATAAATAAGGTCAAGATGTTTTCGAATAAAAAAGATGACACAACATCTCTCTGATAAGTTCCTTTCAATATCACGTCTCATGGATATGAGAACCCTGATACCATATCACTGTATCCAAAGATATTTTCTACCAAGGAATTTATATTTCCTCATAATAATCTATTCATAATATTTTCCAACTCACATATAAATTAGGCTCATCATGAAGATCATTCTAGTTATAATCAAGAGATGGATTAGAATGATTTCTTTGCGGATGTTACACATTAAACACATTTTGTTTCAATGTCATCTATGAATGATGTTTTAAATGATATGTATAATTATCCACATTCTCAACAACATCAAAATGTCCCAAAAATTGAGGATCAATATTCCTTTACATCCAATGCAGTCGATGGCCAAAAAAATGTGAAATGATAAAGAACAGCTAGTCACTAAGTGAAAAATTCAATGGTCTATAGTAAAAATATACATACAATTTATAGCATATTTTCTCAATGAATATTTTCTGAAGACCTTGCTGAATCATTATTTTCATATGTAAGACCAATATCGCTACAACTAAGGATCCTTCACTACCCTCCATCCAAAAAAACAATTATTTACATGGTCATCCAAATAAGGCTTCAAAATGAGACATTATGATCATGTATTGGTTAGTATTTTTATAGAAATGATTAACCAGCCCCAAATGGTCATCCTTCGGTCCACCAAAAATAAATATTTAGGTAATAATCATGTCCTCTTAAATCAATATAGGTCTCATTGTTTGTCCATCTGTTTATAGATGATATTGAATATTCAAACAAATATGATATCCCAGTTATAGATGGAGAGCTCCTTAAAAGTGATAAGTAAAATATGAATCACTATTTGTGACAATTTATATGGAACTCAATGAAATGAACAATATGATTCATATAGATAATTCCCAACTCCTGAAATTTTATTTTTATAACAAAGATGAAAAATTGATATGTTTTCATCATCGAATTGATAACATGACACATCACATTATTATATTTCTTTGTACAAGGAAAGAAAACTAAAAAATCCCTAAAAATATCATCCCACTTCCATGTTATCGCATGATGTGGCAGAACAATACTTGATGGTCTCTTATAATCAGGCTTCAACTGTTTTCATGGAGAATAATAAGAGACAAAATCTGCAATGCCACATCTTGTACCTTTCCACCAGAATCACCACCACATGTCATAGTACATTTTTGTGGTTCCTCAGTGTTTATCCCACTAAAAATTATAGAAATAATGCATCATATATTTCATCAATTGAAATGAAACAACAAACTAATTTTGAATTCATATAACAACCTTTGTGGATAACGACCGTACAGAAAATGTTCAACCCATATAATAAAGTGACAAAAATTATATACAAATAATCATTCATATTTTGTTCCTAAAGAATCATCTATTGAAGAGAGGAGGTAAAATAAACACTTGAAAAGAATCCATAATCCCCTATTTATTGATTTCCAATATTAAACTATAAAAAAAGACCATCATGTTCCACCATTTTAATGATTTATTCATGACCTAGGTCCTATGTTTCAATCATAATGATTTATCAATGACATTCTCATTCCATGTTTTATAGTTGATGTTGAAATAACTAGATTTCATGTACTATAACCCGCACATATGGGGGAGATTAAAATCATTTTGAGAGAATATATAACTCATGAACATTTGGATTAATAAATGGAAATCCTTTCTCTAAAAACATAATACCAACAACTCCTAAGATAATTTTACACAACATAAATTTCATGGTTAGGGGTTGAATTATACGTATCATGAGTCTCAAGATGTTAAGATCCATTGGTAAGGATGTGTTCAATAGATAGAATAAAACACCCCCAAACCATTCTTATATATCGTAGTATACAACATCTCCCTTCCTACCCTCTGAAAGTAAAAAAACTGGTGCTGAATTCAAGTGTTATTTTAGATAACAAAATTAAACTAAAATTTCTCATCCTAAATAGAGTTCAATCCATTCTGAGTGAGGGAGGTCATTAGAAAAACTAATTTTTTAGAAATCCTCTACAAACCGATGATAGTATCCCATTAAAAACATGATGATCTAAATCTAAGATACTGTTTTTTGTTTCCCACATGTCATAAAGGATTTCACTTTCTTATGATAAAGTGAGATTCCATGTTTTGACCACATGTATCGAAATAAGATAACTTCCCAAATCGAAAAATCACATTTTGATAACTGAGAATAAATTTAGTGATCTGTAAAAAAATTGGGAACTATTCTCAGTCAATACATATTATAATCATCAAACATATGGTAGACTGGGATTTCATCAACAAGAAACATCATAAATATATCAATACATTCTATGAATATCCTATTCATCTATTCTATAAATACTAAACAGACATTGGATAGACCAAATGTAATTAAAATCTACTCATAGTGGGAATACCTTATCTAGAAGTATTTATTCTGAATGTCAGCTTCTTTTATTCTCAACTACTAAAATCCATATCAATGATCAATAATCTAGTACTACTTTTACCATTTATACTGCTCAAATTGATCATTGATCTATTAAAATGTATAATTATTCTCTTCTATGACTCAATTGAGTTTCCAAGAATAATAAAATTTAGAGAAACTCCCTATCAAATTTTTTATCAAAGAGAACATGTGTCATCCCAGGTGACATTGTAAGTAATATAGATATGTTCAGTAACATATCATCCAAAAATCTATTTGACACCTTAATTAAGATAGTTCATATTTGTAATACTTTATGGATACTAGTTCATTACTAGGAACAAAATCATGAAAAATCTATAGCTCCCTTACTGAATGAAAACCATAGAATTACGGATGAAAAATATGAGGAATCTAAATGGAAATAAAACATAAATCAAGGATCATAAATTCCTTCTCCATATCAAAAGAAAAACCCGTACTACTTCCCTAGCTATGGATAAGAAGTTATGTCTCTACTAGAACATGGGTCCCACTCTCCCTAATAGACATGACACGCCCCATTGGGTGAAGTAATGGATACACATCAATGATATTATTGATTATGTAATTTTTATAAATTACCCAATACTTCCCAAAAATGACATTAATATGTTTTATTTCAATAAAAAAATTACATGTGTGGTTAATCTATGATAAAGAGAAAAGACAACCAAGAGAATAAATATTGTTCACTCCATTTTTTCCAAGGGGTGAAGTAATATCTATGATATATGATAAAATATATATAGTATTATCTAGTTTTTTCAAATTATATATTGAAATGAATGAATGAGATTCAACTGTATCAAATAAATAAGACACCAAATATGACACTATATTGATGGTACCCAACACATTCAATTGAACCTAATCTGTATCCTACGGAGATTCATCCTCTACATGAAGAAGCTTCTTTATAAATTCATGTGGATGAAACCTATTAGATATTGTAGTATTTTATTAAAACATAGTAATTTTGGGTGATTATGTGTCCATAAAAATACATGGGGAAGAAAAAATATAACAAAATTTATACAGGTGTCATAAATATTTGAAGGAGTGAAATCATTGTTACATTAGAGAAACCATGTTTTGAATCCCCATGATTTCCCTAGTGGAAGAAACTAAAACACCCCCTATGAGGCACTATAGGAGGTCTAGAAAAATTATTATACAAATATCTACCAATATTCTCGTCATTTTTTCTCTTCGAATTTTGAGAGATCTTACAACTTCCACTCGGAGGAAAAGAAACTCATGTCAACCCCAAATTACCAGTTACTTCATGTTCGACCATCAACGACCTATCCAACATGTTTTAATAAGAATAAATATTCAACGTGAAATCCTAATAATGAATATAAGATAAATGTACCATATTAAATGATAAAATCATTATATTCTCATATGTAACAATCTCTAGTGAATAATACAGAATCTTATAGAAATAGATAACCTATTCTTTTAGAGGTATATTAGGATATTTTAATTTTAAAATATCTATATCATTTTCCAAAATACCATAATATGTATAGAAGGGTTAAGAGAAAATGTACTTAAGGTAATTAATGTAAAAACCCCCATGCTTCTTGGTCTTCACCATCAATTCCCAACTTCTAATGTTAGGTCCCTCGATCTTTATGGTTTCACACATTAAATTTATAGATTTAGGATTTTCAAATAAGTCAAACAAAAGTTGTATTTTTTACAACCAATACTCATCCCCTTAAGTAACATTAGATCCTTGAAAATTAGGTTTCTTCTAATGAAGAAATTCATGAGAATGATTTATTTACACACCCCTATGAGGTTCCATAATATATGTTTGAATGGGATTCAGAGTAGGTTCTTGTCCTTGAGCATAGAAAACATGTACAATAATCAACCAGAGATTCTAGGTACTTTTGGGGATTAGATTCCGTTGGTTTACAAAAATATTCCTCCTGGATCATATTGAAACATATTATCTTATCCGTTATGCAATACAACATCATAAAACATCATTGAAGAAATTATAAGGTAACTAAAATCGACAATCAATTAAGATAACGAGGAAAAAATTATCCAATCATATTAGTAAACATGAATGTTTTTTATAACTACCGAAATATAAAGAAGTGAATATATTATAATTATTTCTCAAGATACTTTTTCATAAACCACACATAGTTCCTAAATGTTCATTATGATTATAGTTGGCTAGAAAATAACTCCAAATTACCTCTTAATTTCTAAAAATAAATATCAACTTCATAGTGACATAAAGAAATAATGATAAAGCTACTCCTCTGATACCACATTGTCATCAACTAGCCGAGATACCCTTGTACCCAAATACCAAAGTTGAAACTAAAAATGACTAAACAGATTTCATGATTTCCCTGAGATGGTGATTAGGAACTAGCATCCTACAATATATAAGTTAGAGGTAATTTAACACAAGAACATGAGATGTTAATGATATGTATATGTATGCTAAAAACTACTCGTGTAGAATGTACTATAAAGAAAATAGGTATATCCAAAACCCAAGGAGAACATCATTAATGTACTGATGTGAATATATGATAAACTCAAACATCCCAATTGAATCAAAACATCATTCTAATTAATCAAGACTATCCATCTACACTTATTGGTGCTTTAAATTTTCTCAGACCTACCTTATGAATATTTAAAAAAACCCAAAGGAAACGTATGGTTGTAGTAAAAACTACCTATATGGTTTGACCAAGTCTTCCATTAAAATATTCTATAAAAATAAACATTGTAATGATTGAAATATAAATAAAACTGGGATTGGTGATATAATTCCCTAGTTAATAAAATACATTCTATTCATTTAATAGTGATGTGAAAAAATAAAAAAAAATTATTATGTACACATTTTATATGAAACTATTTATTTAAATCAATAGGCATGGGTAAGTCAGTTTCAAAATCCATGGAATTTTTATTCAAAATTATCATAACAAGAACAATGGTGTTCTTCTCTATAGTATGGGAGTTTCTAGTTATAGGATCATCAAACTCACGTATTAATGATCATTCCATTGGAGTACGTACACCCCCCAGGCTCAATCCAAATAGGATTCATCGATAATATATCTATAACATGATCTTTTTCAATATATTTTTGTTAGAGTTTATATTTTCAAATTGATTCTAGGTAAATAAAAACTTTACATCTTGTAAGAAATTACCTACTAACAATCTAGGATATATGTGTCCAAAAAATAAATCAATTAAAAAGTAAAAATAATTTCATTTCACATCATTCATTATTCACAATATAATTTCCCATTATCCCTTTTACAAAATGAAAACGTACAATAAAAACCAAAAATTAGTTTTTTCATCAATTCAATCCTTTTAAAAATAAAACCAATAATTGGATTTAAAAAAAAATTTGAGCATTTTTACTGAAAATAAATTCACAAATCATTTCCCAAATTTGATTAATTAAAATAATACACCAAATTTCAATTCAATTTGAATTGAGTGGTTTGAAATAAAATTTATCAACAAATCAATATCAATTAATATTTTAATCAAATTAGGTGTTATTAAAAGAAATTAAAGTTAAAGGAAATCATGAAAATTAATGATTAATCAATTTATATAATAAAAAATGGTGCCAATTACGTTTATCACATATATCACATTACGCAATTCCTAAAATATGATTTTACAATTAAAAGTGAAATAATATACATATAAATAAACCAAAATTCAAAATTAAAATAAATGGATTTTAGAACAATAAAATATGTGATGACTTAACAAACCCAATAGAGGTATGAATGATATAGAGTATGAGAATGAATTAGAGGAGATACACATATGAGAGAGAGTTCAGATCCTCCTCCAGTTCTTCTGTTATTCAAATATGGATTTTGAAGGATACAAAATTAGTTCTAATTCATGATATAAGTATTTGTGTTTGATCGACAAATAAAATGGAGGGTTTATGAAATTTTTAATGTTTTTATTCTGTAAAAAACACCATCTGAATGGTTATTTGGGAATGGGAATGCAGTTACACAAACCATGCACCGTAATCGTGAAAACTCATATTTGGGTTCATGATTTATTTGAGGTAGGTGGATAGTTTCATAATTGATGAACAAAAAATTTAATCCCCCACTATCCATGGAATCATAGTCTTGACTTGGTGGGTGCACAGTTTGGGAAAATCGTGCACTAACTGTAAATAGCCCATAAATTTCCAAAAATATTAACTTTCCGACTAAAACTATTGAATATTATACCAAACCAAATAAGGATAAAAATTTGGGGTTAGTGAGAAATTAAAAACAACAAAAATTATTCTACATTAGACCTCATTTTTCTTAATTCATAAGTAACAGCCAAAGTCAATGAATCAAAAAACACTACATTCTCGATTTTTATTTTCACCACATCTATTTTAATATTATTAATATGTTACATGAGAGTAATAATTAAATAATCAAGACTATTATTATTCATACTTTGCTTCTATATATAATAAACCTTTATATTAACATTCCGTATGTAGAATTTCTACAATTGTTTAACCAATATTTCAAAAGCGATTTCCGTTTCAATAAGGTGCTGCATCCCATAAACATTCATGTTAATTCATTTGTCGATTTAGGCCTCAGAATCACATTCTATAAAATCAAATTCATGATTATAATGTCAAAAAAATAACTATTTGATTTTCTAAATCACTATATTTTATAAATTAATGTTTAGAAATATTACCTAAATATGAATAATTGTTTCACATGAATATTTTTAACTATATATGGGTTGACTCATAAAGAATATAAGGAATTAAAGACCTTGTAATTAACTAGAAATTGAGTATTAAACTCATTAGTAAATGGTGATAATATTTTATATAAGATTTTATAATTTAAATTCATCATTAAAAAACAATTACCTATCATAATGATTATAAAAGAACTAATCAGATTACACTCATATTCATATATAATCGAATAAAAAATTAGTGGGATGTTTTAAATAACATTCCCAATGATTCATAGAAGTAATCCAAATATAAAATAATATTATTTCACATTCTATATATTAATATATAGGCTAAATAAAAATTTAATGAGATAAAATCAATGTAAAAAATGAAAAAATAACTGGTTCAAATGAAGAGACTATAACTAATTCAATGATAGATGAAAAAATGGGTAGTATATTTTACCACATGTAATCTATTATAATTCAATATTATTGCTACATGAGTGGGAAGATATGAATTATTTTTTTAAGAAATAATTACAAATCTTAACCACTCATTAATATAAATGTTGTAATGTCAGAATATTCAAATAAATCAGATAATATCAAGGTATAAAATTCATAAGGAAATGATTTTGTAGATGATTTCTAATTTTATTAACATATAAGATGAACAAAATAGAAAAAAATAATAATAATAAAATAATGCATACTGTTTTGGAAGAAATTATAGGTACCCTAATAAAGATATTTGTTTTTCACTGTCCAAAAACATTACATAATATTGAGTCTTAGTAAAAAATAACTTTCATCCACATAGTGGATCTTTTTATCTTTATACATTTAAATAATTTTGTAATAATTCATATATAACATCACAATTTCAGACAATTTGGATAATTTTAAAATAGAATCCATTTCATATATAATATAAAATTCATAAAATAAAACATTATTTCTTTTTCAATAATGGTCTTCATTATATTTGATAAGACAAAATTATTTTCCTTACCCACCATTATACCATTTGAAAACGATTTTAAAACATGAGATGAGTACAAAAAGTTCAGTAAAAAAAATAAAAAAATAGTCAACAAATATATTAAACCCATGAAAAAGTTTTCACGAAGTTATAATATCAACCCATAAATTATAATCTCTTTATCTTACCACATGAAAACATTGGATTCTAGTAAAAACCACTAGAAAAAAATTTAAAAATGTAAGTTGTGCATCAATTCCATATCACTCTTACAAATATTTTACCAATCACACTATATTGGGAGTAACTTTTATTATATCATTTTGAATACCCTCTATAATAATTCCCTTAAAATATTAGGAGAAACTCTTATAATTAACTTTTTCTCATTACCCAATGCATTGGAGATATATTATGGTCTAACTATCCCATGTACATTCACATAACCAATCATACTTATAAATACTGACCACGAAACATAACATTATTATAACACATAAAACAAGAAAAAAGGAAAAATAAAATTTACACTTTGAAATGAAATTTCATTTTTATAAACATGCACACTCAAAAATTAAAAAACCTTATTTCAAAATAAAACATTAAAATTGTAAAGGAATCATAAATAAATAATCTGACATGACAGTGATAAATTTAATTCATCACATATATGTTATAAAAAATTCCAGTTGGCTTTTGTTAAAATATTTTAAAGAGAAACATTAAAATTGGATTTTTATAAGAAAATAGTTTACTTTTAGTCTGTATCATAATTTACAATATTTTCCCTAGTATAATAAAATTAGTCTAATTATATACATGATAAAGAACATTTCAAAGTGTATTAATCATTTTATATCACTATTCATAATTTTATAATAATTATATAATAATTAATGTTCATGTGGGATTTTTTTATATTCAGTACATGAGTCAAAAATAAATTTTCTATGATGTAAATGGACATAAGTACATCATCTATAAAATAATAGGCATTAAATGATAATAATTTTAGTAAATTCACTATAAATTTATCACTAACCATTATGTTTGGTAATTAATGTTGAGAAAAGTATTGTTTTCAACAATACATGTTAATGGTATTTAAAGGAGGAGATTATTGAAAATAATACTCTGTTTATTTATGTTAATTTTGATGCTCAAAAATACCCTTATTTATTTTCTAATGATTTTATTTCGTTTTTTGTTTGAATTTATTAATATATTTTACTCTTGAAATAATGAGAATTTATTACTTATTAGGAATCTGCTTTAGCTCGTTCTGGAATCACTATTCATACATTACGTAACTAAATATAGCACGGAATCTGCTTTAGTGTGTTCTAGAATCACTGTTCATACCCTACATGGAAGAACGTAGCGTAAAGATGAAAAAAGTGTATACTTTTTGAGATAAGAGAAAAGTATGGTTAAACAACCATACGTTTTTAGCAAAGTATGGAAGGAGAACTTTACGTTAGGAAGGAACCTTACGTTTTGGTTATTAGCAATGTATGGAAGGAGAACCGTATATAAATCCTAAGTGATACAATTTTTTCTCAAAAGTATGGTTCATCATCTTTACTTTTGTAAACAACCATACATTCTTGGAAAAGTATGGATCATGTAAAAGTATGGATCTTTTACCGTACATTTGAGTGTTGAAGAAAAAGTATGGATGATCAACCCTACGTTTGTGTTCAACCTTACGTTGTCAAACCTACTTTTGTGTTCAACCTTATGTTGTTAACCTTACATTTGGAGACTATGTCATTAACACTACGTTTGGAGGCCACGTCATCAACCTTACATTTGGTGTCAGAAATTTTGACAGACGGTATTTATGTGCACCGATCAGTAAGCTGATTTCTGGGCGGATTTCAAGTTGGATTTAAAGTCGTTTTAATTTACGACTTTGACTAATTCAAAGATGTTCTATTAATGGATTTAATATCAATTTAAAAGGATCTTTTTATGTCGAGTCTTAATGGAAGTTAAGAATTTTCTGTAATTTCAAATTTTTGAATATCGCGGATCAGAAAGCGACTTTTATGGATCTAAATGTGCAGCCGATATGGTTTATTATATATGTTCTCTCTTAAACACCAGGTACATGAGTATGTGATCGATCTATTGTTTGAAATGGTGGAAAATAGAAATTGGAACTATTCATGATTGATTTGCTGATTCAAGAGGAGCGTCAAAGCTCTGTTTGTTCATGAATAAGGAACTCGATAAAAGATTCACCTATTCTACATCGAATATCTACTGTGGATCTACTACTGCTGAGGTTGTAAACTATATCTCTATATCTACTACAACTGGATCAACTCATAACTACTTCTTCTTGAAGATCAATATTTCTAGAGACATGGATCCATCTACTGTCAATTGCATTCTGTTGCAATTATGAAGATCAACTAGAAATTTCATTCTAAAATTATTTTTATTCTTGAGTAACTAGCTTCTCGTTCTAAGCTGTGTAGGTTCGTGTTTGAACCAGAAGTGTTTGTTTTTCCTTAGATTGTAAAGGTATCAACTACCTGTACTCAAATGTGAATCGGTCTGTGGAAAAGAGGTCCAAATAGTGAAAATCACCAAGCTCATGGAGTTGAGCATTGGTGGAGTGGACTAGGGGCCTTCTATTTCCCGAACCACTATACATCTTTTTGTTCTTGATTTTACTTATTCCGCTACATGATCAAATTTTATAAAGTATAAAGGATAGAACTCATTCAAGAAATGAGTTATCGAAAAATTGCAAAAGACACAATCCACCACCCTCTAGTGGATAATCTGTAGATTCAGATCTAAAAATTGGTATCAGAGGAGGAGCTTCTGATATAGCCTTAAAAAGATAGAAGCATTTAAGGATTATACAACAGACCATCATGACTGATACAATAGAAGGGATGTCGATGGTCAGAGCACGATATTTTATTGGAGACAACTATGGTTTCTTGAAATCGCACATGATAATATATCTGGAGAACCTCGGATATAGAGTCTATTAAAAAATTCTGACTCCTTATGAAATTCCTAGGAATCATGAGACATGTAGCGCTACCATAGAGGCAGAGTACGATATAAACATGAAGGCTATGAATGAAATTATCTGCAATCTAGGACTAGATGAATTTAATGGAGTATCTTAGTGCCCGACAACATATGAGATGTGGCAAACAATAGCTGTGGAATATGAAGTAACAGAAAATGTGAGAAAAATGAGATATGCAACTGAAAAAATGAAATTTGATACATTCATAATGGTTGAAGGTGATAGCATTACCCAAATGAATGGGAGATTGACAGAAATTGTCAATAACATAACTGCTCTAGGAGAACCTATCAAGCTGGCTGATCAAGCATTAAAAGTACTAATAGTACTTCCTACTCGATGGAATGGTATCTTTGCTACAATCATACAATCAACACCTGTCAAAGATCTAACTATGAGAGAGGTGATTGGTACACTGATGATTTGTGAAGCTGAAATTCAAGATGACTCTAATGAACATAAAGTTCTTATCAAAATCAAGATATTTCCCTGAAGGTAACTTTACAACAAAAGAATATAAAGATGAAGAGCAGAGAAGTCAAATCTAAATCAGAAAGCTCTGACTCATCCAACTCAGATGAAGAACTGGCTCAACTAGCCAGAAAATTTAAAAAATTCTACAGCATGAAAAGGGGCTTCAAAAAATCCTTTAAGGGAGATAATAAGGAAGTAAGATGTTATGAATACAAAAATATTGGACATATCAGACCATATTGCCCACAATTGAAGGATGAAAAGAAGAAGAAATTTTTCAAACGAAATGACTTTGAGCAGAAGGACAAAAAAGCTATGAAAGCCACTTGGAGTGTATCTGAAGACTATAGTAGCTCTTCTGAATCAATCTTAGAGAAAGAAGAAGTCAATCTAATGGCAAACATGTGTTTCATGGAAGAAATTGAGGAGGTACAGTCATATCACTCTTCTAAATCAAAATCTGAATCAAGCTACACAAATAAAAAACTTGCACCCTACTGCAATATTTTTGAAGAAAGATATGACTCGCTATTTAAGAAACATGAGTCACTAAAAAAATAAAAATATAGACATTTCATATGAAAGAGATACAATGCTGAAACAACATAATGAATTAATTGATATATACAAATTTATTAACACTAACTATATTAATTTTGAATCAAGAATAAAAACAATGGAGGTTGATGTAGAATCTTACAAACAGGTTGCATTGGTTTTTACAAAAGGAGAGAATTCATTAAATGAAATTCTTTGAAAAACTGTCATTAAAAAGGAGAGATTTGGAATTGGCAGTAAAGGAGAAAATCCAAAGCTATATAAAAATTATTTTTATCCTAGCTCTAAAAAGGTTATTTGTAATTTTTGTGGGACAATGGGACATATAGCTAAAAACTATTTCTTAAGACAAACTCAAATTTGTTGTATTAAGAAAGCCTATGTTTCAAAAGACTTATATGATTCAGAAAATTTTAAAAGAACAAAGAAAATTTGGATACCCAGATCATTGCAAGCTAACAGCCCTGGACCGAACAAAATATAGGTACCAAAGCAATTTGTTTGAATGTATTTGTAGGTAGCAGGACAATATAGAATACAAGATATATGGTACATGGACAGTGGTTGCTCAAGACATATGAGTGGAAACTCATTGAATTTTTCTTCACTCACTCAAAAGTATGGAGGACTTATCACATTTGGTGACAATGCCAAAGGAAAAAATAATTAGCATTGGAACTGTTAGAGAACCAAAAACAATCTCAATCAACAATGTAATTTATGTACAAGGACTAAAACATAATATGATAAGTATCTCTCAACTTTGTGATGATGGATATATTGTTGATTTTACTAACAATTACTGTATTGTTTCTAAAGATAAACTGTTTAAATTTAAAGCTCCAAGAACTGAAAATGTCTATACTTTCAATTTAAATTCTTAGTGTAAACAATAAGTAAATTGATTGACTGCTAAAGTAAGTATATCCTGGATCTGGAATAACATACTTGGTCATTTCAATGTATATGTTTTACATAAGTTATCTAAGAAACATTTAGTTTCTGAATTCCCTTGTCTCAAATTTTAATGTGACATATTTTGTGATGCATGTCAATATGGAAAGAAACACAAATCATCCTTCAAATCTGTTAATAAGGTTTCTACTTCTAAACCTCTAGAACTTCTTCATATGGTTTTGTTTGGAACTTCAAGAGTAGAAAGATTAGATAATAAATTATATGTATATGTTTTAGTTGATGACAATTCAACATTTACATGGATTTTATTTTTGAAATTAAAAAATGCAGCTTTAACTTTATTTGAAATGCTCTGCAAATCTGTTCAAAATGAAAAAGGTTTCAATATTATCACATTAAGAAGTGATCATTGTAGAGAAATTGAGAATATAGAATTTAATTCCTTTTTCTAAAATATGGTTATTAAACTTACCTTTTCTGCACCCAGAACACCTCAACAGAATGGGACTGTAGAAAGAAGAAATAAAACAATTCAAGAAATGTCTAGAACTATGTTAAATGAATATAGCCTACCTATATATTTCTAGGAAGAAGCTGTGAATATAGCTTTTTATATAATTAATAGAGTTTTAATTAGACCTATTTTGAAAAAGACACCCTATGAACTATGGAATAACAGAAAACGTAATGTAAATTACTTTAAAGTTTTTAGATGCAAGGTTTACATCTCAAACACCAAGGATAATTTTGGTAAGTTCGATCTAAAATCTGATGATGGTATTTTCTTAGTATATTCTGCTACCTCCAAATCTTATAGAGTTTATAATAAGAAGTCAATTATTATTTAAGAATCGGTTCATGTGAAATTTGATGAATCTGGTCCCTTTGAGAAAAGGACAGAACAAATGGATGAACATGACTCTAATGATAACATGAGACTTATGAATTTAAAGAATGATTTTGAAAATTATATAAAATAAATTCAGTCCAGTTCAGAGGAACATGATACTGAAGACCCTTTAAATAAATTACCTAGACATTCTATAACCCTAAAGAATCACCCTTTAAAAACTATAATAGGTGTCCTAGAAACTGGAGTTCAAACTAGAAGAATCTTAGGAAAACTAGTGGAATTATCTACCTTCCTATCTCAACAAGAACCCAATACTATAGAAGAAGCTATAGATGATGAAAGATGGGTAATAGCAATGTAAGATGAATAAACCAGTTTAAAAGAAATGAAGTTTGGGAATTAGTGGAAAGACCTAAAAATTATACAATAATAGGAACCAAATGGGTCTTTAGAAATAAACAGGATGACCAAGGCACAATAACTAGAAATAAACCAATATTAGTAGCTAAAGGATATAATCAAGAAGAAGGAATATATTATTATGAGACTTTTTCACCTATAGCTAGGTTAGAAGCCATTAGAATCCTTTTAGCCTATGCATATTATATTAATTTTAAATTATTTCAGATGGATGTTAAATTTGCATTTTTAAATGGTTATTTAATTGAGGAAGATTATGTTGAGCAACCTCCTAGTTTTGAAAACTCCCAAAAATATGATTATATTTTTAAACTTACTAAAGCTCTCTATGGCCTTAAACAACCACATAGAGCATGGTATGAAAGATTAATTTCTTTTCTTTTGAAAAATGATTTTACTGTTGGTATGGCAGACCCAACACTATTTAAGAAAAGTGTGAAAAATAATATTTTATTGGTTCAAATTTATGTTGATGATGTAATATTTGGATGAACTAATAAAACTAATTGTCATGAATGTTCAAAATTAATGCAAGAAGAATTTGAAATGAGTATGATGGGAGAATTAAATTTCTTTTTGGGTATTAAAATATTTCAAAAAGATTTTGGAAATGTTTTAAAACAAAGAAAATGCATTACTTATTTACATAAGAAATTTGGACTTGAGAACAGCAATCCATTTATAACTCCTATGTGTAATAATATAAAACATGATTTGGATGAAACTGGACAACCAGTTCACAACAAGTTATATAGAGGTATGATATGTATTTTGTTGTATCTTACTTCTAGTAGGCCATATATAATGTATTCAGTATGTCTTTGTGCTAGATTTCAATCAACTCTTAAAGAATCTCATCAAACTGCTATTAAGAGTATTTTTAGATATTTAAAAGGATCTGTTTTTCAATCTCTTCTTTATCAAAAAACTTCTGATTTTATTTTGATTTCATATTCAGATGCAGGCTTTGGAATTTTTAGGTTAGATTGAAAAAGAACATCAGGTACATGTCACTTTTTAGGAAAGTACTTAGTATCATGGTCTATTAAGAAACAACATTCAATTTCCCTATCAACAGTTGAGGCAGAATATGTTTCAGTTGGCAGTTTCTATGCACAAGTGTTGTGGATGAAAAACACACTTATGTACATTGGATTGAAATTTAATAATACACCTATTTTATGTGATAATACGAGTGCAATTAATATTTCAAAAAATCATATTAGTCATTCAAGAACTAAGCACATTGATATAAGGAACCACTTTTTAGGAGATCATGTTATTAAAAAAGATATATTTTTAGAATTTAAAAATACTGAAATTCAATTAGTAGATATTTTTACTAAACCACTTCCCACTGCAAGGTTTGATTTTATTAAGGGGGATCTAGGTTTATTTAAATTTAAATAATTTTATATTTTTATTTACTTTTATTTATTTATGTAATTTTTTTTTATTTATTGAATACTATTTAGGTTTTTCATTATTCCATCATATGAAAAATTTATTTGTTATTAAAAATATGTAATGATTAGTGATTACATGGGAATCAAGGATGTCATAGCCTTTTTGACTTCTAAACCGTTTCACTTCTATCGAAACCCTTTCAAAATCCACAAATCTCACTTCCTCTTCTAAACCCTAACCTTCGGACTTCTAAAACCCTAACATTCAAACCTCTGAAACCCTAGCTTTCAAACCTTCAGAGACTCTTGCTGAAATGGTAAGGAATAAAAGAGCCAGTGAGGCCGAGCCAAGCAATGCCAAGAGATAACGCATAGAGGGATAAAAAATCATACAAGGTATGGTAATCAATCTTGACTGGTTATTTCAGACAAATCTATTATTGAAGCAAGCGCTGTCATTTTAGAATCTTGAATAGATGTTCAACAGTGAAAATACAGAATTTCTCTATGAAGTAGAACTTAGATACTCCTTAAAACCTGTATAGTTTAGTCAGGGAGATACAGAGGATAGTATGATGGCTAAGATTGAGGATATGGATTTTTCAATCTCTTCAGTAGAGATTAGTCAGATTCTCAACTTCCCTCTTCAGGGAGTTTTTCATTTCGAATTAAAGAATATAGGAGATTCTGTGCATAAATCTGAAGACATCATGTCTTTTCTTTTTGGTACAATTAAAATAAAGAAAAATTTTGTCAAGGATTTGGAGCCTGATCAGAATATTTTGGTCAAATTTTTTTAGAGTGTAATAGTTCCACGGATGGTAGAAATGGAAAATATTTTGTACCTAGATATGTATATAATGTTTCTTTTGTTAATATATATTAAGTTAAACTTTCCAAGATACATGATAAGGTATCTTAGTTACTACTGTCAAAGTGTGTCCAGGATGAATATCTACCCATTGGGTAGATTTATTTCTAAACTGTTGTTTAAGAAATACATGGTAAGATTAGTGGATGTTAGAGTTAACTGTCATCATAGTAATACGTTTAATACTGGATGTTTGAGGAAAGTTGGATATTTATTGATCACAATTAAAGGAAAAATTCTGCCAGTAGGAGCTGAGGAAGACCTAGAGAGTGCTCTGGCTCAACCTGTTATGTTCAAGGAGGGAAAATATGAATCCAGAGTCATCACTGTAGCAAGAAGGATTGTCTTTGAAGTGGAAGATGTTGAGGAGGACAAAAGTCACGAGGGACTTCAAAAAATAATAAAAAGACCAGTAAATGAGGAAGTCACTTATACTACTTTGGAAACTTTAATAGAATCGTTATTTTCTTATTCTTTAGTGAGATAAGATGTTGTTGATAAGACCATGGAAGATGTTACTGAGAGAACATATCCAGTAGAGGAATCATGATCTCAAGAAGAATCTCAAAGGGAAAATCAGGAATAGATTATAGTTGATGTTGAAGTTGCACTTCAACAGGAACAAGAGATTGAGGCAGTTCCTGTTGAAGAAGTTGCCAGACCTCAAGAAACTACTGAAAATATTGTTCTTGAAAACCCAATGGAAGGCTTATATGCTGATGTTTGTAGTGATCATGCTTATTAAGCTCACACAGAGGTACATTAAGAGGAGTTTTTTGTGGAGGAGTTTGAAAACTCTAAGGAAAAATCTATGGACCAACCTTCTCATGAGAGAGGGAAAGAAAAATATGATGTTGACTCATTGCCTTTGGTACTTCTTCATCAACCTGAGACTGTGAATCAAGCACAGGGTGCATCTTATTCAAGGAAAGAAGAAGTTGAATAACTGTACAGAATGGTATCTCAGTTGGAACCTGAGAATGATTCTATGAGAAATGACTAAGATTTAGAACATTTAATGTTTCAAAAGATGAAAGAGTGTACAGTTTCAAGGAAAGATGTTTAAATTGTTAAAGAGGATATGCTGACTGCTATTACACAATTGAAATCTAAAATGGTTATGAAGTCCAATGTATCAGATCTGAAGTTGTTTATAGAGAATCAATTTTCATCAGTAGAAAATAATGATGTTAGTGGATCATGTACTTCACCTGATTTAATCAGAAGGTTTTAGGCTATCACAGGTGCGATGATAAACAAGAATGACATGACACACGATCTTCAATGTTACAATTCTCCTTTATCAGTATTGCTAGACAATCAGAAGTTCTTAGTGGATCAACTGACATCTAGTGATCAATCGTTCCAAATTCTGTTAAATCAGTTATCAGAGAAGCTGTCTGTATTTGTTGAAAAAAGAGGAAAGGATGCATGAGTTTTTCAGAGTCAATTTAATTTAGGATATTCATATGAATCAAGGAAACATAGAGCTCATTATCAAGCATGTTGATGAGATGATGATGAAACTTCATGATCAGTTTTAAGAAATCAAGTCTGAAATCTAGTGGAGATAGATGATGTTTCCTATCTTACCTAAACCTTGATTCTTGTGTATACCATTGTCATGTATATACTACTATTTTTGAAAGAATATTTTCTTCATTGTTTATTTTATTCTTTCCATATTTTTTTTAATGACTTTATTTTTGATATTTCAGTACTCCAGATTTTATTATTGATAAACAGTTCATAATAGCATTTACTAATAGTTTAGTGCAATATAAAACGTGTTAAAATCAATGAATTTTCATTATTTTTTATATCACAAAAAGGGGGAGAATTTGGATAAACATAACATCAAAGCTCTATTTTATTTAGGAGGATAATTCATTTTTTAGGGAGAAAATTAAATGAGAAATTTGGATTTATAATTATCTTTTTGGTGGAGAAGTTTTTATTTAAAACATTATAACTAATTTTGAAAGATAATTTTTTTTAAATAATTTTAATAATTTTATGGATTTTGTTATCATCAAAAAGGGGGAGATTATTGAGAAAAGTATTGATTTCAACAACACATGTAAATGTTATTTAAATGAGGATATTATTGAAAATAATACTCTATTTATTTATGATATTTTTGATGCTCACAAATACCCTTAGTTATTTTCTAATTATTTTTTTTAGTATTTTCCAAGAATTTATTAATTTATTTTACTCTTGAAATAATGAGAATTTATTACTTATTCGGAATCTGATTTAGTGCATTCTGGAATCACTGTTCATTGCTTACGTAAATAAATATAGCGCGGAATATGATTTACCACATTCTGGAATCACTATTCATACCCTACGTGGATAAACATAGTGTAAGGATGAAAAGCGTGTATACTTTTTGAGATTAGAGAAAAGTATGGTTAAACAACCATACATTTTCAGCAAAGTATGGAAGGAGAACCTTATGTTAGGAAGGAACCTTACATTTTGGTTATCAGCAAAGTATGGAAAGATAACCGTATGTAAATTCTAAGCGATACGTTTGTTTCTCAAAAGTATGGTTCATCAACCATACATTTGTATACAACCATACGTTCTTGGAAAAGTATGGATCAAGTAAAAGTATGGATCTTTTACCGTACGTTTGAGTGTTGAAGAAATAGTATGGATGATCAAACCTACATTTGTGTTCAACCTTACGTTGTCAACCTTATGTTTGTGTTCAACCTTACATTGTTAACCTTAAGTTTGGAGACTATGTCATTAACCCTACATTTGGAGGTCACGTCATCAACCTTACATTTGGCATCAGAAATTTTGACATACGATATTTATGTGCAATGATTAGTAAGCTAATTTCTAGGTGGATTTCAAGCCGGATTTTAAGTCTTTTTTAAAGTATGACTTTGACTGATTCAAATCCATTTTATTAATGGATTTATGATTGATTTAAAAAGAGATTTTTATGCCGAGTCTTAAGGAATGTTTCGACTTCTCTGTAAATTCAAATTTTTGAATATCGCGAATCAGAAGGCGATTGTTATGGATCTAAATGTGTATGAGATATGCTTTATTATATATGTTCTATCTGAAACACCAGGTACATGAGTATGTGATCGATCTATTGTTGAAAAAGGTTAAAACCGAGATTGAAATTATTCACAATTGATCTGCTGATTCACGAGGAGCGTCACATCTCTGTTTTTTCAAGAAGAAGGAACTCGATAGAAGATTCACTTGTTCTACATTGAATATCTACTGTGGATCTACTACTACTGAGGTTGTGAACTATATCTCTATATCTACTACAACTGGATCAACTTAGAACTACTTCGTCTTGAAGATCAATATTTCTAGAGACTTCGATCCATCAACTGTCAATTGTATCATGTTGGAATTGTGAATATCAACTAGAAATTTCATTCTAAAATTATTTTTATTCTTGAGTAACCAGCTTCCCGTTATAAGCTGTGTAGGTTCGTTTTTGAGCCAGAAGGCTTTGTTTTGCCTTGGATTGTAAAGGTATCAAATTCCTGTACTCAGTTGTGAATCAATCTATGGAAAAAAAGACTAAATAGTAAAAAATCACCAACCTCGTGGAGTTGAGCATTGGTGGAGTGGACTAGGGGCCTTCTGTTCCATGAACCATTATTCATCTTTGGGTTCTTGATTTTACTTATTCTGACACACGACCAAATCTGATAAATTATAAAGGACAAAAATCGTTGAAGAAAAGAGTTATCAAAAAATTACAAAAGACACAATTCAACCCCTCTTGTGTATAATCTATTCATTTAGATCTAATAATGAAAAATGATATTCTTTATAATCAATGAGATGGTAGGTTGTACATACGCATGAGTATCATTTCCAATTCTCACTGATCATTTTTGAAAGAGGGTAATAATTTAAAATAATGACCATAATATAATTACTATTTTTTTAAAAGTTTGAATAATCATATATATAGCATCCATGCAATGTGGTGATAAAAATGAATCACATATCCTCATGGAGGTGATAGTTCACAGGTACTGACAAACGACGTTTTAATTTTTAAGTTCATGGAATGGTAAGAATATAAATGAAATATTATTCTTCCGTTATGATAATATTTTCATGAATATAATATATAAACAGTTATTACATCATTATAACTAGTCTCAAGAGATTGTGATGGAAAATGAATTATATCGGGTTGCGAGATGGTTGTTTGTCATACAGATGAAAGAATAATTATTTTTGCATTTTATGGAAATAGAGATGGTTTTAGGTGATTATATAAACATAAAAAATGTAATTATCTTGAGGATGTTGGAGTTATTATTTCATCATGATGGAAAAATATTTAACGGAATTGGAAGATGAAATAAATTATAAACACTTAATTAAAAATGGTACTTCTCCTTCTGACGATCTACACTGATTAATGAATTAACATCCCTAAAGAGGGATTTTTAGATAAACTATGGAATCTAGAGATAGGGTGGGATTAGAGGATGGGATTTGGGCTGAATTTGGATGAATGTTTTAAGTGTATTTAAATGGGAAAAATGGTTTCATTTTTATAGGAAATGAGAGGAGGACTCTAGGAATTTCTCAAAATATTAAATTAATAAATATTAATTTTCCATTCAAAATTGGTCCAATGTAATTTATTTAGAATATAGGATGAAAATGGATATAAATCCAATAATATAATGAATATTTTAACGGTTATTATAATTTTTTTATCATTATCTTTTTGTGTTAACCCCTTTAAACCTTCCAATGATATCATGTAATTTACATTTAAGGGTAAATAATTATATCTATAAAATTTAAAAAGTCAGATAATTGAGTGAGTGATGAAATTTTATGTGTTATTTAAATTTTTTTGGAAAAAATTGTGATTTTCATAATTTTTATTCTATTTAATAAAATAATATTTATTTTAAAATATCGATAATTTTAGTTTAATAGTATACATTACAAAAATGGTTAAAAATATCATATCAAAAAGTTAAAATCGAAATAATAATTCTAAAAAACCAGTAATAGATATAAAAATAATTAAAAGTTCTTGTATTTAATTAATAATATAAAAATATATTTATTTTAGTTTTTTAATACCATTTATTTGACATTTTCATTAACTAAATAACTAAATCATCATTATTGTGCAACCCAATAATTAAAATTTCTCATCCCTACAAATTAAAAGTAATTTATTTTGATTAAAAAATGCTTCAACTTTAAATATTGTATTTATAGTCGAATATATCCCCTATATAAACCCATATTTATAATATATCAATTGATAATAACAAAAGTTTGACAAAATCTACTTTCCATTGGATATAATTTTTTAAAGGATAAATTATCATTGAAAAATTCATACATGGTAGAATTACTGATACATTAATTCATAGGGATGAAAAATAGTTATCATATAAAATTCAGACAACTTGTATGGTAATTTTTCTAAAATCTATAATATTATTTTTTCACATAATTACCATATTTACACTAAATTGTACTAATAAAAAAATTTAAATTATTATTTACATTTTTAAAAAATAATAGAAACCTATTAAAAAAATTGGGACATTATTATTCCAAATATGTAATCAATTTATAAAAATTAAAAAATTATTTAATTTTAAAAAATTATTTCCTTATTAATCCCATTGACAGAACATGAAAATATGTTTCTAATGTTAAAACATTCAAAATCTCACAATGTATTTATATCCTATTACAACGTGCAATTATTAAAATGACCTATAATGTATTAAATAAAAAATAATATCTAATATGTATTAGGAATGTAGGTGTTCAATTACATTAAAATCACAAATAACCACACACATAGACTGGAATGGAAGGCCAAGACCCAAAAAGGGATATCCCACCAACATTACAATATATATTTAGTACATGGAAAAATGGACCAGTGGCAATGAAGCCCATAATATGGTCCAAAGGAACACAAACATACTCGATGGACTCATGCTTTAACATGCAAGCATCATTTCTTCATCACTATTTTCCTAGTCATTCCTACATCACAACCCACGTCACCACCTGCCTATGTCCCAACCATAAATATTTGACGAAAAATATGATTTTAATTAAAATGAAATATTATCTCACTATTTAAAAAACACGAAACTTATCAAATAAAATAAAAAATAAAGAAACTAAAAATTTTAAATTATTATTTCAAATAACAAAAGTATTTAGTCAAAGAGAAATTAATAATGTGTATAAAATATATTTAAAACAATTATTCCTTCAAGAGGTGGTAATGAAACATGTTTGAAAAAACACTTCTTTTATGTTTAATGTTCGATTTCTTATTATATAATGTCTAGAAAAAATAGAATATGAATTTTAAATAATTCATTTAATATTATATATATATATCGTAAATATAATTTCACGAGTATGACTTCATTATTTATAGGTATAAAACACACGTTCACATTTAAATATTTTTTTCAGAAAAACATTTCAGGTTTTTTAAAAAGTATTTTTCTTAATTTATAATTAATTTCACAACAAATAACTAATTATATATACATCTGTAATCCATATTTTCATAATTTTGGTAACGTTATTCATTCTCACCGTTCTAATAGTTAGGTTATAATGATAACATTCAAATAATAATATTTAGTGGTTCGTTTAAGACCGATGTACTTTATCATGTGCACTATAAGAAGATTTTAAATATTTTAAAAAAAATGGATGTTACCATCCCCCACCGCTTTAATAAGTTTTATCCTTCTAATTTAAACTCGGTCTTGTTATCTACAGTTTTACATTTCAATACACCTTTTTTGAAATCCCACATCGAAATGATGGTCAACCAAAATACCACATTAAATTAAAAAAAAGGTGGTATGAAGGTCACTAGATATAACACATATGAATGTTATATATAAGAAATAATGTATATGGAAGAGAAAAAAACAATCATGTTCTGACGAAGAGTGATATAAACATGGTAATGATGAAGTTTACAATCACAAAACCATAAATTAGGGAAGGGTTAAAATGGTATTGAATTCATAGTAAGATAAGTAAATGTATAACATTTTTTTTCAAAATAATATTTAGATAGTTGAGGCAAATATTTATTAGTTAGGATAATAACATAAGGAAACGTACAGAAATAAAAAGTATTTTTTCATCATTTAAAAAATTTATACCACAAAATCATATTTTCCTTCATACAATGAGTATTTAATAAGAGTTTTTCATTATTATGAAACTATAAATAACATGTAGGGAATCATATAATATTTAAATGAATACATAACTATTTATCCTACCATTATAAATTAACCAAAAACAAAACGGAGTGTATATGATTATATAATTCCCCAATAAAATAAACCTTGTATGATAAAACACTACATTAATATAAAAAATTAAACAATAATACCAAATGATTAACATAGATTTTTCAACAATCATTAAACATACTCATTAGTTTACTATATTATGATTGAAACTAAATAATGATTTAATCAAAAAATATACAATGTAAAATTATATGAATTATCTATAAAAAAATAAATTACTCTTGAAGTCTCATACTAAAAATAAATCACCCAAGTAATTATCAAGATACACTAACTATTTCTGTAATAACCCTATATCACCATAAGTCCAAAATTAAATCATATATACTTCAAAAATATTAATCAAACTATATTCCTAAAATAAAATACCACAATATTTTATTTACCTTGATCTTATTGGATTCCCTAAATTGTGAATTTCTTCTAAAATAACATTAATCACTTAATCAGTAAATCATTTTGAAACCCCTATATTATATATTCAATGAAAAATATGTTCCCAAAATAATCTTAATATTAATACAACAAATATGATAAATAAAAAAGCCACACAAATGTATAATTCATGTATGGTAGCGGTAGATGATCTAGCCTTTTGTCCCTTCAGTTGTGGGTTTGATTCTCTTAGCCTTACAGGATGTGAAGAGTTGTCACCCATCCTATATATTTTCAGTTTTATAATATTATATATTTCTTATAAAATTCCAAAATTATGATAAATTCTTGAAAATTAACAATAAAACTGTTTAACTACAATGGTTATTTCATAACTCTCATTTTACTTCCAAAAAGGAAATATCACATAATTAATTCCAAATAAATGATAATATAAACCCAAAAGATTATCCATACCTTTATAATTATGTCCACAAAAAGAGAATATAATTATTCCAGAAATAATATATCAATTAAAAACAATAAGGATAACATATAATGAAAAAAAATCATCCAAATTAATACCATCATTTAATGAGTATTAATACTTGGAAATATTTCATATTCTCTATATATAACATATCTGTTAAATTCCTCCTATATATGCATTATAAAAATTTAAAATTCATAACTAGGATTTTTCACCTTCTTTCATTGTACTTCATTCCTAAAACCAAAAATATTAATCATATCCTGAGATAATATCTAAATAAGAACCATGAAATAATCTATACATTTAATATGTCATTAGTAGCTTCCTCATCTTCAAATGTAATGGAATTATGTTTTAGTAAAAAAATCAGTATGTTCAATATTATCCAATTATTGATCATTCTTCATAATAAATTAATTTTAATATTTATCATACTCCATACATTTAAATCATTCAGTTTATAGATTTGGAAGAACTTCATTCCCTTTTATGGAGTAAATAGAATGATTCCTTTTTTCATTGGAATATTACTACCTCATGACCTCCTTTACAAAATTTAAAATATATTACTACCCATTTAATACATTTTCCTATGTCTTTATTTCCGGATCGTTGAAACATGATTCATTGAATATATTTACTTTTATTATCATTGTTAAATAAACATCAACATTGATTAATTTCTTTCATACATGATGTGTTAGAAATCTCACCTCAGTTCAACTAGTCCATCATTACTCCATGTAATTAGTTTAGAATAACCACAATTGTTTTATTCTAGATCTCATTTAATGTATATGATTATTAATATATGAAATAAACTTTCCTTCACATCTAGTATTACATTGGTGCATGTTGGAACTGTCCTTTTTCAAACACCAAAAGGGTAGTGCGAGAGTGAAAATCATAATATATTATCTTACTAGAATGATATCAATTGAAATATCCTTATTCATGTTATATAAAAATTATACATTTTTATAATATATAAAATAACTTTCTTACCATGCTTACCACTGTGGTTATATATGACTTATCATTTATGATTAAAAAACATCATATCCTCTAATTTTATCTACAAACCCATTGATAACAATTGTAAGTCTGTTGCCTTAAACATTACATTATCTTGAGTTTTAGTCAATAAATTACATTATTTAACATGGAGGGTCTTTTAAATTATATAACATTAGATAATTAGGTCATAATTCATAAAAAACATACCATATTCATTTTACATGGATACATATAAAGGATTATCCATTTTTTATATAATATATAACTTATAAAATGAAATATTATTTACTTTTTCATGAAAAATATTATTAACATTCAACATGACTTACTACTATTTTTAGAAATATTTATACAATGTGGAAAACATTTTAATGCATGGGATGAAAAGAAAAACCACAGTAAGTGTTATAAAAAATGAAAAATAAATCCATTAGTCCATGTTTGGACTGATTTTCATTTTTATTTTTACATCTTCATACATGGAATGTAATTGTAGTGGATTTCAAGGATAAATATGATTTTTTATATAATTAAGGGGTTTTTATGAAAAATTGTCAATAATTTTTATGTTATGATAAAAATGAATATTATAAATTAAATCATTTAAAATCAGCATACTAAAAGGAAAATAAATTCTTAAAATTCAGAAATAATTTCATTTCAAATTAATTTATGTTATTGAATTATAATTATGAATTATCACATACAAAAACTATATTATCTATTTATTCTAATTGTTAAATGACATTATAACTGAATTTCTTCACAATCATCAATAATGATTGTATGTTCATGATTTCATTGGTTTAACCACTTAAATAAAAAATAAAATGATATTATATCATGGATGATGATGAAAATAATAATTTCATCTATAATATGAAATAAATATGCAAATTATTATTTTTTGTTCTTAAAAGGGTTCATCAATATGTCAATAATTAATTATGAAAACACCATTTGTATGTTTAGAATATCTCCAATAATATTTATTATTTTTTTCACCGTCTTGGATTAAGAAGAAGGTACTCATGATGGGACATTTATACACTATATATAATTATAATCCACCCAATACATTGATATAAATGAAATTTTAAGGATGAAATTTGAATAAAGAATGAATATTATTATCATTCATATCAAACTACTATAAATAAATGGAAATATAAAATCCCGATGTAGGAAATAATGTTAATATAAACATATATATGTGTAGAAAATAATTATTAAAAGAAATTAAAAATATTATTATGTTTGAATATTCTTATGAAATATAATATTAATCTAGTAAAGTATTTTGTAGATGGAATGAGCATATATTACTTTGAATGGAATCAATGTAAGGTTTCCTTGGGCCAAATTTTAATCCCTTGAGACAATTATAAGGACATACACCATGTTTCTTTTCCAATGATATAATTATTTCCCCCTTTACATTTTTTCATCAATATATAATATTTCATGCTATTCATCGTTCATTTTAATGTTATACCACTGGTTTTGATTCAAAAAATATAAATGATGTAAGGGTTTTTAATGATAGAAATATTTTCATTGGTTACTAGCCAATATTCTTTGACTATAATCATTCAAAAATGATCTATTATAACCTATGAAGTTGTTATGTTAAATTTATTCATAATTTATTTGAAATAATTATCCAAACCACATTCCTCTTCAATATTGATTATATATTTTCATTAAAAATATTTTTCTTGAATATTTCTCATTTTTTATAGAATATTCTTCTATGAACAAGTTCTTGTTTCTCACCATTGTTCTTCTTTCCCTAGTTGAAACACATATTACTTTTACATAAAAATAACATTTGTTTCTCCAAAAATTATTCTAAAACTATGGTTTTACCATATTTATAAAAACATGGGTTTTCAGAATTCTTTTTTAAAAATTTTCTATTGTTATATTGATCAATTCAAAATAAAAGGCCCAATTATAAAAATTCCATTTTCATTTGATAAAATATAATTGTTTTCACATTATTCCATTATTTAGCAATATTCATAAAATTAAATATTATACAATTATTTTAAATTCCCCATTCCAAAAATAATATTCATTTTTAGGATTCAATTAACAAATAATCCTATTGAATGTAAATTTTATCAATTTATTTTTACTTCCCCATTTTTAAAACAGTATGTATTTTCAAGTCTCAATTAATTATAATCATTTTTATGTAATATTTTCAACATTTATTAGGTCATTTATTTTTAATCCTTATGTATTTGAAAGGATATTTGATTTATAAATGTTTATATTAATAATTTAAGAAATTATCCTATTTTAATTCAAAAAAATGTATTTTTTTAATTTCTTTTACACTTTACCTTATATAGCAATGCATTAAAAAGTTTTTTGATATTTTTTTTTCAAATAAATCTTTTCTAAAAGGATTATCTACCTTGTAGTGATGATATGATCATCCAAAATATATTATTATGAACATAATATATTTTTTAAATATGATTTCGATATCCATTGATTTATTCATTCATATTATGTGGCTTTTTTAGAAACCTATGCATTTAGATGGGTTTCTACAGTTTGGATGATGACTACATTAATGTAGAAAACATAGATATACAAATATAATATATGGATATTTGGGTCCTATATCAACCTAAAATGTTTTAGATTAGTATATATCTCATGATATAGTCAGATATTAAAATAATGTGTTTTTTCACACAAACATGGACAAGATAAGATTTTTTACATTATCAAGTACATAAATAATGTGTTTGTTTTGATAAGTGTGTAAATAATGAGTTTGATCCTATAGGTTTTTCAATAATTACTGTTTTGCTACATTCCCTGGTTTTTATCATGTTTTTCTAATTTTTCAAGATTTATTTCATTTCTATGAAATTCCATTTTTTATTGATCGTGCCTTATTTGTAATGCAATCCAAAATTTCATATCATGAACACATGTTTTATGATTAATTATTATTTTTGACACCTTTACTAAATTTTTATGATTATTTAATGATATTTTTATCAACTTATGCAACTTCATCATGTTTAATGTTCATAATTCATGGTGATATGATAACTTATCAAGATATTTATGTCTTCTTTATATTATAATGATTTCATATTATATAAAACATTAAAAAATTCCCTTTTCCTATATAGGGATTTTTATCTTTTTCATTTTATATTTTTCAAATTGTGATAATTTAAAATTGATTGTATCATGTGAGATGTCTTGAACGGGTCTAGAGGTGAATTATTTTTCCTAAATGATTGATATTTTTTAAAATAATATGGTATAATAGCTAATCTAAATGACATTGATCCGTTAATTATTTTGGTTATGAGACTATTTTTGAATGGTATTTTTTAAATCCGTATATTATTGAACTATATTTTTTACGTTTATAATGGGAAAAAAATTTTGTATCAAATCACTATTCCTGTTGTTTTTTAGATTAGTTACGCTATATTAGTAAAATATTTTACATTCCTTTTGTACTAGGGATCGAGATCCTTAGTTTACAATCATAATATAGACCTATGTATTGGTTGATATCCTTAAATAGTTGTAAATAAAAGATTATATGGTTTTACATTGAAATAAAAACATCATTTTATAATAATAGTGGATGATGGATTTGGAAAATATATACACATGGTTAATAACGTCAAAATAGAGGATTGGTTATGAACTCAATCATCACATTGTATATGAAAAATAGTAGTAACTTCTCACATAGTTAGAAAATATTAGGGGATATGATTTATTTATGATATTATCTTTTTGAACAACTATAATTTATTGATTTTATATTTAAATTAATTTATTTTCTTGAGAAAATTAATATTACCCAAAAAATATTAGACTATATCAAACTAAGATTGATACTATTTGACCTGAACGAGCAATCTTCCAATATGGTAATAAAAATTAATCCAAAATTTTTTAGGTTCAAATTTATTTTATTATTATGACAGTATCCTCATATTGTAAAAGATTTTTTAGTCATTTCATTTATTTTAGTTTCAGTATTTCTTATATGTTGAATGAACCTTGGGTTAGAAGGAAAATTTTTATTTTTACTCAATAAACAACCCTTCATAATGGAAGATAAAATTATAAGTATTCATATTATTAAAAAATGATATTATGAAATTTGATTAATATTTTCTATCATGTTAGAATTCAAATTCATAACAACAAAAGGAATGTTGGATTCAATTAAAATGTAAAGTGATGAATATGATTAATGGTAAGATTATAAAGTTAATGTATTTCAAAAAATTATGATAAAGAACCAATGGAATATCTCATAGGGGATAAATGATGAATTAAAAATGGAATATTAGGTTTTTAAGAAACAAAAAGTAGTAGGATGTTTATTAAGTCAGTTGGTATGATCAGAGTGGGAAACTTGAATCCAATGTAACCACTAACGGTCCAATGCCTTATTTGTTAAAAATTTTAAATAACCCAAGTTAGGTTTATAAATATAATTAAAATAATAATATTTTATTTGTATGACCAGCATATTCCTGAGAATAAAATTTATCATGATTGGTGACATCAAATGAAGGGGTGGGGGGGCGCTATGATTACTAAATCATGTACCTTAGAAAATTGGAAATGAAATCCTAATTCAATATACTCTATGTTTCCAAGTTTTTTTATGTGTAACACTATGTTTTTTTATTGTCTAATATAATATCAGACACCATGACAGATAAATTTTGAAGGATAGGTTTATTAAAATATTATTCACAATGTGGGCCATTTTCAAATATTTAATGTAATGGTTTAACTGGCTCAACATAGAATCCATATTTATGGATAATGGTAAGAATACCTAGAAAATCCTCTTTATTGGTAAAATTTGTGGGGGTAGAAACAAAAACCATATGAATCCAACTAGAGATATTAAAATTAATATAATTATATATTATAATAATATATGTTCTTTATTATCTTCTATCAATGAACCACCATCGAATTTAGGCCCTGATATTCCTAGAGATATATAATAAACAATTCTAATTTTGGAAATATTATACAACCCACTAAAATTATTCATATTTAATAATGTAATGGTGTTTAGGGGAATGATGGGAATGAATCCTAGTGAAATAAATATTTGGAGTATTTCAAATATCATGTTAGATGAACCTGAATATGTGAGTTAATGCGGAATGTGAGGGAAATAGTTTGTTTCATTGAAGTCTTGATTTTTTTAACATTAAATTCCAACTAAAAAGATATAGAATGACGTCCAACCCTTGAAAACCATTATACTAGAGGGTTTTTTGTACATTTAAATTCATGGACTAGTATATTATGTGGTGAAGTAATGTTCTGTTATATGTTGAAGCAAGATATTCTTGTGAGGGATAATATTGAGAGGGGTCTTGTTTGTGGCGCGGAGATAGTTATTCTATAAAGGGTTTTGATTGGGATAAATATAAGACTCTTTTTATTTTATATTGATAATTATTTATCTTCATTATATTTATTTTCCAACCTAGCATTCAGGATGCACATCTATGTTAGTGAACCAAGCCAGGGTAAGAGTGAATTTTTTTTCCACATCCCCCTTTTCAAAACAATCTATTAATTCCAATTCATCATTAATAAATATTATTTCAGAAGTAACATTTTCAATTAATTTCAATATATAATTTTCAAAACCTTTTTTATTTTCAATGAAAATATATTTAGAACTCAATATAAGATGGTTTTAATTGAGTATATATATTTCTATTACCAAAAATTTGTTTTGGAATGTATTTAAAACATTATATTTTATAACAATGATTAAAATGATTTTAGAAAAATATTTTTATTTTCAATTTTATATATTATAAATTTTTTATCTAAAATAATGTGTTTTTTAATCACAACGCATATGTTATTATGGAATTAATAATTTTGGGAATAATAATTTTGATCAATTATGATTTTATCATGTTCATGTTAGGTAATAATTTTAATAAACCCATTATTTTTCCTTGAGTCGTTTAAGATAAAATAAATATGTTTTTTATCTGAAAAACATATGTTTTTACGGCAAAAGGTGAGGTTATATATGATCCTCTTAATCACTGTATTATGTTTATATCTCATGATACAGTCATGTGTATAAAAAATTAGTTTTTTCATATAGGTGTATGGTTGATGGTTTTTTCTGACATATTCATTCGTGCACAAAATATGGGTTTTCACATAAAAATTAATTTATTGGGTTATCTCACATAGGTTTTCCTATACATAATATTATTCCACATTGGATTTTTTTTCAATGTTATTTAAAATTTGTATTCTTTATTTAAACATTTATGAATTAATATTTTTGAGGTCATTCCTTATTTTTTTATTACTCCCATTACATTGTGATCAATTTTTTTTATTAATGATGTGTTTTTGAGATATGTAATATATTCTACGATAATTTAGTGATATTTATTTTGGATTATATGTCTATACAATAGGTTTATATACTATAATACATGTTATCATCATTATTTATCAATATATTTATATCTTTTTCCAATTTAGCATCATTTTTATAATCTTACATTTTATGATATGTCTATTCCATTATGAAGCATTTGAGCACACCACATTGATATGATTCCAATCCCAGCATGTGGAATATTATTTTATCATGTCATATGACTTAAAATGGTCTAGATAAAATGTTTATGTATAAAATAATGCATTTATTCAAAAATAATATGTTTATGAAGCCAATCTCCAAGGCAGAAAAACAGTCGATCATTGGGTTTTCCAGCTATTTATGAAATGTATTATTTAAACATAGATAAAAATGCTACATTTTGTTATGATTATAATTTATTAATATATTTACTATAGTGAAATTAGATTACCATGTAATTTACTAGGTGCTTCCTCAGTATGATGAAGTCAATAACCTTATGATTTTATCATTTCCAATAGTTTGTGAGGTCATAAGTAATTTTTTTCTCAATTATAATTAAAAATAATATAATAACTATATCTATATGTATCCATAGAAATATATTGATCTAGCATCAAGGTTTATTTTAAAATGAAATCATTTCCCTTTAGTATCTCAATTAAACACACGATCATCGCTAACTTACATGGTACAATGGATCTCACCATGTTACTATTAACGTAAGAAATTGAGTGATATTATACTTTGTGTATTCCAATTGTTTATATTTATTGAAATTTTTATTTCAAATATTTGTCTATAGATGTATCAATTTAACCCATTCATGGTATGGATTATTTTTTAATTACTTTGATGATACTCTTTAACCATTTGCCTCTATTTAAGAAAAAATTTCTATAAACATCTTGGATTTTATGATTTAATCATTTTTTATTGAGGTATAAACTATATGACTTTATTGATTTAGATTCATGTAAAAATTAAATTTAGGGAAATATATGATACTATACGAGATATTTATTTTTTGAAATGTGATGGTGTCACATATATTTTATTTATCAAGTTGTCTCTACCCTTATTTGGGGACTAGTTCCTTATTAGTGGGGTGGATCTCTCATTCGTAGATATTGACCATGTTTTTTACGTAATCATAAAGAGTTTTATTTGATTTGTACATTTGAACATTTATTCAATATATTCATTTAATTTGTTACTTTTGTTTTTAATACTTTACATTGGATTTTATTAGATTAACAATATTAGGTATTGTGTGGGTTGAGGGTTTTATCATTCCATTAAAATTATCCAATATTAATATAGGGAATCATATTGGCCTTGAAAGCTCCCAAACTGAACAGATATCTTAGAAAAATCCCTTGTCCCATGATTTCTCACCTTTTTTAGTTTTTGTAATATGGAATGATTTTCAAAATATTAAATATTCAACCATTGGGAAATTTTTAGCATGATTTAATGTCCTTAGCGATTATTGAGGTCATGACTCCCATGAAAGAATAGATGGAATGAAATATTTCTCATTAATATCCAGGATGTATGATGATTCATCTTGAAAAAATACATATCACACATGTTATATAAAACATTTATATAAATTTATCATCAATAGGGACCTATAATATTAAGCCAATTAAACTAGCACCAACATTTGTGAGGGTGGATATTTTTCAATGTGTTATAAAATTACTTTTCACAATTGAATATGATAAATTCAAATGTGATATCCATCAAGTGAGGTAAATATAGAGATATTTTTCGATCAACCATCCTCTTGGGAATATTAAGACATAAAAATATTGTTTTTCTATGATTTGATTCCATCATCAGTTATCCCACCATTGTAATGTATGTGTCTGTGGGTGGAGATGGTGGTTAAAATAAAATTTCTCTTAGAAGATGGGTATACGATTTTTATAGGTAAAAATATACTTAATACCTTGGGATATAGATTCCTATGTGTTTTAACACATGTAATACTACTGAATTATTTTATCCACTATTGTAGTCAAATTTATTTTTGTAGAAGGGAAGGTTTTTAAGGTCCCTTAGTAATTCTCACATCTCCTCCCCAGGATCCATTATAAGTGGTGGCCTGTTTATGATGGGGTGTTTAACATGTTTTATCCTTACCCATTTTGACAAATATAGATACACATATGAGTTTATCAATGGAGTGATTTCATAGATACCATATATTTTTAGATCTACAAGCAGTGTTTGGTGGAGGAGTAGACCAAATAATATCCATATTTTAAATTGATTCATCATTGATGGTTAAAAAATTATATTACTATTTTTTTGTAGATGTGGGAGTAAAGATTTATTTCTAATAATCTCACCATTTAAATAAGAATAGTTAAATAATGGGTACATATTTTATATACCCCTAATATATATATATGGGGGAGGATTATTTAATAACATTACATATTGTTTTAAGGATTTTAATACAAGAACACTTAAGTATCTCATCCTTCCAAATGGATTTAGGGATACCTTAAATTAAGGGAACAACATGGTTAAAATATCTGCATAAATCTTTGATCATTATGTGGTGCTTAATATTTCAAACATATGGTATAAGATAATTTCTAATATGGTTTTTGGTTGATGATGGAATATGATAGCGATAAGTTATACAATCCATTTATAGTGGATTTGGAACTTCCTATTTAGTGGTATCAAAGGGATATTATATGGACATTTGGTTTTAATTAATTTTGTTATCATATTTTTTTTCAATGAGGAATTATTAATTCGGTTTAATCATCTTTTAGAATCATCTATGTTAACAATTGTTATATTATCCTATGATAGATTGGATAAAGAGTAATTTTTGGGTATATACCCTAATTGATATAACATTGTGGGTTCCAACTATAACCCATATAAGTTATTCGGTCTAAGAAGGATATCTTGATATAAAGGAAATTTTATTGTAATTGAGATAACTATCAATGAATTTTAATTCGATCACAATGAGTAAGACTCTAAATCTCATGGTTTAGAGAATCATAGAGTTCATATAATTAATCTAGTGAGAGTTCATATGTATCTTTAGAAAAATTCTAGGGTATGATTTATTTCAAAGTATTATATTACAAGAAATAATAAACATAGTGCATGAAAAAATGTTTTTTTGTGTCACCTAATGTTTGGAAAAAATTCCCATAGTAACAAAAATAAATATCTATAGGTTTACAAGTAAATGAAGAGTATTCCCATATATTATTTATGTTTGATCAATCATATATTCCTTATATTTTCGTTCGTAACCATAATTAAATTGATTTCAACATAAATTTCTCCACCTAATAGTGATATGGATCTATACATATGATGCCAAATCATTCACATTAGGCTATAGGGACATTATAGTCCTTGTGAAATTTTAATCCCCTCATTATAATGACATGATAACATTTATAGACATTAGTTTATGTGATGAATTGATGGATTTAGTGTCCCACTAGAGTTTTGGGATGAAATTCCCATAGTGGTACTTCTTCCTTATGGAATGATTACAAAAAATGGGGATGATATTTTTTCAATGGACTCTATTGTTTTTATTTCAATTTGGTATAGACAATAATTGTTGTGCCTATGAATCCTTTTGGGTGACACTGAATTGGATATTTAGAGGTCATGAATACCTAAAACTCCCATGAAAAATAATACTTATGAAATAAATTATTAGGTTTGGGGAGTTTATCCTAAATAATTTAGAATTAGTGATAGTTGTATACTTAACCTGATTTTCATTTAGGTGTATTGATAAACATTAAATATTCATTCCTGATGGGATTTAAATGTGAAATTGTATGATATTTTAAATCCATCATTCATTTATTCTTAAACTAGTGAATTTACAATAAGATAGTGAATTTTATAATAGGGATACTGTTTGATTCTTTTCCAAAGAGAAGTTACAGAGGCCGAAATAGTGATAGAGGAATTAGTGTAAAGAGGTATGGCCAGATAGTCATGGATGATCAGACCATTGATTGATTTGAAATTTCCACAATAACACTTAAATTAAAAATAATAATAATCTATACATGATAAAATATTTTAATGATTGGAAAAATAAATGTTATGTAACATACTAATCAATGCAACACTGTAAATAATCCATTGAAATCAATCAGTCTTTTTAATGTATAGATGATTTCAATTGGATTTCTATATTTTTTAAACTTTTCTAATTTTTGAATTTCTATAATATTTCTATCTAAATGAAATAATACATTTAATTGTATTAATTGTGATTTGGGTATTTCATATAGAAATTGAGATTAACGGATGTTGAATTATATCACCAAAGATATTAATGTATCATTTTGGACATTAATATATATATATGAAATATATAAAAATTAAAATATATGTTCTATTTATATCACCTACCATCTTTGTAGTAAAATTAATTTTTATAAATTATGTGACGTGGTTGCTGATTAGATGATGCAGTTCGTATAATTCATCCAATGAATGTTGAATATGGAATCTTATTATGATTAAAAAAATATGTGTATGTGTTTAATGAATCTATAATTTTTGTACATGTAAAAAGAAATTATGGACTATAATTCTATCCAGGAGGGAATCTGAATCACCTATCTCATCACTAGAGAGATTGATAGTTCACAAGCTTGTCACAAGTAGATTAATTTTTGGTCTCATCTAAAAAAAGGAGGGGAATTCAATAAATCATAACCAAATGATTAGTTTATGTGTTCATCACCAACAATTACATGGGTTAAATTTAAATATAATTGTGGATTCATATACTATGATATCCCATATAAAGAAATTAAATCACATTATTATCACGACTAGCTTGATATATTATTTTTATAACCAATACTGATGGGAATTTTCATGATAAATAATAGTTTATATTCAATTGAGGTATAGGTTTACTTGATCTCAATCAATTAGTTAATCTATTATATTATGACTAATAATTGTTCATAATTAAGGTACCCATTCAATATGATTTAATATATTGACTGTTACATAGTTGATTCATGTTTTTTTCTAAGTCATAAATGTAATTAATTTTTACGTGAGACCATTATGAATAGCGGTACTCAATTTCTTCACCTCTCTACTAGGATGATGAGGATATATTAGTGTTACATGTTGTCCAAAAAGTCACATGATGGTTTGAATCAAATTCAAATGGCTCTGCCATAGTGTTAGGTATACTGTTTAATTAAATAATCCCTTGAATAATATTTATTATAATAATTATAAAAGAAAAAATGCATATCATTTAATTAAATTTATTGAGTCATGACATAATTTTCATTTAATATGATATGGAACAAAATTATTCCTTTTATGGTCAATAATAAATGATCAATGTGTCTTTTAGGTTTAGGTGCTCTGACGATGACTATTGACGATAGTATTAATTCCATTTATTATAGAGTATAATGACAATAATACTTATAATGATCATTTTTGGAGACTTTATAATAGGGAATTTTTTTATTTATTATTATATTGTTTTATAAGTCCATTTTTATTCTATATCCATCACTATGTAACTAGATAATTAGAAGGATAGCCCATCATAAGAGTGATTAAAATTAGATCAAGTGATGTTCTTCTTAATATGGATTTATATCTATTTATTACATTTGATCCTTAATTTCGTATATAGTGGTTGACCTAACACATTAGTGATTTTGAAAAAAATAAAATATATCTATGATATGTGTCTTAAAAAAGGTTCCTATTTTTATATTAATTCAACGAATTATATTATATGGATAATATATGGTTTATTTTATCCCTAGTAACCTTTTAGTTATGAATAAAAATCATTTCAGTGTTGTTATAAATCAAAAATATGATTTAAAGGGTAAAATTTTATTTGTAAATGACTTGATAATGTAAATCCTGGGTCATTAGAAGAAGATGAATAATGGAAATAATTATTTGGTTTAAAATTAGTGAAATAATTTTGGTATGTTAATTTTAGATATAAGTGAAGATGGGTAGAATTTTACATATTCAATAAACAAGAGTGGTTATGTCATTATTAAGAGTAATATTACATTTGGAACACACAAATAGGTCACAATAAATATCAGTAAGATGTTAAAAATTTACCATTTGTACTCTTTTGGCTATAAATTATGAAAAATAGAAGATATTATTTCCCATTTTTAAATAGAAATTCATGGGTGTGAAATGTTGAAACACTATGATGAAGAAGGTGAGACTTATAATCAAATGAAACACTATAAGTTCATTACATCTGTAAATGGCCCACACACACAAATTGAATTTGGAATAAATGTTAGTGTATCTCTTGATTTTGAATATATTAATGGTAAAGAAAGTTTATACTCAAAAGTAGTAATTATAAGGGACACACATGGGTTCATGGGGATAAAATTTACCTTTTTCCCCTAGGAATCTGTATTTCAATTAATTCTCTATATAGAAATGAATTATAGTCTAATTTTTATGATTGGAAAATGATATCTAGTGAAATATATTTTAATCCATCACGATATAAGATAATATATTTATGGATATTTGTTTTTGGATTTTTTAGGTTTTATCATTGTTGTTCAAAGATTACCACTCAAGGAATAGTGGATTTATAAATATCCATTGGGTATTAAATTATCTACATATTTAGAGATTCACCAAAACATCCAAATTGGGTATTTTTTGAGATATTTATTGTTAATGGTGTGCGCGTGAGAAAGTGGTTTCATGCATAATTTTTTTTGTAGGATGTTTGGTATATGGAAACACAAATAATAGAACAAATTTTATTTGATCATGAAACTAATTTTAGAAATTTAATGTTTTATATGTTATTTAACATACATTCATCATTCATAAGAAATATTACACTCTATAATTACTAAATATGAAATTTTAAATAATTTAACATGTGTTTCATTAGTCAATTTCCACAATGAGATATGTTCAGGACTATGTAGTTTTATAGCATTGATTCAATGCACACCTTCTTATTTTTCCTGATTTTAGGTGTATCTATTTATTCATGAATGTGAATCATTTTTTTCATGATTGGAAATAATGTTTTTCATATATTTCTAAACTCATATATTATATTTATGATTGTTTTGTGTAATATATAGTCACTTCAGTAGAAAAAATATATATTAAATGATCATGAAAAAGAGTTATATATTATATATTTTTCATTAACATGGGATATGTTTTAGTATTGATACATCTTATAATATATTCATTATCGAAGTATTTTATTATTCATGTTCAACAATTTGTGATAAAAAATTAAACCCATGTATTAACATTATATGTATCTAAAATATTATAAAACAAATTATAATCTTCTTGATCTGTATTATGATGAAAAAGTATATAATATTTTTTATCTCATGATTATAGATTTCATTCATATATATTTCAATCTATCTATTTCTCTCTAATTTTATTGAATATTAAAATCAATAATATTAAATATGAATTTAATCTATGTTTTATAACATATTATGTGTTTTAGCTAAAGGAACATCCAAAAAGAATATAACATCACCAATATTCCAATCTACAAAATATTCCATCCTCATTGAATATATTAAATTTCATCAAAAAAATATATATTATAAATATGAACAATGGTTTTCTATTATTATTTACAATAATGTATAAAAAATAAAATACATATTGATTTGATTTTTCTATATTTGTTATACATTTATTCCTTATTTCAAAATCTAAATTTTATTCTTTAAATCACCAATTATTTTTCATGAATCCCATATACTAATAATACAGATGATAACATTTATATCTTCTAATTCCTAAAAATAATCATTATAAAAAAATTGACAAACAAAAAATGTTGGCCAATAACATTATTTAAGAGGGATAAATTCCATACATCATTAAATATTCATATTGGAATATGTATTGATACATTATATTCCATTTTTAGTCATAGAAATTATATTTCAGTACATAAGATTTTATTTAATTTTAATTCATTTAACATGGTTTGAGTAATATATCATATAACATGTAGTAATTATACATCATATATTTATAAAATTATTATTTGAAAAAACATAATAAATATTACCTTTATTAGAATTATTGTTCATGGATTTATACCCAGTTTATTGAATTTTTTGGAAATATAATTTCTCCATAAATATTTCTTTTTATAAATTTATAAATATGTTCAATTCTTTAATGGTTTTCTAAAATAAAATTGTGGCATATATTATAATTAGAATATCTTAAAATTCATTTATCTTTATAATGGTTTTCTTGGACTCTCATCATAGATGACCCAATTCGTTTAGTCCAATGATCATTTTATTCTTCCTTTTATTAGTATAAAAAACATTTATTCACATTAGTAAAATACATGTTTCCATGACTTCTTCCCCTTATCTATTTTATAATTCCATCTTTTCTCTTGATTATCTATCCCATTCATGTAAATTATATTAAAACATTTATTATCTGTTTTCAATAGACACTAAAAAATATCCAATATCTGGGGAGTTTGAATTGGGTGACATTGAGTTTGGAATTTTTCCATTTTGGAAAAAAATATTTTTTTATATGATTTGTATTTAAACAATTATTTGTTGTTCAATGGATGGGTGAAAAACAGTAGGAGAAAAATCCATGTATCATGTTACTAACTGGGGAAAGATGGTTCATAATTGACCCCATCATAAACCTAGTTGTTTCCCACAATAAATTTTGGGGAACTAGTAGATCAAGTTCATTTCCATTAATAATTAAATGTTATATAAATACTACTAGTAAAATTGTTGAACAATAACATCTCAGTGGTTGTCTGCAAAATCATTATTAGTGAATCCTAAAGACGCAAGGATTTTGAGGGTTAGTTAATGAATAATGCTATTTTAGATAACTCTAAGAGGATATTTTGTAGTTCATATGAATATAAGTTACTGTTTACCAATACTACCCTAATATATCTATTTTCCAAAATAATTTTAGGGATGTTTAGGTATGATTCATCTTGTCTGTTTGAAGTAGGAACACTTCTCTATTATGTCCTTCATCTTTCCCACTGTTATACTTTGATTTTAGTTATATATATATTTTAGTTTGATGTTTTATTTCTATGGAGAATAAATAAATGTTCATATAATTATTTTGTTTTTATTATATGTGGGTCTTGGGAGATCATGAATGAATCGAATGGATCATTTTACATCATTTCAGTCATGTTAACTGTCCTAATGAGTTCTGCTCAATATTTTAGTAATTATTTAATTGATTTATTGTTTTTATTGTAATATAGAAATGTTCTTTATATATTCAAGATCATTTACTATGATGTTGGTAAGATATTTCTTATTTTTATCATAGTTAAACTATTATGACCCTCTCCTCCCAATGTGTACCTCTCATGGGTCAGAAATGTCAAAAGAGAGATAATGACCATCGAGTCCTGCCTCCAGTAGGCCTCAGGTTGGAGACTAGCACCGAGGGAATTGTAAACACATAAATTGGAGGCCTTACCCTCTAAGAGAACACATGCGGAAAAGAGAGATACGATATAAATCAACCAACCCCAACTCAGAAAGCAATATAAATGAAATTCCATGTACACATATGTAATTTTAGGCAAAGCTACTATAACTGAAAGGGGAAAATGGGACCAACCCAATAGAAAGTAATAACAGTAGAAACCACAAGCCCGAACAGATGCTGTAACCCCAAGCTAGTATAAACAAGATTGATCTCCAACATACTCCAAGTGACCGGAAAAATAGATTATGTATACATAGGGTGAGTATTATAGTATACTAAGTAGGATCATCCTCAAAGCCTCTCGTGCAAAAGTAATGAGATCATGCTAAATCATAGTGAACAAAAAGTGAAACTTACTTGTCACCTAAACAGGTATACAATGTTATCAACATTACCATGGATACTATCAACAATTAAATAATACAAGAGTATATAATATAACAAAAAATATCATGGGTACACCGCTACTACTTCCCCACTGGTTTGATTCTTTTCCCCAATGTTGCACATCATAAGCATCTCTCTCCAAAAAGGCTTTCCCGTAGACACCTGGGAGAAGCACCACAACATGCACCTTGTGCTACCAAACCACCATTTCCACATAAGAAAAGTATTCTGGTAGTTTATGGGAGACACCACTGCTCATATAATGTGTATCATCCATCAGGTGTTATAACTCAATCCATTATTACCCATACATTGACTAAGGATCCTTAAGCCGTCACAACCTATACACATTACACCTATAGTAGTCCATAGGATACTATATCCAGAATATATGTTTGTGAATAACCACAATACATTACAGCCCTCTACACACATATATGGGTAAAACTAACCACTATTCCTACCATCACAAGTATCAACCAAGAGAAGCGAGCGGGGCCAAAGAGAGTAGTCATCCATCTATTAACCCACCGGAATGCTGGGGAAAACACCCCCACTAGATCTCAGAATCCCCGGGGTGACAATTTCCATTGCTGATAGGGTGGAGTAATGTATAAAAACACAAAACGTACATAATATACTATTTATCATAACCACACTATGGGCATAACCTAGTCTTAGACTCAACTGTAGCTAACGTATCTCATAATCTCGACCGCCACTTCTAAGACTATGTATCCATTAAGCTCAAAACCAGTTTAAGTAAATTAAAACATTAATTCATTCCATTTTTATCTGTTTCACTTTATGTTAATTATTTAAAAATTAATTAACCATTAACAATTCCAACTTAAATTTCATTAGCATCACACCCAATGTCCATTTTCACTTTAAAATTGTAACATCAACATTTCATTCCAGCAATCCCAAACCCGATGGGTTATCCTTATTTTTTCAATTATCTTTTTGTAGAATTACATTCCCATATTCTCATGCATTATAGAAATACATTCTATGCTACTAAACACAAGGGGGGTCAACACAGTGAGTAGATATCTACCAGTCGAGTCTTTTATACATATAACAAGAGTGTAGACTCATCCTCCCTTGAGAAGCTAGACATGGAAAGAATGTGGCATACCCCATGCATCTTTACCGCATTTGGAAGAAGGGTAAGCAAGACCGGCTTCCTTGATTAGTGTAGAAAGTAAAGTAGGCAACTAATCATAGAAACATCAAGCATCCAAACATTCACATCCAACCTGTTCAATCATCCCTGGTGTCCAATCCAACACCCACATGCATAAACCGATGCATCTCTCCACTCTAAGCATCATATACTTCCACAACCAATAGGCCTTCCTTCCCCCACATATCACAATAGCAGGACATGCTCACATCAAAAAAAAGGTAGAATGAAAAAAAAACATTTCAATTGGGCTCTTATCCCATAAATAATAAAAAAAGGGTAACTCAGAACCCATACAAGGATAATTTTCATTTATCAAATATCTAGTTCATCAATACATCGTGGATTAACCAATTTCTTATTCGTAGGTTCCAAATAAGAGAAACCAAACCAGTAAGCTAATACAAATAATTAAACATGATTACTGCACCAATTTGATTAACATCAAATCACAACAAAAAGACCCTGATTCATTTACACTCCACTTTATCTTTATCTAAACAATTAATAATTATTTCCGGATTTACGTTCTTTATAAATTTCCATCAATAATGAACAGTTAAACTAAGAAAGCATAGATATCACACTATCTTGAAAAATAGGATTCAATGATATATGATCGATATCAATTTATTTATCCACTTAAAATATTATTATGTCAATTACATTGTCATATAGTGGAATAAAACATGCCAAATATACAGTTTCATGTAAAAGAAAAGAGAATCATTGAATCCCCTACCTCAAAGGGTTTTGGGCGTTCATTATATGAGAACTAGCCACACAATAGGTTACGATCTTCTACTAACATAAAAATTGTTTCCAACCAAGGTTGCAGTGGCACCACCACATTGGTCAACACACATGAAAGGTTCATTTGGAACTTGTAGATATAATTCCATTAAAATTCTTCCAAACTAATCTCCAAGGGAATGTTCAACATACATTAAATCCATTCTGTAAAAATCATCACATCAACTCATGTCAACATAGAGGATTCATGATTTTTCATATCTTGCCTAGGGTATTTCTTATGTGCACTGCATAGGCTCTTAACACATGGGTAATTTTTTAGGCTCATAATTTTGAACAAAAAAACCATATCCCTTGAGGGAATACATGCATGGTGGGGGCATCACATGAATTATTTAATACATAACACATTTCACATACCAGCATTACTGGTCGATCACTACTTATTTGGAGATTGGACCTATGTTTGATGGAACACTTAGACAAGAAGGTGTTCTATTGATTTTTTCAGTTGATGTGACTCTATATTACACAAATTTATCATCATATTCCAATGAAATGATATCATTCATTGGTTATTTTCATGAATATATCATAGGGTTGTCACCACATGTGGAGTTGTGGTGTGAGATTGTCCATCCACTCGATGTCCTTGTATTGTGTGGCATCCACTTATGGTGCTAGAGAAAAGATAAAAATATGTTGGAACAATGAGTTATATTTGACATAAAATTCAAAAATGGTAATTTTAGTGAATATTTTAATGTACACTTATGAAAAAGTGCTATATTTTATATATTATTCATTAACATGGGATATGTATGAGTATTTATACATCCTATAATATATTCATTATCGATCTATGTTATTATTCAGTTTCAACTATTTATGATAAAAAATTAATCCCAAATATTAGCATTATAAGTATCTAAAACATCATAAAAGTAATTATAATTCTCTTGATCTCTATTATGAAGAAGAATTATATCATATTTTTTTTCTCAAGATTATATATTTCTATCATATATATTTCATTCTCTATATTTATCTCTAATTTTATTTAATATTAAAATCATTAATTTTAAATATAATTTTAATCTAATTATTATAACATATTATGGGTTTTAGATAAAAGAACATCCAAAAAGAATCTAACATCACTAATATTCCAATATCGACCAAATATTCCATCTTCATTGAAAATATAACATTTCATCGAAAAATATATATTCTAAATTTGAAAAATGGATTTATATTATTCCTCATAAAAATGTATAATAAATAAAATACATGTCACGACCCGACCTTACCCGGGCTCGAGCCGCAACTACCCCAAGCCCACCTCCATAAGCCAGGGGCTGGAGACCAGCACCGAAGGCACAATAACTCGGGGAGGCCTTTGCCTAAGCACCTGTACACACACACGCAGCAAACTCAATGCAACAATGCAGGGTAAAAGTAAAGACAAGCAATGAAAAGGAAAGGGAAACTGCTATATATATATACCAAAAAGTTAATAGACCTCTACAAGTACAAAGAAAGCTGAAGGAACACTGAAAAAAGGGGGAAAACACGTGCCCAACCAAAAATTGCCACAACTCGGCAACCGGTAAACAAAAGAAAAAGCTAACGAGTCTCCCACCTGGAACCCAGCCACGACCACCGCACGCGGTCCAAGCTCTCGAACTCCAATGCTCCACTGAAGTCATGCTCCACCTGTCCGTCGTCTGGAAGGGCACACCAAGTGAGGGCAAAGCCCAAGCAGGGGTGAGTATAAAAATACTCAATAGGATACCTCGAAGGCTCGAGGGAGAAACAAAATAGGTATCGAAGGGTGAGCAGTAGAGCTAACAAGGAATAGAAAGGAGTAAAACCAAGGGTGCAGTAAAGAGTAACAGCTCAACCCATCAAGAGAAAGATAGAAGACTCATCCTAACACAAGGAGCTAGGAACGGTGAGAAGATGCACTTCTCGTGGAGATTTTGTTGCCTAAAGCAGGAGAGTACACTCATCCAACCACGAGAAGCTGGACGCGGAAAGCACATGGCATACCCCGCGCGTCTTCTCCTCTCCTAAAGGAGAGTAGCCAAAACTCAAGGAGTGGGTACTCGAAACATGGTATATACGAACCCATATGCTCTGTCGAGAAGCCCGAACAACGTCGTAAGGGGATCCCGTCCCGTAGCTCAGCCCAAGAAAAGAGTAGCCAACAGTCCCAAAAGTAACCCCATCACGGATGCCCAACATCTCTCACGTCTGCCCTGAACCGCAAGACAAGGGGCTCAGTCACGACACCTTGATACTATCCGCTTTGGGCGGCACTGACTCACCCACCCGGTTTTAGATCGCGTCGCAAGAACGTGTCTCGGTGGGGAAAGATCCCCATGTACTTGAGAGTTCTAGGAAAGTCAAACCACACCTCATCACTACACTATAGTCGAGAGGTCTCTTCAAAGTCAAGTCGTTCCATCACTGACCCGTACAACCAAGGGTCCCGCTCCGGTAATCACGGAGGTACGCCACAGACTAGCCTAGTCGAGAGGACTGAGTCTGGAATTCTAACAGGTGTCCCACTGCCCAGCCCCACTGGATGGTAATTCATAACCAAATATCAGGTGACCCACTGCCCAGCCCTGCTGAAGGGTAAACACTAATACATCAACCGGCGACCCACTGCCCAGCCCCGCTGGAGGGTAAACCATAATAAGATACAGGGTGAACCACTACCCAGCCCTGCTGGAGGGTAAACTATAACACATCATCCGGCGACCCACTGCCCATCCCCACTAGATGGTAAACCTGGAATAAGTCGACAGGCGACCCACTGCCCAGCCTTGCTGGAGGGTAGAACTGGAACTAGACGACATGTGACCCACTGCCCAACCCTGCTGGAGGGTAGACCCTAGGAGGTCGTTGGTTGACCCACTACCCAGTATCTGCTGGAGGGTAGACCGAAATAGCGTAGGCTGACCCACTGCCTAGTCTCTACTGGAGGGTAGACCCTAATAGTGTCGGGTGACCCACTGCCCAGTATCTGCTGGAGGGTAGACCCTAATAGCGTTGGGTGACCCACTGCCCAGTCTCTGCTGGAGTGAAAACCCTAGAAGTCAGTGAGCGGCCCACTACCCAGCCCTGCTGAAGGGTATGCCCGAGGAAGTCGATGTGTAACCCACTGCCCAGCCCCGCTGGAGGGTAAAACTTAGAACCGCTCTGCCATCTCTACAGGAGGGTAAAACACGGGCCAACCGAACATGGAGTGGGTATCGCGCAACCTCCCAACTCCAAAACAACTCACCCAAAGGAGGTGCAGTGTCTGCTCCAGCAATGGGTGTCACTAGAACTCTACCGGCCAATCCATCGATAGCGAAACCATGGGGGAGACCACTCAACCCTGTTGGTCAACAAACGAGCACCGAGTCAGGGGAAAAACTCCACCCTACTGGTCAAACAAACACACAGAGGAACCCTCTACATTGTGAGAGGTCAATGTACGCAAGCAGAACCCGGCACGAACGTGGGGCCCACGCAACATGTGGCCCCATCTCAACCCCAAATGAATGCACCAACATTCTTAGGTACGAACAGCCACATGTACCTCCAAGCATTTCCTTATACTCCCAGGGTATACCACAGTCTCAGCCCAAGGGCCATCGTGCACACAACACCCAATGTCAACGCAAAGGCGTGACATAACAACTCCACCTCAAAGGGCCCAGGAAGGGCCAACCACATCTCGTGAACCATTTATATCACTCTCCCCAGAGTGCGCGATCACATGCCAAGGGTTCGCTACAAACAAGGTAGGGCGAACCACCACTAGAGCACCTTCCATGCTTCCACTTTTAACAAGATCACGCAAGAGGCTCCGCACAACCAAACAGATCACACCATTGTAATCCTTGTGGAAAAACATGCAAGATCGACTACTTAATCGCCTCCAACCGATACCCGATGGAAAAGTCACCAACACCGCCTCACGCCCGAACGACGTCCCGTGATCTCGAGCCTCGGTACCGAAAACAGTCGGGCTCATCGCACCATTGCGATCCCCTCGGGAAAACATGTCAAAAGCACTACTCACTTGAGTGCAACAGATATCCGGAAAAAAAGATGCATCCCAGCGCACCGCACACAAGGGGTGCCACGTGGGACCCGCATCCTGGTCCCGGAACTCAACGAACGGATCGCACCGTTGTGATCCTCTCGAAAAATCACACAAGGTGGACAATTCACTTGTAAAAAATGGCCGCCCGATGATTAAGGTGGAAAATCGCCATCGACGCCCAAACGGCCCTCATGGGCCCCACACCATCGTGCGGAACTACAGCAGGCAGATTGCGTCAACGCGATGCCCTCGGAAAAACACCCAACATCGACTGCTCGCACGCCCCGAACGTGCGACCAAGGAAAAAGTCACTAAAAGGTGTGCGCAGCTCAAAAGACAAGTCATGGGGCCCGCGCCTCAACTTCGGCCTCAAATCCTGAAACCACCTCGACGCCAGGGTCCCAATGCAACTGATGGCACTCAAAGCGGACGTCACATGCGTTCGCGCCGTCCAAAACAAGAAACTCGGGGAAATACGCTCGCCCACTTAAGGACATGTCGCGCCTCTGCGGCCCCTCGTTTTGGGAATTAAAAATTCTTGAAACTAGCTCTAAACATTCCCCACGACGCAAGGTCCACGCTGCCATTGACGGTGCGCAGAACGGACGCCCGTAACAAAAGTTACGGGCATCGGAAATTCCAAAAGGGGCACTACCTTGGGCCGGACCGGCCCGGACCAGCCGGTCCGCCCACAGCCGGCCCGCGGCCCGACCACAGGTCTGGTTCAAGCCATCGCGGCCTGTCGCCACCGACCGGCCGTCAAGGCCAGTCGCCTTCTCCTTCGCAGTGACCCGCGTTACTCGGGTCTCTGTCGCCGCACGCTGGGGCGTGCACCCCGCGACCCCTTTCCCTCCTCGCTCTATGCCGGCGCCGCCCAGGAGCCCGCCTGAAGCCGCCGTCCGCAGCAGCCTCCGTCGCGCTGCCCCGCTGCCGAGGCGCACCACCGTCGCTTCCTGGAGCCGGAGCTCACCGCCGCAAGCTGCCTGATACCGGAACCACCATCAGGATGTCGTGCCGCCGCGCTGGTACGCCGGACCGCCGCGATACCTCGCCGGAAATCCCAAAAACCACCGAAAAATGGCCTTAAACCCGCAATCTTCGGCGGATGATTGCGGGGTCCCCGAAACTAGGATTTTCCAACCTAAACAAGAGATTGAAGGAGAAAAAACTCTACTACGCAATTATGTGGTTCGTTCAAAAATACAACAACAATTTGACGCTAAAATCTAGATTCAAATGAGGTTCGGGAATAAAAACGCAACAAAAGAAACCTCCTACCTCGCTGGGCTACGCCCGGAGCTTCGCGTCGATCCGCCGACACCACCGCACCTCGCCAGAGTCGCCTCGTCGGAGCTTCCTTGCTGTAGATGGAGGAGGAGAGGGAGAGGAAGGGCTGAAATGCTAGGGAGAACAACCAAGATGGGGGGTGGGAGAAGTGTTTAAAACAAAAAACTTAAACCCCCGCCCGTGGGCCCCATACCTGAACTCCCGACGTGGTCGGGGTTAAGCCTCCCTTAGGGTAAACACCACCTCCCGAGCACAACAGCGGTCTCGAAATTTTAATCTGAGACCCCGTTCAAAAGTTATAAAATTTAACGTCCGTAGCCGCTAAATTATGAAAACGCCCCTGGGGCCATTTTTCAAAAACGGTCCACGCCCACAAAACTTATATCCCTCCTATGGTAAACGACACATTCCGAACTCAAATGTGCCCTCAGTTTTCCAATCCGAGCCACCATTTAAGAGATACTAGCGTTTCACCATTAACTGAATTTATTGATTTATTTAATCAGTTTAACGTTCCAGAAGCGGGCGAGGGGTCTAAACATCCCACACCGACAAGTTTTATGTTGTTCCCAAGGTAAACACCCCATTCCGGACCCATTTTTACACTCGGATCCTGGATCCGGATCACCATTTAGGAGTTATCCCATTTAATTAGCATTTCCAGTGTGAGCGCACTGAAAATTTAATTCCGGCCACTCCGGGGCTCGGAATCGCACGCCGTCTGAAGGCACTGCTCTGGAATATCATCTAGAATATTCCAAAGTATTTTACAGCAAAAACCGGGTTCTTACATCATTCCCTACATTAATATTTTCGTCCCCGAAAAGAAAAACTAGGGAGCAACATAGGGTACTAAGCCCACACCAGGCTTTCCCATACCCAAAAGAACCCACGCACAGCTCTGCGTCACCGCACATAGACCAAAGGATCGATCTGTTCACCCTAGGTTGGCCCTTTCTGATGTCGTGCACCCACTCCAGACTTTGGGGTTAGGGCAAGGCGGTAGGTTCCTAGCCATCCATTTGCACGGTCTCAAATGGCCCGAAGGCCCTCGGGGGAAGCTCACCTCCCCAGTCAAACCTCTACGTCGCACGCCGCGACTGGAATCACCGCCCGCACCTGGAACAAGGGCCGATGATTCCCTCCTTCATAATACCCATATGGTGAAACACCCAAGGATATCTGGTCACACAAGGTTCCACAGTCGATGATCTCTTACACGCTCAAAAGTCGAAGGAGTCAACACCATCGACTAAAGGAAAAGGTCTCACGCCTTTTTCCTCACCAATACAGGGTTACACCCGACGCCCTGCGTCGCCCTGGTAACACCTCAAACAAGGAGTAGGGAGAAAATCCTTTCACGCGTAGAGCCTAACAATTCTACTTCAAGAAGTTGAAGAGTCCCAAGGGGTACCTCTCACCATCCCATGCTCTGCAGGATCGTAGACATCCAAAGCTCGCAACTACCCGCGTTCCCAACTGTTAGCTCCCGGAGCCTGACGTGGACCACCTAGTTGTGATGGGAAGATCTCGTAACGTCGTCCCCCACTACCAACTCCTCTCGCTCCTCTTCTAGCACCACCTCTCTGGCCACTACTCTGATCACGTCATTGCCTCTGCCGTGGTGGTGCGCCTGCTATCTGCACGAAGCTCTAAGAAACTCGGGTCGGGCAGTCTCATGCCAAGTGACCTTAACCGTCACAAGCATAGCATCGGCGCTCTCTGGGATGCCCTGGTGTCCTCCGGCGCCACTGTGGTGTATGACAAAGGCCCGGGAACCACTCATGTAATGGAATACTCCTTTGAGGCTCTGTGCCTTTTCACCAAAGTGGTATACGACCACGTCTCCAAAACCGACAGTGGGAAGGCCACCTGCGTTAAGGTTCTACTTTCCGATGCCCAATAGTTGCGGCAGACATCTCAACTCCAACGTGCCTGCTACCACCACCAACACGAGAACGCGATAGGAATCCCTCTGTCACCAGCGCCTACTCTAGCACCCCAGCATACGTGGAAATGCCCAAGGGTACTATGACAGCACGAATCTCTCTGCGGAGACCCTACTCAAACTTCCGTGCTCGGAAGTTGTCGTCATGGACCATGTCCAGGTAAAAGCATGCACGGTCTGCCAAACTAGCCATGTACTCAGCCTCCATCATCCCTCCCTGTGAAACTGCAGGAGCTCCTAAATCCGAACGGAGCACAAGCAGGAGGGGACAACTCCTCTCAAAACAACAACTAGAAGTCGTCCCACGAAAGCGAAGACTCGTCAAGAAGCTGAGTCACCAGACCCCACCAACGCCAAGCTGATCCAAAGAAAAGGCTAACTGCCAAAGCCACTCTCTGATCTGTTGGCGACTGTACAAGCCTGAAAAGGTGAACCACTCACTCGAGCCAAACCTATTCTGCTTGAGGGTCTGGCTCACCACTAAGCCTCAGCGGTCTCTGCCGCTGGAACTCACGGAGCGCGCTCAAACTGCGCTCAAACTCAACCTGCTCTGCTGAAACTGTCTGCTGCTCAACAGGTGGGGGGTACTGCTACCTGCCCACCCAGAGAAAGGGCTCGCATGATGGGTCCTGGGCTTTGTCCTCGTATCTCATAGGGTCTTCGTCACGCACCCGAGCTGGTATCTTGGCTGACTATCTTCGCGAAGACATCCTGAATATTATCAAGGAGTGCCGCGGTCAAATAAGCATACATGTATATACCAATAGCAATGATGGGGAGCTGACTCAAGAAAGACAGTCAAAGACTAATTCCTATGTGATTTACAATCCAATTTTCCTGCAGCAAGTGTCTCAGCATGCCGAGTCGACAAGCGGGTTATCAAGGTCCTGGTGAATGGATTCGTCGGCCGCCGCACCATCGTTGGACTCCATGGCCTGAGATCCGCTCTTGAGACACGTTAACACTGTTCCCCTAAATCTCAACTAGTTCCTTTTATTTTAGGGACGTCCGAACAACGTCCCAAGGAACGAACCACCTCTGATACCACTTTGTCACGACCCGACCCTACCCGGGCTCGAGCCGCAACTACCCCAAGCCCGCCTCCATAGGCCAGGGGCTGGCGACTAGCGCCGAAGGCACAACAACTCGGGGAGCCCTTTTCTTAACCACCTGTACACAGACACGCAAAAAACTCAATGAAACAATGCAGAGTAAAAGTATCGACAAGAAAAGAAAAGGAAAGGGCAACTGCTATATATATATACCACAAAGGTCATCGACCTCTACAAGTACAAAGAAAGTTGAAGGAACACTGAAAAGAAAAGGGGGGAAAACACATGCCCAACCAAAAAGTGCCACAACCCAGCAACAGGTAAACCAAAGAAATAGCTGACAGATCTCCCACCTGGAACCCGGCCATGACCACCGCACGCGGTCCAAGATCTAGAACTCTTATGCTCCACTGAAGTCACGCTCCACCTGTCTGTCGTCTGCAAGGGCACACCAAGTGCGGGCAAAGCCCATGCAGGGGTCAGTATAAAAATACTTAGTAGGATACCCCGAAGGCTCAAGGGAGAAACAAAAGAGGTACCGAAGGGTGAGCATTAGAGCGAACAAGGAATAGAATGGAGTACAACCAAGGGTGCAGTAAAGAGTAACAGTTCAACCCATCAAGAGAAAGATAGAAGACTCATCATAACACAAGGAGCTAGGAACAGTGAGAAGATGCATTTCTCATCGAGATTTCGCTGCCTATAGCAAGAGAGTAGACTCATCCAACCATGAGAAGCTGGACTCGGAAAGCATGTGGCATACCCCGCGCATCATCGCCTCTCCTAAAGGAGAGTAGCCAAAACCCAAGGAGTGGGTACTCGAAACATGGTATATACGAATCCATATGCTCTGTCGAGAAGCTCGAACAATGTCGTAAGGGGATCCCGTCCCATAGATCAGCCCAAGAAAAGAGTATCCAATAGTCCCAAAAGTAACCCCATCATTGATGTCCAGCATCCCGCACGTCTTCCCTGAACCTCAAGCCAAGGGGATCAGTCACCGCACCTTTATACTATCCGCTTTGGGCGGCACTGACTCGCCCGCACGATTTTAGATCACGTTGGAAGAACGCGTCTCGGTGGGGGAATGCACCCCTCGTACTTGAGAGTTCTAGGAAAGTCAAACCACACCTCATCACTGCCCTGTAGTCGAGAGGTCTCTTCAATGTCAAGACGTTCCATAACCGACCCGTACAACCAAGGGTCCCGCTCCGGTAATCACGGAGGTATGACACGGACTAGCCTAGTCGAGAGGACTGAGTCTGGAATGCTAACAGGTGTCCCACTGGCCAGCCCCGCTGGAGGGTAATTCATAACCAAATATCAGGTGACCCACTGCCCAGCCCTGCTGGAGGGTAAACCATAATACATCAACTAGCGACCCACTGCCCATCCCCCGCTAGAGGGTAAACCATAATAAGATACTGGGTGACCCACTGCCCAGCCCTGCTAGAGGGTAAACCATAACACATCATCCGGCGACCCACTGCCCTGCCCTTCTGGAGGGTAAACCTAGAATAAGTCGACAGGCGACCCACTGCCTAGCCTTGCTGGAGGGTAGACCTGGAACTAGACGACAGGTGACCCACTGCCCAGCCCTGCTGGAGGGTAGACCCTAGCAGGTCGTCGGGTGACCCACTGCCCAGTCTCTACTAGAGGGTAGACCCTAATAGCATCGGGTGACCCACTGCCCAGTCTCTGCTGGAGGGTAGACCTTAATAGCGTCGTGTGACCCATTGCCCAGTCTCTGCTGGAGGGTAGACCATAATAGCGTCAGGGGACCCACTGCCCAGTCTCTGCTAGAGGTTAAACCCTAGAAGTCAGTGAGAAACCCACTACCCAGCCCTGCTGGATGGTAATCCCGAGGAAGTCGATGAGTAACCCACTGCCCAGCCCCGCTAGAGGGTAAAACTCAGAACCGCTCTTCCATCTCTACAGGAGGGTACAACACGGGCCAACCGAACACGGAGTGGGTATCGCGCAACCTCCCAACTCCAGAACAACTAACCCAACGGAGGTTTAGCGTTTTCTCCAGCACTGGGTGTCACTAGCACCGCTACCAGCCAATCCATCGAGAGAGAAACGAGCGGGGGAGACCACTCAACCCTGCTGGTCAACAAACGAGCACCGAGTCAGGGGAAAAAATCCACCCTACTGGTCAAACGAACACACAGAGGGACCCTCTACGTCGCGAGAGGTCAAAGTATGCAAGTAGAACCCAGCACGCATGTGGGGCCCACGCAACATGTGGCCCCATCTCAACCCCAACTGAACGCACCAACGTTCTCAGGTAAGAACAACCATATGTACCTCCAAGAATTTCTGTATAATCCCAGGGTATACCATAGTCTCAGCCCAAGGGCCATCATGCACACAACACCCAACGTCAACGCGAAGGCGTGACATAACAACTCCACCTCAAAGGGACCAGGCACGACCAACCACATCTCATGAACCATTTATATCACTCTCCCTAGAGTGCACGATCACACGTCAAGGGTATTCTACAAACAAGGTAGGGTGAACCACCACTAGAGCACCTTCCATGCTTCTGCTTTTAACAAGATCGCGCAAGATGCTCTGCACAACCAAACGGATCGCACCGTTGTAATCCTCGTGGAAAGACACACGAGATCGACTAATTACTCGCCTCCAATGGATACCCGACAGAAAAGTCACCAACACCGCCTCACGCCCGAACTGCGTCCCGTGATCCCGAGCCTCGGCCCCGAAAACAGTCGGGCACATCGCACCATTGTGATCCCCTTGGGGAAACATGTCAAAAGCACTACTCACTTGAGCGCAACGGATATCCGGAGAAAAAGATGCATCCCGACGCACCGCACATGAGCGGTACCATGTGGGACCCGCATCCCAGTCCCGAAACTCAACGAACGGATCACACCGTTGTGATCCTCTCGAAAAAGCACACAAGGTTGACTATTCACTTGTCAAAAACGGTCGCCCGATGGTTAAGGTGGAAAATCACCGTCAATGCCCAAACGGATCTCGTGGGCCCCGCACCATCTTGCGGAATTACAGCGGGTAGACTGCGTCATCGTGATGCCCACAGAAAAACACCCAACATTGACTGCTCGCACGTCCCGAACAGACGACCGAGGAAAAAGTCACTAAAAGCTGCGCGCAGCTCTAAAGACGGGCCATGGGGCCCGCGCCTCAACTTTGGCCTCAAATCCTGAAACCACCCTAGAAACCTCCTCCTTGATTCCAGGGTCTCAACACAACTGACGACACTCAAAGCGGACGTCGCATGCGTTCGTGCTCTCCAAAACAAGAAACTCTGGGAAATATGCTCACCCACTTAAGGACATGTCGTGCCTCCACGGCCCCTCGTTTCGGGAATTAAAAATTCCCAAAACTAGCTCTAAACATTCCCCACGATGCAAGGTTCGTGCTACCGCTTACGGCGCGCAAAACGGATTCCCGTAACTAAAGTTACGGGCGTCGGAAATTCCAAAAGGGTCACTCCCTTGGGCCGGAGGGGCCGGTCCGCCCACAGCCGGCTCGCGGCCCGGCTGCTGGTTCGGTTCAGGCCCCTACGGCCTGTCGCCACCGACCGGCCGTCAAGGCCGGTCGCCTTCTAATCCACAGTGACCCGCGTTACGAGGGTCGCTGTCGCCGCACGCGGGGTCGCGTACCCCGCGACCCCTGTCCATCCTCGCGCTACGCCGGCGCCGCCCAGGAGCCCGCCTGAAACCGCCGTCCGCAGCCGCCTCCGCCACGCTGCCCCGCTGCCGAGACGGGCCACCATCGCTGCCTGGAGCCGGAGCTCACCTCTGCCAGCCGCCTGAAGCCGGAACCACCTCCGGGATGCCGCGCCGCCGCGCTGGTACGCCGGACCGCCGCGATACCTCGCCGGAACGCCAAAAAACCACCGGAAAACGGCCTTAAACCCGCAATCTTCGGCGGATGATTGCGGGGTCCCCGAAACTCGGATTTTCCAATCGAAATAAGTGATGGAAGGAGAAAAAACACTGCTACACAATTATGTGGTCCGTTAAAAAATCCAACAACAATTCGACGCTAAAATCTGGATTCAAAGGAGGTTCAGGAATAAAAACGCAACAAAAGAAACCTCCTACCTTGCTGGGCGACGCGCGGAGCTTCGCGTCGATCCGCCGACACCACCGTGCCTCTCCGGAGTCACCTCGTCGAAGCTTCATCACCGGATATGGAGGAGGAGAGGGAGAGGAGGGGCTGCCATGCTAGGGAGAACAACCAAGAGGGGGGGGAGAAGTGTTTAAAACAAAACACTTAAACCCCCTCCCGTGGGCCCCGTACACGAACTCCCAACGGGGTCGGGGTTAAGCCTCCCTTAGGGTAAACACCACCTCCCAAGCACAACTGCGGTCTCAGAATTTTAATCTGAGACCCCATTCAAATTTTATAAAATTTAATGTCCGAAGCAGCTAAATTACGAAAACGCCCCTGGGGCCATTTTTCACAAACGGCTCGCGCCCGTGAAACTTATACCCCTCCTAGGGTAAAAGGCACATTCCGAACTCAACAGTGCCGTCATTTGTGCAATCCTACCGACCTTTTAAGAGATACTAGCATTTCTCCATTAAATGAATTAATTAAATTATTTAATCCGTTTAAAGTTCCAGAAGTGGGCGAGGGGTCCAAACATCCCGCGCCGACAAGTTTTATGTCGTTCCAAGGGTAAACACCACATTACAGACCCATCCATACACTCGGATCCCTGATCTGGATCACCGTTTAGGAGTTAAACAATTTATTTAGCATTTCCAGTGTGAACGCACTGAAAATTTAATTCCGGCTACTCCGGGGCTCGGAATCGCACGCCGTCTGAACGCGCTGCTCTGGAATATCATCAAGAATATTCCAAAGTCTTCCACAGCAAAAACTAGGTTCTTACAATACATATCGATTTTATTTTTCCATATTTTTTATACATTTATTCGTTATTTCAAAATACAAAATTAATACATTAAATCACCAATTATTTTAAAAGTATCCCATATACTAATAATTCAATTGTCAATATCCATATCCTCTATTTCCTATAAAGAAACATTATACAAAAATAAAAAAACCAAAAATATTATCCAATAACATTATTTAGGAGGGATAAATTCCATATATAATTAAAAAATTTATTGGAATAAGTATTGCTATATTAGTTTTCATTTTTTAGTTAGAGAAATAATATTTCAATATATTGGATTTTCTTCCATTTTTTATAAATTTACCATGGTTTTAATAATATATCATATGACATGTTGAAATTCTACATCATATATTTTTAAATTATTATTAAAAAAATAATAAATATTACCTTTAGTAGAATTAATGTTCATGGATTTATACGCATTTGATTGATTTCTTTTTGAAATATATTAACTACATAAATATATGTCTTTATAAATTTATAAAGATCGTTATTTCATTAAAGGTTTTCTAAAAAAAATTCATGGCAGTTCCTATAATTGGAATATCCAAAAATTTATTTATCATTATGAATCTTTTCGTAGACTCTCATCATAAATGACCCAATACTTTTGGTCTGATGATTGTATTATTTTTCATTTGATTAGTATAAAATACATTTATTCACATTATTAAAATACATGTTTCTAGGACTTCTTAACCTTATCTCAATTATAATTCCCTCTTTTCCCTTGATTAACTATCCCATTCATGTAAATTATATTAAAAAATTCATTATATGTTTTCAATAGAATATAAAAAATATCCAGTATCTAGGGAGTATGAATTGGGTGACATTGAATTTGGATTTTTTTTGGTAAACAAATAATTAATTATATGATTTTACTTTAAACAAATTGTTTGGTGTTAAATGGTTGGATTAAAAACACTATGGAAAAAATCTAGGTGTCAGGTTAACAGGTGAGGAACGATGGTCCACAATTGACCCTACCAAAATCCTAGTGGTTTCCAATCATAAATTTTGGGGGACAAGTAGATCAATTACATTTCCATTAACATCAAAATTTTATATAAATACTACCAGTAACATGGTTGAACAATAACATCTCAATAGTTTTCCAAAAAATTTATATTAGTGAATCCCAAAGACACATTATTTTAGTGGGTAAGTCAATGAATAACGCAATATTAGATCAATCTAAGAGGAGATTGTGTAGGTCATATATATAGGTTACTATTTACCAACACTACCCTAATATATCTATTTTTCCAAATAAATTTAGGGATGTTTAGGAATGATTCTTCTTGTCTGTTTGAATTAGGAACTCTCCCACATTATATCCTTCATCTTTCTCATGGTTGTCCTTTTATTTTAGTAATATTAATATTTTTGTTTTATGTTTCATTTCTACGGAGAATAATTAAATGTTCATATAATGATTTGGTTTTTATCTTATGTGGTTTGTTGAGGACCGAGAAAGAGTAGAATGGGTCATTATTCATCATTTTAGTTGATTTTAGCGAGCTAATGTGTTATGATCAATATTTTAGTAATTTTTTAATTGATCGATTGTTGTTGTTGTCATATAAAAATGTGTTTTATATATTATAGATCATTTCCTATGATTTTTGTAAGATATTTCAAATTTTTATCATAGTAAACTATCATGTTCAGCTCCCCACAATGTGTACCCATCCTGGGCCGGCAATGTGAGAAGGTAGATATTGACCCCTGAGTCCCGCCTCCAGTAGGCTTCTGGTAGGCGACTAGCACTGAGGGTATAGTAAACACACAAACAGGAGGCATTTACCTCTAGGAGAAGACATGAAGATGAGAGATAAAATATATAATCGAACCAACTCCAACTCAGACAGAAATATAAATGAAATCCCATGTACACGTATGTAATGTCATGCAAAGCCACTACAACTGAAAGGGGAAAACATGAAGTTCCCAATATAATGTAAAAAAATAGAAACCAAAAGCCCGAACATATCCTGCAACCCCAAAATAGTATAAACCTGCTTTATTTCTAACCTTCTCTAAGTGCCCATAAAAACAGTTTATATATACATAAGGTGAGTATTACATTATACTCAGTAGTATCCACCCCAAAGACTCTCGTGAAAAAGTAAGGAGATAATGCTAAATCATAGTGAACATAATGTGAAACTAGCTTGTCACCTAAACACTTATACTATGTTCCCATCCTCACCACGGCTACTCTCACCAAGTAATGCATACAAGAGTATATAATATAAGAAATAATATCAATGGTACCCCACTACTACTTCCCCACTAGTTTTCCTATTTCCCCCAACATTGCACGTCCTAAGAACCACTCTCCATAAAGGCTTCCCTGCAGACACTTGGCCGAATCACCACAACATGCACCTCATGCAGCCAAACCACCATTTCCTCGTAAGCAAAGTAAACTCGTAGTTTCTGGGAGACACCTCAGATCGTATAATTTGTATCATATTTATGGTATTATACCTCAAGCCATTATATCCTATACACCGAGTAAGGATCTGGAAGCCATCACAGCCAATATATGTTACACATATAATAGTCTATAGGATACTATATCCAGAATATATGTATGTGAATAACCATAAGCCATTAGAACCCTCATCACACATATATGAGTAAAACTAACCACTGTGCGTACCAGCACAAGTATCTTCCATGAAAAGAGATTGGGGCCAAAGGGGGTAGTCAGCCATATATCTTCCACCAGATTGATGGGGAAACCACCACCCCCCGGAGCTCCAAATCATCGGGGTGTCCGTTTCCCTTACTAATGGGGTGGAGTATTTCCCAGAAATACAAAAAGTACAGAATATAGTATTGCTCAAAACCACACTATGGACATAACCTAATCTTATACTCAACTGCAGCTAACGTGTCTCAGAATCAAAACTGCCACTTCTAAGACTAGGTATCCTAAATGCTCGAAACTAGTTTATGTTATTTAAAACATTAAATCATTTTATTTTTATTATTTTCACATTAAATTTATTCTTTAAACATTAATTAACCATTAATAATTCAACCATAAATTTCATTAGCATCACACCCAATGTCCATTGTCCCTTTAAAATCATAACCACAACATTTCGTTTCAGCAAGCCCCAAACCCACAGGATAACATAATTTATTGAATTATTTATTTATATCATTACTTTCATGTATTACCATGTACTCTAGAAATAAATTAAATGCAACTAAACACGCGGGGGATCAACACGGCAAGTAGATATATACTCTTCGAGTCTTTACTGCCTATAGCCAGAGTGTAGTCACATCCTCCCTTGAGAATCTAGACATGGAAATCATGTGACATACCTCATGCATCTTCGCCCATTTTGGAAGAAGGGTAAGCAAGACAATCTACCTTGAGAAGTGGGGAAAGTAAAGTAGACAACTAATCAAAGAATCAAAAGGCCTCAAAACATTCACATCCAACCCGTTCTACCATCCTTTGTGTCCTCTCCGATAGCCACATGAATAAACTAACTCATCACACCACAATTGTAACACCCCTAGATTTTATGACAAATATTCTTTTTAATTTCATTAATGTCTTGTGTTGTATGCTACACAAAAAGGATCTTTCACAACACGCATCCTTGACTTGCCTTGCATTACACGCAATCACAACCTTCCTCGATAGCATGTGTAGTACGCAATACCGAGTTTCACTAAACAACGATATGCTATTAAAATATTATTAAAACTAGCCTTTATGAACAGTAATAACCACCTTTTAAAATATTAGAGATTTCATCACTCAAAATGGACTACATTTTGGGATTCGAAGTATCGAATTTAGCCTAAGGTGAAATTTTGGTACTTTGCGGATAACTTTCATATTCTGATGAACAGTAAAAATTACTAAATTTTAATTCAAAAAACCTTTTTAATCAAAATAATTAATAGTGATAAACTATTAATTTGAGTGGTTTTAAAGTATATTTAGAATATATTTTTACAATTTAATACAATGTTGGTCATTGGATGTAATTCTACATTTAAACCAGATATAAACAAGTTTAAATCTTTTGATAGTTATTATCTCTTAAGAACACGCTATTTGTTTTGACGGTGAGAATTAATATTTAAATTAATTAATGCAACTAATATGTTTTTAATTTGGTAAAATAGACATCATTTTGAGTTCATAATATCAAGTATTTCTTAGGCCTAATTTTTGGTATTTTTCTGGAAACTTTCATTTTTTGATGAATAGTGAAACCACTAAGTGGTAGTTAAAAAAATGAATTTTTTATAAAACTTAATTTTACCGCTTCTGTGAGTGGGATTTAAAAAATCCGAGAGACACGGTTGATGTTAATAAGTAAAACGTGGTTCAATGAGAAGAAAATAATTTTTGGTGAATAGTAACTATTTATTTTTTTACCACGGTTAAAAGTAAATAGGGTAATTAAGGGTAAAAATGTTATTATTATTACCCTAACACATGTCCTAATTCTATTTTATAAGTGTAATTCGACCAAGAACAACCTTAGGAATAAAATATGATCATTTAGGCCCACTTGGATTAGATTTGAAAATTTATTATTAATTTATTTAAAGAAAGGTTAAAATAGTTAAAATCAATGTTTAATAAGTAAATCATTTTTAATATAGGGTTATACATAAGATAAATTCTACTATAAATATTCATTAGAAATCTAAAAATATTTCCTACATTATGGTATTTTATTTTTAATTTTTAGACATTAAATAATTTAATTTATTTATGACACAATGATGATGCAGTAACTATCTTATTAATGAAATATTGACATAATAGATATTATAAATACCCAAATAAATATAATTTGAGACTTTTTATGAATTAAACTAATTTTCTAGGTTAATATGGCATGTTAGTATTGATTTAATTAACTTTTGTCGAAGTAATCATTCTGTTATGAGTTTCACAAAAATCAACTATTGAATTGTTTCAAAATTGACATAAAATAATTTTTAAAACAAATATTATATTATTAATTGTTATTTTATTCCTAAAAATATATGGTTCGGCCAAATTACTTAGATAAGGTTATATATATTAATAATAAACAACTTGGGGTTCTTTTGGCTTCTTATAGTATGTTTATTAACCTTATAGTGTAAGAACACTAGACGACACGATAAAAGTAAAATTATTTAACTTAATGTTAAATCCAAATGATAAGGTTAAAATAGGAACCTAAACATGTCTAAATTCTTCTGGATGAGGGGATTTAGACCCATCCCCCCCTTAGCTTCGAAATAAATCAATTTGGAGCTATTTAAAATGGAACTTGACTTTATAATTATATAATATTTTTAGTTATTCCAATGGTGCCCCTCTCCTCCCTTATAAAAGGGCATCCCCTCCCTCTCTTCCTCACATCACATTGAGCCTTCAAGCTCGGCCAACCCCTACCAAATTCTCTTCTCCACTTCCCCAGAAACATCCTAGTGTTTCTGGTCTTCCTCAAAGACCAATTTTAGTGCCCTAAAAGAAGATCTCAAAGACGCCCTTCAAAGAAGAGGATATAAAGAAAGGTTTTAGGTAAAAAAGGGAAGATCTTTATAGGAGATGTTAAAGATCTTTCACCATGATTAGAAGATTACATTCCATGTTCCAAAGATACTAAACTATTATGGTCCTTGTGTGTGTGTTTTTGTTATGTAATAAGTATTCCGCAAAAGTAATGTAATGTCCTTGTATGTCAAGCTTCAGGTCTCTACAGTTGGTATTAGAGGAAAGGATTAGTCATCCTTTGGAAACTAGGATGCGAGAACTTTAGTGAGATCCGTAGAGATATTTCTAAGGTATTTATTGGGATGTACCTAAGGTTAAGTATAATTATAGGTTATATTCCTAGAATTGCGCTAACGATCTTAGAATTAAACCTAAGATGTTAGATATTTAAGGTACTCCCCCTTTATTATGTTGTTTTCCCTAGCTTGATTTTTGCCTCTCACACTATTCTTTTTGGGTTTTAGACAATGGCTGGAACCCAAATGGATAATTTTGATTAATGAAATGGACAATACAATGATTTTCCTCCTTAACAAACTAATTTTATGGGCGATGTAGTGCAAAATCTTATTGCTATACTTACACAAGCTATGAATCATTCTAGACTTCCAAATGAGCAGTTAAGGGAACAATATTCTATTGAGTCCTTCATGAGGAAATGTCCACCTTCTTTCAGTGGCACTTCTGATCCACTTGTTGGTGAACAATGGATCAGTACCACTGAAAAGATATTTTCAGTTCTTCAATGTTATGACATGATAAAGTCCTCTTAGCAGTATATCGTTTGGAAGGTGAAGCTGATCAATGGTGTAATCTTATCAAGAATATGAGGCAAAGAGATGAAATTGAGTCCATGGAATGGGACAAGTTCAAGAACTTATTTTTCAATAAGTACATCCCTTGTATTCTTCGAACAAATATGGAGATGGAGTTTCTTGAACTAAATCAAAAGGATGATGAATCTGTAGGTGTATACGAAGCGAATTTTACAAGGCTTGCAAGGTACGCATCTGGATTTATCATCCAACCTGAAAGTAAAGTTGATCGATTATTCAGTGGATTAAAACCAAATCTTCGAAGGGCATTAGCTATTAGATACTTCAGTAGCTATGAAGAAATTTTGTGTTGTGCTATCAAGGTAGAAATGTAAGTTGGTGTTACTTATCCATCTCATAGTTTTGAAAAGAAACGAAAGATGGAGTTCAAGGAGAATTCTCAGAATAATGGTGAAAAGAAGATGAATGTTTCCTTATGCTCAAAGTGTGGAAAGAAGCATGGTGGAGATTTTCTTAAAGGGACAAGTAAATGTTTCAAATGTGGAAAGGAAGGTCATCGGGCATTTGAATGCCTCAATGATGGGAAAAAGACGTCTAATGATGCAAACAAAGGAAGGGATACACAGAATGAACCTACTAAACTTCAATGCTTCAAGTGCAAGGAAATGGTGCATTATGCTAAAAAATTCCCTAATCCAAGGGTTAGTGATGATCGACATGAGAAACCACTTAAGGAATAGGACAAAGGGAAGTCACATGCGATCACCATTGGCGATGTTGAATATGATAACAATGTGGTGCAATGATTAAGTGTATATGTAATGGGATTCCAAAATAATGTTGTATATAGTATCGTAGAATATTAGAATAATTATTTATTGGTCTATTGTGGTTTTTAATAATTTTATGGTACCGGTAACAATGGAAAGTGATTGAGATATTTTTGGAAAAAAGATGATATGCGCATAATGAAGGGAAAACGAGAAAATGAAATATTTGACAGTATTCATGAGCTCATTATTGATATACAGACTAAGTGATATCATGGTTTGAGTATATAGAATTTTGAGGATTTTGGTATGTGGAAAGTGTTAACTTTTAACTACATTCATGTTTTCACTAAGGTTCAATGGGTATTCAAGAGAATACATGATTAAGGCCTTTGAATGTTTGGAATGTGACAAAAAAGACATATCTTATGATATATGGGGATCAACGATGGTTTTAAATCTCTGGTAATCGTTTTCCCTATATTATGAGAGTGGACTGCAGTATTATGGATAAGCCTAAAGATTGGAATGGATTATGTTAGACATAAGTTAGTATTGTTTAAGGATAGAATTTTTTTCGATATTATTGATGGAATGTTATAGTAATATAGTTTTAGAAAAAGGACAACCTGCAGGATGGGCGACAACCCATCTCGTCGGACAAGGCCGTGGGAATCGAACCCACAACCGAAGTGCGACTGGCCTTTATCGCCTACCACTGGCCTACAGGAAGTCCCTTTTTAGTAGAAACTAGTTTTATTATATTAAGCAGTATGATATATGAAGTATAAGTCCATTTTAGGAACCATATATCATTAATCTCACTATAGATGGACTTATGTATTCTTTGATAACTTTTCTAACCTTTTGATTGAGACAGATGGAATGCCCCATCATTCTATCACATGATCTGCTAACACATCATGAATGAAAAATTCAACTTCATTTATTTAAGAGATGAAGTGGAAATTTTCCAAAGAACGACCAACGGTGAGACTATACTGAAATCATGAAAGTATTTCTTCTAATTCCAATTTCATCAACTTTAGAGAAATGATCTTGAAAACAAAAAAAATGTTTCCCTAGTGCTCATATATCTGATAAATAAGATGGTACCTTAGATCATCACAAATTTATGGCTTTTTGATTGCTGTCTTTTCCATAGCCATGTTCTCTACCACTCTCCATCAGAACATGATGGTTAGATTTCTCTTCCATATCCATATTTTCACCTATGTGGAAACCCAGTGATTAGTGTATTTGGGTAAAATTTACGTTTCATACTTTTGTTTTTAAAGATTGGTTTTGGTATTTCCTTTTAGGATGTGGGTTTCTATCAAAGAAACTTTCTAATAGTAAACCATTTATAACCCCGACGAATTTCGAGGGTGAAATTCATTTTAAGAGGAGTAGAATGTAACACCCCTTGATTTTATGAAAAATATTCTTTTTAATTTTATTAATGTCTTGTGTTCTACGCTACACCAAACGGAGATTTCACAACATCCATCCTTGACTTGCCTTGCATTACACGCAATCACGACCTTCCTTGATAGCGTGTGTATTACGCAATACCGAGTCTCACTAAACAACGATATACTATTAAAATATAATTAAAACTAACCATTATAAATAGTAATAACCGCCTTTTAAAAATTTAGAAATTTTATCTCTCAAAATGGACTTCATTTTTGGATTTAGAGTATCGAATTTAGCCTAAGGTGAAGTTTTGGTACTTTTCGGATAACTTTCATATTCTGATGAATAGTGAAAATTACTAAATTTTAATTAAAATCATCTTTTTAATTGAAATAATTAATAGTGATAAATTATTAATTTGAGTGGTTTTAAAGTATATTTAGAATATATTTTTACAATTTAATACAGTGTTGGTCATTGGATGTAATTCTACATTTATACCAGACATAAAAAAGTGTCAATCTTTTGATAGTTATTATCTCTTAAGAACACGCTATTTGTTTTGACGACGGGAATTAATTTTTAAATTAATTAATGCAACTGATATGTTTTGAATTTGGTAAAATAGACATCATTTTTGAGTACATAATATCAAATATAGCTTAGGCCTAATTTTTGGTATTTTTCTGGAAACATACATTTTTTGATGAATAGTGAAACCACTAAGTGGTAGTTAAAAAAATGAATTTTTCATAAAACTTAATTTTACCGCTTCTATGAGTGGAATTTCAAAAATCAGAGACACACGGTTGATGTTATTAAGTAAAATGTGGTTCAATGAGATGAAAATAATTTTTGGTGAATAGTTACTTTTTACCTTTTTACCACGGTTAAAAATAAATAGGGTAATTGAGGGTAAAAATGTTATTATTATTACCCTAACACATGTCCTAATTCTATTGGATAAGTTTAATTCGACCAGAAACAACCTTAGGAATAAAATATGATCATTTAGGCCCAGTTGGATTAGATTAGGACATTTATTATTAATTTATTTAAAGAATGGTTAAAATAGTTAAAATCAAAGTTTAATAAGTAAATCATTTTTAATATAGGGTTATACGTAAGATAAATTCGACTATAAATACTCATTAGAAAGATAAAATTATTTCCTACATAATGGTATTTTATTTGTAATTTTTAGTCATTAAATAATTTAATTTATTTATGACACAAAGATGATGCAGTAATTATCATATTAGTGAAATATTGACATAATAGATATTATAAATACCCAAATAAATATAATTTGATACTTTTTATGAATTACACTAATTTTCTAGGTTAACATGGCATGCTAGTATTGATTTAATTAACTTTGGTCGACGTAATCATTCTGTTATGAGTTTCAAAAAAATAAACTATTGAATAGTGTCAAAATTGACATAAAATAATTTTTAAAACAAATATTATATTATTAATTGTTATTTTATTCTTAAAAATATAAGGTTCGTCCAAATGACTTAGATAAGGTTATATATATTAATAATAAACAACTTGGGGTTCGTTTGGCTTCTTATAGTAAGTTTATTAACCTTATAGTGTAGGAACACAAGAAGACACGGAAAAAGTAAAATTATTTAACTAAATGTTAAATCTAAATGATAAGGTTAAAATAGGAACCTAAACATTGGATGAGAGTATTTCAACCCATACCCACATTATCTTTGAAATAAATCAATTTGGAGCTATTTAAAACCGATCTTGACTTTATAATATAATAATATTTTTCGTTATTCCAAAGGTTCCCCTCTCCTCTAATATAAAAGGGCACCCCCTCCCTCTCTTTCTCACACCACATTGAGCCTTCATGCTCTGCCAAACCCTGCCAAATTCTCTTCTTCATTTCCCCAGCAACATCCTAGAGGTTCTGGTCTTCCTCAAAGACCAATTTTAGTGCCCTAAAATGAGATCTCAAAGAGGCTCTTTAAAGAAGAGGATATAAAGAAAGGTTTTAGGTAAAAAAAGGGAAGGTCTTTATGGGAGATGTTGAAGATCTTTCACCATGATTAGAAGATTAGGTTCCGAGTTTCCAAAGACACTAAACTATTACGGTCCTTGTGTGTGTGTTTTTGTTTTGTAATAATTATTCCACAAAAGTAATGTAATGTCCTTGTACGTCAAGCTTCAGGTCTATACAACAATAGATGCAATCTACTTCCACAACCAATAGGCCTTCCAACCCCAACCTATCACAATAGCCAGACAGGTTCACATCACAACACAAGTAGCAAGAAAAATACATCATATCAATTTGGCTCATATCCCGTAAACAAGAAAAATGGGAAACTCAGAACCTTACAAGGGAAATTATCTTTTATCAAACAACTAGTTCTTTAATCCATCTAGGATTAACAAATTTCTTATTCGTAGGTTCCAAATATGAGAAACCTAACCAGTAAGTTAATAACAATAACTAAACATGATTACTACACCAAATTTATTAACATCAAATTACAACAATAAGAATGAGATTCATTTACATGCCTATTTATCTTTATCAAAACAATTTCCGATTAATTCCAAATTTACGTTCTTTACAAACTTCCTTCAAGAATGAAAAACTAAACAAATAAAGAATAGCTATCACACTATCTAAAAAAAGTGTCAATAATATATGATTGATATCATTTTATTTATCCTCTTCAAATTTTAATTATGTCAATTCCATTATGATACAGTGGAATAAATCATACTAACTATACAATTGCACATAAAAGAAAAGAGAAGCAATGAATCCACAACCTCAAATAGTTCTTGATGTTCTTTATATGAGAAAGAGCCACAAAATGGGTTACGATCTCCTACTCCCATGAAAATTGTATCCACCCGATGATGCAGTGGCACCACCACACCGGTCAACACCCATGAAAAGTCCATTAGGAACATAGAGATTGAATTTCATAAAAGGGAGAGGGGAAACAGAAGGATATGTACCAAAAATAATGATGATATAATATACCATATATCGTAGATAGATCGATATTTTTGGTTGTACCAATAACCTAATTGAACTAATACAATGGAAAAAGTTTGATCGCACAACTCTACAAGAGGTAACGAATGGTTCGAGCAACTCATAGATGAGAATAGGGAGGATGAACTATGGATGATGATATCTCATCCCATTAGAAGATTTAATGGAGGAATGGTTTATGATATACTGAATTTTTCATTAAAAATAGATCGCATTAAACCATGTGGTTAGAACAAGTAAAAACATCCCAAGCCTTAGGAGAAATTAATGTAGGAGTTATAGCCTTTGAATCGACCTTAGAGTCTTTATAACAAGTCATTAAATACATTTTAAGTCAAAGGAAACATCAAAGGGGAGGACCTGTAGGATGCTAGAAACACTATTCACATAATCAAAATTTGGAAAAGGAAAAACATTGTTCATGAACCTCACCATTAGAAGCTCCCGCTCTGGAAACACTATTCATGAACCTCACCATTGGAACCTCTCCATTCTAGAAACACTATTCAAGAACATGAAATTTGGAAAAGGAATGAAGTCACAATTGGAACCTCGCCGATGGAATTGTTCCTCGAAGGATCTGTTTATAGAATTGGAATTTGGCAAAGGAAATAGGTCACTGTTGGAACCTCACTGACAGAACTGTTCAACAATGGAAATGTTCACAAAATTAAAAAATTGGAAAAGGATAGTGGTCACCATTGGAACAACACCGATGGAAATGTTCAATGATGTTATTGTTCATAGAGATGGAAATTTGGAAAAGAAAAGAGAGGTTACCGTTGCACTGTTCAAAACTATTTACTATTGTAACTATTCACTGATGGTCATCGATGACACTGTTTACATAAGGTCACTGTTAAACTTTTCACAACTGTCTACCATTGGAACTGTTCACCGATGTTCATAGATGACACTGTCCATAGAATTTCACCATTTCACTATTCACAACTGTCTACTGTTGGAACTATTCACCGATGGTCACTGATGACATTGTTTAAATAAGGTCACTGTTTCACTGTTCAGAACTGTCTACCATTGGAACTGTTCACCGATGGTCACCGATGACACTATTCACATAAAGTCAATGTTTCACTGCTCACAACTGTCTACTGTTGGAACTGTTCAGTAGTGGTCATCGATGACATTGTTCACATAAATGAAACATAGGCTATGTTTTAGGGATAAGTCACCTAGACCTCTCGAAACACCTCTTACACCTGATTTTTGCAATGTAATGGATGAGAGAAGACTGAGCCATTAAATTATATACCTCTCAAAAAAATTATCATCCTCAATATTTCAAAACCCACCTAAAGGTAAAATGAAAAGGGTTTTGAACAACCACCCATCGAGATACCTCTCAAAAGAGATAAATCCAAAAGAAGCAAAAAAAGAAATATGTACTATAAACATGAAAGGTTTATAACCACAAAGGCTACATCAATACATTAAAAGATATAAAAATCAAATATATCTAGTTACTGCGCACGTATATGTGACTCTCATTCCTAAGTATTCTCATCCATGCCACCATGTCACCACAATACATGATCTAAGGGGATAGAATTACCACAGATCACCTTCTCTTTGCGGTCTTAGATCTCTATAGGTCGATCCTCAATGATCGCATCACCATCAACATCGATCTCTCTCTAATTGATGATGGGTGATTCATTATGAAGATAATGAAGCAGTTGTGATACATGGAAAAGATCATGTATCTAACTCATCAGTGGGGAAAGATGTACTCGAAACGACATAGCTCCTACACGAGCTAACACCTCAAAAGGCACAACAATCCTGGGCGAATGCTTACTCCCACAACCAAACCTTTGCTTCCCATGATGGGGAGAACCTTCAGAATCACATGATCCCCAACATAAAACTCTAAGGGCATCCTCCTTTGATGAACATATGAAATTTTATGATCTTGATTTTTCTTCTTCCACATTCAAATTTCCTAAACCATCTCTATTGTATTATGCAGTTGTTAAGATCCATGAATTTATGACTCTCCAACCCCAGTCTAGAACAATGGAGAATGGATTGGTCGGCAATAAAAGGATTAAAATGGTTCATACCAATGGTGTATTGAAAACTATTATTGTAAGTGAACTCCACCAAGGGTAAGTTACTCATCCACAAACCTTTGAAATCAAGAACATAATTTGTAACATATCTTCAAGATATTGGATGGTTCACTCTTTCATACCATCCATTTGGGGATGAATTACAGTGTAAAGTCATATCGTAGAACCGAAAGAATGATGGAGTCCTCTCCACAACCAAGATGTAAAGTGAGGATATTAATCAGAAATTATTGTCCTTGGGACTCCATGAAGTCTCACCACATCTTCCAAATACTTCCTCGTCAAAACATCCACTAATCTCAACTCCATGATTTCTAAAATGTGGGATGAATTTTTTTTAAAATTTCCACTACCACCAAAATAGCATTATGTCCTCTTGGAGAACTAGGTAAACCAATAACAATGTATATTTAGATTTCCTCTCACTTCCAATAAGGAATATCAAATGGCAGGAGTAGACCACCATAAACACAGTGTTCGACCTTCACCTTCTCAAAGACCAAACATCGAACCACAAACTCCGCAACTTCACACATTAGTCCTGACCACCAACACTGGATACTCAAGGCTCAATACATCATTGTCACGCTGGTATTCAACGCTAAAGGAGAAGTATGGAACTGTCTGAGAACTGTCTCACACATCGACAAAGGAACAAATACCCTTCCATGTTTTTCATCATCAGACCAACCATCAGGGACCTCGCCAAAAAAAAATCTGTCTCCCTATAACTCCACCTCTAGATCCCCAAACTGGGACTCTTGCATCTTCTGCACTATATATTACTACATCATCATCTAAAAAAGACAACATATGCCCCCATATTTTCATTTATTGAGATGTAATGCTGCCAGTTCTTCTATTATTCTCTAGGAGTCACCAGATTCATGCACTGCATCACCATGTGACTTCCCCCTGAGCACAAGAGCTAAAAATTACCTTTTATAGGTTTATACTATATTTCAAAGTTTTATTCCTATAATAAAGTCATCCACTAGTGTTGTCACATGTTTATGTCACACAGGAAGATAACATACCTCATGATCTTATGATCAGTGAATACCACAATGCACATAGTAATGAGGTAATGTCTCCACAACGTCCGATAAAACATCATGGATAACAACTCAAGACCATTTGTGTCATAGTTACATTAATGGGGATGAAAATTCCAAGACTCATAAGAAGCAATTGATCTTTACTCCATTAGAACACATCCTAACCCTAGATGGGAAGAATCATAGAGAAAATCAAACTAAACTCCCTCAACTGGAAAAAAAGAACTAGATAACTTACTAACACCTCATTAAGATACTCGAAGTCTACCTGACACTGATTAGTCCACATGAAATTCTTATCCATCCTAGTAAAAGCTGTCAGAGGATTCACAACTCATGAAAAATTGGCTATGAAACTCTTGTAGTTGCTTGTGAGACCAAGGAAACATTTCACCTTTGACACTGTTTTGGGGGGTGCCCAAGACATAACATCTTATATCTTCTATGGATCCAAAGCTACTCCCTTATAGGACACAAAATTCCCCATGAAATGGACTACCTGATCCCAAAACTCTTACTTCGTCAACTTCCCAAACATCTGATGTTGACGAAGAACTCACAAAACAGCGTGTAGATGCTCTGCATGATCCTCCTCAGACGTGGTGAACACAAGGATTTCTTCAATGAAAACCACCATGATCATCTCAAGGAACTCATATAACACAACTTTCATCAATACCACATATAGAACTGGGCCATTTGGCCTGCCAAAAGTCATTAAAACGTTCTCATAAATCCTATGACGGCAACAGAAAGCAGTCTCCGGGATATCCTCATCCTTAACATGAATTTGATGATATCATGACCACAAATTGATCTTTGAGATGAAAATTACTCTATTTATTTGATCGAATAAATCATAAATATGTGGTAGAGGATAGCGATTCATTATTGTTATTTGGTTTATGCGATGATAATCTACACACAAACAAAAAAAACCATCATCCTTCTTCACGAACAGAACCGGTGCACCCTAAGGTGACACACTCGTCTAATCAAAACCAGACTATAACAGACCGCCAAGCTATATACGTAGCAATCATAACTCTGAATTTCCCATCCTATATAAAGACATTGAGATAGTAGACACTCCTGTTAGTAGCTTGATCTCAAACTCAATATCTCATTGAGGGGGTAATGCTACAAACATTTATGGAAATACATTAGGGTACTCTTAAATGACCCTTGGAAACACAAACCACTGAACCTCTAAAGAAATCATCATCAGATTATCCATCATGGATTATAAGGACCAAACACGCCTCTGACCCATCTAAGGGTCTCACTTGACAACTAACACTATCATCTATCCATTAGCATTGAAGAACACAACCTGTCTCTTGAAGAAATCAATGATAGCATGCACCGAATTAAACCAATATATGCCAAGGATGGAATCTTATGGTTATATCCGTAAACATTTAAAATATCTCCAAGAGTGGATACTTCCCCAACAATATCCCACAATATCATAAAACTTCAAAACAATTCAGATCGAACTCCAACTGGCATAGTCAATGCAAAGGGCACTGGAAGCCTCTCTACCTCATGTCCCAATGAATGGAAAATGGTAGGATAAATTAAGGAGTGTGTCACTCCTAAATCAAAAAAGGAATTCACCAATGTTGAAAACAAGATAATGGTACCTCCAAAGATGTATGTCCCACCTAGAGCTAGAAACGCTAAAGCATGAAGCTGACCATAACCTCCTCCATGACCACTCTAACTCGGATAAAAACCACCACCATGGATGCACTCTGCTCTCTAAGGATGGAAAAAATTATGGGGTTGTCCTCTACTAGCACCATCTACCCTCTATTTATCTAAAGCTGCTGTAACCTACTACAACTGCCAATGTTGGAGCTTCCTTAACAGAGGATCCTAGATCGGAACACCTGGTGCACGATGACTACTCTGAAAGGCTAGGAACTCACGCTACTGATAACCTTAACCACCACAAATAAAACAAGAGCCTAATACCTTGGCATAGGCCTTAGAGATGCTTCCCCTGGATAAACGTGATACAGAGGGAAAGGACCTACCCCTGGCCGAATGGAAACTCTTATATCATAAAAACCTGGATCCTCAGACCTCAACACGGCTTTGGGAGGAATCATGATGAATCCCCTCTCTTGATGATCTAGTTCTGGACATATATCTCTCGACGACCTCTTCCCTTTACAAGACCTCATGATATTTATTCATCATAAAGGCGTTCACATGGAATTGAATTTATGGACACAAAGCCTCCTTGAAATGCCTTGACGTTTCCTCCTCATACAAAATTAAGTCTGAAACATACTATTAAAGGTTCCTATAATGGATTTAATACTCTTGAAAACCAGATCTCCCCTATAGAAGTGTAAAAAGTTCATGGAGTCTGGATGCCTTTGCGGTCGTAGAAAGAAACTCGTCTCTAAAAAAGTCTCAGAACTCTTCCCATGAGATCACTTTCTCATCATGATCCCCGAGGAAAAAGAACCACCACTTCATCACTACTCTATACAACATCTTCATAAATAAGGACACCCAATACTCTTTCTATGAATGGATTGAACTGAATCCTATCTCGACCACCTCCAACTAGTATTCCATGAATACATGTGAAATGAAGCCCTTGTAATTCTGTCGACTCTGGCACTGAAAATATTTTAGTGTCCTCCATGAAGTTTAATCGTCATCAACCTCTACCGAGTGGAGATCTACTGGAAAAACCTTCTGGACATATTCTATGTGATCTTGACATTGACCTGGATCCATACCTATAAAATAAATAACATTTAGTGCTCCTAAACATGGAATATGGAAGTCTCATCATTAATTAATTAATTGTCTTCTTTTGTTAATTTTAGGTTAACCTATCACAAGGTCTACCCATTCAAATAGAGGAAAAAATAAGAATGATGCATGATCCTTTCCTCGGTCTCTAACCTTCCACTAGTTTCACCTCATTTAGTAGCCATTGTAAACTTAAAGGTAAGTGCATTTGATCATTGGGGGCCCTAAACACCTATGTCTCACCCAGTCTATAGTGTTTACATCACTTGCTATCTTGACTGACATTGTTTCCCTACCAACCCATGCTACCTCACCTATGCCTAACTCCAAAATCCATCCCATACCTCATCCTATCCTTTGATACCACTATGTCATGACCCCCTATCCAAAAATTGTAACCCTCTTGGGCTAACAATGTGAGAAGGGTGAAAATGACCCCTGAGTCCCGAATCTATAATCCCCTAGGCTGTGACTAGAACCAAGCGTATAATAAACACACAAATGGGAGGCATTACCCTCTAAGTGAACACATGCAGAAGAGAGAGATAAGATAAACACTAACCAACTCCAACTCAGACATCAATATGAATTAAATCCCAAGTACATGTATGTAATGTCTTGAAAAACAACTACAACTGAAAAGAGAAAACTACATGTATCCATCTGAAAGTAAAAACAATATCAAATACAATCCCCAACAGCTCCTACAACCCCAATCTAATAGAAACTAGCATGATCTCCAAAATGCTCCAAAAGACCTAAAAACAGTTTATATATTCATAGGGTGGGTATTACAGTATACTTATTGGGATCCTCCCCATAGAATCTCATGAAAAAGTAAAGAGAGCATGCTAAAGCACTAAGAAAAAAAACTGAAACCAACTCATCACCTAAATAGGTATATTATTTTCCAATACTCACCATGGATTCTCTCACCAAGTAACACATAAAAGAGTATATAATATTACAAATAATATCGAGGGTACCCCACTACTACTTTCCCACTGGTTTTACACTTTTCCAACACGTCGCACGTCCTAAGAATCTCTCTCAAAATGGCTTGCTTGCAGACACCTAGGAGAAGAACCACAACATGAACCTCGTGTATCCAAACCACTATGTCCATGTATGATAAGTAACCATGTAGTTTTTGGGAGACACCACAACTTGTATAATGTGTATCATACATCTGGTATTACACCTCATGCCATTACAGCCCATACAGTGTGTAAGGATCCTGAATCCATCATCACATATACACATTACACCTATAGAAGTCCATACGATACTATATCCAGAATATATGTGTGTGAATAAACAGAAGCCATTAAATCCCTATATGGGGATAACTAACCACTGTGCCTACCAACACATGTATCTACCAATAGAAGAGAGTGTGGCCAAAGGGGGTAGTCATCCATCCATCCTCCGACCTGAATGTTAGGAAAAAATCACCCCCCAGAGCTCAGAATATTCAGGTTGTCAATGTCTAAAACTGAAGGGGTGGAGTAGCATACATAAACAAAAAAAGTACAGAATATACAATAGCTCAGAACGACACTATGGTCATAACCTAGTCTTAGACTCAACTACTGCTAACATCTCTTAGACTCCCGGCTTCCACTTCTATGACTAGGAATTCTATAAGCACATAACTTGTTTAAGAGATTTGAAAAATGAATTCATTCCATTATTACTTGTTTATCTTTATGTCAATTAATTCGTTAAAAATTAATTAACCGTTAACAATTACTCATTAAATTTCATTATCATCACACACAAAGTATATAGTTCCTTTAAAATTATATCCTCAATAATTCGTTCCAGCAAGCTCTAACCCCATGGGTTAAAATCATTCATTCAATTATTTATTAACAAAATTACCTTCCCATATTCCCAGTAATTCATGAAAAAAAATTTATAATAGTAAACACAATGGGGATCAATACATTGAGTATATAACCACTCTTCGAGTCATTTATGCCTATAGAAAGAGCGTAAACCCATCCTCCCTTGAGAATGATAAAACCTAAATCATGTGGCATACCCCACATGCCTTCTCCCATTTTTAAAGAAGGGTTGGTAATAATAGATTCCTTGAGTAGTGGGGAAACTAAAGAAAAAACTAATCAATGAAACGTCAAGCATCCAAACATTCACATCCAACCTGTTCCATCATCCCTGGTGTCCTCTTTGGCACCCACATGCATAAACCGTTGCATCATGCCACTCTAGGCATTATCTAATACCACATCTAATAGGCCTCCCTACACCAACATATCAGAGAAACCATCCAGGACCACATCACAACACAAGAAACAAGAAAAAAACATCATATCAATTGGACTCTTAGCCCTTAAACATGCCAAAATGTTAACTTATAACCCTACAAATAAAACTGAATTTTATCAAAAAACTAGTTCTTTAATCCATCTTGGATTAACAAATAAATTGTTCGTAGGTTCCAAAAATGGGAAACCTAACTAGTAAGATATCACAAATAATTAACCAAACTTACTGGACCAATTTGATTAACTTCAAATTACAACAATAAGAACAAGATTCATTTACATGAATCGTTATCTTTTTCTAAAAAAATATCGATTAATTATGGCTTTAAGTTCTTTACCAATTTTCATCAAGAACGAATAGGTAAATGAAGGAATCAAAGAAATCAAACAATCTAGAAAAGTAAGAAGCAATAACATACAATCGATATCAATTTATTTATACGGTTCAAATATATATTATGTCAATTCCATTATCATCATGATGAATAAAACATGCTAACTATACTATTTCACATAATAGAAAATAGAAGCAATGACTCCCCTACATCAAATGGTTCTTGATGTTCTTTATACCTGAACAATCCACACAATGGGTTACAATCGCCCCCTTCCAAGAAAACTGTATACACCTGAGTATGAAGAGACACCACCACACCGGTCCACACCCATGAAAAGACCATTAAGATCATGTAGATAACGTTCCATTAAAGGGAGAGGGGAAACATAATGATATTAACCCAAAAGAATGATTAGAAAACATACCTTAAATCCGAGATCGATTGATATGCCTTGATGTAAAAAAAACAAAGGGGAACCTATACAAAGGAAAAGGTTTGATCACACAAATCTACAAGAGATAATGAAAGGATCTAGCATCTCATAGCTGATAACAAGGGGGAATTACTAGGGAGGATGATAACTTGTCCCTTTAGATGATTTATTGGAGATGTGGTTTAAGATATGTTGGATTTTCTATTAAAAACAGTTTGAATTAAACCGCGTGGTTTCACAAAGTAAAAACATCCCAAACCATAGGAAAAATTAATATAGTAGTTATGAACTTTTAATGGGCCTTAGAGTCCTTAAAAAAGTCTTTAAATGCATTTTTCATCAAAGGAATCATCAAAGGGGTGAAACTGTAGGAAGCTGGAAACACTATTCACAAACTCAATATTTGGCAAAGGAAAAACATTGTTCACGAACCTCACTGTTGGAAGCTCACCATTTTGGAAACACTATTCATGAACCTCACCATTCTGGAAACATGATTCATGAATTTGAAATTTGGAAAATGAAAGAGGTCAACATTGGTACCATACCAAAGAAACTGTTCAACTATGGATCTGTTTATAGAATTTAAAATTTGGAAAAGGAAAGAGGTAACCATTGGAACCTCACCAATAGAACTTCTCACTGATGGAACTGTTCAACGAATTAAAAATTTGGCAATGGAAAGAGATCACAATTGGAACCTCACCGATGGAACTGTTCAACGATGGAATTGTTCATAGTGTAGGAAATTTGGAAAAGGAAAGAGAGGTTACAATTGCAATATCCAAACTGTCTACAGTTGGAGCTGTTCACCGATTGTCACCAATGAAACTCTTCACATAAAGTCACTATTTTACTGTTCACAACTATCTACCATTGTAACTATTCACCAATGGTCACTGATTACACTATTCACATAAGGTCATTGTTGCATTATTCATAGATATCTACCATTGGAACAGTTCACCGATGGTTACCAGTCACACAGTTTACATAAGGTCACCATCGCACTGTTCACAACTATCTATCGTTGGAACTGTTTACTAGTGGTCACCGATGACAGTGTTCACATAAGGTCACAAATGCACTATCCACAACTGTCTACTAGTGGAATTGTTTATCGATGGTCAATGATGACACTGTTCACATAAATTGAAAATTGGGAAATTATTGTGGATAAGTAACCTTGAACTCTTGAAACACCACATAGACCTGACTTTCGCAATGTATTGGATCAGAGAGGCCTAGGCCATTATATAATCTGCATGATTTGAATTTTCAATTTATGAATAATTTTTATATTATATTATATTAAATTGGTAATGGATAAATTGTTACTTCAAATATCATAAATTCTCATTATCATTGATAATAATGAACATTAACACGGATGATTAATTATAATGATGAATGAGGTTGGGGGTCCACAAATAATTAAGCTATTATTTATGGGAGAATTGAACTATGTTCTATTTTGGTCTGAGTTTCAACAATTTGGATCACTGAATGGTAATGAGAATAAAAAAAATATAATAGAATATTATTATTAGATTAAAAGTTCAATATGTTAGAGATGGATTCTAGAGTCACACTTGATGGTTTTGTTTTTAAGATCCTTATGATATAATCATGTAACAAAACATGATTGGATATTTGATAACTAAATATATAATAATAGACTAAATAATCCTTAATTTTATTTTAGAAGTGTGGGATTTTTTTAACCATGATGGATGATAATTTAATGATATCAATAATGCTTTATATATAACAATTATCTCTTTGGTTTTATTCAACTTGAATTTTCATGGATGAGGTTTCCTGGAGTTATATATAAATGGTTGTGAATAATTATGGTTATCAGGGGTTTAGGGAATTAGGAAAAGAGTTGGAGAATACTATGATGCATAAAACATCAACTATTGTATGTATGATATTCCATTCATTATATAGTATGTTAAAACGAGTACATAAGATATTTTTTTAATTTAATATTAAAATTTAGTAAATGAAATACAACTATTATATGAATTAAATTCTGTATATGGATGTTTTGAAATTATGAATAATATTTCTTATGTTCTATTTAATAATTTCCTTTGGATGATGAAAATATTTCCATTTATTTGTTGGAAATGTCACACATGTATTAGGATTCATATTATTTTGGGATAATATAGAATATATATAATAGATCATATATAATATTCCATTGAGATTAATTATTATTATTATATTTATACTATATAATTCATTCTAAATTGTACATAAAATATTGGAGCATGCTTATATGATATTAATGTTCATCCCCTTTTTATATAAGATATGACAGTTTGAAATAATGTATGTGTAATTGTGGATTTAAAACATATGATCCTAAGATAATATTCATTTAATAAATCGAATCAAAATAGTGATGAATCAGTGATTCAATCTAATTTATAAGGATAGATTATATGAGATGAATTTTTAGAGATTCATTGAATGATAATTTAAGTATTTCAAATAGAATATTTAAAACTATTATTGAAAATCTAATCTAGACCATCCTTTGGGATATAATTTTTTTTATAAAATAGGGTATTATTGTTTTTGTAATAAGAGGGAGAGTCCTTCATATTCAAATTGTATAGAAACTAACACACTCCAATATTTTAATATATGTAAAAATAATGATGGAATGTTTTTTGTGACTACAAAATAGAGATAGATTTACAAGAATCATCATGATTGATCATTATTTATAGATAGACTCTTAAAGAGTGAGGAGATTTTACTACTAAAAATGTCCATTAGGGTTAAAGATGGATTTTAAAGAATTAGACACTATATTATATCAAATTACGGATAATATATTATTTATTATGAATGTTAGAGAATAATGTTGACAAATTAGTAATGACAAAAATGATAAACTTTTACTTGAATTCCATGGTTTTGAGAAATAAGATCTTATATTGTTCTTTTTTGATATCCTCATGTTCAACAGATGATTTTTTCAATATTTTCTCACGAATAATGTTGCAAACATGTAGAAACCATTATAATTTTCTATTAAAATTAACATATATCATAATATGAAATCATTGGAATCATGGATGTATTTTTCCATAATACTGTGACCTCTCAAAAACAGATATAATAGATGATAAGTTAATTTGAAATTATCTTTTAATCAAATTTATTCCTTCAAAAGATTTAAGGATATAATGTACTTTTCTCTTTTAATCACACATTTTTTGGTGATAATATTTTTCTTTGAATTTATCCAAATATAGAAATGATTAGTCATAGACATTGGGGGACAAAATTGTGAAATATCCCTTGTTCTATGTACTTTTTGCACTTCAGATGCATACAATTAAGGGTGATATTTAATTTTGGGCGGATAGAGATTTTATCTAGTGACATAGTAAAATTTAAAAGATTAAATTATCATAATAGTACCAATTTTTCTTATCCCATTCTCAGTTTCACAAATCTACATTCTTAGAACATCGTGATATATTATAACTTTTAATGTTATCTTTTAATGATCCAATCATAGATGCAGGGAAAAATATATTTTATTATTCTATAAATAATTTTTTTCTTTCATTAAATGAAAATAGTAACATGTAACTAACAGTAGGTTGATTCATTATTTTTTTATTATAGAAATAAAGATATAGATTCAATTAAAATGGGTACAACACAACATGAGAGTGATTTTCTGATGAATTTTTTTTGTAAAATTAATTGAGAGGTTAATCGAAAAATAAATAATTTTTTTGTATTGATATTTTCTAAAATATATATAAATAAGTGTTAAGAAAAATCATTTCCAAATTAATATTGGATAATCAAGAAAATATATTTTAGGGGATCATTAGTGTGAAATATGAAATGATTTATATTTAGAGATAAAATAATAAATATATAAACATTTACTATGCTGATAATATTAATAATATTTTTCCACGGTGTGAATGAATTTTCAATAATATGTGAGGTTTTTTATTTTTTAAAATATATAACCATTGTTATGAAATTAATGAGAAGTGTTCCATATATTTTAAAAGGTATAAATTATTCTTTTGAAGGAAGAATTAATTAATATATTTACATGTTATATAATATAAAAATTAATTTTAAATAATGAATGATCTTATACCTAAGATGAATTTCAAGGAGGAGATTTTGATTTCATTCAAATAAATTTAAAAACATAATATCATTATAAATAATTATTATTAATCTAGTGAACATAAATATTCTGATTAAAAGTATATATAAAATAAGTGGATAATGGTTCTTATCATATTGAAATTTATTAATGGAATGAGTAACAAAGTTAGGAAAATAGTACTGAAATGATTATGTTTGGACTAAATTTGAAAATTTTATACTAACTATCCAATGAATAAAGGTTTTGATTATGATATGATAGAAAATATGAAATCTATAGGAAGAATATATGGATTAAATACTCTAATTAAGATATGTATAGATAATATGGATAGAAAATATTCAACAGATGGAAAAAAGAAACATCATTATAAAAGATTCAGATTACGACTATATTTCATGAAGTCAATTTGAATTACATATCCTTAAATTGGTCATGAATATTATGGATGATGTATAAAAAAAATGTAGAAATATTAATAAATTATGAAGATGGTGAATAAACCAACACATTGCACATTTTGAATACTGTGATTATAGAATTTCATTACTGAAACACCAAATACAAGTGGGAAACTAAATATGTAATTAAATATGTGTAAAAGATAAGTATAAGTCATGTTTAATTTTCAAAAAATGATTATATTGAGGAAATAATTACACTCAAGGTGATGATTTCTAAAGAATAAAAATTTTTAAAATATTTTAAGAAGAAAACTATATCTAATGAAGAGTGATTAAATATGATATAATCATGGTGTCTTGATGATATAAATTCAAAGAAAATTTGAGGTTACTACAAAAAATGTTTGGATAAAAATAATTATTCATCAAAAACATTTTAAAACCATTAAATATTAGTAAGAATATACGGTTATGTTCCATAGGAACAATTTATTAATTTTTTCAAAACATAATGCTCTATAGATAATATTTATAATGTTTCAACAGTTTAATATATTTAAAATACTACTATTATATTATGAGTAGATGTATATTTCTAAAAAAGGGAAATTTTCTCAAATTTTTTTTAAAATTAAGCATCAAATATACCTAGTAAACTATGATGATTTCATAGAGAGAATCATTAATTTTTTGATGACCCACATTGTTATGTAATATCATTTTTATGGGAAATATTTATTTTTTCTTCATGAGTGGGGGAATTTAAAATTATTGATATTCAAATTTATAGTTTGATGGTAAGAACATATAACTAATATTTTTACGTTTTTTAGGGTATTGTTAGTGCTTCAAGTTATATAGTGGGAAACAATAAGGGTTTGGGTGATCATGTTCATAAATATATCTATCAGTGAATCTTTAGGAGGTTACATGTATGTACCATTTTTTGGATACATGTATTGTGTAGTGAAAAATACAATCTTTGGAGGGTGTAATGCCTAGTTTTGTGTGATTTCTATGAATTCACAATGTGGGAAATATAGATGGGGAGATTCTAGTTTGAAATGATATTATGTTGCAGATATGTGAAAATATATTACTACCAAATATATATCTTCACCATAGAGGGAAAACATGGTTGTTGTTCCATTCCTAGTGAAGTTGGAACCCTTAATGAGTGAGAGCGGTGCCTAGTTTTTTCCCTTTAGGATTCATATATTGTGTAATATCCTTGTTAATGGAAATATTTCAAGGGAAAATATTAAAATAATTTCTACTCATTATGGAGTTGACCATAGAGTGTATCGCATAGTGCTCACCATGCCTCAGATAAAATATACAAACGATATTAAGACCCATTATTATTTTATAATAATATGTAGTTCATTTTTTTATAATTTCCCCTTTTCATTTTAAAAGTACTATCCAGAAATGTATAAACATTATATATTATCCCCTCTAAAATACCATATGTTATTCCCCTTAGATGTTGGGTTTTATTGGGGGGAATAATATTGTTTTTTTAGGTATGATTAACTATTTTTAATCCATACTAATTTTTCATCTTCATTGTCCCAGATATTGGATGATCTATGAATATGTTCTGAAAAACATCTAAATAGGTATGGAATAATTGATTCAATATTATGTTTATTTTGGCTTAGGAAGAAAGAGGTTGAACCGAGAGAATGAATACACATTGTTTCTCTCTAATTCATTAATGGTATATTTAATAGTGAATTATAAAGCAATTACCACAATTTTCCTTATAATTATATCCATATTTTTTCCAAGTGATGGGTATTTTATTTCATGGTATACTATGAGTGTATCATGGGAGGTTTATGTACCATTTCTTTTGATTTTAGCGATCAAATATCTCATACTGTTTTTTTACTATCATTCCCCCATGGTTTAAAATAAATAACTATATATAAATTATTATAATTAAATATATTTGTTTGGATTGATATATATGATCGAGTGATGGAATGATGTTTGATTAGGCGTGGATGGTCATGGTTGAGGATGTTTTTGGAGTCATGAGGGCAATAACACCACATTTTAGGTATGGGTCATTAAAAATGCCATTAGCACTATGCAATTATTATGTTTTTTTCATATGTTTTATTTCTATAATATAAAATAAAACATTAATTTTTTAATGATTTATTCTTTAACTTATATAAAATTAAAACGTGCCAAGGGAGATAATGGAAACATGAATAGTAGGTGATACCTCATCCAACAAGAGTTTAGGGATCCTAAATAATGCTTTTATAAGTGACACATGGATACTATAAGTGTAATGATTAAATAAATTTACCTAAAAATGTGTGTATAGAGTTTTTATGGCTATGTGCCTCCATATATTTGAAAATGTTCTATAGTGATGTTATACAATATATAATTACATGATAACCATGTCACAAAGGGGGGTTTGGATATGAGTGGACTACGGTATGACATAGAGATAAAATTTGATTCACATATTCTAGAAGGGTTTTAGGGTAGTATAGTGTTGGAATAAGTGGAATAGTCATTACTGTGAAAGTGATATAATTGGGTGACTCACATGTAATGTAGAACACAATATTGTGGGTGGATTTTAGTCTTAGTTAGTTTTATAAGGACAATAAGACCTAGGGATATTGAAGAGTTTTGAAAGATAGAGTTTCCAATATGTATCAATTCGAGAGATTTTTGATGTATATAAGAGATAATTTCCTAGAGGGATTCATTGGTGTTTTCCTGAATATTTTTCATTGAAATTCCATGAGGTTCAATGCTAGATAACTGAATATAATCTTCGGTGTGTAGTTTTATGTTTTAATGAATATAAAATATAATATTTAGGATGTAATTTCGAAAGGATTGGGGGATAATGTAGAACGATGAGTGTTTGATATGATTTATTGCTAGTGAGAGAAGATAGATATAGTTCTGACAAAAATTAGTGGACACCCTTATAAGAATAATAAGGATAATTTTTTTCTTATTGTTGATGGTTTTGGGGTACTATTATTTTATTTAGGATCTCATCCTTACTAGATATACTTATTTTCTAGCATGTAAGGATATGTAGAGCTCGTTATATATGGCTAGAACCTTACTGATTAAATGGTCACCTTATAGGGTGGGTGATGATCCATATCTATCTAATTCTCCATGAAAATTACTAGGTGAGAATATTTATTTAGGTATACAATTTGATAATTTTTTTCAATATATGAATGTGGATAATCACATGTGTTCTTGATCATTTTATATACATTTCTACGGTGGGAGTTCATATTCTCTGGTCTTCGTGAAGATAGTATATATTATTTTATGGTAGAGAGTAGTAATAATTCACATGTTTACGATGATATGATGTCTAATTCTAAGTTGGGAGTGGGAATTTTTCAGTTTTTTAAATGATACAATATATAATTGCAGGTGGGGATTTTCTATACCCATGGGTTCCAAATGATACGATATATGATTCAATGTGGGGAGCAGTTATTAACCTAGGATCTTAGTGATATGAAATATTATAGATTTTTTGGGGTTTCAAACATCATTATTGGATAATATAAGTTATTCTAGAAAACTTATATTCATCTGGTTTCACACTAATTTACTGTGAGTTTTGATGTAGTTTAAAATCATTTTTACGTTGTCACATTCTCCATATGTTCTATGGTATGACATGGTTCCTCCCATGTTGTCATATATTATACTATGATATATCTATCACAAACCTATGAAGGTATGGATTATTTTTTGTGTCACCATAAAACCTAAGGACAAATGATATCAATGTTATTATGTTAATAGATGTTTATTATTCAGGAATATGAAATCATGAATACAATAAATTTTCAAATTATGTTATGTAAACAATAGTTGTTGGCCTACTGGCATAAAACAATAAACCTTATTTAGAATCAATTACACTTAGGTACCTTCGAAGAAATTAATTATTGTAGGTTCAGGTAAGGTATATTCCATGTGTTTCATCAGATTTCAAGATAATATTGATAGAGATAAGTTATAGGGCCCAAGCTAATGATAAACACTACGTATATTTTTATTAATTTTTTATATTTTAAATTTTGTCAGATTAATGGGTGTATAGTTTTTATATATTGTTATTTTTTATTTTTTCAATTTTTTATAAAACGAATATGTATTATGGGTTTTTTCACATTAAAAATTTTGAGGCTATTATTTGGCTATATTTACTCATTTCATCACTCTGATTGGATTTTATAATCTCCCTACGGTAACTCCTTATACCCTTACTATTATAAAATGACTATAAGACAATAGGAGGCTTTTGTAAGGTCTTTTATGACAAAATTTTTATCAATGATGGGTGTTATCTCCCTTGGGTATAGTACGATTTGGTATTAGAGTATGTTTTTCTCCAAAATTCAAGACACTGTATATAGGGAAAATGGATGTGTCGAAACATGTGGTAGACCATAAAGTGGTGTAACATTAAGACCATTATTGTTTGGATTTTCATGTTAATAGAAATATTTTATTTATATTTTTCTTTTTCACTATTAAAATTATGATAATTATTTAATGACGATCTATGTATTTTAGATTTTTTGGAGGTATTTTTCTCTAGGTCTATAGAGGAGTGTGGATTGTATACGTGAACATTATTTGAAATGTTCGATTATTTTAAAATTATTATTCTTACAAATGTTTTTTAAATTTATGTTAGAGAGTTCAAATATTTAAATATTAAATAACTAAATATATGTTGTTTTCACATTTAACATATTGGTGGGATTCTAGGTATATTGACCGTGACATATAATTCTTATGATATGTAATATGGATTTCTCGAAAGATATTATTCTAAAAATGGATACATAGTCCCTCCATACACAAGATGAGTAGTATCCCAATGTGGGTTGGGTTAAAAATTATTTTCCATGATACTTGTTCTAGATAGATGAAATGGGCTTGATTAATTAATGTATTAACAAGAACCTATTTGGTGTTTTTCCATTTATCATCTTGCTGGAATAATTATTAAAAAAATATAAATATGGTAACTTGATATGAACCATCACATAATTAGGTTATTATGTTCTAAGGTATGATTTTGTGATCCTTTAGGTGAAGTCTACCAAACTGATTCATTGTGAAGATTGATGGCATAGGGTGGGTGATTTACTATGATTGTGATTCCTGGTATATATGTGTGTGAACATTAGATTATTTAAATATTTATTTAATTATGAAATAATATTAGTGATTAAATCATGGATTTTTATTCTATTTTTTATGTGTTTGAAATGAATGGGATGGAAGGTCAACTAGGTAAAACATCCCTCAAGCATCATCTTGGTAGGTTATTACTCAAGATGATATGAGTTGAGTCAGGTGAAGGGGCTTCACTGGTGAGTTTAATTCTATTCATTTTTACTTAGATAATAGGGTATAATGAGAAAATATATAAAAAGAAAATTTTTTACCATCATACTTTTTGTTTGAAATGATTTTATACAACATTTTCAATTAAAATGGTTCATGGATCCAATTATTATGTAAATCATTTTATTATTCATATGTATCCTTGAGAATGTTGAAAAACTGGTGATGATAATGAAAGACATGCATAATGCCATGGTACATTGGGATGTAAATTAATCTGTGTGTCACCACATTTTTCCTTAAGGGTTGAAATTATTGGTAATTATTAGTTAGATTCATAGATCGACTAATTCTAAGTATTTTCCTTAATGATATTGTTGATCATGATCAGAGATGACTACATTTTGGATGGGTTGATCACTGGTAAATAATTATGGTTTAGAAATTAATCCCATTTTAAAATTGATCATGTCATTATCCTTGAAATATGTGAAATTTTAGGATAAATATAAGTCATTCAACATTGATTTTTTTGGTATATGTAAATAAGCTATGATAAGAGCATGTTTAGTTGTGTAGCTAGTTGAGGCTTGATGATGTATGCATCATGAGACCATGAGTTAGGTTGTGTGATCAGATTATATAGGTGAATACACCTATTGGGATTGTATGATATTTAGATAAATAGGAGATAGGAACTTATGATATGGTTCTCATAGATTCACTATACCTTGATTAGAAGAGAGTGGGAATTGAAAGTCTATCTAGGTAAAAGAATTGATCTATGTGAGAATGAAGAAGATAGTCACAAGTTATGCATGGATAATATTGAATTATTGGGAATGATAGTCTCCATGAGATTATTGATTACGTGGTTACCAAGGGATACAATGATTAACAATCGTAGCCCTTTATAGTGACAGTTGATATCATGAATGGATTGGAATTTTTTGGTGCCTTCAGTTTGAGATTATTCCTTGACACAACATATTAGGAATGTGTGACCATGGATTTGGTGGACTGAAACACAAATTTTAATGGGATATAATTTTTTGGAGATCAAGGTATATTTTATGGGTATTTTATAGTATTTTAAGCCCATAATTGGCCATTTGAGAGTGTGAACCACACTATGGGTGTATTTTTAAAATCAACAGGGATAAATTTACTAAATATCCATGAATTGGTAGCACATTGTGTTTTTTGTTTCTTCTAATGTTATAGTGAAAGAGTTATGAAATGTCATTATTTAGTGTATTGTATTTTTTTTAAACCATGATGACACCTAAATTTTGGTAGATGGAAGATTATAGATATATGTGTATGTTGGGGTGTATCTAATTGATCATGGATAGGAAACATCATGTTTAGAAGGTAGTGGATTTGATGTGGCTTGATGATGGAAATTTTGATGGAAATAGGATACTAGAATACAATTGAATATGATATCATAAAATTCATGGTTATGTATGTGATTAATGATTTTAAGTGGTAATGAAATAGATTCTATGTTTTTTCCTCAATATTTGGGTAGAATATGTTGGGATTCAAGGGTGAGTGTATTCAATGCTACACTTTTTATCAATTAGTGTGTATAATTACTATTGAGGTTGGTTTAGGATCAAATGATGGAATTAAAAACAATATTTAGTTTTTTCTTTGTTGTATATTTTTTATGATCTATAAACTCATGCGGGATATTAGGAATTCAATTAAATTTATTTTATTGTGCATTGGTGGGTGTGGATAATAATTATTTGGAGGAGGAAATCAATAATGGATCGACCAAATTAGATTAATTGAAAAGGGTGCTAAGAGGACAAAACTACACTACGAATTTGAATAGGTAACCTAGAAAGTATTTTATTTAGGTATTTCTATTATGGGTGAGTACTGTAGCTCAAAATAATACATTATGAATAGAGTCACATTATTGGGTAACTGTAAGAATGAGGATAAATTGTATGACTACTCTTTACTGTCTCATAATTGAGGGTTTGTTTCGATGTCATATTGATATTAGATATGGTGATTTATTGGTAGCTTGAGTTTTATATATTATGACACATTAATGTTTGAGTTTGTTTGTGAAATATTGTGAGTTTAAAATAATACTATACCTTAGATTATTTAATGAAATTGGTTTTTACATTGTATATAATTAACCAATAGGTTATGTATATTTATAAGTATGGTATATCATGATTGGTGGTATAAGGACCAAAAATAATTCATTGGTATGAAATTTTTTATGAAGGGGAGGTTGTTATGACCAATATAATTATTTGTTATGAAAGTATGGGGATATATACAATTTTTTGAACCAAATTAGATCTTGTTTTGATAATGAGGGTGAATGTACGTATTTTAGGAGTTATTATATATAATGAAGTTGTATTTGGAAATGTTTATCAGCCTAGTTAGATATTATGGAGCACTAATTAACATCATGTAATGTTCATGGGAATACTATTTCTGAATATTTCAAAATGTAATTACTTTTCCATGGTAAGTTGTTAAATTTCATAGAGGCTTGAAAAATTGAGGTATAAATAATTTTTTTGAGTGTATAAAACATTTTAGGTTTTAATTTCCTAAACTTATAATCTTGTGAAAAATTAAGGGGATACATTTTTTATGATTCAATTCAGTGGAATCAACAAAAAAATTCCATATCATAGTGAATCCAATTTATTTCTTGGTGATTGCTTTTATTGTTTCGTACTTGTGGAAGAGGAAACTATGAATAGGTGAGACTGGTGTTTGGGGGTTTTCTATATATATATAAATTGGGGTGAATAAATTTTTTTGGAGTCCATGTTACTCTTAAAATTACAATGGTTATTCCTCATCAATGTGAAGCTGACCATAGAGGGTGTCTCCTAGAGGAAACCTTGTCATGGATTGATTATTTTATATTTATTTATATAATGGTATAATTTTTTATGTCCATTCAACAATAAATTTTTAGGATATATACTCATTTATATAGTAGTATTATCAATCACCTATTTCCCATTACCCCAAACCCTATTCCCCTATAATTTTTAGTTTTCTTATTGGTGATTTCATGACCATTAGAGGAATGATTTCTTCATATTTTACTTAATTTGTGAATTCTATATTGTTTCATTTGACTTGGGATGAACAAAGATTGGTGATTTAATTTCACTCAAATATATCATGGTAGAAGTAAGATTTTACAAAATTTCATGTATAGGTGATATCAAATTTACATTGGTGATAGATGTATGGCATTGGTAACCTCATCACTGAAGGAAGTTTTTAGATCAATTATCTATTGTTTATTACATATTACAAGGAATATGTTGATGATTTTGTCTCTAATGTTTGATGTTTTATTCATAGGTCTATTATGGGAATTAAGTTGGATGTTGGTGTGTCATTTCATGACAATTAAGAATGTGGATGCGACTCATTGAGTTTTAACACATTTTACCCCTTTGATTGAACTATATATTTCTCTATAAATATTATCAAAATATTATTAGTTATTTTGGATTAATATGAAGGATTTAGTGACGGTGGGATCTTGGACGAGGCATAATGAGTATTGGATGTGGGATTTTGTTGAATTTTGAGAATGGAAACATACATTCTAAGTAAGGTTTTCCATGAACATTCCCAAAAGGTAATAGTTTGTTATGTTGATTTAATTTTCTGTTACTCCACTATTTGTGATAGTCATTAAATTATAGAGTTATTCTTTTAATTATATTATTTGAATTTTTTGTGGTTCATGATATACCATTGAACCCTAGTAGTTCCCTTAGCCTATAATGGTTGAGGGGTTGATAATTAATGTGTACTAAGTAGAACATGGACACATAATGGGTATTTTTCAAATATAATCATCTAATATATTAGATCATGATTTAGTATTGTTTTGAGACTTTTGGTATAAAATATGGTAATACAAGGAATTCATGGATTGTGGAATTTCAAATGGACTTTGTTTAAAAGAGATGGGGATGTTAATTTGTATAGGAGGGGCATATGGTATACATTATAAAAAAAGTGATATGTGCACAGCTTCGATGGAATTATAAGGATATTTGGGTAATAAATGAAATTCATATTCCATGGAGTGATGGGTAAAATGATTGTGGGGCTTACACCAGATACAGAATTCCCTCATAAGGGTGTATTAGGCAATTAGTGAGTTCTGGGAGTTGCATAATTACTACAAGGATTGATGAGGTTTAATAGAGAGACTTCAAGTAATGTGATGGGGTAAAAAATAAAAATGATATATGTGAAAAATAATATAAGTTCGGGTCATGGATATTTTATTTACTATCTAAAATGAGGATTATCATATTCTACATGTAATAATTTTCGAGAAAATACCTTGCTAGAATGACCATGTTGTGGTCAGGATACAAACTTACATCACATAGTTATGACTATGAAAGTTAATGTAAGCAGAGATAACATCATGGTTTTTGGATATGAAATTGTGAATGCGATAAGAGAACAATATGGGTCCCAAGCAACAAAGTTGAATATCATATAGATGATATGATAATATTTATATATTTTACCTACAATTTCTATAAATCAGATTCAAAATATCCCAATATATCATACATAATTATTCAATCATATCAGATGAATTATAATTATATAAAAGTACAATCTATAGAAGATTCATATTGGTCCACTATATTTACATACTTGTCTACATAAAAATTTGGTACATAAAAAACTATGTCAATTTCCACTTATTTATTCATAACTATATCCTTTATTATAAACAACATACATAATAAATTTCTCCATAAAATAGGGAAGGGAAAAAAACAGGTGATGATCCAACATTCTCAGTAAGGTTAAATAAATTAGATATCAATGATCAGTTTATCATAACATGAGAATAATGGTATGAGAACAAAATGAAAACATTTTAAAACCATAATAATTATATATGATCATCAATAGGATTCATGAAATAATTCATTGTTTTTACTAATAATTGAATGATAAATAAATTATAGAAAATTATCAATGAGAGTACAAAATTAACCTAGGATATGGAATCATGACATACACATAATAATATAAAAATAATGTGCATAGTGGTGAATTCTCATGTCCAAGACAATCAAAATAGTTTTATTTACCTCACCAAAACATTATAGTTTTCAAGGTTCACTACCAATAAACTCGTAGTTGATAGATAACCTTATTCAAATAGTTTCACTCCCCACTATAGTCTAATTTGTCTCATGAGAAATAACTCATTTCTCCATTGATTAGATAGATGTATAAATCAATGGTCAGAAATCTTAGTTTATCACATCCCCACCATCCATTTTTATAATATAACTACCATCTTGTATTAAATGTTAGAAAAATAACATTATGGAAACAATACATGTGTGTTCCCCAAGATCATATAGAATTCATAAATTCATGTCATCATAAACCATGAAAATAATTACTTCCATTTCGTCCATTGTTTATGGAAGAACCAATAGAAAATATATAGTATCAATTTGTATCTCATCAACATAAACATTAACCATATAGAGATGTATTAATAATGGTATCAATGTATCATATAAATAGTAATTCATTATTAAAATAAAATGATGTTTTCAAATAAAAAAAATTCTTATAAAAGATACGCTCACTCTTTGTTGAGGAAAATTACCATTTCATTTTTGAAATAAATTTTAGAATAAAAATATTTGAAAAATACTGCACAAAATATTTTATTTGAATAGAACATTTGATGCATGAAAATGATGATTCAAAACATTGAGTAGTTTTGATGTCGGTAAATTCAATTGAACCCATAACCTTGAAATAAAACATTCCATTCAATTTTTTTAAAATTTTAAAAGCATTTAATTCATAAAACAAAAAGAATATTCAATATTTTTTAATTTATAAAATAAAATATTGTTACAAATTAATTTAAAAAATAATATAATAATAAAAAAAACATTAATTATACATATTTAGAAAACATTTATATAGAAGTAAAATTATTTTCTATCATAGAGAAAACTAAAGTCGATTTTCAATTAAACAATTTCGTCCACATTTGTAAATTAGTTGAGGAAAATAAATGGAACACACATACTATATTGAAATTAATCTTGGAGAATTGAATTTATGATATTATTGATATGTATCGAATAATAAGATATCATTAGAAAAAAAATTAAAAAACCTTCTCAATGAAAAATAATATTGAAATAGAAAAACCATACATATTTGTTAATATTTTAATAATATTCCACTTATAAAATATCCTTTGGTGGATATATAAATTAAAATAAAATTATTAATAATAAGAATAAATTATATTCCTTGGCATTTACACCCTATAAGAGGAAAATATGTGGATAATATGGAATGTGACTCATAGAAATAAGAGTGATATAAAAATTTATTACCTCTATTATGACATCTACATGCACATTTGAACCTCTTGTATAATAAATGGAAATATATTATATATATCTTCCAAAAATAAACTCACATATATGATAATAAGTATGATTAAATTATAAACATTTTTAATTTTTTATTAATAATTTTTTAATAAAAACAATATTTTTTGTGATATTTGATTTATTTTTCAATTATGTTTTAGTTCCGCAGTTATGGTAGATGTATATTAATCATGGTTCAATACTATAAATAAATTTTATAATGATATTAATATCACATATTTTCATTATATAATTTTTTATATTTACCAATAAATGTAGAGATGCAAAAATATATATCATCCTTCTTGGAGTCGGTTGGTTATACGTACTCATGAATGATGCCATCACATTTTTATGGATACAATGATATTATGGAAAAAAATTAACAGCCTTCATAAAATATTAATAATATTATATATAACATATATGTTAATTATATGAATTTTTATTTCCTTCCATATAAAATATAATAGAAAAACTAATCACATCACATAATTGAGGTTGAAGTCCACAAGTATATATGAGCAACGTTATTGTTTTATAATAGTTTGGAAAAAAATAAGGTAGATATGATATTTTCATTCCAAAGGTATAATTATTTTAGAAGTATCATATTTACAATAATTAAAAACACTAATATATCGATCCATAAAATATGGTTTTGTGAAATGATTGTATTCCAAGTTCATGATGGTTAGTCGTATGTACATAGAAGTGATACATTCATGTCCCATTTGATTATAATTGCAGGAATTAGGTTATTTAGAAAATATAATAAAATATTATTATATTTATAATAATTTATGTATTAATTTATGAAAATTTTAATGGATTTATAGAAGGTAAAATTGTAAAGAAAAATAAAGATATCTATTAAGGAGATTAACCCTCCTTTAAATGATATCCTTTAGATTTACTCTTAATGATCATATTCTCGGTATTTTGAGAATAATATATCATATAAAATTTGTTAAGAAAGTTAATAATTTATTAGGGTATAGTTGATCTAGAAGGTTTAAAATGTTTGATTAAGTGAGGGGAAGAGGTTTCCTTTTATAATTCAAACATGGTATTGTTTTTTGGAATTTCATAGAAGACAAAAATATAATAAAATAATTATCTATAAAAAATGATTCAGAATGTATAGGGATTAATTTTTAAGATACAATGTGGTTGATATTCCTAGAACTAATAATAAATTTATAGGTTCATGTGGTTTTTTAAAAATTATCTTTTTTTACACCTTAGTTAACCCATTTTACCATTTACTATTAAAACATATATTTCAATTATAAAGGCTTACAATATTAAGTATATGGTTAAAATTAGATCCTTAATGGAAAATATATGAACTTTTAGACCATATCCTTTTTTCTTTGTCCCCTTAAATTATTTTTAGGATGATTAAATAATTTAATAAATTAATATTTCTATTAAATATTGTTAATTTTAATTTTCATACAATAAATTTAATTTGACACTATAAAAATATAAAAATATAAAGATTTTATATGAAATACATTAAAACAACACCATAATATTATATTAATATATAAAATTCATGTCACAAAATAAATCACTCAAATTATATTATGTTAATTATTTTTTGAAATAAATTATATTATTTTCTATTAATTTAAAAAAATATATATTGGAGGTGCATAATTATATATGTTAGTTATAAGAAAAATTAAATCCTAAAAATAAATTCCAAAATACCACAATATATATTTCTATTTTTTATAATTTTTTTCACAATGTAGTCTTATAAGATATTTTTAAAATAAATAGAGTGACATTTTTGACATCATTTAATTTGAATATTATATAAGTTATTTTCATTAACAAGTTTGAATTTAAAAATTTTAAATTTTAAGAATAAGGTGATCAAGTTCAAATTAAATTAATCCACTAATAATTTGGATGAATAATTTTATCCTTATCTGTTTTTTAAAGAAAGATTTACCCAAATTACCCTTTACCAAGGTGATAAACATTACAAAATTACTATTCCTGAAGAAAAAAAATAAAACGTACTTATTTTACCAATTTTAACATCCAAATTACAAATATAAAATCCATTTTTTCAATTTCATTCCCTATAAATGAAAAACAAATTCAGGAAGTACACCATATGTGATGAAAATAAATTTTTGGAGAAAAAAATAGTAGACCATAAAAGTTGATTTATTCTTATCCCATACATGGAAATGAATATTATATTACGATTTGAAATTTTTACTAAAAATATAATATATAAATATCCATCACAAATATTGTTCAGTTTAATTTATAATTATAAAAAAAAGTTATGCTCATAAGAATTTTTATTTTGAAAAATGATTTTTATGTAGAAAAATGCTTTCATACAACAGGTAAACATAAAATCAACTTAAATTTAAAAAAATTTATATTATTAAAAATAAAATATAACTAATTTTACTATTAATTAAATTAAATCATAAAATCGACTCTTTATATTTTTTAATCAAGAAATACAATTTTCAAAAATATTGTATTTTCACTATTCACTGTAATGTTATCCAATTCAGAAAAATAAATAAAAAATTAATTTTAATATAAATATTTTATATTTATTTTTAAAATGATTCCAATTATATAAAATAATATTACTAAAGGTTATATAAATTAAATATAATATTTTGATACAGAATCCATGAATCCCATTTCTGATAAAATGTTTAAAAAAAAATAATATGTCTTTTCTAAAAAGTTAATACTTAAAAATTAATCATTAATAAATATATTAGTTTATTTATAACATTATATATATTTAATAATATAAGTATTACTATTTATTCCCACCAATTCAATTATAAGGTAATAATGTTAATGTTTAAATAATAGTATTTTGTTCCTCGTTTGTGTTCGTTGTAACTTATCTTGTACGAAATAAAACATATATTTAATTTAAAATATTATTTTTCTACATTGTCCCACACATAAATTAATTTCATCCCCATAGTTTCAACATGTTCTTGTTAAATAATTATTTTCTATTTAGTGATTTTATTGATGAAAAAAATATAATAAAATTGTTAAAAAACATCCCCTTGAAAAGCGGGAGGAGAAAATATGGACGTCACCTAGAATAACATAAAAAAAACTTCCCAAATTGTAGAACATTATTAAGAAGTGATAATATGGGTGAGGAAGAAAAAAACTCTACTGATTAAAAAATTGTGATATTTAATTTCGTTGTTATAATGTTGAAATTTAGAAAATAGCAAATCATTAATGTGTTAAAATACCACCAATTCATACGAATTGATAGTTATAAGACACTATTTATTTTGTAAGATTCTTTTCCTAGAGTTAAGGCATTCCTTTATAATATTGAATAATAACATAAGGAAATATACCTACATGATCAGTTTATTTTTATCATTATAATAAATTTTTTCCATAATCAAATCATTTCATCCAATTGAAGTGTATTTGAGATGATGTTTTAAATCCTAAAGCACAATAATTATCTTCATCATATACAAATATATATTATGATATTACATATGCATTTTAATATTAACCAAAACATAATTATTGTAAAATCATATGTTAATATAAACAAAAATTCTTAATGACTATATAGGTTCCTCTTAGATCATTTATACATGACATACCATCCCAAATAAAAATAATTACCTCAAAATTAATTAATGATTTAAACTCAACATCTATAACACAACCTTTATATTACATTATAAAAAATTAATTTAATTCTTCACAAATAATAATTCATATTAAATTACTTTTAACATGGTGGCTTAAATATAAATTATCCCAATGAATCATCTCCCAAATATAATTAATCACCCTGATAGATCACTAAATAATTTTTTATTGCAGTTAACATTAACAAAATAACATGAATCAAATTTACATAAAAACCTAAACGGAAATAAATAGCATTATGATAAATGTATTTGTAAATAAATAAAATGTCAATGAATAAATTTTATAATAAAATAATATTCTATATCTCATAATCTAGTTTTCCATAATTAACAAAAAAATCATTGCCCAACCCAAAATGGTTGATTAAAAATCAATATATTATTCTCCCTAATACCACATAAATGTTTCAATTCAATAATTCCATAACATAAAAGAATAAAAAATGGTTGTTTATGCATTTATAGTTTTGATAAATCATAATCATATAATCCCACGATGGTATCCAAAACATTTATGTTAACCTCACATGAAGACATATATGATTCCCAAAAGTAACATAATACTTATTACATAAATATGGTGAAAAATTATTGAATATATTCCATAAATAAAACAATTCCTTAAACATACTCACAATTAATCTAAATAATTTTTCCATAAACTAATCAATTCCACAGTCACCAATTCTATCCTATAAATTCCATTCATTTCATTGTTAAAACTAATCATATTTATCAAAATTATAGTATTGAACATTCCATTAATGTTTAATGATATTTATATCAAAATTATAATTGATATAATACTTACATGAAAAAATTATAATTTCGTAACACTTGAACACATAAGTTAATTTACATCATAGGTATATCCTTGGTTTGTGATTTAAAAAATTGATTTGGCAATTGGATATGATAATGTATATTTTACCCTTGCATGAGTCATTGAACTATAAATTGTTCCTTTTTATGGAATTCATTTTCCTCGGTCAAGCTCTTTGTTTTCTGATAGAAATTGCATGCACTATAAAAATAATTTACACAATGACAAAAAAAATTTGTATTCTGTTGAGAAATTAACATGACTGATTCTTCCTATATTATCAATATAAAGAAGATAAATCCCCATTCCATTATTGTATCCACCGTTGTATTTATCGTTGAACACTATACTACTCTTCTTTGATGAATCTGAAAGTTTCCTAACAATAAAGTTGATAATAATATATAATTATAAATGATTAGTAATAATCATAAGGATTATCCATCCATCCTCCCTATCATTTTGTTTACCATGATGAAAATCATTCAATTGTCCATCAGTATTTATAGAAAACATCGTAGTTCTAGCTATTTATTTTGTCAAAAATAAGTATTGTTATCAATCATATTCATTATGAGAATCATTAAAAAGAATTTATTAGATTTATAAAACATGATAACTCATTTTCAATCAAAATATCCATCAGTAGAAAAATGTTTAACTATGATAATTTCCAAAATAATAGGATTTTAAGATATACTAACACTATATTTTTCTCATTATAGTTTACAGAGGATAACTAAACCTTTCTCAGATAAAATGTATAATGGACCATTCACTTTATATGTAAATATTAAATCTTATTAATGAATATTAAATAGATAAAATTTTTATCCAAAATATAAATACATATAACTAATACATTTGAAAACATGTATGTATAAACACCTTTTTCATAAATGAATTAATTATTATCCAACATAGTTATTCATAAATAAAAATTTCCTATAAAAATCATATAGATTACATTGCTTCATAACCTGTTTAAATGAAACATATGAGTTGGTGAGATCATATTCTCCATAAGGTAAAATAAGGGATGAAATGTTGATTTCATGAACATAATATGAGATTAGAAGTATGACAACATGAGAATAAAATTAGAAAACAACACCATCTATATTAAACATCATAATCTTGATTCATCAAATATCTTTTTTATGTTCGATGTATATAAATCACTAATAAATCAAATAACATGATCTATGGGAGTTTAATATTATAATAATACATGGAATTGTTTCATACACATACATATATAAAATCAATTCCATAGTAGTAAAGGATCATTTCCAAGAATATCATTGTGGAATGGGTTCACTCCAAAAACCATCCTAGAATTCAAGGTTCAATAATATGACTAATATTATGGGAAAATTTAATTACTAAAATATGTAAAATAGCCATCCAATTCATGTTTTTCTCATGAGATATTAATAAATACCAATTTATTTTATGTGTTGTAAAATTATGGCCCCATTGGTCATGTGTCTGACGCAAACACAATATATAGTTATAATAAAACCACTATCATTAGATTTAATGTAACCAATATCACATAATGAAACCATACATATATTTCTATAAGACCATACAACATTTAACATACCATTACATCAAAATCCTTTTAATGAGAATCGGATTCACAAAAATTCCACCCATAAATCTTACCATAACCCATTGAAAATTAATGGGTTTCATAAAAATATCATTAATATAAACATTAACCATAAAAATAATTTTTTAGAATTGTGTCAATATATCATATCCCTAGTATGTAATACTTAATATCAAGGGGTTTTATCATATATGAGAATTATTTCAAAAGGTCAGTGAAATATTTATGAAGGAAAAAACCATTCTACATAGAAAATAAATCTTAAAATAGAAATATTTAAAAAATATTTTAGACTAAAATTTATTTTAAATTAACCATGGAAATTTTAAATGGATTATTCAAAACATAGAGTGTCAATTTTAATGTAAATTACATTAATGTCATATATGGTTAAAGAAAACATTAATTTCCCATATTTGGAAAAATCTAAAATGTACCTTTTTGGGAGAATAATAATATGATTCCTATTATAATATTTTTAAGAATGTAATAAAGGAATATAAATATATTTAAATAATCTTATGTGAATAATAAAACATTTATTCTATTTTTTAGAAAATATTGAAATGGCGGAAAATGTTAATTTAAATAAATATATAAATAAGTTCAATTTTATTTAAAAATATATTTTCGGTATCTTGAGTAAAAATAATGAAATTTAGATAAAAATTATATTATAAGGAAATTACCCAGGATAATAAAATTCATGAATTTATTAAGTGTTATATCATAATATTTAATCATTTGAAACAATACAATTGTAAAGACCTATAAAATTCAAGGGAAATTTTTTCATAATTTTCTTTGGGAATTTACAAGAAGGTAGTTTCTGACGGCAGATGATTCTGAGGCCCGGTGTGCCCGGAATCAATTTCTGATGTTTAGCTCGAGTACGTTCATTTAACGAAGGAGCAGGTTTTCCTAACTTTTGAACCAGTGTTGGAATCGAGATCTGAGGGAAGCAATGAAACCGTAGTGCCGGTAATTTCTTAAGAACACCTTTTCTTGAGTTGCGTTTTCTTGGGTGAGGTTATTAAATAAATCGGTTAACTAAAGAATGAAATAAAATATTGTGCAACAATTTTTATTTCTATTCTAGGTAGATTATTCCTATGCTTGGTGGTTGGAGTGGGACCCACTAATATCCTAACTCCACTAGGTATGATATTAGTGAAGTGGGGACCACACGAGCCACAACCCTTCAAATCCATTTTAACCTCCCTCTCATGCATTTATTATGTTACTCACCCGTACCCATTTTAAATGTCATGTAAACCCTCAAAATTAATATTGATATTAAACGCTATTCAATTAATTCAATTAATTGAATGATATTTGTTTTTGAATTTCAAATTAATGGAATGCATGAGTGATTATAAAATAAGAAATGACTTATTTTATTGGGTGTGAAATTCGTTGTGCGAAAGGAAAGGGAGGACTCTTGCGCTCTTGAGGATTATCTTGATCCTCATAGAAAAACACGAAGAACACACTGTCACCGACGAAGAACGCCGACCTCCGATGAAGAAAATTAATAACTCTGATTCATTGGAGATCGACGACACAATGCCGTGTACCACGATGACAACAATCCTCTTCTCTGTGAATCCATGTACCGTGATGTTGTGTACCATGACGCCATGTACCACGACGTCGAGGATCCTCCATCCGTGACGCTGTCTTCCGCGACGACCCTTTCCCGCGACAAACCTCGTTCGATGACTTCATCGAGGTAGGGGATAACATGATTTTTGTGGATTTTTCTTTGCTGCTATTCATCTTTATTTTATGGCCACCTATTATAGGATTAATGGGAGGAGGTCGGACAACATGAACATGGACGACTCTCCTCCCCCTTTGATGTTGTGTTTGTCGTGGCTAGATTAAGGGCCGCACGGTGCAACGACACCACGCGGAAACAATGAAGAAGTTAAGCGCCGTCACACCTTGCCGTTGAGGATGAACAAAGCCAAGACGTCGTTGCGTCGCACCCGAGAACAACAAAGAGGCCGCGGCTGGAGAGGGACCGCGGCGGTGCAAGGCGAGGTTGCCGGAATCGCCGGCCACTGGCACCTCGGAGGGGTGGGACCGCGGGGTCCCGCGGTGGCAGAACCAGACGGCTGGATCGGGCCGGCCATTTCGGAAGGGAGACCGTGGGTCGTAACCCCCTACTGGGAAGGAGCGGCCCCCACGTGTGGGGGGGGGGGTTTCTTAATAAGGGGGGAAGCATGCCCCCCCCCCTTTCCGTGACATCTCAGCCAAGCCAAGCTTTCTGGCCATGCGGGTCGGGCCGCGCAGGCCGGCCATGCCGGCCGGGCAGGGCCGCACCCTAATGGGCCAGACCTGGACCCGGTTCGGTTCGACCCGATTCGGGCAGACCCAGGGGGTCTCGGGTCGGGTCGGTCCGGGCCCAAAATCCCCTACAACCGGACATGTTTGTTCTTTTACCCATAACATGGGCTACAGACCTCCGATCAACGCACCGTCAGTTGCTATGCGATCTTTGGATCGATATGGTCGTTTTAGTATATTACACTCAAGGTTTCAATGATTTTTGTGTATGGCCAGGTTGGTTCGAACACGAAACCAACCAGGCCCTTGGAGAGGAAACACTTATAACATGAACTCCGGACGTTCGATTGACATGTTATCGAATTTTGTGGATTTATCTTAGTGAGACAGACCTTTTGGCTTACTACTCTCGAGGTTTGGACAGAGTTTGAGTATGGTCTGGTTGGTTTTGACTTAAAAACAAATAGGGCCCCTGGAATGAAAAAGCCAATAACTCTCAGACTGGGCGTCCGATTGACGCGCCATCTCTCACGTTGAGTTCTTATAAAATAGGCAAAACTTTAGAATACATAAACTCTGGACTACGTGTAAGTTGATGTATCGAACCCCTTGGCTCATGGAGAGAACCCTCCTAGAAACGAGCATGTTGTGTGTGGGTAGCTAGAGCTCGCTACGACGACTGCACTGAAATCCTCCATGGGTTCGGCAATGAAAACAACCGTACTGGAATCCACCGTGGGTTAGACGATGAAGACTTACATACTAGAATCCTCTGTGGGTTTTACCATGAAGACTACCATACTATAATCCTCTGTGGGTTCAACGGTGAAGACTTTCGTACTGGAATCCTCTGTGGGTTCGACGATGATGACTGCACTGAAATCCTCCATGTGTTCGACAGTGATGACAACCGTTCTGGAATCCTCCGTGGGTTCGATGATGAAGACTTCTGTACTGGAATCCTCCATGGGTTCGATGATGAAGACTACCATACTGGAATCATATGTGGGTTTGACGGTGAAGAATTTGGTGCTGGAATCCTCTGTGGATTCGACGACGACGACTGCACTAAAATCCTGTGAGGGTTCGGTAGTGACGAAAACCATACTGGAATCCTCTGTGTGTTTGACAGTGAAGACTATCATACTGGAATCTTACGTGGGTTCGACGATGACGAAAACCATACTGGAATTCTCCGTGGGTTTAGTGGTGACAACTACAGTACTTTAATCCTACGTGGGTCCCAACTTGATGAATCAGTAACTACATCTCATCATCTTATTTTGCTTTAAAAATGATGTGTACATGTGTGAGCTGAGTCTTGACTTTCAATTATTATTTTCGATATGATTGACTTGTTTTCGTAGATGGACTGGGTTGTACTTTCCTGTATGGATTGTGTTGTACTATCCTTTGTGGAAGTGATCGAACATGGGCTCGGATGTTGGAGCTGAACTGGAATTAATGACATAGGTATATGTATGGGAATATTCCTAAGTAGTGTTGGATGTTACTTTGTGATTGTATCTTTCCTTTGTGGATTATCCTTTTTGGATTCTGGGAGACCTTAGGGGGGTCTCAGGGTCCCTACAGAGTAGCGTATACTCACCCCTTCACGGGATATGCTCGCACTACATTGTGATGGATGCAGACGATGGACAATGCTGATCGTGGTTGAGGCTTGTGGAGAAGGTCGGTACCTAGAGGTGGACCACCGGGCGGGACGTACACGGAGCGGACGGCTAGACCCAAGGTGATGAGAAGGCTATCTATACCCACCCTTTAGGTGGGACATCGAGTGGACAACTCGACGTTTCTGCTTTACTTTTAGTTATTGTACTTCCTTTCCAGTTGTACTTTACTTTTATTTTGGGTTAGTATTCTGGCCCACTTACTTTACCGCACTACTTTTGTACCCAGTAATACTTAGTGTTTACTTCTGCTTTCTTTCTCTGTGGTGTTTGTTTACTTTATAAAGATAATTCCTTACCCTTTTTGCGGGAATCACTCCTTGGTGCTAGTCTCCAGCCCTTGGCCTATGGGAGGCGGGCATGGGGTAGTCACGGCACGGGACCAAAGGACAGGTTGTGACAAATTGGTATCAGAGGAGTTCGGTTCTACTGTAGAACTCAGGACTCTGATCTTTCTTCTATGTTAAGTAATATTGTTAAAGGTATTGAGTATTGTTATCAGTCCAAGGAGTCTAGTGTAGGTGCAGCGGCCGACGTATCCGTACACCAGGACCCTGACTTCTGATTTTCGACTCAATGCACAAAAACATTGATTGCATGTGTGTTTCAAAAGTTTTCTTTGTGATTACATTGTGTCATCTCACCAAGTATATTGTTTTGACCGTGGTGCACCACTTTCTTTTGAGGATGGCCCCACGACGGCAGCCAGCTAGGGTTCTGAGATTTTTGAGAGACGATAACCCACCAAGAGATGAGGCCTCAATGCAGGGACCTTTTTCAGCAGAGGCACCGGTGGTGCCACTACCCGCCGAGCCACTGATGCCACCAGCCCCAGCCGCTGAGAGTGCATGTCGCCTTAGTGTACTGCATGAGTTTGAACATTAGAGACCACCCAGGTTCCGCTGGGAGACATACCATCAGGCAGCCGGGGATTGGATGGAGGTAGTTGTGCGAGTTTTCAGGTTAGTGGGGACACCAGCTATCCTCATGGAGATCCTTGTAGCGAGCCTCCTGAACGCGACAGTAGGAAGATGGTGGAGCTTGATGCTCAAGGTGCACGACGAGTCATCTCTCCTCTAGACAGACATTGAGAGCTTCTTCCTCTCGGATTTCGTCCCAGCTAACCTCCATGCAGTGCGCATCTAGGAGCTACTACAGTTGCTACAGTGCAGCATGATCGTGGTCCAGTACTCGGCGAGGTTTACTGATCTCTCGTGCTACTCCACAGAAATGGTACGAGACCCGTTTTTCTAGGGCCCGGAGCTTTGAGCAGGGATTAAGGCATGAGATCATGGATTTGATGATCTCCCTCAACATTCTGATGCAGGTAGGGGTGTGGGAGATATCCCTTCTAGTGAAGAGTTTTCTCGCCGAGCAGGCACCAGCAGCAAGACCCTCCGCAGCATGACACGTAGCGGAGTCTTCTGCAGCTGGCAGTAGACAGGTGATGCGGAGGTCCAAACGGGCCAGACCATCAAATGGGCAATCTAAGGGTGAATATTCGGTTTTGTGGGGAACTCAAAGGAGAGCCAGATACACGAGGAGCAGGAAATGCTACGCATGCGGTGGGCAGGGTCACATGGCTTGAGACTGCTTGAATTTTCCTGCAGATGAGCAGCAGGCGGAAGAGAGACCTTCCAAGCAGAGGTTCGACCATGGCTGTTCGTAGGGAGCAGGCGGGCGAGACAGAGGAGCTAGCCAAGAAACGGGTGGTGGACGACGCTTTGAAGCCCTACCACCACCACCACCTTGGATTCCACCCCGAAAACCGAGAACATGTGGATTTGGGAGAGCTCAGCTTCAGGAAGCTGAGGCCTACGATCATGGAGCTCCGGGAGCAGATGGACAGGAGCGGGACAAGCTCAAGACATGGTAACTTTTGTTCTTGCTGCTTCTAGCTTTGTTGATGTTTGTTTGTGGATGCTTTTTGTCTTTATACTTTGAGCTGCAGTAATAAAAGAAACCATTATTAGTGTAATTTACTTTCATGTCCTCTCTTTGTGTGATTACTGAGAGGTTCCGGTTTAAAACTCTTGACTTGACCCTCACTTTTGAGATACCTACAGGAAGAGACCCAGTGACCACACACTGATGCTGACAGTGTGACTCAAACCAGGGAGGTGAGAGTAACGGTTGGATCTCTTGGTAGTAGCGTCAAGGCTTTACGACGTCATCCTTGGTATGGATTAGTATCATCCATGTCTGAATTGATTGTATTAGGAAATGAATGATGTTCATCCAGGGGATGAGACAAAATTTCTCTTATTGGAAAAGAAGAAATATTATTTGATCTTGTAGGACCAGAGAAGGTCCAGGTCGTCCAAGAGTAGATGAGGACAGCTCAGAGCCGACAATAGTCTTGTGCTGATAGGAGGCGAAGGCCATTGGAGTTCGAGGATGGAAACCACGTTTTCCTATGGGTCTCACCTCGATGTGGATTATGGAGTTTTATCTACGGCGGAAAATTATCTCCATGCTTCATCGGACCCATCTAGGTCCTCAATAGGGTAGCTGAGGTGGTTTACTGCTTGACCCATCAACCTTAGTTGTATCTGGTGCACGACATTTTCCACGTATCTCAGCTGAGGAGATACGTGAAAGACCCGACAAATATCATTGGCGATGGGGCGACTTTTGCAAAGGTCCCGGTAGAGATCGAGGATTGACTAGATCGGGTCCTACGTGGGTGGTCGATTACTCTAGTGTGCATCAGATGGCTGCACGGGAACTTCTAGGAGAGCAATTGGGAGCGGGAGGCTCAGATGTGTGCTCAGTACCCTCATTTGTTCCGCTATTTTATGATTTATCTTTACGAGGACGTAAATCCCTAATGTGGGAGTAATGTAATGACCCGTAAAATTCAAGGAAATTTTTTTCTTAATTTTCTTTTAGATTTTACAAGAACGCAGTTTCTGACGTCACCTGATTCCGAGACCCGGTGTGCCCAAGATCAATTTCCGAAGTTTAGCTCGGGTACGTTCAGTGAACGAACGAGCGGGTTTTCCTAACTTTTGAAACGATGCTCAGAATCGAAATCCAAGGGCACCAATGAAACCCCAGCGACGGTAATTACTTAAGAACATTTTTTCAGGTGTTGCGTTTGCTCGGGTGAGGTTATTAAATAAATGGGTTAACTAAAGAATGAAATAAAATATTGTCCAATTTTTTTTTTCTTTTCTAGGTAGATTAAACCTATGCTTGGTGGTTGGAGTGGGACCCACTAATATCCTAACTCCACTAGGTAGGATATCATTGAAGTGGGGACAATACGAGACCCACCCCTTTAAATCCCTTTTAACCTCCCTCTCATGCATTTGTTATGTAACTCACCCGCACCCCTTTTAAATTCCATGTCAACCCTCAAAATAAATTTGGATATTAAACCCTCTTCATTTAATTCAGTTAATTGAATGATATTTGTTTTTGAATTTAAAATTAATGGAATGCATGAGTGATAATAAAATAATATATGACTTATTTTATTGGGGGTGAAATTTGTTGTGCGAATGGAAAGGGAGGACTCTTGCGCTCTTGAGGATTATATTCTTCCTCATCGAAGAACGTGAAGAACACACCATCAATGAAGTAGAATGATGACCTCTGACGGAGGACGACGGATAACGCTTATTCCTCGGAGAGCGACGATTTGATGCCATGCACCGCGACGCCGACGGTCCTCTTCTCCGTGACGCCGTGTACCGCGACGCTGTGTACCACGATGCCGACGATCCTCCATCCGCGACACTATCTTCAGCGACGTCCCTTTCCTAGGACAAACCATGTTCGATGACTTCATCAAGGTAGGGGTTAACTTGATATTCGTGGATTTTAATTTTCCATTATTCATCTTTATTTTATGGCTGCCTGTTATCGGATTAACGGGAGGAGGTCAGACTGCACGAACACGACCGAATCTCCTCCCCCTTTGATGTTGTGTTTGTCGCGGCTCGAATAAAGGCAGTGCGGTGCAACTACACCGCATGGAAACAAAGATGAAGTGCGGCTCTGTTGCGCTGCGTAGTCGCGCCACGCCGTTGAGGCTGAAAAAATCCGCGGCACCGTCGTGCCGTTCCGGTCGGACAAGGCCGTGGCTCATAGTCGCGGCGGTGCAAGGCAGGGCGGCTGGAACCGCCGGTCGCAGGCACCTCGGAGGGGCAGGACCGCGAGGTACCGCGGTGGAAGCACCAGTCGGCTGGACCGGGCCTGCCGTTTCCGAAGGGAGACCGGGAATCGTAACCCCTGTCTGTCAAGGAGCGGCCCCCACATGGGGGGGGGTTTCTCAATTAGGGGGGCAGCGCCCCGCCCCCCCTTCCGCGATAGCTCGGCCGAGCTGAACTGTCTAGCCATGAGGGTCGCGCCTGCACCAGGCCAACTGGCCACCCAGGCTAGGCAGGGCCACGCCGGCCGGGCCGGGCCACACCCTAATGGGATGGACCTGGACCCAGTTTGGGTCGACCCGGTTCGGGCCGACCCAGGGGGTCTTGGTCCGGGTCGGTCCGGGCCCAAAAACCCCATAAACCAGACAGGTTCATTCTTTTGCCCATATCTTGGGCTACAGACCATCGATCAACGCACTGTCAGTTGTGATGTGATCCATGGATCAAGGCTGTCATATCTGTATATTAAATATAAGGTTACAAAGAACTTTGGGTATGGCTAGGTTGGTTCGAACACGAAACCAACCATGCCCTAGGAGCAGAAACACATATAACTTGAGCTCCGGATGTCTGATTGACGTGCCGTCTACTTTGTTGGATTCCACTTAGTGAGACGGAACTTTTGGATTACTCCGCTTTAGGTTTGGATTCATTTGGAGTATGGCAGGGTTGGGTTTGACTTAAAAACCAACCGAGCCCCTTGAATGAAAAACCTAATAACTCTCAGACTGGGCGTCCAATTGACATGTCGTCTGTCACGTTGAGTTCCTATCAACAAGGTGGAACTTTGGTATACATCAACTCCGGACTACGTGTATGTTGATGTATCGACCCGCTTGGTTCATGGAGTGGACTCTCCCGGAAATGAGCATGTTGTGTGTGGGAACCCTAGAGCTGGCTACGACGACTGCACTAAAATCCTCCATGGGTTCGACAATGATGAAAACCGTACTGATATACTCCATGGGTTCGACGATGAAGACATCCGTACTGGAATCCTCCGTGGGTTCGATAATGAAGACTACAGTACTAGAATACATTGTGGGTTCGACGGTGAAGACATTCATACTGGAATCCTCTGTGGGTTCGACGACGACGACTGCACTGAAATCCTCCATGGGATCGGCTGTGACAACAACCGTACTGGAATCCTCCGTGGGTTCGATGATTAAGACTATCGTACTATAATCCTATGTGGGTTCAACGGTGAAGTCTTTTTTACTGGAATCCTCCATGGGTTCGACGATGATGACTGCACTAAAATCCTCTGTGGGATTGGCAGTGACGATAACCATACTGAAATCCTTTGTGGGTTCGATAGTGAAGACTATCGTACTGGAATACTCTATGGGTTCGACGACGAAGAAAACCATACATGAATCCTATGTGGGTTCGGCGGCGATGACTAAAGTAATTTTAACCTATGTGGGTCCCAACTAGATGAATCAGTAACTAAATCTGATCATCTCTTTTTTCTTTACAAATGATGTGTACCTGTGTGAGCTGAGTCTTGACTATCAATCATTATCTTCGATATGATTGACTTGTTTTCCTATGTGGATTGGGTTGTGCATTCCTGTGTGGATTGTGTTATACTATCCATTGTGGACGTGATCGAACATGGGCTCGGATGTTGGAACTTAGCTGTAATTGATGACTTAGGTATATGTATTGGCATATACCTAAGTAGTGTTTGATGTTACTTTGTGATTGTATCTTTCTTTTGTGGATTATCCTTTGTGGATTCTGGGAGACCTTCAAGGATCTCAAGGTCCCTTCTGAGTAGCGTATAATCACCCCTGCACGGGCTATGACCACACTACATTGTGTTGGATGTAGAAGACAGATAGCACTGATCGTGGTTGAGGCTTGTGGAGCAGGTCGGTAACTAGAGGTGGGCCACTCGGCGAGACATACACGGAGCGGACGGTTGGACCCGAGGAGCTGTGGAGGTTATCTGTACCCACCCATTAGGTGGGACTTCCAGTGGATGACTTGACGTTGCTCCTTTACTTTCAGTTGTTGTACATCCTTTCTAGTTGTACTTTACATTCAGTTTGGGTTGGTATTCTGGCCCACTTACTTTTCTGCCCTACTTTTGTACCCAGTAATACTTAGTGTTTACTTATTCATGCTTGCTCTATGGTGTTTGTTTACTTTATAAAGGCAATGCCTTCCACTTTTTGTCGGGAATCACGCCTTGGTGCTAGACACCAGCCCCTGGCCTGTGGGAGGTGGGCATGGGGTAGTCAGGACACGGGACCCGAGGACGGGTCGTGAAAACAATAAACAACACTGATAAATAATGATTCTACAATGAAAAACCATTATCAATTTGGTATCATTTGAATCATAACAATAATGAAATAAATAATATTATATTGATATTTAAATACCCATTAAATTGGTAATAATAATAAATTAATGGGAAATATATAAACCACATATATGAAACAAGTGGTGAACATGTCTTGTGTCTCATAGAAATAGAAATGCACCAAATATTACTTAGGTCATGTTTGACATCATTCATACACATCTGAACAACTAGACTAATTAATATTGATATATTATTAATATCTAAAATGACCATAATCAACTATATATCCTATAATATTGTTTATTTATTACATTTTATCATCCATTTATTAACAATTCATTTGTTAAAATCTATATTCTGAGTGAAATCTCGATCATTTTTTATATGTGTTTGGATTAGGTACATTTGATGTATTAAATTTGATAATGGTTAAAAAATCGATTTAATATTATAAATGTAATAAATATCATATATTTTCATTATATACATTTTATATTATTCTATAAAATTAATGATTTAAAATTGAATTACACTGTTTAAGGAGATGGTAGGTCTTCAAAACACATGATAGCTATATTCAAATTTTTCCATATAAAAAAAGAAGAAGATAACTGTTAAATAAACATTTACAAAAAATAATAATAACCTATATATATATATATATATATATTAAATATATCCTAATTACAATCCATGTAATATAAAAATAACAAATGAATTAGATTCCTCAATCAAGGTGGTTTTCCACACATTAAAGTGTGTGACATTGTCATTTTTTGATTGTTTATAAAGTATAAAGGTGGGTATTATATTATCATTATATAGAAATAATATTTTCATTGGTGTTATATATCAGTAATAAAATCACTAAAAAAACCAATAAAAAATGTTGATGAGAAAAGGCATCCATTGAGGTTATAGTATTATATACACATAAACAATACATTCACATCCCCTTTGATAGAAAGATTGTGAATAACTATTTTTTTATAATTATAATTACATTAAAATATTATGAGAATATAATATTTATTATTTTATAAATGAAAAAATCGTTTTGGATATGTCCAATGGATAATTTAGTAGAAAGTTATCAGTTTATGAGATTATCTCTCCTTCAAAAGAACTACTTTAGATTTCCTATAAAGGATTATAGAGAAGGACTTTTTTTATGAAAACTAAACTATAATTAACCCACATAATTTGATATGGGTGTTTTTAGGGGGGTTTTAACCTAAAAATATCAAATGGTGTGAATAAGTGATATGAGGATATTACATTTATAAATTAGGCGAGGGACACATTTATTTTTTATTAATAGATTGAAATATAATTAAGTAATTATGTGGAAGTAATTCCTGCAAAAAGACATATATTTTAGTCTATGTTATTCAGGGGCTGAAATCCAATTAACCAATACAACTATTACAGGTATTTTTTGGGTGTATTAATATGTTTCTTTTGATTTAAACACTTAGTTAATATATCATAAAATTAATCATGGTAACATATTACTTATACACAATGAAATGAAATTTTAAATATAAGGTGAGAATTGGATTATAAATGGAAAATGTTGTACTTTTAGACAATATCTTATTCTCTTTTTACTCTTAAATTATACTTATTATTTTAAATAATTTTTTATTTTTTTATTTAATTATTATCAATTTCAATTTTGATATAATTCAATTAATTAACAATAAATTTCATGATAAGAAAGTATCAATTCAAGCATAATTCTTTAAACCTACTCAAATAGTAATATTCATTTATAAAATGGAATGAAAACAATAAATAACTAAAATTAAATTACATTTAATATATATATTATAATTTAATTTTTTTTAATAATTGAATACATAATGGGTCAGTATTGAAATATTTTTTATTTTAATTATCTAATTTATAATTATAATAAATAAATTTTAATGAGGAAAATAATTTCTTTTAGGTAAAAATTGAAACTAATACTCATCTATAACACGATTTTGTAACTATGTGGGTATATAAGAGATATTTAAAACTAAGAGTGTAAATGTTTTTAACATTCTTTGAGTTAAACATTATATAGTTCATTATCATGTTAAAGTTTCTGGTAACCAAAAAAATTTATAACCAAGTGTGACTAAGTGTAACATAAATCCATCTTTTAATATTATTTATGAAAACTTATGGCCTTACCACTTAGTATTAACATATAATTACCTAAATAACCTGTTACAGAGAAGATAAATTTTGCCACAATTATTATTTACGATTATTAAAAAGAAAATATTGATTTTTACCATAGATGAAAAACTATATAACAATATAGAATTTATTTTATAATATTAAATTTTGATAAGTGAAAAAAATATAATTTTAAATTATATGCACAAAAATTCATTGAAACATATTATACAAAAAAATATTGTTTAATGAATATAAAATGATTTATTAGTATCCACAACAATAAAAAAAATAAAAAATAAATGTTAAAATATTTTATTGAATATTAAATATATAAAATTAATTCAATACAACTGGTCAATTTCAATTAATAATTTACAAACATATTTTGTGAATATAAACATTTTTTTAAGATAAATTCCTTTTTACATTTAAAAAAGTTTTTATACCAAAATCAATCTTATGATTAATTCTAATGTACATAATTGGATTTTCTTTAAAATAAGAGAAAAGAAATTATTTTTTATTCATTGTAATTAATTTTTTTAATTTTGATCATTCTTAACCCATGAATATTGTTCTCAATTGAAATCATTATTTTTCAATATTCACCATAAGATCAATATTTCAAAAAAATTCATAAAATTCAGTCTATGAAAAATTTCATATTATGATTTCAAAGATGTTAAAATTTTTATAAAATAAAATATATTATATTTTGGGAACTAATATAAAATATTCTATAAAAAAAAGAAAATAAAAACATATTTTTATGAAATTGTTATTTGAAAAATCCATTTTTCTTTTCTTAAAAAATAATGATTAATTCATAATCATTAATAGATGCATTTTCATTGATTAAGAATTTATTAAATATTTCATAATATATTTAGTATAAATAATATGATCATATTCAGTAGAAATTTTTTTAAATGTCATATATTTATAGAAATATTATACCACTTTTAAGATAGAAATTTGGTATCTTATACACTATTGAACAATTTATTATTTTAAAATATTATGGTGTTACATGAAATGGTAATTAGAAGATTATCTTGATTTTATATATTGATACTTAGTTATTTATTCTGATATAGGGCTAGGTACAAGTTGCTAGCCAGTTGTTGATTAGCTAGTGATGTTACAATATGTATTGCAACCCACTTTTACATTTTTTATATGTGATTATCCTAGGGAGAGAGGATGTATCATGATATATGATAGGTTATTTGTTTCCGAGATAGAGAGTGGATAACACCCCTTGTTGTTGATGACATGATTTATTTTTCTAGTTTTGGGAGTGTGTATTTCTATAGGTTCTAAATGGTATCATATCTGATTATAATAAATGAAATAAGTATTTCCTAGAAAATCATGATTATAGGATATATAATTATATATGTGGATAATATATTACATAATTTTCTAATTCTATGAATTAAAATTAAATTTTGGGATAATTTATTCCCACATTATATTTAATGTTATGATATATGATTCTAGGAATGTCGTGGTTATAAACCACTATTTTTGATTATATGGAATATTATGGTTTTTGTTAAGGGATATGATCCCCATGTGGATGAAATTTGAGGATCTAGGCTAAATATAGTCCAGAATGTGTATGATATTCAATTAAAAAATTTATGCATGAAATATGTCTCCCAAGGTGGTAATATTCATTATTTTTTACAAGTGATGATATGGATCCCTTAATGTGGTTATATAATATGGTCATAAACATTTTCTATTGGAAAAAAAGTATGGATGATCTTGGGTGTCACCATAAAACTCAAGGATTAATGATTCTTATATAGTTCATTTAATGATAATTTTTTTACAAGTGTATATAATTGTCTATATAGTATATTTATACTTTATGTTATGAACATATTAAATTTTCAAATATTAAAATTTACATAAACTATCTTCAGTCATCCTAAGCACTTTGGTATGAGAGAAAACCTCAGAGATCAGTGCTTCTGTTAAGTAAAATTTTTAGTGTGGTATGGAAAATCCCGATATCATGGATGTAGTTAGCATATCGAGCCTATGGAAGTGTTAGGTAATAATTGTATTTTTAATTGTTTTTTATATGTTATTGGAGCATTGGGTAATTAGTTTTGTTGAATTATTGTACTCTTTTATTCAAATTTTAAATGTTTTATTTATATTATGTTTTTCTATACTAAAATTATTTTTAAATTTATGAATTATTTATTATTTTTGGATTCTTTACATTGATATGAGATATTTTCTTCCTAATTAAAACCCTAGAAACTACCAAATAGTCATTAAAGTATCATTTCTGATAAATTATGTCTGAGATCAAACAACACACTATTCGAGACACTGATGAGTGGTCTCGTGCTAGTTTATGTTTTATGTTTCACGGATGATTGAGTTTATTAAAATATATTTCGAAATATATAATATATAAACAATCATATTATTTTTATTGCTCTCGTATAAAATTTAAATGGATTAAAAGGTTTCATTAAGTGATACAGATGATTTATAAGAAAATGAGGAAAATTAATGTAGCTAGAAGATGTGAAAACAATCTATCAATATTGGATAAACAAAATTTATCATAATAATTGGATAAAATATGTTGAAAGTTTTATCAATGATATCATTGTTTGATAATGTATATAATAAATTATAATAAAAAATTAAACTATTAATACATGTGAGGGTCTAGAGAATAAAAATATGCATGAAGTCAATTGTCATCATGGTTGATTTTAATTAAATATACATAATAAAACCGTGATACTTGATATTTTATATTCATATCATATGATTGGAAATAGAATATTATTTATGAAAATAAAAAAATGATGTAGGATCAATTTATATTAGATATAAAAGTGTTTTTAAAACTCAATGGAGTAGGTAATGTTGAGTCTTAAGCTCAAAAACTGAACAAAAAATATTAGTTATTTATTGATGTAATCAAACACAACCAATTGAGTGTAATACATATTTTTGATGATTGAAATTTATTAATGAATAAAATGAAATATTTTGAAACAAAAATCACAATGTTTTTAAAAAGTATAAATATATGTGAAAAACAATTTATTTGTATATTTTAATTTTGAAACCCATGTGATTTTTGTTGTTTAATTTAGAATGTTGAGATGAAAATGTTGCACCCAATTCATATAAATATTATATCTTCATTAAGGGTCATTCAGGGGATCCCCATAATGAATTGGACAATGTTTCAAAATGGAGACAAATATTACTAAACTCATCTAGAAAAAGGTACAAATTATACATATATTTTATATTCAGTAGCTATTTTTAAATTAATATAAGGAGAAATGATAGATGTGAGAGAATTTATTATGAGGGAGAGAAATAAATATACATGTTCATGGATTTCATTTCACTGTAGAATGAAGTTATCCCAAAATCACTACTTTATCCAGAGCTATTGGATTATGATATCTCTCATTAGAGATATGATGTGGTTTTATGTATTTGGGATGAATGGTTATGATATGGATTGAGTTAGTAAATTCTAGTGAAATCCAAATTGTTATTTCACACCATAACCATGTTTATCTTTTTTTTTCTCTATTATTTCAATTTACTTCGGTGTGTTTGATGTTTTTAGTTGAGGTTCATCCTATGTTCCTGGAGATAATTTTTTATTTTTGGATGTTTAAATTTCTTCATAGTTCTTTTCAGTTGTAGTGTACTTGGTTTGGGGATATACCACACGAATGTGGATGGAAGAGTGTGTTTTAAATTTTAGATTGTTTTTCAGGGATTTTTATTCATGTTATTAGAATTATTATTCCAAAAACATATGATAAAAATGAGTAATGTTGATGATTTATGGTGGTGTCTGTAGCAAGGAAAACTAGTTACACACAGTTAGTAGAAACTGTGAAAAAAGTGTGAAAGGGTTTCTATCCTTTTGAAATAAATGATTTGAATGTGAGGAGCATTTAATTACGAACCTGGTAGCCAGTCCATGAAGATTCCACTTCCTTTTATTTACGTTTTCTTAGTTAGTGAACGGTTTGGAAAACTGTGAATTCAAACTATGAAACTTACCTAGATTTATAAAAATAATAAATTCCATTATTTCCACTTTTATGTTTTAACCCCATTAAACCGATCATCTTGTACATGATTTTGGTAAAATAAGTGGTCTCACAAACCCCTCTTTCATTTTCTCTCCTTGGTTCCTTTGTGATTATCATTCAAATCAATATATGTTTCTCTTTTATTTTGCCATTTTCTTCTCTTCTTCACATCCTCTATTATGTCTTTTATCTCCCAATCCATGATTCCATATTGTCTTAAACCTCAGGTATGTTCTATCTTATTTGGGTATATTTTTTTGACATTTGGTTGTGTGGTTTCCTTTTTGGGATTGGTTCTCCCTTCTCCAGATGATTTATCACTTTCCCAGGTCATTAAGGTAGGAGATGCTGTCCAATTTTTTATAAAACATTCCATTTTATGAATTATCTTTATTAAATAAATATTAAATGTTTTATTCATATTTTTAATGTAAAATAATGGTTTAATATTATGTTTTTATGTTATAATTTTCAAAAAAAATTCAATTTAAATGTTTTTACTATGTTATAACTTTATATATATACCAACAATGTGTTTTATAAAATGTCATTTTAAATTTAAAAATCAATTTTTCAGTTTCATAGTTTTTTTGACATTAATAGATCATTGGTAGTATTTTTAAATGTGATATTGAGATTTGTGTGTTGGTTTTTGTGATTTTTATATTTGGGTTATTATATGTTGATACTTTTGTTTAGTTTTGAAGCCTCTTCTAAATCCAAAATTTTTATTTTTTTATATCAATGGTTATCTATGTATATTATAAATTAAATGGGAGTATCTATAAATGAAAAAGGAATAAATATATATGGAACACACATATAAATAGCGAATCCTTAAAATTGAACATCTTGAAACCCGTGTTTTTTGAAACACCCTTATGTCATTTCCTTTCTCTCATCTAGTAAATATCCAAAATGGGTTTTCTAAAACCCAAAATTTCATCCAAATGGATTTTTGTATTTAATGAACTCAACTATGGTTTTCAAATATGGTATGTAAATCAGGTCTCATTTTGAACCTTGTAACATGATTGGTAACCCCATGAGGGAAATGACCCAGTTGGACCAATGTTATTTGGAATAATGTTTTCATCACGGATTCAAAAATGTGATTAGATTTGATAAAATTTGTTTTGGTTGGTTATTTTTTTATGTTTTTGGAAATAGTTTTATATTCATATGACATATGGAAATTTTGGTATTTTATAAAGTCTTTATATACAATGAATACCTCATTATATTGATCTTCTTGATGAAAGAATCTCCACAAATATGGTGTCGTGGCATGGAGAAGGCATGCATGCTTTCATCTATGAGTAAAGATTAATTTCAATTGTGTTATTACATCCTCATTATTAGTATATTATTGTATTGGGATTCCTAGAAAAAATATAGAGGTGTGAGTGATTAATACATTTTATTTTCGATTAGATGGTTTAGAACTCCCTAGAAAAATTATATTGAAGTTGGAAATTTCTAATGGTGAGCCTAGTTTTTAGCATCCTGGATAGTTATTTTCTATGGAGGTGAACCATATTCTAGTTTGTGGGATTGAACCGAGTGTGTCTGGATAAAAGTTCTAGTTTATTTTTGGAAGCACCCATGATTAGAAGTATTTATGTTCCCATTTTATGATTTTGCGCATTGGTTACTTGTTTCAGTAGTATTTTTATAGATTTAAACATCTTATTTTATTTAATTTTTTCATTATTTGATAGACACTAGTCCTTATTATAATTAAATATTTTAAATAATATTATTATTTATTTGTGTTTTCTTCCTTATTGTATTTTTGTTTTGAAACATATTATTTTATGGAATGACATTTTTGGATCTTTAAATTTTCAAACCAAACATCCCCTAAATGTATTTCAAAATATAAGATACTGAATTTTTTTACTGAGAATGTATGAAATCAATGATTCATAAATATGCATATGTTATTTATCAAAAACCCATAATGTCTCACTCAATCTCACTAGACATGAGTTATGTTGTGAACTATTTTATAAGGTATTCTGGTGGAGCAAGCAAGTTTTACTGATGGTTATGAACAAGAGTTCATAGGGAGAATGTGTATGTTTTGGTTGGTTTCGTTTTTATTTTTATTTTTATAAAATTTCACAGTACCCTAGGATGATTATGAATTTTTTTTAATTTGATTTTTCATTTTTTTTCTTATATTGTGTACCCAATAATGTTTTACTTTTTCATATTTTGTAGGATAAAATAAATTCCATGTGTGTAAAATTTCATTACATTCACTATTTTCTAGCGTAGTGGGATCAAGAACACTGATCAAGCATTGTAAAAGGATGGATCAGGTGACCAAATAGGTTCAACCAATTATTGATAATGATAAATAGTATCATAGCTTCCCTTTACTATTTGGTTCTTCTGGTAGTTTGGAGGTTGGACTATCTAGAATTGGGTGGTAGGTATAAGAAGCGAGTTGTTAACTCTTAATAATCTGAAGCCTTAATTTTATAAGGTTTGTCTAACACTTTTGTCTTTAATTTTGAATTATGGGTGTTTTCATTAGATCTTGTTTTTTTGTTTGATTTGGGGAATTAAAATAGATGTGAACCAGTGTTACACAATGACCTTTCATGGAGTAGAAACCCTTGGGGAGAAAAATTAAATAGTTTATGATTCATCTAGTGGTTGGTGAATTCATGGGTCTTGGTAATCAAAACCATATTGATTGCTTATGCGTGGCAAGTAGTTCTCTATTTTTTGAGATTCAGTTTGTGATATGATTTGGTATGATTTTAGTCAGTGTGAGTGGAATCTGAATGAAAAATGTGATTCTAGAAAATTCTAACACCTCAATCTTTGACAGTACATTTCTCTTTGAATAACACAGTAGCTTGTGTTGTATGCAACATCGAGTTCAAACACACCAAAACAAAACATAATAGCAGTTATGAATAGTAACACATACTTTTTGAAATGTTGTAAAATTTATCATTCAAAATGGACTTCATTTTTGGATTTAGAATATCAAAATTAGTTTAGGCTGAATTTTAGGTATTTTCCTGAAAACATTCAATTTTTGATGAATCGTGAAAAAACAATGATTTATTGTTTAAAATTGACTTTTTATTTAAGTCATAATTTATTTTATATAAATATATTTTAGGTTATAATAGATACATAATACCTATATTATTTCAATATAATTTATTGGAGTTAGTTTATAATAATTATAGACAAATAAAAATAGTAATTAAAATTTTACCGTCTTTTACCCACCTCATAAGAGAATTAGAAAATTTATATAAAACAAAATTTTACTACTTATGTGAGTTGAATTTCAAAAATACAAGAGAAACAATTGATATAATTATGTAAAATGTGGTTCAATGAGATAATAATAATTTTAGGGGATTAACAGCTTTTTGACTTTTCTTTACCATTATTAAAAGTAAATAGGGTAGTTAAAGGTAAAAATGATATAATAATTATCTTAACACATGTCCTAATTATATTGGATAAATTTAATTAGACCAAAAACTACCTCAGGAATAATAGATGATCCTTTAGGTCCACTTGGATTAGATTATAACATTTATTATTATTAAATTCGAAGAAGAGTTAAAAGTGTTAAATTCAAAGTTTAATAACTATACCATTTTTAATATAGTGTTACATAGAAGATAAATTCAACTATAAATAATCATTAGATAAAAAAATTATTTCCTACATAATTTTGTTTTATTTATAATTTTTAGATATTAAATAATTTAATTTATTTATGTCACAATGATGATGTAGTAGTTACCTTATTAATGAAATGTTAAAATAATTGATATTATAAATACCCAAATAAATATAATTTGATACTTTTTATGAATTATACTAATTTTTTAGGTTAACATGACATTTTAGGGTTGATTAATGAATTTTATTGAAGTAATAATGCTTCTGTGAATTTAACAAAAACAAAATAGAAAATAGAGTCAAAATTGACATAAAAGAGTTTCAGAATCAAATAATATATTATTCCTTGATATTATATTCTTAAAAATATAATGTTCAGCCAAATATTTAATATAATATTATATATTTCATAAATGATCAACTTAAGGTTCTCTTAAATGTTTATAGTATGTTTATTAACCATATATTATAAAAATACAATGAGATATGTTAAATGTCAAAATAATTAACTAAGAGTAAAATCTATAAGATAATGTTAATACAGAAACCCAAAATTGTCTAAATCCCATTAGGTTATTATCATTCGACCCGTCACCTCCTTATCCTCTAAATAAATCAATTTTTAACTATTATAAACCGAATTTTTTTTATAAATTAATATTTCAATCATTTCTTAACGTGCCCCTCACCCCACTTATAAAATGGCACTTTCAGTTCTATCAAATTCTCACCTTCAAAGCCATTTGGATAAGAAAACCCTTCCCAAATATCCTCTCAAGTGTCCTACATTCATCATTGATTCCTTAATTTAGTCCTAAATCCAACCTATAGTGCCCTTTTGTTCAAATTAAAATGAAGAACCCAAAGAAGAGGTTAATATTTCATCACTTATTTCAAGTTCCATTCTTCGTCCACTTCTCTATAATTGTTGTTTCCATTAAAAAAATAATAACTCCAATATATTTTAAATATTATGATGTTATTATAAATATGGTAGAACCATATTCATTATTCTATCCATCATTTGAATGACACATCACCAAATGGGCGTACGTACAGTTTACCATCTCCACGTCGTGGTGTAGTTGTTAGTAAATACATAATAATTTGGATGGTTATAATAATGTTATATAATTGATGTAAAAAATAAATATAAAATGATAATTATTATGTATATATTATATACCATCCATTTATATAAAACTTAAATAATAAAATAATGATATTGTCGCACGTGCGTACGTACGGATTACCGTCTCCACGAATGCGATGAGATTCCTTCCTCATCATATCAATTAAAGATTAATATTTATTTGATGATTAAAAATAATGTTTAAAGAATTAATATCATTCGGAATATGAATTATATACATCATATCCACAACAAAAGATACATACGTAAAAAAGCATATGAAGGAAAATTAATCGGTTAACACCTGAAACAATGATACTATAGAAATATCATTAAAAAAGAAATATTTGAAGATAATATATGATACCATATTAATTTAAAGTGTTCTTGTATAATTTAATAACAATTATTTCACCATTATATAGGTGGTTAACCAACCCTCGACCAAGGAAAAGAACATGTTAAGGGTAAATTTTACAATCTCTCCATTATTTGAGATTGTTTATACGTAATTATCTACTGCGACCTCTTTATCATCCACATACAAGATTTTTACAAATGTCTTTTAATATTTTTTACTATTTTATAGACAATTATTTAATGTCATTTATACCCTTATTTGACCTTATATGATCAGAAAGGAATCTTTCTACTGTTTTACAAACAATGTACTTTATGAACATTTCAACAAAATTATGGTAAGTATTTTTTTTAACTTATACGGCTGGTGCAGATATTTTCTGCCATTATAACATCGTCGAAGTTTTACATACAATATTATAAGAATATTTCCAAAATAAATTTTTCCTTTTATAATTAAATTAATTTTAAAGGATTTGAAAATAGAAAAAGATATTTCTCTTAAAAAGGTTTTGATTTCATCTATTTTAACATCCTTTGATTAATTTTAAGCTTATTTGAAGTTGATTTATTATGATACAATACATCAATATTGTATTGAAGGTTTTGTGATATGTTTCACTGTGGGTGTGTTATTTTTACACCATTATTGGTTTATGGATAAAGTACTAACATTTCGTATTCTAGTTTTAATATGAATTTATATGTAATCATTTAACCTTTTCATATGTGGACTACATCAGACATAGTATGTGACGGGTGGAGCCCACTATAGCTCATTGATGCATCTTTTGGTCTCAAGAGGAAAACTAGTGTCTTGGCACAAGGCCTTGAAAAAATCTTATTTTTTGTACTGGTACACGATCTTGACTATGTGGTTATGAAGTCTGGCATTATGAATTCAATCATTATGAAAGTGTATATTGATATTGCATGGGATTATTCAACTAGTATAATATCCATGTGAATAGGTATATGGAATTATTTGATTTTATCATTTCTATATAATGATTTAGTTCATGTTTAAAAGGATTTTGTTTTAGTCTTATACATTTCCTTAAATGTTTATTCTTATTTATGAAAGTTTTCGCTATATTGTAAACCTTACTGAGCATATGAGCATACCCCTTTCTATGTTTTATTTTTCCCAGGATGTGAAAAAGTATATTATGAATAACCTGAAGGGATATTCCAAGATATATGACTATAGATAATGGAGAAAGTGTTGTTTTTGTTTTTCATTTCGGGATATAATGTAAAACTGATTAATTTATCTGGTATTTCGAAGGATACTAAACTAATTGGTCTTTCAAGACATTATTTTTTTTGTGATTATACCATTGTAATGACAGATCATGGTAATGAATTTATTTTCCATCGTATCTTCCGATCATTGTAATGAATTTATTTTCCATCGTATCTACTGATCATGGTAATGAATTTCTTTTCCATCATATTGTTCGATCATGGTAGTGAGTTTCTTTTCCGTTGTATCGTCTGATCATGGTAATGAATTTATTTTCCATCATATCGACCGATCATGGTATTGAATTTCTTTTCCATCGTATTGAACGATCATGGTAATGAATTTATTTTCTATCGTATCATCCAATCATGGTAATGAATTTCTTTTCCATCATATCGACCGATAATGTTAATGAATTTATTTTCCATCGTATCGTCCGATCATGGTAATGAATTTCATTTCCATTGTATCGTCCGATCATGGTAATGAATTTATTTTCCATCTTATCAATCGATCATGGTAATAAATTTCTTTTCCATTGTATCGTATGATCGTGGTAATAAATTTATGTTCCATCGTATCGACCGATCATGGTAATGAATTTCTTTTCCATCATATCGACCAATCATGGTAATGAATTTCTTTTCCATCATATCATCTATTCATGGTAATGAATTTCTTTTCCATCGTATCGACTGATCACGGTAATGAGTTTGTTTTCCATTGGCTCGTCTGTTAATGGTAACAAGATTGTTTTCCATCGGCTCGTTAGTTAATGGTAGCAAGATTGTTTTCCACTGGCTCGTCAGTTAATGGTAACAAGATTATTTTCCATCAACTTGTCAGTTAATGGTAACAACTTTGTGACGATTGATAAGATTCTTTTACTTCGTACACCTGTGTTTTTTTATTTCACTAAATACTATCTAAAACCAACAATTACCTTATGATCTCCGGCAGGTACATACTTTCTTAATTTATTTTTTTTAATCCTAACCGTTGATCTTATTTCTCATAATCTCAACCATAGATGATCAATGATCATCCATTTTGCCGCATATAAATAGACCACTTCCCCAAACCCACACCGATTTTTCCAGATTTGTGGTGAAGCCCTGCTCCACCGATTTAAGGCATCATACAATCTTTCAAGAGGCTTCACCTATATGTCTCAGTCCTCTACTAATAATCCCGCCGAAATTTCTTCAAAGGCTTTTACAGAGAAAGACTTTTTCAGAGAAAGGTTAGTTTCTCAGGACTTTTTTGATTCGTATGGTTCTAAAATCAGAAGAATCATTCTGTTTCAAGGCTGGGAAAATATATGTGTTGAAAAAATAGTAACTCAAGATCCAGTTCATTTTGATGAAGTCACTCAGTTTTATAGAACTTTACCGTTTGATAAAAATATGACAATAAACTTTTCTATGTACGATAGAAATATTTCTATGTCTGTGAGCCAAGCATCTCATTTTCTGAATATTTCTATAGAAGGTGACTCTTTCTGTCCATCTCATAAACTAACAGAGGAAGTTGGTTTGTTTAACAAAGAGAATGCTGAAAAGTCTTTATTTATAATAAATGATTAAAAGAGGAAAGTAACTTATATTTCCTTGGACAATATATTTGAGAATATTTGGATGCAAGGTTTTCTTATCCCAAGGAAAGGAGATAGAGAAACTCTGAAAGTTTCTGATGTTTTTATGCTTGACTATCTTGTAAATATGAGAAAATTAATTCTAATGGGATATGTTTTTGAAACCATCAAGAATGTTAGGATAAGAGTAATTATGTCCTAAATGATAATGTATCCATGTATTCTTACAAAATTCATTCTTGAGAGTATGATGTTTTTTAATATTCCTTTGACAGGAAACATGATAGATTTGAAGCCCTCCTGAATTAGCAAAAGTACTTTGAAGAAGTTGAATGTTTGTTTTGACCCAATTTCAAAACTTTTTTTAAGATATTTAGAAGTAGAATCGGCTTAGAATCAATCAGAACCTATGCCACCCAAAGACAATCCTTCTATTGGTGTTACTCAAAAGTCTGATCCGCAAACCAGCTCAAAGTCAAAGAAGAAGCCAAGTACAGTAAGGAGGTTGTAGCCAAATGGAGAAAGGATAAGGAATAGAGAAAGATAGGTGATCCAAAGTTTGGTCTTTACCCAGCTGAAGCTTTTGCGGAAAGAATAAGCGTAGAGGAAACCCATCAAGATGAAAAGAAACAGAAGTCTGTTTTGAAAAGAAAGGCTCATGACTTTGATATCTCGAAATTAATCAGAATGGTTGAGGATTCTAGTGCTCAGCTAACAGAAGAAGTGCATCAGGAGCCCATCGTATAGACTCTTCCCGAGACAGAAAAAGGAAGACATATGTTGGATGAAATAGAGGAAGTTGAAGAAGAGGAAGGAGATTTTATTTTATAATTCCTTCAGAGTTCGAAAAATAGTAGAGAAGAATCTTATCAAAAGCAGAGTGAAGGTATTCAACAAGTTCCTCATGCCGATCAAGCACCTATTGATGCTTCTTAAACTCCAGATCGAATTTCTTCTCAAGTAAATCAAGGTGCTCAATCCTCTCATACTGAAAAAGTTATTGTCATCAGTGACAAAGAAGAAGAAAGGAAATAGAAAGAAAATGAAAAAGGAAAATAGCCAGTTGTTGACTCAAGAAGATCAAATGAATTGCCTTCGTATGATGAGGATACTGATTCAGAACACACAATCTCTCTCAAGAAGAGTGATTACATTGATCATGTTTTAAGAAGAGTTGAAAAGATTATAGCTTATTTTCCCAGAATGAAAGGGAAAAGTTATTTTATTAATGACATTAAAAAGAATAAATTTGGTTCTGTAAAAGAATTGAGAAAGAATGTTCTTTCAGTTGAAGCCGATTTGAATGTTCTTTCTGAAAATTCAGCTGCTCAAAATAAGGCTTGAAACCGGATGACCAATTGGTCATATAAAACATAAATCTCGGTGAATGAACATGAGATAGAAATTGAAGATATAAGGAGGTTATCAAATGAACTTGCGATTTCTTTCAATAAGCCTGACAAAGAAACCATTGAAAGGATAAATCAGGTAACTCATGGAGCTGATATTCCTTTCATGAAAGAATTCCAAGAGAGAATGAATGCTTTTCAGAATGAATTCACAATGGTTTCATCTTTCACGGATTAAATGGTTTTGTTAAAGAAACAAAATTATGAGTTATCCAAAGGTAACAAGAATCTGCACGGTAGAATTGATACCCTTGAGGAAGTAATCAGAGTCTAGGAAGAGACTATCAAGAATCAAGATCAGATTTTTGCCAACCTACAAGAGCTTCTCAAAACTCAGGGTGATTCAATTTCTGAAGACAAGATAGAAATAAAAAATATGGAAGATGTTCTTCATGATCTGATAAAGAAGGAAAAGGAAAGAGAAAACAAATGACTACTATTTTTTTTCTTTTTTATTGGAACTTGTAATTGTTTTGTAATGACATTTATGTTACCCTTTCTTTTGTCCAGCATTTATTTTATCTAACTTTTTCAAGCAACCCAAGATTACCCCATTATTTTTGTAAATCACAAAGGGGGATAAGGTTTCACAAAGGGGGAAAACATTTTAAAATGGGGGAGAATGTTTTACAATGAGATAATGTTTTGAACAAACACTTATAAACCATGGAAAATTTAAGAATACAATCCTTAAAAAAGCATAAACCTAAGGGGGAGTTAGTTGTATTCAAATTCATATTCAGAAGAGTTTCCAATAACTCAGAGGGAGATAAGTATTTCTTGTAGTTTTAATTTGTGTTTTGTGCTTTCCAAAAAGGAGGATATTGTTGATTCAAAAGCTTTCCTCTGACTTCTATATCATGTTTTGGAAATCAAAATTGTTTTTTATATCGTATCGTACTGACTCTGTCAATCATATCGTAGCGACTTTGTCAATCTTATCGTACTAACTCTGTCAATCGTATGGTACTGACTCTGTCAATTGCAATGTACTAACTCTGTCAATCGTACTCACTTTTATGCATCTTACTTTGTATCATATCAATACATTACATTTAGTAATACGTATAATACTCATACTTTCATTAAATTCTTGTTTTGGTACTTATGTAAAAAAACACATGTTTCATTTTAATCGTACTCTTGTTTATCATCTTCATATATCTTTTATCCAATAAAATGTCATTGTGTTAGTTACAAACTAATCAAAATGATTTCGTTATTTCTATTTCAATATGACCGCTATAATGCCAGGTGTCCATGTCCCTCCGAGTTTTTCGGAGAAATACGACTGCTGCAGAAAATGTGACCGTTGGAACTTGAGGCCTATAAATAGGAGGTCATTCGAAGCTGAGAAAGGGGTGGTGAACAACGGTGATACAATTGAGATACATTTCTTCTATCAAGTTCTAGAGAGAGACGTTGTTACTTCTCTCATGATATGTGCTTTGTGCATCCGATCATCTTATCGAGGGATTTCAAGTAATTGAAAGATATAGGTGCCGATTACCTAAAAAATCGAGTGCTGCTGGGGATAGGAAGACAAACCGTCTGATCATTGTATCGAGGGCTTCTGGGGATAGGCAGACACAAGTTCTGATCATCGTATTGAGGGTTGCCGGGGATAGGCAGACAGACGTTCTAATCATTGTATCGAGGGCTTACCAAGGTGGTTGTCAGACTGTCCTCTTATCCTAGGTGAGAGGATAACCCTTCTCATTAGGTCAAAAAATTGCAATACTTTTACTTTTCCGCTGTTGTTTGTATTAGAAAGGAATTTGTTTTGTTTCCTTTCTTCAGTACACTTTGAATTGTAATTGTTTCAATTACAATTATTCTATTACATTTGGTATTATTAGATTCTATACGCTTTATGGCAGAATCTCTCACACTTGTATTACTCTGATTGTTGTATTCATCTTGAATACAATTTCTTCACTTTTCTAATAGTATTACATTACATCAAACCTTTATATTCAATACATTTGTGTTTGTTTGAATTGTATTAGTTTAAGATCTTTTACACTAATCTCATTAAGTGTTTAAAGTCAATGTTTTTAAACCTACAATTCACCCCCTCTTATATTGTTACATCTAATATACATATACATCTACATATTCAATCCAACGTTATACATTTCATTAAATGTTTATGCATATTTATGAAAGTTTCTTCTCTATTGTTAACCTTACTGAGCATCTGAGGTTACCCCTTTCTATGTTGTATTTTTTCCAGGATGTGAAGAAGTATATTATGATAAACTTGAAGGGATAGTCCAAGATATATGACTGTATATAATGGAGAAAATGTTGTTGTTGTTTTTAATTTCATGATGTAATGTTAAACTGATGAATGTATCTGGTATTTCGAAGGCTACTAAACTAATCAGTCTTTCAAGACATGATTTTTTGTGATCATACCAATTTTATGTAATAATACACTGACTCTAGGTAACTTAAGTAGGTTCATTACAGTTGGTATCAACGGAAAGTTGGTACAATCTTTGGAATCTTGATTTAGATAAACTCTTATTAGAGAACATTACCCTAAGATTGAATTTAAGAACTAGTATAGAAGAAAATCCAAGAATTTTGGTACTATAGATATTTGTTTTAGTTCTCCAAGAAATACATCCCTGTCTAGATACGAGTAGGTAGAGGTAGCTCTAGCACAGATGTACCTTGGGGTAAAACCTGAAAACACCGCTATAAGCTTCACTCGAATGGGAATGGGTGCATGACAACGGGCCTTGTTGCACTCTTGGTTAGAACACTCTCGAGGGATATGCTTACTATAATTCTCATTTTCATTACAAACCATTTTAAAGGGTTTATGATTATATACAACGCCAAAGAATTTTTTTATGATTATGGATTATATCCCTAAACTGTTCAGTTTATGCTAGGTTTTTTTCAAGTTTACAATAATGTATTTTGATTCATAAACTAATCTATATTATATCATTATTTAGAAAAGGTGCCTAGTGGATCGAATGGAAATTGTATCAATGCATGTAATCAATTTAGGGATTTACCTCATAATAATGATAATTATAGTGGCGATGCTGATTCAACTGGTGCTGTTCAGCTTATCACCATAATGGGACAACACAATCAGGTTATAAATAATAACCTTACCTGTATGGAGCACCCTGATCCATAGTATGGAGGATCATTGTTAGATAACTTCATGAGGAAACATCCAACAACTTTCAATGGGAGTACAAATCAATTAGTGTTTATGAAATGGATAAATTCTTTAGAGAAAATATTCCATGACTTGGCGAGTAGCGAAAGGGAAAACGTTGTCATGGCAGTTTACCGCCTCACTGAAGATATTGATCAATGGTGGTCAGTGATTCAAAACAAAAAGGAATATGAGGATGTATCAAATATGGGATGGAGGGAGTTTAAATATATTTTCATAGAAAAATAATTTCCTCATGACCATTAACCGGATATGGAATGACATTTTCAATGTTTGAGGCAAAAAGATGATGCGAATGTAGCGAAGTATGAAGTTAACTTTACAAGGATAGTGAGGCATGCTGCATATTATATATATAACCCAAGAAGAATGATTTATCATTTCATTGATGGGTTGAAATCATTTCTTCGTCGATCCTTAGTCTCACATTCCATATCATTGTACGATGATATGGTCTAATGTGCTATCTAGACAGAATATGAATTCACTATGTCTTACGACATTAAATCAAATCAAGAGAATAAGAGATATGATAAACACTATAGGAATGGAAATAAGGGGGATAATGGAATAGTTTAATATCCATCCTACAATAAATATGTGAAGAAACACCCAGGTACATGCCTGATGGGAATGGGAGTATTTTAGATGGGTGCTGAAAAATTTCACTAAGCTCATGATTCGGGTGAAAAATTCCACTAAGCTCATGGAAGGTAATTTAATGATTTCTTCAAGATTAGAAAATGATTTATTTGATTCTAGATCAGTATATTGATTCATATCTTCCTAGTTTTCTATGAAAATTAGATATTTCTAATTTGATTTAACAAGGGAGTTGTCAGTCAAAACTCGTAAGGGAAATATCACTACAACAAAGTATTGTGAATCATTTCCCTTTAAGGGACAAAAATGTCATTTATCTACTGATATCATCATCATACACATAATTTAATTTGATTTAATCATTGGTAGGGATTGGCTTTCAAACCATGTTGCAAAAATTAATTTAAAGAAGAAGGAGGTTACAATTTTTGATGATGATAATAATGAACACAATATCTTTAGAGCAGAATCGTCACCACATGTTTCTTATCTAGATCGACCCACAATAGCTCAACTAAATTAAATTATTCTTCATGAAGATAATGTAATAACTATGGGTGAAGAAATGAATTTTTAAATAGAGGATGAAAATATTGTGAAAGAATATGTTGACGTGTTTCCAGAAGATTTACCTGGACATCTTACAGAAAGAGAAATTGAGTTTTCCATTGATTTAATTCATAGTTCAGGGCCCTTATCAAAGACCCATTATAGAATGTCCACTGTGGAATCAGTTTAACTAAAGAAAAAATTAGATTAAATTAGTAACAAGGGATTTATTCTCCCTAGTGTTTCTCCTTGAGGAGCCCCTTGTCCTTTTTGTTATGAAGAAAGATGGATCTATGAGGTTATGCATTGACTATAGGGAGATCAATGCTATAACAATAAATAAAATGTATCCCCTACCTCGCATTGATGATTTATTGGAACAACTTCATAGAGACCAATATTTTTAAAGATTTATCTTCGATCTGGATACCATCAATTGTGCGTGAAGAAGGGAGATATTCTAAAGGCAACATTTCGATCCTGGTACGGGCATTACGAGTTCACAGTGATGCATTTTCGATTGACTAATTCTCCCTCTATCTTTATGGATATGATGAATATGGTTTTCAAGGAATATCTTTAAGACATTGTAGTGGTATTTATTGATGATATCTCGGTATATATTGCAAAGCTACGATGATCATGATAATCACATTCACATTTTCCTAAAGACTCATAAAAGATATGAATTATATAGGTTGTTTAGGGAGGGTGAATTCTGGTTCATGAGATTTCATTTCTTGGACATATTGTCCCAAAGGATGGAATATATGTTGATCCATTATGGTCCAAGTCAATACAAGAATGGCCACCACTGATGAGTATAACTGAGGCACATAGTTTTATTGGTTAATCAATTTATTATCAATGTTTCGTCCAGAATGTTTCCAGATTGGTAAACTCATTAACCGAGATCACACGTAATGGGGTTAAATTTGTTTGAAAAAACAGTGTGAAGAGTTTTTCGAAATAATAAAGATAAGATTAGTCAATGATTTTATATTTTATCTACCATTAGGGAACGATGGGTTTGTTATTTATAGTGATGCTTCAATGAAATGACTTGGTTGTGTCCTTATGCAGAATGATTGGTTTATTTCAAATGCATCACGACATCATAAAATTCATGAGAAAAACTATTTTACTCATGATCTCAAGTTATCAGATCTAATATTTACTTTGATGATATGGATAAATTATCTCTATGGTGAAAAATGTGAGATTTATACTGATCACAAGAATTTGAAGTATATTTTCTCACAAAATGAACTCAACCCGAGGCAAAGGATATGCATTGAACTACTCAAGGATTATCATATCACTATACTCTTCCTCCCAAGCATGGAAAATATGGTGGTAGATGCTTTGAGTAGAAATTATCATGATGTTTTAAACAAGAATAAAGTTGAAAAAGATTCCTATATACATGGATCTAGTAATGATTGAAATGGGAATAACCATGGAAGATGAAACATCAAAGCTTTTTCAAATGGTTTCCAAACCATCTTTATTAGAAAGGATACAATGTTATCAGGAAGATGATGATGATTTTCTATAGAAGATTAATTCTTTGAATTATGGGAGATTGAATGACATCGTAAATGAATATGGTATTTTAAAATTTGGGAAGATACGTTGTGTTCCTGATATAACTGATCTAAAAAAGAATTATTGGATGATGCTCATAGGCCCAATTTCACTATACACACTGGGAGCACCAAAACGTATAGAGATTTTAAGAAACATTTTTTGTGGGAAAACATGAATAGGGTGATTTCTGATTTTGTGTCAAGATGTATGGTTTTTTAATAAGTGAAAGTAGGATGGAAACAACCTGGAGGAGTCATGAAACCTCTTCCCATACCTGAGTGGAAAAGGGATAATATTATTATGGACATTGTAATGGGACTACCATGGACTCCTAGAAGGAATGATGCAATATGACTCATTATTGATCATTTTACCAAGTCAGCACATTTTCTTCCTATAATAGAAGATTTACCACTTGAACATTTAGAAAGAGTGTATATTTATGATGTTTTAAGACTTTATGGAGAACCCAGGTTGATAGTTTCATATCGTGATACCCCTTTTACATCAAGATTATGGAAAAGTATTCAGAAATCCTCATATACTAAACTCCATTTGAGTACTACCTACCACCCTAAAAATGATGGAAAATATGAACAGACTATTCAAACCATAGAAGACATGTTCATATCCTGCTCACATAACATTCAATGTTTGTGGGGTCTATATTTATCTCTAGTAGAATTTTCATATAAAAATAGCTTCCATTCAAGCATTCAAATGGAAATATATAAAGAGTTATATGGAATGAGATGTCTCACACCATCTTTTTGGGATGATGTTGGTGAAATAAAACTCATAGGCCCAGAAATTTTTGAGGAAAATGATAGAAAAGGAAAAGTTTATCGAAACCCACATCAAAGCATCTCAAAGTAGGTAGATGAGAAAATTCCGATAACCGAATGAAGGATTGGGAATTTCTGGTAGAAGATCATGTTTTCTTGAAGGTCTCTCCATGGAACGGTGTTATAAATTTTAGTAAGATGGGTAAATTAACTTCCATGTTTAATGGACCATTCAATATTCTTGAACGAATTGGTGCTTTAGATTATCATTTGGAAATGCCGCAATGTCTCTCCAAAGTTCATTATGTGTTCAACGTATCATTAATGAGAAAATACATTCCTGACCCAACGCATGTACTAACCTATGAAGAATTAGAACTGGACCTGATCTGTCTTATTGCAAAGAGCTTGTCAGGAGTCATGATACAAGATAATAAGTGTTGAGAAACTAGACGACTCATCTGGTAAAAGTTCAATGGAGAAACCATAAAATGGAAGAGGCAACGTGGGAACCCGAGAATATTTTGATGATGAACCGCCAGAATATTTTTATGTAGTAATATTCAAGAAATTTTTAGGATGAAATTATTTGATGGAGGGTAGAATGTAACACCCTAAATATCCATGATACGTCTCCCTTTGAATAATATAGTAGATTTTGTTATACGCAACTTCGAGTTCAAACACACCACAACCAATCAAACTAGCTGTTATGAATTGTAATACTCAATTTTAAAAATTTTATTAATTGTATCTTTCAAAATGTACTTCATTTTTTGATTCTAAATATCAAAATTAGCTTAGGGTGAATTTTTTTTATTTCATGAAAACATTCAATTTTTGATTAATAGTGAAAAGTAGTAAGTTATTTTTTAATATTTAAATTTTATTTTAATACTTATTTATTTTATTTAAATTTATTTTAGGTCAAAATAGGTGAATAATACCTATATAAGTTCTATGTAATTCATTGGAGTTAGTTTATAATAATTTGAGATATATAAATATTTTTTTGATCTTTTTAGAGTCTTTTCCCATCTTTTAGAAGACTTTCCATATTTACATAAAACAAAATTTTACTACTTATTTGAGTTGAATTTTTAATGTTTGAGAGACACGGTGGATATCAATAAGTAAAATGTAGTTCAATGAGATAAAAATATTTTTTTTCTTAATAGTAACTTTTGTCTTTTATTTACAACGATTAAAAGTAAATAGGGTAATTAAAGGTAATAATGATATTATTATTAACCTAAAACATATATTAATTCTATTGGATAACTATAATTTTACCAAAAACAAAATTAGGTATAATATATTCTCCTTTAGGTCCACATGGATTAGATTATGACATTAATTATTATTTAATTCAAAGAAGATCTAGAAGTGTTAAATTCGATGTTTAATAACTAAAACATTTTTAATATAAGGTTACACATAAGATAAAATCGGCTATAGATATTCATTATAAAGATAAAATGTTTTTCTATATAATGGTATTTTATTTATAATTTTTATACATTAAATAATTTAATATATTTATTATATAATGATGATGTAGTAATTACCTTATTACAAAAATATTAAAACAATTGATATTATAAATACCCAAATAAATATGATTTTAGTATTTTAATGAATTCCACTAATTTTAAAAGTTAATAAGACATGTTAAGATTGATTAAATGAAATTTTTTTGAATTAATAATGTTGTTATAAATTTAACAAAAAAAAATGTCAAATAATGTTAAAATTGAAATAGAAGAGTTTTTTAAAACAAATATCATATTATAAATTGATATTATATTCCTAAAAATATAATATTTGGCCAATAGTCATAAATAATATTAGATATGTAATTAAAGAACCACTTGAGGTTTTTTGATTGTTTATAGCATGTTAATTAACCATATAATATAAAAAATGCAATGATTCGTGGTAAATGTCAAACTAATTAACTAAGAGTTAAATCTAAAAGATAAGGTTAATATAGTGAACCATACCTGTAAATAGCCTATTAGTTGAGTAGTTTTAGACCCAACCCCACCTTATCCTCGAAATAAATCATTTTGGAGCCATTATAAACCGAAATATTTTTATTATATGATATATTTCAATCTTTTCCTAAGGTTCCCCTCACCCCTCCTATAAAAGGGCACTGCCAATTTTCTAAAATTTTCATCTTCAAAGCCATTTGGCTATGAAAAACCTACACATATATACCTTAAACTATCCTCCTTTTATCCTAGAGTAATTCATTTATTCATAAATCCATCATAAGGGGCCCTTTTGATCAAATCAAAAGGAAGAAACTGAAGAAGATGTAAATATTTCATCACCTCTTTCAAGTCCATTTCTTCTTCCACTTATTTTTTATTTGTTGTTTATATTCTAAAATAATAACACCAGTTTATTATATATACCGTGATGTTATTATAAAAATTTTACCACCATATTCATTATTCAATCCATCCTTTTAATGACACGTCACCATACGTGTGTGCGTACGACTTACCGTCTCCACGTTGTGGTGTAGTTGTTAGTCAATACATTATTATTTGGATGGGTATAATAATGATGTATAATTAATGTAAATAATAATTATAACATGATAGTGATTCTGTATATATGATATACAATCCAATTAAATATTATTTTAATATAAAAAAAATTATATTGCCGCTCATGCGTGCGTACGGATTGCCGTCTCCACCAACACGATGAGATTCATTCCCCATCATATCCATTCAGGAATAATTTTCATTTGATTATTATATATAATGTTTAAATACATAACATAATTATGAATATGAATAAGATAAATCATATCCAAAATAAACATTACTTACATAACAAATCATATAATGTAAAATGAATCAGTTAACACCCGAAACGATGATACTACTGAAATATCATAAAAAAGAAATATTATAAGATCATATATGATATCATATTAATGTATATGGTTCTTTTATAATTTAATAACAATTATTTCACCATTATACAGGAGGTTAAACTACCCTTGAATAAGGAAACGAACAAGGTAAGTGTTAATTTCACAATCTCTTCATTATCCGAGGTTGTTTATAAGTAATTATCTAATGGGACCTCTTTATCTTCCCCATCCACGCTTCTTAAAAATTTATTTCAATTTTTTTTTTACAATTTACTAGAAAATTGGTTTAAATCATTTATACCATTATTTGAAATTATATGTTTTGAATGGAGTCTTTCCGTCATTTTCCAAACAAGGTACTATTATGACCTTTTCAAACAATTTAAGTTAAGAATATTTTTTATACTTAAATGGAGGGTGAAGCTATTTTCTACCATTATAACATCACTGAATATTCCCATAAAATCATGTAATGATACTTCCAAAACAAATGTTTTCTTTTATAATTATATGATATTTATATGATTTCCAAATAAAAAGAGATATTTCTATAAAAAAAGTTTGGATTTCATTTATGTCAACATTATTTGATAGATTTTATGATTATTTGAAGTTGATTTATTATGATACAAAACATCAATATTGTATTGATGGTTTTGTGATATGTTTTATTGTATTTTTTATTTTTACACCATTCATATTTTATGGATAAATTATTGACATTTTGTTTTCTAGTTTTAATACGAATGTCTATGTTATGTTTATACCTTTTCATATGAGGAATGCGTTATACTTAGTATGTGATGGGTTTATCTTGCTATAGCTCCTCGATGAATCGGTATGTATAATGAGAAAAACTAGTGTCTTGGAACAAGGCATTGGAAATATCTTATTTGTAGTCTTGGCATAAGGCCTTGACTATATGGTTATAATGTCCGGCATTATGCATTCCATTATTATGAAAGTGGATATTGATATTGCATGTGATTATTAGACTAGTAGAATATCCATGTAAATATGTAAATGAAATTATTTAATTTTATCATTACCATATAATGAAAAAGTTCAATTTTAAATGGAGTTTGTTTTAGTCTTATACATTTCCTTAAATCATTATTCTTGTTTATGAAAGAGTCTGCTATATTGTTAACCTTACTGAGCATCTAAGCTAACCCATTTCTATATTTTATTTTTCCCAGGAATAAAAGAAGGATATTATGACTAACTTTAAGGGATATTCTATGGGATATGAATTTGGTTAATAGATACAATGTTTTTGTTGTGTTTCATTTAATGATGTAATGTAAACCTGATGAATGTATCCATTATTTCCAAGGATAATAAACAAATCGATCTTTTTAGACTTGATCTTTTGTGGTAATTACAATGTTATGTAACAATGCACTGAATTCAGGTAACTGGGGTCAGGGAATTTCAAAAATGGTTCCCAAAAATAAAATGATTTTGACACATGGTACTATTTTAAAAGTGGGATTTGGTGTTTTGGTTGGATTTGAAAATAATTTTTTTAGGAAGAGTTTTTGGAGTAAAATGGTTTTGTAATTTTTAATTTGATATTTTGTTTTTCGGAATAGGATTTTGGATTTGTGTTATGATTTTTTCAATTAGGTTCTTTGCATTTACTAATATTATAATCAATTTTGTGGTTTTTTATTTTGATGTGAGTCTTTTTTTATTTAGATTATTCCACCTAGAATGATTCTAGTTGTATATAGTGAGTCTCACTTAGTTATTCACCCACCCAATTCTCCTAGTGGTGTGGTCTATTCAAGCACTTATCAGTTATTTCCTAATTTCGGGTGGTATTGAATTTCATTAGAGGTTATAGTGTTGCTTGATTAGGTTCAATGTGAATTTAGTATATGAGTAATTACTAAATCCATGAATGCATGAGTTATTATAGGTTTATTTTAAGGTTTATGTTTGGATTGGTGGATGGTGACTATTCCATACACAATGCATGTTGGGATGTCTTTGGATATTCTTAAGAACACTTACATCCAATTATTTTTACATGAGGTGGTGAATGTGAGAAACGTTTCATAGATCTTCAGTGTAAATCAATGTAAATGGATATGGAAGGACGATTTTGTTAATTTTACTAATCTGGTTTCCCTTTATCTGAGGATATATTCATAAGATCCATTTAAATATCATCTATTTGAATGGTGTATTCATTCAGATATCATGGAGTGAGTCATATCATCTAAAAAAATTTAGTTATTTAAGCTACTGGATGGGTTGTTTCTAGCTGAGTTGATTCTCAAAGTGTAGTCACTAATAGTTGGAAATCCAATTTATCATGGAGCATGTGAGGGTTCTCTACATGGTGAAAAATGTGAACTAGAGGAACATGTTATTACGATGTATCCCTTGTCTGTTCCTACATCTCATTCATCAGACCATCTGTTAATTTGTGTTCAATGTTGTTGGTTATTTGAATTCCAATCCATATTAGCACAATCATTAAAAGGGTATTTGATTTTGTGGAAATTTGGTCCATCAAGTGAATTTATGAGTGTTTAATTACAAGAATATGAAATCTAAGTTGGAAGATATAAGTTCCAGGAGTTATGGAACTCATGCTTTAATACCCTAAAGCTCTAGTCATATGCCCAATAGTGATGATTTTCATGTTTTTTGGAATTTCAAAATGTGGGGGTTATCAACCCAACATTTAAATATTATTTTAGTGTTTAGATAGTTTATATATTCTTTTTTGTTGTTTACATTGTTTTTTAAAACCCCCTTATTTAGATTATTTTGGTATCCTTGAATCCATGTAATTTTCTTTTATCATTATTCTTTATGGGTGGAAGGTAATATTTGAACTATAAGGCTTCTATTAAAATGGATTTAATATTTTTTTTGTGTATTTTTGGAGTTTTTCACATCTATTGGAAATGAATAATCATAGTTGGGGTCTATTTCGGGTTTGGGATTCTTTTGTCGGTTCCCCTTTGATTGGTGTTATGTCTATGATGTATTGTTCTTAATGTTTGGAATGATGCATTTTTTCATTCCCCAGGGTTATCCTTGATATTTTTTCTCAAGATTTTTTCATGTGTGACTTCTGTTACTGAATTCTAATTACTAGGATTAGGGTTTTATTTTGATTTTTTTTAGTTTTGGGTTTTAGTTTTGTTCCATTTTTGGTTGGGTAACTTTCGAGGGGTAGATAGTTTTTGTGGTTCTAATAATTATACTGACCCCATTTCTATTAAATTTATTTATTACATGTATCATTATTTCTTATTTGTCTTTTTTTATTCTAGAGTTATTTTTGAGGAATATTCTGTTTTGGAGGTTTCATGGGTTTTATTGGCCATATACATGGAATTTTTGCATGTTTTGGGGAGAAAATCAGGGGATGGGGAAGGTAACGATTGTTTTTAGTTCATTTTTATCTTGTATGGTCTGTCTTTCTTATTCTACGCACATTTTGGTCACAACCGTGTTAGTCAATTGAGTAAATGTAAAACATGTTGGTAGTTTTTTTAGAATGGTTCATTAAATTAATACTATTTGATGACACATTATGGAAATAGTGTAATATTTACGTTTATTTTGTTATATATAGTTTTCAAATGTAGCACATGGTGTCCCTAACTATCCATCAATCTAGTGCGGGTGACCCATCCTTCCAGTATGGTCTGAATAGTTGTTGGATGGTTTTCTAAACCGTGGGGGAAAACTCTGAGACATACCTAGATTTCTAAAAAATGAATTCCATTATCCTCCTTTAATGTTCTCACACCATTCAACCATGTTCCTCTGTACTCGATTTTGGCACACAAATGGGTCAACCAAACCCCTCTTCCTTTATCTATAGTTATATCTGTGAAGCTCCTCATTCAAATCATGTATTGTGAATCTTATATTTAGTTCATTTTCATTGACTTCTAAACATATTGTCTTATGCCAAAATTTCCTCTATCCTTGGTTCCTTCCTGTTTGAATAGTTTATTGGTGTTTGGATTATGTGGATTGATTTCCATGATTTTAGGTCATGTGATTTCCTTCTTGGTCACGGTTCTCCCCTTTATATAATTTTCATCACACTTACATATTATTGAGGTAGGTTTTTTCCCATTCAATAACATTAAATTTTATTAGGGAGCTTTCAAAAATATTCCATAAATGAGTTATTCATGTTTAGGATGTTCTAGTTTGATTTTTTATGGTGATTCTATGTTGGTAATTTCTTGAAATTGGGTCTTCAAAAGGTTTTCCTTAGTAATATATATATATATATATTCAATAATTGTATTTTATAAAACAATATTTGGAATTTAAAAATTATTTCACCTATTTTAGATTTCGTTTGTCCTTGTTTACTCCTTGTACAATTAGAAACATTGTAAAATCGAGCATTGCATGTGGTTTCTGGTTCCTTTTTTAGTATTATGATTATGTGATGCTCATTGTGTTTGTTACTAAAGATTATTGTAATTATTTAATTGGAGTTTATATATGTTTATGGTTATATATATATATATCATTGAATCTAGTAATATCTATATATTCATGGGGAGAACATATATTTAGGAACAAAAATTTAAATGTTTAATACAAAAAAATTTCCATCTTGAATGTATAGAACCCAACTCCAGCAATGCAATGTCGGTGCCTTCAATAATTACATTTTCATAATATATAAAAAATTCCATGGTGAATGGTCAAATAGTATAGTTGTCATATAGATGTAGATACAAATTTATGACTTTAATTACAGTTAAATTAAAAAATTCCATTATTTTTTATTCTTATAAAATAAAATTCTTCTCTATAGAATATCCTTGCATATCCAATAGAATACTATTTATGGAATCGTTGTGAAGGTAAACAAAAAATGGGTTATCTAAATTTCACATTAAGGTATAATTATACGGGAAATAATCATGAATCAATTTTCGAAAACAAAATTCAATGGAAAATAAATGAACACACATTCCATTTGAATAAAATTAATTCATTTATATATAATAAAAAATCACTATGGGAATTTAAATAACTGAAAAAACATGCCACATGATCAAAGTAATGAGGTTGAAATGAATCCAAAGATAATATCATTGGTAAAATATCACGGACAATAATGACTAAATTATTAATAATGAAAATTCTTTATTATTGGATTTCATGGCTCATGATCATGAATATCACTACTATCATGATCTATCCTCCAGACAGTTAAAAAGTACCTGTAGAAACATTTTTTTAATTTGGACAACTAATTTGTCTAATGAGGCCTATCAGTGCATTGAGGGGTATATAATGATTGATCTAAATCCATAAAATCATATCTAAATAGTTCATCATATATCAAATAATATATTTTATTTATGAATATAATTCCATATCTTCAAACACTAGTATTGAGTAAATGATTCAAATTTATCAATATTTCCCCAAGTTAATCAAATAACATTTATAGTAAAAAACCATATTTAGAAATGGTATAAAGTTTAGGAAAAAATAATATTAATGAAAAAATAATATGTATATTTATTATACATGTAATTTTTAATGAAAAATCATTATAATAATTAATTTTTTTCAATAGAATGTTAGCAATCACTAGTAAAAGATAGATTTCATAATAACTTTTATCATATAGATATTTTCAAATATAAACCCATCTGATGAAATAATTCAAATTGAAGCTTAAAATTCCGTGAAAAATGTGGTATTAAAGACTTTACATGCCAAAGGGGATGTATATACACTACAAAAAGGTTAATTTCTGCATAATAACTAATGATTCCCAATAAGATGTAAATTAAGATGAAATACATCACCCATATTTCCTACTGGGTTGAAATTATTTACACTAATATATTGAGGTTTTAAACATGTTCTTAACTTATATAATAACCATATAAATTTTAGTGACATCATATATGATTTTGTTATATTATCTCACCACCATTTCTTTAATAATATTTCATTATTTCAATACTTTAGGTGATAATTTATTGGTTTTATCATGCTTGAATTATTAGGAATTTTATATAGATTTATCATCAATAGAGTAATATTCATCAAATATTATTCATATTTTTTAAAAAATTACTTTTAAAACCAATCATGAATCTTGGTTATGAAAAATGACATATGTTAAGATCTTTGAAATTGTAGATCATGTGTACTCATGAGTAATGTTTTGTATTTTCAAAGATAAATATAGAAATGGTTTATATATCATTATTATTTTCAAAAAAATATAATAATATAAAATGTACTTTATTATTTAAGTATGTATAATTATATATACCATTCATGTGACATGTAGATAAATGGGATTCACACCAGTTCGTGAATGCGGTATACCACAAACACACCAAGGATGTTATTATTATTAAGTAAAAAAAATAAAATTCTATATTTTATTTTTTGAATTAATAATATTAAATTAATATTATTATTTTTTCATTTTTATCACATATAATCATTATAATGTTTCCTTTTCACCTTCTAAGTAATAAATTTTTGAAAGATAAATCACATCGATTCACGTTCTGGTTGTCTGATGTACACACGAGAAACATTATCACGTTTCCTACATAATGAAAAGTATTACGGTATGTATGATATAATGACACCATACGTATAATTAAATAATATATATAATATATGTTCTTTATATTCATTAAAATAACCAATCGTGCGAATTTGTAATTAAAAAACTAAAGATATCAGTTCGCATGATGGTAGTTATCTATACACAAACATGATGATTATGTAACCCATTTGATGGAAGAGTGTGAGGTTTTAGATATTAACCATCAAAAAAGAATATTATATTAAATATAATTATATAATTATATAATATTTTTATAATTAAATTGATGGTATGGGTAATGAAAAAAATAATGATTTTTATTGTGGAAATTTACCTCTTATCGATCATCCTCTTTAGATGTTCACTTAAGCCATATATGTATGTATTTATCACTAATATAAGGCATCTAGGATATGGGGAGGATTTTCTAGAAGTTATTTTTATTGTACCTATCCATTACAATGTGGTGTATATTTTTGAGGAAGGGGGGAGAGTGACTACTCTTTTAGGGATGAGAAAGAGTTTCATTATTGTAAATACTCAAAAATATTTTCTACTGGTAGGAATATCTTACCTAATGTGAATAAAAAATATATAAATAATGGAGGGTAATTATAAGGATCTATAAATACAACCACCGACAAATTATATTTTTATCATGTTTTCCCTTAGTCATTGATTTTACTCAATTTTACCTTTTAATTTTTACAATAGAAACTTGTATAATTTTATTTACGTTCGTAATTTCTTTCATAAGTATAAAATAAAAATTATATATATTATATATATAATACCGCATTAATATATATCTAAAAAAATAAAAAAAAACATTTTTTTGTAATATCATTTTTATTATAAACGCATGTAATATGTAAGAACAGTCTTTACAATTAACTATGATCGTAGATGTGTTTTCTATTTAAGGGTAAATATAATAATTATAAAAGAATTATTTCTACATTAATGGAAGATATTGGATATTTATTGATATTTATAAATACATTGAATGAATTTTTTCATTCTATTAATTTCAGATCATTAAATAAAATATCATTGATTATTAAATAACATTATTGTCAAATTTTGACATCATTCATTTAACTAGAGTTTGTAAAATCTATACAATGATGGAATTATAATATATTATGTGGAAAATTTTTTAATATGATATAATCTTATAATTGTAACTCGCATCAATAATTTATATAATTTAAAAATCATTGGAATTTTTTTTATCATTTTTTGTATATAATTATTAATTAAATATCTTATTCATCAGAAAATCATAAAAATTTATAGTATCTATTTCCTCTCTAAAAATTAAAAAAATCCCAGATTAAAAAAATTCTTTGATATTCCAAAATAATATCTCCAACTAAACCACTTTGGGTTTTCCCTATCCCAACTATTTATAGATATTAAAGGAATATAATGTTATTTTCTTTCTTTTTCAACAAATTACTTATTAAATAAGTAAATTTCATGGAATATTATCCAAATAACTAATAAAAATATATATTAAGGTGATAAGGGTGTAAATAATTATAAAACAATTGAGTTTTATAGGTTCGTGTCATGTTACACATTATAAAACTTGATTTGTCCACTAAAAACCATTTTTTCCTCAAATGTGCTAATTAATCTGGACTGTTCTAACAAATAATTATGGTATAAAATTATTTATATATTATTATAAAATATATATTATACTTACTCAAAATATTTCAACATATTTTTACAATTAAACTAATCAAAGTGGATGAAGGAAATTTAGAATGGACCCGAATGATACGGTGTAAAGTATGGTTTTTATAAGAAATTGATCATTTATTTACATTTTAATCATATAAAAATTAAATATGAAAATAATTTTAATTTGATAAATTGGATTAAAAAATTTAAAATAGTTGTAATTTTATTTTATAAAAATTTTGAAATATAATTTATCATAATAAAATTTTTAAAAGAAGAGAAATTTTTCAATTAATAATTTTTTTAATATTCATCATAAATTGAAATTTCATAGGATAATACACAAAATTCACCCAAATATATCTTTGGTATTATTATTTCAAAAATGAAAATTTAATTTTCACATAAATTCTTTATACATGGTAGATGTTAATATTACATTATGGGCACCACCGATGATTAAACATTTTATAAAAAAATTATTTTTTAGTAACTCTATTTAATAAAATAATATTATTTTAGAATTTTCGGGTGGTACTTATTTCTCCTTAAATAAAATAATTCCTCATAATTAAAACATGACCACATAAATCGAGGGTATTAATTTTGGAAATACTATTATTGAAAACCCCATATCATAAAAAGGATTATAAAATAATCTATTAATAATAGATAAAAGAAATTATAATTTTAATATATAAAAATAAATATCTAGTATTCTATATAGGCTTATAGTGGTGGAATCTGGATTCAAGTATGTTGAGGAAAAGAATAAATATTTAGAGAGTGATTGAGGTTACTGATTATAAGAATCTGAATGATCAATGAAATTTTCATAGAATCAAATCCATAAATTTATTATTCTTTAACAGACCTTTGATTAAATATAAGTGAACTTATTTGGATATTATTTTCATTTCATGATAATTTTTCACAAATTTGAGTAATGGTTTTACATCATATGAATATAAAAATATATGCTTAATTGAAATATTAATATTAAAATAAACCAATTTCATCCTTTTTTCATTAATCATTTTCAAGTCCATAAATTACCTTATGAAATTAATAAAAAAAATTAATTTACGTCCAAAATACTAAAATTCACTTTTAGTAGATGATAATATCCATAACAGAATGATAATTCATTCTTTTAGTCTCTAGTTATTATTATGACAAAATAGTTATCATAGATTATACAATTTCAATAAATATTTATATATTGAGGAATTAAATTAGTCTCTAAACTATCATATAAAGATTAAATTTCACCATTTCATAAAATCATAATCCTTATGACCCTTTAAAAAAATAATGTTACAAAAATTTATAAATAAGGACACTAGATTTCAAATATTGACTAATAATTATTCATCAACCAACATGATGTAGCTCTTATCATCATATTAATAACAAGTGAATAACATCATCATGTATTCACTTAAATAATGATAATAAATTAAATTACCATAAAACCATAATGAAAACATGCATTTTTCATTATTTTTAAGTAAAACTCATATTATTGGAAAAATTTCATTTATCCTAATATGTTTTAATCTCTATCAATGATAGTATAAAAAACATTTTTAACAAGTCATTTTTTATTTCACCGATTGTCATAAACATCGATTTATTTTATCCATATCAATCATCACTTAATCCCAATGCCATTTTCACAATATAAGGAACATATTATATTTTAACTTTACCTCATTCTTGTTTTTTAATGAAATTTACCATTCCACTGATAAAATTTTCTTTTATCATTCGAAATATATTTTCAAATACATTAATAAATCGTTCCATAGTAAAATATAAATACATTACATAATTAACATAACTATTATATCATTTATATAATAGTTAAATTAAATATTTTATTAATCAAAAAATGAAAATATTTCATTATATTTCATTTTTGGTAATAACATATTCTTGACCATGATCTATTATCTTATTTTGAACCGTATTACTTGAAAATCGGGTAATTAATTTTCATTATGCCCCATATCATTAAATTTGATGAAATTAACATTTAATTTTTTTTAATTATGTAAAAAATATTATCATTGTTTCATTTTCCACCATGAATGAAGGTAAATAATTTTCCTCTAAATAACTATACGAAGGAATTTCATTCTAAAATTATCATATGTGGGAAAATTGTTATTAAACTACTTGCCTTTATCCATATTTTTATCTAACATCGTGTTATTATATTTAATTCCTCTATATCTATATTACTTCAATAATTATTTCTCAATCTTGTTATAACTAGATACCATGTCCCCATATTATTATAATTTTTGGGATATTACTTACCTTTGTAATATTGGCTTCATACCAACTTTGAAATTATCTTTCATTCGAATGTGATTAAATGAATTAATTTTGTTCACATTCCCTGTACTATGTTCCATTTCTAAACCATTTTAAAAACTCTATCATCTTAAAAAACTATGAATTATAAATCATAATATATAATAAAAAATAGTTAAATATATGACATATGTTAATCATATAACTATAATCATGGTATCTTTTGGGATATCAAGATTTTCAAATAAAACATAATTGTTTATAAAGAAAATATTAATTATCGTAATATTATCTCTTAGGTTATTAAAACAATGTTTGTTGAAAGGGCCATTACCATGTACCAGGTAATACTGTAGTTAACCATAACAAGTATTTTTATAGTTATTACCCCTAGAGGCCTCTATGCAAGAACCAATTGAACTTTTATTATTCCATGAGATATTTTTTTCATGGAAAACCACACAGTTTATAAATTACCTTAATATTAGGATATTATTCTACACATAAAATCAATATTAATAATACAGTTATATTCTGTAATATATACATATTTAATATATTTCCCATGTTTTCTAATATTATTTCTTTGATACAAAATATACCAACCCCAACTCCAGCAACTAATATCCAGTGATTGCTTCTATTAAATAGGGATAAGATATAATGAATCACATAATGAAGGATCAAATAGTTTATCATTGTTGGTGAACTGGATATGTACCTAAGTATTGAATTATAATTATATACATTAATTAAAAAAAATTTCTTCCTGATTATCATTATTCCCTATACAATATCCTTTCATATAAAACAAAGTACTCTTCATGGAATCATGGGTAATGAAAACCAAATTAGTGTTACATAAAATTTCAGTAACCGTTAAGTACAATAGAAGAAATAAATAATCAATAATTATAAAAATATGGATGGGTAAATAATTGAACACACATTTAATTTAAATATCATTACTTCTTGAATATATTACTCAAAATCAATATATCAGTGTATATAATTGAAATCACATTCCATTTATTCAATAAACCAAGAATTAAATCCACCCATAGATAATATCATAGTTAAAATATCCTTGAAAAAAATTTCATATTTAAAAATTATTGAAATTATGAATTCTTTTTCTTCATCTAATAATCACATGAAAACCACTAAAACCATTATTTACCTTCTAATCAATTTTATAATATAGGAAAAAAATGTTATATTTAGCCAAATTATTTGTCTCATAGGATCTGTTGAAGCATCAAGGGTCTATGTAAATTCCCATTCCCACCCACCACTATCTCACCAAATAATTCCTCATATTTAATAAATAATCTAATTAATGTATAATTATAATTTTCACCAAATATATATACTGATTAAATAATTTAGATTTATCAATATTTCCCAATTAGTCAATTAAAAAATAATGTAAAATAACTATGTAAAAATGGTATACAGTTAAGGAAATAATAATATTAATCACCAAATAATATATTTATTTATTGGAAATGTAATTTCAAATGAAATAATATTACAATAATGTGATTATTTAAGAAAATTTTAATAATAAGAATTAAAATTTAAATTTGAGAATACCTTTTATAACATGGTAATTTTGAAATCAAACCCCATTTAATGAAATATTTCAAATTTAGTGTTAAATTAAAATGAGTAATTAAGTATTCATGAAATTATGGGTAAAAGTGTAGGTATATACACAACATAAATGTTAATTGGTGAATAATAAAAAATAAGTCTGAGTGGAATGAAAATTGAGACAAAATCCATTACCTCATGTTTACTTTAAGAGAACATTATTTAACCTCCATTGTAGTTATTAAAATAATTTTATTAACTTCTAAAATAATGATATATTTTTTTTTGTATAATATATGTTCCTTTTATAACATCTCATAAACTGATAGTTAATAATTGTTCAATATTTTCATTATTTCTGGTGGTAATTTCATTGTTTTCACATTCTTCCATAATTGTGAATATTCCATTAATTTTTCATTTTATATCAACTTATAATATCTATAATTAAAATAATGACATATTTATATTATTTTAATAGAAATTTAATTTCTTAAACTAATAATTAATGATGGTTATGAAAAATGAAGTACATTATGATTATGGTGTTGGTAGGACGTACACACATATGAGTAAAATTTTCCATTTTTTAATGATAAATAAGGAAATGGTTCATGTAATGGGTTTTAATTTACATAATTATAATTATATAATTTATAAAATATTATGTATTTAATTATACATATATATATAATTAATGTGGTGTGAGGATGAAATGATAGTCCCATTACTTCGTAAAGGTGGTAGTCCACACATACATGAAATATGTTACAATATTTATGTGTAAAAAATATAATGATATATTATCATTTAATAATTATTATTATTTCAAGAATATCATACTTATGTCACTTATATCACATATAGTCATTATAATTATTCATTATCACCTTACATGTAAAGCATTTGGGAATGAGGTATCAATCTCTTTGTGAGGAAGTTGTCTGTTTTACACATTTGTGATGTTATCATTTTCCTATAGAAGACAATTAACTATGGTATATATGATGTAATTAATCAAGAGGGTTAGTAAGTTTATAAATATATTATATATAATTCATATGCATCATAATCCCCTTCCATGAGAGGTGGTAAGGTAAAAATTAATGTCATAGGTTCGCGAGATGATAGTATGCAATAAAAAAACACTATATTTTCATAACCCATTTCATTGAAGTGTAAGAGGTTTTAGGTGATGGAATTAACATAAAGTCGTTTATATATATTTATGATAAATATGTTTTAATATATTCTTAAAAAAAATTAAATTTATGGACTTGCTGATGGAAATAAAATAATATCATTTGATTAATAACATTTCCTCTTCGTCGGGTATCCTCCACAGGATTTAACTAAATCCATCAATTATTCTATTTTTTACCAATATAAGGAATATAAGATAATGGGATGTATATTTTTATTTAATTTGGGTATTTATTTACTTGAAAAAAATGGTATCAATGTGTGAAGAAGGTGGGAGAGTGAGTCACTTTTATAGTTGGGTAGGAGTTGAATTCATGTATATTCTTAATATTATTCACCATTGGCCGGTCTCACATACCTAATTTACCCCATATCTATATAAAAATTTAGTATAGTGTTTCTTTTTTGGATCAAACTCCACCACATAAATTTAATTACATTTTATCAAGTTGTTCTTTACTCATTAGGTTTTATCACTATTACCATTTAAGTTTTTACAATAGCGCTTTGTATCATTCTATTTACCTTTGTAATTAATCATTAAATATTAAATTTATAATAAAAATTATTAGATTATATTGTCCCAATTACTGAAAATATAAAATAAAAATAAAAATTCAATGTGTGTGAAAAAATAATTTTAATATAATGGCATGTAATGCAAAAAACACTTTTTTATCTGTAAATGCGTTAATAGAATTTTTTTCATATTGTGGTCAATATAGTTATTATAAATGATTTTATATACCATAATTAAACACATTTAAATTTTATGATGTTTAAAAATCACTTTAACTAATATATGAATTTTATTAATTTTATTCCATTTAATAAAATATCATTTAACATAAAATAACAGAAATGTCAATTTTTACATTATCAATTTGATTTGATTTTTAAAATACAGATACCATTATGAAATTCAATTATTTAATTTTAGATTATGTGTATCATAATATTATGATCTATAAAATTAATTAAACTCAACAATTCATTTAATTTAAATCACAATAAATATTTATTTGTATCATTTATATTAATAATTATTAACAAAATAATTCTAGCATTGGTATTTCTTAATAATTTATAGTAGTTATTTCATCTATTAAAAAGAAAAAAATTATCATTATAATAAAATTAAATTATCGTTCAAAATAATATCTATTATAAAACCTTTATTGTTTTTTCCTATCCCAAAGCCACATAGATATTAAATACATTGAAGGTTCTGCTGTTTATCCTTTTCTATTATGAACTTATTATACTGGTATCATTCATGGAATAATATCCCACTAACTCATAAAAATCAACCGTATGTTTATATGGTTTGAAATATATCCATCCTATCGGTTTTTAATAAATTTTTAGGTCATTTTACTCCCAAATATAATAAATTAAGTCCCAATATAATCTCATCATTACCATAATTTCAATATTTAATTTCACCTTTTTAAAAAACTCATTAGGGTGAAAAATTAATTTGATATTTCTAGATATTAAAAGGAAATCGGATTCCAAATCTAGAATACACTTTTTACAATAAATCACTGTAATTTTTCATAATTTAATATAAATTTAATCCAAATTATGCGATGAGAAATTGAGTTTTAAAAGTGAAAATATTCAAAAGTTTAAATTATTTTTATATAAAAATTAAATAGGAAAATTATTTAAATTAAGTAAATTGGGATAAATGATATAAAACTGAACTAATATTACATTAAATATAAATAGAAATATTATTTTACAGTATAAATTATTTAAACAAAATTTAATTTCTTAATTAAAATTCTTTTTTTCTCTATTAATCAAAAGATGAATCTTTTTAGAAAAATATGAATCATTAACGTGATGATAATTTGTGTATTCTTCTTTAAAAATAAGATTTTCATTTTTTCATTTAATCTTTCTTAAATATGGTAAATTATAATTTCAATTTATGATTGTTATGAATGATTAATCCATCTTCTAGATAAGTAAAATTTCTTAGGAATCATTTCATTTTCAATCAAATGATTATTATTTAAATAATAATCAATAGATAATTAATAAATATATGTAAAATATATATTTTCATAATTTATATATTCTTATTAGTAGTTATAATTCCAATGGCTTTGTGAAATTTTTTATATTAAATAATAATAATATTAATATATTGTTGTTCTGTAAAACTAGAACTTCTATGTAATGAAACATTTAAAAGAATATAATTGATTTAATGTAACAAAATATAAAAAAATAGTTGTTCTATAATTAAAGATAAATTCAATTTTTTCACATAAACTGTTCATTAAAATTTTTTCTTTTATAAATATGGTGAGTCACATTGCAACCTGAATTTTTTGAAACACCCATCTCCCATTTCCATTCACTTAACCACTCCATCTCCAAAAATGTTTTTCTAAACCCCCAAATGATTTCCTAATGGATTTTTGTTTTAAATAATCTAAAATCTGGCTTTAAAAATATATTTATAATTCTTGTCTTGTTCAGAACCATAATTATGATTGGTAAACTGTGAATAAAAAAAGGATTGTCACATTAAGATTATGAATATATTTTTTGAAATGGATTTGGAGATGATTTTAAACATGTATATATTAAGAAATAGTTTGTAATTTATGATGTTTTGGAAATCATATTTAATAAAATATTTTCTGTAGGGATATTTGGAATTTTATATAGGATCTATATAAGATGATCAATCCTATGGTCATCATTCTAATGAGAGGGCCCTCACATAAATGGTGTCGGGGTTCGGGAAAGTCATGGAATGTGGCATATGTGAGTTATGTTTCATTATATGAATGTGATGACCTCTTTATTATCTTTTATACTATTATAAATAAATTAATTTATTCATATTGTGGTTCATGTGATTATTTCATTCTATTATCTATTTGATAGATTGGAGACCCCAAAAAGGGACAGTCATAGTGGGAATTTCCACTTGTGAGACCAGTTTAGAGAATCTAGGTTGATCATTGAATTTGAAGGTGCACCATATACTGGAAGGTATGTTTGAATTGGGTGTTCTAATTTATTTATTCATGAAATGTTTTTAGAAATTCCCTTGATTATATATTTTCATTTCCTTGTATTATTTTTTATACATTTGTTACATGTTTAATAGTATTTGAATTCTTTTTCTCGTTATTTTTCCTATATTTTCTTTAGATATAACCTTTTTATTATTCTCAACAAAAATTTGATTAATTTTATGAATCATTGTGTCATTTTCCAATGTAGAATTGGTTTTTTCCTATTTTATTAATAAGAGATATTTTTGAAACATTTTATGATAAAATCCCCATTTCTAATAAATTTGTTTCAATAATTAATATATAGACATTAATAGGAATGGAAAAATTTATATTTTGTGGTATTTACCAACTTGGATGTTTTAGGCCCATAACATACATGTGTGGCTTAGTGTCGGTATACCTGAGTTATTTTTTAGGTTCAGTTTTATTCAGGTTTTCCGATAGAGTAGGTCCATCATATATATGGTGGAGATAAAAAGATCACATGGTTATTATGTTAGTTTTTGGTAAGATTTAGTTTTTTTATGTTTTATGTTTTTCTCGCTTCTATTGTACACAAGGATGTTTATGAATTTAGTATCGTTTAGAGATTTGGTTTCTTCTTCTTTAAATATATACAAAATATTATTTTATTTATTGGTTATTTCAACGAATAGATAATTCCCAAGTGTTTTTTCATTGATGCCTGACACAAATTTCCATCATGAGATGATTGAAAATTATTATTGGGATATTTCACATTCTCAATTAGGTTATTAGATTGTGGTCCACTTTGGTTTATGTGTGAAAGTGTTAACTGAAGAACCAAATGTAATTTTTTAAGAATACTATATCTAGTTCCAAATATTTTTATTAATATTTTAATAATTATATAGAATACATGTAAACCATTTTTTATTTATATTGAGATAGTTTTTGATGGTTTTAGATGTTTAAATATTGTGTTTATTACTATATAATTTGGATGGGCATGAAGTATACCTATTCAGTGAGAAGAAATTTTTATCAATGTACATAATTGATAATGGGTGTAATAGACAAGATTAATTATTTATATGTACGATTTACCTATGTTTTTAAATAATAAAATTCTAATGTAATAGGTTATATACATTGAAATTTTAATACCTACAATGTACTTTTGAATTGATTGTAAAAAATGTAAATGGATGGAATTAGAAAGAAAAAAATGGATAATTAGTAATATTATTCGATGATAGAAAATAGAAAAACTACTAAGTAATTTATATAAATGTTATATAAATCAGAATGCAGTTTTTATATTTTTTTGGGAGAGAAAATTGGAAAATATTACTATCTTTTATACAAACTCCAGATATTTTGGAGTGAATTTATAATATATATTTTCATGAAGAATAAAAAATGTGAAAAAATATTAAAACATACATATGAAACAAAAGAAAATATTTTTAGTTATTCTTGTGAATTTGTAAAAGATATTAATTTTATATATATTGGAATATGATTCCTATTCATGCATTTGATATGTAATAAGTGTTTCTTCTTTCATATGATGAAATATTTTTTTATTAAAATATTAAAAAATACTTTCAATATTAAAAATATTTTTATTAGAGAAGAGTGGAATAATAAATATCATATGATATTCATCAATGATATGATTCCAGATATTATTTTTGGATATTTGAATGGTGATTAATTAGGAATACCGTGGGAAAATTTTCATAGAGATTTCAAAATTTAAAATATGAAATTATTCATCATAGATAATGTAGATATTTTGATGAATCACATCACTACAAATATTGTGCAATTATGAATCATGTGGTAAATAAAATATTTATTGTAGTTTTATTATTCTTGATTAATGTGAATAAAAAATGGTGAAATTAATATGAATGTAGTTTTCATGAGTTATGTAGACATACTGATACTTTTATCAGTTCAAGAACATCTGTAATAAGGGGAAAGAATATTTATAAGTGTTAAAATCATGAATTCCATATATGTTGATGAATTTAATGATATTATTGATCATCTAAAAGACTTTTAATAATAATGAGTATTTCCAATATATGTTTGTACAAACTCTTAGGTGTATGTTGATAATTATAGCACACAGATGAGGAAAACTTAATTTATTGGACTCCATTTATTGTAATCATGAAATAAACAATCATACCGGAAAAACATATTACCCCTGATTCGATTTCATATAGAAACATAGCGATGATCAATTTCACATCTATAAGAATAGACATAATCTTGAGGACTTATGATTCATGTATAATCAAGGCCACTTCATAACGAAGAGGTTGGTGTCACCTTCCTTAAAGGGTTTATGATACCAATACAAATATATTATGTGAATGTCATTAACTAATATGCAAAATAGTTTAATAGTTGAATATAAAATTAGTCTCAGTAACCAATCAAAATTAATATGGGTAAGGACCTCACATTGATGTCAATACATGATTAAAATCATTGATGTTTTATATATTTTTTATTATGTTACATATGGATGAGACATATATTATGGTCTGATAATAATTATATTAATTAGTATCATGGGTATTATTTAATGTAATAAATAAAAGCAATACATTAAATAAACCACCATCTCATTGGTATTCCAATTGATATAGGGAACTTCCTATAATAATTATTCATATGATCTGTACTAAACTAGATATTTCTTCAATGAATCATTCTTTAAAAAAATTGAACTCAAAGTAATGATTAATGAAGATAATTCCATTTACTAAATAAAAAAATATTTTATCACATGAGTATGGTTTTTATTCAATTATTTAATAAGGAATATTTTTAAATGTTATCCCACTATAATTATGACACTTTTAAAACCAAATTAAAAATTAGTGGTAAATGTTCTACATTTTTATATAATTTGGGTTTCATTGATTTTTTTCTGATAACATTGATATAATGGTATTTAATCATGTCAATAATATTAGATATGACTCTTTCATAGTTTACCCAATCAAACTTTATTGTAACCCATAATGTAAATTCTTCTACAAATATTCTCTTAATATCATAATCCAATAAGGGTCTCTCCAATAATTTTCACCCAAATAATATTCCAAAAAAGGGATATATAATTATATTAAGTTCAAAAAATACATTCTTGAATTACATAAGATAAACCAGAGGCACCCAACATAATCTTATCATAACATGTTAGATGATCACGTTCTTGATATGTGTTTTCATTGGAAGGAATATAACACATTTAATTTTGAAATTGGATTTAATCTCATAATTTTATCTATTAAATTCCATTAACACATAAAAAATATTCTATTGACTAACATTTGAATTATATTAGTCCTATTATATAAATATGTTCAGACTGTATCAATGTGAAATAATTTTCACAACTTGAAGATTTTATCACTATATAATATTAATAGATAATTTTATTCTGACATATATATATATTCATTATTTTCATAATATAAATGAAACCCATACATATTATAGTATTCAATCATATATAATGTAAAAAATGTAAGAGTAATAATTTTGTGATATATATATAAACCCACTTTTCATAGAAATAAATATACCTCCTCACCATTGATTATTCAATCTCAACGTCCCTATATAGAAAGTTAGGTTACATAAGATATAACATAATTCCAAAATAATTATAATCCCTAACATTTATAATATATAATACAAATAAAAATTAAATATCATTACATAATAAAAGTTGATATCATGGTATAAGAAACCCAATTCAATTATCATTTCTTACATAAAAATTCATATAAATGTAATGATAATTGATAGAGTTATTTTTACACTTTAAAATAAATTACACATACCTTTAGGGTAAAATAATTATATTAATAATGAATGAAGGGAATAAAATAAATGATTGAATATTTCATATATGTAAACATCATATGAAAAAATTATGATCAATTTAAAAATAATGGAATTATAAATAATATTATAATGTAAATATGAATAATTGAAATTCCAAACTCAATTCCGTATAAAATCACTATATTTATTTCTAATATAAACTCTTCTATGCAATCATTTTATAAGTAATTTACATAAAAATATATGATAAATGGAATATAAAAATTATATATAATATCTATTCAAATATTATGTCAATTTTTATATTATAAATAGATTTCTATTATTTAATAATTATTAAAATTAATTATAAGATCTAATTTTGATATAGATTAAATAATTTATCAAATAAGGCATTTAAAATTGAATAGCTAAAATTGATAATATTTTAATAATTAAAAATATTTTATATAAATTCTTTTATATTGGTCGTTATTTTAAAATTTAAAAAAAAATTACCCATATAAATTAAATATTGAAAACTCTAATATAAATTATATTTCATTCCATATTTTTTCAATCTGAATTTAATATTAACATTTTTTATTTTTTATTTTATTTAATAAATTTGTCAATATTATTTAATGAATAATTATAAAAAATTTATAATTAATAAATTTATAAATAATATTTAAATTAAATAATTATACTAATATACATTTTTCCTAAAATTTAAAAACAAATTTTCAATTATAAAATTCCATTAATATTTGAAAATAAGGAAAATCATATTTTTCATGTACATCATATTTTCATATACACATTATATCCTGAACTATTGTATCTCATGCTATCTATGATATTTTAAAATACATATTTATTTTTAAGTTATATCTCATTCAAATCTATAAAATCGTGTATTATGATAAAAATTACTTCTTAATAATGATGTAGATTTTTTAAAAAAAATTGAAATAATAAATATATCATAATATTGTTTCATATAACAGACACTATGAAGTAGTGAAAAACTACAGATTATAATAAAATTATTTTATGATATCATTTATCACAAGAGGTAATCCTCGTCTTGTATAATGATACCATGTATTGTATTACTAGAAACTATTTTGAATTTATTCAACCCACTACAATATCCTATATCATATAAAAAGTAACAGTTCAATTTCCATATTAATTTACATAAAATTAAATTCGATACATAATTTTAAATATATTTCCATCACATTATGATAGAATTTATATTATAATAATTATGGTTCATATTTACTAAAACTGATGGGTTTTTTCAAACCAACCAATTATATTTCTATGATGTAGAATGGATTAGAATCCTCCAAATCCAAATATCACCTTGCTATGTTAAAATGGGATCATGTGTATATAAAAAATGATGAAAAATGTGTCTCAAACACTGATGTTGGATGTAATAGTTATCTCCATTCAAAGTGGTTTATGATTATCACATAATAGAAACCAACATATTTCACTTAATATGACATGTCCAGGAGGATATATGAATCACCAAAAAATGAGGATACGTCCCTGATATCTTTCATGATATGCTATTATCCCAAGTGATAATTAAAGGTGTCGGAAGTGAGTAATAGGGGAATCCAAAAATATATTATAATTGATCAATATACTTCTCAACGAAAGTTGATACATTATATAATCTTACTGTATAGTCCCTCATAATTCATAAAATTTAATCATACAAAATGTTTCATAAAATAAAACTAATTTAGTAAAAACTAATACAAAAAATAAGTTAATATATATTTATCATTTAACTGTTTATTTCATTTAAGATTTAAATAAAAATATTAGAGATAACCAATATTGAAGATATCTATATTTTACAATTTTATTAACTACTATCATTGATAATAATAAAATGTAATTCTTTTATATCAAAACATTATAATATCGGTAAAATTTATGACATGAAATAATAATGGAAGTTATGATATGATATCCAATATCATATCCAATAAAATAAACTGAAGGTATACACATTTTTTCATGGAACAATAATATAATATAATAATAAATCTTATTATCATCTCATATGATATAAAAAGGGATTATATATATATATATATGATTTTATGGAATATCCTAACCAGTGGATTATTGGAACACATGTTAATAAATAGTGTACTACAGCAATCATGAAATCATAAATATCTATTTTTTATACCAACATTGAAATAGTTTATTTTTTATAATATATTAATTTGGAATCATTTTTACTATTTGGGATACATGTAGGAGTTTTGTGATGGATTTTTTCTATTTTTTGAGAATATTTCTGAAGGAAATAGAATCATGAAGATATTATATGGGTCATCTGTAATCTTTTTTTTTGTGAATATAAGAAGTTGGTGCATATAAAAGTTTTTTATAATATTGTAAATTATTATTTAAATGTAACTGTTTTTTTGTTTCAATGTAAAATATTTGTTAACTACCAGATGTTATATTCAAATCAACTTTCATTAATTCTTTGGGAGAATTAAAAAGATTATTTTTCAAAGGTAAATTCATACTTATATAGTTTTTAATCACAGAATAAATTTTATGTTTGATGATGTGGTGTGTAAATATAATATTTTACACTGATATAGTCAAGAAACAATAGGAATATACAGGAAAATGTATTATAGCTTTATATATATGGCCCATGTGTAAAGGCCTAATTTGAAAACTCAATATTAACAAATACTGGGTATTGAGATGTAATCGAAATTTTGAGTTAAAATTATCATTTAATGAAGATATTATGATATATAAACCATGTAATTCATGTAATAAAAATTTCAAATTATTTATTTATTTTTACAGATCTATCAATGGAATGGGGTTACATTATAATTTTTAATATTTCATTATAACATTTTAGATGATATATTATTTTAAATGATATTTTATCTGTAATCATTAAAACAATATTGGTTATGTGTTTGGGAGGGGGGATATTATTCATAATACCATATATAGTTTTTAAATTTTATAATTATATTAATTGTGGAATTTCCTAGTCTAATAATTTATAAATTCTAAACAAAAATATATGAAGAGGAATATTTGAGAGGAATAGAAACATAATAATTTTTGACGTATAATGATAATCTCTTTTTATTTATAAAATATTATAAATGTATCAATTTTGGGGAATAAAATAATTGTTTACCTTAATTTTATGATAGGTTATAGACATTAATGTACAATACCCACACAAACTAGTGTTTGAATATTTATTTAATAACCTATATAAGTGAAATATGATTTATCTTTTTTTGATAAATTCCACTGAATAGTTAATAAATATAAATAAGTATTCTACAAAACATGTTTAATGATGTTAACATATAAAACACTGTGATCACCATGGTAAATGGACACATTGTTCATGTATTCTCCTTATATTAGACTATTGTAGTAAAAAAATTAAAATAAATTTCTTCATATATTTAAAATCATACTTTTTGTGATTTGGATGTTTTATTACTCCTTAAAAATATATTGTTTTACTTATAATAAAATAACAAGATCCATTTAGTGTTAAAAGATTATTTACTATCCTAGTTCACCCATATATAATATGTTTCAGATATTTTCATTGAAAAATTTTGTAATAGAGAATAATGATATGCAAAATGAATATATTAGAAGAAAATATTATTTATATATAGAATTTTTATATTACTAAAGAAATTATATTCTTGGACCGGTAAAATTTTCATATATAGAATATAAAATGTGATAATATATATAGTCTCTGGTCTTGATGTTTTCTCTGCTATATTGTATCGAATTATGAATAGTGCACATATAATTTTTTTCATGAGAAAATAGATAAGAAACTAATGAGTATTTACTCAATAGAATATAGGATTTTACATAGAGATTTATAAAATAATATTTATATAAATTTCATGAGAATCATGTATTCTATTGAAATTTGGGGCACACTGTATGATAATTTTTACTTAGATAGAAACTTAAAAGTGTAATAGATACATTTTATTCACAATAAATTTGTTGTATTGATGGTTTATTTGAATGAAAAAATAAAAGGATCTTAAATTACATCATTGAAATGTTTAGATTTATTCATGAACTAAGTAATGAGAGGGAATATATAAAAATATGAAGATGTTTATACCTTTGTATATTCTAATTGTGTTAGTTGTTGTGACAGATCTTTCATTGTATAATTTTCAAAATCATTTTTATATATGTGAAATTAGATAGTAAATGGATTGAATGATGATATATTAATCAACGTATACTTAACTCAAATCCCCGAAGAAAATTAGCATCATTGAATGTAGAGAAAATGGCAGGGATGTGTATTATGGGAACCAATGTTTTTAATTAGAAGGTTGATATAATCATGTTCATTAATAAAATAATATTATCATATATGGGATGATATTAAATTTTTTAGAATGATGTTTTTTGTGTTTTTTATTTGTAACCAATATTTTTGGTACAGTTCATTTTTGGAAAGATATATTAATTCAGAGGGAGTAGTCTTGATTTTTTGTTCTAATTTTCATATTTTGTGTGATGGGTAGGATTTTTCAGAACACCATCTTGGTCATGTATTTTTATTTACATCAAAAGGTGATATTTTTGAATAATTTTAGATTTTATAGTGATGTTTCTTGACAATTGTAATGTAATAGTAGAATGAAATATGAATAAATGAATCTCACACAATGTATTTTTTAAAAATTATTAATCATATATAGGAGAATCATTTGAAATATTTTTGAATTATGGGGTACAATAATCACCCTAAATGCAAGAAAAATATTTTTTTTTCAATTAATGTAGATGATTTATATGGATGAAATTTAACTATAAAGGAATAATTTTCGCGAAGAAAAATATTTTGGCAATGGAAATCATTTTCTAGAAGGAAATTATTTTCCAAAAGGGTGAAAATAATATAGGACGTAGACTATATAATATTTTAAATATAGGTAGTGGTTTTTTGGCAATGATAGTTAAATTTTATGAAAGGCTATTTTATATGAAGTTAATGAAATAATCTTCTGAATATAATGTTTCTCATGCTCTTTCACATATAAATAATCTCCTCAACACATTATATATAGAAAAAAGGAATTCATAGTATGATTAAGGTGAAATAATTTATTTATTTTGATAAACAATGAAATCATCATCATTTTTAAAAAAAATTAATAGATTGTCCTCATTTATAGAAAAAAGGATAAATATCTTCACCGTTAGATGTTTTATAAAATTATAATGTTATGGAAGGTAGGATAGAATATAATGATGAACATAAATGAAAGGAGTGTCTTTATAGATAACAAATTCACATGTTATATTTATTTAATGAACTTATATAGTTTGTAGAATAGTTTAAATAGATTATATAGTTGGTATAATATGATAAAGAAATTATAAAAATGTTATATTTGTGCATATAAATAAAATGGGGTACTATTTTAAACATAAATAGTATGTAGAATTATTTTTTTCAAACAAGAACATAAGTGAATTTGATACTCTAAAATTATATTACATATTATTCCATGAAATTGTGTATTTCACAAGAGTATGATTTTATATTTTCATGATGATAATCACAGTACCCATTCATTAAAAAATAAATGTGACTTCCCTATCAATAGAAATGGACGGAATCCTTCCAATTTAATTTGTAATGGAGGATTCAATTATATTTTCTAGAGGGAATTATTTTTCTTATTCCTAGTTAATATTGTAAAGGTAGTGATTCTGACATGGAGTGACTATGAATAAATCATTTTATCCCTCAAACTAGTGTTGTTTAGTGGATTTTAGAACATTGAAACATCATTCATGGATGCTTCTTATATATATCCATTTTAGTTGAACTATGTACAATTGTAGTTATTTTTGTTTAGTTTTAATATTTTGGACTATAGTGGATTTCTAGTTAAATTTTATATGTTTTATTATTCTTATTTGGGAAACTAGATCCTTGAGACATAAATCAATTTAAACCGTATTCCCCACTCCACTATTAATAAATTTTTTATCCTTTTAGAAGAAAAATGAAGAAAAACATGAATATATTTCATTAAATGAACATATCATTGGTCGTTTTTTAATTTTCTAATAAAATCATTGAAAAATTAAAAACCACATTTATTAGATACAACTAAAAATGTGAAGAATTTAATTATATTACATTTATAATCTCTTAATATTAATTTAATGGTAAAATTTTTTATATGTGATACAATTATGTTATGTTCCATAATATTCTATAACTTATGTAGATATGAAAAATTTATTAAATGATTCCAATTCTAAAAATACCATTTCTGGATATCTCTCAAAAAAAATTTCTAAAGGGTTTAGAGTTAAACTAGTTCCAAGTACATAACAGATTAATTTTATAATATATATGAGGGTAACATCAATCTAATATACATTATTTTATAAATTATATGCAACAATTTTTAGGATTTGCAAAGATACCCTGATAAATGCAATGATAGCCTATTCATTCGAAATGTTGAGATTGATAGTGATAATTTGGGACATGGGAAAAATAAAATATGATTATATTATGAATAATATTATGTGAAGGTTTGAACATAATTATAAACCAATGATGTCAACTATGTGTGATAATAATTTAAGGAATTTATCATTTTTTGATAATTAAAGCAGTTTTATAGAATATGAAGTTTTTTAGTTATTAATATAATTTTAAATAACTAAAATAAGAAGCTCAAATTTAAATATACAGAAAATATTGACATTGATAAAGGTTGATATGAGGAGGAATATATACATAATAAACTATTATAACATTTTTTAGGAAATTCAAAATATTAAAGTATATATTGAAAATAAATATTCCATGAGAGTATATTTTAATGTATTGAAATTAATCAGTGTAACACTACACAATACATTGTGTATTTATCATATTTTTCTTAATGATTTAAAACTTATCCATTATTTCATAGAAAATATCAGAACTGAATTATATGGACCCATCCATAATCCTTGAAAAATATTGAATTAAATGAATAATTCACATTGAGGATCTTTTCAGGTTTAGAGTTTTAGAGAATTATGACATAACTATTAAATCTCAAAAGATTACAAAGTAGACAATTCTACACAGTATCCATTTTTTCATAAAATAAAAACACTTGAAAAAAGAGTCAGGTTTAGTTCCATATTTAAGACAACATGACTTTTGTTTGATCCCATCCATGACCCTATTCCACATTATGACATCTAAAAAACATTTCAAAAACTTGGGATGAGCAATAAAAGCTCAGTGAGGGATACACAAAGAAGGAAAACTAATAGTTTTTAAAAACAACATGTAAACCGTGAATACTTTAACAAAAGTAATACTTTTCACCTTTCTGAAGTAGTAAATACTCTTCACTACATAAAATATCACTATATACCCTTCTATAACCAAAAAGGTTACCATAAAACACATATACATGGTAGGTCCAGGGGGAGGGGAACAAAGGGAAGAAAATTTGTAGACACGGAGGCTCGAAACCAGGACCTCCTCAACTCACCACCATAAGTACAGTATGGGAAGAACCACTAAACTGTTCCTTATGGGGAAACCATAAAACCCATATAAAGAACACATAACATAGAAAGGTAACTTGGGACATAAACATACATAAATGGAATAACCGTGTGGTCGAATTCCACACATATCCCTAAATGGAATTGCCATACGGCCGACTTCCATACCCAATGCATTGGAGGATATAACATTACCACCCATCATGGTCTTCACTGCACCACCCATCATTTTGTTTATCACGTAACTACCCATCAAATGTCCAAGTTCCATAATAGCACATAAAATATTGAAAATATAACCATTTCACTAATAACATTTCATTTGAAATTACAACAAGAAATTTCATGATATTGAAATAATCAATCAATTTTTATAAACCATTAAAAAGTAGATTTTTTAATAAAAGTGTCCCATACCACATATAAGATTTTAATGGAATTATAATTTCATAATATTAAAGTCCATATAAAGAAATAATGAATACTATTTTTAAAAAAGATACATTAAAGATAAATATTTAGATTAATAAATCTTTAAAACATTCAAAAAAATTATTTGGTTAAATATTTTTTAACAAAATGAGAGACACTTGAATATAAATAATTGAGGAATAACATTTAATATGAACTATATAATATTATTATAATAAAGGTATTCATAATATAATATGACAATTGATAGTATACACACCATATAAGAGTGAATTGGTTCATAAAAACAATGAAGTATCAATGGAAATTTAAATTGAGATGTAATCCCTAATAAATACGGTATCCTTAAATTAAGGATAAATAAATAACATAATTATGTGTGAAAAATATAAATACACCCAATATAAGTGGATATTAAGTGTAAAACAATCATAGGTCTTTCTCACATATTCATAGTTGACATATTCAAGATGTACAAGTTGAACCCTAAGAATTGAAATTGGTTTAAATAGTTCCCTTGTAAATATTTCTCAGCCTAACATCGTCACATTAAAATTCAGAAAGTGAGTTGATGAGATAGAAAGTGTATCTCATCACTAGGAGATAAAATTTATATCAATAAAAAAATAGATGAACATATCCCAACATAATAAGATGTAAATTAACAAACATACCAAAATGAAGTCTTTTAAAAAGAAGAGGGTGAAAGGTTCCCTTGTCGATATGGTAACATACAAAACAAACACCCCATAAAAGAAGTTTCATACATTGAGTATTTAAATACTCATAAATGAATTTATATTACACAAATATTAAAATTCATGGGAATTACATACCCCACACAAAAATAAATAGTGGCAAATATAGCATGAATCTCACAGGAATAAAAGTGTGAGATATAACCCTTTACCACGTTGTAATCAACTGTGTAGTATGACCAAAAGTAAATAACCACCAAATTAATCACAGAATACCAAAAATATAATGATAATAATGATAATATATATCTAATTTTAGTACACAAAACACCACATGCAAAGAATAAGTGGTGAAAAATGGAAATCTCACGGAATTGAAACACAGATAAGAAATCCCTTTCCTCGTTGTCCGACATGACCCGTTCATTCTTTAATGACATGAATAATAAACTAATGCTAATTTATACTTGATTAAGAACCATTTTTAAAGTTTATTATTCCTTTTATATTACTTATTACCGTGTTATATACATTATGTTATCATTTAAGTTAATAATAGTTGTTTTGTCGATATTTGGTACTTGAGTAAAAAAATGAACACCTTATAATTAAAATTTGTTCATGTGGTAAGATATCCATTATCTTAAGAATGATATTATTTATTTAGATATCATATATATCATATATATTAAGTATATAAATGTATTTGTAATAGTACATAACATTTAGAGGTAAGTAATGAAATGCACCGTTCACGGAGACTGTAAGCCGTAAGTACGTATGAATGCTACTTCCATTTATATTTCTTATTTTAATGGAATTAAAATCATAATGTTACATAGTTATATTATAATTCCATTATAATATCATATAAAATATTATTAACTCCATCCTTTATATGTCCCACATAAGGCATTAACGAGTCATATCACATTAGGGGGCGGTAGTCCACACTTCTTCTAACGAGATTATCGTATTTAACCACTATGGAAACCATAAAGTATTTATATAAATGGAAAAATACAGAAGAATAAAGAAAAAAATAAAAATTATATATATCTTATATAAATACAATGCCATCATAATGTCCACCATGAGAGGCGGTTGGAGATATTTGAACAATCATCGTTTCATGATGCTTTAGTTTGTCATCCACAGAAACATTATGTTTTTCACCCATTAGATGGAGGTGTGTGTATGTTTAGTTAGAATAAATCTCATAATAAAATCCTAGTATATTTAGGATACTGGTTTTGTTACAAATTAAAAGAATAAAAAGAATTTAGGGGTTTGATAATTAAAATAAATGAAAATAATTTATGAGAAACAGTTACATTTAATTTGGGTCACTCTCATTGGTTTGAACCAATGATCTTGTTGAAATGCCTTCTGCCTAAGTTATGGATTCTAGGAGGAGAAGAGAGATGTATGGAACTTAATTGTGAAGAGGTTGGATGAGCCAAAATGCTTGAGAGGAGTGAGGAATTGGATATAAGTGGTCTCCTTTTATAAGGGGGAGGAGTGGTTCTTCAGGAAAGTGTGATAATATTATTTTATTATATAATGATATTCGGTTTATAAAAGTCCAAAAATCATTAAAGTATAAGAAAATATGACTCATAGTAGAAATAATATCATCCAATAGGAATTGGAGAGTTTTTAAAAGATATCTTAATCTTTATTATCTTATTTATTTAAATCTTTTATTTATGAGTTAAATACTACATCATTATTGTCTTATAAATAATTTAATTTTTGTGATTTCTAAAAATTATAAAACCAATACCATGATGTAGGAAATATATTTATCGTTCCAATTAATATTTATAGTTGAAAATATAATTTATATAACATTATATAAAAATAAATTTACTAAAAGCATTTGGTTTATGTTATTTTTTCTTTTATAGTAAAGTAATTAATCTAAAGTGTCATTATCATTCATAAGTGGCTCCATGTGGTCCCAAAATAGACCCAATGAATCCCATGATCGGCCATTACTCATACAATAAAGTTAGGACATGTGTTAAAGAAATTTTTAATTATTATAAGGATATTTTAATCATATAAATAATTTATATTAAAACAGACGTTTGAATTAAAATACAATATTTTTTATTTTTCATTAAAAATGAACTTTATTAGAAAAATACAAAAAAATTACTCAAATTAAAATATTATGTCCCCATTCTTAAAAAGATTTTATATTGTCAATTATAATGTATTAATGTGACCAAAAAAATATTTAAAGAGGTTTCTCCATTAAAAGGCGGTAAATCGACCTTTTAATGTAAATTATGCTTAAAATTATATTCATTCACATTTTAAGCCTATAACTTTTATTGGATAAAAGTAAATACATTTATAAACATTTATAATCATATTGTAGTTAGTTTTTTTCATTACCGCAAATACAAAGGCTAAGAGTTAACTACCGTTTAAAATAATAATACTATATTATTTGGGTGCAACAAAATATTTCAAAGAAACTCGTTGTTGCGTATCGGGTACGCTATGGTACATAGAAACCCCTTTAAAGTAAAACTAATATGTCATTCAAAAATATTTATAAATATGAAAATTTCATATTCTTCATTTATCCAGGATGTTACATCCTTCCCCCTTATTGGAATTGTGTCCTCACAATTTTAAAATTGGGCTCAGGAACTTCATTGAAAGCCACACATCGAAACAAGAGTACATAAAAAATCACATTAAAAATAAAGGAAGAGAGGTAAGGCGGTTACATGAGACAACAGATACTAGGATTCCATGAAAAAATGGATATGGAGGAGAAAACAAACCACAATGTTCTGATGTAGAGTGATATAAAACATGTTTAGGAGAATGTTAACCACTAGAAAATCACAAACATGTGATTGGATAAACAGTCTTTCATTCTCCAATAGGAAAAGTTAACAGGAAAGGTTTTTGTTTTTTGTTACTTTTCATTGAGGAATTTTTTAATGATGTTAACTAAAAACATAAGGAAATATATTTACCTATCATGTAGACAGTCATATTTTACTGGATTTCTAACACAAACTCATATTTTTTCCCAACGATGAGTATTCATGTAGACTTTTTTTACATTAAGATTGTGATAATCAACTTCAAGATAATAAAATAATCCACAAAAGATAAACTATATTTTTCCCATGTCTTTAGACCATAACCAAAACCAAAATGGTTATCACTAGATCCGATAAGTCCCAAAAAAGAATAATATTTTACAAAAAGAAAAACTACTCTCAATCTCCAAATTTTGTCAAAAAAACTCAATGTTCAACAATGACCATTCAATAAATAGTTGTCCATAAAATTTTTCAATGTAATCCAAACTAATATTGAAAACCAAATATCAGAAAGATCTAATCACATAGTCTTATCAGATAAATATTATCATTTATCTCTAAATAACATTAGTTAATCGTAAAGTCTCATTTTGAAAAATAATTAACCTAATCACATATCCTCCAAGATAGGTTAATAATTTTTAATAGATAACCTAAAATTAACTTATTATTGATTCATAAAATCATATTACTAAAAATAATTAGTCATACAAACCACAGACTTCACATAGTCTAGTTGTAGGTGATAAATACCAATCGCACTATGGTTGTGGGTTTGATTCCCGCAGCTTTTTCCGACATGACAGGTTGCCACACGGTCCTCATGTTGTCATTTTTTCAAAAACAATATAATTTTATAGCGTTCCCAAAAAGAGATAAGTTTATCAAAAATAACCATCACATATTTTAACCATGATAATTTTCTAACAACTATCATTTTGCATCTAAAAAATGTATTCACCTATAATTTCCTCAAATTCAAGGATCATATAAACCCAAATGGTTCTTTATAACTATATCCACAAAAGAAAAAGATAATTATTCCTTGAATAAAATTTTCATATATCAAACATTAGGGTTACACATACTATAAAATGTCTTCTAATGTTATTCACTTCATCAAAAGAGCCTTAATACTTTTATGCATTTCACCATCTTAAAATATACCATAACCCTTGAATCCATTATATATTGACTTCTTACTCATTCAACATTCTTCATGATCCATTAACTATTCCTTTTCAACTTGTTATGAAATAATTCTTTCCTAAAAATAGTATCATCAGTCATATCCTAATATTCAATAATATCAAAACATATTTAAAGAAATAATCCATAACATTCATTGGTCATTGTCAGTTTCTTCATCCTCAATCAGAATGGATTTAGGTATTGGTAAACAAATATTTGTACGATCTTGGTGATCCCATTACTAAAACTTCTTTGTATGACATGTGTTTGTATAATGACAATTCACACCCCATTTAAATCATTCAATTGATCCCTCAGAAAGAACATTTTTTCTTTTCTTAGAGTTAACTGGATTTTTCCTATTTCCATGGAAGGTTCCGGCTTTATAACCTTCAGTTCCACATCTGTAGCATCTTCTTGTCCATTTGAAACTTTTTCCTAGGTGTTTCTTTCCACATCCCGGACACATAGGGTTTTGAACATACATACCTTTATGATTATTACATGAACATTCATGGGGATTTGTTTCTCCCATATACGATGCCTTACAAAAATCACCAAGGTTCATGTGGTCAATAATGACTCAAGATATTTGGTTGAAAATAACCACATGTGTTCTCATTATAGATCCCATTTAATTAAATTTCTAATTCATAAAACCTTCCTAGTTTTCTTCACGTCCATTGTTATATTGATGCATGTTAGATCCAACAATTGACTAAAACCAGAAAGGTAAGTGTGAGTATATCAGTAAAATCATCACATAATACCATATGAGGAGGGTAAATACAAAGATATAATTATTAGTGTTATCTTAAACTCATTATATTTGTCTAAATAAAACTACGACTCTTTCTGAAATCCTAACCATTATGGTAATGTCACTTATGCGTAAAAATACCATAACCTCTAAGTTTATCTAAACCTCCCGTTGATTCCAACTATAACGACCCGACCTTAAGCCTTATAAAATATTGAATTAAATGAATAATTCACATTGAGGTTCTTTTCAGGTTTATATTTTTAGAGAATTAAGACATAACTATTACATCTCAAAAGATCACAAAGTATAAACTTCTACCCAGTATCCATTTTTTTGATAAAATAAAAACTCTTGAAATAAAGAGTCATGTCTAATTCCATATTTAAGACAAGATGACTTTTCCTTGATCCCATCCTTGAAACTATTGCACATTATGTCATGTGAAAATCATTTCAAAAACTTGGGATAAGCATTAAAAGCTTAGTAAGGGATTCACAAATAAGGAAAACTGTTAGTTTTTTAATATAATATGTAAACCATGAATACTTTAACATAATTAATACTTTTGAACATTATGAATTAGTAAATACGCTTCACTGAAAAAAAGATCACTACTTACCCTTTTGTAACCAAATAAGTTACCATAAAACCCATATAATGAACAGATAACATATAAAGGTAACATGGGACATAATAATACTTAAATGGAATAACCATACGGTCTACTTTTACACATATCACTAAATGGAATAGCCATACGGCCGACTTCCATACCCAATGCATTGGAGGTTATAACATAACCCACAATCCGGGTATTCACGACACCACCTAACATTTGGTTTACCACGTAACCACTAGTCAAATGTCCATGTTCCATCATAACACATAAAATATTGAAAATATAAATATTTCATTAATAACATTTCATTTGAAATTACAAGAAGTAACTTCAAGATACTGAAATAATCAATCCATTTTCATAAACCATATAAAAATAGAATTTTTAATCAACATGTCATATACCCCATTGAAGCTTTTAATGGAATTATATGTTCATAAAATTAATTTCCATATAAAAAAAACAAAAAACTATTTTTAAAACATGGACATTAAAGATAAGTATTTAGAATAATAAAAATTTAAAACATTCAAAATGATATTTTAGTTAAATAGTTTTTAACAAAATGAGATACTCTTGAATACAAATAATTGAGGAATAACATTTAATGTGAACTTTAAAAAATCATGAGAATAAAGGGATTCATGATATGATATGACAAATGATAGTATATAAACCATATAATAGTGAATTGGTGCATAACAACAATGAAGTCTCAATGTAAATTTAAATTGAGATGAAATCCCTTATAAAAAACGTATCCTTAAATTAAGGATAAATCAATCAAGTAATTGTGAGTAAAAAATATAAATACACCCATTAAAGGTGGATATTAAGCGTAAAATAATCAGATACCAGTCAAACATATTTATATGATGACATAATCAAGAAGTACAAGTTGAACCTAAAGAATTGAAATTGGCCTAAGATGTTCCCTTGTAAAAATTCAACAGCCTAACGTTGTCAAATTAAAATTCAGAAAATGAGTTGATGAGATAGAAAGGGTATCCCATCACATGGACATAAAATTTAAATACATAAAAATGTATAATTACATATCCCAACATAATAATATATAAATTAAAAGACATAACAAAAATAATTCTTTTAAAAAGCGGAGGGTGAAAGGTTCCCTTACCGATTTCGTAACATGCAAAACATACACCAAATGAAATATAGATCATAAAATGAATATGTAAATACTCATAAATGAAAGTATATTAAACAAACATTACAATAATGGGCAGAACATACACCACACAAAAGGAAATAGTGTCAACTTTAGCATTAATCGCATAGGAATAAGAAGTGAGATGAAAACCTTTACCACGTTTTAATCAACCGAGTCATATGACCAAAAGTTAATAACAAAAAAATTAATCACAAAATACCATAAATATAATGATAATAATGATAATATATATCAAATTTCAGTACATAATTGACCACATGCAATGAATATGTTGCAAATAGTGGAAATCTCACAGAATTAAAAGTGAGATAAGAAATCCCTTTCCTCGTTGTCATACTTTACCTGTTCATTCTTTAATCTCCAGAATATTTAACTAATGTTAATTTATACTTTCATAATAATCTTTGTCAATGTTTATTATTCCTTTTATATTACTTATTACCATGCTATAATCATTATGTAATCATTTATGTTAATAACGGTTGTTTTGTCGATATTTGGTACTTGAGTAAAAAAAATGAACACCTTATAATAACAAGTTGTTCATGTGGTACGATTTTAATTATATTAAAATGATATTAATGATCTAAATATCATATATTTCATATATATTTAGTGTATACATGTATTTATAATATTACATAACATTTTGCGGTAAGAAATGAAATGCACCGTTCATGGAGACGGTAAGCCGTATGTACGCATGAACGCTACTTCCATTTCTATTTATTATTTTAATGTAATTAAAAACATAATGATACATATTTTTATTATAATTATAGTATAATATAATATACTATATTATTAAATCCATCCTTTATACTTCCCACATAATCCATTAATGAGTCATATCACTTTGAGGGAGCAGTAGTCAGCACTTCCACTAATGAGATTATCTTATTTACCCACTATGGAAACCAGAAAGTATTTATATAAATGGAAAAATAAATAAGCATAAAGAAAACATAAAGATAATATATATAATTTGTAAATAAATTTCCATCATAATGGCCACCAAGAGAGGCGGTTAAAGATATTTGAACAATCATCATTTCATGAGGCGTTAGTTTTCAATCCACTGAAGCATTTTGTTCTTCACCCATTAGATAGAGGTGTGTGTAAGTGTAGTTAGAATTATTCTCATAAAAATATCATAGTATATTTTGGATACTGGTTTTGTTATAAAATAATGTAATAAAAAGAGTTTAGGGGTTGTAGAAGTAAAATAAAAGAAAACAATTTAAGAGAAACTGTTACCTTTAATTTGTGAAACTCCCTTTGGTTTGAACCAAAGGACTTCTTGAAGTGCCTTATGACTTAGGTAAGGAATCTAAGAGTAGTAGAGGGATGTAGAGAGCATAATTGGGTAGAGTATCAACGAGACAAAAGTCTTGAGAGGTGTGCGGAATTGGGATGATGTGGTCTCTTTTTCTATGGGGGAGGAGGGGTTCTTTAGGAATGTGTGATAATATTATTTTATTATATAAGGATATTCAGTTTCTAAAGGTCCAAAAATAATTAACGTCAAATATAATAGGACTCATAGTCGAAATAATATCATCTATTAACAATAGGATATGTTTTAATAGTTAATTTAATATTTATAATATTATTTATTTAAATCATTTATTAATGAGGTAAATACTACATCATTATTGTGTGATAAATAATTTAATATATGTGATGTCTAAAAATTATATAAAAAGTACCATGATGTAGAAAATAATTTTATCATTCCAATGAATATTCATAGTCTAATATATAATTTATATAACACAATATAAGAATTAATTTACTTAAAGAATTTTGTTTATGTCATTTTTTTCATTACATTAAATTAATTAATCTAATGTATCATTATCTTTCATAAGTGGCTCCATGTGGTCCCAAAATAGACCCAAAGATGCCCATGGTAAGAAATTACTCATTCAATAAGGTTATTACATGTGTTAAGGTAATATTTAATTATTATAATATTCTTTTAACCTGGAATTACAATATTTACCTTTAACCGCGATAAATAAAAGTTAAAAGTTACTATTCACCACATATTATTTTCATCGTATTGAACCACATTTTATTTCTTGATAAAAACCATGAATGATGTATTTTTGAAATAAAATTCAAAGAAGTGGTAACATTTCATTTAAATGAAAAAGTCAGTTTTTTTGACTACTACTATGTTGTTTAACTATTCATCAAAAATTGATGATTTTTATAAAAATACAAAAAAAATTGACTAATATATATTTGATATTCCGAATTCAAAAATGATGTCTATTTTAACAAATTCTATTCATATAAGTGGAATTGAATAATTTGAAAATTAATTCATTTTATCAAATCAAATAGCGTGTTTTTAAGAAACAATAACAATCAAAATATTGATACTTGTTTATGTCAAATTTCAAAGTATAATTAATTACAATGACCAACATTTGATTAAATGGTAAAAATATATTCTAATTACACTTCAAAAAACAAATAAAAATATATTGTAACCATATAAATAAATTAGATTAAAGAGGAAATTTGAATTAAAATACAATATTTTTCATTAGTCGTTAAAAAATGAACTTTATCAGAAAAATACAAAAAATTAACCAAAGTATATTTTTTTGTCACCATTCCAATGAAGGATTTTATTTGGTCAGTTAGAATCTATTAATTGAACCAAAACTATATTTAATATGGGTTTACCATTAAAAGGTCGTAAATCAACCTTTTAATGTAATTTTTTCATAAAATTAGATTCATTCACATTTTAGGACTCTAACTATTATTGGATAACTGTAAATACATTTAACAAACATGTATAATCATATTGTAGTTAATTTTTTTTCATTCCTGCCAATACAATGGCTAGGAGTTAACAACCATTTAAAATAACAATATTATATTATTAGTGTTCAACGTAAGATTTCAAAAAAACCCATTGTTGAATATCAGGTAGGCAACCGAACATAGAATCCCCATTAAAGTAAAATTAATATTTAATTCACAAATATTAATAAATATGAAAATGTCATATTCTTCATTTATCCAGGATGTTACACGAATAGATTAGTTTTTCAATCTTCATCCCATGTGGTTTGATTTCATTATCTCTTTAAATATCGATCATCTTATGTACCTACTAGGATGCTAGAATATAAAATATAATTATATGAGAAAATGTCTAGATAATGATCCAAATTACAATTTCAATTAAATTTTACTGAGAAATATATGAACATATCTACTAGGGTATTTATGGTCCCCAGAGATTTAACATCTATTAGAAGATGATATATTGTATTAAATATCAAATCTATATCAAATTAATATTTCAGTATTCTCTAGAACATTGATGGAAAATATGATCATATACAAATATAATCAAAACTATCAATCCATGAAGGCTTTCCAAATTAATTATATACAACATGGCATGTTTATTGAAAGAGAAATCCTCTATAATATAAATGAAGTGCTCAAAATTTATATGTTTATACCTTACTAGATATTTAGAATTAATACCTACTGAAATATTTATACAGTAATGATGGTATCAATGGTGATGTTTCCAGTTTCCATATTAGCACTGGTAATGTTTTTCACATCCCCATATATTTTTGGTGTTCATTATTTAAATAATTTCATTATTATCATCATGAAATGTAATTATATATATATATATATTTATATTGTACCACCATAATTTATTCTTTGGATATTTATATTTATTCATGATTCTAAAATGAATACAAAATGACCAAATATATGAATCACTGAAATTATCTTCAACTACTATTTTGTTGGGATTAATTTTTTTTTTCAAAAATCACATGTCTCCAACATTGAAAATGGATAAATTTTTAAAACATATTATCATCCATTATTAACCTATATCATCTCTATCATCCTCTATAATCATTTCATTAAATGATGGTTATAAAATATTTTTGGAATGGTGGTATATTCCAATTTTTTATGATATCTAAACTCATAGTTTGAAAATATTTGATGATTGTATCCTTTTAATCCATTTCATGGATAGGGTATCATGATCCACGTTTCATAGATAATACTACCCATTGATATCCTTCAACATATTTTTGTGTTTTTGCAGTAATATTCATTAATTTATTCAAACATTATTTGTGGGATTATATTCATCTGCTACTTTATGAATATATATTTTCATTATCATTTGGTTATTATGTACATTCCATATATCACCATATATTAAATAATGTTATATATTCAATGTAAATACTATTATTTTCAACACCATAACATGTGTGTATTAATTTTACTGACATGTCTATCATTTTCATCTTTCATGAACTAGTAGCTTATAATATTTTAGATTGACCCATCCCTTGTAAATAAATAAAAACAATTATATATTCCTAATCATTCTCTCCTATAGGGTTGTGTTTGTATAAAATCCATGATTAAAGTCCAAGAAATATCCTTGAATCATTACTAACAATATAAAATCAATATGATCTTAACTCAATTATACAGTAACTTGGTTATAGTATTATACAATCATGATTAATGTAAAAAGAATTTCTTTTATAATATATTTTTAGACATATAAAACTATGTATCAATGTCAAGGCTTTTATTCTACAATATTCATAAATCACCATAATTATTTTTAAGGATCTAAATATATACCAGGAATTGTGATTAGATAAACTATTAAGGATGCATTATACAGAATAAACTCATTTTTTCTATAAATATAATACTATTTATTATTCTCTTAATTAATTAGCATAATCCTTGAATTCTCCTTCAAAACTATTTGAGTTACATGTCATTGATAATTTGTTATCATGACCCATATTGTAAAATAATCTGCCAAAGTGAGTTGAAAATTATATTTGATTATATATGTTAAAATTTTGGGATTTATTTTGTTATGTGAGAATTTTTTTCATGGAATTTGATTTGGTCTCAATGTTTGGTGAAACAATCCATACCTAATATCATATAAAATTCTTCCAATGGAATATGTTCAAGATTTAAAAGAAGAATACAATCATAAATCTTAATTATAGAGAAGTTTTATATTTTAGATGAGAACACTGAATCACTTTGCATTTTCATAAATAATTCAATTTATAATGGTTATGGTGTTGGATCACCATTCTTGGAGTACATTCATTAAATAAATAAATTATATAAACTAAAATTAAATAAATAATTAAATATTTTGTGAAGAGAATAATTGTACATTTAATGACTTAATTATCATATTCATCTTCATTAGTAGGTATTTTATAATCCCTTTCTTGTGCCCTAGGTCATGGATGTTTTTGATGCATAACATCCATGTTAGGCCATTAATTACGGAATTTATTTAAATAATTCAGAAACATCATTCTTATAAGTCATTAAAGACATTGTGGATTATTAATTGTAATTATATAATCCTTAGTTTTATTAACTTTACACTTCATCCCTCTAACACCATTAGACAAAAATATATAATTTTCATTTAAAAAGTTAAAATTTAAAATCTCTTTCTACACTTTAAATAATGAAACAAATTGATCATAAAAATATTATAAGTAGTAATTAAATTTTTCATAATGTTCTTATTAGGATAAATATTTTAAATAGAGGTAAAATATTTATTTAAAATATATGGAAACAAAGAAATGGTTATTTCTAAATGATCATTAACTAATAAAATTCATTAGTTTTAGATTTAAAAATAACTAAATCACTTTCAGCAAAAAAAATTATATTTTAATAAAAAGAATATTTTTTGAGTGGTATAAAATTTTTAATGTATATGAATAAATATATTATTTTAAAATAGTGATAAAATATATTTTTTTATAATGTATTAAAAATCCTTAAATGAGTTAACTTTTCTAAATATTATTATAAATAAGTAATATTTATGAAGTCCATTTTGATTAAAAATTGTTTTTATTTAATTTTTTAAAATTTTCCTATATAAGGAAAAAAACAATTGATTGGATATGTGTCTGAAAAAAGTAATTAATGGTTTATAATTTTCTTTTCATTCTTAAATTTATAATATTATTTTAAACTTCTCATAAATTATTGATTACTAGTTAAATAGTACAACATATCATATATTTTATGACATAATTAGGATATAACTAGTAGTAAAATTTTATGAAACATTTTAGATAATCAAAATTTTATTTTAAAAGTAGAATCATAAAATAAAAATATAATTTTTAAATTTTAAATATATATTTTACATTTTTTTAATATAATTAATAATTTTCCTAAAATATATTTTTTTATGTTGAACATTTAATAATTTAATATCATTCTCTTATCACTTTTAGAAATACATTATTATAAAATTATTTTAGTATTTGGAATAATAATATGAAAAATATTAAATATGTTAATTCTTAATATTAACATTAAAATATGTTATGATGGTCCAAAATAAGTTATCATTGAAAAATTAAATAATAGTGAATGTTAAAATTAATGAAGAAAACATGTATCCAAATGAGTGTTTGAGTTTTTTCACAAACAACAATAATCCCCAATAGATTCTTTTTTAATTTTGTAGCCACATACCATTGGAAGGGACTTGATATTGAAATAATGTAATCGTTATTAAAAAATGTTCCACCCCTCTAAGTAATAAATATTTCACTCAACTACCTAGAAATTCCAAACAACACAATCCCATTATATGGTTTTAAATCAAAACAAATAACTCACCCGTGCACATACACATATACTATAGGATCTAACCCATCAAAATACGACCCATAAACAGATGAATTCCAATAATAATAATTTTTTAAAGGATTAAGTTAAATATTCCTAATTACTCATTTTCATTTCAATTTCTTCTAGAAATAATATTTTAAATAAATTTATATTATTTGATACTAAATTAATATAATTATTTATATTTAAATACTTAATTTGTTTATATTTATTGAGTAAATATTTTCAATTTTCGACCATTATCTATAGAAAAATTAAAATTTCATCCTTGTGTATGTGCATATTACCATGCCCATAGTGAATCACATGTAATTTTTCATAACCGCCATTCTTGGATGAATAAAAGAGGACATCTAATTGTTAAAAAGAATATATATATATATTTAATACTCTAAAATGATAAAAAAAATTATACCTTATTCCAATTCATTGAAAATTGAGTATGTCATTCATGTGTACACGCAGACAACAACATATATGAAGAGACATGCTTCCTTTTTAATCACGAATATACATGGATGTCTATGAAATTGTAATGGATGCTTATATTAGAAATTAATGTCTAATATATGTCATGAATAAAATTATAGATATAAAAATAATTAGTTATGAACCATTATAATGTAACCCATTGAATTCTATAAATTAATCAAGATAGTAACAAAATGAATTCCAGTTTTAGAAACCACAACATTGAAATTCATGGAATAAAATGAAATTCATTGAAAACATATTATAACTTCATCAACAATAAATTATCATTGGAATTATTATAAAATAATATGGTTTTCTAATTTAGTTATAAAATATATATGAAACAATCAAAACTACTAATATCATATAATGAATATTAATAATAACAATATAATAATGGTAAATTTAAAATTTATAATGAATTATTAGAAACTTCAAAACATAGTAATATAGTTATGTAATGATTTATTCTAGTTTTTATATTTATTATTTTATATGTTAAATCAAATTCTGGGAAATTAGCTATTAGGGTTAGGGTTATCACCTCAATTTACATTTATTGATTAATATTTTCAAATTATACAAATATTAATATTTTATATTTGTATATACTCTATGATTTTATTTTTTTATGAATAATTTTTTAATTTGTTTTACATGTATTTTCATGAGTACCTCCATCCATTTTTTTGAATAAAATTTTAACAAATTCTTATATTCTTTCCCCTTCTTAGTTTTATGTCTTTGATTCGTGTTCCATATTCACCACCTATCTTTCAATTTGTATAAAAATCAAATATATTTTTGTTTTTAATTCATGTAAATAAATTTTTTGGATATTCATATCTATTTATGTTTTTCTTATTCTATGAAATGGAATTCAAATGTTTATGAATTCCAAAAAGGATTTTGTTGTCTAAAATATCTATTCATTTATAAATGATATTTCTTCTAAAAAATTTGTGTTATTTGTATTTTTATTCCAATGTTATGTTTTGTAATTTATTTATTTCTCGTTATCTCAGGTTAAATTAGAATTTTTAGTTTATTTCTTCTTTCCTGAAGAATTTATTTTAAAAAAGTTATAAAATTATTAAATATAATTATCATTATCTTTTAGTAATATATTTTTCCATATAAATATTATTTATTTTAAAAAAAGTCTTCTTTTATATTTTAAAATATAATTTTTTATTATCTTGTGTGCTCTACATAACACAATTGAAAATAAATCATTATTAATATTTATATATTTGTTTTAAAAAATGTATAATTAAATATTATAATTAAATATTCTTTCATGGTCATTTAATTAATCATGATCTCAATATTTCCTCTAAACAACCATTATTTAACATTCAGGGATCTATTATTGGTATTTATTTTTAAGTGGTGCTTTAAATTTGTTTTCATGTTACCTTCATGAATTTTTTTGAATGTGGTTCTAACATTAATAATTTTTTACAATTCTATGATTTTTTTATAAAATATATTTTAACTATTTTTCTCCGATTTTTCAATAGAAATATTAGTAATATAGATACTTTGGTGTCATTTTCCTTATGATAATCTAAAAATTTAATTGTAGATCATGTCTTTTTGGGAATTAATCATACCATGTCAAATAAATATAACTCTCTATCTATTCAAATGTGATAGTATTTCATGTATTCTTTTTATAAAGGTAAATATATTTATTTATAAAACCATCAACGTTCTTATAAATTACATGGGATATGCATTAATAACACTCTATATCTTCTATCTCTGCATGGTTTCTGATCATTTCATTATATTCATCGAATAAAATTAGTATTGACTTCTCTATTTTTTATTATTTCAAAGTTGATGTTTCTTTATTACATGTTCATGATAATTATATAATTTATTGATATCAATTTCATTTAAATATTGAATGAATTGAAATTACTATGTGATAGGTGATGCCTCCAATAGCCATTTTTCTATTGTAAGGTATTATATGATGAACTAACATTGATATTTGGTGAATGTGATTCCTGTTTAGGTATGTCATTGGATGATGTAATGATTCTAAAAAAAAATTTGTCATGAACCACCTTCTCTAATATGGGGGAAGGGATTGCAATGTTCCCTTCCCTTCCTTCATCATGGTTAAGGAGAGATAATGAACCCTATGTCCCACCTTTAGTATGCCCCAGTGTGGATACTATAAGCAAGGTTTTAAAATCTCACATGAATGGAAGGAATGAAACATTTTATAGAACAATATATGGATATATGATTGTAAATTCTAGCTACAAAACTGACTAATGATAAAAGTAAAGCCAATAATCCATTCCCACATGCATGATCAAAAGTAAAACAGATACAAGGAAAGACAAAAATCCTGAATAATGTACCAAAAAGGAAGGAAGATAATAAGAAAACAACAAATATCCTAACACTTATGCTTGTAAGGTCATGCATAGACCTCAGAGTCATATTGGAAACCTGAAAATAGTTTTTAAATACATAGGGTGAGAATAAAAGTATACTTTGTAGGTAAACTAATGTTACTCATGCACAAGTAAGGGAATATAATAATACCCCTATGATAAAATAGTAAAACCTAAACCACCTACTAGGGAATAATAACAAGACCATCCTCACCAAGGAACACTCTCCCATGTTACAGATGTCTTGTAATTTAATAATATAATTTGAAGAATATTTCGGTACCCCCACAACTTTTCACACTGGTTAGCTTCCCATTCATAACTATTGGATGTCTTCAGACTACCACTCATCCCACATGTAGTCATACCATCAACAACTTCATATACACACCTGGGACTCAAACCATACACAACCACTCCCACAGACACATGTTCCACAACATCAACTACCATGCCTGAAGATAATTGAGCCTCAACAACCAGACACCACACCAGAAGACACCGGAGCATCATCCAAATGATAATTCAGAAAAAACATAGAAGTCAAACACCTTGGACCCTTGTCCTAAAAAACCCTTTCCCAAAGAATATTGGACTATGGTAAGCCTTATCCCATTACATCCTTCCCAGATAACCCTAAGTGGCATGATCCAGAAGACGGTGCAAGGAAGAAAACCAATAACTAGCCATATGTTCTCCCATGGAGATATTCAAAAATCCACTCCCATGAAATTGAGTTGTTCGAAATATTCTTCTCAAAAAGGGTGGGTAACATATCAAAGACATAAGGAACTATATATATATAGGTAAAAATTCATTCATCCCTATATTATGGGTTTCATACAAATAGACAACAAGCCCACGCCAACACCTCCTATGCACCAACCCTGATACCAATCCCATAGAATACAGACAAGAAACCTAAACAAATAACCACAACCATAAAACCAAGGTTTTAAAATTTTAACCAATAGTGGTTCATTAATTTACACTTTAATATAATTGGTTTGACCATAAATAATGTTTTACCCTAGGGAATCCTTTTATTTAATCGATTGTATATGATTAATAAGTTTTCCTGAAGAAACTGAACAGTCGTGCATAATCAATGACCACTAATGGTCATGATATTTAGAAGGCATACATTCACAACAGACATAATAGAGTCGAAGATAAAAATAAAACATGTGATCAAATATCAAGACACACCAATCCCATTATTTTATTTACGGATGTTATCTTTTGATCATAATAAATTCTTCTTCAATTCTCATTTCATGAAGAATATATGGTTATTCATCACAATAAAACATTAATATAGCCACCACAGTTGATGAAAAATAAAATAGAATCAAAATAAAATCCCTACATGGATGATCAATGATTGATGTTCTTTCTTCCACCAATAACAGGGGATGTGGAAACAAGTATGTAGAACTCCATGTCTGAGTAGTAAGGGATCGATCATGGGTGAAAGAATCATCTCAGGAGGATGTCTCTAGGCCCAACATGAGAAATGAAAAGGAGTAATTAAGAGAGGATCTCATATTTAGAAGATTCCAGATCATAAAACTAGGTACACCATCTCTATGTACATAAAAGTCAGATCCTAGGTTTACCACGCAGTTGGGAAGTTTCACATGTTGGAATTAGCTGAGATTTAATAATTATCCTTGAAAAATTGGAGGTAGAACAATAGATTGATTATAGTTGATATAATAACATTAAATGGAGAAAAAATACATAATAGGGGTGAAGCTCGAAAAAAAGGAAAAAATTTTAAAAACTAGAAATGATTCACCGATGGGCGAGTCATCGATGTTGAGCTACCGACGTGTGAGATAACAAGGAAACCTACTAATTACTCCACCAACTGACTCCCTGCCCTACCAATTCCTTGACGTACCAACAATGATGCCCTTGACTCATCAATGCCACCGTCCTTAACTCACTGATGCCAACATACCTTAACTCACCAATATCAATGACCCTGGAATCAAAAATTTCGACGACCCTAGACTCATCGATGCTGACGCCCCATGACTAACCAATGATGATTCCCTAGGAATCGTCGATGTTGAAACCCCATGAATCAACTGTGCACTATTATGCGGGCGCACTGACATGCCAATCACTAACATGGTGATGCAATGACATGAAATTGGAAGAACTGTAATTTTTTATATTTGAAATGAGCCACTGATGGTCCATGAACACCTCAACACTAGATTTTCACAATTGAAGTGCCTGTGGAAAATTTCGGTAATTACATTAGATACATATCTAACTATTCTTGTCCATGATAATTTAAAACTAACCTAGAATAAAATAGTTTCGAACCACCATTCCATTAGATTCCTCTGAGGAGTAAACGACCATGTGATGAAAACTATTGGGGAAACTTAAACATCTAGGAACACCTATCTCATTTATCTCCTAAACAACTATAGAAGGATATAGTAACCACACAATCCCTAAAATTCACATGGTCCATACAAATTAATTAGGTAGATACTTCCCCCATGTCATGGTTGTATCTTTTTTGGTCGGCACTGACATCTTACATGGGATTAATCACATCCAAAATAATTTATATTTTTTAGCGATCAATTTATCCTGTCCTGATTGTCTGGAGATTTCATACAAAAATAGATATTTGGCAAACATCTTTTCATAAAACATATGAGTTAAAACATTATATCAAAATCAAGGAGGAATGAAAACACAATAGAAAAACTCTGAACAGCTCTCGGATGGGGGAACCCATATGTTCTTCCCATTCCCAGGTACTCTCCTTGAGGCCACCATGCCTCCATAGGACACAAACCAAGGGAATAACCTTTCCACGATGTACATTATCCTTATGATCCTAGAATCTATCCATTCACTCAATAAATGTCACACCATCCTTAATATCAATATCTACTCATTCTAGGTTGTGGTAGTCATCGTGTAGATACCAACGGAGATGAAAGACATGATATGTCATGTAGATACTCTCCAATAACAGTGGTAACTCCAGCTGATATTCCACCTCACCGACTCATCCCAACTTCTAAAATGGTCCTATGAACATGGGAGAAGCTTAGTCCCCTTCCAAACATCCATTGTCCATGTTGTGCGGTGACCTTCAAAAACATGTTGTACCCAACCTCAAACTCTTAGAGTCTCCTCTTATGATCGGCATATAACATGTGCTGGTCCTGAGTTGCCTTCATCATTTCATGAATGAGTTGGAAATTATCAAATGTTATCTACCTTACCTCTATTCCAAGAACACATACCTCCCCATCCACTGTCCGGCACATGGGTGAATGACACAGTCATCCATATAAGGATTTGAATAGTTCCATGCCAATTGTAGAGTGATATCTATTATTGTAAGAAATCAACACTAGGGGAATGTCTCATACCCATGATCCTCTAAAGTACAAAACAATTGCTCACGAAATATCCTCCAACATATGGATGTTCCATTCTGTTTACTCATCCGTTTGAGGATGGAATGTTTTGCTATGGCACATCAATATGCCAAAATCACATTGTAATACTTTGTAGGTTCAGGAAGTAAAGAATGTATCTCAATCCAAAATGATGAATCTTGGAACTCCATGCAGTCTTAACACTTCACTGATGTACCTTTATTCATAGGAATCCACATTTCTCATCTACATAACCTCTACGAAGAGTGACGATTTCATCAATCAGCCCACCACTTCTCCTATGGAATCATATACTTCCTTATCCTTGGGTATTCTAGTGATGAAATCCATAGAGAATGTTTCCCACTTCCTCTGGGAAACATCTAATGGTGACAAAATACCACCTGGAACATCGGGTTCATCATTCACTTGCTGACACATGAGGCACATTTCAACAAACTATGCCACTTCCCACATTACTATAGGCCATTATAACATAACATTCAAGCCCCAATACATCTTGGAGAATCATAGATATTCATCCATTGCTGATCTATTGAACTCACAGTGAACTCCCTCTTACATCACCACCAAGACAAATAACATCCCATGGTATGACATCAAATTATGACTATCCTCAAACCACCCTTTCAGAGCGTCACCCTCGCTAACACAATCAAAAATCACATAAACCCTTGAGTCTCCCCCATAAGACTCCTCCACCTACCGTACCAAGGGAGAATTCAATGTAATATGAAATAGACAACCTCTACCATCCTCCACTCTCAAGCATCCAACTCCTCCATCGCCTTCCAAGCATATAAGGACTCTCAAACCACATCATTTTGTCACTTCATGTTCAAGGCATCGTCCACCACATTCCCCTTTCCTGAGATGTTGGATATCTCAATTTTGTATTCCAAAATAAAATCCATCAATATTCAATACCTCAAGTTTAGGGCTCACTGGGTGAAGATATTCCTCATGATCCTGTGATCATTGAAGTACACAAAGTGTTCACCAATGATGTAATGCTACCACAACATCAGCACGAACACAAACGCCTCAAGATCCATGTTGTGGGTGGATTTGTTTCATTCATGGGGACATAAATTCATAGACCCATAAGAGATTACTCTTCACCATTTCATCAGCACACATCCCAAGCCTAGCCCAGAAGCATCACAAAACACCTCGAAGATTACTCTTTCCCCTGGAAATCTATTCACCGGGGCACTAAATATATTCCCCTTTAGATAACTAAATGATTCCTTGAACTTGTCATTCCATAGGAAAGCCTTTTATTTTCTAGTCAAATATATCAAAGGCACATTAACTCAGGAGAAGTCACGTCTGAACCTAGGATAGTATCCTGGATGACCCAGGAAACTATGAACCTTTGTAACATTCATGGGTTCTTCCCAAGAAACAATTACCTTGACCTTCAATGGGATTAATACTATTCCCTACTGGGACACCACATGTCTATGTAAGTGATTCTCTTGTGTCTTGATCATGACCTATGAGAACATCCCATTTAGTAGGTGGTGTCAGAGGACCTCAAAAACAGTCTTTAAATGAAAAGTGTTGTCCTCCTCAGATCTTGAGAATATCAGGATTCCATCAATGAACATGAACCCAAACCCGTCTATATAATCAACAAAAATAGAGTTCATGTGTCCACTGAACATAGCCAGTTCATTTGTAACACCAAACAACATGACCACAAACTCAATGTCCCTATACATGCACCTAAAATAATTATTCGAGATGTTATCCTCCATTACCCTCAACTACTGATATCTAAACCACATGTCAATCTTAGAAAACAAACCTCCTCCTTACAACTAGTCTAAAAGGTCATCGATCCTCGGGTGGGGGGGAGGGGTGTAATTATTCTAGAGAGTTACCTGATACAATATCCGGTAGTCTATACACAATAGTAGACCACTGTCTACATTCATTGCGAACTAGACTAGAGAACCCCATGGGGACACACATGGTCAGATAAAACCCATATTTATCAGGTCATGAACCTAAATCCACAACTCCAAATGAGACATCAGATAGAGAGTTGTTGAAATCAAATGGTCATCGATTTTTAAGTCTATCCTGAACACAACATCATGTTTATTGGGTATAGTAACACACTCATTGGGGAAGATGTCAGGGAACTCACTAAGATTCCCCAGAACCTCCACAAACACTAAGTCTGCTTATTCCACTGACAGCTTGAAAAAACAATTGGGGCTCCACACACTAGCTTTCCACCTTGAAACATCACTCACTGATGAATGACACACACTGGACACCCAAATCTAAGAACACGGCCCATATCTATAATCAGTCGATATTAGATTTCACAGAGAATAGGTAGTTGATTCCAATGATGACATTGTATGGCTGCATTTGTTGTAGAAGAAGATCCACACTAAATTGATACATCCATAATATCATTATACATCTTCTATAAACCTCAAAAATGCTTATCTGACCTACAACTGGTGAAATAAACACCAGGGGAATGGAATGTATCTCTTTATCTAGATCCTGGGCATGGGCTAGACTATGAGAAATGAAGGAGTGTGAGTCTCCTAAATCAATCAAGGCACATTAAAAGTTCAAAATAGACTAATAAAACCTCAAAAAACATCTGGCCTCACTGGAAGTGCTATCTATGAAATGTAAAACTTCCCACCCCCAACCCCTATGCCCCTCGGCTATCGACCACCTCCACAATCACAACTTGGCCAAGGTCCCTAAAGAGATCCATGATGTCGGCCTCCTCCAACACCATCCGCCCCCAGTAGAGCTGGAGTCCACATCCCCTACTGCTGAAAGGTCTTGACTAGAATCTACTGCTACTTTGGTGGGCACTGATGCTTCCCAGCCCCAATGTACTGCACTCAAATGGGGCACTGATATCGATGATATCCATGACTGACCCAGTTATGGAACATCGGTCTTAGGTGCATTGATAATGGTAGAGGATTGTGGGATCAAAACTATAACTACTGAGGTATTCACCCCGCTGGGCGAAACCTGGAAGGCCATAATGTTAGAGACCTACTACTGAAAGCCTATCCACTTGGAAAAATCAGTTTTCTCTCCTCTCGAAGAACACCTACCAGCCTGTGAATCTTATCTACTAAATTATCCTTCTTCTGAACATCCATGTACATTGTTCGAGTGAAGGGAGTAAAAATATACTTAATAGATGTTTAGAGTTCTTCCTTCGATCATATTTTCTATGAATCCTCATCCAGAAAGAGATCCAGGTAAAAAAATGAGATCATGGAACTCGAACCCCAACTCTCTAATAGACACAATCCCTTGCTGAAGGGAGATCAGATCCTACCACTTCTCAACCTTCATCGTGGTTGAATGGAATTCCACATGTATGTCCACCTCAATGCCAATACATCCCACCTATGTTTCCTTCATCTCCCCAAGGTAAAGCGTCCACCACTGACACATTACTCCTCACAACTGGATCAATTCCAGAGGATCCCAGTACTCTATCAGAGCCTAGATCATGATGAAAGCAATAACCAACACCTTGAGCCAGCTCTCTGTCTTCATCTCCGAGATGCTACCCTTGTACATCTGTAGACTCTACCGTTGGAAGGAACAAATTTTCTTCTTCCTCTGGTCTTCCCCCTCCTCTTGATCAGCCCTTTTCTGGTCAACTAGATCAACCTATGGGTTTTCATCTGCTCATACCACCTTTAGACAATGTCTGTGTTCTATAGCTGAAAGGATAAACAAGGAATTCCTAAGATAGAGTAGTGAAATTATAATTTTATTTAAAATATTTATTTATATTAAATTCCCAAAACACACAATACACTCAATAATAGATGTCTTTAAGATTTATGTTCCTTTTATTAGGGTCTCTACCATACAATTAGTTTAGCCTCAGCTAGTCATTTCGAAGGTCCATAGTCCTTGAATCAGATAATGTAGGGGGGATAAAATCCCATGTCCATGAGGATCTTCCCTAGCCTATTTCATGCACAATAATTTCCTCACACTATTTCCCTACTATCACATAAAATCCTCACTATTCCTAACCATGAAATCCATTTTATTTCTCAACCATAAAGCTTTTATACCATTCTATCATGACCTTAACTTCTCCAAGATAATGTAGGGGAAAAAAGTTTCCCTCCCTTCATTTTTCTAGGTGATGGAGCGAAAATGACCCCTAAGTCCCGCCAGCAGTAGGCCCTAGAGCGGCAAATATCACCAAGGGTATAAAATATCAAATGAATGGAAGTCATTAAATTTTTATAGAACATGATCAAAAGATAAGATCAAAAATACATGAAACACAGGATACTAAAGATAAATGTAAATCCCAGAATCCAACTGCACATTCATGTTCAATAGTAAAACATATACAATGAAAGACCAAACTCCCAATTAATTTACCAATATTGAAGGAAGCTAATAATATACAAAAACAATCCTAATTCCAGTTCTAGTATAGTCTAATAAGGTCTTAAATGTACTCATGGAAACATAAAAAAATGATTTTACATAAATAGGGATAACATAAAAGTATATTTTGTATAGAAACTAATTCTACTCATGCACAAGTGAGGGAACATAAAAATTGCCCTATGACAAAATAGTATAACCTAAAGAACCTTCCATGGAATACTAACCAGTCGCATTCACCAAGGAATACTCACTGATGTAATACAAATCAAGTCATTTAATAATATAAGTAGAATAATATTTGGTTACCCCACACTGCATTTCCCTCTGGTTAAATTCTCATTCATAACGATTTGACATCTTTATGATACCACTCATCCCACATGTGGTCCCACTATCGCAACCTGCCTGCAAACACATGGGCCTCAAACCACACACAGCCACGCCTATAGACACATGGGACACAAACACCACCACCATACCTGAAGAAAACTCGACCTAAAAAACCACACACCATGCCTGAAGACACCTAGGTAACATCCATATGATACATTTCAATAAAAACCAGGCCCACAAAAAAACACCCAGGCCCCCTGTCCAAAACAGACCTTGCCCGAAGAATCATTGACTATATAAATCCTCAATCTTATATATCCTACATGGATACACCAGAGTTGTAAGCTCATGAAGAGGGTTCAAGGATGAAAATCAATAACCAACCATCCATCATCACATCAAGATGTTGGGATGGCCTCCCACCCCATGAAATGGAGGTGTTCATCAGATTATCTCCAACAAGGGTGGGGTGGGTAACAAAATTAGATTAAACTATAATATATATATATATAAATAGATAAGCAATCAATCATCCCTAACATACATTTTTCATATGAATATACACCATTCCCATTGCAACACTGTTTTTTCTGCTCCTCCTATATTCACAACCACCCAACAACAACTGCCAAAGAAAAACCCACCCCCATTGTGTTAATTTTCCATTTATTTATTTTCTAAGGGGATTCAATTAAATTATTCCAACACCGTCAAGAAAATTAAAACCATAACCACACCAAGAAACCAACAAAACCCAATTATGTCCAACTACAAAAAAACATATAAATGGACTTGCATTCACACTGCATATCCCAATTAAACTTTTATCAACTATCATTAATCAATGTAAATTTCCCCTTCCATCTCACACAACCCATCCACATAGGCCCTTTTCCCAAATAAATGAATCCCCAATGCCTTCCCACTGCATATAAAGTCCACAACCACACCAAAATCACACTGTTCGACATCTATTCCCAACCAAAAAACAATATTAATGCAGTTCATGTTCTAGAAGTTCATTCATTACATAATAAATCAATCTATCATACTAAAACACCATCATAAATTCTCATGTACCACCCCACATACCTATCCCACAAAACCCAAACCAGACTACACATCACATAATGACAACCATCAAAACAATCATATTCAAATTTAACCAACATATGTTCTTTAATTTCAACTTTAATATAGCCTGGGTGATCAATTAAAATGTTTGATCATGGGGAACCCACCTAATTAATAGATTTTAAATGATTAATCATATTTCATGAAAAAATTGAACACCAGAGCACAATAAATGACCACCAATGGTCCTGATTTTCAGAAGGGATATAGCCACAACAGTTATAATTGTGTCAAATGAAACTAAATGAAATAGGTGATCAAAACATCAAGCCACACCCTACACATTATTTTATATATGAAAATTACCTTTTTGAAAATATTAAATAGTTTTTACATTATCATTTCAAGAATAATTTGTAGTCATTCCTTACAATGAAAACATTAATATACCCAACCCCATGATGCACAATTAATGAGAAGAAAAATAGAAAACCCCTAATTGAAAGATCAAGGATTAGGTTCCTTATTACGCTATGAACCGGGGATCGCGTGAATTACATGAATAATACCAAGGATGAGAGAGAAAGAAGCATGCATTGGCGCATAACATGTCTAGGTATAAAGTCTCAAGGTGCACTAGGTGAAACAAAATGTATGAAGGAAGAGAGGATCATTGATAAATAAGTGGACAGCTCCTAAAAGTAGGGTGACTATTTCGATGTACTTAGTAGTTGGAGTATGGCTTGACCATGCATCTGGGTATTTTCATATGTTGGAATATGTTGATATTAAATTATTAGCCTCAGAAAAGATTGAGGTAGACTTTAGTATGTCCATGTGATGATAGATTATCATTAAATAGAGAAAAACCACGTAACAAGGGAAACACTAGAAAAAAAGGGAAACAATTTTGAAACTGTAAATGAGAAACTGATGGGTGAGTCACCAAAACTGATCTATAAATGGGATAGCTTCCAACAGGACATACAGATGCCTCAACCTACCAACACCCTGACATACTAGCAACCCAACTTACCGACACTGACACCCTCGACCCAACGATTTCTACGCCCTTGAATCACCGATGCTGACACCCCTTGACTCACTAGTGTCGATTCCCCTAGACATAATGATGTCGATTCCCCTGGAATCATCAATTCTAATTCCCCTTTACTCAATAATGCTGACTCACCTAGATGCTCTAATGTCGATCCACTTGATACACCGAGGCATAATCGAGTCGTCACACTAACATGCTGACGCACTGGCATGCAGACTCACAGATATCCTGACGCACTGACATGCCGATGCATAACATGCTTATGGAAAATACTAGAAATTTTGTAATACTCTTTGAGATTCACCACTAATGGTCCCTAAACACCTAAACACTGTATTTTGACAAAGAAAGGGCCTCATGAAAATCCAGGTTATTACTGATGTATAAAAATATGTATTTCATTTCTACGAAACTAGTGATTATTATCCATGTGAATATTAATATTCTTATTTCATCCACGTATTTATTTAAATATTTTGTGATTAGTCATAATTAATTATTCCTATCATATTTATTACTCTTATATTATATTATTAAATTCATATGATTTGACAGAATCAAATATAAATTACCCATATTGTGTGTCTCAGGTCACCCTTATATGTTTATATTTCTCCATGTTATGATGAAATGTTTTATATATTAATTTTCATGGACAGTACATTTTGATAATATTTTTATATTAGATGATATATAATAATTTTTAAATAATAAATATCCTGTATAATTGGAAAATATTTTATTATATGGGATTGGTTGTGGTTTATTTGAGACAAAGGTTTTTTATAATTATTTTTGAAATAAAATCTTTATAGTTTATTTTTTATGTGAATCTGTATATGTAATTTACGTATTATTTATGGATGGTTATATATGGTTTTTTTCTTTTAGTTTCAATGCCAATGTGAAGAGTATGTGATTATTAGAACTGTATTCTAGGAGTGTTAGTCTAGAGCACCATGGATTGTATAAAATAATATTTTTGAGAACATAAGATGTTAATAATAGAATATTAACATGTTATAGGTATACTTTTGTGTTGCAATATTATTTTATTTCATTGAAATTTATATATTTTTTTAAAAAAAATTCCACTTTTTTGGAGTATACAAGACTATGTATTATATTGATTAATACAAAACATTATTTTTAGGTGATAAGGGATAATTTAAATCTATTTGGATAGGTTTCCTTAATTTATAATTTATTTAGTAGAAAGTGGTATCATTATTATACTAGATTGTGTGAATGAGTAATATTATTGAAAATCCTAGGTATATAGCTAAAAATAAGAGAAAAAATAAAATGTTTAATAAATTATAGTGTACTATTTCATAAAAAGTAGATTTAATTCTATATATAATTATAGGGAGGTATGTTTTATCATTATAATATACTTGGTTTAGTATCCCAGAAATTTTTTGGTTGTGTGATAACTCAATTTTAACTTGTTTCATAGGCTGTAGGCCTAACTACAATCATGGTTTAACACTCATATGGGATATGTTTTTATTTTTTACATATTACATTTGAACCATTATAAGGTATTTGATAATATTTAGGTTTCATAACCTAATGGTAAATAATAATCATTAACATAAATTCAATCATATTTATTCTTATGTAATATAATGAAAAATATGGCTGAATTAACTCTTTGATGATTGTAGTTTGATTTTTCTAAAAATTTTAATCATATCATCAACCAAAATTATTTTATTTAAATAATTAATAAATCATGAATAATCAATGTTAAAATTGAAAGTGATGGGTAGTGAGTTATTTTTCATAATGTGAAACTAAATGATACTATTTTTTGGGTGAGGAATATTATGGTTATCCACAAATTACTATTTCATGATATATTTATCTATTTGAACATAGATGAATTTAAAAAAACAAAATATTATAAGGAAGGATATTAATGGATGTTCTAATAAGAAATACAATATAAAAAATAATCAATTTATAGCACATTATGATCATGGGAAAAAACCTATGGAAAATACTCAATGGGTTTAGAATATGTATTATTAATAAAATTGGTTGTTATAGAGAGGCTATTTGATGTAAGAAAAATGAATAGTTTGATTCTCGGAAATAAATTTTGCCTAAATTATCACATGTTGTTTAAATTATAAACATTGAAAATGAAAATATATATATATCAATGCCACAATCCATGGGATAACATCAATGATGAGTATCAATATCCTCCTCAACTATGGGAAATTGTTTTCATTGTTCTGACAAATGCTGTGGTGAATCATGATAATTAGTATGCACATATAATCAACAAAAAAATCTATATTTGACATATTGGATTTTAGTATTATACACTCCAATATATGTGGGAATATTTTTATAGAATTAGATCACTACTCAAATGATATTAATATTAATAATTATTAGAGAAAACATCTAATTGTATGATTATTTTATGACATGTTGATGTTTTCTATTTTTTTTTAATATCATATTATTCCACTTTTAGAAATATTGATCTGAGGATGGAAATAAACATGTAAGATCCTTAAAGGCTCGATATTTGTTACAGGAATAGAGGAATGATTTTTCATATTTGAAATTATCTTATACACATTTATCAATACACGGATATCTTTTTAACTTCTGATCAGGATTGAAAATATAATATGGGTCTAAATAATCAATCACAAGAATATTTTTCTAATTCAACCCATTTTAGTAATTTATTTCAAATCGATAAACGAATGTATATCTTAATTGATAGGAATTGACTTATGAAAAAACCTACATTGATTCATGGTAACATCAATCACACTAAGTGGGTATAAAATCTGATATGGAATTGAAGTTAAAAATATAATTAAATATGAATATATGATTCATCAATTCTTGATAAATGCGATAATGAAGAAATACATAACACAATGATTCCCACTCAATGCACAACTCCCAATGAATATATATAAAAAAATTCTGGGATGGAATTATAAGATATTAAATTTCTAATGTCATAAAAAATATATCTAATAGAATTATTAATTATATACTTTTATATTTAAAAAATTAATTTAATAAAATAAGGTAAATAAAGAATGATATAAAAATGTCACAAACCATTGAAAATAGTATTTATCAACCCATGATATTTTTAAAATGATCACCATATGGTATGAATTATCAAAATTTTCAAAGTGGATTTTAATTGGTTGAGAGCCTATTCCACTGGGATATGAATTTGTTAATTTTTTTGAGTATTTGGTTTTAAAATTAGAAATATAATAAATTAAATCACATTTCATGGTTTGGTTGTATAGGATGTCAAACCCTGCACAAAAAATGTTCCCCATTACGGGTTACTTGAGCTTTAATATGATTTGGTTGAATGCTTCCAAAAACCCAATTTGGAAGCAAAAAAATAGATTTTTCTTGGATTAGAATGTTTTAAGGGATGTCTAAATCTTTTCCCAACTATGCACCCTCCTATAAAACTCAATCGAATTATCCACTATTTTAGGTAAATTGTTTGTTAGATTCCCTAATCAGGTTGAAAACCATCACATCACCATAAATAATTTAAAATATAAAAAAATATCCCAATAAAGCCTACTAATTGACTCAAAAAATGTTGGTTAATACAATGTAACACAATTAAAATTAAACAAGATTAACAATATTAAAATTATCCCCCTCACAATGGTTTGTTCCCACCAAAATCCTCATTAAGAAAACCTTCCCACAGTGAGTTGAGGCCAATGAAATATAATAAAAATATATTTCTCCCTTGTCTCATATATAATAGGACCATTACAACATAAAACTATACCATTGTTAAATAACTTAACTATATGACTTTAACTTGAGAAACTCCAACATGAAGCAGTTACTCAGTCAAGATCAAATTAGTTTCAACATCATGGTCCTCCCAAATAAAAACATTAGATAAGTATGAAAGATACATATGAATCTTAAATACATGAAAATATAATAGATTTAATTCATTTTAGGTGGAATTGGAATATTTTGGGCCGCATTTTAAAAATTATCAACAACCTAAATTTGTCCCACCTGTCTTAGTGAAAAAAATATCATAAATTTTAAGACCTTTATATATTATATGAATCATGGATCATTGAAAAACCTAGTAACCAATTGATAAATCCTAATTAAGTCATCATTGAACCTCATAGGATTTGTTCTTTCTCTATAATATAACTAAACTCTAACAAATCATTTTGATATTCCCCATTATCTCCTTGAAAAAACTATATCCCATAAGGGAAGAGTCCCAATAGTATAATGAACATATAAGATACATTATATGGAAACCATAAAATGACTTGATGGTTCCCATAATAAAGGACTACTAGTAGATATTATTATATTAAATTCCTACTCATCCCAAATGGATATCAACAGATCCTTGAAATTCAGGGATACAATCTCAAAAAGTGTCCTAAAATTCATTATATCTTATTTTTCAAGACCATCTATATTAGGATGGTATCTCATGATCAACCATTTGGGGATAAAATTATATCACTGAAGACTCTGTATGACTAGTATTAAAACCATGGATCCATCTTAGAAAAAATGGTATTTAATAATCCATGAAGGCTAATAATATATTGAACATAACAATTTACTCATTTTTAAAGATTAGGTGGGAAAAATAGAAATTATGTGTGATAAATTGGTCAATATATCAATCACTACAAAAATAACATGTTTTCATAAAGAATATGTGACAACCTTATAAATAATTTAATGGATAAGTCAACAAAATAATAATTCAGTATAATAAGGGTTTGAAATAGACCTTAAGGATTTTGATTCTGAACATCAATCTGATGGTGGTTATAATAATGAGACAACAGATCAATGATTTCTAATTTCATATGCAGTCGTCTTGATCAATAAATCCCATAATAATAAAACTAAAATATTCATAGGTGAAAAACCCATTAAAAATGATGAAAATCCAACATCACAACTTTTATTTTACGTGACATAATGGCATAATAGTATGAGAATAAAAAGATACCTCTAGATATATAAGCAATTATATGATGTCCTCCCCACCACATAATGAATTAATAATTCCTCAAAACATATCATCTGACTACCAATCATAATGTATCATCTCATGTTGAGATGATAAAATGTAAAAAAAAAATAAAACACATCCATTTACATGTTATCAATCTTCCCAATGGATAAAAGTAAGTAGGGCCATGAGAATCAGCTCATTTGATGACGCATTCATTAAGAGGGATGTTAATTTTTTATTCCAAGAATCATGAAAACATTCCCCATTATACAAGAGTATGAATTGAAAAATTCAAAAAGTTTACATGTACTCCACCACCCACCTCTGATGATGATTCAATATTTTTTATGACAGGATATAACTCAAGATTTTTTATTACATCAAATTGATAGAATTTATCAAAAATTATAGTGATGCTACGTCTTAAGATATTGTATCATATACAAGAGTCCATGCCTAGGGGTGGAATAGTTATTTTCATGTGGGTGAAGCAGATAAGAATAATAGGACACCATGTGATCACCATGTATAAGAATTCATCCCAATAAATACTACGAAACATTTAAAAAGACAAATTATATGGGACTATAAAATGAAGGATTCATCATAGATAATGATGTAAAATGGTGATTCATTTCATCAATGGAATCCTTATATTTTTAATCCCAAATTACCGTAAATTCAATATATGTTTGGGTGGTTAACTGTGAATATGGTTATGAAAAATCTATTAAAAATCAATTATAATACCCTTCCAAAAAACACATCAAATATCAATGAAATTTGATGGTTCCTACAATGATATAATTACATTGACCTTCTAAAGTTTAACTAATATAATGGTTTATGTTAAAATTTACCCCAATAAAATCACCTCATGAATATTGAAATTTATGAATGATTGTTTTTTTATGTTTTTTATTTCTTAGGATATACAAAAATAAAATCAAATAATGAATATGGTCCTTATACAATTTATTTTAAACCAATATGTCATACCTTAAAAAACAATCAAATATTATAGATACTATAGAAAAAACCTACCCACTAGATTCATAAACAATGAAGCGACAATGGTTAAACCAAACCGTACAATATGAAATTCATAGTGGCCATACCAGCACAAGAAAGTAAATGTAGGGATATCACACTCCATAATCCTAACATAATGACAACAAGGCAAAGGATCCATATTATAGAACACATTTCGAAATTTAACTAATACAAAAACTAGAAATTTGGGGAAAAGGATAATTTTTATTGAAAAAAAAACATACCATGATTTTAGTAATCAAAACAAATGTAAAGAGTTTCTTGTGAATTTTTGCAAAATATCATCGGTACATCACTAGGAAGCAGACTGGGTCATATGAGCACATTGGTCACAAATTAATTAAATATATTATTTAAATGTTAATGTTCATCAATATATATATAGTGCAAGGGAATAGATATATGAAGATTATGTATAACTAAGTTTACATATAAATCTATGTCCTTCTCTAGTGGGAGACTAGAAGTGTCAAAGATAAGCATTTATAAGACCTCAATAGTTACTGGAGGATGCATAGTTGAAGAATCCTTATAATCTAGTTCAACAGACTAAAGAGGTATCAATTTAATGATATCCAGAATAATTAGAATGTTTCAATTATCCCTCATGCCATAATCCCCTTTAAGAACATGAAACTCATCATTGGTGGAAAAATGAAAGTCTGTAATGATTACCACAAATCCATTATTTATGATAAACCAACAAGCCGATTATATGGTTTTATTCATGATGATTTATATCAAGAATGATTAATTCCCATATGAAAATTATTTATAATAATGATAGATAAAAATAGGGTCATTTTAGACCCTTTTCTATGTTTATACCTTGATTAATTACAATATCAATCATATATGGAAAATTTTCTTTAATAAATTTCAACATATTCAAATTGAAGGTTGATAAAAAATAATGGGATAAAATAATATGATATAAATTATTCATTAATGATAAGTAAATATAATTGATATATATGACTATTATAGGACCCATAAAAATTCCTTCATGTGGATCATTCCCTATTTATGTATATAGATTCAAAATTTCCTGAATAAACACAAACAGTTTATAAACATTGATACTAATCTCCATGGGCTATTAACTAGCATTAATGACTCAAAAAGTAAGAATAAGTCACAATTTAAATAGAGAGACTAACATAGTGGGTGGATAGAAATCATAAACTATAGATATTATAATATAGTAATTAATTGATACATAACATATGTATACAAATACAATTCCTAAAACAGAAGATTATCATAAGTCATCTCAAAAACATCAAGCATATCAACTCGAGATCTCTTGATAAAAATTGAACAACACAATTTTCTAGTCACTAAAAACATTCAAGGTCCTACAAATCAATAATTTTCATCATAGTGAAATCTATAAAGTGGGGGTGAATAGAATTATCGTTAATATATATAATTTAAAAAGTATTTTAAACTAAATTCAATAATTTTTAAAAAAATTATCGAACTAAAATTATATAAATTTATTATTTTATTATTTCAAATGATATCACAAGGGTTCAATAACAATCCAGTTAATCCAATTTCATAATTACATTAACTGTAATAACTAATAAAATCAAATAAAAAATAATTATAATTTTTTTATTAAAGATAATTATAAGAGTATTGATTTGAAAATGTGTTTTCGATAAACTAAGTTGATTTTAAAAAACACGGAATAAAATTAACACATAGAGGATTTAATTTGAAGTGGGTTTGACTAAAAAAGGACCTCAGATTATCAAAATTATAGGTACAAACTTCCAATCATATTAATTAAATGATATATAGATCCATAACCTAGGTCCGGTTTTATAGTAACAGTTTCCCTCGTGTTATTAAAAGCTACAGACAACATCTTAAATATTTTTGAATGGGTTAAAATATAAAATTATATAAGAGAGTGTGACTTATAATATTTAATATTTGGTAGGACAATATTCTAATAAATATACACATTCATATTTTCATAACATTAGTTATGCTAAAAATAGATATAGTATGAGATAAGAAGAGTGGAATATTACTGTTTGTCATTTTTATCAAATTTGATTTGTCAAATATATTTAAATATGTCATAAAAATCATAAAATTAGTAGTTAACTAAATGATAAAAAATATTGTTTCATGTAAGTGTGATGTTAAATTTTTCATATAATCAGTATATTACGTTTTATTACATTATACTATATTTTTTTTTCATCAATCAGTTGATTACCCAAAGAGAGATAAAATTCTAATTATCCATTAGGGAATATTGTTAGATTAATCCATTTTATCATTATTCTGATATAACATCCTTATATTATCTAAATAATCTATAAATATATTAAAATTCACATTTCTCAGTTTAAAAAATTCCCCACTTCTTAGGTTAGACATAGTTTGTTAGACATTACACAGGAATAATATCCATAGAGTGTGGTCCATTGATCATGCTATTATACGATCTTATAGTCTCTTAATCATGCAGTTAGTTATCTTTATTTTAATTTATATTGTGGATACATGAAAAAGTAATTTTCTTATGGTTATTTCACAATTTCACTTACTTCTGGTAACATAAAATAGTCCCCAGATACTAACACATTATTTTTATATTAATTTACATCATTTAATCATGAGGTAGGATTAAAAAATTATTAAAAATACTTTTCAGTCATTATGATAACATGAAGTTATCATGGAGTTGGATGAAACCATTTTAGTCAAATAAACACATCATGTGGTCTGTTTTTCGAAAATAAATTCTGTTAAAGACATTATTAATATTTATTATTTATAATGTGATAAATTATTTTTTCAGGTTGTCACAGAGAAATTAATATGAAATATATTATTTCTATTCACATGTCATTTAGAGTCTGTTGATATTATTCACATGAAATGTAGATAATGTCACATCAAGACATTACCATAATTATTGTATGGGCCGGAATTTCATAACTGTAATCATATATGCATTTTATCAACAAGAAAAGAGGTATTATTTTTTGTAATTAAAATTATTAGTTTCTATACGAATCCACTAATACGAACATATTTTATATTAAAAAATTTGACAAATTATTTTTCATGAATTGAATCATAATATATTTCTCTGTTATTTGGAAGATAATGAAATTATAATTGAGGTATGTGAAAATAAAAATTGATACCTCAAAAATAAATTATACATAGTAATAAATAAATATTGAAAATAATTTATAAAATAATATATATGATGGAAATAAATTATTTGTTTGATAAATAAAAAACAAATGCAAAAAATTCCCAATCATATACATAAATTAGAATAAAAGACAGACACAAAATAATAGATTATATATGGTGCATTAGGATGATTTCCATTGGATAAGGATGATGGGGAAGAATGGTTTTGTTGGGTTAATGATACAGAGAAAGATTTTTGACCACATACACACTCACACTAAGAAACATGTTGAAGATATTGAACAAAAATTAATGGTAAAAATCTAAAATGGTGTCAGAAGATGTTCTAGAATAAGGGGATAAAAAAATTATGTTAGGTGGTTCTAGAATGATAATATTATATATAAAAATTAATTATATGAGTATTCTACTAAAATCATTTAAATATAAGGAAACATGATCCATGGAATAAAAACCATCTTCTATATTATAGAAAGGGACTTCAAAAATTTGATTCAAAAATTATAACTTCTTCACATAACTTTTCAAAAACTAGATGTAATGAATAATAAAAATATCACTATATATGTAATTGGATATGATATATTGATCAATATTAGATAATATAATGATTTAATAAAAATAAATATCATTGTGAATAATATTTATATCTCTTACATCACTATTTTCAACCCTTACCCTCAGTTTTAATATTATTTCATAATGTGCTTGAATTCATTCAAGAAATATTTCTCACTTCTTTTAAAACTTATACATGATGACCGGAACCTAATCTATCATATTCTATTTAATTTTTTAATTAGTAATATCACCTTGCACAATAACATGAGGATAATGTTAGGAGCATAGTTGAGGTGTAACAGGTGAAAAGGCTAATAAATTGTTTTCATAATTCTACAGTACAACAGAATCATCATCTCATAAATATATGCCAAAAAATAACCTAATAATTATCTTCAATAATTAATATAATTTTTTAAGATATTCATTGATATGATTATATCAATGAAAACGATAGATATAAAGGGTTCTTATCCTTCATGTGACATCTTCTTTATGTTTTATGGTATATTATCAAATCCAAAAATAAAATCATCTAATAATGAAATCAACACTGATTAGAATATATTAAAATCATCATCAGTTACAAATTATGTTGAAGGAGAAGAAATAGGTACATGTATAGATGCATCTAAATAAATCATCCTAACATTAATATCAAATTAAATCTCCATAAGGTCGGTTATTAGGGTCTATTATCATAGTTCTGCACCAACTTGCACATAAATTTATAAAAATCTGTATAGGTATATCTAAGAGGATCTCCAATATTTCTGTCGCAAAGTTCATCAAAAAAATTTAGGAGTTATAAAATATATGTCTTCTAGAATTGGGTACACTTATATTAAATCATTGGTATTAAATAAAAGTGATAGGAAAATAGAGACAAGAGATGAATATGAAATGTGTCCCACAAAAATAAAAGTGATAGGAAAATACCATACCATGAGTTGAATTTATTTGAAAGCATTATAACCTATTGAATAAAAATTATATATTGATTTTTATTATATAATAGAGTTCTTTAAATTAATATAATATATAATATGATCCCCATAATTCATTTTAACACCCATAAATTAATAATTTGTTTTTCAATTCAGTGTTTATAGGTGTTAACAATTTAATTTTTAATCAGAATTTTAGTTAAGTGGTTCATTTCAATGTAAATTGATAATTATTCCATTATATAATTTTTTTATAATGGTAGAATTATTATATTATTTATTTATATATATTTGTGTGTGTGTGTTTATATTCATCTTTAAAGGTACTTGGTTGAAAAATTATTTAAACTGTTCATAGAGTTGGTTTCCCTTATACACGCATAGATATTGTTTTAAATTTTTGATGTATATAACTTAAGAAATTAAAACCAATAATTCACCGTTATGTTATAATTACTCACATATATCATATTTAATCTTTAAATATATCATAATTCCCATCCTTGTACTGTATAATCTAAAAATGAATCACTTCACCTAATTGATGTGGTAGTTTACATGTACGCAATATGGATGTTATCATTGTCCTACATATTGGAAGGAAAAAAGGTAGATATGCAATTTAATTTTTTAAAAATAAATATATATTTAATATAATATAATAAATTTATCAATTCATATTACCTTTTATTTAAATATGTTGATGTAAAATGTATTCATTCAATATATTGTGGGTGTAGTCCACATGTACTCATGAGAGATACATTCACTCCCATTTGATAGGAATAGATTGAATACTAATCATTAAAAATCTATATGAAATTTAAGTATATTTAGGATAAAATATTTATAACCTTACAAGGGATAATAATGATTTGGAGGATGTAGAATAGGATATGAATTAAACGAGGTAGGGTATGTCAATTATGTCTTCAATGATAGGACCCCTTTAGAACCAATCTGAATGATCACTAGAATAGACACTTATGGATTCAAACACCTATAAATAATAAATAGTTACTTTTGATGCATATTTGGAAAGGTTTTGTTCAATATAGATGGCTTAGTATGTGTTATTAATAGTTGATAAGTGGTTCCCTTTTATAAGTCATGAGTGGGGAACTCATTTATTTAGTTAAAGTATATAAATAATATAATTTATTTTTCACATTAAGGTGGATAGAAATTATTATATTAATAATATATAATGATGATGAGAATAAATACTCTCATATAATAAAATATTATAGGTTAATGTTTTTTTCATCCATCTCTCTTTTTGTAACAACATGTTACCCCGCTTTAAAATTACCACAATGTCAATGTTTTTACACATTAATGTACTAGAATATTCTCATAAAAATGAAAGTGAAACATAAATGTGCCATTATTTATATATCAATCCACATACTAATTATTTTTCCTATGATATGATTCATATTTTTATAAATCATTAAATAAATCATGGTTTATAATAAAATATAATTAACTTTATTTTTTGAAAATAATGGAATGTTTATATATAATATCTGTTGAAATAATATGAAATTTTTCTTGAATTTCTTTGATTATTAAATGAATATATAGTATTAATATAATAATTATATAAAATTTTGATAGATTTATATATAATTTATAACATTATCATTTGTTTTACGCCCTTGGTTAACAAATTACAATAGTCACCATGGGGATAACTTTTTATATTAATGTGTTGTAATTTTACATATAATGTAAAAATTAAATAATATATTAGAATGGGAGGACTTTTTTGACCATTTATCTTATGATATTTCATCATGAATATTTTTTAGTATTTTAAAATAATTTCGTAAAATATATTTTGAATAAATTTATATTAATGACAATTTAAGAATTATTAATATAATTGGAATTTGAAAAAAAAATTACAATTGAATATAAAACATTAAAACATCATAAAATTGATATATATATCTTAAAATTTATAAAAAACCTAAACACGCACATAAAATATTACTTTTAGTGTTTTAAAATAATTTAATATATTTCATTTCATCTTTTAAATCCATTGTGTCAATATGAAGTACACATTTAGGATTATTTTATCACCAATAAAATGTAAAAATAAATTAACATGATACAAAATATTTCAAATATAATATAAAATTTTTAAAAAATATATAATTTTTAGTATCCAATATCCCAAATAACTATATTTATTAAAACAATGAATGTGATTATTTTTCCTTTATCATTTAATTAAATATCAAAACCGTCATATTCAAAATAAAATCTCACCGAAGGTCATATTTTATATTTTTGAAGATTATGTATAGAAAACACTTAAAAGATGAAATAAATTCAACTGTTTGAATGAATTTTAAGACTTATCACCATATTTTTCACTCCATATCACAAATTTCACATTTTTTGTTTTAAAAAAATTAATGGGAACTATTTACCAAATTTTGTAATCCTTGATATAATAAATTAATCCTTTTTAGGATTAATTATTTTTTTGAGGTGGTTCAAATTTTAAATAGTAAAAAAATATGAAATAATAATTTTTTAGAAAAATTATTTTTAAATATAATTTTTTTAATATGAAAAATTAAAACATAATTTTTTCTCAAATATACATCATTTTATTATTCATAATATAATAGAACCTAATTTATTTTTATAGAATTTTAATAAAAAATGATATTTTTAAAATATTGAAATGATATATGGTTTTTAGTAAAATGTATTATTATTCAATTTCACTAGAAAATATAAAACATCCGAATAATTTGTAAAAATAAACATAAGAAAATTTTAATTTTACTAATAAAAAATATATATTCCTTTTATAAATTTCTTTATAACAAAATCAAAATACTAATTATAATAATTTCTCACTAAAATAAATAAAATCATTTTGGAAAAGAAAATATATTGAAGAATAAAATGTCTTTTAAAAAAATTAACTTCTGATTTTCAATGAATTTTTCAATTCATATTTAAGGATCAAAACCTTTATATATTTTTGAATTCAGCTACTCATATTTATATGTTACAAATAATTAGATTTGTTATAATAATAAAAAACATTAATATTTTTTATTCATTTATGCTCAGTGATAAGGTTTTTATGTGCTTTCAAATATAGTTCTCTTTTAAAATCTGAGAGTGTTAGAGGATGTTCAAGAAGAAGGGGATAAAAAAAGTTTGGTAGGAGGTTCTAGAAAGTTAAAATTAGATGTACAAATTAATTATATGAGTAGTCTATTAAAGTCATTTATATATATGGAAACATGATCCTTGGAATTAAAATTTCCTTCTGTATTATCAAAACAGACTTCCAAAATTTGATTAAAAATTATTACTTCTTCACATCACATTTCAAAACCTAGTTTAAATGAATAATACTAATATCACTACATATGAAATTGGATATGGTATTCTGATCAATATTATAGAATATAATGGTTAAATAAAAATCAATACCTGTTTGAATAGTATTTATGTCTCTTCCACCACTATTTTCAACCCTTACCCTCAGTTTTAATTTTATTTCATAATGTATTTGAAGTAATTAAAGAAATATTTCACTCTTATTTTAAAACTCATACATGATCATCCAAAAATCATCTATCAAAATATATTTAATTTTTCCATTAGTAATGTTACCCTAGACAGTAACATGACGATAATGTTAGGAGGAAAGTTGAGGAGTAGCTGGTGAAATGGCGAATAAATTGTATTCATAATTCTAATGTCTAACAAAATCATCACCTCATAAATATATTCCAAAACATAACCTAATATTTATCTAAAATCAGTAATATAATTTTTTTAATATATTGTTTGTGATGATTATATTAATGAAAACGATTGATATAAAGGGTATTTATCCTTCACATGACATCTTCTCTATGTGGTAAACTATATTCTAAAATCCTGAAATAAAATCATTTAATAATGAAATCAACTCTGATTAGAATATATTTAAATCATCATCCATTACAAATTATGTTGAAGGAGAAAAAATAGGTACATGTATAGATGCGTCAAAAAAATCTTCCTACAATTCATCTCACATTAAATCTCTATAAGGTCAGTTCTAAGGGACTATTATCACGGTTCTACATAACATAATCATAAAATTAAATAAAATTTATGGCTATATCTAAGAGGATCTATCATATTTCTATCACCATGTTCGTCAACAATTTTAGTAGGAGTTAGAAAATGTCTTTCTTCTATCATTGGGTCCACTGTTGAGATTAGAGGATATTCACTAATTATTTCATTGAAATCAATGTTAAAAATTTTAGATTCTTTAGAAACAAGCTATACTGGTGATAGATAATGCATACCATGTTCATGGGTATTTGTAACATGATAAAGATTATCATCATCATCATAAAATTCCTCCCCCATGGAGTTTCTTCTCTTTCACTATGAATTAGTGTATATCTAATTATAGGAATAAAAAATTACAATATTTTTCAAAAAAATAATTCCTTCTTCAAAAATAATTAAATCCACTGTCCTCTCATTCTATATCAGTTGAAAAACATTCCCTTGATACTTAATTAGCATCAAGTAATTCATCTATCAGTTTTTCTTCTTGAGAGGATAGATGCAGATCATATTTACTATGTCGAAAAGATATGGTACCAGAGAGATTCTTGACACCTTTAACAATTGAACTAAAATCCAAACTAAATTGATTCACATCATCCTATTCATCTTAAATCTCAATGGAAACATCATTTTCATCTCAACAATACCCAACTACCTCTTTATTTTTTATATAATGAACTAATTTAACTTTTTTTCTATGAATATTGATAATAGCATTGAACTTTTGATAAGGATCTTAATTATCATCCACCAACTCTTTCTTTCATGGTTTCTAATTTACCCTCTGATTCATTCATATTATCTAGTTTAGGTTAAAACTACTATAAAATAAATCTTCATATACCCTTGGAATGAATCCTATGAAATTCAATAGGGCTAATATATATTTCGGGATAGTAATGGAAAAATATATAGAGGAGGGATTGAAAATTTCATATATATTTCTGGCTATATATTTTATAAGCTTATTTTTACTCCTCTTCTAATAAAATTTCAAAAAATATTAATGAAAAATCCTATTATTTTTCCTTTTCATATTCAAATCATATATTGGATGAACCTCACCATCAATTTAAATTATATAGTGACCCATAATATTTAAACATAATCATTACATCTTATTATATTAACATTTATTACATGACATTACAATATCTGCTATTAAAACCAATTTTTAGTGTCTTTGGATACATGGACAAATAAAATGTATCTTCATAATATATATACATTGTCTCTGATGTAATTATTCACAACTATAACCCTTATTAGAAAAATTATTCAAAAAATATTTCGTTATATCATAGGGAATGGAAACATAATAAAGGGTTAGATCAGATTCCCATTAAGTGAAATTAAGGGAATATATTTGATCACATAAAAATAACCAGATCATATAATTTGAAAATCAAACCCAATGGTTCTTATATCATAACTATTGATAATGGTATAATTCATAGAAGTTCATAAGAGATGAATCTTAATAGGATCAAAGAATTTGAACCATGAGAACATAACATTATTATATGATCTTGCATTAAAATATTTGAAAAAATGTGGTATAATAATCATAATGGAAATATTATGTCAATAATAACCACAAATATAATAATTGTATATTTTTAATGGGATAAACTAAAATGTAGTTTCATTGTGCATCTAATAAATCCCAATTTACACTATATTATGATTTGGATAACCCCCTCACACCCTCTTTTAGTCTTGGGGTAACCACCCATATACCCTTTATTAGAATTTGGATAACATTAAATTTATCCTTTGAGATAACAAAATATTATAATTTACCCAAATGATAGGGTCTATATAACTTCAATCCCACCCGTCAAAAAATTATAAATCTATTTGTATATATGGTACATGATTACAAAAACATTCATCATAACATATTAGTAGTAAATGTGAAATGGATATATATATATATATATATATTATAATCTTAACAATAATAAATCTAGGAAAATAATTATTATTTTTTAAAAACATATCCCTAGAAAAGAAAATTTAATACCATAATGTCATCATAGATGAAAAATTAATTTAAAAATCATTATCATTTTTCATGATGAATATAACATTTTAATTTTGTATAGAAAATATAAAAATGTAAAAATTACTCAAATATGATGAAAAACATTTCCCTTCAATATAACAATAGAAATTTGTAAGAGATATATCAAATCATTGAGTGCTACTAAGTAATTGAAATCCCATTCATTATGTGAATTATAAAACAATTTCTACTTTAACCTATTCTATAAAATGTAAATATTATCTCATTTGGAAAATGAAAAAGAGAATAAATATTTTTTTTAAAAAAAATCATTAGTTAAAATGACTTTTAAAATAATTGGAGAATAGAAAAAAAATTGAAAACATTGTTTAATATATGGAAATTGACGAAAGATGATTTTTGATTCATCTGAGAAATAAAGTTGATATTACATAAACACATTAATTATTTATCTTGTGTTGAAAAATAAAATAAAATTAAATTAAAACAATTATTTTTAAAAAACATCCTTATAATAAGAAATTTAATTATATTATTTAGATATATTTTAAGAAATTTAATTTTCATGAACTTGTTCATAAACATTCCAGCTAAGCATAAAATTTTAACATCATTCCATTATTGTTTTGTTAAAATTGAATTATAATCCATTTGAATGAATGTTACATAAATAGATATTTTGATCCAATAATATTCCTGAGAATCATCTGAAAATATTTTCAAGGTTAGTTTATGGCCCAGAAAATAGATAGATGGGGTGAATATGGAATGCATCCCACAAAAACGAAAGCGATAGGAAAATACCTTACCACAAGTTGATTTTATTTGAAAGCACAATAACCTATTGAATAAAAAATTATAATTAATTTTTATTATATAATACAGTCATGTAAATAAATAGAATATATAACATGATCCACATGATTCAATTTAGCACCCATAAATTAATTATTCTTTTTTTAAAATAAGTGTTTCTATGTGTTACCTGTTTAATTTTTAAATATAATTTTAAATGAGTTGTTCGTTTCAATGCAACTTGATCATTCTTCAATAATTTACAAAAATTACATAATGATATAATTAATATATTATTTAATTATATATATTTGTGTGTGTATGTTTATATTCATTTTTTATGGATTTTTTTTGAAAAATGAATTATAATGCTCATAGAGATTGTGGGCCTTATACATGCAGGAACATTGTTTTAACATTATTATCAATATACCCGAAGAAATGAAAACCAATAATTCACCATTATGTAATAATTATTCACATATATCATATAAAATACTTAAATATATAAAATTCCCATCCATGTAATATAGAATCTAAAAATGAATAACTTCACTTCATGGATGTGGTAGTTGACATGTACTCAATATAGATGTTATCATCTTCGAACAGACTGGAAGGTAAGAAGGTAGAAATGATATTTAGTTTATGGAAAATAATTATATATTTAATACAATTAAAAAAATTATCAATTCATATTACGTTTTTTTGAAATATTTTTATGGAAAATGTATTTATTCATTATATGGTGGGGGTAGTCCACATGTACTCATGAGTGATACATTCACTCTCATTTGAAAGGAATAGTTTGAATAATTATGATTGAAAATCATTATTACATTTAAGTGTATTTAGGATAAATAATTTATTACTTAAAGTGGATACTAATCATTTGTAGGATGTAGAAGAATATATAAATTAAAAGAGGTAGGGTAAGTCAATTACATCTTCAAAGATAGGACTCCTTTAGATCCAATCTCAATGATTATTGGAATAGACATTTAAGGACTCAAACACCTATAAATATTTTATAGTGACTTGGGATACATATTTTGGAAGGTTTGGAAAAATTTAGATGGCTTAGTATGTGTGACTAATAGAGGATAAGAGGTTCTTTTTTACAATTCATGAGTGGGGAACTCATTTATTTAGTCAAAGTATATAAATAAAATAATTTATTTTTCACATTAAGGATGATAGATGTTATTATATTTATAATATATAATTATGATGAGAATAAATAATCTCCGATAATAATATTTTATTGGTTTAGGTGATTTTTTCATTCATTTCTTCTTTTGTAACCACATGTTACCCTCCTGGAAAATTACAATAATGTCAATGTTTTTACAGATTAATATACTAGAATATTCTCATAAAAAGCCAAGTGACACATAATTATATTATTATTTATATATTAGACGACATAATAATTAGTTTTCTTATGATATGATTTATATTATATATAATTAATTAAATAAATAATGGTTTATAACAAAATATCATTTATTACATTTTTTGAAAATAATATAATGTTTTTATATAATATCCGTCAAAATCATATGAATTTTTTCTAGAATTTCATGGATAAAAAAATTAATATATAATATTAATATAATAATGTAATAATATTCTAATAGCTTTAGATATAACATAAAACATTATCATTTGTTTTAAGCCCTTGGTTAATAAATAACTATCATCACCATGGGGATAACTTTTTTATATTAATGTGTTGTAATTTTTCTTATAATGTAAAAATTGGATCATATATTGTAAGGGGAGGAATGTGTTGACCATTTCTCATCCTATATGTCTTCATGATATTTTTTTAGGATTTTAAAATAATTTAGTAAAATTTATTTTACATCATTTAATATTAATTACAATTTAAGAATTATTCACATAACTGGACTTTAAAAAATAAAATTACAATCCAATATAAAATGATAAAAAATCAAAAAATTGATATATATATATTAAAAGTTATAAAAAACAAAAACATACAAAAAAATTACTTTTAGAGTTTTAAAACAATTTACTATATTTCATTATTTCATGGAAATCCATTGTGTTAGTATGATGTACACATTTACGATTATGGAATCACCAATAAAATGTAAAAATATATTACCATGATAAAAAAATATTTCATATATAATATAAAAATTTATAACCAAATATAATTTTTCGTATCCGCTATCACAAATAACTATATCTATTAAAAGAATGAATAAGATAATTTTTCCTTTATCATTTAATTAAATATCATAACTGTCAAATTCAAAATTTAATTTCACAGAATGTCAAATTTTTTATTTTTTAGGATTATGTATAGAAAACACTTAAAACCAAAAAAAATCAACTTTTTGAATGAATTTGAAGACTTATCACCACAATTTTCACTCTATATCACTTATTTCACATTTGTTTGTTACCAAAATTAAAGGGACCTAATTAACAAATTTTGGAATCCTTGATAAAATAAATTAAACCTTTTTAGGATTAATTTTTTTGAGTTGCATCAAATTATTAATATTAAAAACATTATGAAATAAATATTTTTTTAGAAAAATTATTTTTAAATATAAAAATTATTTTTTAAAAAATTAAACCATAAAATTATTTCAAATTTACATTATTTTATAATTCATAATATAATATATCCTTATTTATTTTTATATAAATTTAATAAAAAAATATATTTTTAAAATATTTAAATTATATATTGTTTTTAGAAAAATACGTTATTATTCATTTTTCATTAAAAAATCTAAAACATCAAAATAATCTATAAAAGTAAACATAAGAAAATTTTAATTCTATAAATAAAAAATATATATTCCTTTTATAAATGTTTTTTAACAAAATCCAAATAATAATTATAATAATTTGTCACAAAAAAAACTAATTTTTTAAAAAATATATATTGAAGAATAAAATGACTTTTCAAAAAATTGACCTATTATTTTCTAAGAATTTATCAATAAACATTTATTTATTAAAACATTTATATATTTTTGAATTTATTTAGAAATATTAATTTGTTATAAATAATTGTATATGTTATAATAATAATAATATTTTTTATTTTTTATTCATTTATGCTTGGTGAAATGGTTTGTATGGGATTTCAAATTTAGTTCTCTTTAAAAAGCTAATAGTGTTAGAGGATGCCCTAGAAGAATGGGATAAAAAATTATTCTAGGAGGTTCTAGAATGTTAATATTAGATTTAAAAATTAATTATATCATTATTCTATTAAATTAATTTATATTTCAGGAAACATGTTCCCTGTAATAAAAATTTTCTTCTATATTATCAAAAGGGACTTTCAAAATTTGATTAAAATTTATAACTTATTCACATCACTTTTTAAAACCTAGTTTAAATGAATAATCCTAATATTACAACATATGGAATTTGATATGCTATTCTGATCAATATTAGAGAATATAATGGATAAATAAAAAACAATTTCTTTTTGAATAGTATTTATATCTCTTCCATCAATATTTTCAACCCTTACACTCAGATTTAATTTTATTTCATAATGTATTTGAAGTCATTCAAGAAATATTTATCTCTTCTTTTGAATCTCATACATGATCACCCAAAACTCATCTATCATAATCTATTTAATTTTTTCATTAGTAATATCACCTTAGACAGGATCATGAGGATAATATTAGGAGGATAGTTGAGGAGTAGCCAATAAAAAGGATAATAAATTGTATTCATAATTCTACTATCCAACAAAATCATCATATCATAATAATATTCCAAAAAATTAACCTAATAATTATCTTAAATACAAAATATAACTTTTTATAATATACTGTTTGAGATGATGATATTAATGAAAACGATAGATATAAAGGGTTCGTATCCATCAGTTAACATATTCTCTATGTTTTACACTATATTCTCAAATCCCAAAATAAAATAATTTAATAATCAAATCAAATCTGATTAGAATATATTAAAATCATCATCCGTTAAAAATTATATAGAAGTATAAAAAAGAGGTACATGTATAGATGCATCAAAAGAAATAATCCTACCATCAATCTCACATTAAATCTTTATTAGGACAGTCCAAAGGGACTATTATCATGGTTCTCTATGAATATACTCATAAAATTAAAAAAACCTGTATGGGTATATCTAAGTTGATCTCTCATATTTCAATCACCATGTTCACCAAAAAATTTAGTAGGAGTTAGAATATATCCGTCTTCTAGCATTGGGTCCACTATTGGCCTAAGAAGATATTCAAGAATTATTTCATCAAAATAAATGTTAAAAATTTCAGAGTCATTAAAAAAATTCTATACTAATGATAGTCAATGTCTACCATGTTCTGGTTGATTTGTAACATGATGATGATGTTCATCATCATCATAAAATTCTACCCTCATTGAGTGTCTTCTCTTTCCCTAGGCCTTAGTGTATATATAATTATAAGAATCAAGGAAGTACAATTTTTATCATAAAAATATTTCCTTCTTCACAAATAATTAAATCCACTGTCCTCACATTCTATGTCAGTAGAAAAATATTTTTTGTTACTTAATTAGTATCAAGGTATTCATATATCAGTTCTTCTTCTGGAGAGATTAGAGGTAGATCATATTCAGTATATCAAAAAGATATAGTACCAGATAGATTCTTAACACCATTAATTATTGAACGAAACTCTACACTAAATTTATTAATGTCATCCTATTCATCTTAAAACTCAATGAAAACTTCATTTTCATCTCAACTATACCCAACTACATCTTTATATTCTATATAATGATCTACTTTAACTTTTTTTCTATGGAGATTCATAATAGCATTGAACATTTGATAAATATACTAATTATCATCCACCAACTCTTTCTTTCATGGGTTCTAATTTAAACATAGATCCATTCATATTATCTAGTTTAGGTAAAAACCACTATAAAATAAATCTTCCTCTACACTTGGAATGAATCCTATGAAATCCAATAATGATAATATATATTTAGGGTTAGGAAAGGACCAATATATAGAGGAGGGATTGAAAAGATCATATATATTTCTGAAGATATATTTTAAATAAGCTTATTTTTACTCAACTCCTAATCAAATACAAAAAAAATATTAATGAAAAATACTATTATTGTTTATTTTCTTATTCAAATCATATATTGGATAAACCTCAACATCAGTTTGAATTATACCATGATCCATAATTTTTAAACACAAACATTACCTCTTATTATATTAATATTTATTACATGACACAACATTACCATTTATTAAAATAAATTTATAGTGTCTTTGGAAACATGGACACATAAAATGTTGCTTCATAATATATATGCATTGCCTCTAATGTAGTAATTCACAACTATAACCCTTATTAGAGAAATCATACGAAAAATTAATTTGTTATATCATAGGTAATGGAAACCTAATAAATGGTTAGATCATATTCCCATTAAGTGAAATCAATCGAATATATGTGATCACATAGAAATAACATGATAATAAAATTTCTAAATAAAACCCAATTAGCCTTATATCATAATCATAGTTAATGGTATTATTCATGGAAGTTTATAAGAGATGAATCTTAATAGGTTCTAAGAACGTAATCCACGAGAACACAACATCATTATAAGATCTTGATATAAAATAGTAGAACAAATGTGGAATAATTATAATAATATAAATATTATGTCAACAATACCCACAGATATAATAATTATTTATTTTTAATGGGACAAACTCTGATGTAGTTTCTTTGTGCATCGAATAAATTCACATTTACCCAGTATTGGTATTTGGATAACCCTCAGCACACCCACTTTTAGTCTTAGGGTAACCACACATATATCCTCTGTTAGTATTTGTATGACATTAAATTTATCCTTTGAGATAATATAATATAAAAATTTACCCAATTGGTAGTTTCTATATAATTTCAATCCCACCCGTCAAAAAATTAAAAATCCATTCATTTATATGGTACTTGATTACAAAAACTTTAATCATAACATAATAGTAGTAAATTATAAAGGGTTATATATACATATTTATTTCATAACATTAACAATAATAAATCTAGGGAAATAATATTTATTTTCTAAAAACATATCTGTAGAAAAGAAAATGTAATACCATGATGTCATCATAGATGAAAATTTAATTTAAAAATCATTGTAATTTTTCTTGATAAATATAACATTATTATTTTTATAAAAAATTTCAAAATCTAAAAATTACTGAAATACGTTGAAAAACATTTTCCTTCATTATAATAATAGAAACATGTAAGAGATATTTCAAATCATTGTGTGGTTATAAGGGTCAGAAATCCCCTTCATTTTGTGAATGATAAAACAACGACTCCTTTAGAATATTCTATAAAATGTAAATATTATCTCATTTGGAAAATGAAAAGAAGAATAACTATTTTTTTATAAAAAAATTATTAAAAGTTAATTTAAAAATAATTTGAGAATATAAATATATTTTGAAAACCTTTTTTAATACATGGACATTGATGAATGATGATTTTTTATTCTTATTAGAAATAAAGTTGATATTCCATAAACACATTCTTTATTTCGTTTGTGATCAAAAATAATATAAAATGAAATTAAAACAATTATTATTAAAAAATAACCTTATAATAGGAAATGTAATTATATTATTTAGATATATTCCAGGAAATGTAAATATCAGTATCTTGTTCATAAACAATCCAGATAAGCAAGGAAATTTTAAAATCAATCCACTGTGGTTTTGTTAACATTGAATTATAATCCATGTAAATGAATGTAACATAAATAGATAATCTTATCCAATAATGTTCATGAGAATCATCAGAAAATATTTTTGAGGTTAGTTTATGGCCCATAAAATAGATACAATAGGTGAATATGGAATGCGTCACACAAAAATAAATGTGTTAAGAAAATACCTTACCATGAGTTGGATTTTTTTGAAAGCACTATAACCTGTTGAATAAAAATTTTAAATTAATTATTATTATGTAATACATTCATGTAAATAAATATAATATATAATATGATCCACATAATTCAATTTAGCACCCATAAATTACTAATTCCTTTTTAAAAGTATTGTTTCTTGCTGTTAACTCTTTAATTTTTAATTAGAATTTCAGTTTAGTTGTTCGTTTCTATGTAACCTGATCATTCTTCCATAATCAACCAAAATTTTTATGATGATATAATTATTATATTATTTAATTATATATATTTTTGTGTGTGTGTGTTTATATTCATTTTTGAAGGATTTTTTTGAAAAATGAATTAGACTCTTTGTTGAGATGGTAGGCCTTATACACACATGAACTTTGTTTTAACATTTTGATTTATATAACTAAAGAAATGAAGGAAAATAATTCACCATTATGTAATAATTATTCACATATATCATATAAAATACTTAAATATATCATAGATCACATTCCTGTAATGTAGAATCTAAAAATGAATCACTTCACTACATGGATGTGGTAGTTCACATGTACAAACTATGTATGTTATCATTTTCCAACAGATTGGAAGGTAAGAGGGTAGATGTGATCTTTAATTTTTGAAAAATAAATATATATTTAATATAATTAATTAAAATATAAATTAATATAACCTTTTATTGAAATATTTTGAAGGAAAATGTATTTATTCAATATATGGTCGGGGTAGTCCAAATATACTCATGATGGATACATTCACTCTCATTTGGTAAGAATAGTTTGAATACTTATTATTAAAAATAATTATGACATTTAATTATATTTAAGTTAATTAATTTACTACTTTACAAGGGATTCTAATAATTAAATGGATGTAGAAGAATATATATGTTATGAAAGGTATGGTAAGTCAATTACATCATCAACGATAGGAATCATTTAAATCCAACCTCAATGATCATTGGAATACAAATTTAAGGATTCAAACACCTATAAATTTTTTATAGTCACTTTGGATACATATTTGGGAAGGATTGGGTCAATTTAGAAGGCCTAGTATGTGTGACTAATAGAGGATTGGAGGTTCCTTTTAATAAGTCATGAGTGGGGAACTCATTTATTTAGTCAATGTATGTAAATAAAATAATTTATTTTTCACATTAAGGTGGATAGAAATTATTATATTTATAATATATAATGATGATGAGAATAAATACTCTCAAATAATAAAATTTTATAGGCTTATGTTATCTTTTCATGCATTTGTCTTTTTATAACCACATGTTACCCAGCTTGAAAATTACTACAATGTCAGCGTTTTTACTCATTAATATACTAGATTATTCTCATAAAAAGACAAGTGAAAAATAAATGTACCATTATTTATATATTAAATGACATACTAATTAGTTTTCATGTGATATGATAAATATTATATATAATTCGTTAAATAAATAATGGTTTATAATAAAATATCATTAATGTCATTTCTTGAAAATAATGAGATTTTTATCTGTAATATCGGCCAAAATCATATGAATTTCTTCTAGAATGTCTTGGATTAAAAATTAATATATAGTATAAATATAATAAGGTAATAAAATTTTGATTCATCTAGATATAATATAAAACATTAGCATTTTTAAGCCATCGGTTGAAAAATTACAATCATTACCATGGGGTTGACTTTTTTTAATAATGTATTGTAATTTTACTTGTAATGTAAAAATTGGATCATATATTTTAAGGAGACGAATATTTTGACCATTTCTCATCCTATATGTCTTCATGAATATTTTTTTGGATTTTAAAATAATTTAGTAAAAAATATTTTATATCAATTAATATTAATTACAAATTAAGAATTATTCACATTATTGGACTTAAAAATATAAAATTACAATCGAATATAAACCATTAAAACAGAAAAAAGTATATATATATATATCATAAATGTTATAATAAAAATAAACGTACAAAAAAAATATTACTTTTAGAGTTTTAAAATAATTTTTTATCTTTTATAACTTCATGTAAATCCATTGTGTCAATATGATGTACACATTTAAGATTATTTAATCTCCAATAAAATGTAAAAATAAATGACACTGATAAAAAAAATATCAAATATAATATAAATGTTTATAACCAAATACAATTTTTGTTATCCACTATCACAAATAACATTAATTATTTAAAGAATGAATGTGATAATTTTTCCATTATCACTTAATTAAATATCATAACCATAAAATTCAAAATTTAATTTCACAAAAGGATATATTTTATATTTTTGACGATTATGTACAGAAAAAACTTAAAAAATGAAATAAATTCAACTGTATGAATGAATTTGAAGACTTATCAGCATAGTTTTCACTATATATCATTAATTTCACATTTTTTATGTTTCCAAAATTAAAGGGTCCTATTTACCAAATTTTGGAATGCTTGATAAAATAAATTAAACCTTTCAAAATTTTATTTTTTTAGGTTGATGAAATTCGTAATATTAAAAAAATTAAAAAATAATGATGTTTTTCAGAAGAACTATTTTTAAATAAAAAATTAAAAAAATTAAACCATAAAATTGTTTCAAATGTACATTGTTTTATTATTCATAATATAATAGAACGAAATTTATTTTTATATATTTTAAAAAAATTGTTATTTTTTAAATACTGAAATGATTAATCATTTTTAGTAAAATATGTTATTATTCAATTTTCAATAGAGAATGAAAAACATCATAATAATCTGTAATAATAAACATAATAAAATTTTTATTTTATTAATAAAAAATAAATATTCCTTTTATAAATTGTTTTATAACAAAATCCAAATAATATTTATAATAATTTCTCACAAAAATAAATAAAAATATTTTGGAGAAAAATATATATTGACAAATAAAATTACTTTTCTAAAAATTGACTTCTTATTTTCTAATAATTTATCAAACCATTTTTATAGATCAAAACCATTATATATTTTTGAATATAGTTACTCATATGCATATGTTACAAATCATTCGATATGTTATAATAATAAAAATATTAATAATTTTTATTGATTTATACATGGTGATAAGGTTTATAGGTGATTTTAAATATAGTTCTCTTTTAAAATATAAGTGTGTCACACATTCTACATTTAATTATAAAGATATTTGAATTCTTGGAGTCCTCTTCATAGTTATATACTCAAGGAAAATTCCAAATTATAAGTGATAATTATTTATATGATATGGATTTTTATTATTCCTATACACTCCTATATGATTAAAATATTTGATTCTAGCCCATATCTAGGAATAAAATACATTATTTTTACCAATTATAAATATTCCAATGAAATACCTTGAATCATTTGAAAAAAATCATCTTTCACAAGAAAATATTTTATCAAATGTGGAGAACATGTATTAGCATTATCATTAAACAAATCAATATATCATCTTTTTAGAATTGAATTCCAATCCAGGGACATGAAATATTATACCCACTTGACATCCAAATTTTTGTATAGTTATAATTATCTAGATGATGGTTATTTTCATCATTGACCATAGATTTTGATCTATATTTAACTTTTATATATTTCTATCAACATCATATTATGTTTATTACACGTGAGAAAAAACAAAGAAAATAACACAATAGATGCAAGAAAAACTCATCGCCTCCCCCCCATTATAACCAGAACTATCTATGGTAACCAAAAACAATGTTTTCCAATAACATCCACCTTAATATATTTGATCCCCTTTTCCTTGATGCTAGCTATATTTTGAAGGAATACCTCCATTGTGCTAGAAACATCCACTAAACCCAAGTTGTCTACAACCTCATTCCCCTCCCTCTAAGTATGAAGCACATGACCATTACTATAAAGTATCTTCATGTATTTTTTGATAATGTAACAAATCAACCAAGGAACATCTATGTGTACTTTCATGGAATTGTGTACAATCATAGATTCTGTCTCCACATTAGAAATTTCTAACCATTTTTTCCTACATAACATAAGACCAAAATGCATTGTCACTACCTCCGCTTGAAGGGAGGTCCCCGGACCAAATCTGGTAAAGAACTCCGAGTAGACTGATCCACTACATTCTAAAACCACCCTTCCTCCTCATGAATACCCCAACATGCAAGAACCATCCGTGTTCATATTTAAACATATGGTAGGTACCCGCCAGCATACCCAAAAAAAACTCCTGTTACTGGATGTTGAGATCGCTCCACCACCTGACTGAAATCTGTTCAGAGAGGGCGTATACTTCTAGCCTCAGTCTTATTAAAAAAAATCTATAAATTCTTATCCCATGTGATGACAGTTCAAGTTTCAATTGGCACACCCTCATGCCATGATCTATTACATACCTTCCATAGACACCAACACCTTGCATGAATCACCACAGATCACATCGCTTGCTCTTGACCCCCATCCCCTATGCCTTGGAACCAACTGTCAATAGGGATGGCTATACCCAGCCATGGTGAGGAACGCCTTGAATTAACCATGAACCATACACACCTCACTGGCCCATTCACTGCCCAAAAATAGATATGAAATGGACTCCTCACTGTGAATAGTACATCACACACAACCTGATGCCAGATGAATACCACAACTATGGATATTATCTTCATTCTAGAGTTCATTATTCATCATCCTCTATGTGTGGAAATTATACTTAGTGGGAATATTTTTCATGCAAATGATCTTGTCCAAATCATCATTCTGATGTTGGACATAAACATTTTGAACAAAATCATTGGATGAGAATCATCCCAAGGAAGAGGCTGTAAAGGCACATTTTCCCTTCTCTTCATTAACCTCGATAAGACAGAAAATCTCCTGATACTCCTTATCCTACACCGTTTTAATAAATGTGGGAAACTGGCTAGCTTCCCTGAAGGTGATCTCAGGGACCGGACATCCTGGGAACCTTAGCATTGATCCACACCAGTCTAGGTTATAGAAGGAGATTTTTCCCTCCCCTATAATCCATCAGGAAAATATCCGAATAATGGAAATAATGGGACCAACCATCTACCATAGTGAGGAACTATGTCCCTGCTCAAGAACCTGAAGGCACGATGTGTACCTGTTCATGGTAACCCCCAAAGTGTACAACATTCCATTTCACTCTATGCTAGCCTCACATCCATGTAGTATAGGGTATCTTCCTGATCTCTCTTCATTATAAAAATTCATATACTAGGATTTTGAATTATAGAACCGTGAGTTCAATTATTGGAAGTAAAAGAAGTACGGAAAAATGATACTTGAGAGGGTTATTATATAGTTCATCAAAAATAAAATGTGATATGAGATGTTATATTATTCAATATTTTTAATTTATTAAATCATTAATGGAATAAAATAATAATAAATATAAAATAAATCCATCAAAATATTTAATTATCATTTCAAACTCAAATAGTAATGGATTTTGTGTAATCTGTAATAATATAATTGTGGAAACATAAATGAGTAATTGTTAATATACATACCACATGAAATTAGTTTCTAGAACATAGATGACTAATTGTAAGTTAACTTACTCCATGACCCATTAGTCATATTTACTTGACTAACTAAATGAATGAAGTCTCTTGGTTACTTAACTGTATGAGACAAGAAATAATTATAAAGAAGATAAAATAATAGAATGGTTATTAAACACCAATGTAATGTACTAAAATTTATTTATAATGAATATTTAATCAATTAAAATTGTTCCAAAGGAAAATTATGTATTTATGACTAATAAATCATTCCATACTCTTCTATGATATAATTTATCTCTTCATATTCATAGGATTTTAAAAATACAAGTATTTTTTATATTATTATAATGAACTCAAGATTAATATCTTTATTTATATGGTATCTCAAATATGATGTTTTCATATCAATTTGTTTTGAAAAGGTATGTGAAATTAGAATTTTATAAATAAATAATATTTTTATTGTAACACATTGTAGGCAATTGTAAGAATATATTATTATATACAAGTAATGTGTGTTTGATCCCAAAAATATTTGCACATATTAACAAGATCTGGCTATGTACTCATCATTACAATTAGCTAATAAAATTTAATTATACTTTTCACTACACTAGGAACTATAGAATTTCTCAAATGATGAAAAACTCAATTGCTGATTTTTCTATCCAACATAAAACCTTATAAATTGGAATGATACTGAAAAAATAATTTATATTAATTTCACATAGAGAGTAAAAGTAAAAATTAGTTTTATTTTTGAGTTATTTTATAATCATTTTTATATTATTTATATTATATTCTAATCTATTTTATTGAAAATGGTCCCAAATACATACAATGATTAGAAAACAGGTTCAATTATTATTTTAGTGTAGTAGAATTGTAATCATACCACTATAATGCGTTTGATCAACTGAATCTGTAGTTTCATCCATATGTGAAATAAAAAATGTACTCATAAGAAAATAAATACATTTTCTTCTATCCATTCCAAAAACATAAAAACATCTTTTATATTTAGTATAATTTTTTTACATTATTGTTTTTAATAACATGAAAATGAAGACATAATTTTTTCTCACCCATTGAACTCATTTTAAATTAATTTCTCATTATTTTATAACATTATGTGCCCAAGGAGTATTTGATTGAATAAAAAATTATATCATAAACATATATTTAAACTACTAAAAAAACTTTTGAAATTAATTTTATAAATATTATCAGGGCAAGAACACCTATTAAAAAAAATTTGAAATAATAAAAGTTATTTTCCAATCATACCATCCCTAAAAACCTTTTTACTATAAAAAAATTATAAATCATAAAATATTATTTAAAAGATAAAATATCTAAAAAATGATGGTTCTAATCAATAAATAACCTAAATAATATTCCAATTTATCAATTCACAGTTTATATATATTAAAAATAGGATGAAATTAGGTTATAATTCACTACTATGTAGTATTCAAATGGTTTCATGTATATCAAAGATGCAATTGTTTATTCATAGTCAATACCTTAATCTATACTATATCCTTGAATTACCAATCTAGTTTTATTTATAATATTTATTCCACATTAAAAACCCATTACTCAATATACCTACTTGGTGCTAATAGGTAAGTAATATTTATATAATTTTATAATTTATTTCATTCAAACTAATTCATTTATTTTATCATAATCATTAACCAATACTCATAATTTATTTCATCATTGTTTTATGTGGTCCAATCTATGATAAAATATATTCAATTTCAAAAAGGATTCTATGTGAGGCCTGGATTTGAGTACTACTATCCCAATCCCTATCAAAAACATTAATTGAAATATTTTTGATGGTGTTAATGATCCTAGGGACAAATGTAGTTATTTCATCAATGTCTTCTTCTAGGATAAGATGGACATATATTATCATCAAAGAGATTTATTAGGTAAATCACTAAAAGTATTATATTCCCTAGAGGTTGTATTGATATTCATATTTTACATATAATCCTCAAGAATTGTATTATATATTGTGCATTCATGTTTATCTATATCATCAATAGATAGGGGCATGTTTATTTTTTAACATTACAATTGTTATCAAATAATCTATAATTTTTAAATGTTTTTTAAGAAACATGAAAAGTTTAGTTATAGTTTCATGGTGAAAATTATTCCATATTCTTTTTTTAATAAGAATATTGAATCTGAAACCAAGAAATATAATTTAATTTATAACCATTTCTTAATTAATATATATTTTTATGATATCTTTGATAACTACATAATGTTTTAATAGCATCAGTAAAAAAATATAATCCTAAATCCAAATCACTGAGTATAGTTTATAAAATCTCATAAAGAGCCATATTCATTCATTCAATGACCCTATCTTTATTAAATTTTTAAGTTACAAATATATAAGGAGTATATTAATGTGATGGAAAGAGGGTTAAAAATGATTGATTCTAAAAATCAAGGACACAATAATGTCATAGTGTTTTAATTTTTAGTCAAGAAATCCCATCTGTTGATTTATTATTTTTTCAAAACAAAAATAAGCATCGCTTTTATTATCATTGAATAATAACCATAAATATCTTGAATTACCATAAATAATAACATAGAAGAAATGATTTTCTAATAAATTAGATACTATAGACAACTTAATAAATACCTAGAAACCAATTCTTGTGGTTTCAAAGTATGGACGCATTTCATTGGTTTGGATGATATTTGTTATTACTTGCCATTTTAAAAAGTATTGATCATAGTGACTTTGTGAAAAAATTCTTAGGTAGACGCTTGAAAAAACATTTCTTATTTAATTAAATCATTTTGTGATAATAAGAAATATAATTAAGATAATAAAAAATATCATTTCATGTTTTTAAATGACAAATCATTCTCAGAATGAAAATTCATAAATTTTTTTTTTTTCGAATTTAACATTAATACCATAACCACAAAACAGAACAATATTATATAGTTTATATTTTAAACTATAAATGAATAAAACATTATAAATAATTAATGATTCATAGTTACTAATTTTCAAATGTCTGATAATCTTCCATTTTGAAATTTCACTATGAGTCACATTTCTATACCAATTTAATATGAAAATTAATTATTAAATAGCCTTTGATCATATTCCTTGAACATCCACTCTCTTGATAGAATATATTTTTTCTATTAAATATCAAACTTTCTCCATTTGTATAATTAAATAATTTATTACCAATATTTTATTTGGCATTTAAATGTTTTAAAATAATGCATCTAGAATCCAAAATAGTTTTGTAGAGTATCATTAAATATAAATAACACATTTAAAATGTATATAATTTTTAGGGATAATTTTTTGCATTTTCTGGAAAACATTCTATTTCTCTAGAAATTGATGTCTTATTTATTGAACAAAGAAAAAAATATTTTTTATAAAACCTAAAATTATTTATAAATTTATACCCAATTTATATATATATATTTTTAAATTATTGCATACCAAGTATAATATTAATGTTTTTTCTGTTAATATTTTCACAACCTCTTTTTTTATTATCATTTTATAGTTATTGATCATTGTTTTCTATTAAAGTGTTATAAGACTTCCCTTTCTGAGTCTTATATCAGATTTATCTATAGTATATAAATAATAGACATTATTATGTTTTTTATATTTATATTCTAATTCATTCATAGAATCTTTAATTTTAGAACAATATTATAATAATTCTTAATTTTACATTTTAGTATCATTATAAATATTATAAGAAGAAATTGATGGATCATATTATGTAGCTATTATAAAGAATATATTTTCATTTTCCTTTTTATAATCTCAGATGGAATCTAAGTCAATAGATCTATAATCAAATGAACTCCATGTGGTACAGTTTTTTTTCATTGGTCAATTCTAGATCTTCATACTTCTATATATTCATAAGATTCAAATTGTAATATTTTATATTTCAATTCATATTAAATACTTAGTTCAAAATATCATTAGGGGATTCAACCTGTTTATAATCTTTTTCCAAACTTCTATGATAATCATAAAATCCTTTATAATTTATCTTACTAAAAAATTCATCTTTTTATAAAACATGTCATATGTTTTTTACAACACATAAATTTCCCCATTACATTAAATATCATCTATACATAGACATGTACTTATTTGTTTGACGATATCATTTTCTTATGACAATTGTTTTTTTATAAGTAATAAATATTATTTTCGATACATTATCATTATTTTTTATATTTATCTCAACTACATATAGTATTTCGTTCTAATTATCTAATTGAAATGTATTTTTTGGAATTTAAAATACACTTCAATAAGGAGTGTGGATCTCCTATAACTACCTAGATGAAATCCCAAGATCCCTATAACGTTATCAATTTTCTATATTTTTTCATCTGTACTTATATTATTGTTGATATCATTGAATCTTTGATACATATGAGAGATATATCCATAATGATTTCTTCAGAAAACATCATATATATTACTATATGTATATAGTATACTTTCATTATCAGTATATGTTCCATCATGGTACGTATAATAGATATCCCTTTTCGAAACAAATTATTATAAGAAGACATTATATTGAACTCATCCTCTCATAATAAATAAAATAAATAATTCATGGGTTAGAAATCTGAATCATCATTAGATATAGTCAGATTAACCAATTTAGTTATAGTATATATTTTTTCATATTGGTATTAATTAAATATTATAATGAAAAAAACCATTCTATGAAGATGAATATTCATTTTTATTTTCAATTGATAATAATTTTGACCACCTATATATATATATTTTTCTTATATTAACTGTCCTACATATATTTATTCCATATTAATAAATTATAGAATAGACATAAATTATAAATATATTACATGAAATTTAATCTAGGTTAATGGTAAAAATAATAAGGAGAAAATAATTTCTTTAGTATAAACTCTTGTTTAGAGTGGAAATATCTAGAGGAGGGAATTGATATTCCAACCATATTTTTCTATTAAAAAATGAGTAATAAAATTCCATATACTCTAAAAGTAAATTATGTAAGTAAAAGTAAAGATATATATTGTCTGGTGTTATTGAATCATTTTCCAAATGTCATGATTATAATCTAGTTAAAATAATTTTAAAATATATTCAAATTTTGATTCAAATCTAAACAGATAATCCATGTTTTATAAATTATTAATGAAATTTAACTATCTTAGTATTATTTATCCAAATATTTTTTAATGGAATATTTTGAATTAAAAAACATAGAAAAAATAATTAACACATAGTGAAATTTAATATAATTAGTTCAGTATCATGTGAAGATCTAGTACTATAAACAATTTAGTATCCTACTTAAAAGATCATTACTTATATGAAAAAACGATCCACAACCTAGATCAGTTTCTACCATTATAACTACATAGACGGTAGTCCTTCTTACACACATCTTCATCTATATATTATTATGTGATAACATGTGTAAATATAATAATATAGATTATGTAATACTGTCCAATAAAATTCATGTGCATGTGATAATAAATATTCACATTAATGTAAATGTAGATCAATCTTAATCTATGAACACAATGATTAGTTGATAGAAAGAGTGAGAGTATGATGTTTCTCATTCTGATATGCCTTGGTTGATTGGTTATATTTTAATCAATCTTGGAAAAATAATTGGATGAATATTTCAATAGGAGATGAATCATATAGTTTGGTGAAAGATCATAGTTATATATATCACCTCATTAATATATTAATTGCTAGACATTTTTTTTCCTGAATGGACCTACTTCCCAAAGAGGTAAATTCATTAAAATATCCATCGGGAAATATCTTTATATTAATCCTCATACAAATTAATCTGATATGACATCCCTAAAAACTCCATCTCTACACAAATATGGTTTTTTTTTATTTTAAAAATTCATCACTATTTATTTTAGACACTTTAAATTATAATTTTATTATCCATGGTCACACTAGATTTTGATCAGTTTATCTTATTTTCACTAAAATTTGTTGTAACTTTATCTTGTTGTGACATGATTTTAGTGTCACATGATATTATGATTACCTGATATGTTCAATTTATATTATCACATGGAATAATAAAATGATGTTGGTTATTTAACCTGGTTACTATATATTATAACAATATTTCTTCATGAAGATAAGTAATATCATTAAGAGGTTGGTGAAATACATTAATAAAAAAATATCCAATTTTATTCCCACATGAAGTCATCATGCAGAAGGTTGAATCATTAAAAAATTAACATAAATAAAAAATGTTCATATCAATATGAAATAATTTAGATCATTACCTAAAGAAACAATATTATTCTACAACACAAATACTTTTATTTTCAAGTGGTCACATTGACATCAACATGCGGTCACATTTGTATGGTCACTTGGACATCATGATCATTTGATCAGAAACATAAAGTAGGATGATTCATTCATTTCAATACCTATCAATTTGTTTTAGTTTATAGAAAATTTATTTAAGAATAGTAAAATATATTTTTAATTGATAATATAAGAAGCATGATTTGTGAAAATTTAAATAATGTGTTTCTAGATTATGAAAACAATGAACACAGACTATTTCCATAAGTGTACATCCATTTTACTAGAAAATAAAAAAAAATTATGAATGTCAACTTTGGGTTGTAAGAAACAATATTCAATTATGATTTCAAAAAATTATTTCAAAATTAATCGCTATTAAATAATAAAAATATTCAAAATTTATGAAAATGTAAGACATGTAAGTCTATTTCCCAAAAATCAATAAAATGTAATTTTTAATTCATTTTATTTCCTAATATTGGGTATGTATATAAACCAGACATGAATAAAAATTTTAATTAAACCATCGTATCAAAATATTTTCATAATTTTTGGCATACATAATTGATTTTCAATAATATAATTTGGGTTATACGGCTTGTGGTTCATTGGATTCGGAATGAAAAACCCCATACATGTTTTGGAAATGATGATTGAGTATCAAGAAAATTATCCATTAAAGATTTTATATGATTGATGACTGTGCATAATAATAAATATAATTTTAATGGGGGACATGATGATGGTTCTTTTTAATAATGTAAAACCCATATTACATGCATTTAACATGGAATATTTTCTATGTGCTCTTGGATCACCCCTAGAAAAATAAATAGGGTATAGTGATGGATAAAACGAGTATCCATCTCGACTGAATATCATGAGAGTGTCTCTTAAACTACACATATGGAGTTAGCTCGGCTGATTAGCGTAGGAAACATATAGGTGAAAACACAAACCCATGAAAAATATGATGATCCTCACGGTAGGAGACAATGTAGTGTGGAGGGTTGTTGAAATGTAGTGAATTATTGATGATTAAGAGAGAACATTGATAGTCACTTCTATCAACTGAAGTCCATGATTTTTCTTGTAAAGGGGTGGATAAATATTGGGATGTTGAATTTTGTGATAAAGAAATAGCAAATACCATTGACCCGTGATTAAAAATCCAAAATTAATCTCAGCTACTCCATATGTATGATGATGTCAATTCATTTAAATCAGGAATTATTCCCTTTAAAACATGCAATCCCATTAATATTCTTGTTCAAAATAATGAAATTCTATATAGCATAAATCTTTTTTCTTAAACCTCCCACCCATCATCCAATCCCCCACACTCCCATGCTACTAATTTGACATAATAAGGCAACTACTCATTTATTTCATGATCATTGGACAGTCACCACAGATATCCAACTCCACCTAAAAAGACCAAGGCAACTGGTGTGATTTAACCTTTGATTGAAATCCACCATCCATACTAAAAGAATCAGCCATGATATTCCAACCAAAATAATCAATGGTATTCCACAAGAACTAACACATGTGCATGAGGCCATCAGATGTGGATCATTTTACAACATGATCATGAAGAGAAAACCACTAAATTCATCTCATAAATATTATGACCCTAATAAATTACCAAATTTTACCTGAATTATTGGCTAAATAAATTAAAATTTATTATAATATGTCATGGGGCATCACAGAGGAACATTGAATCATCACAAGATCAATTAAGTGATCATGCAATGAGGAGTAATCTATATCATGATCTTGTGATGTTTACCCCATGAAATATCATCCACTTTAGCGGAGACAAACTACATTCCTACCATGAAAATATGGATCCACCACATCCACCTTCATCCTATTAATACCCTACTCCTCTTCCAAAAAAACAATCTAATGTGTGAGAGGATTGGGAGTAATGGATAGGGAAAGAATATGAACAGAGAATGACAACAATCATCCTTGGGGAACATCCAGATGTGATTGTTAGAAATTTTTATATGATCTCTTGAAAATCAGTTTATTTCATGATGAATAGAGTGTCTTGTTATGAATGATTCATATAGTTAATTTTAACAACATGAGAATTTTTTTATTTTTGTAAATTAATATTATATAATGAATATTTTCATTTCATAAAAACATATTATAATTTTTTTATTTTAGAGAAATATACGTGTCTCATGTTATAAGAAACACCTATTTAATTGTGAACTACACACAACACATATATTATACTATGGTACATGATACACATTTTTTTCATGTATGACCCACAATACAATGTTTCTTTAATATCTTCTGATATACACCTAGCCGGGTTTTTACTTAAATAAAATATATTATTTTAATGATAATTAAAATATTGCTATCATTACAACCTAGATATTGAAATGGATGTTATGAATATGATTAACTAAATAGTGAAAATATTATTTAGACATTTATATAAAAAGAATCTTTTGGTTATCAATTAAGATAAGATAATGTAATGACATTATGGATATAGTTAAATTACATTTCTATAAAAACTATTTTACTATGTAGTGATCCAATTTCACCGAAATAAACTATAAAAAAATATATGATTAATATTTTCAAAATAAATTATATATAATGTTTTTAATAAATATTTTTAATACTCAACCAAAATATTTTTTAGTTATAAGATAAGAATACATCAATTTTTATGGATAAAAAGATGTATTCTTCTAAAATGTAATTTTATCACCTTTTAATGGAGAACCCATTTTAAATAGTATTTTTTTCATTTATAATTTTTATCTCCTAGAATAATATATATTTAATAAAATGAAAATAAACATTTACATTGGATGAATTATTTATTTATTTATTTAAGAGGAATCATTTTTTATTAATAGTGAAGAACACTTAATTTTAATTCAAAAATATATTTACATACATTTTTTAAAAAAAAAATTATGTTTGTTAATATTATTAAATGTTATTATATCAATTATATAAAAATAAAACAATTTGGAACATTTTAATCAATTTCCCAAACAAATGTGATATAAAATATTGTAAATTTTACATTGTTTTAATTTTGAAACCCCTGTTTATCATCCCATATACGGAATTAAATTGAAAATAATTTATGCCACATATCTGATTAGAATTTGGAAAATTTTATTCAATATTTGAAAGCATCATAATTTATAATATCTAAATTTATCAAATTATATTTTGACCAAAAATATTTGTGAATTTAATTCAAATTCATTACTGGGATTAAGATAAAAATAATCTTAACGGGTAACTAGAGCTTAATCATTTGGGAAAATGACCGTTAAATTTTTTTAATGAAGACATTGTATGTAATTATTTCGACTCTATCCTCCATTTTATATAATTGGGACCACTATTGGAGTCAAATTAACTGGAAAAAATGTTGGTTGAATTCCATTTTCAAAAATATACAAGAACGCCACACCTCATTCAATATAAAAAGGAACTCACCCACCCACTTATTAACACCTCTCAATGCATTTTTCTCAGACCATATAAAATAAAATTAGTCTGTCATCCATCACTTATTCCTATAATCCTCCCATTTCTATTAAATCCATCCAAGTAAGCTCTTTGTTGGAAACCAAGATGAGTTACCCAAAAGAGAGGTCACCTCCGTCCTCAAGATCGTTTGTTTTATTTTCATTATAATCCCCCTAAATTAAAAGTATTACATGATTATTTTATAATCCCAAAATACTCAATATAAAAAGATGTTATTTTTTATTTTTTTGACCTACACTTTCACACACATCCATCTAATGGGTAACAAACATACTAATCTTGTGTACAGTGAACTACTGCCTCACAAAACAATGTTGTCAGTTTTCCATTTATACCACTCATGGAATGTAAATTTTATGTGAAATATGTTTTTATATGATATATATGATGTATTTATTATTTTTATAATTATTATATAAAATATAATTCATGATTATAAATTTGTGAAGATATGATAACAACATTTGTTGATGTTTGTACTATTACCTCCTCAAAGTTATGTCATTCGTTCACACATTACATGGTCGGTATTAAGGATGGGTGTAGAAAAATTATATTATATATATTAAATATTATTTATAATTTAATGATATTATATATTTATACATATATAATATTTTCGTTCTTTCTTTCACTTTGATAGTAAAACAAAAATAGTGTTCATGCATACATACGACCTACCGTCCCCATGAATGTTTTAATTCATTTAATATTTGTGTCATTTATTGATTAATATAAATAATTATATAGTAATAATATTTTATATTTTTATAATTTTTATATAATAGAGATCCCGATATAACTATGGAGACCAAAAATATAACAAATCAAAAAAAAAAGAGAAAAATAATGGTATTATTTCCCGAAAAGTAAAATTAACATTGAGTTGTTAATAAATGGGTAATTTAAAATCATAAATAATCAAATATATTATTCTATAAAATAATATAGTTTGGTTTTATATGCATAATAAACTGATTTTCATTATATAGTAGTTTTTAATGAGTACGATGTGAGTTAAGTCTTACGGTATGTGTTTTTTCGTCTCACTATTATTATATGGGAGACACTAGTGATGATCAAATATTTTTTAATATTAAGTGTTGATAAAACTAATGTATTTATTATAATATTATTATTATTAAATTTAAGGTTATTTACATATCCATTTAATGATATTTTATTTATTTTATTTATTTTTCATATATTACAAAATCTGTGAAGTAATTTTGTCTCAATTTTTCATATTTGAGACACATGCCATTTTATGCACCTTTGTTTGCCTATGATGTGTACATGATTCATTTTACATGTTTCTTTATCACTATACTTATTTTAATTAAATTATATTCCATGAAATTTTATTCTTTCAATTTTATTTTGATTCCATGTTACCAAAGTGGTGAAAATTTAGTTCTACAATCTTAGTGTTTATAGAGATTTTTTATAATTATGCATCAATTGATGAAATACATCATTCAAATATCAATAAAACTCATGAATTTAATTACCATGTAGTTATTAATATTATAACCAATTAATGGTTCAATTTTTCACTCTTTATTACTGAATATACATTAAATTTTTGTTATGAAAATATGAATTTATTTTTCATTTTGTCTAGAAATATGTGTTCAATAAAAACCATTTTTTACAATACAAAATTGAAGTATTATTTATATTTTTCCGTGTATTTTAAATGATAAATTATTACAAAATGTTTATCAAGCATTTATTATTTGTTATGAACGTATTTCCAAAGGAAATGGTGTTCAAAATTCATTATGTTTTTAAAAATAATTCTTCAATGAGGAAACAATATATTCCATATCAAATGTTTTCAATGAAAAACTAAATATCTATATACATGTAAAGGATTTTTGAAATGCTTATGTTAAAAGTATTTTCAATGGAATTCAAATTATTTTATGAAATTTTCCATATGATCATTTGAAATAATTTTTCCTCTATGATGGCAGTACTTGTTATAGTTTATGATTTACTTGGGATATGATCCAAGAATACGATTCATAATATTAATTAAATGGTTTATTTTTAGATGGAATGATGTTTATGACACCCATTAAACTTCAATGGTGTGCATGCTTTTGAAACCTATTTAATTTTCACTGGATATGATTTGATGAAATTACATTGAAACATATATCAATTCCATAAGCAATGATATGATAAAATGTTATGATACCAACATAATATCATTGGTTATGATATGATGTCTATGAAACCCATATATTATTATGGGTTCTGATATGATGCATGTTTTTTCATCTTGTGAATCATTTATGTATGATTTTATTATGTAACATGTGGGACCTATATCTCCATATGATACATTGGGTAATTATTTATATCGCATGAGATAATTTTGTGAATCATGTATATAAGATTGATCCAATATGGAAGAAGGTAAAATCTCATCCATTTTTTCATGATGGGAACCTCGATCCATAATTGGAATTTTGGGTAACCCGAACTACTATGGAAATATAGGTAAACCCGATCTCTTATAAGGAAATGACTATGACTGGGGATGGTTAAGTGTCATGCCAAGTATGTTTAGTCCTCCTGAAATATATTGATATGTTCTATCAATTTTTATTTTCATATAGGGAATTATATTGTTGTTTTATTTGTATGGAAAAATTCAATGTCTTACTCCTTTGATATTTATAATACTTAAATATCACACAAGTTTACAATTAGTAACCAACTAATCTCACCAATTATTATGTTTCATTCCCCAATTTGCGAAGATATGTTTTATGTGTTATATGTCTAAGAGGGGTTCTGTACTAGGATAATCTAGTAGGGGGTCTTGTATCCCACTCATGTATTAGTGTTTTCATTTCAATGACTCCAAATGTACTAAACTAATATGATTTTGGGATTCTGTTTGTGTAATAATTTAATCATTTTGAAAAAATTATGTAATTTCACTCTATTTAAAGACTGAATTTTTAAATTAACCATAGGATCACTTGATACTCCCCTTGGGTTCAAAACATCATCAAACAAGAACATCACCTCCACATACAGTCTTTGTGTTCACCCCTGAACTATTTCTCAAACCCTCCTACATGACTATCATTAAGATGACATGATTTCATGAGTGGTGAAACCTCATGTGACATGGTATGACATGTCCTTGGACATAACACATACCTGTAGTATTTTCTATGAGAATAAAACAATGAAAATCCTTCGTTAGATGACATAAACCCTCTATCCCATCATAAACACTCCTTGTTCTCATTGTCCGGACTCGAGGACTTGTTCCCCCATATGTAATGTACTCCTTCCCACCATGAGATGTATTCCTTCATCCATCCACATGATGGATTCAATGTGAACCCCCTTTACATGAATATAAAACCCATCACAAGACCATGAAATGTCTATATGTATCTCATGAGTTAATTCATAATATTGTTTCACTATATAAATAATCATCAACATGTAGGTTAAGAAATGGAAAAACCCACAGTTTTATGAACCATGTTCCCACACCCAAGAATTTGTTGTCATTAAGAAGCCTTTCAGCATTTTGTGACTTTCTCCCAAGGAATTTAAGAGATCACATAAATCATATGAGTAATGGATCATCGTATGAGTGCTTTTTCATAAGCATTTGAGTCATAGAAATGACTTCACTCTCCATGAAGTCCCTATGGTTTTCCCCCTGGACTTGAACATTTTGGAATTCTTTGTTTCCCATGAACATTAAGTCATAATACCTATGAATAAGTTTTATTAATCCGTTGGAATTCCTTCATGGACATCTAATTGATCTCAAAAATTTCAATGAGACCCATCCATATGAATAGTTTATGGTCTCATGATATCTAGATTCCCCACCTATATCACCCTTAGGTTCCCTTGGACATTTCATGTTTGTCACATGAAAATCATCATGAAATTTTGGTTCATCTCACAACAACATATTGACATGTCCCCATTGTTAGGATTTATTCCTATGACAAGCCATGTAGTTCACATGGAAACCTATTGACTTGTCTAAATTTTCCAAAATACTAACCATGGACATGTCGGTCAGATATGTTGATTGATTTTTTAACGCATCAATATTGTCATGAAATTTCATATTGACATGGCATTATTTTCATTTTATTTTCAGTGAAGAAGCAATTATGATGACCATATATTCTGTAGTCAAACATAGATGATCATGGGATGGATCATAAATAATTTAGTTTGGTTACAATAATGTCCATGGAAAATTTAGGTTGATCTTTTGACAACATATTAACTTGATTGTCATTTTCAGGAGACAAAATATTAACATTTTAGTATTTTCATGTGAAAGTCTAATTATAGGTCTCATTAGTCATGAGAAGCAGCTTGAAATTTTCAGCCCTAATTATGAAACGTTTTCGAAGACAAAAATTCTAAGTAGTATTGGTAATGTGTCATGATAATGTGATTTACAATAGACTTGTCATCATTTTGATGCAGTAGTGTGAAGAAAAGTCAGATCGATCAAGAAAATATATATGTCCTTGCATTCTTTTATCATGCCAAATACATCGTACATGTCCACCTTGATTATGTGGAGCATTTTGGACATGTCTTCTTCACTCATGTGATTAAATCCAATACATATCCATTGACCATCAAGAAAACGTTGGATGTCTCTAAGATTTCATACTAGTTACACTAATATGTTGGGAATACAATTATGACATGTCTAACAAGAATCCAAAATCATGTCAGAAAATATCACAATGGACATGTCCCCTTCATAATATAGATTCAACTATACCCACTCTATGTGGACCCCGGTCAAAAAACATGAACCGGATAGCAATTTTTAAGGGTTATGTCCTTAAAGGAAAATGATTAAGAACAACTAAAACACTATTATAGTTAAGATTTCAATCATACCTTTCATGGTCACCTTCCCCCGTAAACTGTCAGAAGATATGGAATGAGGATCCCAAAAAAAAACCCTTTTAATGGGATGTGTCTTTAATGGAAAAGGTTTAAGCACTCAAATGACCCAACTAGGTTCATGCTCTTGAACATACATTTCATGGTCACTAAATCCATTCATCCATAAAAAGATAGAGAATTGGTATTCTAAATAGATCCTCTATGTGTATTCCATGATCAAATGAACTTCAAGATCATTGATTCAGGTCCAAACAAGACACGTGGAATACCCCACAGATTCTCGATCTCTAATAGGAAACCATCCTTCTGTAATCCCCAAGAAACCCTAAAACATAGGGGTAAAAATAATGTCTCTATGTATGATCACCTACCATATCGCATTAACAAATTATTTTGTTTATTAACTTAATGAACTCATATTATAGAAAAAACTAGGATACATAGGATTCATTCATAAGGCCCGAGCCCCAATTGGCAACAACCTATTTGTATGTCCCATCATATCTATAAAATTTCTACCATCACGACCTAATCATTCTGATGGTTTGATCCTTCTACCTCATCATCAGTGAGTTGATAAGACAATAAACTATTAGAATCCTAATTATTCTCTAAATGTCATTTGTTGGATAACTATATATGGACCAAACACACAGGGACATCCAAATCTATGTATGTATGTCCCTGAACCATGTATTATAAACATAGTGGGATGGGGTTATAATTCCCCAATATGCTTACAATCCCCCCTATTTCATCAGTGTATAGGAAGTGTGCTAAGACATACACACCATTTTAATGTGTTATCTGTGACCATACCCTCATCTGCCTCAATCCTACAATAGGGATAGGGATCAATCAAACTATGATAAATATAATTCTAGTTAAAATTAGAATATTTATGATTCCTTCCGAAGGTACATCCACAATTCCACGTCCTCCATCAATTGGGAAATCATACCTCTCAAAAAGAATCATTAATGATCACATCACGTACAAATATCCTCTCAGATAATGTTTCTGATATTCTGTTATCTATTTTTTATCACAGTAAATATAACTCATTTTTTCATAGAGGATATAAATGATTCTACCAATAGAATGATTAAAATATTCATTGTTAGTGTTCTTCGTTGGGGTGTATGTTTGATTACATATCATTTTTGGTCAAATGTCCATACTCCCAATAATTCAATCATGTTCAGCCTTATATGCAAAGGTCACTCCCAAGGAATATATTTTCATATCTCTCATGACATATAATCAAATAATAAAAGATAAATAAACTATTATTCCTAACATAATAGGATATATAAAATTCATCATAGAGTTCTTATCCTTATCTTCAAATCCTTATGAAATGATATTAAATTTCATGGATTGGTCACGTCACACGACACTAAACAATGTCAAAAAAACAATGTGGGTTTTCATTCCTTATATTATAAGAAAAATAGAACTCCCATAGATGTTCAATAACATCTAAATGACCCTGAACACCTACTCGTATTGAAATAAATCACTATGGTTACAGAACATGGCGATAAACAAAACAATAGAAATAAACAATAGATTGATGGGGATCTTGTTCCAATTATAAAATTGTTTATATCCATATATTTTCTTAATCATGATATGAAAATAGGTGTATCCACCCTCATATAAAATCCTGGTATGGATTTCAATACACTCTGTTCAATTATTAATAGATTCCTAGAGTATGAAACAACCCCCCCCCTTGAATGGGAGTAACGAGCATAACATTCTATACTCTCCAGAAATGTGATTTTGTAAGTGTCATTGGGTTTGAAACACCAAAGGACCACCTTCATATGGAAGAAATTACCATACCAATGTAATGATGTGGAAACCATTGAGAGTTTCTAGTGAAGAATAAATTAATGGTAAAACAAAATTCGAGTGATTGGGCAAGGCATCGAAACACCAAAAGTCAAACCACCATGAAAAAACTCATACAAATCTCTTTAAAAAGGGAAAAAATGGTTAACTAAATGTAATTTTACCCATGTAGGTTGTGCACCACATGAAGTTATTTTATATCTATGTTCACATAGTTTGTGGTCTTGTATCCTAGACCATGGAAAATACTTTAAATTAATTACTCATTGACTAAGGAAATATGTGGAATCATACGATTAATCAAACATAATTGATGAACATAACCATGTGAAGGATGTTAGAATGCACATAGATAGGGGTCATAAATAGTGGACAAGGGAATATAGTTTGATGTCATAGAGCATGGACCTATAAAAATAGTTTAATATCATAATGGTTAGATCATGTATATTTTCTTTGAGGATGTTCATTATGTGTGAAATAGTTAACATCCCAAATATTTCATTGAACAGAACTAAACCTTGAAAAAATGGTAGGGACCACAAATTAATCATTTACCAATCAATGTCATTGATATATTATGTAAATATATTTTAGATTATTCACAAATATGGTGACTTGTTTCCTCAAGATGGCATTTTTTATGGCTTAAAATTGAAATGAAATCAATGATTCTTCCAACATATTTCCAGATCGATGTATATATTTCATTGTGCCCATGACCCCGACTTAAGATCTCACCAAAACACCACTTCAAGTACTAATTAGTAAACTTCATGGTCTGGGAGTACCAAATTAATAGATCCATCCCAAATATTGAATCATCTTTTGAATTACATCGAAGTATGAATTCCCTCATTCCATCATTCCCACTAAATGCAACAATATAGGATGTTTGCCTTATTTCCACATTCAAATACTTTGTGAGGATATACCTATTGCATAGTAATTTTTATATTACCTACCTCATCGAGGTAGATGTGGATAATCACGATATCAAATCAATTACATAGGAAATTTTAAGGAGGTCTATGATTTTTTCTGGTTATCATCATTGAAATATAAACATGATTCCACATGGAGCTGGAGAAGAGGATGTGGCTACACCAACTGTCCATGTGGGGGAATCTAACAAGAGATCCCTATATGGTTTTCCAAATAATTTAGCTCAGTAAAAGTATTATATCTGTTGTACGTATTGTCTTGATTAGGCCCAACAATCTATCCAGATAATGTCCCAAAATCAATCACAAATCATCACTGTCCAAATGATTATGACATCATCACAGCGGGCCTTAGTGACTATGGAATCCTATGAAACAACCTATCCTATATGGATTAGACATTTTTTAATCATATTTTACCCTATAATGGTCTTTAATATGGGAAACAACCTCTCAAATTTAATTTTGGGCACCAAAAATTGAAATGAAATTATGAAAACCAACCCATAAAATGACGTTTTTGGAACCGACACCTCAAACGGTATCATAGGAACTGAACCCTCAAATTGTATCATGGGAAATAAACCATCAACCAACATATTGTTCTGTTAACCTCCAAATGAGATAATATATCGATGAGGAGATCCATCCTGCTTTAATATCAATCTATATCGCATAAATTGTATCCAAATACTCCTCATCATATTCAGATGAGAACACCAATGAAGATTACATTCAGACCCTCCAAAATTCATCTATGTCACAAAACCTTGACCTCCTATATACTAATAGTATAGGAAATGAAATCATCCACAGTATATTTCCAGATTCTATATATAGTGCTACTAATGATGTTTGTATTTCATATTGTAATGACAATGGATCATATGACCAGTGGAAACAATGGATTCAGTATTTGGGGTCAACATCTAAAATCTTGTCACCATCCACATTCCCTACCACTTATAGTGGATAGTGTGTTTTCATGGATCCTCCAGATAGCCGCATGAAGATGAAAAATAAATTTCTATATATGAATTGATCACCCAACTCAACGAATAGAATAGTAATCTACTAGAAATAATTCTGGGAATACTTACAAGATATCTTCCTTGGGATGATATAATAGTACCTATATATTGATCCCATCTTGAAATAATGTTCAACAGAGAATAGGGATATAGTAATATTAATATTTTTTATCCCATAATCATGTGAAATCTAGATATTTTTTCACCTATCCCCATCCCAGAAGGATGGTGGAATTTCTATATTTTACAACTCCCCATCTGTGATATCCTAGAAGAAATATGTCATTAGATGTTGCAACAAACCCTCCATGATAATCAAGACATTTTAATCTCTATAATGAATATACATCATCCAAGACCCCAAATGCTTTAATAGTTTCCACTAGACCAACCAGACCAATAAAGAAAATAATATTTTTCCCATTCTATAAACTCATTCATGCACTTGAATCAATGAATACATAGAAAATATGAGGTAGAAGAATAATTATTCTTTATCTATTAAGGATAAACATAGAAAATAATATTCCTTCCAATAAAAAACATCCCCCCTAAAATTTTAGTTGTTCCATTGAAAATGGTTTGATATGTCTCCCTGCAATGAGAAATTTGAGTGAGACAAGGATGATAGGCAGTGGAAACTAGTTCTCATCCCACATATGTCTCGGTATCCTGAAATAAATTATGTTTTACATTAATTATTGGCATCAATTGTCGAATATAATATAGATATTGGGACCACCACCACTTTAATCCATGCACCATTCAACAAATCACTCTGAACAAGACACGCAAATTATGTAGTCGAGCATGGGCCCGATACCTTTTATAAAAATAATAAAATATTTGAATGAATGATTAACAAAATTATAATCATTATTTTTTTTCCATAAGTAGTTTGAATGTTTCATGGAAATGTTGTAATGGAACTCTCAATAATAAGGAATATTAATGAGGAATGGTTGAATGGTCAAGGAAACCATTTCCCCTACTATCGATGTCTCGAGCACATAATTGAGAAATTCTTTGTTTTTAAGTATTTTTTTGTGATACTAGTATGTGTAGGCACGATATAGTAGAATGATAACAAAACAAATGCCATATGAATAAGTGTTATCAAGGATCCATCAAAATATCCACTATCTTAATAGGTTATTGTCATCATCCTTATCACAAGACACTGAAATTCATGGCCTTCATTCTTACTACATGATTTTAAAATGAATGGTATTCATCACTACCTCAATATGTTAATGTGAGTTTTCATCATCCATACTGCATGATAATAAAATGAATATCCTTCATCCATAACACAAGACATTAAACTACAAGGACATCAACCTTACTACATGATGTTAAACTGTATAGTGTATTTTGTTGCCACCTGACTTTAAACTGAATGGGAATGATGTTAATATGGAGGAAGAATGTCCTTCAAACACAACCTTAAACAAAATGGGATTCTTGAACTATTTAAAAATTTATTCTCATCCTAATGTGTTTTGTAGGGATTCTTAGATCCTTTATCTAAGACAAACCACTGTATTCATGTCATTACTGAATGGTGTTAAACTATAGGGCTGATCTCCTTTTCACACGACATTACACTACATCGATTTATAGAAAAAGGTATTTTTCAATTCTCATCCTAGTGATATAAATAGACCCACATGGATCATAAATCATGGCCTATAAACCTATAATTACTTCCACACCGCATAAAGATAAACTACATGGAAGACATCCATGTATCATGACAATAAAAAATGAATCATCATAATGTATGGGATACATCCTCAAAATCTGGTGAAACTTTTTGTACCTATAATCACCACCAATATAGTACAATATTGAACCAAGATATATCAAAAAATCAATAAAACCCATCATACATCTACTGAGGGTGTTCTATGATAGGTTTCCTCCGCAAATATTTAGATATGAGTATGATGTACACCTTGTAAATTGTGGAAAGCTACATACCAGAGAGAGGAGGATCATACACCTTCAAGTTAAAACAATGTCTATTTTTATTCATAGAACCATGAATCAGACATGTATGAATCCATGCCCTCAAGTGCAATTCCCAGGATAAAATTCATATGGTACAAGGGTAAAATAATTTTTTTTACATCATCACTTCCCCCAAAAAGAATAAATAATATATCTCAGATGATTCAGACATAAAAGTATATATTCCACTACATACCCATTTGAATTTCTGGTTCCTTTTTATAGAAACTATAGAGGTCAAATGATATATTATAGTGATGATGCAGTGATAAGAATATATTCCTACCGTGGTATCTAGAGAATTACGATAAATTTAATAGTGTGAACAAGAGGATACTCCAGTGAAGAATATATTATTTTAAAATCATGGTGTATTATTGATGTAATCTAGTAAAGAACATTTTAGAAGACCATTATTATATACTTGTTCCAACCATGACTCGCAATGAGAGAGAAACACATGCCTCAGGATAGGCTTATATTATTATCCCAATAGAATGTAATCATATTCCAAATGATCACTATCCCGATAATATTACCATTATGTCCATGTCTTATCATGTGAGAGTGGTACATCCCTCATTACAGGCACATATCCTTGTCAAAAAAGACATTTGTCAAACTCTAAAGTCCTAGGTTCAGGTTCATATCCCCATTGTTGTCGAGTCTCACCAACTTAGAGTGGGAAATAACTTGAAAATATCTCCTTATAATTTCAAAAAATCAACTAAAAATATGCATGTAGATTATAGGAGGAGGAATATATCAGTTCTACCATTTCAAAGGTTGACCAACATAATCTGACTAGGAATTCATATTTATTCCATGATCATATTCCCATTTTAACCAGAGATCACCGTGTGAGAGAATCACATTCCTTCAGATATGATCATAAACCTATCAAAAAAGAACTTCAAGATACTCCAATGGCTCATTATCTGGATTGTATAACCATTCTCGATGAGGACCACTATGTGAGAGCAGAACATGCCTTGGTACATGTTCATATCCCTATTAGTGAAGCTCATTAACATGCTCCAGAAGAGTCCCAGAAGCATGATTGAATTCCCATATCACCATATATCTATCAATTAGATTTTGTAAACATAATAGAGCATGGTAATATCCCTTCACAACCCAAAATGGATGGATGACATATATCGAAAAATATTCAGAGTGAGGCTCATACTGTTGACTAGATTAATTCCACATTTAATTTAGGATTTTCAAGACACATTATCATCACCCCAAGGGTCCGTTGACTCTTTAACATAAGAATAACGTTATCATTATAATGATAGCCCTCTTCATGGAAAAGAGGATATGGATCATAGGGACTCAACTCCTGAAATACACCATGTTCAACCTGCATTATGATATTTCATATAGAAAAAATTCATACCCTAGCCTAGAATCATTAATATTGTGAGGTAATCAAAAAATATCAGTCACCTTAATATTGGTATGTTCTAAAAAAAATATAAAAACAAATCGTATAGAGTGGTGATAAAAATATTTAGAACCTCCATATGGAAGGATATCCACCATATCGAGGGTAACTGTAAATAGCCCCGCATCAACCAATATGATCACTTCACCGTGTTAAGAAGGTTACCCAAAGAGGAATCCACTATGGTATGACCAGGTAATGACATATATCTCTGATTAATACGTGGATGACATAGATTTATTGAGAGTGTTATCCGAAATCAACCTCTCAAAGCATTCCCATACCCATTACCAAATCTATTTACAAGATCCCATATTGGTCAAAATGGAATTCATTTTTAAATTTTCCTAGATATGTAGGAAAATTGTCATATACTAGAAAACCAGAACCTCTTTTATCTGGGATATGAATGCCACCTCCAAATCATGGATATAATATGTTTTCACCAAGACATGGTCGGGCCCTCAGTGAAATGACACCCAAGATTGAAAGAGCATAAAAAACATTTTATAACATTAAAACTACATCATGAGTACTCTATGACTAATCAAAGAATTTCCATCATGAAATTTTATTTAATGATGGTACAAGAACATTCTGAACACATGGAATTAAACTATATGGGTATCATCCAAGCCGCAATAAGTTAAAATGAACAACATCTATTGTCCGAGATTAAATTCATTATACATACCAACATATCACTTCCTAAACACAATATGTTAAACTATATAGAGACATCATGGCAGCATGATGTTTAATTTCATATCATCGTACATCTTAGTTGGATTCCTGTAAACAACAAAACAATTTCCTAACCAAATGATGATAATATATATGGAGCTCTTCCTTACCACATGGTATTTAAAAAATATAATGACCTCTTCAATGCATGGCATTAAACTACATGGGAATCACTATCTCAATGATAGTTAATTACACATGAGAAAGATCTATATGAAAGAGGGTCAAAATACCAATGTCCTTATGTAAGTGTCAACTACACATAGAGAGTCTATCCATATATGAACTACCAATGTATTGATTCATTTCATCATAGAATACATAGTGAAACCCAGAGATCTATTTTTAGTCCCACACATAGTGTTATTTCCCATTCACATAGGGCCACCATCATCCTTACCAAAAGAATAAAAAATGGATTGTTGATGTCCTCTCCATATGACCCTATACTACATGCATCCCGGGAACTATGAGTGGCATGATTCTAGCAATCCCATGATCCATAGTGAAATCCAAACCATATTTTTTGTTTCCATAAAAAATATTAATCATACATCACATTCAGTATCCTATGTCCCTACCGAAATACATTAAACACCATGGTTGATGTCCTAACCTCTCGATATTAAACACCATGATTTTCAAGAACTACGAGGGGAATAATTCATGATATTACATGATACATATCTATTCCCAAACTAAAATTCATGGGACTAAAAATATAATTACATTAAATTCACAATAGGTGATCCTTTCCCCTTCAAAATGACGATAAAATCAATGATAAGTTTCCTTACTACATGAATCCATGTCACCACTTCCATGTTGAGTGACCCAAGTCCTTACAACAAGATGATAAACGACAAGGATTATGTACTATATACATGATATTAAACTTGATGTAATTCTAGAAAAATGAATGTATTGATTCTAATTTCAATGAGATACACTGGGATTCCATGATTTTAACTATGGGTCCAATAACCTCATGATACAAAATGTCCATGTCTTATCTTAAAATACCACTGAATGTGGATAAGAACAGTTTCAATTCAATGTTTCTCACACTAAGAATTACTCATTTGAGATGTTGAATTTTAGTATGGCCTTCCCTGCATGAATAAGTGATAACAACTCATGATAGGTTCATCATGGTCTAGAATGTATGACCATAAAAGGCATACCATGATTCCTCACTACAAGACATTAATCTAAATTTTTGATATCATTTTCATGACATAAAACTACACATTATTATTGAACACGCCCAACTGGACCATTGTTGTTAGTATTGGTCTCCAACCACACATCCGTTCAAGGAATATGTGTGACTTGATTCCTGAAATAATAAGAAATGTAGTGACACTTGAATTTCCTTCCCTACTTCCAATAATGATAAATAAACATAAAAATAATTCCTAACTTCACATGATATGAGCCATAAAAGACCATTTTTACTATGTAGGAGCCAGATCTATGTGTTACATACTTGTGTATGTAATATATCCTACAAAAGTTTTAATTTCAATTTCCCCTCCCTTACTACATGATGATAAAATGCAATGCAAACATCTTGGTCACATTACATTAAAATTACAAAATATATACATCCTTAATCTATGACGTTAAACTTCACAGAAAATGAACTTACCATATGATGTAACACTTTATATAAGAATTTTCACCCCCTATACATTATGTTAAAATATACATTCCATCACCAATTATCATTCCATATTAAATGTTCACAAGAGCCTTCCCATGATCAACCAGTGTACTGGGTACTTCCGCCATCTTTTATGTATCTTGATACATTTATGAAATTTCATGACTTGAGCACCTTGGGATGTCGAAAACATTTCATGTATCATAGAATGAAAAATATATCTCTCAAATTTATCATAATTTTGACACATAAGGGATAATACAAAATATCCTCAGATATATTGGCTTATAAGAAGTTCCTTCTAATCCTTGTTATTATGATATCTCAATAGAGGAACACATCAATTGGGAGTGTTATCGGACATCCCCTATTGGATTTTCACACATTGATCCTCATGAACAAAGAATTTTGATCCATGGTTTAGAACATTTTAATATATTGCTTATTTTAATATTGGAGTACTCTTAGCCTTTGGTATCTTTATCAGGATTTTTTGTAACATATCCTTATTGTTATGTGTTACGTGTCACGACATTAAACTACATGCACATTGTTAAAACCTATAAAACCATACACTCTATCCTATAATGGACTAAATCACATGTCCTTACACTACAATTTTAACAGATAAAAAAAATTCAGGTTGAAAACCCCTAATGGGAGGTCTATGAAATAATCGTATCTCTACTCGCTAAATAGTTCATATCCATAGTTTAGAAAATAATTAGTGATAAAATAATGAATCCATAAAGCTCAAAGGGGCTGCCTTTTGGCCCTAGTAAAAGCCAATATATGATCAATTGATCCCATTTTCTATGGAAAATCTAGATTAATGGTTTTTCATATCTCCTCACCACAATAACATGTTTTCTACGAAATGACACAACAATACTCAATTAATTGTTGAATCATACATTTTCTATAATTCATGCATCATGATTTCAGAATATTTTTTTATCAAAAGCCTATCATATTCCTTGGAATAGATAATAAGACTATCTATTTTTCCATTACCTTAATGCATCAGGGCTTATACCCACTAACCATATGCTTTTTGGACATTTGTAATGGGTTTCCTGATTCTTGTGAGTCTGACATGACCGACGTAGAACCAAGAACCTGATGATGTTCATGGTCATTCAATGGATGTAATTCAAATACCATCCTCATGACATGATCCATTTGGTCCTTGATTTACAATTTCATTAAATTGACTATTCATGTGGATTTGGCATCCTAAACATTTTGTCAAACTATTTTGTACCCTTTCTCAAATTAGATATGTGACACACTATTACTAAACCTTTTGAAATCCCATAAGTAATAATTAAAAAAATTGGGGTATAGGGCTTAAGATTTATGTTAATTGAAAAAACTACATTAGGGTTCTAGAACACTTCATGGGGAGCTTTGGATCCATATCCAACTTCTTTTTTAGATTCTTGAGCAATTAAAAATAATTGAAATTCCTGGGAAAAGAATTTGGAAGAACTCTATTTTACCATGCCTATAAGACCTAAGGAATCTTCCATAAGGGCTCTATCCAACCAATAATAGGAATATTCACATTATATAGACAAAACACTAATCCTAAAGATCCCAAATTACAGATGGCCAATCTCAGCAACCTGAGGTGATTTTGGTCAACCCTTATATGTCTTCCCTATTTTGAAACTCATCCAATCATGTTCCTATCATCATAATTTAATAAACCCATATTCCAACTAACAAGGTGGACTATAGATTCACTATTTTCTCACCATCATCCATTACGATCTCCAAATTATTCCATTAACCTTGTAAAAGTGTCAAGACACCTCAATTTTACCAAGCCATTGAGGCATAAATTTTTTAGACCTACCAATAAGACTAATCTTATATTTATATGAATGGAACTCCCATCCCCATGAGCCATTGAATCACCAATTAAGAAGTCAATTTTTATTTGGGTTTTTAGTAATCCCTGGATTTCATACCCCATTTTTTTCATCAATAAAGTAATAGAAGGAATACATTAAAAAAATTTTATAACAAGGATTGAGATAAAATAATCTAAACTACAACCACATATGGTCCATTATATATTTCAATAAACTAGAGATAAATAATTGTAAATCAATATGTCCCTAATAAAAATTAATATCATAATATTTTTTACATGGCTAAAGGAGATTGAACACTTTAAATCATTTAAAACCTAGAAGGACATGATTGGAAATTTTCAAGACTCCACTCGCTAGACATGAACGATATGTGATCCACACTATATAAATAATTTATATTAAGGAAGATACATAAACCCAATTCTTTTGAAAACCCCAAAGAAGGAGCACTGAGTAAAATCCATGTTCCTACCTACTAAGTATTCCTTTATATGGATCATATTAAAATTTTTGGAATAATATTTTATAATATATAGAATCCTTAGGGGTCAAATAAATAACCTTAAAAAAATATACTCTCTAAATCCCCTAAATTATGAATAAGTTAGATAATTATACCATCGAGATGGACACCATACATTATTATCCATATAAATAAGGAAATCTCAAGATGGATATTGTTGGTACATTAATGATTAATCTCATGTCAGTGGGAATTCATGATTTATTTTGGATAAACTTATTTAAATTTATGAATGCAAATCAAGAAGATTGGATTTTTTTGGTATTATACCTAGAGGATGTGTCTCATAGATGATCTGAGAATCGTCTCACACAGAACATGGATCTATACCTAGGATTTCATAAAACTTTAGGGACATTCCCTTCCAATGTAAGAGCTATATCTACACAAGGAAATTCATCATAGTGTTCTAAATTTGTGAACCTATGTTACATATGTATGAGTTCGTTCGGCACAGTGTTTTTTGAAACAAAAAACGCATCTAGAAGAATCATCAATTCTACCATACATAATCCAAGAGTGTTTCCCATTTTGAATGATTTTATTTGAATGGTCATAGAGCCTAAACATATATTCATATTATGTGTTATGGTTGATTGAAGTTAGGATGGATTACTGGTTTGCGAAGAACATTCACAAAACTCCCTCTACGGCCACATGAATGTATGTGTTTTTTCAAATATATCTTCTTTGTGGAATAATTTTGAGCATTGTAGTTCATAGATCTCCCAATGATAGAATATCTCTTATGAGAAATCACTTTTTCTTTGTGGTCTTCTTTGAACTTATGTCCTTCACAGTACCTCTTTTTCTTTACGGTGCCCGTTTGTTATCTACGGGGAGCCCCGCAGACCTCAACTTCATATAAATACTAGTATCACATCCATCGTAATAATATTTATGTTTCTATTTTGGTAAAAACAATATCCAATTTCATGGATCTAACAACGCACCATGAATGCCTTCGCCCTGTGCAAAGGAGGGATCCCCTTTAGAATGTTCGAGGCTCCATGAAGCATTAATCCTTCTCTAAGAACACTCTATGTAATGCACTATTCTCTAAGAAGAATCCATGTTCCACTAAAGTCTGTAATTCAAGAAGAACCCTTCCTTAAGGAAGCACAATCCATTGTGAGATTCTATGCTCTGTGTACCCCTTTACATTACGAAGCCTTATAATTCATGAAGCTCCCATCTTCGCACCCACCAGTCCATAGAGTGGTGGATGCACCCCCACACCCACACATGGGATCAGTTTTGGGTTGTGGTCCCCACCTTGTTGGATGGTCCTATCACTACATTGATTAACCCTGATGAAAAATGGATAGTTTCATGATTAAATATTTGGGTTGGGTTTTCGATAATTTACCTAGAGCACACATGCACCCACAACTTCCACCCATGGAATACCATGATTTGAGATACTCCTCCACAGTTCTTGAAAAAACTATGAGTCACCATATTATTCTTGGATCCTTTCACCTATCATGATTTGACATTCTCATATTCAATTCCCTGAGTAACCTGAGTCGAACCATTCATCATGAAACTCTTCCACACTTGACAACCTATTTCCAATGTCGGGTAGAACTGAAGAGGGTTGCTCTTGAATATGCCCCACAAAATCCATTACTAGGAATCTTTATACTAGATGTCCCTGTTAAAGGAAACAAAAATGTGCTACCAAAGTTATCTATATATTATTTTAAACTATGGAATTCCACATTTGACTAACATAGGATGCCTATTGTTCCAATCTAGAGATACCTAATTCTCCAAGTAGAAGATGCCAACATTACTCACTACATGAATTTAAACTATAGAATTCCCTATCATTCATGAATATGATGCTGAAATCATTGAGCATAAGATGAACACATGGACTGACTTGAAGAAGACATAACTGAAAGCTCATTTCATAAGCGCCACTAAATTCTTCCATTCACATGATGTTAATCTAAATACTAATGCCTTTCAAGGAAAATGGGATTCCCATAAGACCCCAGAGGGGGAGGATATCATGGGAATATTCTGTGCATATGACTCATCCTTCATTTTAGTTCCTTAGTATCACCTAGGAATCATCCACATGTATGACTCATCCATCATTTCCACTTTGTAGCGACACCTGACCAACTTCCGCACATAAGCCCCAACCATCATTTCCACTCCTTCGGGGAACATGGGAAGCTTCTTTATGTAATCCCCAATCATAATTTCCGTTCCATAAAGGCACCTGGGAAGCATTCACATGTAATCTAAACTCATCATTCCCGCTCTATAGTGGCACCCAGGCAGTGTCAACTTGTATTCCCCATCCAGCACTTTCCTTCTATAGCAGCATCTGGGTAGATTCCTGCGTAAGCCCTATCCACCATTTTCCTCCATAGTGGAACCTTGGAAGCTTTCAAGCATAATACCCATCCATCATTGTTCCTCCCTAGTGTCACTCGGGCAGTTGACAGGCATAAGACACATCCATCATTACCTCTCCTTAATAGTATCCAGGCATCTTTCGCACAATGTCCTCCTTTATTATTGCTACTCCATAGCAGCACTCGGGAAGCATCCAAACGTAATCCCCATTCATCATTTTCACCCATTAGTTGAACCCCAGATTCTTCCTCATGTAATCCCCATCCATTATTTTCACTCAACAGCAGCACCCAGCAAGCTTCCACACATAAGTCCCATCCATCATTTCCCCTCCATAGCGGTACCCAAGAAGCTTCAACATGAAAGCCCCATCCACCATTTACTAAACATAGTGGAACCTAGGAAGATTTAATGTGTAATACCCATCCATCAATGTCACTATTTATCAGCATTAGGGAAGATTCCATGCTTAATACCATCCAAAATTGTCACTCTGCTGCGGCACTCTGGAAGCATTCGTGCAAAAACCCTATCTACCATTACAAGTCCATAGTGGAACCTGAGAATCTTTCATGCATAAGCCCCATCCATAATTTCCTATCATTAATGGCATCAGAGAAACTTTTGAAAATAATCCACATCCATAATGTTCACTACTTTGGGGCACCGAGATATATTCTGCTCTTAAGACCCATTCATCATTGTTAATCCATAGCGAAACTCAGGTAGCTTCCCTATACAGTCCCCATCCATCATTACTGCTCCATAACGGCACTCATGCAGTATCTGTGTGTAATCCCCATCCATCAATTCTAGTTTATACGGACACATGATAATCTCCCATGCATAATCCCCTTCCACCATCCTCGTGCACATACCTTCCATGACATGTACTCTATTATGTTTCCCACTCATGTTTCTCAGATGGATCAAGACTCTTGTGAACAAAGAGTTTAGTAGTAACCAAAATCCCACAACCCCACTAAACTATGTAGACATCGATTACCTACCATGAGGATATGTAGAAACCCTCCACGATGTTCAATCCCATAATCCATCATTTTCGACCACTTCAAATCCACTCACCTTTGTCCTGGATGTTGTTAAATTATATTCTCGAACAATGTGGGATTCGATCCATATATTCTACAGAGGGTATGATGGATTCTTCCTCGGGGATGAAACTTAAAAAATGGTAAACTTTTGTACTCCCTCTTAGTGAAGTACCTTCCTGATGTGATATCTTCCTTTTTTTTTAAATATCTCTTGGATCCACCTCCATGAGGTGTTCAGATCCACTTAGGTAGCTAACCACATATATGAATCATAGTAAATCCATTCTACTGCAACCAAGTGTATCCCTATTGTGATGAACTACTAACCATAAAAAATCCCCAGCATGTCTCCATGTCGCTATCCTCAGTACACACCCCGATTCTATGCCCCTTTCTAATAAATGTAGACTTTGATTCCCTATAATAGGGATACATAAGAAGCCTATCATAGTTTAAATACCATCATCAATGTCTCATACATGTATACCTCTTAATCCCCCTATGTTTAGAGAATATCATGCCTCAACCTAAGGTTTCATTTCCTTTAGGTCTCATCCATGCTTCCATTCTCATGAGTTGCCTCATTTAACTCATCACTCAAATCATCACATTGTTGACTTCGATACTTTCCTCCCATGTGGGGTACCTAGGAACCCCCCATGAGGTTCAATTCCAAAACCATCATCTTGATATTGGTTTCACCCCATTCACGTCATGAAATTCATTATATCATCCATCGTCCATCATGATTCTAACTCAGTCCACCACATCCTGGTGGGATCACTCCATTCATTTGGGTAGCTAACCATGTCTATGCCTCAATAGACTACTCGATCACCCCAATCTTATCACTATGGGGTCACATCATCCACATGAGCAGTCTTAGTGTGTAAAACAAATTCATCCAATTATTTTATGCTCTTAGATTCACCTAGGACATCTTATTGGTAAACCCCATTCATAAATATGATTTATGCTTCTAGAGGTAGATGAATCATCCTATCACATAATATTGATTCATCCATATAATTTGTACTCTTAAAAACACATTGATTGACTCAGTGCGTAATCCCCATTCATATACATGATTTTTACATCTTGAATCACCTAGGAAGACTCATTGTGTAATCCCCACATGATCCAACCTAGAGTTACACTATTTTTATGGGTAGTCGTAGTGCATAAGTCTGAAATCATCAATTTTAAGTATAAGGATTTAGATTCCCTACCACTGGGATATACAAGAAGTCAACATGTCATTAAATCAAAGCATCTGGTAACCCATGAAATCCCCCACATTGTGGTCCACTACCTTGATCCACCCTCATTGGTGTCCCGATCATCCTTCACAATGTGAAATCATCCATCTCAGGGACACACCACCCGAGGAACTTCCTCATTTGGAATTTTGATCCATCCATCTGGTAAACAATCTATTTTCTCCCTCTTAGGGATGTACCCATCAGGTCCACTTTTATAAGAGTTCCAATCAATCTGATATGTCTACGCTAGACATTAAACTCCCATCATACCCCCTATTAAACATGTTAAGTGGAATAAAACCTCAGCGACACGACTCTTACATTGGATACCATGCGAATGATGTGGGATGAACCTTTTTTCAATTACACTAAGTTTTTCTCATATTAGAATGAATATAGTTACCCAATGTTCACACATCTAGAGATTCCCCGACATGTTTGATATTCCAATCTACTATGGCCAAAGGTTTCTCTCATGACATGACCCCTTAGAATGTCTTGACTGAATCAGCTAAATTAACTGGTGTTCCTAAAGAGATGGAATTGGGAATCAAATTCACAAAGCAAGAATAAAATCTATAAGGGAGACCAGGACTAAGAAACGAGTTATGTGGAGGAATCCACCGAAGGAGGAAATGAAATCCCATTATCCCATTTCAATCGATCTAACATCACCTATGATGTGATGTATGTCTACCCCATTTGGAATTTGGGAACACAAGGCTGAAATCACACATCAATAATGGCGATGGACACCATCCATGGGAATAATTAGAAACAAAAATGGTGAGCCTCACATGATTCTCTTATCCATTAAATGTGAGAAGATAAAAAATGTTGTGAAAATAGAGCCATCATCCATATGAATTCCATCTCATTCATGTTAGATGATGAGTAACATTGGTTGCATCAAGGCATTGGTCTATCAATTCCTCGATGACTTCACCACCTTCATAGGCCACACAGGATGAATCTTCCCCTTACTCCATCAGTTCCTCACTAACTCTGCAACCTTTATTGGCCACCTAAGGGGCATCCACCCCCCGAATTCATCGTATCATCACCAACATTGACACATATATATGACATGCACATGGAATAACCCTCCTCTTGACACCATTGGCTGCTCAACAACTCTTCCACAATCATTGGCCACCCATGGGGAATCCATCCCCAACTCCATCATCTCCTCACCAGATCATCCTCCTTCAGAGGTCGTGTTGGGGGAATCTACCTCCAAAACCATCAGAACCTCGCTGTCTTTTTATTATCATTGTATCTTGTGAAGGGGGCATCTAGCCACGAATCCATCCAAAAATCACTGAATCCACCACATTTTCAGGCCTTACAGGGGCAGAACCCCCCCCCCCCCCTCTCTGTAAAATACTCACCGAATCTCCAGCCTACGTAGGCCACGTCGAGAAAATCTACCCCTATTAGAAATGTCCCATTGCTAATTAAGCATCCTTCTTATGCCATTCATGGGGTATCCTCCCTTAACTCAACCATTTCATCGCTGATTCTGCCTCCTGCATTGGGCACACATGGGGAATCTGACCCCAAACACCTCTAGACACTCACAAACTATAACTCTACCACGGGCCATGTATGGGGAATCCTCCCCCGACACCACTGGGTCGTCACCCAGTCTATCATCACTATAGTCCACATAAGAGGAATCTACCCCCGACTTCATCAGCTCTTCACTAACTCTTCTGCCTTCATAGGTCGCATAGGGGGCATCCAACTTCGACTCTAAACATTTCTCACCAACTCCACTGCTTTCGTAGGACACACAAGGGGAATCAACCCCTGAATCCATCCGATCCTCACAAACTGATCGGTCTTCATAGGCAGTTCATGGTGTATCTCACCCCATGACTCTATTGGCTCCCCGCAGGATTTGCTACATTTGCTACCCAAATCGGGGGTACCCCTCTACTCTAATGGACACACACCAACTCTTCCACATTCATAGGTTGTTTAGGTGGTATCTTCCCACAAACTCTTTCAGATCCTCCCCAGCTCCACCATCATCATAGGCCGAATAGTTGGAATCTACCGCCAACTCCATCAGTTCCTCACCGGCTCTACCGCCTTTTTAGGTTGAGCAGGGGAATCCACCACCACAACTCTATTGTATTTCCATCGTCTCATCTGCCATTATAGGCTATATAGGGGGAATCCTCCCCTAGATCCATTGGCTCATCACCAACTCTATCCCCATAATAGTCCGCATAGGGGGAATCCACCCCTGACTCCCACGAATCCTCATAGACTCTGCTGCCATCATTGAATACACGTGGGGAATCCACCCCCATGTTCATGGCCTCGTTTCCAACTCATTTACATTCATAAAACATGCGAGGGAAATCCTCCACCCAATTATATCAGTTGCTAACCAACTTATCTGCCATCACCGGGAGAACATTGGAAAACCACTTCCTACCCAACGACGCATCACCAACAACACCATAAGACATTTTGTATGTCCTCCCCATAATATCATTATCCGGCATGAAGCTACTCCTCTTTTTCACCATCATCTATTGCATTGTTCCTCTATAAATTGTAGTAATCAAGCACTAAGGTCCTCATTGTTTCCATCATCATCTATTCTGGATGTCCTCCTATCATTACAATCATCATGCATGGAGTTCATCCTCCCATGACCATCACTCGATATTGAGATTGTTCTAGATCTAATATAAATAGAATATATGTCCTCCCCATGTGGATATCACAAGTCTTCACAGAGTCCTCCACCTGTCAAAGGTAGGATAATATTTAAAGGTCCAACACTGTGTGTAGGATGATTATATCCTTGTTCCGGTTTCACTACTCCATGAGATCTTACTGCAGGCATCCATGACATCCTGTCTCGATCACCCCATCATATAGACCATTTGATAATCATCTCAATATTGTTCCGACACTCCATGATTCCATTGTTGAGTAAATAAGGTTTTCCTTATGAATTTTCCATTCCTTCATACATGTGGGAGATTATAAGTCAATAAGGAATCCTTATGAAATTACTATTCCGTCTTGTTTTGAAAATCACAAACACCTTATCTTAAGGAAATTTTTATACATTAATTTTTACTTCTATAAGGAAAAATTTCCTTCCCCATTGAAATTTACCCTTATCATGTTTTCATTATTCATATCATAATTTTTCTAAGTGTAAAATTTGGATTGAAAACCAAAACCTCAATATCCTATAAATACATTGATATGATGCATTTTTATTTAGAATCTAAATTCTCAAAATTCTTATTATGAACTATTCTGAGTTCTGACCCTGAATTTTGAATCCGAATTCTGGTTACGAACTCTTTTGAGTTCTGACTCTAAATTATAAATCAGAATTCTGGTTACAAACTCTCTGAGTTATGACTCAGAATTATTATTACAAATTATATATATGAACTTTCTATGTTCTGACTCTAAATTCTGTATCCGAATTCTAGTTATGAAGATTCTGAGTTCTGACTCCAAATTCTAATCAGAATTCTGGTTACGAACGTTCTGAGTTCTGACCCCAAATTCTCATGAACTCTTACTCCAAACATTGAATGTTCTGGTTCCGAATTCTAGTGTACACAGACTCCGAATTTCCATGAAATTTAGACTTTGGAATTCTATAGAATTCAGGTTCTAAATTCCTAGAAAACAGAATCTGAATATCCATGTATTGAAGACTCCAAATTCAATTTTGGTTGGACTTCGAACATTCATTTTCTTACATTCTGAATATCAGTTTTTAGTTTTTCTTATAGTTATTTTGTTATAAAATGATGTCATGCATTCAGTTACTCAATAACCAATGTTTGAGTGACACGTGTATAGGTCCCTCCCAAAATCAAGGAAAAATATGATCGTTTGAGGAGGGAGACAATGGTTGAAGTTGTGCCTATAAATAGGATCTCATTTGAAAAAGCTCAGTAATTCAGCTTCGAATTTTGACAAAGTGATATTGAAGTGATTTCTAAAGAGAGAGGCTCTTATAAACTCTCAGGATTCATGAAAAAAAGTTTTAACAACATTTTCAAACATTACTTCATGCAGTTTTTATTAGTGTAGAGGTACGATTTCCTTGAAATCAGAGTCTTCGGGTTGTAAAGTCATAGGTGCTGATTTCATTACAAATCGAGGGCTTGGAGGGATAGCAAGACAGATACTGATCTTTGTATTGAGGGCTTACCTGGGTTTGGGTAAGACAGACTTTCTTGAAAGTATAAATCAAGGGACCTCTTATCTAGGGTTGTTGGATACCCTTCTCATTAGGTTAAAAGAGTTACTACTTGTTACTTGTAGTATTTTGTTTTCTGTTGTACTTTTAGTTTTTTATGAAAGTATAATCATATTATACTTCCTTATACTTGTACACTGATTATATTAGGATTTTATATGATTTAAGGTAGAATCTCAGTTGTTGTAAACTTTTTTTATGTTTCATTTTTGGAATCACTTTTCTGGAATCATGAAAGTTATTAGAACTTAGAGGTGATGTGAATTTTGGTTGTGCAAAACTTCCAGAGTGATTTTTAATGTATACAATTCACCCCCTCTTGAATTTGTGCATCTCATTATTAAATATTTGATCCTACAATTGTTATCAGAGGTTTGAAACCTCATATCTTGTACAAATACAAAAATTAGTATCAGAGCAGGTCATCTCTGAATTAATCTCATTATTATATTTTGAAGAAATTATTTCTTGATTGAATTTCAGGATTCATATTTTTTTCGAAATCAGTTTTTCGGACTCATATAGTTTGGATTATTTTTTCTTAGAGATAATCTTATATATATTTTTCTTTCATAATAATATTTTACTTGTTTAAAAACTTTTTCAATTAATAAATTTTGTGTGGAATGAATTTTACGTTAAGATAGCATTAATCAATGTTGGTTCCATAGACATTCTCCATCCAACTAGATCACCTATCTTTGATGGAAATGATTACAAATATTGGAGAGATCGCATGAAGACACTCATTATCAATACTGGTGTTGATAATTATGTTATGCTTACTGGAGGATATTAAATTCCTGAAAAAGAAGTTAGTACCTTTACAAATTAAGAAAAGCATGAATATCAACTAAATTATAAGTTATGGAATACATTGATTTTCTCCATGACTAGAAATATATATAGCCATATTTCATCTTGTGAAGCAGCAATTTCTATATGGAAGAAACATGATGTTAATCAATTTGGAACTTCCAATGTAATTGAAACTAGAAGATCCATTATCAGAGCTAATTATCATGGTTTCTGCTTTCCTTATAGAGAACCTGTATGTACGTTGAAACAAAGGTTTATTTCAATTGTGAATAACTTAAAGTCTATGGGATAAAAATGTTTGGATGATGAGGCACTTGTAGATAAGATCGTAGAAATCATGCAAAATTAGTGGGAGTCCAAGAGGACGTCAATTGATAAGAATAGAAAAGTCACTCATATTTCCTTAGATGAACTGTTTGGAACTCTTCTTTAACATGAGAATATAATGAAGAGAGATGATAATAATATAATGAAGCAGAATATAAATGGAAGTTTTTCTATTACTACAACTTCTAGTCATTTGAATTCCATGACTCGGGATAGAGTTACTAGACCCGAATCTAAAAAAGTTGTTATTCAATCCAAATCTTGTTGAAGTGAATCCTCATAAAATGAATTAGAAAATCTTTCATGAAGGATGAACAAGATAGTAGGAAAGAGGGATGATCAATCCAGATATAAGAAGAATGAAAGGAGAGACAAGAATGATTCAGAAGTCACATGTTATTAATGAACAAGAGCTATACATATAATATCTGATTGTGCTATGATTAAGAGAAAAGAAATAAAGGAAATTCATTCAGAGAGAAACAAAAAAGAAATATTACAAGGCTAAAGCTAAGAAATAATTGAAATCTAATGACACATGGAGTGCCATTGTTAGTGAATCTTCAGATGAATCTTCAGATTATGAATCTTCTAGATAAAAGAATCGTGGTCTGATAGCCATACAACTGATTGAAAATTATTTCTTAATGTCTAAGGTACACAATTAGGAATCATTGACCAATGTTTCATTGAATTATAATGACATTGAATACTATAAATATTCTGAAGAGGAATCTTCCTCTGATGAAGATAATACATCACCTTCCTATAATGAAGTTTCTAGGTTTTGCAAAATCCTTGAAATTGAGAATTCCAAACTCATGAAAAAATCTTGATAAGGAAAAATCTAGGTATACTATTCTTACTAAATAAATATCATATCATTCAAGAGATCATGATAAGAAAAATGTTGATTTTGAAATTATTTCAAAAAATATTGAGGAAGTATGTTCTGAGAAGAATAAAATTTCTAAAGATCTAGAAAACATAATTTCTATGAAATATGTTTTTGAGTTTATCTCTAGTTAATAATCAAATGTATTTGAAGACAAGATCATTTTTTTATCAAACTCAAATCCAAAATATTTTCCTTGAGGAAGTGGTTGTCAAACCTTACCTTATGTAAGGAAAATTTTGATAAAATGTGTTCTCAAATTCGACCTCAAAGGAATTGTTCTGGTTTTTTGTTATACTAGTTCAAAACCAATTTTTATTAAAAATTACGTTGTTCCTCAAAGTGCTCTATTCTGTACTAAGTGTTAGTGTGGAGTACATTGGGAAATGAATTGTTCTCTAAAAAAACAGTCTTTAGGATTTCATAAATCCTATTTTTCTAAAAAGATGCGGGTACCTAAAATTTTTCATTCAATTAATTTCATATACAAGCAATTTTGGATTCTGAAAACCTAAATTTTTTCTAATTTTCAAAAAAATAGAGAACGTACCAATAGTAATACATGGTACATGGATATTGGATGTTCCCGGTATATGAATGGTAAAAAAACTATTTTGAAAGGATTATCAAGATGAATGGACGAAAATTAACTTTCAGGGATAATGCTCAGAGAAACATTATTGGTATAGGTAATGTTGTTCTTCTTGGAAAAACACTGATTTCAAATGTTTTATTCGTTAAGGGTCTTAAGAACAATCTCATTATCATAAGTTTGTTTTGTGATGATGGTTACCTTCTGAATTTTAGGAATGATAAGTTATTAGTACACAATTCCACAGAAGAGTTTATTCTTTCTGCCCAAAGGCATGAGAATGTTTACATACTAAAAATATTAGTCCTTAGGAGGCAACATCTACCATACCATAAGGAAAAGGAAGATTATTATTGGTTGTGGCATAGAAGGTTAGGTCACTATAACCTTAGGAACAAATTCAATCTTACTAAGAAAATATTTGTTAAGGATTGACCAGATCATAGATATGAATATTGAAAAGTTTGTAACCCTTGACAATATGGAAAGAAACATAAAGTTAATTTTTAATCAGTCAGAGAAGGCACAACTACAGATGCATTATATCTACTGTATATGGATCTTTTAGGTCCAATAAAAACTGGAATGATTAGAGGCAGGTAATATGTATTTTTTATAGTTGATTATTACACTATATTTACATGGGTCTATTCTCTAGCAATGATTTTTGAAGATTTTTCTTATTTCAATAGTTTTAGAGTTGAAGATAAACATCAGAAAAATGTTCCTTGATAACTGTTCATTGTGATCATGGAGGAGAATTTTAAAATTATGATTTTGAATCTTTTTTTATTAGAAAAGGCATCACTCATAACATCTCAGCACCGAAAACAACTCGACAAAATGGTTTTGTTGAATGAAAAAAATAATTCTTGAGGAGATAACTAGAACAATGTTGAGTGATTATTCTGTAGCTAAAAGCATTTGGGCTGAATCTGATAGTACTTCTTGTTATACTATAAATCGTGTTTTGATTATACCTTTTCTTAATAAATCTCGTAATGAGTTATGGAATGGTAGAAAATGTAGACTTTCCTTCTTTAAGGTTTTTGGTTTCATGGTATTAATTCTAAATACTAAAGATAATCTTCCTAAATTTACACCAAAATCTGATGAAGGAATTTTCATAGGCCAGTCTACAACACGTAAGGCCTATAGTGTTTTCAACAAAAACATTTGTACTATTGAAGATACAGTACATGTTAAATTTGATGAAATTGATCCTTTTTTTTAAAACCCCCCAACCTACATCCTCGGATGTGTTTTCGTAAACTGATTGTCAACCAATGATAGAAGAACATTCTGATAAGGAAAACATTCAAGAACATACTTCTGAAACATATACCCTAGAATATTTCTTACCCAATGTTGATGAACAGGTCTTACAAAACCCAAATCAGTTGTTTCTTAAGAATCATTCTAGTGATAGCATCATTGGTCATGTAAATGAACCTGTAAGTATAAGAAGATCCTAACGAAATTATGTAGAACATCTAGAATTACTTTCCCAATTAGAACCAAAAATCACTGATATAGATTTAGGTGGTGCTGATTGGATGAAAGCCATGCAATATGAACTGAACGAATTCGAAAGGAATAATGACTGGACCTTGGTTGCAAGACCTATGGAAACCTCTGTTATTGTTGTAAAATGGGTTTTTAGGAATAAGTGTAATGAAAATGGAATCATTGTAAGAAATAAAGCTAGATTTGTTGCTAAAGGATATAATCAACAAGAATGAATATACTATTAAGTAACCAATTCTCCTGTATCTAGACATGAATCTATTCATATTTTACTTGCCTTTGCAGCATTCATCAATTTTAAAAAATTTCAAATGGATGTGAAATGTTCTTTCTTCAATGGTTATGTTCAAGAGGAATTGTTTGTTAAAAAACCTCCTGGGATTGAAGATACAAAACTTCCTGATCATGTTTTTAGACTTACCAAAGCTTTGTAGGGCCTTAAACAAGCCCCTAGAGCCTGGTATGATAGAAATACATGATTTATGTTTCAAAATAAATATGTTAAAAGATATGAATATCTAACCTTTTTATAATGAAAGATAATAAAAATGTTCTGATTGTTCAAATTTATGGTGACGACATTATATTTGGTTCAACTCAGCAATCTTTAATTGATTCCTTTACAGATTTAATGAAATCTATGTTTGAAATGAGTATGATGGGGGAGTTAACATTTTTCCTTGGTTTTCAAAATTTTCCAAAATCTAGAAGGAATATATATATATCCCAACATAATTTTATTATAGATCTTCTAAAAATGTATTGATATGATTGTACTAAGAGTATAAGTAATCATATTGGTACCACAAACACAATTGATCTTGATGAAGCATGGAAACCGGTAGATCAAACATCTTTTAGAGGTATGATAGAAAGCTTACTTTACTTGATAGATAGTCATCCAAACTTAATATTTTCAGTATGCTTAGGTGAAAGATATCAATCCAATCCTAATGAATCCCACTTAAAGGCATTGAAAATAATTTTTCACTACTTAAAGAAAACCATGGATTTAGGAATTTTCTATACTTCTGGAAATGATTTTTCATTAAAAAGATTTTTAGATGATGAATTTGGTTTATGTTAAATGGAAATAAAGATTACATCTTGAACATGTCATTTCTTAGAATATTCATTAGTTTTTTGGTCATGCATGAAGCAACACTTAGTAGAACTTTTGACTGCTGAAGTTGAATATGTAGCAGGTGGAAGTTGTTGTGCTCAATTTTTGTGGATTCAACACACACTGATAGACATTGGAATGAGTTTTACCAAAACACAAATTTTGTGTGATAATACTAGTTCCATCGCCCTTAGTAAAAACACTACACATAACTCTTGTGAAAAGCACACAGATATTATGTATCACTTTCTTAATGATCACACACAAAAAGGAGATATCATTCTTCAATTTATCGAAACAAAAGATTAAATTTCTAATATTTTCACAAAATATTTACCCTATAATAGATTTGAATACATTAAAGAGAATTTAAGAATGATAACCATAAGGTAATCTTTCTTGTTAACTTTTTATTGAACCAATATGTTTATAGTAATAAACTCTTCTTCATAGGGGGAGTATATTTGTTCATATGATTTTTTTCAAATTTTTTTGTAATGATGGTTTTCAGAAAAATTTGTAATGATGTTTTTCATCTTTTTTGTACATGAATTTTTCATAATCAAAATTTTAGTACTTGGAATTTTTGTAACGGAAATTTTTGGACATGAAATTTTCATAATGAATTTTTTCATAATGAAGATCTGTGTACTCAATTTCTTTTTCTTACTCAAGAAGTTTTTGGAATTTGATGTCATTCAAGAAGATTTTTCCTCAGTATGAATAATTCTCCAATCAATCCGAATGGTATGTTACTTTCTTCAGTTTTTGTAATGACCTTTTACTTACTATTAGTCTCTTTTGTTTTTAAAATTTCATAGATTCTAGTTTCCTTAAATCCGAAAGTTTTTCTTTAAAAATCTAAAAAGATCGGAATCTACCAAATTTTCCTTGTGGATTTCTTTTCAACCGTCAGATCATATCTGAATAATTCACATCCATTTGATTGAAATGAGAAGAATAACTGTCACATCAACACCTATAAAAGGGGACCCCTGATAGTTGTCCCACGTCTGTTTTCAATGCATGTGCGTGTCGAAGTCTTCCCCTCAACAAAATCCTATTCCGAATATTTCAGATGTGCTCTTGTATGAATTTCTATAGAAGTTCTTTCTCAAGATATGTTTTTTGGTAGGTCTATTTTGAAGTGGCAAATATATAGAGAGAGGTTGGTACATACAAAAATCTTCAACAAGTATTACTCTATTACCTCCATGAACATCAAGCTCAATGGATGGGAGAGTGTATCCATTTCAGAGATAGGAGCTCAAGATGTTGTGTATCCGGATTGGATGATAGAGTTTTATGAATGAATTTGTTTTTTCAAGGATAATGGGAGAGAAAAATTTTCCTTCAAGAGTTATGGAAAACATATGCTTTATCATACACTAAGGTATGCATCTTAGTTGGAGTTTCATATGAAGGGGAAGCCAAGTTTTTTTCACCCATGCTACCAGATGTTCAAGGGAGTTTGTTAAAAGTGAAGGCTATGTAATGTCTTGGACATACAGATGACATGACCGAAAAGATTGCTCACTTGTCTTCAAACAATTGGATCCTAGAGTTATGGGTTCCGGGTCTTATCGTAGAATGAAAGGGTGAAAAGGAAATTCTTAAGAAAATTGATATGTATATCATTTAGTTTTTGGTAAATCTAAGGAAAATAAATCTGTGGAATCATATTCTCAATATGATAGAGAATATCAGGAATGGGAATTTGAGGTCTCCAATAATCATGTATCCTACCCTACATTCCAAGATGACAGTTCTGGGCCTTGAATCATTCAAGATCTCTTGCAGTTCCAAGACAAGTAATATCAAAGTAATGCTAATAAATGATGATACCCTCAAGAGAATGAAGGTTGGTTTCTATACGGAGTCAGGTGAATTTTATGATCTACCAGAGGATGAGGCAGAAGCTGTTCCAAAAATTGCAGAAGAGGCTGAACCATCAATGAAATCTGGAATGAAATGAAAATTGAAGGAAGTAGAAGATGAAGGTGAAACTCCTAAATCTAAGAAAGTTCAATCTGCACCTCCAAATCCAATGAAACATAATGCCTATCCAGACGAGGTAGTTTCCAAATAGAGGGAGGATAAGAAGAATTAGAAGGAAGGGGAACCACAATTTGGTCTAGACCCTGCAGAGGCCAAAGCATTGAAAGTGAAATCTGCTGATGAGCTTGAGAAGCAAGCCAAAGATAAGAAGCTTAAGAATAATATTTATGAGGAAGATAATGTCCAATACATTTTGAAGGATGTTGATGTTGCATCTGAGAACATTCCCATTCCAAAAACTTTCATAGTAGAACCATTATGTGAGACTCTAGGGAAAAACATTATGAATCCACAAAAAGACCATGAGAAGGATGTTGAAAAGAAGCTATCGAAGATGTCCATGAATCTCAATGCACTGAAAATATAGCTCATCTGATAAATCAAGAAGAAGACTTTAATGATGACGAAAGTTCTTCTGAATTTTTTTCAATCGGGACATCTCAAGCCAGTGCTTCAAGACTTTATACTCCTGGAGTTGATGAGAAGGATGAAGTGGAAGTCAACAGGTTATATGAGGAAGAGATTCATAATCATGACTTCAATCTTCATGATGTCATTGATGCTGGAGTTGAGAAGGAAAAATTTGATGAAGACAAAATTGTTTAGTTGTCTGAATGTGAGCACGAATCTCTCTAAGAAGATACTATTCCAAGAAATAATAAGGAAAAACAAGTGGTTTTTGATACCCCAAAAAATAAATTTTGATGAAGAAGGTAGCTGTTAGAACTCTGAATAGGAAGCTGGTTGAGCTTGAAGAAGAACCATCAGTAAGAAAAATGCCAAATTCGGAGTCATCAGATTTAGGACATGATTTTGTCATTCAGTACTTGAAGAAGCTAGTGGATAACATTCCAATCATTCCATCAATTGAATCTAGATTCCAGATACTTTATCATATCATGAATCAAAAACTAGACTCTGTAACAATGGTGATTTATTGGTGTGTAAATGTTGAGGCCGAACAAAAGAATTTCCTTATCAACTATGAATCCCATAGAAAATCTTGAACGAAAATGACCAGCTGGTCGAAGAAGATTGTTGAAGATTATAGAGAGCATGATCAATTTAAAGAATATTTCAAGGAATATTTTGATACAGAACACACCAAAATCAAGGAACATAAAAATAGATTTCATGAAAAGATAAATATTGATAAGAATTATCAGATCCATGATGTCAATGATCTAAATGGGAAGTTAAATTTTTTGCCCAATGCTGGAAAACAGAAATGGATCTCTGAAATGAGGTTGAAGAAAAGCTTGGGAAATAAGAGGACTTGTTAAAATCTTATCCAGAGGCTCTGGAGGCTCAGGAAGACAGTATCAAAGCCTTATAAAAGAAAACTAAGGAGGATCAAAAAGATCTAAAGAAGCTGAAAACCATCATGGAGAGGATGATACCTAAGGAAAAAAGAACCCAAATAGATCCAAATCTGATATTTTGTTGTATCTGTTTTTCCTTGTACAAATTCATCCAATCATATTAAAATTGTGGTTTATTGTTTATCTTAGATTTTTGTACTAATATTTTAGGTACCATATTTATTTTCCAATCCCTAAATTTCGTTTTGAAAATCACAAAGGGTGATAATGGAAATACTATTTCAAGTAAAGAAGAAATATCCCTAACTAAGGGGGAGTTTATCTAAGGGGAAGCTCTCATTACGAAGATTTCCACATTCAAATAAAAAATCTCATTCCGGAAATTTAGAAAATGATACTTAGTGTTCCAAAGCCTAAGGGGGAGTGAGTCGTATTCACCATTGTTCATATATAATGATAGATAAGTTTTATTTTCAATGTCTAGAAATTTGATTTGTATGTCCTTATATTCTTTTTTGAAAGGATGTTCGTGATTTCTAAAAAGGGGGAGATTGTTGATTCAATTGGGCTTTCCTTATGAATTTTCCATTCCTTCATACATGGTGGAGATTTTATGTCAATAAGGTTTCCTTATGACTTTTCCATTCCTTCTTGTTTTGAAAATCACAAACACATATTCTTAAGGAAAGTTTCTTTTTTACATGAATTTTACACCAATAAGGAAAAATCTCCTTCCCCAAGGTAATTTATCCTTATAATATTTTCATAATTGATATCATAATTTATCTAAGTGTAAAATTCTATTTGAAAACCAAAACATTTTAATCCATTAAATACCATGATATGAATCATAATGTTTTAGAATCAGAATTCTCAGAATTCTGGTTACGAACTCTTCTGAGTTATGACTCTGAATTCTGAATCAGAATTATGGTTACGAACTCTTCTGAGTTATAACTCGAAATTTTGAATCAGAATTATGGTTACAAACATTATGAGGTATGACTCCAAATTCTGATTATGAATTCAGGATACGAACTTTCTATGTTCTAATTCCAAATTATGAATCATAATTCTGGTTGTGAACTTTATGAGTTCCAACCCTGAATTCTGAATTAGAATTCTGGTTAAGAACATTTTGATTTCTGACTCTGTATTCTGATTACGAATTTTGGATATGAACTTTCTGAGTTCTAAATCCAACTACACTGAATACAGACTCCAAACTCTTATGAGTTCTGACTCCGAATTTTCATGAACTCAGACTCCAAAATTTGAAAGATCATGTTCCGAATTCTTGTGAATCCTGACTCTGATTTTCCTTGAAATTTAGACTCTAGAATTCTATAGAATTCATTTTCTGAACTCTTAGAAAACAGAATCTGAATATCCTTTTATTGTAGACTCTGAATTAAATTTTGGTTAGACTACGAACATTAATTTTCTTACATTATGAATATTATTTTTTACTTTTTCTTACACGTGTTTTGTTATAAAATGATGTTGTGCTTTCAGATACTCACTAATGGTTTTTTGAGTGACACATGTATAGTTCCCTATGAAATTCAAGGAAAAATATGACCATTGGAGGTGGGATCCAACCATTGTATCTGTGCCTATTAATAATAGATCATTTGAAAGAGCTCAGTACTTTAGCTTTAAATCTTGAAAAAGTGTTGTTGATGTGATTTCTAGAGTGAGAGGATCTTATAAACTCTTAAGCTTCATGTAAAAATTTTGAACATATTGTTCAAACTTTTCTTCGTGTAGATTTTCTTAGTGCAGAGGTTCGATTTCCTTGAAATCAGAGGCTTTAGGTTGTGATGTCAGAGGTGAGGATTTCTTTAAAAATCGAGGGCTTTCGGGGAAAACAAGATAGATAACGATCTACAGATTGACGACATACCTGGGTTTTGGTAATACAAAATTTCTTGATAGTCTAAATCAAGGGACCTCTTATCTAGGGTTGTTGTTTACCCTTCTATATGGGTTAAAAGAGTTACTACTTATTACTTATAGTGTTTTTTTTCCACTGTACTTTTATTTGATGAGGAAAGTATAATATTCGTATACTTCCTTAGACATGTACTCTGATTATATAGGATTCTATACGCTTTATGGTAGAATCTTATATTTTGTAAACATTTGTTAAGTTTCATTTTTAGAATCTACTTTCCGGAATCAAGAAAGTTATTATAACTTAGAGGTGTTGTGAATTATGGTTATCCAAAATTTACATTGGTATTTTTAAAGTATACAATTCATCCCCTCTTGTATTTGAGCATCTAATTATTAAATATTTGATCCTACATCCATGCCTTTTGGTCTCATGCTCCCAATCATACTAACCTTTTTGGATCCATCACCCCGTCATATCAATGCACCAGGATTCCATGCCTTTTGGAATCCTCTGCCCCATCCTACCGATGCTCTAGGCTTCCATGCCTTCTGGGATCCATCACCACGTTATACCAATGCTCCATGCCTCCCTGCATTCTAGGCTCTATTACCACGTCGTACTGACCCTACAAGTTACCATGCCATTCTAGCTCCATCACCCTGTCATACCAATAATCCATGCTTCCACGATGTCTTGGCTCTATCTCTATATCGTTCCAATTCTCTAGGCTTCCACATCTTTCGTGATATATCTCCCATTCATACCAACACACCATGATTGCTCACATACCCGGATCTATATCCCCATCATATTAGAATTCCAGTCTTCCACATCTGTTTGGATCCACCTACTTATCATACTGATATTCTAGGCCTCCATGCCTTCCGGGATCCATCATACCAACGATCTAGGCTTCCATGAGTTTTGGGCTCCATCATCCAATAGTACCGATGCTCTTGAGTTGCAGGCCATCTGGGATCCATCGACCCATCATACTAACATTTTGGGATCCACCACCCCATCATACCAATGCTTCAGGCTTCTACACCTTCCAAGATCTATCACCTCGTCGTACCAACAATCCAGGATTGAACAACATATGGGAACTATTACCCTGTTGTACTAATGGTCATGGATTCCATGCCTTTTTGTCTCTATCGCCCTGTCGTACTGAAACTCTAGGATTCAAATCCATCTTGGCTCCATCACCCAGTTATAGAGACATTCTAGGATTCTATCCCATTTGGGCTCCATCACCTTGTCAAACTAATGAATTAGGATTCATCACCTTCGGAGCTCCATCATCCCATCGTACCGATGATCCATGATTCCACACCATCTGAGATCTATCTCAACATTTTACTGATGCTCCATGATTGCACACCTTCTAGGGTCCATCACCCAATCATACCAACACTCCATGCTTCGATGCCTTCTAGTCTCCATCACCCCATCGTACTGATGCTATATGCTTCCACACCTTCATTGCTTCATCACCCCATAGTACTGACGTTCTATGCTACCAAACCTTCCTACATCCATTGCCTTATCATATCAACGATCCATGATTCCATGCCTTCTACGCTCTATCACCCCATCTTACTGATTCTTCATTATCCCAAGCCTTTCAAGCTCCATTTCCATGTAATATCGACACTCCAGTCTTCCATTACTTCTGGGCTCCATCACCCCATTGTACCAATTGTCCATGAATACATACCTTCCAAGATCCATTTCTCAGTCATTCTCAGTCTCTAGGCTTCCACACATTTTGGTATTTGTAACCCTGCTAGACTGAGGGCATCCTATCATACCATCCTCCCTTACAACACTTTGTGACTACCCATGTACTAAATTATATCAACCGCAGGGGTTCTTACAGTGTCCACAACACCAGCTTGTGGAATTTTCAACATGTGATAAAATAGCTCACACATATAGAACATTCATGCATATGATGGGGAAATTATTAGGGTAATACCATCATACATATTCCCACTTATCCTCAAGGATTCAAAACAATCAGAATGAGGTTGAGGTGACCATCCCTCTACTGACACAATCTTTATGGTATTGCATCCAAGTTTCAAGGTATTTGTTTTTTATAAAAACCATAATCTATAAGTCATGACTTTAAACTGCATGGAATTCTATATCCTTGTATCATGACGTTAAACTGCAGAATGACCCACATCTTAGTTGCATCATGTTAAACTACATAATAACCATCATCCTTATGAAATGACTTCGAAGTCTGTGGAATTCTATGTCATAGTTTCATAACGTTAAACAAATTAACGACACGTGTCCAAGATTGATGATGTTAAACTACATAAAAACATTCATCTTGGTAATACATAGATTAACATTGTGATATTTTGGTCAAATCTATAACACCAAAAACTACAGCAAGAATGGTCAAAGCTATTAGAGTTAAAAAAATATCCAAAACTTGTTTTAATGACCTTAAATTAAATTATATGATGCATCATCCTCAGTATATAAAATTAACTATGTGTCTATCATCCTCATAACCTGATTCTAAAATGATGACTTATCCTGTGTAGATCACATGATACCTTATAAACTAATACTGATAGGGATACATAACCTCATTATGTGAAGTAAAACTACATAATTCCATGAGGTCACAATTGAGAGAGTGATCTCCATTATTCACTAGTACATTATCATTCCACATTTTGAAACTACCTCAAGATCCTCACCCTTGAGATGTGGTTCAAATCCAACCTTATAATATACATTTTTGACTTCGTCAAATGCATTTCTGTATAGCACCTCAAGAGTTGGACTCACAATTGAAATTCAACCTATCCACATCCATGATTCAGTTTTTCCATTTATTTGGATCTCCATAAACTTCAAATCTGAATGGACCCCATAATAGCCTTTTCTCATTCAACTTTGGCTCACCTACGATCATGGGACTACATTTGAGAAAAATTCAGATGTAATTTTGTGATAGGATCCATGTTTTGAATGTGGTCAACTTTCAAAACTCATTTTTCTATCCATATTTTAGTAAACATGATACAAATTTTGTGTTTCAAATATGGCCAGTTCCTAATCTCCATCGTTACACCAACCTCATTGATATATAGAACATTGGGGTCATGATACACATATTTTCACCACCTAATGATTCTATGGAAATCAATCATCCTTGGTGTTACCCCTCTGTGAATCTATGGGCACTGTGTTTTCCATTTATTGTAATTGGGACATTTTTTCACCCAAAATTTTCTTTCCATTTATGTGTACATCCATGTGTCATAAAAATCCCACCACTACTCCTGGTTCCCCACAAGGAGCATGACCCATATTGGATTAGTTGGATTTTGTAGGATGTTTCCTAGTAATATTGATAATGACATGTTATATCATTCTGTATGTTTTTATATTGTTCATCTTTACACCCATGATGTTAAATTGTTTTCTAGTCATGCATGACATCACACTGTTCAACCTCTTCATACATGTCGTTAAAATGTTATATTCTCATGTTTGGAGTTAAACTATTAATCTTCTTCCTGCATGATTTTAAAATGTTATCTCATCTTACAAGAAATTAAAAAATTAATATTAATCCATAATGACGTCACACTTTTATATTTTACTTCGTGAAATTAAATTGTTCATATATTTTTATCATGATCATAAATGGTCATATTGTCTTTCATGACATTAAACTATTCATCTTCATCCTCCATGAAATTAAACTGTTATATCATTATTCATGATGTTAAACTGTTTTAATTTAAACCTCATGATGTTAAAATGGTATGTCTTTATACATGATAGTAAACTTTCATCTTATTCCCACATGACGTTAAACTGTTATATCTTCCTTCATGACATTAAACTATTCATATTCTACCCACATGACATTAAACTGATATATAATCTTTTATGTGGTTAAACTATTATTATTAGTCCATCACGACATTAAAATATTATATTGTATTGCATAATAATTAACTATTCATCTTCATACCTCATGACATTAAACTGTTATATCATCATGCATGACATCAGACTACTATGTCCTGCATGACATTAAACAATTTTCTCATCCTGCATGACGTTAAATTGTTCATCTTCATCCCACCTCATGATAAAATGTTTTATTTCCCTACATTATGATAAAATATTCATCTACATCAGGCCTGATCTTAAACTATTAAATCATCCTCTATGATGTAAAATTTTTCATCTTTATCTTTCATGAAATTAAACTATTATATCATTACATAAGAAGTTAAACAGTTCTTCTTTGTCCCACAAGATGTTAAAGTGGTATGTTTTCGTGCATGATGTTAAACTATTCATCTTCATCCCAATGATGGTAATACATAAATAGATAATTTGAAATATGATCTGAGCTCTATGAACATAAACTAATATCACTCTCAGGTCCTATTCTCATTATAATAATCTACACCTCAACCATTCATCCATACCATATGATTTTAAACAGCAAGATAACTAAAGAACTACGTGTTTCTTTATTTTGATATTTATGGGGTATATAGGAACTTCCTTGAATTTCACCTCAATTACAGCCCTAGGTTCCTTGACCTTTTCAACCCCTTCACCCCATCCTATGGTCCATGTTCTATGACTGTAAACTATGATCTTACCTATACTACATGAAATTAAACTATTCATTCCTTCTTACATATCATTAGAATGGAAATCATTCATTGAACATTATACAATACCATAAAAGGTAAGTACCCCTTCGTCCCGCATGAAATTAAACTACACAAAATATTTCAAAAATCCCCTTCTTCTGGCACCATGGTGAGAGTCGCATCTTGGGAGTGCATGGTATGTTTTGGACTCCATTATTATCCATTTCCATTAGGTTTGTATTAACAAAAATTGAAAATCCTTTTTAGGACATTATCCCACCATTTCCTAGGTGTATAATGATAACCTATTTTCTAACCATTCATCATTACCGCATGATGTTATATTGCATGACATCTGATGAAATATGTGTGTCTTGATTACATACCTTGCAGGATAAATAGTAATTTTTAGAAACCTTTCCCCAAGGGAAAGAATATAAAATATTTCTATCCTTTGGGTTTCCCTCGGGTTTATCTCAAAATTTTGGATTTCTCTTTGCGTGATGTGGTCCCCTTTGGTCCACATTCACATCAGGATTACAATGTAAATCCAATGTTTCCCCTTTATCAAGTGCATTCATTCTTACCAAATGACATTTAACTACACGACATATGTAGATCTGTGCATGGCTTGATTCCAATCCTCACAGGATGTGTAGGAACTCTTGATGTCTTGTTTCTAGCTCTATCCCTAAGTTTTTTCAATCCTTTTCCTGGCCTCTTGAAATATGTTTACTTTATATGGATGCATGGTTTAGTGTGGGATTATTTTTCATCATTCACATCAGTTTTTCATTATCATTCCAGTAACAACCACTTTGAGACCTTATTCTCCCATTTTCATCATTACAACATGACCTTCAAATACATGAAACCTCTAGACCGATATATCGATTGATCTCAGTGCTCACAACAAACGTAAGAATGCCCATAAATTTTGTCCCCAGATCTGGCCCTATTAATGCTGGCCCTGTTGGGGTTTTCCTTCCTGACATTTACCCTCTATTGTTGTGCACTCTCATGTGATATTGGAATCCTAATACCACCCCTAGTTTCCAACACCGAGAATGGATCATGTGGCTTTAGTATTTTTGGTAAGGTAATACCCACCTACAGGATGGTGTAACCATAATTTTCCAAGCACTATGACCTTTAAACTAATATCACTCTATTCTGGGCTCTATGAAATTAAATTATACATCCACATCCAACATGAAATTATACTATTTTATTCTTTACACATGATATTAAACTATATGGAATAGTGGAACTACGTATTTCTTAATTCATTCAGTGTAGGATATTTAGTGACTTATGAAAATATGAACCTCAAGTCTAGTTTTGAAATTATATACTCTAAATTCCAGCCATTATGGACTTGGATCCCCTTATAAAAATGTGTGGTGTAATTTGGATATATTTATCCTCATTCACATATGGTTATGTACCACAACACGGATTTCAATTTTCAGGATCCCATTTCCTAATCATATGAATATAAAGTTCATCATGACTTTTCTATCATGTGACGTTAAACTATATGGAATTGAAGAACTACATATGGTTGGATTCCTTCCATCATAGGACACCCAGTGGAATAAAGAGAATTTTATCTTCGAGTCCATCCTTAGGATCATTTACATTGTCACCGCATTATACTTTACAACAGTTCAACCCATTTGGCCATAAACTAGGATCCCCTAGTCCATGTAATATGACCTTAAACGATTTTCCAGGGTCCAATACTTATGACCTTTTCTATATGCAACATCCTTGTCATATCACATTAAACTATTTCATGTATCATCTTAATAGTATGATGCTAACCTGCATGTGTAACATACTCATTTTTCATTATATAAAGTTTCTTGTCATTATTGTCCCTAAATAAAAAGGTCTTTTATGGAGACAGTTGGATCATTGTTCAGACTAATATAGTCACCCAATGTTCTTACATCATTATGTCTTAATTTTATGAGTGTTGGAATTCATTCAAATATCCAATCCCTCCACACCATGCATTGTGTGACCTTTAATTAAAATCCTCATACATTCTCACATCTGAAGGGATCCCATAATGACCTGGTATGACACATCTTTATCTCACATACCATCTAGGGATAACATCCTAGATGATCTCAAATGACAACGTGATACCTGTACCACATTGTAAAAATGGCAAACATTCGATGCTTAGTTGTTTTTTCCCATTTCAGTATAATGTTGTATGGATACTGTGTTTCGAACATGGTCCACGATTATCCTCCATCATCATGGCACCGCCACTATGTTTTGAATTCTGAGTATTGTGACTCACACTTCTCATTTCCCTTCATTGGGTTTTATTTCAACTCCCCTAGAGTTATCTCAATAATTTACTATAACACATTGGGTAAAGAATATCGATTATCCATAGATAAATGTACTCCAACTATGAATCCTCTCGTTCATGACACTCCCAAAGGTGATCGATGTCCTATTCTAATCCCCAAACATATTCCAATTTTTGAAAATTTTGTATAGTTGAATAACCTTATATTGTCTCTTTTTTCCCACAATGAGTATGAATAATGTGGGAATAGGGATTTTTTTTCCTCAATGAGATTTAGATATATTGGACCCCGTGGAAGGAATATACCACAGATGTCTTCTCTAAACATGTTTTCTCACTCCCTCATTGTCATTTTGGGACCCCATTCTAAAGGTGGAATTTGTTGGAACCAAAAAATAAATCTATAAGATGAAATTAATGTCACCAAACATTATCAAATAATGTTTCATGTTTCTAAAAGATTAAATTTGAATGGTCGTAGAGCCATAATTGTGTTACATATTTGTAATTATGGTCATTCAACATTAGGCTAGAAAAACGGTTTGCAAAGCCCATTCATAGAGCTGCCTCTATGGCCGCCCCAACGCTTGTTATTCATTGCATCCATTTTCTTCGATGAAAACATCTAAACATTGTAGTTAGTAGATGTCCCCATATAAGAATATATCCTCTACAATAACACTTTTCCTTCACTTTGAACCATGGACATATTTCTTTTTTCGTGTCACTTTTTCTTCACAGAGTCTGACTATTCTCTCCAGCAAGCCACACAGACATCATTTTCCTCTAAATAATAGGCTCACCATCACAGCCAAACATTTTTAAAGTAAATATTGAATGCCTGAAAAATGTTGTCCCTATATAAAAACAAATTTTAAAATCTAGCTGTTAAACACAACTTGGTATCTTCTATGTATTGAATTTTGAAAAACATTCATCAAGAATTTTGATCAGTTTGTCATTTGTACCCTGATAGAAAAAACATGATTTATGTTGAATATTAACATACACTTATAAATAGAAATATGAATAATAATATGCCTTTATTAATAGAAAATAATAATAATATTTAATTTCGTGTGGTAAAAAGATAATGAGATCTTAATTAAAATTTCAATTTGATATAAAACTAATAATACCATTAAAATTATTAATTTTTGAATTAACATTGATTTTATTTAAAAATTAAAATAATACTATTTAGAAAATTAAATTTTTAAAATAGAGTTAATTTTTGAATTTTGTACTTCGAAAAAATTGTTAGGGTGAATTTTTGGGATTTTTTGGAAATTCATGTATTTTTTATGAATAATAAAATATTGTAAAATACCATATATAAAAATTATCAATGAAATACAATATTCATGTCATCATGAGTAATTTAAGGACAATTTTTTCAAACTCACTTGAACTTATTACTATTATGGGTTACATGAAAAAAAAAATTTGTCTTGAAGGAATTAATAAAATAATAAATAAAATATTCAACATTCACTCCTCTCCTCCACTATAAATCCCCCTCACATCCTCTTCACTTCACTCCACAATTACATGAATCGACTCAATTTTCTTCACAAATAACTTTCCCTAGTCTCTCCCCACATTCATAGAGCTCTTGGTCTTTCGAAAATACCAAAACCCTTTCCCTTAATGTGATTCTCAAAGAGGTAGATTCAAGAGGTAGATTGAAAAAGTAAATTCACATTTTATTTATTTCATTTTAATTTTGTGTTCCTTTATATTATTATCCTCTCGTCACCACCTCTATACAAATTACAATTATAACTCCTATATCATCTATATATTGTAATTATATAATCTTAATGGAAGAACCATCATCAATATTCATTCTCATTTTGTTTTATTTTATAAAACAAATCATTGTTAGTGAGGTTCCAATTTATAACCTATGGGGAAGACAAAGTTTTTTTCTTCAATTTTTCCATCAATACTGGTTATGAAACAATTTTTATCGTTGAAACAGACTATAATATATGTTTTATAACATATTTAATATTTTGGAATAATAATTCGTACATATTATTCAATCATCAGACCAAACTAGTTCTTAATAATCAAAATACCGCTAAAAATATCAATGTGAATGGAATTAATGTTTCATCTAATGTTTCATCCTCATTACAATTGACTAAATGATATAAATGACCATTTTAACCTATTTATTCTCATAAATAATATGTAAATTTAAAATTTGGGATTTATATCCATTCCACATGATCGTCATTAAATTAGAACAAGTGAACAAATTATGAAAATCATGAACATGAGAAAGAAATTCAATCTTATAACTAATAAATATTCAAATAATATATATAATAAATTAATGATAAACTAAATAAAAATATAATATGTTATCAGTTAAGTTATAAATAAGTCTAATTTCATATTCCATGACCTGATGTTCATGAGTGGAACACATTTAGACTTAAGGTAAGGGTTTTCCACCCTATAATTTATTTTTATTTGGGATACAATTATTTTTTTATTAACTCGTTGAAATTATTATGTATTATTTTGAACTCCCCATAATTTTTTTTTGAGTTTCCTATATTTGTCTACCAACCATAATCCTTTGTTATTTTATGGAGAGTAACATGTTTTAAAAAGGTGCCTTAAAAATTATTTCCTAAATACAAGCATGATTCATGGGAATTTTTAAAATTCATAACTATTTTAAGGGGAACTCTATAATATATTTTTAGAAACCATTATCATTAAAATTTAAATAATATTATTATCAAAATATTTTTTACTCAAGTTCTGGTTTTATACTAATTCATATCTAGAATAACTCCTCTTTTCAAAATGAATGAGTATTTTTCTCAAAATTATTCAATGATTTTATAAGTGTATTTTCATCTATTTAGATAACCTTATTGATTATTATGTACTATTGGGATTATTTAGTTATGATATAATGTACCATATATAATTTTATGGTTTATGACAAGTCTGATTGTAGATGTGCTATCCTAAAACCATTAACCAATTTACTCTGAATGGTTAGTGTTTAATCTTAATGTTTGGGGAATGTTATTTACATTTAATTTGATAGGTTCAAAATGAATTTATATGTTATTTATGTTTATCCCAGCTCATATAAGGAAATAATTGGACTTCTTATGTGATGGGTGGGGCCCTCTATAGCCCCTCGATGCATCAGTAGGTCTCATTAGTAAAATAGATGATTAATTAGCCGAGGGATTGCATGTTTTGAGTTATTGTTTTTGTTGAGGAATTACTCATTTTATATGTCTTAGAGAAGGCATTGATTGTATATTTCAGAATGTCCATCATATACACTTCCCTCATTATGAATCTATTAATTGAATGCTCATGTGGTTATTCATATTTTAGAATACCAATTATTATGTTTTATTATCAAAAAAATTTAGTCAGCTCATATTCTTACCATGATCTGTTCAGGTTTATTATTTGTAAAGGAATGTGTTTTCAATTATTCATCATTTCTAATGTTTCTGTAAATGACATCTTCCACTATATTGATTGCTCTTAATTATTTGAGCTCACCCCTTTCTAATGTTTCATTTTCCCCGGATATGGAGAAGTAATTTATGAATGACTTCCATGCATAATCTAGGAGGCATTGATTATTCAAATAGAACAAATTAATGCTCTTTTTTTATTCAAGATGTTATACTAAACTGATATATTTATCTTGTTTCCAAATCTACTATACTATTTGTTCCTTTGGTATTTGACACTCTTTAAATTATAAAATTGAAATATAATAAGGCACCGGCTCTAGGAAACTGGGGTCAGGTATTTACAGTTTGTATCATAGGTATTTTAGTAGAAAACGTGAAACTAGATTTACGAAAATATAGATTATGGAACAAATAAAATTTTTATTCATTGTGTATAAACATACAATAAAATCCTGGAATTTTTTTAAGGAATATGTCATGTGGATATTTCTAGAAAATACATCTCTATATGGATACTACAAGTGGAAGTGGATCTGGAATAGATGTACTTATGAGTGAAAACACTGAAAGGGAGTTTCAGGATTTACCCAGTGTATCCTGGTACAAAAAAACATATCGTACTGCACATCTAGTTTTAAATTTCCATGGGATATGTTTAGGATCATTCATATTTTATTTACAATCCATTATAAAGGATTTACATGTAAATTTTTCCTCAATGAAACCATTTTTATGATTATGGGGATATCCATGAGTAGTATTTCAGTTCTTGCTAACTATTTTACTATGTTAATATTATACATTATGATTCATAACCTAATCATGTTTATCCCATTATCTATAAATAGATACTAGTGGAAGATATTGAAACATAATGAACACAAATATCCCATATAGGGATTTCCCTCTAACGCATGTTAATGATGTTGGACAAGTTACTACGATGGGTGTTGAGATACATAATATTATAATAGGACAACATACTTAGGTTATGAACAATAACCTTACACATATAGAGCATCCATATCCACCACTTGGAGGCCATTTTTAAGATCTTTATATCAAAAAACATCCTCTATCATTCAATGGGACTACAAACCCATGTGTAGGTGAGTAGTTGATAGGTTCTGTATAGAAGATATTTATAATATTGGGATGTAATGAAAGACATAAGGTCATTGTGAAAATTTATCATCTATTGGGAGATGAAGATCTGTTGTGGTCGTTAATCCAAAACACAAAGGTGGAAAAAGATATAGAGGAAATGGAATTAAGGGACTTTAAGGAAATATTCCTCAATAAATACTTTCCTCATGAATAGAGAGCAGATATGGAAAGGATGTTTTTGAATTGGAAAAAATAGAAAGCTGAGAATGTTTCAATTTATGAGGCTAATTTCACAAGGATATCAAGATATTTTGTAGACAACATATGAAATCTGATGAGAAAAATTGATTGGTTTAATTATAGCCTAAATCCATTCCTCAGGAGGGAAGTATACTCTTAGACATTCTCATCATATAATGATATAGTTTCATTAGCTATCAAGATGGTAATGGAATTCTCTAATTCATATAACTTTAAGGGAAATAAAGAAAAGATAAGGGAAATTGAAAACTCTAAAATAGGAAATAAGGAAATGGGGATGAAGGAATGAATTTAATTTCTATCGTGTGATAATTGTGGTTGGAATCACCCTGGTACCTTTTTAAAAGGAAAAGGAGTATGCTAGAAATGTGGATAGAAATTCCATCTTGTTGGTGATTTTTAGAGGAATTAATAAGCTATTAATGTTCAATGCTATAATTTTCCGAAGATGGGACACAACAATTATGATTTTCCAAAAATGCAAGGTAACATTATATAGAATTGGCCAAGAAAATAAAGAAAATCTTAATTGATCACAACCAATGTTATTGATGTTCTTATAGATGTGGTCGTAGGTACTTTAATTGTTTCATCCAACATAGACAATGATTTATTTGATTATTGATCATCAAGTTTATTCATATCATAACAGTTCTCCAATAAAATTAGATACTTACAATTTGATTTATAGTGGTAATTATAAGTCTAATCTCCTAAGGTAAGAATCATTGAAACAAAGTTGTGTAGTGTAGTCCCCATTATGGTGTATAATGGCGCATTATGTATAGATTTTATTATCATATCCATGATTAAATTTGATATATTCCTTGGTATGTACTGGAATTCGATCCATGATGCAATAATTTATTGAAAGAGTAAAGAGGATACAATTTTTGAGAATGGTGCTGAATCCCATATATTTAGGATTGATAAACCACCTTCTTATTATTATATAGATACACCCCCAGTATCTCTAATGAATATAATTAATGGGGTGATATGGAATTCAATAACTATGCATGAGGAAAAGAATATTTTAATATACGATGTACCTACTATTAAAGATTATATTGACATTTTTCCAGATAATTTAATTGGACATCGTCCAGAGCAGGAAATTGAGTTTTCCATTGACTTAATTCCTGGTTCATAGCCCATATCAAAGACCCGTTACATAATAGACATTGTGTAATTAGTGGAAATAAAAAATAACTAGAGGAACTGTTTGATAAATTTTTTATTCATCCTAGTGTTTCTCAATGGGTAGCCCCTATTATTTTCATTAATAAGAAACATGGACCCCTAAGGTTGTTAATTTACTATTGGGAGATATATTCTATAATAATAAATAATAATTTCCCCTTATCTAGAATAGATGATTTATTTGTAAAAATTCTTGGAGATAAGTATTTTTCAAAGATTGACCTTTGATATATAGATCATCAGTTGCTTTGGAAGAAGTAATACATTCCAAAAACAACATTTCAAACAAGGTACGAGCATTATGAGTTTACAATAATTTTATTTTTATTGAATAATGGACCCTCTGTTTTCAAGGATTTAATGAATTGGGTTTTCATGGAATATCATTATTAATTTTTGGTGTTATTTGTCAATGATATCTTGCTATAATAGAAAAGCTAATAATATCATGAAAATAGCTTGTGCACTATTCTAAAGACTGTTAAAAGAATTTAATTATATAGGATATCTATCAAGTGAATATTTTGTATTCAATCAGTTTCCTTTCTAAGACACATTATTTTTAATGATGGAATATATATTGATCCTATGAAGGAAAGGGATATGATGGAATACCATACTCCAACGAACATAACTGAGGTACATAGATTGATTGGTTAGAAGGTTATTGTCGGATTTTTTTATGAACATTCCTTTTTATCCATCCCAGTGACCAAGATTACATGTAAAAGGGTTCAGATTTTTTGGAAAGAATAATTTTTGGATTATTTCCAAGAATTGATGATGATATTAGTGAATGCTCTGATCCTAACCCTACTATCATGGAATGATGGGTTTGTGATCTATAATGATACATCAAAGAATGTACTTGGTTGTTTCCTTTGCAGAATAATAGATTTATTTACAATGCATCATTTTAGTTAATAATTGATAAAAAAAATATCCCACTCATGATCTTGAGTTAGCATCGGTAATCATTTCTCTAATGATATGAAGAAATTATCTTTATACCGAAAAATGTGAGATATATACGGATCACATGAGTCTGAAGTATGTCCTCTCATATAAGGAAATCAACATGACGAAAATGAGATTTTTCGAACAATGCAAGGATTATTATTTTTACATACACTACCACCTAGAAAAGGATGAAAATTTAGTTGATTCACTGGGCATGAATGATCATAGAGTTCTAAAAAACAACGATTGAAAATGATCATTTTTACATGTATATACTAAGGATGGACATGGGAATTAGAAAATAAGGGTAAAAATAATTATTTTTTCCAAATGGATTCCCATACATATTTATTATAATTAATTAAATATTGTCATATTAATCACGAGAAATTTCAAAAGAATGTTAAAGAAATAAAATATGGGAAGATGGATGACTTTGTGTGTAAGGATCATGTTCTAAAATTTGGGAGGATGCTATGTGTTCTGACTATAACCATGCTAAAAAGAGATTTATGGGATGATTCTCATAGTCTAAATTTCCCTATACATCTAGGTAGAGCTATGATTTCTAGGGATTTGAAGGAATATTTCTGGTTGGATAAAATAGTAATGGAAATTGTAGATTATATATGAAGATTTTTAGTCTATCAACAACTGATGGCAGAAAAGAAACATCCAAAATTATTCATGCAACATCAACATATTCCTACTTTGAAATAAGATGACGACATCACTGATTTTGTCACTAGATTACCCAAAACTCCATGGATGAATGATGTGATATGGGTAATTGTGGATCAACATAAAAAATATTCACCTTTCATAGATATAAGGGGGGATTTTTCTCCCAAGCGCCTATAAAGACTCCCTATTAATGATTTTTTGGGATATCCTGAAGAACCTCTATAAATTGTTTCTGATCTGTAGCTACGATTTACATTAAAATTCTGGAAAAGTCTTCAGAATGATTTGGATACCAATATTCGATTGAGTAATACATACCACCCACAAAATAATGGGATATCAGAAAGGATTATCCAAACCTTAGAGGACATGTCAAGAACAAGTTCACTTGACTACCAATGAATGTGGGATCAATATTTACATTTAGTGGAGTTTTCCAAAAATAACAGTTTCCAATCACATATTCAAATGGAACTATATGAAGCATCATATGGGAAAATATGTCATACTCCAACCTATTGGGATGATGTTGGAGAAAATAGGATGGTGGGTCTAGAATATTTAGAGGAAAAAAAGTAAAGGTAAATACGATTCAAGGTCATATCAAATCAGATAAAATAAGTGATAAGATCTATACTGATAATATAATGAAGGGTCTAGAATTTCTAGTGTGTGATCATTTTTTCTGGAAATATTTTCCATGGAAGGGTGTTATAAGATTTGGGAAGAAAGGGAAACTGATCCCAAGGTACATAGGCCCTATTGAAATTCTATAGAGAATTTGAGCTGTTGTATATTATTTGGTTATTCCTCACCGGCTGTCCAAATTACACAATGTTTTCCATGTCTCTTGGTCTTTCAAAAAGTCTAAAACTCTTTCCCTTAAACAGATTCTCAATGATATGGATTCAAGAGGTAAATTCACATTTTATTTCTCTCATTTTCGTTTCATGTTCCTTTCAATTATCTTCATCGACTCACCTTTTACATAATAATTATCTAGATTACTCTAGTAAAATATATATACTATAATTATATCATGTTAATAGATGAACTGTCATCAATATTCTTACCCCCTCCATTTTATTTTATAATTGAAATCATCGACTGTGAGGATCCAATTTACAACCATTTTGGATGATGAAGTTTTGTTCATCACATTTTTCTTCCTTCATGGAAATGAAAACATAATTATGGTTTAACCAGACTATAATATATTTATTATAACCTATTTAATATTCATAAATAATTATACATACAAATTATTTAATCATCTGACCAAACTAGTTCTTAATAATCAAAATGGCACTAAAATAATCCAAGTGAATGTCTTTAATATTTCATCTAACGATTAATCCTCAATCCATATAACTAAATGATATAAATTTTCATTAACATATATGGATGTTCATAAATAATATTTATATTCAATTTTGGATATTTACATCCATTTTACATTAACATCATTACATAAAAACAAGTTAACTGATTATGAAAATCATGAAAACGAACACTCCAGAACATCAGAATTTAATCTTATAACTAATAAATAATGACATAATAAATGAAATAAATCATGATAAAATAAATAAATAACTAATATGTTCATAATTAAGTAATTAATAAGTCTAATTTCATATTCTGTGATTCTAATTTCAGTTGCGGAACACATTCATTCAAAAGGTATGGTTTTTCCACCAGAACATCCATTTTTATTCGGGATACATTAATTGTATAATTACCTCAATTAAATTATTATATATTATTATGTACTCTTCATAATTTCTTTTTTACTGTTCTCTATATTTCTTCCAATCATAATAATTCCTTAATTTATGGGTAGTTACATGTTTTAAATGAAACATTCAAAACTATTTCTGAAATACAATCCTGATTCAAGGGAATTTCACAAATTCTTACCTATTTTCATGGGACCACTATAATATGTTTTTAGCAACCATTATCATTAAAAAACAACTCATTTTCTTATGTAAACAATTTCTTAATTTGGTTATGTTTTTATATAATGACATTTCCAAAAGAACTCTACCTTTAAAAAATAATGAGTATTTATCTCAAAAATTACTTAATGAATTTATAAGACTATTTTCATTTATTTTTAATCCGTTTTTGATTATTAGGAATTATTGGGAATAATAATTAATGATATCATCTAATTTATTTAATTTTATGGTTTATGACTACTTTTATTGTGTATGTGCTATCATAAAACCGTTCAACATTTTACTCCGAATGGTTAGTGTTTAAGCATAATGTTCGTGGAATGTTATTTATATATCATATGTTAGATTCAATATAAATATATAACTTGTTTATGTTTATGCCTGATAATATGAAGAATAAATTAAAATTATTATTGTATGGGTGGTTCCCAATATTTCCCCTCAATTCATTGGTAGATCTCATGAGACAAATAGACGTGGACTTGGCTAATCCCTTTCCCAATTTGAGTTATATTTTTGGGTAAGGCCTTAATCATTTTTGAAGTCTTGGCTGAGGCCAAGATGGAATATTTTAGAATTTATGGAATATGAACATCTGTCATTATGAAGCAAGTAATTTAATGTTCATATAGTTATTCTATTTGTTAAATACCCATGATTATGTTTTATTATGGCATTATTTACTCTGGTCATATTCTTGCCATAATGGGTTGATGTTTACTTCTTGTAAAGGCATGTTATTTCAATTATTAACCATGCCTAATATTTATGTTAATTATATTTTCTTCTATATATCCTACACTTACTGATATTTTGAAATAACAACTTTTTAATGTATCATTTTCCTAGGCTACGAAGAATTAATTTATAAATGACTTTCCGGAAAAATCTTGGTGGCATGGATGTTTCTAATGGAATAAATTAGTTTTGATTTTCATTCAAATATATAATGATGAACATATATTTTTATCATGTTTCAAAATATACTAAAATATTCATTACTTTGAGTTTATACATTATTGTAATATTGGAAATGTAATGTAATAAGGCATTGACTCTGGGAAAATGGGGTGGAGTCATTATAGATGGTTTCATAGGAAGTTTAGTAGAAAACTAAAAAATATTTAGAAAAATTGTTTTAGGGATAAAATCCCTATAGTAGTATCTGTGATAAAACATACAATAACTTCTTGGTATTTTTTAAGGAATATATTAGCATGATCTTTCTAGAAAATACAAGCCTGTCCAGATACAATAAGTGGATGTGGTTCTAGAAATGATATATCTAGGAGTGAAAACACTGACATGAATTTTCAGGCATGACTAGTGATATTATGGTACACAACAATGTGCCTTACCATGCAGCTAGTTTGACACTCCATATAGATATTATTAGGTTAATTCACATTTTTATTACAATACATTATGAAGGATATAAAGGTAAATTTTTTATCAAAGCAACCATTATGTGATAATGGGGTTTTCCATGCATAAGATTTCAATTTATCCTAATTTTTTTTCAAAGATAAGATTATACATTATGATTCATAAACAAATCAAGTATATTCCATTATCTAGAAATGGATCTTAGTGGTAGAAATGGAACCCGCATGAACACATGTATCCCTTGTATGGATTTTATTCCTATGCAATATAATGATGTTGGATCTATTACTACGATTTGTGAAGAGAAGCGTATAACTATACTAGAACAACTTACTCAGGTTATGAATAATAACCGTAGCCATATGAAGTATCTATATTTACCATGTGGAAGATGTTTTTCTATATTTGTCTATGCGACAATAGCCTCCATCATTAAATTGGACTACAAACCCATTTGCAGCTAAGCAGTGGATATGTTCACTAGAGAATATATTTCTCACTTTAGGATATAACTGATGTGAGAAGGCCAGCATGACATTTTATTGTCTATCAAGAGATAAGGATAAGTGGTGGTCATTAATCCAAAACACAAAGGAGGATGAAGATACAGAAGTGGTGGAATAGAGAGAGTTCAAGGTAATCTTCCTTCAGAAATAATTTCCTCCTGAACATCGAGTGGGTAAGGAATGGTTATTTATAAATTTCATGGAAAATAAAAATGAGAATGTTTCAATTTATAAAGATAACTTCACAAGGTTAGTATTACATGATATCGACTACTTAAAAAATCCGAGGGAAAAAATTCATCGATTCGTTGATATCCTTAATCCATTCCTCTTCTAGGAATTGGTCTCATAGATTTTTTCATTATATAAAGATATAATTTCATGTACTACCAAGATAGAAAAGGAGTAATCTATGTCATTTAAATTTATGGTAAAGAAATAGAAGAATAGGGCCCTTGAAAACTTTGTAAATTGAAATAAGGAAATGGGGTAGAGGGGAAGAATTTAATTTCCACCTTGTGATAATTTTTGGAATGAATCACCCAGGTGTATGCTTAAAATGAAAAGGATTTTGCTAAAAATGTTGATATAAATTCCATATTTTTGGTGATTAAAGGTATAGAAATAATCTATTAATGTTCAATGAAATATTTTTTAGTATATTGGTCACTATGATAATGATTTTCCAATGTTACAAGGAAATATACCAAATAAAATGCCAAGGGAGAAAGGACAATCTAATGAGATTACAAACACTAATATTGATGTTCCTAATGATGTGGTGGGAGGTACATTAATCATTTCCCCAAACATATCCACTGATTTCTTTTATTTTGTACCATCTCATTCATTCATATCTCCACACTTTCCCATGAAAATTATTTATTTCCAATTTCATTTATAAAGGGAGTTGTCAATAAAAACACTTCAGGGTAGTATTAGTGCAACAATAAGGTTTTTGGAAGTCCCCATTATAGGTTATACACTTTCTTTATCTACAGATTTTATTTTCTGACCCATGATTTAGTTTGATATAATCCTTTTTATGGATTATATTTAAAAAAATGATAAGAAAATTTATTGAAATAGAAAGGAGATTACAATATTTGAGGACAATGTGGAATCCCATATCATCAGGGTAGAAACATCACCCTCTATTTCTCATCTAGATCCACCCATAGTAGCTCGTATTAATTCAGTTATTGGGGATTAAGGGAATCAATTAACTATTTGTGACAAAAATAATTATCACATAGAGTATGTAAATATTATGAAAGAGTATGTTTACGTCTGTCTAGAGAAATTATCTAGCCATTCTATAGGGTTGGAAATGGAGTTTTAAATTAACATAATTCAGGGTTCAAGGCCAATATCAATGACCTATTTTATAATGGACACTATATAATTAGTAGAACTACTGAGACAACTAGAGGAATTGAGTGATAAAAGATTTATTCTCCCATGTTTTTTCCCATAGGGATCCCCAGTTCATTTAGTTAAGAAGAAATATGGATTCATGTTATTCTGCATTGACTACATGGATATCAATGATATAACTACAATGACTAAGTATCCCATTCCTTGTATTGATTATTTATTTGATCAACATCATAGAGCTCAATATTTTTTAAAGATTTACCTTTGATATGGAGATCATCATTTTATTTTGAGTTTGTAAGACCTTCTAAAAATATAATTTCAAACTAGGTATGGGAATTATGAGTTTAAAATAATTCCTTTTGGACTAAATAATGAACCCTATGTTTTCATGGATTTAATGAATATTGCTTTCAAGGAATATCATTATTACTTTATGGTGGTATTTATCAATGATATCTTAATATAATTAAAAACATATGAAGATCATGAAAATATTTTTTCTCTATTATAAAGACTCATAGAAGTATTGAATTATATGGAAAGTTTAGTAATTGAAAATTTTGGTTTCAATAAGTTTATTTTTTTGGCCACATTGTCTCTATAGATGGAATATTTTTTGATCCTATAAAAATAAAAGTTCCTCACGAGTGGCCAACTCTAATTACCATAACTGAGGTACATGGTTTTATTGTTTTAGTAGGTTATTATCATTTTTTCATTCATATCTTCACATGTTTAGCCAACCCAATGTCCAAGCTTACAGTTAAAGGGGTTAATATCATATTGAAAAAATAATGTGGGGACTGTTTCGATGATTTTAAGTGAAGATTAGTGAATGCTACAATCCTAACCCAACAATCGGGGAATGATTGGTTTGTGATCTATAGTGATGCATCAAAGAAAGGACTTTGTTATGGCCATAAGAATAAAGGTAATGTTATTTCATATGCATCATGAAAGATAAAAAATAATGAACCAAACTATACAACTCATAATATTTATTAAAAAGTGGTAATACTTGATTTGAATATATAGTGACAGTATCTATTTGAAAAAAAATGTGATATATATACAGATCACAGAAGTATGAAATATATCTTCTCATAGAAAGAACTCAACATTGAGGAAAAGTAATGGGATTTAACTACTCACAGATTATGAATGTTTCTTACAATACCACATAGAAAAGGAGAACTAGGTAGGTGACGCATTGAGAATGAAGGATCATGGAGTTCTCAATGAAATTTTGGATTGAAAATGATCCATTTTACATGTATGTAGTATGTATGGACATGGAAATTATCATCGGAGTTCAAAATCCTAACATTTCCAAAGGGTTTCCAAATCAAATTTATTAGAAATAATTAAAAATTACAATACTAATGACGAGAACCTTCAAAATAAAATCAATAATTTGAAATATGGGAAGATGGATGACATTGTATGTGGAGATGGTGTTCTAAAATTTTAGAGGAGACATTGTGTTATGGATATGACTGAGCAAAAAATGGTGTTATTGGTTAATTCCTATAGTTTGAAATTCTATATACATTTGGTGGCACTAAGATGTATAAATATGTGAAGGATCATTTCTAGTGGGAAAACATGATATGGGAAATTGTGGATTATGTATCAAGAAGTTTAGTTTGAAGAAAAGTGATTTCCAAAAAGCCAACATCCAAAAGGAGTTATGTAACCCCTACCAATTCCTATATGGAAGTGAGATGACGTCTCCATGGATTGTTTCACTCGATCAACCAAAACTACATGGAATAATGATGCAATATGGGTAATTGTAAATTGGCTTATGAAATTTGCACATTTCCTCTGTATAATGAAGCATTTTTCGCTTGAGTTCCTAGACAGAATCTATATCAATGATGCAGTGAGACTTTCTGGAGAACCTCTATAAATTATGTCTTATCGGGATGCACAATTTACATCAAAATTCTAGAAATTTATTCAGAATGCTTTGGATATCAAACATCCATTGAGTACTGCTTACCAACCACAAACTAACATGAAATCATAGAGGATGACCCTAACCGTAGAGGACATGTTGAGATAATGTTCACTTGACTTCCATTGTATGTGGGATCAATATTTACTTTTATAGGAGTCTTCCTATAATAACATTTTCCATTCATGTATTCAAATGGAACTATATGAAGCATTGTATTGTAAGAGATGTCATACACCAACCTATTTGGATGAAGTAAGAGAAATGAGGCATGTGGTTCCATATATTTTGGAAGAAATAGTAGAAATGGTAAAGGCTATTCAAGGTCAAACCAAAGCATCTCAAAGATGAAAAAAGAGCTACGCCGATAATCGAAGGAAGGATCATGAATTTCATGTGGGTGATCACAATTTCTTGAAATCATATCAATGGAAGGGTGTTATAATATTTGGGAAGAAAGGGAAACTGATCCCATGGTAAAAAGGATCTTTTGAAATTATTGATACAATTGGAGCTGTTGCATATAATTTGGCTATGCTGCCAAGCCTGTCCAATGTACACAATGTGTTCCATGTCTAATTGCTGATAAAGTACATGATAAAACCAATGCATGTACTCATTTATGATGGTATAGTGTTATAACATGACATATCTTACTATGAAGAGCCTATCCAGATTCTGGACACTAGAGAACATGTTTTGAAGAATTTGACAACTCATCTGGTAAAGATACTTTGTAGGAATCAAAAAATTCAAAGAAGTAAAACCTAAGGAGCTTATAATGAAGTACTACCCAAATATTTTTATGAGTTAACGTTATGGGAATTTTGAGGACAAGATTTTTGTATGGTGGGGACAATTTAATATCATAAGGTTTAGAAAATGAATGAAACACTGAGCCCCTAAAAAGAAACAAATTTTATAATCTATCTGTTAAACACAACTTGGTATCTTCTCTGGATTTGATATTGAAAAACAGTCATTTGGTGTTGTGTTCAGTTATTTAAATCTTGATATAAGCAACATGATTTTTAGTGAATAGTAACATGCACTTATGAATAGTATTATGAATAGTAATATGAACCTTATTAAAAGTAAATAATAATATTATATTAGTTTGTTAATGTAATAAGATAATAAGATCTGAATTAATTTTTGAATTTGTTATAAATCTAATTACACCAAATTGTTATTTTTTGAATTAACTATAATTTTATATAATAATTAAATTAATAATATTCATTAAATTATATTTTAAAAATGGAGTTATTTTTTTAATTAAATACATCGAAAAATGGTTAGGCTGATGTTTTGTGATTTTTCTAATATTCATGAATTGTTGATTAATTAGTAATTTCTATAAAATACTGTATAAAAAATTATCAATTAAATAATATATTTACGACACCATGAGTGATTTATGGTCACAAGGTTCAAACTAAAATAATCTTATAACTATTCAGGGTCACGTAAAACAATTCTATTGGTTATCTTGAGCGAAATAAAAAAATGAATAAAATATTCAAAATTCACTCCTCTCCTTCACTATAAAACCCCCTCACATCCCATTCTCTTCACTCCTCTATGCCTTGAAGCACCTCAATATTCTACAAAAATAAAATTACCATGTCACTCCCCATGTCCATGAAACTCTTGGGCATTCCAAATGACCAATAACCCTTCCCTTAAAGTGATTCTCAAGGTGGTGGATTCAAGAGGTAAATTCAGATTTTATTTCATTAATTTTTATTACCAATTCCATTATATTGTTATCCTATCCTCAAATGATATGTCAGAAAGACCAAAATATAACCCTTATAATCTATATAATATAAGTATATACTTTTAATTTAAGAAAAATAATAAATTTTCTTACTACACACTTTTATTTTATAAACGAAATCATCATCTCTGGTGTTCCAATTTACAACCTTTGTGGACGATGAAGATTCACTCTTCAATTTATCCTTCGTTAACAGCCACGAAACAATTTTAATTTATGAATAAAACTATAATATATGTATTATAAAGTATTTAATAGTCGTTACCCCGGATACATACATATTCTTAAGTGATATGAAGAAAATAGTTCCTATGAATCCAAATACCACTGAAATAATCAAAGTGGATATCATTAATATTTCACTCAATGATTCATCCTCATGAAATGTAACTAAATGATTTAAATAACCATTAAAACCTATTTATTTTCATAAATTATATGTAAATTAAATTCTAGAAATAGACACCCACTCCACAAGAAATCTATTACATAAAAACAGGTGAACCAATTATGAAAATAAGGAAAATAAACACTCTCGTACAATGAAACTCTATCTTATAACTAACGAATAAGGAAATAATAATTATAATAAAATTATTATAAAATATATAAACATCTAATATGTTCGTAATTATGTTATGATTAAGTTTAATTTCATATTCCATGACCTTAATTTCAAGAGTGGAACACATTCAGATTTAAGGTAAGGGTTTTCCACCCAAACATTCATTTTCATTCGAGTTACATTAATTTCCTAATTAACAAAATGAAATTATTAAGTATTATTAGATAAACCACATAAAATCTATTAGAGTGTAATATATATGTCGGCTGACCATAATACTTATTTTATGTGTATTAACAGGTTTAAAGAGAAACATTCAAAAATAATTTTTTAAATACATGCCCGATTGAATTGAATTTCTCAAATTCTAACCTATTTTCAAGAGTACTCTATAATTTATTTTTAGAAACCATTATATTTATAAAATCACTCATTTTAGTATCAAAATACATTCTTACTTCAATTCTGGTTTTATATAATGACTTTTACAAAAGAACTTTTCTTTTCAAAATAAAAGAGTTTTTATATCATCAATTACATAATGATTTTATAAGAGTGTTTTCATCTATTTCGACACTCTTGTTGATTATTATGTATTATTGAGATTTATAATTTATGACATCATAAACCATATTTAATTGGTTTTTTATGACTTGTTTTATTGTAGATGTTCAATCATAAAACCATTCATCAATTTACTCTATGTGGTTTGTGTTTAAAATTAATGTCCAAGGAATGTTATTTACATTTCATATGATAGTTTTAATATGAATATATATGATGTTAATTTTTATCCCCTACCATATCTGGATTTCATTTGACTTATTATGTGTAACACCCCAGGTAAATAAGGAATATGACATTTTCATATTTATCCATATTTGTGAATAAAATATTAATATGACTTTAAAGGGGACGCTATGCTCGATGGCGTACCCAACACGCAACAACGAGTTTCATGGGAATCTTACGTTGCACTCTAATAATAAAATAATATTATTTTAAATGGTAGTTAACATGTAGCCGTTGTAATGGTGGGAATGGATATAAATAACTAAAATATGATTATATATGTTTTTAAATGTTTTTACATTTATCCAATAAAGGATAGAGGCTTAAAATACGGAAAGAATTCAATTTTAGGCATATATGCCCTAGTTTTCACTAAAGGTTCACTTATCGCCTTTTGATGGTGAACCGTCATTAAATATAGTTTTGTTCACTCTTAAACATTCTTTTGGACCAAATAAAACTCTTATTAAGAATCGGGACATCAAATTTTACTTTGTGTAATTTTTTGGTATTTTTCCGATAAAGTTCATTTTTTCATGAATAGTGTAAAATGTTGTGTTTTAATTCAAAACCTCTTTTTAATAAAATTTATTTATATGATTAGATAATATTTTGAATTGGTTTTAAAGTGAAATTTGGAAATATTTTTACCATTAAATCCAATAGTGGTCGTTGAAATTAATTTCACTTTGAAATCAGACTTAAACTAGTGTCAATCTTTTGATACTTATTGTTTTATGAAAACACGCTATTTGCGCTGACAGTGGGAATTAATTATTAAATTAATTAATGTGACTAATATGTTTTGAATTTTGTAAAACGGACTTCATTTTTGAATTCGGAATATCAATTATAGCTTAGGGTGAATTTTTTGGATTTTTCTGAAAAACTTCAATTTTTGATGAATAGTGAAACCACTAAGTGGTACTTATAAAAACTGATTTTCCGTTTAAATGAAATTTTTCCATCATTTTGTTTTGATTTTCAAAAATCCGACATACATGGTTGTCATTAAGAAGTAAAATGTGGTTCAATGAGATTATAATAATTTTTTTGGTGAATAGTAACTTATTAAGTTCTTAATCGTGATTAGTGGTGATTAGGGTAGTTTAAGGTATAAATAATGCTTTAATAATATGAAATGACCTAGACACATGTCCCAACCTCATTGGTTGTGTCATGGCCGACCAAGACAAGCCATGGGTCAACTTGGGGACCCCATGGATCCACTTTTGTTGGGAAATGACATAAATTACTTTTTATTTAATGTTAAAGTGAAAATGACACAAACATAATATGTTTTGCGAAAACAATTGTTAAGTGGGGTTATACAAGTCCAAATTTTGATTATAAATAGTCATTGGAAAGATAAAAAGATTTCCTATATCAGAGTATTTTTTTTATAATGTTTATACATTAAATAAATTTAATTATTTATGACATAATAATGATGAAGTGATGACATCATTATTTGACGATTTAAATAAAATGGAAAGATAATGTAATATCTATGAACTACACATGTCCAAAACCAATTGGATGAGTGTATTTCGATTCCTTATCACCTTATCCACGAATTATATCAATGTGGGTCCTTTTGAAACCGAAACACATTTTCAAATAAAGTAATATTTATTTACTTTCCAAAAGTGCCCCTCCTCTCCTCTTATAAAAGGCCCCCACCTCTACATCTTTTCACACACTTCTCAAGCCTTTGGCTCGGCCAACCCCTGCCCATTTACTCTCTCCACATCCCTCTACTCACTCTAGAGGATTCCCTTTGGGCAGAATCCTTTCAAAAGAAGCCTTTAGGCTCAAATCAAAAGGAGTTACAATTTTAAAGGTAATTCATTCTCTCATGTTCATTTGTTTTATTTTGCTTCTCCAACCCCCTAAACTCTTTTTATTTATTTCTTTTGTAACAACATCAGTATCTTCAATATACTAGGATGTTGTTATAACATTTATTCGAGCTACACTCCCACACAACTACATCAAATGGTTAAAGAACATACGGTTTCTGTGGATGGCAAAATTCTGCCTCCCGAAACGATGATTGTTCAATACACATTTAACACCTTCAAAGGTGGCCATTATGATGTCACTGTTTTTATATATGATATATAATATGTTTATGTTTTCCTTAAGCTTCTGTTTTTTTCATTTTTGTCTTACCTTTATGGCTTCCATTATGGGTATACGCGATATCTTCATTTAAGGAAGTGCGGACTACCGCCCCCTCAAAGTGATTTGATTCGTTAAATACCATATGTGGGATGTATAAAGGATGGAAATATGATATTATATATGATATTATACTGGAATTATAATATACCTTTATATCATTATTATTCCATTCTATAAAATACGAAATAGAAATGAAAGTAGCGTTCATGCGTACGTACGGCTTACCGTCTCCATGAACGGTGCATTTCATTTCTTACCTCTAAATGATTATGTAATGTTATAAATGCATGAATGTACTGGATATATATTACATATATGATATCTATATCATGAATACAATTCTGGATATAATAATCATTTGGCCACATGAACAACATGTAATTGTAAAAAGTCCACTTTCGACTTAAGAACCAAATATCGGCAAAACAAATATTATTAACTTAAATGATTACATAATGTTTATGACTTGGTAATAAGTGGTATAAAAGTAATAATGAACTTGAAAAAGGGTTCTTAAGGAATTAGAAATTTACTCAAGTTTATTATTCAGGAGATTAAAGAACGATCGCGTCAAGTCGGACCCGAGGTAAGGGATCCTACAACTCTCTTTCTTTTTAAGTACATTCTTTTATGTAATTTCTTTTAAGCTAATCTTTTTTTTGATTGGGATGTTATTTTACTACAACTGTAATTTTTATGTTCATGTGATGGGAGACCCTATTCTCTCTCATCAATCCTTTTGGAAGTTTTATGTGGTGCCGTTAGGCTGCCGAGTTTTCATAAGGGATTTTTCATCTCACTTTTATCCCCGTGAGATGTATGCTACATTTGCCACAATTTCCTTTGAGTGGTGTATTTACTGCCAATTATTCTACTATTTGTGTAATATACATTTGTTTATGAGTATTTACATCAATTATTTATTGCCCTTCTTTCATGGGGTGTATGTTTTGAAAGATACCCAAGTCAGTAAGGGAACCTTTCACCCTCCTCTTTTTAAAAGACTTCTTTTATTGGGTCTTTTAATTTACATATTGTTATGTTGGGATATGTTCTCATATATCCTTAATGATGTAAATTTTTTGTCCAAGTGATGAGATACTCTTTTTATCTCTCATCAACTCATTTTGATGTGACGCCGTTAGGCTGTCAAGGGAACTTCTTAACCCAATTTCGATTTCTTTGGGTTCAACATGTAGTTATTGAATATGTCATCCTTTGAATATGTGTGAATGACATTTTATTGTTTTACACTTAATATCCAATTATATTGGGTGTATTTATATTTTTCACACATAATTTTGATATTGATTTATCCTTAATTTAAGGACACCTTCTTTATAAGGGATTTTATCACATTTTACATCCTTATTGAGACTTCATTGTTGTTATGCACCAATTCACTCTTATATGGTGTATATACTGTCCTTTGGAATATTATATCATGAATCCATTTATTCTCATGATATTATAAAGTTCTTATTAAATGTTATTCCTCAATTATTGTATTCAAGTGTCTCTAATTTTGGTAAAAACCCTTTTGACCAAAATATCGCTTCAAATGTTTTAATGATTTGTTCTTATTAATATCCATGTTTTAAAAATGGTTTTAAGGATTTATTTATATGGATATTAATGGTTTAAATGTTAAAAGCTTCAAGGTGGTATGGGACACTTTGATTCAAAATTCTCCTTATTAAATGTTTTAAATGGTTTTGAAAATGGTTTTTAATGGATTCATTATTTCAATATCCTAAAATGTTATATTGTGATTGAAATGTGGAAATGTTATGTTTCCTTTATTCATGTTTTATGTGAAACGATTATGTTATGGTTCTTGGGCATTGTTATGAAGAACGGGTGGTTCCGTGATAAACTAAGGGCGGGTGAGCCCGATATAGCTCTCCAATGCATTGGGTAACGCGAAGGAGTGAAACGTTAAGGTTTCTCCGAAGAGATTTTAGGGAATATACTGTGATGGGTATTCCAAATGTAACCAAGAGGGTTACTCCCTACGTAAGAATGTTATGAATGCCTCATGTTACCTTTATGTCTTATGATTTCTATGATTTATTCATGATTTGATGAGGTTGGTTAAAGTGCCTATGTTTTATGGGTAAATTATGATTTCATTCTTATGTATATATGAACTCATGTTTCCTTTCCATATTTTTATATCCCTTACTGAGCTTTTTATGCTCATCCCAAGTTTTTGAAATGTTTTTCAGGTCAAGGGAAAGGTACATGATAAGATGATAGAGTCAAGGATGTGTTAAGAAAGAATCCATGTTTTATTTTCAATATGTTTCCGTTGATGGAAAGAATGAATACGGTCTTTTATGTAACCACTTTGTTTAAATGTGGAATGTAATGCAAGTTTAATGATATAATTCTCTAAAACTCTAAACCTGAAAAGATCCTCAATGTGTAATCTTGTAATAACTCAAGATTAAGTAAGGTTTAAGGCTGGGGCCTTATAGTTGGTATCAAAGGTCGGTTTAGATAACTTTATAGGTTAGGGTATTCTTTAAGCATAAGTGACATTACCATAATGGTTGGGATTTCAGAAAGAGTCCTAGTTTTGGATAAAGTGAATGAGTAAGTGTATCTTAGTGATTATCTTCCTCATTAGTACATGATGGTTATGTTGATATACTCACACTGACCTTTCTGTTTTTAGTGAATGGATGGATCTAGCAGGCACCAAAGAGACAACAGGTTTGAAGGAAACCATGGTGGTTCTATGATTAAGATACTAGATAAAATGGGGGATTCAATGAGGAAACACATGGTTGTTCTAAACCAACTATCAAGGATTCATGATCAACCACATCAACCATGGTGAGTTCTCTAATACATCAGGTACGAGATGGCCAATTCGATGTGGAAATTCAGGTAATAATCATTAAGGTAACCATTAGAGTTTATATGATCCTTACTTTTTAGGTAAATATGGGTTACTCTATGATATGATGGAAAATGAAGGGCATGAGATAAACATGAGGTTAAAATATGTTATGATTATTCTTGAAGATTTTATATCATTTTGGGGAATGTTTTAATAATTATATTGTTTTGGAAAAAGGACAACACACAGACCGTGTGACAACCCGTCGCGTCGGACAAAGCTGCGGGAATCGAACCCACAACCAAAGTGCGACTGGTATTTATCGCCAACCACTGGACTACGTGAAGTCCCTGGTTAGTTTGACTGATTCTTTTTAGTTATAAGATTTTATGAATTAATAGTAAGTTTATTTTGGGTTATTTATGAAAATGATTAACCTATCTCGGAGGATATGTGATTAGGATAATTACTTTTCAATGCGAGACTTTAGGAGAGACTAATGTTGTTTGGAGATAAATGTTACGATTTAACTTGGAAGACTATGTGACTAAATCCTTCAAATATTTGGATTTCAATCTTATATTTGTTTACTTTGAAGAATTTTATGGACAGATTGTTTATCGGATGGTCCTCGTTGAACTTTGGGTTTTGTTGGACAAATTTTGGAGATTAAGAATAGATTTTCTTTTTATAAGGGGTTATCCTTTTCTGGATTATCTGATCTTGTACTAACCTTTTTGGTTTTTGTTTGGTTAAAGCCTAAATAAATGGGATGTATATAGTTCTCCTTTGGGGATTAGGTGATTCTCTAGAAGTTGATTATAGTACTCTTAATGTGAACAAGTCTTCCTAAATACTCATCTTTTGGAGAAAATATGAGTTTGTGTAAGGAATCTAATAAAGGTTGAAAGTCAATATGATAAGTGATTATGTTTCCTTATGAATAAATTCCTCAATAAAAAGTAACTTAAAACAAAAATGTTGTCTATTAACTTTTCCTACTGGGGAATCGAATACCGTTTAACCTATCACAAGTTTGTGATTTTCTCGTGGTTAACTTTCTCCTAAACATGTTTTCTATCACTCTCCATCAGAACATGACCCTTTGTTTTTTCCTCCATGTCCATATTTTCATACTTGGAATCCTAGTATGGGTTAACTCGGGTGACCTTTGTACTTATCTTTCTTTATTTTAAAGTGTTTGTTTTACCGACTTTTGTTCCGATGTGGGACGTTCAAGGATGTTTCCAAGTGCAATTTTAAAATTGCGAGGACGCAATTCCCAAAAGGGGGGAAGGATGTAACACCCCAGGTAAATAAGGAATATGAAATTTTCATATTTATCCATATTTGTGAATAAAATATTAATATGACTTTAAAGGGGACGCTATGCTCGATGGCGTACCCAACACGCAACAACGAGTTTCTTGGGAATCTTACGTTGCACTCTAATAATAAAATAATATTATTTTAAATGGTAGTTAACATGTAGCCGTTTTAATGGCGGGAATGGATAGAAATAACTAAAATATGATCATATATGTTTTTAAATGTTTTTACATTTATCCAATAAAGGATAGAGGCTTAAAATACGGAAAGAATTCAATTTTAGGCATATATGCCCTAGTTTTCACTAAAGGTTCACTTATCGCCTTTTGATGGTGAACCATCATTAAATATAGTTTTGTTCACTCTTAAAAATTATTTTGGACAAAAACAAAACTCTTATTAAGAATCGGGACATCAAATTTTACTTTGTGTAATTTTTTGGTATTTTTCCGATAAAGTTCATTTTTTCATGATTAGTGTAAAATGTTGTGTTTTAATTCAAAACCTCTTTTTAATAAAATTTATTTATATGATTAGATAATATTTTGAATTGGTTTTAAAGTGAAATTTGGAAATATTTTTACCATTAAATCCAATAGTGGTCGTTGAAATTAATTTCACTTTGAAATCAGACTTAAACTAGTGTCAATCTTTTGATACTTATTGTTTTATGAAAACACGCTATTTGCGCTGACAGTGGGAATTAATTATTAAATTAATTAATGTGACTAATATGTTTTGAATTTTGTAAAACGGACTTCATTTTTGAATTCGGAATATCAATTATAGCTTAGGGTGAATTTTTTGGATTTTTCTGAAAAACATCAATTTTTGATGAATAGTGAAACCACTAAGTGGTACTTATAAAAACTGATTTTCCGTTTAAATGAAATTTTTCCATCATTTTGTTTTGATTTTCAAAAATCCGACATACATGGTTGTCATTAAGAAGTAAAATGTGGTTCAATGAGATTATAATAATTTTTTTGGTGAATAGTAACTTATTAAGTTCTTAATCGTGATTAGTGGTGATTAGGGTAGTTTAAGGTATAAATAATGCTTTAATAATATGAAATGACCTAGACACATGTCCCAACCTCATTGGTTGTGTCATGGCCGACCAAGACAAGCCATGGGTCAACTTGGGGACCCCATGGATCCACTTTTGTTGGGAAATGACATAAATTACTTTTTATTTAATGTTAAAGTGAAAATGACACAAACATAATATGTTTTGCGAAAACAATTGTTAAGTGGGGTTATACAAGTCCAAATTTTGATTATAAATAGTCATTGGAAAGATAAAAAGATTTCCTATATCAGAGTATTTTTTTTATAATGTTTATACATTAAATAAATTTAATTATTTATGACATAATAATGATGAAGTGATGACATCATTATTTGACGATTTAAATAAAATGGAAAGATAATGTAATATCTATGAACTACACATGTCCAAAACCAATTGGATGAGTGTATTTCGATTCCTTATCACCTTATCCACGAATTATATCAATGTGGGTCCTTTTGAAACCGAAACACATTTTCAAATAAAGTAATATTTATTTACTTTCCAAAAGTGCCCCTCCTCTCCTCTTATAAAAGGCCCCCACCTCTACATCTTTTCACACACTTCTCAAGCCTTTGGCTCGGACAACCCCTGCCCATTTACTCTCTCCACATCCCTCTACTCACTCTAGAGGATTCCCTTTGGGCAGAATCCTTTCAAAAGAAGCCTTTAGGCTCAAATCAAAAGGAGTTACAATTTTAAAGGTAATTCATTCTCTCATGTTCATTTGTTTTATTTTGCTTCTCCAACCCCCTAAACTCTTTTTATTTATTTATTTTGTAACAACATCAGTATCTTCAATATACTAGGATGTTGTTATAACATTTATTCGAGCTACACTCCCACACAACTACATCAAATGGTTAAAGAACATACGGTTTCTGTGGATGGCAAAATTCTGCCTCCCGAAACGATGATTGTTCAATACACATTTAACACCTTCAAAGGTGGCCATTATGATGTCACTGTTTTTATATATGATATATAATATGTTTATGTTTTCCTTAAGCTTCTGTTTTTTTCATTTTTGTCTTACCTTTATGGCTTCCATTATGGGTATACGCGATATCTTCATTTAAGGAAGTGCGGACTACCGCCCCCTCAAAGTGATTTGATTCGTTAAATACCATATGTGGGATGTATAAAGGATGGAAATATGATATTATATATGATATTATACTGGAATTATAATATACCTTTATATCATTATTATTCCATTCTATAAAATACTAAATAGAAATGAAAGTAGCGTTCATGCGTACGTACGGCTTACCGTCTCCATGAACGGTGCATTTCATTTCTTACCTCTAAATGATTATGTAATGTTATAAATGCATGAATGTACTGGATATATATGACATATATGATATCTATATCATGAATACAATTCTGGATATAATAATCATTTGGCCACATGAACAACATGTAATTGTAAAAAGTCCACTTTCGACTTAAGAACCAAATATCGGCAAAACAAATATTATTAACTTAAATGATTACATAATGTTTATGACTTGGTAATAAGTGGTATAAAAGTAATAATGAACTTGAAAAAGGGTTCTTAAGGAATTAGAAATTTACTCAAGTTTATTATTCAGGAGATTAAAGAACGATCGCGTCAAGTCGGACCCGAGGTAAGGGATCCTACAACTCTCTTTCTTTTTAAGTACATTCTTTTATGTAATTTCTTTTAAGCTAATCTTTTTTTTGATTGGGATGTTATTTTACTACAACTGTAATTTTTATGTTCATGTGATGGGAGACCCTATCCTCTCTCATCAATCCTTTTGGAAGTTTTATGTGGTGCCGTTAGGCTGCCGAGTTTTCATAAGGGATTTTTCATCTCACTTTTATCCCCGTGAGATGTATGCTACATTTGCCACAATTTCCTTTGAGTGGTGTATTTACTGCCAATTATTCTACTATTTGTGTAATATACATTTGTTTATGAGTATTTACATCAATTATTTATTGCCCTTCTTTCATGGGGTGTATGTTTTGAAAGATACCCAAGTCAGTAAGGGAACCTTTCACCCTCCTCTTTTTAAAAGACTTCTTTTATTGGGTCTTTTAATTTACATATTGTTATGTTGGGATATGTTCTCATATATCCTTAATGATGTAAATTTTTTGTCCAAGTGATGAGATACTCTTTTTATCTCTCATCAACTCATTTTGATGTGACGCCGTTAGGCTGTCAAGGGAACTTCTTAACCCAATTTCGATTTCTTTGGGTTCAACATGTAGTTATTGAATATGTCATCCTTTGAATATGTGTGAATGACATTTTATTGTTTTACACTTAATATCCAATTATATTGGGTGTATTTATATTTTTCACACATAATTTTGATATTGATTTATCCTTAATTTAAGGACACCTTCTTTATAAGGGATTTTATCACATTTTACATCCTTATTGAGACTTCATTGTTGTTATGCACCAATTCACTCTTATATGGTGTATATACTGTCCTTTGGAATATTATATCATGAATCCATTTATTCTCATGATATTATAAAGTTCTTATTAAATGTTATTCCTCAATTATTGTATTCAAGTGTCTCTAATTTTGGTAAAAACCCTTTTGACCAAAATATCGCTTCAAATGTTTTAATGATTTGTTCTTATTAATATCCATGTTTTAAAAATGGTTTTAAGGATTTATTTATATGGATATTAATGGTTTAAATGTTAAAAGCTTCAAGGTGGTATGGGACACTTTGATTCAAAATTCTCCTTATTAAATGTTTTAAATGGTTTTGAAAATGGTTTTTAATGGATTCATTATTTCAATATCCTAAAATGTTATATTGTGATTGAAATGTGGAAATGTTATGTTTCCTTTATTCATGTTTTATGTGAAACGATTATGTTATGGTTCTTGGGCATTGTTATGAAGAACGGGTGGTTCCGTGATAAACTAAGGGCGGGTGAGCCCGATATAGCTCTCCAATGCATTGGGTAACGCGAAGGAGTGAAACGTTAAGGTTTCTCCGAAGAGATTTTCGGGAATATACTGTGATGGGTATTCCAAATGTAACCAAGAGGGTTACTCCCTACGTAAGAATGTTATGAATGCCTCATGTTACCTTTATGTCTTATGATTTCTATGATTTATTCATGATTTGATGAGGTTGGTTAAAGTGCCTATGTTTTATGGGTAAATTATGATTTCATTCTTATGTATATATGAACTCATGTTTCCTTTCCATATTTTTATATCCCTTACTGAGCTTTTTATGCTCATCCCAAGTTTTTGAAATGTTTTTCAGGTCAAGGGAAAGGTACATGATAAGATGATAGAGTCAAGGATGTGTTAAGAAAGAATCCATGTTTTATTTTCAATATGTTTCCGTTGATGGAAAGAATGAATACGGTCTTTTATGTAACCACTTTGTTTAAATGTGGAATGTAATGCAAGTTTAATGATATAATTCTCTAAAACTCTAAACCTGAAAAGATCCTCAATGTGTAATCTTGTAATAACTCAAGATTAAGTAAGGTTTAAGGCTGGGGCCTTATAGTTGGTATCAAAGGTCGGTTTAGATAACTTTATAGGTTAGGGTATTCTTTAAGCATAAGTGACATTACCATAATGGTTGGGATTTCAGAAAGAGTCCTAGTTTTGGATAAAGTGAATGAGTAAGTGTATCTTAGTGATTATCTTCCTCATTAGTACATGATGGTTATGTTGATATACTCACACTGACCTTTCTGTTTTTAGTGAATGGATGGATCTAGCAGGCACCAAAGAGACAACAGGTTTGAAGGAAACCATGGTGGTTCTATGATTAAGATACTAGATAAAATGGGGGATTCAATGAGGAAACACATGGTTGTTCTAAACCAACTATCAAGGATTCATGATCAACCACATCAACCATGGTGAGTTCTCTAATACATCAGGTACGAGATGGCCAATTCGATGTGGAAATTCAGGTAATAATCATTAAGGTAACCATTAGAGTTTATATGATCCTTACTTTTTAGGTAAATATGGGTTACTCTATGATATGATGGAAAATGAAGGGCATGAGATAAACATGAGGTTAAAATATGTTATGATTATTCTTGAAGATTTTATATCATTTTGGGGAATGTTTTAATAATTATATAGTTTTGGAAAAAGGACAACACACAGACCGTGTGACAACCCGTCGCGTCGGACAAAGCTGCGGGAATCGAACCCACAACCAAAGTGCGACTGGTATTTATCGCCAACCACTGGACTACGTGAAGTCCCTGGTTAGTTTGACTGATTCTTTTTAGTTATAAGATTTTATGAATTAATAGTAAGTTGATTTTGGGTTATTTATGAAAATGATTAACCTATCTCGGAGGATATGTGATTAGGATAATTACTTTTCAATGCGAGACTTTAGGAGAGACTAATGTTGTTTGGAGATAAATGTTACGATTTAACTTGGAAGACTATGTGACTAAATCCTTCAAATATTTGGATTTCAATCTTATATTTGTTTACTTTGAAGAATTTTATGGACAAATTGTTTATCGGATGGTCCTCGTTGAACTTTGGGTTTTGTTGGACAAATTTTGGAGATTAAGAATAGATTTTCTTTTTATAAGGGGTTATCCTTTTCTGGATTATCTGATCTTGTACTAACCTTTTTGGTTTTTGTTTGGTTAAAGCCTAAATAAATGGGATGTATATAGTTCTCCTTTGGGGATTAGGTGATTCTCTAGAAGTTGATTATAGTACTCTTAATGTGAACAAGTCTTCCTAAATACTCATCTTTTGGAGAAAATATGAGTTTGTGTAAGGAATCTAATAAAGGTTGAAAGTCAATATGATAAGTGATTATGTTTCCTTATGAATAAATTCCTCAATAAAAAGTAACTTAAAACAAAAATGTTGTCTATTAACTTTTCCTACTGGGGAATCGAATACCGTTTAACCTATCACAAGTTTGTGATTTTCTCGTGGTTAACTTTCTCCTAAACATGTTTTCTATCACTCTCCATCAGAACATGACCCTTTGTTTTTTCCTCCATGTCCATATTTTCATACTTGGAATCCTAGTATGGGTTAACTCGGGTGACCTTTGTACTTATCTTTCTTTATTTTAAAGTGTTTGTTTTACCGACTTTTGTTCCGATGTGGGACGTTCAAGGATGTTTCCAAGTGCAATTTTAAAATTGCGAGGACGCAATTCCCAAAAGGGGGGAAGGATGTAACACCCCAGGTAAATAAGGAATATGACATTTTCATATTTATCCATATTTGTGAATAAAATATTAATATGACTTTAAAGGGGACGCTATGCTCGATGGCGTACCCAACACGCAACAACGAGTTTCTTGGGAATCTTACGTTGCACTCTAATAATAAAATAATATTATTTTAAATGGTAGTTAACATGTAGCCGTTGTAATGGCGGGAATGGATAGAAATAACTAAAATATGATCATATATGTTTTTAAATGTTTTTACATTTATCCAATAAAGGATAGAGGCTTAAAATACGGAAAGAATTCAATTTTAGGCATATATGCCCTAGTTTTCACTAAAGGTTCACTTATCGCCTTTTGATGGTGAACCATCATTAAATATAGTTTTGTTCACTCTTAAACATTATTTTGGACAAAAACAAAACTCTTATTAAGAATCGGGACATCAAATTTTACTTTGTGTAATTTTTTGGTATTTTTCCGATAAAGTTCATTTTTTCATGATTAGTGTAAAATGTTGTGTTTTAATTCAAAACCTCTTTTTAATAAAATTTATTTATATGATTAGATAATATTTTGAATTGGTTTTAAAGTGAAATTTGGAAATATTTTTACCATTAAATCCAATAGTGGTCGTTGAAATTAATTTCACTTTAAAATCAGACTTAAACTAGTGTCAATCTTTTGATACTTATTGTTTTATGAAAACACGCTATTTGCGCTGACAGCGGAAATTAATTTTTAAATTAATTAATGTGACTAATATGTTTTGAATTTTTTAAAACGGACTTCATTTTTGAATTCGGAATATCAATTATATCTTAGGGTGAATTTTTGGGATTTTTCTGAAAAACTTCAATTTTTGATGAATAGTGAAACCACTAAGTGGTACTTATAAAAACTAATTTTCCGTTTAAATGAAATTTTGCCATCATTGTGTTTTGATTTTAAAAAATCCGACATACATGGTTGTCATTAATAATTAAAATGTGGTTCAATGAGATTATAATAATTTTTTTGGTGAATAGTAACTTATTAAGTTCTTAATCGCGATTAGTGGTAATTAGGGTAGTTTAAGGTATAAATAATGCTTTAATAATATGAAATGACCTAGACACATGTCCCAACCTCATTGGTTGTGTCATGGCCGACCAAGACAAGCCATGGGTCAACTTGGGGACTCCATGGATCCACTTTTGTTGGGAAATGACATAAATTACTTTTTATTTAATGTTAAAGTGAAAATGACACAAACATAATATGTTTTGCGAAAACAATTTTTAAGTGGGGTTATACAAGTACAAATTATTATTATAAATAGTCATTGGAAATCTAAAAATATTTCCTATATCATAGTATTTTTTTTATAATTTTTATACATTAAATAAATTTAATTATTTATGACATAATAATGATGCAGCGATGACATCATTATTTGACGATTTAAATAAAATAGAAAGATAATGTAATATCTATGAACTACACATGTCCAAAACCAATTGGATGAGTGTATTTCGATGCCTTATCACCTTATCCACGAATTATATCAATGTGGGTCCTTTTGAAACCGAAAAACATTTTCAAATAAAGTAATATTTATTTACATTCCAAAAGTGCCCCTCCTCTCCTCTTATAAAAGGCCTCCACCTCTACCTCTTTTCACACACTTCTCAAGCCTTTGGCTCGGCCAACCCCTTCCCATTAACTCTCTCCACATCCCTCTCCTCACTCTAAAGGATTCCCTTTGGGCAGAATCCTTTCAAAGGAAGCCTTTAGGCTCAAATCAAAAGGAGTTACTATTTTAAAGGTAATTCATTCTCTCATGTTCATTTGTTTTATTTTGCTCCTCCAACCCCCTAAACTCTTTTTATTTATTTCTTTTGTAACAACACAAGTATCTTCAATATACTAGGATGTTGTTATAATATTTATTCGAGCTACACTCCCACACAACTACATCAAATGGTTAAAGAACATACGGTTTCTGTGGATGGCGAAATTCTGCCTCCCGAAACGATGATTGTTCAATACACATTTAACACCTTCAAAGGTGGCCATTATGATGTCACTGTTTTTATATATGATATATAATATGTTTATGTTTTCCTTAAGCTTCTGTTTTTTTTCATTTTTGTCTTACCTTTATTGCTTCCATTATGGGTATACGCGATATCTTCATTTAAGGAAGTGCGGACTACCGCCCCCTCAATGTGATTTGATTCGTTAAATACCATATGTGGGATGTATAAAGGATGGAAATATGATATTATATATGATATTATACTCGAATTATAATATACCTTTATATCATTATTATTCCATTTTATAAAATACGAAATAGAAATGAAAGTAGCGTTCATGCGTACGTACGGCTTACCATCTCCATGAACGGTGCATTTCATTTCTTACCTCTAAATGATTATGTAATGTTATAAATTCATGAATGTACTGGATATATATGACATATATGATATCTACATCATGAATACAATTCTTTATATAATAAACATTTCGCCACATGAACAACATGTAATGGTAAGAAGTCCACTTTCGACTTAAGAACCAAATATCGGCAAAACAAATATTATTAACTTAAATGATTACATAATGTTTATGACATGGTAATAAGTGGTATAAAAGTAAAAATGAACTTGAAAAAGGGTTATTAAGGAATTAGAAATTTACTCAAGTTTATTATTTAGGAGATTAAAGAACGATCGCGTCAAGTCGGACCCGAGGTAAGGGATCCTACAACTCTCTTTCTTTTTAAGTACATTCTTTTATGTAATTTCTTTTAAGCTAATCTTTCTTATGATTGGGATGTTATTTTACTCCTACTGTAATTTTTATGTTCATGTGATGAGAGACCCTATTCTCTCTCATCAATCCTTTTGGAAGTTTTATGTGGCGCCGTTAGGCTGCCGAGATTTCATAAGGGATTTTTCATCTCACTTTTATCCCCGTGAGATTTATGCTACATTTGCCACAATTTCCTTTGAGTGGTGTATGTACTGCCAATTATTCTACTATTTGTGTAATATACTTTTGTTTATGAGTATTTACATCAATTATTTATTGCCCTTCTTTCATGGGGTGTATGTTTTGAAAGATACCCAAGTCGGTAAGGGAACCTTTCACCCTCCTCTTTTTAAAAGACTTCTTTTATTGGGTCTTTTAATTTACATATTGTTATGTTGGGATATGTTCTCATATATCCTTAATGATGTAAATTTTGTGTCCAAGTGATGAGATACTCTTTTTATCTCTCATCAACTCATTTTGATGTGACGCTGTTAGGCTGTCAAGGGAACTTCTTAACCCAATTTCGATTTCTTTGGGTTCAACATGTAGTTATTGAATATGTCATCCTTGGAATATGTGTGAATGACATTTTATTGTTTTACACTTAATATCCAATTATATTGGGTGTATTTATATTTTTCACACATAATTTTGATATTGATTTATCCTTAATTTAAGGACACCTTTTTTATAAGGGATTTCATCACATTTTACATCCTTATTGAGACTTCATTGTTGTTATGCACCAATTCACTCTTATATGGTGTATATACTCTCCTTTGGAATATTATATCATGAATCCATTTATTCTCATGATATTATAAAGTTCTTATTAAATGTTATTCCTCAATTATTGTATTCAAGTGTCTCTAATTTTGGTAAAAACCCTTTTGACCAAAATATCGCTTCAAATGTTTTAATGATTTGTTCTTATTAATATCCATGTTTTAAAAATGGTTTTAAGGATTTATTTATATGGATATTAATGGTTTAAAATGTTAAAAGCTTCAAGGTGGTATGGGACACTTTGATTCAAAATTCTCCTTATTAATTGTTTTAAATGGTTTTGAAAATGGTTTTTAATGGATTCATTATTTCAATATCCTAAAATGTTATATTGTGATTGAAATGTGGAAATGTTATGTTTCCTTTATTCATGTTTTATGTGATACGATTATGTTATGGTTCTTGGGCATTTTTATGAAGAACGGGTGGTTCCGTGATAAACTAAGGGCGGATGAGCCCGATATAGCTCTCCAATGCATTGGGTAACGCGAAAGAGTGAAACGTTAAGGTTTCTCCGAAGAGATTTTCGGGAATATACTGTGATGGGTATTCCAAATGTAACCAAGAGGGTTACTCCCTACGTAAGAATGTTATGAATGCCTCAAGTTACCTTTATGTCTTATGATTTCTATGATTTATTCATGATTTGATGAGGTAGGTTAAAGTGCCTATGTTTTATGGGTAAATTATGATTTCATTCTTATGTATATATGAACTCATGTTTCCTTTCCATATTTTTATATCCCTTACTGAGATTTTTATGCTCATCCCATGTTTTTGAAATGTTTTTCAGGTCAAGGGAAAGGTACATGATAAGATGATAGAGTCAAGGATGTGTTAAGAAAGAATCCATGTTTTATTTTCAAAATGTTTCCGTTGATGGGAAGAATGAATACGGTCTTTTATGTAACCACTTTGTTTAAATGTGGAATGTAATGCAAGTTTCATGATCTAATTCTCTAAAACTCTAAACCTGAAAAGATCCTCAATGTGTAATCTTGTAATAACTCAAGATTAAGTAAGGTTTAAGGCTGGGGCCATATATTATGTGACCGGTGGGGCCTTCTATAGCCCCTCGACAAATTGGTAGGTCTCACAAGACAAATAGACATGGACCTGGCCACGACCTTTATCATTTCAAGTTATGGTTTTGGCTGACGACTTAATCGTTTTAGTCATCTTGGATGAGATCATGATGGTATATTTATGAATGTCTGAAATAATCACTTTCCTCATTATGAAGCTAGTAATTGAATGTTCATGTAGTTATCTTATTAGTAGAATACCGCTGATAATGTTTTATTATGGAATTATTTACTCAGTTCATTTTTCATCCATAATTATTTCATGTTTATTAATTGTACTGGGATTTTTTTCAATTATTCACCATTATTAATGTTTATGTTCATTATACATTCCACTGTATTTCTTACTTTTATTAAGCATTTGTGTCACAAACTAAATATGGTTTCCATCAAAACTGGTTTCAAACCCGTCCCATTACAAGATCGAAATGGAATTACCTATACCCATGGACTGGCCCATGTTCTCGGGTATCATATATATTGGTTTGGGAATGATTTACCTGAATATGGAAGCATAAAGAATCACAATCAATTGATTAAGCGAATTTTAAAAATTCATACAAAATGAGGGTGATAAAAAATCTAGAACCGAAGACACAGGTTCAAACATACAACAAGATGTCCAAAGACACATTATAATATAATCAAAAGAGCCCCAAGGACTCCCCATGACAATGTGTCACCACCCACAAGCCATCTCCATAATGTCACACCATGGATGGGAACTAACACCATGAACCGACATCACTCAAATCATTTCCATTACCAATGTCAAACGTGACCATGTCTATATACACCCAAGGGGTTTATCTAGGGTTTGATCCAAATCCCAATATAATTCCATCATGAGATTACACAGGGTAAACAATACAATATAAAAGGAATTACATTTTTGATAAACAAGAGTGAGTGGAAATAATTTCTAAAGAATGAAACTTTTAAATGTAAACAGTTTTCAATGTTAATTTTCCATGGATGAGAACATTAAAATAAAACATGTAGGCTACTTTATTTTACATAAAAAACCACCACATTCCCAATATTGATAAACAAGATTCAATGAGCTCAAATCTTAGGAACACCCCTATGTACTATGTAGTCTCGGGCCCCATGTGTTTCATACCTCGGTGTAAAGTAACTATAGAAATATCTATTCTCATGCAATGGAAACTAGTAGGGAATAGACTGATAACCTATTTTTACCCAATCCTAGTCAATATATTTTTTTATTATTGTCTACATTCATTTTTTCTTAGTGAAACATGGAAAAAACCCATCCAGATCACTGGTGTACTAGTACATATCATCCCTCTAAGGTACCTGGGCTTCCACCATTATGGTAAAACCATTAACTCATGATACCTAAATCCAATATAAAATTAAAAAAATTACTTTTTCTATTAACCAAGTCAAAATAGTGTCTTTTCATGATTTTCACCACTTAAACCGCTCAATAAAACCTAGTGAATTTCAATAAAACAACTTTACAAAAATTAACAATTATTTACACCAAAATCACCTTTAAAATCCCACATTGAACACTAGGGGAATACCCATATTCCCAAAAATTTAATTTTTATCTCAAAAACATTTATATAAACCAACTACATGAGTTATAAAACAATCCCAATTGCCATTAAATTTAATCGACATGTAAAACACCAAATTGAGCACCAAATTGTTACCTAAAAATCATTTCCTTAAAAAAAATCACCAAACCATATTTCATAGAAACTATAATTAATAATATGTTTGATAAATAAATTCAGAAAAGCTAACTCATCTAGCATTGATTTTCCATGGAATCATGTGCCACAAGTGTCAAAACACTTGAATCGTGGTGAAAAACTACAATTGCACCAATATCGCACCACAAGGAAGATAAACCAATACCTAACACACACAAAATCTCCAAACAAGGAACAAGTATATACCCTATTTATGAAACCTAGATGTTGGACACTATAAAACATCATGAATATTGAATTAAAACCAAATGAAGATGAAGTAAACCTAGAAGTAATTTACTTATGTGAATTATCTTGAGGTGTCTCCCACAATTCCTCCTTAAAAAATCAGTTCCATGGGAGCTTGAGGGATCTTTGAGAACTCATGTGGATTATAGGGTCTAATTGAGGACTAATTATGTTGCTTATGATTATTTCTGTGAGATAAAAAGGTGAATTTTAAAAATATTTTTAATGACCTGGACACCTTGCATGGTTTGGCTCTACGGTTTAGTAAATTGTGCGCCCAAACTGTGAGTCATGTTCTTGCGACCCCAAATTTGATGTTCTTCCTCAAATTTTATGAGGGTATAAGTGGGAAATCTAGGGGAGGAGATAAAAAAATATACAGGGGAAATACCAAAAAAATAAACCCTTTCGCCCAAAGACTCATCCATCCTAAGTGTATAATCCACCCACAACAGCATACCCCACAAGATGTGCCACTATATGTGTTCCAAATTAATTTCCAAAACACCACATCGTAAAACCTTACCATAAAGAAAAGACAAATCCAAAAACCATCCAATACTTCCAAGAATAATTACATAGATCAAGAACACCTACAAAACCAAATTAAATCACATAAAACCTAGAGACCAAGAGAAAACCAAGAACCGAAATTGGGTTTGAAACAAATGATGGAAATGGAAAATATGGGTGTAAAAATTCTCCACACTATAATGATTTCCTCCCCTGTAATGTCACAACAACACCAAATTCATGAAAAAATACCAAATGTTAGACCAAGATAGATTCCCTTATCTCATTTTCATCCGCCTCCAAAAATACAGACACCTCCAGTTCATCAAACAATGGAAGAGAATACTCCCACCAAAGAAAAACATACCCAACTTACCTGAAACAATAAAAAAAATTCAAACTACATTAAAAAAATAGAAAAATTCAAACACTACAAGGCAATGCTCAAGAAATCCACCTAGAATGATCAAAAAACCCAAATAATGCTACCAGAACCTTAAACAAAACTATTGGGAATTCTCCTTTGCCACATTAACCCATGAAAGAAATTGGTTGAAAGATAGCCTATATAAAGTATACCTCCTACCAATAAAACACCTGGGAGGAAGATAAGTCACAGATATGGGGTGACCCAAATTAACTTCCCACCACAAGGGACAACATAATTTCGGATCAGGAATCAAGACACCAATTGGGGGAGGCCTGAAGGGTCTCCCAAACATAAGGGGTAAACTAACATTAGTCTTTTTCCAAGATAACAGATGTGAGACTGATGATAGGTCTCTCCACTATATGAACTAACCATATTAACTAACCAGTATGATCTATCATGAAATTTCCCCAAAATTTAACGAGTTGGAATAACCTCACATTTAGTCATCACGGTTTAGCAAATCATGCGCTAATAGTAAAAATAATGATATCAAAAGGGGAATCAGTGCATGGTTACAAGGGCCAAGGTGCATGGCCCTGTAGAGACCATGTTGTAGCATGTTTCTCTTATTGCACAGTTTCTGAGTGTGGTTCACGGTTCCTGCTAATCGTGCACAAATAGTGCGAATTAATATTCTTTGACAAAATTTCAATATTTTCTCCAAAAAATCAAAGAAACCCCAAGTGAAAGATATAAACTCAGTCTATAACATAGAACGAGGGTCCTCCCACATCTTCCACCGAATGTGAAAAACTGGAACAAAACCATGACACCAGAGGTTTAGACTATTCCCATATTTCATACTGAGGATAGGAAATTGACCAAAGGTTTGAACATTAACTGGATTTCCCTTGACTATGTGCCAGCTCCACTCTAGGACCTATGGTTGGATCTCAGATGATTGACGAATCTCTTGCCCTGTAGTTAGACATTAGAAACACCCAAACATAAATTATTCTTCCAATGACACAAAAAAATACCCTATGATCATAGATGGTCTCCATGTGAAATGATACATATCGAAACCACTTTACTCCAACCCATAATTTTACCAATAGATGGGATTATAGGAAAAAAATATGTCACCCCTTGTTTCTTCAAATGGGAAACAATAGAATTAATGGAAAAATAGAAACACCATCCTACATAACATTGGATTTTTTAATTCCCTGAAGGCCGACACACATCCAAAAAAAATAGAGACTCTCATAAGATTGAAAAATATTCACCCTTACATTAAAACCAACACATGACATCATGAGGTGTCACTGAATATGTAGAGACTCAGGTTTTTTGCCCTTTCGGACTTTGGAATGTTTCTACGAATAATTCCAGAGCTAGGCGCGAAGACGGCGTGTGATTCCGAGTCCCGGTGTGCCCGGAATTAATTTTATAAAAATATTAAGTATTTTTATACTATGCAAGTGGTGGGGTTGTGATATCACCTAAACGGTAGCTCAGATCGGGAATCTGATGGCACTGTTGCCTCCAAAATGTGTCGTTTACCCTAGGAGAGGTGTAAACATTGTGGGCGCGGGTCTTCAGTGAGAAACGCCACCAGGGGCGTTTTTGTAAATAAGTGTCGAAGTTAGTGGGCGAGCGTTAGCTCGAATAACATATGAACGGAGTCTCGGATGGAAAATCTGAGTCCGCCATTGCATTCAGATCGACGCGTTTACCCTAGGGGTGACCTTACTTTTGTTTGCATCTGGCGTCGGGTCCAAGGCGGTTTTGGCATCGGCGGGCATCTGATATAAATACCACCCCCCCCCTTACTGTTCCTCTCGGCGTTCTTCGTTGTTATTTTCCGCCACTCCGCCGAATCGAGCAAACGAAGCGCCCACGAGCTCGGAATCCGACGGCGGACGTTCTAGGAGCGCGCAGCGGAAGATCTGGAGCGTGGATCTGAGGCAGAACGTTGGTGTTTCGCCCGCAAGGTAGGCGGTTTGAGTTTTGAAATCCCGGGCCCCGTTTATTTGTTGTTTTTCTTCAAATCGTTATAAGGGTTGTATAGTTTGGATCCCAAGGTTTCCAGAAACATGTCTTGGATCTGATTTTGGAGCACCGGGGTGCTCCTAGGGGTCCTCGGATGTTTTCCAGCGGAAATCCCGGATTCCGGCGGCGGCGCGGCGGTTTCCGGCGGCGGCGCGGTGGTTTCCAGCGAGGCTGGCGGTGGTCCGGCCAAGATTTTCTGGGGGTTCTTTAAACCCCCGTAACTCGCAAACCATAACTCGGATTTGCGAGCCGTTTGCGGCGACGCACTCCTTGCGTCGAGACGGACCTTTTGAACTAACTTTGAGGGTTTAAGGTTTCGGGATCGTGGCCCGGGAGTTAGAAACGTCGTATAAAATATTATTATTTTATTATTTTACGACTTCGGGCCGTTGTAACTTCTACTCGGAGCGTCCGATTGACGTGTTGTCAGTGGTGTTGAGACCCTGATGGTACAACGGACTTTTGGATATGGTTTTCGGGTGTTGGTTCTATGAACGGGGTGTGGGCCCCATGAGGCCGGGTTTTGGTGTTTGCGGAGAAATGTAGCTTTTGCACCAGGAGTCTGATTTTGGCGGATGAATAGTCGATCTTGTGTGTTTTTCCGAGGTGATCGTAATGGTGCGATCCGTTCAATGAGTTTCGGAATCTAGGCATGGGCCCCACCCGAGCTGGCCTTTAGTGAATAGTACCTTTTTCACCGGGTGTCCGTTTTGGACGAGCGAGTAGTCGATTCTGCTTGTTTTTCCTATGGGATTGTCCTGGTATGGTTCGCTCGATGAGTTTTGGGATCATTGTGTGGGCCCCGCACGGGCTAGCTATGTTGAATAGTGTCTTTTTCACCAGTGCTCCGTTTCGGGCGAGTAAACAGCCTATACTGCGTGTTTTTCCGCGTGGAACGCGATGGTGGCCTCGGTTTTGGCCTAGGAGATGCGTAATATGGCATTGTGGTGGGTCGCTCGGGTTAGCGACGTTTGGACCTGCAGTGGTTGAGGGTTCTCCCTTGGTTCGTTCCTACGAGTGTTCGTGTGGCATCACAACCTTCGTATGGGTTTGTGATCCTCTCGATGGGATGTTTTAAACTGTTAGAGTTGTGGTATCCCTCTGGTGGGCCCGGAGTGGATCCTCTAGCATCTTTACCCTAGATTGGGTTCTTGGTATCACCATGACCACTTATTTACTGGCGGTGATCCCCTATCAAGCTGGTTAACCCCTTAGGGTTTGTGGCATCATTGGAAATATGATCCCCTACGCGGTGGGCCATGCTTAGTAGGGTTGTGGCATCATCGGGTATACGATCCCCTACTCAGCATGTTTTTTAGAGTAGGGTAACGATATCGTAGGTTATGCAATCCACTACTCAGCACGTGGTTTCGATAGGGTTGCGACATTGTCGGTTCGATCCCCTAAATCGTGAGTTATACCAGATAGGGTTCCGGTATCGTCGTGACCATCTTCATATGGACGATGATCCTCTATCTGAGTGTGGAGTTTCTGTCGAGTTCCAGATCGGGTTGTGGTATCCCCCAATGGATCTAGGGTGTGATCCCCTATCTGTGAGAACTACGTATGCCAGATCGGGTCGTGGTATCCCCCAGCGGACCCTGGGAGTGATCCCTTATCTGTGAGCTACGTATACCGGAGTGGGTCTTGGTATCCCCTAGCAGACCCTAGCGGCGATCCCCTATCCGAGGAGTTTGAAGGTTTTGTTGTTTCAGCGCTGTTTCCTCTATGATGTTATCCAACTAGCGTGGTCTCTCGGGTGAGCGTCTGAGATGTTTGTTTGGGACCTGATGGAGTGTATCTCTCGGATGAGTGTCATCTGGTATGACAGTGATCATGGGGTGTACTCTCCTGGTTGGGACAGTAGCTGGTGATGAGGTCAGTACCTCTTGTGGCTTTGTGGCATTAGCTGAGTATATCTGGATTGTTTAAGGTGTATATATGGGCATACACTTGAGCTGAGCTGACTAGTTATGTTTAGCCGAGGATGGTCACGAGATGGAGTTTCTCACTCTTCTGGGTTCCCTCTGGCTCGGTTGAGTAGACTGTTGCCTTTCAGTTGCTCCCTTGGGTTTGGGTTTTTGGGGTGCCTACTGAGTATGTTTATACTCACCCCTGCACGGGCTTTTCCCACACATGTTTGTGTCTTGTGCAGACCACATGCCTTTTGACGGAGTCCCAGGATGACCCGGAGCAGGCGGAGCTTAGTGAGCGAGTGGACCGTGGTGTCTACCGGAGATGTGCCGAGGGATCATTCTGGTGAGTGTTTGTGGTAGTGTTCCCCTTCTTCAGAGCAGGTTGGACGTGCTTTGTAGTTTTCTTTGGTGGGCCCTGTTTTTCCCTTTGTACTTTTGCTGTTGCACTCTGGTTTAGGATAGATTGTATACATGCATTTACTTTCCAGTTTCTATATCTCTTCACTGTTGAATGGAGGTGTTTGTGGGTGCGTGTGTACATGTACCTTAGGCTAATGTCTCCCATGTGTGTGATAGCCTACTCGGCGCTAGTCGCCAGCCCCTGGCCTATTGGAGGCGGGCTTGGGGAGTCGCGGCTCGAGCCCCGTTGGGTCGTGACGTGACAGAGTGGTATCAGAGGAGGTTCCACCTTTGGGTTCTCAGAGCGTAGCTGGTCTAGCTGTGAGTTTGGTTTGGGTTGCATATCGGTAGTGTTTGTGTGTTTTGAGTTCGGCTTTCAGGCCAGGGACTCCAGTGTTGGTGCGACGACCGATGTATCCATACACCAGGACTCTGATAACCTACCTTTCGACTCGGTACATTCGTACACTGGTCGTGGGGACATAATGGTACATGCATCATATAGGATTGGGTTTTTGGTTTTTCCTTGTCCTTCTTGAGTCAGATCTCTAGATATACTCTTGACCGTGGTGCGTCTTGAATGTATTTTTGGATGCCTCCACGATGACAGCCAACGAGGGTTCCGTAGAAGGATTGTGTTGATGACCCGCCCCGTGTAGTGGCTATGGAGTAGGGTGCAGGTTCTGAGGTTGGACCCCCAGGTGGTCTGCTAGTGGAGCCACCACCTGTCGAGCAGTTGGTTGTGCCGGTGGTGCAGGACGAGGTTGCGCGCAGGCTGAGTGCGCTGTGCGAGTTCCAGAGGCAGCGACCTCTGAAGTTCTGGGGTGATCCAGACCCCCAGGCAGCTGATGATTGGCTTGAGGCAGTCACCCAAGTTTTCCGCCTAGTGAAGACACCTCCAGATCAGATGGTGGTCCTAGCGGCGGGCCTTCTACATGGTTCTTCCGGGCGATGGTGGAGTTTGGTGATGCAGTCCCATGATGTGGAGACGCTCACATGGGTAGAGTTTGAGTGGCTCTTCAGGGAGGAGTTCTATCCGGTGACGCTGAGGTCAGTGTGGATCCAGGAGATTCTGCAGCTTCGTCAGGAGAGCATGACTGTGTCGGAGTACTCAGCGAGGTTTACAGACCTGTCGCACTACTCCCTGGATATGGTTCGAGACCCGTTCTTTAGGGCTCGGACCTTCGAGAAGGGCATACGCAGGGACCTCCGAGCAGGTGTGGTTTCCTTGTGCCTTCCCACTTATGCTGGAGTGCTGGAGCAAGCGTTGGTGGTGGAGAGTTTTTTGGCTGAGCATTTTCCCCCTGTTAGTGCTGGGCACTCAAGGGCTGATACTTTTTCAGTTGGATCAGCATCTGGTAGCTGACGATAGCCTCAAGGGTCTGGACATGGCAGACATTTCAGGAGGCGACCCCAGGATGGAGGATCTAAGCCTCAGGGCTCACAGGGCTCGCAGGCCAGTTTTGGTCAGCCGCAAGAGAGGCGGTGTTACGCTTGCGATGGTCGGGGACATCTTGCTAGAGATTGTCCGACCCGACGTGCTGCTGAGAGGGAGCCGGTCGATTGACCGCCTTGGCAGAGGCAGCGTCTCGAGCAAGGAGGTCCGCAGGGCGGCGGACGTGGCGGCGGAGCTGGTGCAGCAGGAGGAGGTGGTAGGCAGTATCAGTTTCCACCACCCCCACCCCCAGGTGGACCACGCCAAGCTTAGGGAGCTAGTGGTCGAGGGCGAGGACAGTAGCATGCCCTGAAGGCTGTTGACCCAGAGGCACCGCAGATGGATAGAGGTACACCTTGTGTCTTTTCTACTTACTGCAGTAGTTTGATAGACACTGTTTAGTGGTACCCTCCTTTTTGTTGTTTTCTCGAGTTTTGTTTAGGGCGTTGGTAAGACCCTGTGTGGGTGTTGATCGACATGCTACGAATGCGTGAGGAGGAGGGATCCTTTCCCCACCGAGACGCGTTTTTGGTGACGCGATTAAAACCGTGTGGGCGAGTCAGTGCCGCCCAACGCGGATAGTATTGAGATGTGGCGAATGAGTCCCTCTGACTTATGCGTTCGGGCATGAGTGTTAGTTGGTGAGCTTGCTGGTGTGTGAGACCCAGTTGAGAGTCCAGTCGCTTTCCTTGTGCCTAGGTCTTTTCGGCGACGAAATGTTCTAGGGGGGGGGATGTAGCTACATAGGTTTGTTGGACCTGCCAGACTTTGGAATGTTTCTACGAATAATTCCAGAGTTAGGCGCGAAGACGGCGTGCGATTCCGAGTCCCAGTGTGCCCGGAATTAATTTTATAATAATATTAAGTATTTTTATACTATGCACATGGATGGGATGTGATATCTCCTAAACGGTAGCTCAGATCGGGAATCTGAGGGCACAGTTGCGTCCGAAATGTACCGTTTATCCTAGGCGGGGTGTAAACATTGCGGGCGCGGGCCTACGGTGAGAAACGCCACCAGAGGCATTTTCGTAAATAAGTGGCGAAGTTAGTGGGAGAGCGTCGGCACGAATAACTTCTGAACGGAGTCTCGAATGGAAAATCTGAGTCCGCCGTTGCGTTCAGAACGGCTCGTTTACCCTAGGGGTGACCTTACTTTTGTTCGCATCAGGCGTTGGGTCCGAGGCGGGTTTGGTGTCAGCGGGCGGCTGATATAAATATCAGCCCCCCCCCCCTTTACCGTTCCTCTCGGCGTTCTTCACCGTTCTTTGCCACCACTCCGCCGAATCGAGCAAACGAAGCGCCCACGAGCTCGGAATTCGACGGCGGACGTTCCAGGAGCGCGCAGTGGAATCTCTGGAGTGCGGATCTGAGGCAGAACGTCGGCATTTCACCCGCGAGGTAGGCGGTTAGAGTTTTGCAATCCCAGTCCCCGTTTATTTGTTTTTTTTCTTCAAATTGTTATAAGGGTTGTATAGTCTGGGTCCTGAGGTTTCCGAAACATGTTTCGGATCTGATTTTGGAGCACAGGGGTGCTCCCGGGGGTCCCCGGAAGTTTTACGGCGGAAACCCCGGATTCCGGCGGCGGCCACGGCGGAATATGGTGAGGCAGGGCAGCGGCGCAGCGGTGGCGCGGCAGTTTCTAGCAGTGGCGGCGGCAGCGCGGCGGAATCCGGCAGCGGCACGGTGGTTTCTGGCGAGGCTGGCGGTGGTACGACCAGGATTTTCCGGTGGTTCTTTAAACCCCCGTAACTCGCAAACCGTTACTCCGATTTGCATTCCGTTTGCGGTGACGCGCTCCTTGCGTCGAGAAGGACTTTTTGAACTCACTTTGAGGGTTTAAGGGTCCTAGATCTTGGCTCGGGAGTTAGAAACGTCTTATAAAATAATAATATTTTTTTATTTTACGACTTCAGGCCATTGTAACATCTACCCGGAGCGTCCGATTGACGTGCCGTTATTGGCATTGAGACCCTGATGGTACAACGGACTTTTGATATGGTTTCTGGGTGTTGGGTCTGTGAATGGGGTGTGGGCCCCACGAGGCCGGGTTTTGGCGTTTGCGGAGAAATGCAGCTATTGCACCAGGAGTCCGATTTTGGCGGATGAATAGTCGATCCTGTGTGTTTTTCCAAGGGGATCGCAATGGTGCGATCCGTTCGATGAGTTTTGGAATCCAGGCATGGGCCCCACCTGAGTTGGCATTTGGTGAATAGTACCTTTTTCACCGGGTGTCCGTTTTGGACGAGCGAGTAGTCGATTCCGCTTGTTTTTCCGAGGGGATTGTCGTGGTATGGTCCACTCGATGAGTTTTGGGATCGTTGTGGGGGCCCCTCAAGGGCTAGCAACGGTGAATAGTTTCTTTTTCACCGGTGCTCTGTTTCGGGCGAGTAAATAGCCTATGCTACGTGTTTTTCCGCGTGGAACGCAATGGTGGCCTCGGTTTTGGCCTAGGAGATGCGCAGTGTGGCGTTGTGGCGGGTCGCTCGGGTTAGCGATGTTTGGACCAGCAGTGGTTGAGGGTTATCCCTTGGTTCGTTCCTACGAGTGTTCGTGTGGCATCACAACCTTCGAATGGGTTTGTGATCCTCTCGATGGGATGTTTTAAACTGTTAGAGTTGTGGTATCCCTCGGGTGGGCCCGGAGTGGATCCTCTAGCATCTTTACCCTAGATTGGGTTCTTGGTATCACCATGACCGCTTATTTACTGGCGGTGATCCCCTATCAAGCTGGTTAACCCCTTAGGGTTTGTGGCATCATTGGAAATATGATCCCCTACGCGGTGGGCCATGCTTAGTAGGGTTGTGTCATCGTCGGGTATACGATCCCCTACTCAGCATGTTTTTTAGAGTAGGCTAACGGTATCGTAGGTTATGCAATCCACTACTCAGCACGTGGTTTCGATAGGGTTGCGACATTGTCGGTTCGATCCCCTCCATCGTGAGTTATACCAGATAGGGTTCAGGTATCGTCGTTACCATCTTCATATGGATGATGATCCTCTATCTGAGTGTGGAGTTTCTGTCGAGTGCCAGATCGGGTTGTGGTATCCCCCAATGGATCTTGGGTGTGATCCCCTATCTGTGAGAACTACGTATGCCAGATCGGGTCGTGGTATCCCCCAGCGGACCCTGGGAGTGATCCCTTATCTGTGAGCTACGTATACCGGAGTGGGTCTTGGTATCCCCTAGCGGACCCTAGCGGCGATCCCCTATCCGAGGAGTTTGAAGGTTTTGTTGTTTCAGCGCTGTTTCCTCTATGATGTTATCCAACTAGCGTGGTCTCTCGGGTGAGCGTCTGAGATGTTTGTTTGGGACCCGATGGTGTGTATCTCTCGGATGAGTGTCATCTGGTATGACAGTGATCATGGGGTGTACTCTCCTGCTTGGGACAGTTGCTGGTGATGAGGTCAGTACCTCTTGTTGCTTTATGGCGTGAGATGAGTATATCTGGATTGTTTAAGGTGTATGTATGGGCATACACCTGAGCTGAGCTGACTAGTTTTGTTTAGCCGAGGATGGTCACGAGATGGAGTTTCTCTCTTGTCTGGGTTCCCTCTGGCTCGGTTGAGCGGACTGTTGCCTTTCAGTTTCTCCCTTGGGTTTTGGGTTTTTGGGGTGCCTACTGAGTATGTTTATACTCACCCCTGCACGGGCTTTGCCCGCACATGTTTGTGTGTTGTGTAGACCACAGGCATTTTGACGGAGTCCCAGGAGGACCCGGAGCAGGCGGAGCATAGTGAGCGAGTGGACCGGGGTTTCTACCGGAGATGTCCCAAGGGATCTTTCCGGCGGGTGTTTGTGGCAGCGTTCCCCTTCTTCGGAGCAGGTTGGACGTGCTTTGTAGTTTTCATTGGTGGGCCCTGTTTTTCCCTTTGTACTTTTGCTGTTGCACTCTGGTTTGGGATAGATTGTATGCATTCATTTAAATTCTAGTTTCTATATCTCTGCACTATTGCATGGAGGTGTTTGTGGGTGCATGTGTACAGGTACCTTAGGCTAATCCCTCCCATGTGTGTGATAGCCTACTCGGCGCTAGTCGCCAGCCCCTAGCCTATTGGATGTGGGCTTGAGGAGTCGCGGCTTGAGCCTCGTTGGGTCGGGTCGTGACAGAATATGAAAGTTGTGGTTATAAAAACCCTCAGAGAGGGACCTTATTTCTAGTCTAAAACAACACACGATTCCATCACGCGTCCTTAACAGCCACTCTTGGCCATATTTTCCTCACTGGTGGCCTAAAATTATCTCTTTCTTCGAAGGGATTAAAGAAAGTCACAAAGTCCCTTTAAGACATAACTCTACACTGAAAACCCAAAACTACATTCACCATCAACAACTCAGGAAACATAAGAAACTAAGGTCTATTTCAACCTCTCATAGCCACTCTCCCACTACATGTGTGTCCACATAACTGAAAACGATGATGAGTAAAATCAATATCCAAATCTCAAGAAGAAATTCCTTATGTTAATAAAATAGATGATCATCCAATAGTGAATAACCTTGGGCCACAAATGAATCATCCAATAACACATTGTTGGGATGTACGCTAGCCAACAAGAAAACCCAAGGACATTATAAAAATGGTCATTTGATCACAACATACCACATACCTGAGCTAAACACATCAGTTGAGCCACTACAATGTCCTCCCATACATTTTGTCAAAAATAGACCACTGATTAATGCTTCATTCCAAATTATCAATGAAACACAAACCCGAAACATAGTTTAGACAATATGGGTTTATGAACTCAAAAAATCCCACAATAAAAATCTTTAAAATACATAATTCACCCCACCCAATTACACATTAACAAAACACAACACATTCCTTAAAAATAAATCTTAAAAAAATCGTGTTGGTGGGTTGTGAAAATACTAAGGGTATCTCAAGAACCTCACATAAGCATGTTCACATGCCACACTAGGCACCCACCTCATATCCATCCTAAAATCCATCAATTCATGCCATTAATCATCCATATTCCCATATAAACCCATGTATGTGGTCATCTTAGATAAAAAGAAATGCAAAAACCAAACCGTTCCTCTTTCTAAAATTAAAACCGTTTTAATGACCATTATTATTTCTCAAACCCGCTTACCATAAAATCAATGAACAATTTAAATCATAAAAAGAAATTTACAAAATCAGCCATAATTTAATAAAAACACAATTTCATGCTTTGAAAACCCATTTAATAATATTTTGTCCCATTTCAATACACTTATAATTTAATGAAAATATAAATTATTAAATATCTATTAAATTAAGAACTATAATCTTTTAATTTAAAAACAAGGTTATAAAATTTCATAAATCTATTCCAATACTCAATAGTTTACAAATCAAAATCCATATTACAACCCCAATAATAAAATAGAGACTACTTAATTAAATTCAAATCACTTTTCTGTGGTTTAGAAAAATCTACTCAAAAAACATTTCCAAACCCCCTATAACATAATTCATACTATCAAAAGAGGTGTAAAAAATAATTCACCATTTGAAAAAAGTTACAGAAATTTTATTTCTATAAATTCATAACTAAAACCATTATCACTTCACTATAAAATCACTTCACAAAAATTCACACACCTAAAAATCAATTAATTTTTTATTTAGAAACTATGTTTCCATGATTTCAAAACATAGAGATACAAGACAATGTGAGAGGAAACTAGTGTCAGTGGGTGACTTGGACAAACGGTTGGTGTCCTTATTCCAATCACTTCATTTTCATAGAGATTTTTTTTTGGGAAATATCCCTATCTCCACATGGTATGCCAATTCCTCCGAGTTCACTGGGACCATTAAACCGACTCTCTTTTAATTTCTCCCCAATCATCCATTAACCGTGAGAAATAATGAACTTAGATAAAATCCGACATCCCATGTGGATTTGAATCCCATAATGAGGTTTGATGGCTAGGCACACTACTGATATCCAGACTTTCATGTTTCAACAATCCTAGATCTAGACTATCCCAAATATTTCCCCAATTGAACAAGACCCAAAAAAGTGAACCTCATTTTATATAATATTGTCGTGAAACAATTTTGGTCACCATGAAATCCAGCACAATGCTGAGACCGTGACAATGCCTGATGGGTGTTCCCTATCCCCACGGGCTAGCACAAGTGACCAGGCATCTTATATTTTTGTTTAGTAATGATTTACCTGAATTTTGAAGCATAAATCCTCAAAAAAATCATTTAACATAATCAGAAAAATTCATTCCAAATGAGGTTTATAAAAAATCCATAACCAAATAAAAAGGTTTAAACCCATAACAAGCGGTGAAAAGACACATTAAAATAGTATAAAAACAACCCAAAGGACTCTACATGACAAGGGGTCACCACTGACATGTCATCACCACAATGTTGCACCATGGATGAGAACAAACACCCAAAACTGCCATCACCCAAAGCTTTTCCTTTACATGTGTAAAAAATGAAAATTACTACGTAAACACAAGTGTATTATGTTGTGTGTGAGACTAATCCAAATAGGATACTACCAAAATATTCTATAGGGTAAACAATAAAAGATAAAAATCATATGATTTTTGATAATCAAGAGGTAGTGGGAATGAATTCTAATGAATGAAACTTTTAAATGAAAACATTTTTCAAGGGTAATTTTCCATGGATGAGTACATTACAATAATAAATGAAGGATACTGAATTATCTAGAAATAATCCACCACATTACAATGATAGATACACAAGAGTATATGATCACCAATCTTGGGAATACCCCTAGGAAGTATATAGTCTCTGGCCCCACGTACCTCAAACCTCAGTGTAATGTAACCATTGAAAAATCTATTCTCATGCATGAAACACTACCTAATATTAACGTACATAGAAATTACATTACTTTTGAGGAATACTTAGTACATAACAAAAACACACATACAAGGACCGTAATAGTTTAGTGTCTTTGGAAACTCGGAATATAATCTTCTAATCGTGGTGAATGATCTTCAACATCTCCCATAAAGATCTTCTTCTTTTTTTAACCTAAATCCTTTCATTATATCCTGGGGAAAAGAAAACATAAAAGGGGGTGAGATCAAATTCTCAGTAGGTGTAAACAAAATATATTTCAATCACATCATATTCATAAGAACATAACATTTTGGAAATCTTAACCTGCAAAAGAGAGCATAATTTCATAACATGGGATAAATCATAGTAGTGAAATGAAATCCCAATAATCATAACATAAAACATGAAACTTTGTGTCATACACACATAATCATATAGAATCATTTATTATTAGTCAAGACTCATTACCAAGACTATCTTAGTGGACAAAGTCCCTTTCTAAACCGAGTTCACTCCTCGTTTCAGTCCTGTTTCATTGAACCGGTATAACCTACCATTCCAGCCATGTCTATCTCATGAGATATAAAATCTTTACCCAATGCATTGGAGGAAGATATAGGTCCCACACATCTCATAATTATACCATTTTTATGTGTGCCACAAAATCATAAATCATACATCATTGCATAACCCATGTAATAAAAATGGGATTCTTAAAAAACATGACATCATAAAACATTTCATATAAGATAAAGTAATTCATAAAAATAATTCCATCACAACATAATCAGATCAATGTAATAATAGGGATAGAAACAGAACCCTATATTATCTTAGATGGAAAATAATTTTGATAAAACACATGAACTCCATTCTTGAGGAAAATATCCTTTCTTCTTCAAAAACATTTTCCTTTCTTAACATGTCATACAATTTTAAACTAAAAGAAGTTGATTAAAAATAAACATGAAAACTTGTAAATGAAGCTTCTAGGAAATAATGTTTTAAAATTCCTTTCATTCCATATAAGTTAAAAAAAACATTCTTCTCGTACATTTGTCAGAAAAGTCAAAAAGTACCTCGTACGAAAAACGACAAAAGATTCCTTTGATATCTTTTAATAAAAACTCACCGAAGGGTAAAATTGATTATAAACTGTTGTAGAAGGATATAAATATTAAATATTGGGGAAAATTGATGTGGATGATAAAATACACCCCAGTAAATTTCAAAGTATAAACAATCTCGAATAAAAATGAGATTGTGATATTTCCCTTACCTTAGGTCTGATTTGCTTCGTAAGTGTCCGAACCTCCTCTTCTTTGAAGCACCTCTTTGAGACCTCCTTTTAGGGAACTAAAATTGGTCTTTGAAGAAGACCAAAACCTCTAGGATGTTTCTAGGGAAGTGGAGAGGAGAAATTGGCAGGGGTTGGCCGAGCTTGAAAGCTCAACGTTGTGCGAGGAAGAGGGAGGAGGAGGTTCCCTTTTATAAAGTAGGAGAGGGGTACCTTTGGAATAACTAAAACTATTATTTTATTATAAAGTCAAATTCGGTTTTAAATAGCTCCAAATTGATTTATTTAGAAGCTATGGTGGGGATGGGACGAAATCCTCTCATCCAATAGAATTTAGACAAGTTTAGGTTCCTATTTTAACCTTATCATTTAGATTTAACATTAAGTTAAATAATTTTAATTTTACCGTGACTTCTTGTGTTCTTATACTATAAGGTTAATAAACGTACTATAAGAATCTAAACGAACCCCAAGTTGTTTATTATTAATATATATATCCTTATCTGTGTTATTTGGCTGAACCATATATTTTTAAGAATAAAATAACAATTAATATTATAATATTTGTTTTAAAAACTATTTTATGTCAATTTTGACACTATTTAGTAATTGATTTTTTTGAAAATCATAACAGTATTATTAGTTCAAAAAAAGTTAATTAAATCAATAATAACTTGTCATATTAACCTATAAAATTAGTTTAATTCATAAAAAGTCTTAAATTACATTTATTTGGGTATTTATAACATCAATTATGTCAATATTTCATTACTAAGACAATTACTGAATCATCCTTGTGTCATAATAAATGATAATTATTTAATCCCTAAAAATACTAAATAAATTCCTATGATGTAGATAATTGTATTATATTTCTAGATACTATTCATTTTCTAAGTTTCATGAAGTTTATCACTAAATTAAAATTATTATACTTATAAGATTTAAGAAAGTGACATGTTGTCACATTCATTGGTTTTAATAATAATTAAATTATTTTCATGGACCAAAGTCCATTAAATGAATATAATCCGACAATTAGGTGATATGGGTCAACTTTTAGTCATCCAATAAGATTTTGACATGTGTTAGGGTAATTTTATAATATTATATTTACCCTTAATTACCCGATTTACCGTTAACAATGGTAAATAAAATTTACCGTAGTTACTATTCATAATACCCAAAAATAAAAAGTAGCTTATTAACATAATTTGGACCCACTTATTTCAAATATGGAATCCATTTTTCCAAATTCAATACAAAACATTTGCAGAAATTAAATTAAAATTAATCCAGTTGTCGAAAGACAAATTTGTTTTTCTTTAAAACATTGCAAAAGATTGAATTGATTTAACTTAAGAATTTAATCTAAAATAAATGATAATGACCTACATTATATTAAATGGTAAAAATATATTATATTTATACTCTAAAACCATTCAATATTATAATTTAACCATATAAATTTTTACGATGAAAAAAGTAGTTTTTAATTAAAATATAGCGTGTTTTTATTATTCATCAAAATATAAAAGTTACCAGAATAATATGAAAAATTTATCCAAAGTAATTTTTTTTATTTATTCCAAATAAGAATTTTATTTTTCCAAATTGAACTTATAAAGATGTCAAAACTAGATTTAAAGTGGCTCCGCCATCAAAAGATGGCAAAACTGCATTTTTTTAAAAATACTTATTTTACCCGAAAAAATTATTTTTTTCATATACCATGTTCTAGAAAATGTGTAAGATGAATAATATTGTTATAAAATTCAAAATTTAGTTAATAATATTCATAATGGCTAGTTCATAATAATATTATAATAATATATCGTTGTTTAGTAAAACTTGGTATTGCGTACAACACACGCTATCGAGGAAGGTCGCGATTGCGTGTAATGCAAGCCAAGTCAGGGTTGTGTGTTGTGCAAGAATCATTCATTGTTTTGTATAATGGAATCCAAACATATTTCATTTATACATTGAATATATATATATACTCAATGTTGCGTAGAATAACTATTATCAAAATTGTGTGTAACACGATCCAATAATAGTGTTGCGTATACTGCAAGCTAATACGGTGTTGCGTATAGCGCAAGGTAATCTCGGTGTAGCATACAACACAAGACATTAATGAAATTAATAGAATATTTTTCATAAAATCTTTGGGTGTTATATTCTACCCCCCTTAAAATTAATTTCTCCCTCAAAATTCGTCGGGGTTATAAATGGTTTACTACTCGAAAGTTTGTTTAATAGAAACCCACAACGTAAAAAGGAATACCAAAACGTGGCTTTAAAAACTAAAGTATGAAATTTAATGGTTACCCAAATTAACTCATCACTGGGTTTCCATGTAGGAGAACATAGGTGAAAATATGGATATGGAAGAAAAATCTAACCATCAAGTTCTGATGGAGAGTGGTAGAGAACATGGCTATGAAAAAGCCAACAATCACAAAGCTATTGATTTGTGATGATCTAAGGTACCATCTGATTCATCAGATATAAGGGAACTAGGACAACATTTTTGGATTTCAAGATCATTTCCCTAAGGTTGATGAAATTGGAATTAGAAGAAATACTTTCGTGATTTTGGTATAGTCTCACAGTTAGTCGTTCTTTGGACAATTTCCAATTCATCTCTTAACGAAATGTAGTTGAATTTGTTATTCGTGATGTGTTAGCAGATCATGTGATAGAATGAGGGGTCATTCCATCTGTCTCAAACAAAAGGTTATAAAAGTTATCAAAAAAATATGGAAGTCCATCTATAGTGAGATTAATCATATATGGTTCCTAAAATGGACATATAATTCTTATATTATACTACTTAATATAATAAAACTAGTTTCTACTAAACATGGAATTCCTGTAGGCCAGTGGTAGGTGATAAAGGCCAGTCGCACTTTGGTTGTGGGTTCGATTCCCACATCCTTGTCCGACACAGATGGGTTGTCGCCCGTCCTACAGGTTGTCCTTTTCTAAAGCTATATTACTATAACATCCCATCAACAATATAAAAAAAAAGTTTTATCCTTAAACATTACTAACTTATGTCTAACATAATCCATTCCAATCTTTAGGATTATCTTAAATACTTCGGTCTAAGCTCCTAGTATAAAGAAAATGATCACGTGAATTCCATCATTTATCCCCCTTATATCATAAGATATATCTTGTTGATCAAATTACAAACATGTGAATACCTTAATCATGTATTCTCTTGATGAATAAATATCCATTGAACCTTAGTGAAAACATTAATGCAGTTAAAAGTTAAAACTTTCCACATAACAAAATTCCCAAAATTATATATACTCAAATCATGATATCACTTAGTCCTTATATCAATCATGAGCTCATGAATACTATCAAACATATTAAATTCTCTTTATCCCTTCATTATGTGCATATCATCCGCCTTCCAAAAATATTTCAATCACTTTTCATTGTTACCGATGCCATAAAATTATTGAGAACCACAATAGACCAAAACACAAATATTCCAATATTCCACGATACTATATACATCATTATTCTGGAATCTCATTTCATAAACACTTAATCATTCCACCACATCGTTGTTATATTCAACATCACCAATGGTGACTGCATGTGACTTCCCATTGTCATTTTCCTTAAGTGGTTTCTCATGTCGATCATCTCTAACCCTTGGATTAGGGCATTTATTAGCATAATTCCCCATTTCCTTGCAGTTTAAGCATTGAAGTGTAGTAGGTTCATTCTGTGTATCCCTTCCTTTGTTTGCATCATTAGGCATCTTCTTCCCATCATTGCGGCATTCAAATGCCCGATGACCTTCCTTTCCACATTTGAAACATTTACATTCCCTTTTAAGACAATCTCCACCATGCTTCTTTCCACACTTTGAGCATAAGGAAACATTCATCTTCTTTTCACCATTATTCTGAGATTTCTCCTTGAACTCCATCTTTCGTTTATAGTCAAAACTATGAGATGTATAAGTAACAAAAACTTCCATTTCTACATTGATAGCACAACGCACAATTTATTCATAGCTACTGATGTCTCTTATAGCTAATTCCCTTCCACGATTTGGTTTTAAGCCACTGAAGAATCGATCAACTTTACTTTCAGGTTGGATGATAAATCCAGATGCATACCTTGGAAGCCTTGTAAAATTATCTTCATATATACCAACAAATTGATCATCCTTTTGCTTTAGTTCAAGAAACTTCTTCTCCATCATTGTTCGAAGAATACGAGGGAAGTACTTATTGAAATATATGTTCTTGAACTCGTCCCATTCCATTGACTCAATTTCATCTCTTTGCCTCTTATTCTTGATAAGATTCCACCATTGATCAGCTTCACCTTCCAAATGATATACTGATAAGATGACTTTATCATGTACAGAACATTAAAGAACTGAAAATAACTTTTCAGTGGTACTGATCCATTGTTCAGCAACAAGTGGATCAGAAGACCCACTGAATGAAGGTGGACGCTGCCTAATGAACTACTCTATATAATATTGTTCCCTTCTATGCTCATTTGGAAGTCTGGAATGATTCATAGCTTGTGTAAGTATAGCAATAAGATTTTCCACTCCATCTCCCATAACATTTGTTTGTTCAGGAGGAAAATCATTGCATTGATCAACATAGTTCCTTCGGGTTCTAGCTATCGTCTAAAACCCAAAAAGAATAGTGTGAGAGGAAAAAATCATGCTAGGGAAAACAACATAATAAAGGGGGAGTACATTCAATATCTAGCATCTTAGGTTTAATTCTAAGATCGTTAGTGCAATTATAGGACTATAACCTATACTTATACTTAACCTTAGGGACATCCCTAGACATACCTTAGAAATATCTCTAGGGATCTCACTAAAGTTCTCGCACCCTAGTTTCCAAAGGTTGACTAAACCTTTCCTCTGATACCAACTGTAGAGACCCGAAGCTTAACGTACATAGACATTACATTACTTTTGCGGAATACTTTGTACATAACAAAAACAAACACACAAGGACCGTAATAGTTTAGTGTCTTTGGAAACTCGGAATATAATCTTCTAATCGTGGTGAAAGATCATCAACATCTCCCATAAAGATCTTCTTCTTTCTTTTTAACCTAAATCCTTTCATTATATCCTGGGGAAAAGAAAACATAAAAGGGGGTGATCTCAAATGCTTAGTAAGGGTAAACAAAATAAATATCAATCACATCATATTCATAAGAACATAACATTTTGGAAATCTAAACCTGCAAAAGAGAGCATAATTTCATAACATGGGATAATTCATAGTAGTGAAATGAAATCCCAATAATCATAACATAAAACATGAAACTTTGAGGCATACAAACATAATCATATAGAACCATTTCTTATTAGTCAAGACTCATTTCCAAGACTATCTTAGTGGAAAAAGTCCCTTTCTGAACCGAGTTCACTCCTTATTTCAGTCCTATTTTACTGAACCAGTATAACCTACCATTCCAGCCAAGTCTATCTCATGAGATATAAAATCTTTACCCAATGCATTGAAGGGAGATATAGGTCCCACCCATCTAAGAATGATACCATTCTTATGTGTGCCACAAAATCATAAATCATACATCATTGCATAACCCATGTAATAAAAATGGGATTCTTAAACAACATGACATCATAAAACATTTCATATAAGATAACGAAATTCATACAAATAATTCCATCATAACATAATAAAATCAATGTAATAATAGGGATAGAAATAGAACCTTATATTATCTTAGATGGAAAATAATTTTGATAAAACACTTGAACTCCATTCTTGAGAAAAATATCCTTTCTACTTCAAAAACATTTTCCTTTCTTAACATGTCATAAAATTTAAATCTAAAAGAAGTAGATTAAAAATAAACTTGAAAACTTGTAAAGGAAGTTTCTTGGAAATAATGTTTTAAAAATACATTCATGCCGTATAAGTTAAAAAATACAATTTTCTCGTACTTTTTTCGAAAAAGTCAAAAAGTACCTCGTATGAAAAACGACAAAAGATTCCTTTCATATCTTTTAATAAAAACTCACCGAAGGGTAAAATTGAATATAAACTATTGTAGAAGGATATAAATATTAAATATTGAGGAAAAATTGATGTGGATGATAAAATACACCCCAGTAAATTTCAATGTATAAACAATCTCGGATAAAAATGAGATTGTGATATTTCCCTTACCTTAGGTCTGATTTGCTTCGTAAGTGTTCGAACCTCCTCTTCTTTGAAGCGCCTCTTTGAGACCTCCTATTAGGGAACTAAAATAGGTCTTTGAAGAAGTCCAGAACCTCAAGGATGTTTCTAGGGAATTGGAGAGAAGAAATTGGTAGTGGTTGTCTGAGCATGAAGGCTCAAGGTGGTGTGAGGAAGAGGGAGGAGGAGGTGCCCTTTTATAAGGGATGAGAGGGGTACCTTTTGAATAACTAAAACTAATATTTTATTATAAAGTAAAATTCGGTTTTAAATGGCTCCAAATTGATTTATTTAGAAGCTAAGGTGGGGATGGGTCTAAATCCTCTCATCCCATAGAATTTAGACATGTTTAGGTTCCTATTTTAACCTTATCATTTAGATTTAACATTAAGTTAAATAATTTTACTTTTACTCTGTCTTCTTGTGTTCTTATACTATAAGGTTAATAAATATACTATAAGAAGCCAAACGAACCCCAAGTTGTTTATTATTAATATATATAACCTTATCTAAGTCATTTGGCCGAACCTTATATTTTTAGGAATAAAATAACAATTAATAATATAATATTTGTTTTAAAAACTCTTTTATGTCAATTTTGACACTATTTAGTAATTGATTTTTGTGAAAATCATAAAATTATGATTAGTTCGAAAAAAAGTTAATTAAATCACTACTAACATGTCATATTAACCTATAAAATTAGTTTAATTCATAAAAAGTCTTAAATTACATTTATTTGGGTATTTATAACATCATTTGTGTCAATATTTCAATAATAAGACAATTACTGCATCATCTTTGTGTCATACTAAATGATAATTATTTAATATCTAAAAATTCTAAATAAATTCCTATTATGTAGATAATTGTATTAGATTTCTGGAGACTATTCAGGTTCGAATATTCATGAAGTTTATCACTAAATTAAAATTATTATACTTATAAGATTTAAGAAAGTGACATGTTGTCACATTCTTTGGTTTTAAAAACAATTAAATTATTTTCCTGGCAGAAAGTCCATTAAATGAATCTAATCCGACTTTTAGGTGATATGGGTCGACTTTTAGTCATACAATAGTATTTTGACATGTTTTAGGGTAATTTTATAATATTATATTTACCCTTAATTACCTGATTTACCTTTAACTAAGGTAAATAAAATTTACCGTAGTTACTATTCATAATTCCCAAAAATAAAAAGTAGCTTATTAACATAATTTGGACCCACTGATTCCAAATATGGAATCCATTTTTCCATATTCAATACACAAATGTTTCAGAAATTAAATTAAAATTAATCCAGTTGTCGAAAGAAAAATGGGTTTTTTTTAAAACATTGCAAAAGATTGGATTGATTTAACTTACGAATTTAATGTAAAATAAATGCTAATGACATACATTATATTAAATGGAAAAAAATATTATATTTATACTTTAAAACCATTATATATTAGAATTTAACCATATAAATTATTATGATGAAAAAACTTGTTTTTAATTAAAATATAGCGTGATTTTACTATTCATCAAAATATGAAAGTTACCAGAATAATATGAAAAATTTGTCCAAAGTAAATTTTTATTTCTTGATTCCAAAAAAGAATTTTATTTTGTCAAATTGAACTTATAAACATGTCAAAAACTTGATTTATAGTGGGTAATCCACGAAAAGGCGGCAAAACTACATTTTTTTAAAAATACTTATTTTACCCGAAAAATATATTTTGTCCTATACCATGTTCTAGAAAATGTGTAAGATGAATAATAATGTTATAAAATTCAAATTTTAGTTAATACTATTCAGAACGGCTAGTTCATAATAACATTATAATAATATATCGTTGTTTAGTAAAACCCGGTATTGCGTACAACACACGCTATCGAGGAAGGTCGCGATTGCGTGTAATGCAAGCCAAGTCAGGGTTGTGTGTTGTGAAAGAATCCTTCGTTGTTTCGTATAACGGAATCCAACAATATTTCATTTATACATTGAATATATATATATATATATACTCAATGTTGCGTAGAATAACTATTATCAAAATTGTGTGTAACACGATCCAAGAATAGTGTTGCGTATACTGCAAGCTAATACGGTGTTGCATATAGCGCAAGGTAATCTTGGTGTAGCATACAACACAAGAAATTAATGAAATTAAAAGAATATTTTTCATAAAATCTCGGGGTTTTACAATACCCATAACCTAGTGGTCCCCAATCCCCCTCAATATATTTTTAGTGTTTTTTATCCATTTTTCATAGTGAAACAAGGACAAAACCAATCCAGATAACTAGTATAATAGATCAAATCTGCCCTCCTGGGTAATTGGGCTCCACCCATTGTGCTGGAAAAAATATCTCATGAAACCAAAATCCATTATGATATAAACACATCAGTTATTCTCATAATCAAGTCATAATAGTAGAATCAGATGATTCAAACCACTTACACAACTCAATAAAACCTTGAGAATTTCAATAATACAATTTCACAAAATTCAACAATGCTTTACACACAAATTCCCTTTAAAATATGACTTTGTACACCATGGGAATACCCATATTCAATAAAATAGAGTTTTAAGTGCCAAACCCACTACATGAGTTAAAAAATATACCCAATTAGCATACCATGAAATAAACCGGAAAACTCTGAATTTAGGAAAAAATGGGTACCTAAAAAATCATTTTAAAAAAACATCAGAAAAAACCCGATTTTGCTGCAAGTATATTGAAATGAAGTGTGAAAAAAATATAAATTCATTAGAGCTAACTCATCTAACATTAATATTATAAGGAATCACCTATAATAAGTGTCAAACCCTTTGAATCCTTGTGTGAAATGTCAACCGCACCTCCACTACACCACAAGGAAGATAAATCAAGATATAGACCAAAAAAATCACAATCGAAGACTTATGTTAAAACCCTAGGTACGAACCGTAGATGCTGGAAACTTTATATCTTCTATAATTAAGAATGGAAACAAAAATAATATTGATGAATCCAAGTTGGAATTTACATACGTGAATGATCTTGAGATCTCTCTACGAAATCTTCCATAAAAAATGAGTTCCATGGGTTCTTGAGAGAGCTAGGATTCATCCCATGGCTACTCGGTTCAAATTTTGGGGAGAATGTGATGGATTAGATTTTTTTATTTGAAGGAAAAATTTGATTATAAAAAAATAAATTATTGAAATGGACACCAAACACGGTTTGGCTGCACGATTTAGTAAACAGTGCGGCCTGTTCGGGCCACCCGAAATGTGATGTTTTCCTGAAATTTTAGGGGGATCCTTGGGTGAAACATATGAGAAGTGATAATACATTGTGAGAAGAAAATTAAAGATACTAAATGCACAACTTCACCCAATGTCTCATCCATATCATGTGTATAAACCACCCCAACAACATACCCCCCAAGAGGTGCAACTATGAGTGTCACAAATTTTTCTACAAATCACATCATCCCCATACCTTCCCATTAATAAATTTCTAGTAAAAAAACAATATTATACTTAAAAAAACTAATTACATAGATTAGGAACACCCATGAAACCAAATCTAATCCCAAAACACCCTGATAACAAGAGAAAACCATGCATAAAAAGTGGTTTTGAAACCAAGGATGGAAATATAAAATCTAGGTGCGACTGTTTGAGCTAAACCCTTTCTTTTTATTCATTTTACCAGGATACAAATAAGTAATTTATGAGTTACATGCATTCATAATCTAGTAGGATTGGGTTTCACTAATTTAATAATGTATTATTGTTTTTCATTTCTTGTTTTAATAATGAACACATATATATATCTTGTTTCCAGATATAATTTTTTTTTCGTTCTTTACGGTTCAAATTTATTTTAATCATTCCAAAGTAATTCAACGAGGAACTAAATCTGGGAAACTAGGGTGAGGTCATTACACTCACCCCCTCATAAGCATGTTTTTCCCACCCATTGGGTGTCTGATCTCATATTTTGTGGTTCTCTCAAGCACCGTGAAGATATCCCCTTCAGGATGGCCAATTCCTTATGTTAATTCGGGATCTCTTTCAGGATGCTTTGTGATCCATGATGTATTAAGCCTTCAAGGAGCACTCTCAATTTAATGATCTCTCCACTAATGCGAATCCCTACTCTGATTAAGTCCTAATTTCTAAAAGAACCCATTTCTTCTTGAATCCCAATCCATTATAAGACTCTATGATCCACAAACTCCATTCCATTGCTAATCCCTGTTATTCACGAGGATCCCTCCATCACACCCACCAGTTCATAACAATAGGGATGGTCCCCGCAACCTTGCTTGGGATCACTATCGGATTTTTGACATAGTCTTCTAGTCATGTCCCATCGCTACCATCACTAACTACCATAAAAAATGGATATTATCGCTGTAAACATCTCTAGTCAGATCACCGATATTTTACTTTGCGCCCCCACCTTCCTCCTTTGGAATACAATTATTCAAGATTCTACCCCACGCAACTTGTAACACTACAACTTGACATACAACTCTTGGTTCCTTTAACATTTTTTGATATGACATTATCAACCTCAATTCCCCGATAACATTTAGATGAACCATTCCTCAAGTAACTCTTCTAAAACCCACCAACTTGTTTCAATGCTAGGTTGAACGAAAAGTATTTTCTCTTGTGTAAGTCCCACAATATCATTTTCTTGGAATATTCCTTTTATTCATCCCATTGTCATTACATTAAATTTTACTACCATAGTCTTCTATAAATTTCAGTAAATTACATTATACATTATATGAAAATTATAGTATACATATTGTTCCAAAAAAGTGAGTCCTTATTCGCCAAATAGAAGATTCCAACATTCTTCACTACAAAAATTTCAACTGTATCATGCCTTATCATTCATTAATATGATGAATTATAATTCCAGAATAGGATTCCAACTGGTCCTAATGTGTGGAAGGTATAAATAGATGCTTATTGCCTAAGCCCTGCAAAACTCATCCATTCACATGACATTAAACACAATACTGACCCCTTGGAATGAACATGTGATGAACTCATGACCCGATACAACAATGATAAAATGGTTAGATTATGTTAATAATCCTTGGACACCATTTACTCTCCTTAGAAGCACCCGACCAACGTTTTTACGTACGACGTTGCCTTTAGTGGCACTCTTTAGCGGCACCCGAGTTGGTTCTTCATGTATGACCTAGCCCTCATTTCCACTCTTTAGTTGAACTCATGAAGCTTCCCTATGTAATCCCCCTTTTAAAATTTATTCTCTTTATAGACATCCGATCATATTTTGAATGTAATCCCCATCCATCATTTCTCCTACATAGTGGCAGCCGGGAAGCTTCCACGTATAACCCCCATCTAGCATTAACACTCCATAGTGTCCCCCATTAAGCACTCCACCAAATTCCCCATCAACCATTCATGTTCCATAGTGGCACCCGTGTATCATTCATGTATAATACAAATCCATAATTTTGACTCCATAGTAGCACTTAGATTGCCTTCATGTGAAATCCCCATCCATCATTTTCGATCCGTAACAGCACCCGAGTATCTTCCACATGCAACCCCCAATAAATCATTATAGCTACTTAGCGGTGCCTAGGATACTTCTGTGCATAAGTCTTATCCATCATTGATTCTCCATAGAGGCACCCATGAAATGTCTATATGTAGTCAACATCCATCATTTCCCCTCCATAGTTAAATTTAGGCAGATTTTATATTTAATACATATCCATAATTGAGACTCCATAGCGGCACCTGGGAAGCTTCCATGTGTAAGCCCCATGTATACCCCATACACCATTTTTGCTCCATAGATACACCTAGGAAACAACCAAGTGTAAGCACCATATATAATTTTTGCTTCTTAGCATCACTTGGGAAGCTTTCATACATAATACCCATCCAACATTTCCAATCCGTAGTGGCACTTGAGAAGCTTCCATTCCTAATACCTATCTATTATTGTCTCTCCATATCGACATTGTGGTAGCTTCTATGGGTAATCCCCATCTATCATTGCTGCTCCATATAGGATGTTGGGAGGCTTTAATTCATAATCCACATCCATCATTTCTACTCCATAAGGGAACCGTGTTATATTTCTTGTGTAAGCCCCATTCACCATCCCCATGCATGTACCTTATGTTACTTGTATGTGTGTTCTACTACTTCCTCTAGTTTCTCAAGAAAAGCATGACTCCCGTGAGCATTGAGGTTATTTGTGACCACGATTCCACACCCCCACTAAACTATGTGGACACCGATTACCTACTAATGGGAAACATAGGAAGCCTCCCAAATATTCAATCACATCATCCATTAGTTCTGACTACTTCACGTCGCATTCGTCCCACATGACGTTAATCTATATTCTCAGTCTATGGGGTATTTGATCCCATGTATTATGCATAGGGCATGTAGAAAGACATTACAAGGTTCCATAAAAACCAATTTTATACTTTGGTTCTCCCCCATAGGGACTTTCCCTCCCATTGTAACATCTTTCCATCATGGGACACATTCCTAGATCTGCCTCATTGAGGTTTTCTGATCCACCCAGGAAGCTATCCATGCATATTCAAATAAATCAATCCATTCTCCTCTAAGCACGATTATCCCTCTTTCGATGGGCTACTGACCATGAATAAGCCATGTCATGTCTTTGGTTTATTTTCATTTATGTACACCCCGATTCCATGCCACGTCATGAACTAGGTGGATTTTGATACCCTTCCACGTGGATATGTAGGAATCATTTCAAGTGTTCCTCATCATTATCTATGTATCATCATTCTATCTCCCTTGAGACACTATGTTTCGGGAAGACCATTCATCTACCTAATGTTTTATTTCCATTGGGTCGCACCCATGTATCCATTATCACGATTCTCCTACTAAGGTGTCACATCACAAATCATAGAACGATGTTTAATTTTGTCCTTTCATCCTAGGAAGTGTATGTAGGAAACCACCCTAAGGTTTAAGACCAACACCTTTATCTTCACATCATTTTAACCAAATTCATCTCATCCAATTCATTAAATTATCCATCAACCATTTTTATACTTATTTGGGCTTCCATGTCTCTGTGCTATCAGACCATTCGTATATGTATCTTACCGAACAGAATCCCTAACCATCTACTACATCACCCACCCATATCACAGTGGGGTCACATCATACACATGGTGTGTAATAGTTTGTAAGCCCCCTTCACACATATTTTTGTTTCTCTTAGAAGCACATGGGTTGTCTAAGTGTATAAGAAACATTCTTCCATATTATTACTGCTCCGTGGAGAACCTGGGCCATGTCTTTGTGTAATCCACATTGACCCATATTATTTCTTCTCCTAGCAGTACATAGTCTATATTAGTGCATATGCCCCATTAATCCATATTATTGATGCTTCTAGTAGCACCTAGTAATATAAATTCATAATCCACACACATTCCACCCATCATTTTCCCTCTTGTGATGGGAATTCTCGGTGCATAAGCCCCAAATCATCCACTCTAACTACATGTGTTTTTATTCCATTCCCTAGGGTTACGTTTGAATCCTCCATGAGGTTCAATACATGCAAATGGTATTCCATGGGTCCCCCCTCATTTGGTACCACCTCTCAGATCCACCCTCACTACTGTCTCTATTAAACTTCACATTTTGAAATATTCCCTCCTTGGGACAGTCCACCCATGGTCTATCCTCATTTGTTGTTTTGATCCATAAATCCATTTAACCTTCTCGGTCTTCCCTCATAGGGAAGTACACATCTGGTCAACTTTTATCAGTTTTCCAATTAGTATGAAATGTCTATGCTATATGTCAAACCCTTGGAATATTTCATTCTAAACATAGGAAGGATAGGAAAACCATGGGGACAATGGTATGACAAAATATACCCCACCACCGATGTGGGATTCCATTGGTAAATTCTCCCATGACATTCCCACCATTGATGAAGAATGCAATTGACCAATGTTCACACATCCAATGATGCCCTGACATGCCTGATGTTCCCATCTAATCGGACCAAAGGCTACTACATGAACATATCCCCTTGGATTTTCATGATAGAAGAAGCATAATTAACCGAAATCCTCATTGATATGGAACTATGAATGAGACTCATGAATAATGACTCAAATCTATAAGAGAAACCCAAAATATTAAATGAGTTGTGAGGAGGAAATTCATGGAAGGTGGAACTGACAAACTATCATCTAGTTTTGATCAAGAGTAAAAAATCATTGTAGAGGTGATATATGTCACCTCATTTGGAAAGTAGGAACATGAGGCCATAAGAAAAAATTGAACAACTATGATGTAAGCTTGCCATAAAAAGCATATGAAACAATGGTATACATTAGAACTATATACAACTTGATTCCATTTCTCAAGGGATACATGAAAACATCAATGTACCTTACATTAAATATAGCATGAAGTTCCATTCCACAAAATACATATTCCATTCAAGAATTCACATGAATTCCAATTTTAGTGTATCCATTCCCCCAAGAAAGTCAACTTCTTATATTGGATTATTCAAAGCCTTCACCTCTACGATTCACATATTCATTGTTGATGAGAGTACCTTAGTCAACCGAATATGGGAATACACTCTCAATGGGATAAATATTATTGCACTTTAAATTCATAAATATTCCAAAAACTAATCTATTTTTTCCATAGAATAATATTATTTTCAATCTGAATGAATCCCATTCTATGGGGGATGCACATATAATTGGGAATCATTCACTTTTTTGTTAATTTTTTTAACGATTCACGAATATGGGGAAATATAAATATAGTATGTATAAAGGACATGGAGAAGGATCTTTTAACTAAAGGAATACCCTTTTTTCCATCCATTATACTCTTATTGTTTTCATTGAGCTAATGGTATTCCCCTATCTAAAACAACAAGGTTCAGTGAAGGCTGAAAATCCTATCCATCTCTACCCAGGATCAGGCAATAGTCACCCCGACCATGCCAATGGAGATATCTTGAACGACTATCACAAGATGCAGAGTGGCCCAGGAAAGCACCCATGAATAAGTTTTCAATCCACACCATAATGCGATAGTGCAACATGAATGGTGAGCCAACATGGGGTAGTGATGATGAAGATCGATAGAGGACCTCAGTACTCGCTTCTAGCGACCAATGGTCACACATTAGCATATAATGTGGAGGAGAGACACTAAGACATTCTTATATGGGATAAATAAAAAATGGAACAATTCAAAAGTGGTAACAATTATGGATATAATATCATCTACTTGATCTATATGATTGTGTCAGCCTATCTAAATATCATGTGATACCCTTTGAAACTCAAGATCTTCCCAAAAATATTGTTATAAATATTCAATGATTTTAATGTAAAAACACTTCCTTTTTAGCCTCATTCTTGTGCAATTTCCCTCCACACTCCCACAACACTGGTTTGAAACAGTGATGCAACTCGACATCACATGCATGGTCATTAGACAATCATTGTTTCTATCCATCTCCACCAAATGGGAACGAGATAAATAATGGTGTTTTCCATCATATCAAAATCCTAAATATATTATGAAAGAATATATTACAAGATTAAAATCAAAATAATCTATGGAGTGTTGTATGAACATCCACCAACATATGATCCCATCGTGTGGTGATCATTTTATCATGAAATCATAAAACGAAAAAAAAAATCATCACCTAATGTTTGCATAAAAAAATTATAGTATTTTTCTGTATTCAATAGTTGAATAAAATTTAAATTCTTAAAATATTTCATTAAAAATTACAATTTGAAATCAATGATTGTAAAATCATCTAAGTGATCACGCAATAAATAAAAATCTCTCTCAGGATCATTTGATGTAGATCCCATGAAGTATCCACTACCTTTGTCGGTAAATTTTGCATTCCGACCATGAAAATAAACATCAACCTCAACCTCCTTCATTCTATTAATACTAATGATCCACCTAAATACACACACACATGAGAGAGGATAGGAAACATCGGAGAATTAATGCATATAAATAGATTGTGTTGTTGATCATCCTTGGAGAGACTCCTTTGGTGATCACAAGATCATGCTATATGATCTCTTGAAGATCATTAGATCACATGACAAACTGAGTGTTATGTGATTCTAGGATAATATGGGGTTGTCAAACATTCCCATGACACCCCTTTGGTTTTGTGACATCACGTAGTAGGACCCACATCTACACATACTGTCCTTGTGTGCACTCTCATAGAATCATTCAAAAGACCTACTACATATCCTTTATTCATATCATGCAATCTATAGAGTGATAGAACCTAATGCGATATGGTTTGATAGGTTATTGGGCATAGCGCAAACCCATTGTGATGTACAAAATAATAAATCAATGGACATGACTATTATGATTCTACAAACCCTCTGTCTTATAATACTCATTGGATCAACTTTGTGGTGCAGACTCGAGGACTCTAAGCCCCCACTCATCATGAACTCCTCCTAACCCTGTTATATATACCTTTATCCTTGAACATAATGAAGACAAAGGTAACCCTATTGGAATGAACCAAAAAGACATCACAGGACATTATGATGGTCATGTTGATCGCATTAGTGTGGGAATCATGCACTGTCATTATTAAGATAACAATCCACATGTAGGTATTCTAATGGATAATTCATCAGTTGTATATACCAAGGAGACTCACCCATTCTTACTGTGTCATTGGGAAGCATATGAGAATCATTTTCGACTGCCTCTCTAGGACCCTCTAGGTTCATATGGATCTCATGAACAATGGTTCATAATGAGAGTCCCTCTTGAAGTTTATATGGGTCCATTGACCAGACTGATATCTAGATGAAATACATATAGTGTATTTTTTCGACATCAATACTCAGGCATGCATAATTTCCCAATCAATTATAGGAATAATACATTTTGATAGGTTTCCTCAGATCTCATTCTTACTCTTTTTATCATGTGACTGATCCTAAAAATGAAATTTAGACTCCTCCATGTGAATATGTTATATTCACGTGATTGCATGAATCTCCATTAATCTCATGATTTCCTATGGTGTCTATAGACAAGTCATGATGGTCATATGAAAATTCATGGGAAATTTTTGGTTAACACATGAAAATTGAGTGAAAATCATCATTGTCATGTGGTACTATGATGATAAGTGAATTTGATAAGGTGATAGTCCCCTGACATGTGTACATTGTCTCCAATACATTCCATAGACGAGACATTTTGATCTAGCAACATTTTGATAACATATCAATATTTTCATGCAATTTCCCATTGATAATTCAGCATTTCTATGAGAATTTATTTTAAAAAACCATGTTGATCACCACATAGTGTATGGGAAAGTATAGTTGATCATGTGATGGATCATGGATAATTCAGTTTAGTCACTAGACTATCCATCGACAATTCAAGTTGATTTCATTAAAACATTTTGGCATGATTCTTATTTTTGTGCGACAACATATATGACATGTCATTATAGTCATGAAACTCTCTAAGGATAAGTAAAATTGATTATTTAAAGAACATTGGAATTACCGTGAATGTGGGATGATATCGAAGACAAAGATCCTTGATCATGTGAATGATTCTTTGACATGTTGATATGATCATGTGATACCCCATAGACATGTCATCATATTAATGTGATGGTCCAATTATAATTCAATTTCCACAGATGATGGGGTATGCTCAAGTATTCTTTGACCATGTATAAGACCCCATACTTTTCCACTTTGAGTGTGTGATGAATTTTTTCCATGTCCGCTTGAATCATGTGATGACATCCAAGATAATTCCATTTATCAGGAATACCCCATTAGAAGTGTCTTGCATGTCATATGGGTGATCCAAATATATTGGGATAAAAAACCAAACATGTTACACAAAAAACAAAAAAATAATCGGAAAAACCCCTTGGACATTCCAACTTCATCTGGAAGATACACCTATTCCCATGACCATGTAGATACCTTCTAAAAAACCAAGACTACATACCCCATTTAATGGTTAGTGTCCCTAGTTTAAAAGGATTACACACTCATGCCACCTTGTTGGTTTTGTTCTCTTTGACATATAATTCATGGTCACTATCTAACATCATCATTAAAATGACAGAGAACGATTATAAAAAAGTGAAACTGAAGTGTGTAATTCCTTATCAAACTAACTAAGAGATCTCTGATTCTTTTACAAAATGGATACGTAGGATACCTGTCACGACCCGTCCTCAGGGCCCATGCCGTGACTACCCCAAGCCCGCCTTCCATAGGCCAGGGGCTGGCGACTAGCACCAAGGTGTAAAATCCCGGTAAAAAGGGAAGGCATTGCCTTTGTAAAGTAAACAAACACCACAGAGTAAGCAAGCGGAAAGTAAACACTAAGCAAAAGAAGAGTACATCTGAAAGTGCGGAAAAGTAAATGGGCCAGAATACAAACCCAAACTGAAAGTAAAGTACAACTCGAAAGGGAAAACAGCAACTGAAAAGTAAAAGCCGCTACACCGAGCTGTCCACTGGAAATCCCACCTGAAGGGTGGGTACAGATAGCTCCACTGCTCCACGGGTCCCGCCGTCCGCTCCGAGCACGTTCCGCCCAGTGGTCCACCTCCAGGTATTGTCCTGCTCTGCAAACCTCAGCTAAGATCAACGATGTCCGTCGTCTGCAACCAACACAACGTAGTGCGGGCAAAGCCCGTGCAAGGGTGAGTATAAGCTACTCAGTAGGGACCCCGAGACCCCTAAAGGTCTCCCGAAATCCACAAAGGATAAACCACAAAGAAAGGTACAAAGACGAAGTAACAACCGACACTGCTTAGGTATATTCCCATACATATACCTAAGTCATCAATTCCAAATACGCTCCAACCTCCGAGCCCAAGTACAACTCAGTCCACACAAGAATGTAAATGTATTCCACACAGGAAAGCAAAACGTAATCCACACAGGATAGCACAACAAAATCCACACAGGGATGCAACAGGATTCAGCTCACACAGGTATACTTTTTCAAAGGACGATAAAGATGATCTCTGATCCATCTATGTCGTCGGATCCACGAAGGATCGATAGGTAACTAACCCCCGCAAAAGACCCACACAGGATCGGGCCCACACAGGACCTGTAGGCGTTGGTTCACACAGGACCGCTGAGCGCAAAGACCCACACAGGATCGGACCCACACAGGATCGGGCCCACATAGGACCTGTATCACTGATCCACGTAGGATCGCTGAGTGCTGTAGTCGTCGTCGTCGAATCCACACAGGATCTCTGTACTGTCGTCGTCGCAGTCACGGTAGCAGTAGCAGTAGTAGCAGTCACAGTAACAGTCGCAGCCAGCACTAGGGTTCCCGCACACAGCAAACTCGTTCAGGAGGGTCCGCTCCACGAGCCGAGAGGCTGATACATCAACTGTCACAAAGACCAGAGTTGATGTATCCAAAAGTTCCGTATCGTCAAAAAGAATTCAACGCAACAGACGGCGCGTCGATCGGACGCCCGGTCTGAGAGTTATTGGCTTTTTCGTCCCCGGGGCCCGGTTGGTTTTTAAGGAAAAACCAACCCGACCGTACTCCACCTGCGTCCAAACCTTGGGCGGAGTATGCCAAAAGATCCGTCTCACTAAGAGGAACACAACAAAGCTAACGGCACGTCAATCGGACGTCCGTAGCTCAAGATATGAGTGTTTCCGCTCCGAAGGCCCGGTTGGTTTCGTGAACGAACCAACCCGGCCGAACTCAAAGTATTCCGAAACTGTGAGTGCGATATACCGAAACGTCCATCTCTATCCAAGGATCGCGTTGCCACAGACGGTTAGTCATTTGGAGGTCCGTGGCTCATGTTATGGACAAAATACCGAAACCATCTCGAAACGGGGGGTCCGGGTCCGGGCTGAACCGGCCCGGCTGGCGGCGGACCGGCGCGGCGGCGCGGCCTGGCACCGCTGGGGTCACGCGCGGGGGGCATGGCCCCCGCATCCTGCTGGCTACGTGTCTTTTAGCCGCTCCATTTTCCAATCAACGGCCCCCCTCCTGGGGGCCTGCTTTGAGGAGAAACCGGGGGGCCGCCTGCCCCCCTCAAAGAAACTGCCACCCCTCGTGGGGGGCCTGCATTGAAGAGAACCGGGGGGCCGCCTGCCCCCCCTCAAGAAACCACCCCCCCAATTAAATGGGGGGGGGCTTTAGTGCTGGCCGGGGGAATTAAATTCCCCCGGCCACCTGGCCGGCCGGTTTTTCTCCAACGGGACCGGAAAACCGGTCCCCTTTCCGGCTTCCGACGCCGGCGGCCCGGCCGCCAGTCTTCTCGTTCCGCCGGGGCCCGGAACCGGGCGCAGTGTTCGTCTTCCGGCGCGGTGCGACGACACCGCGCCCATCCGCCGCGCCTTTGATTCCCTTCGACGCGGCGCGACGACGTCGCGTTCTTGATGATCCTTCCATGGCGCGGCGCGACGGCGCCACGCAATATAATCGTGCGATTATCCGCGTGGTGCGACGGCACCACGCCATCTTGTTTCATCCGCAAGATAAATCAACAAGAACAAAGGAGGGGGTTCAGCCGTGTTCATGCGGCCCGTCCCCCTTCACGTTAAATGATAACACAGATTTAAATATCCTCACGTTAGTCATGCCAGAACCACGAACAAGAATAAATAAATAAAAAAATAACAACAACCCCTACCTTGGTTTCAAGTTCGATGATTGTCAACGACCCGCGGAAGACAACGTCGCGGAGGTCGGGCGTTGCGGTAATCGTTCGTCAAATCCGTTGACGAAGAGGTACGTCCGAAGAGGTACGTCCTTGGGGAATCTTCATATGCCGACGAAGGAAATCCGAGGAGGAAGCGGTGTTCCCTTTCGTTGACACGGAAGATGAAGAAGAGAGGAGCGGCGTTCTTCGTCGGAGCTTGAGCGTTTTTCGTCAAAGCTTGAGCGTTCTTCGTCAAAGCTTGAGCGTTCATCGTCAAAGCTTGAGCGTTCTTCATCAAAGTTTGAAGAAGAAAGAAAAGCTCTCAAACCTCTCAAGATGGCTAAACAATTATAACCAAATAAAATAAGATAGAGTCTTCTTTTATTCACAAATTTAACAAATTGAATTTCAAAGGTTTGAAATTCAAATAAGATAACTCCAAAATTAAATAACAATTTGTCATGTCATTTAAAGAGGGGTTTAAGGGAGTTTGAGAGAAGATGAAAGGTTTAGGTTCGTGTGGGCCCCACCACACTTAATCTTTTCAAGGGAGGTTAAGTGGGTGTGGGTCCCACCCCTAACTTCCTTTGATAGAAGTTAACCAAAAAAGTAAAATAAAAAGTGTTCCACATTTTTTATTCAACTTTTTATAATTCTCCCAAAAATTAACTTTCGTCCCGCAATAAACGCAACTTTGGGAAAGGTCTCCTTATGCGAATATCGGCGCTTCAAGTTCATCGGTGCCCTCGGATTTCAATTCCGAGCACCGGATCAAAAGTTAGGAATTCCCGCTCGTTCGTTCACTGAACGTACCCGAGCCAAACTTTGGAAATTGATTCCGGGCACACCGAGACTCGGAATCAGGTGCCGTCAGAAACCGCGCTCTTGTAAAATTCCAAAGAAAATTAAGAAGAAAAATTTCCCTTGAATTTTACGGGTCTTTAAATTACTCCCACCTTAGGGATTTACGTCCCCGTAAAGATACATCAAAAACTAGGGAAACAAATGAGGGTACTGAGCACGCATCTGAGCCTCCCGCTCCCAAGTGCTCTCCTGGAGGTTCCCATGCTGCCATATGATGCGCAAAAGAGAAATCAATCTCCCACGCTGGACCCGCTCCTGTCGATCCTCTATCTCCACCGGGACCTCCGTAAAAGTCGCCCCATCGTCAATGTCAAGCTCCCCATGGTCAATGATGTGCGTCAGGTCGTGCACATATCTCCTCAGCTGAGATACGTGGAAGACGTCGTGCACCCGGTGCAACTGAGGTGGTAGAGCCAGGCGATAAGCCACCTCGCCAATCCTGCTGAGGACCTAGAAGGGTCCGATGAAGCGCGGAGATAACTTGCCACCTCGGCCAAATCTCCGAATACCACGTCGAGGTGAGACCCGCAAGAAGACATGGTCGCCATCCTCGAACTCTAGTGGCCTCCGCCTCCTATCAGCGTATGACTTCTGCCGGCTCTGAGCTGTCCTCAACCGCTCCTGGATGACCTGGACCTTCTCTGTCGTGGCCTCGACCATCTCCGGTCCCACAAGTGCTGACTCCCCAGGGTCTGTCCAGCACAAAGGAGATCTACAAGGTCGGCCGTACAATGCCTCGTACGGTGCCATCTCGATGGTGGAGTGGTAGCTGTTTTTGTATGCAAACTCCACCAAGGGTAGGTGGTCCTCCCAGCTATGACCAAAGTCGAGGACACATGCGCGGAGCTTGTCCTCGAGAGTCTGAATGGTCCTCTCCGTCTGACCATCCTTCTGAGGGTGAAAGGCTGTGCTCAGAAGTAGTTGCATCCCGAACGCCTCCTGTAACCCCTTCCAAAGTCGGGAAGTAAAGCGAGCATCTCGATCGGAGATGATAGATGATGGCACACCGTGGAGCCACACAATCTCCTGAACGTAGAGACGTCCCAAGCTCTCCACTGAGCCCTGCTCTCTGATGTGTAAGAAGTGTGCCGACTTGGTGAGTCGGTCAACAATCACCCAGATGGAGTCGTGACCTCTGGAAGTGCGTGGAAGTCCAGTCACGAAGTCCATATATATGCCGTCTGACTTCCACTTAGGAGCCTCCAAGGACTGTACCAAGCCTGCTGGTACCTGATGCTCTGCCTTCACCTGCTGACAGGTGAGGCATCGAGAAACGAACTCTGCCACTACCTTCATCCTGCCCGGCCACCAGTGCTGTCGTCTGAGGTCCTGGTACATCTTCGCCACTCAAGGATGTACCGCCAAAGGATAAGTGAGAAACTCTCTCAGCACTTCCTCTCGCAAAGCGACTGGTACCATGGTACGTCCTCTGAAATGGATTTCGTACTCTGCTCCAAGTGAGAAACCATCAGGTGCCTGTCCCGAGGATATCTGTGCACGTCGTGTCTCACAGTCAGCGTCCTCACGCTGTGCCTCTCTGACCCGCTGCAGTAGTGGAGGGGTGACTGTGAGAGACTGGAGGATGGCTGCTCCATCTCTATCCACGAAGGATATCTGTAAAGAGGCTAGCTGCTCCGTCGCCTCCTCAAGTAGCTGAATGCCCGTCCTCCTGCTGAGGGCATCGGCTACTACGTTCCCCTTCCCAGGAGTATAGACTATCTCAAAGTCATTGTCCTGGAGGAACTCGAGCCATCGCCGCTGTCTCAGGTTCAGGTCCTTTTGCGAGAAGATATACCTGAGATTCTGATGATCGGAAAAGACTGTAAAGCGCTCGGCCATCAGATAGTGTCGCCATGTCTTCAGAGCGAAGACCACTGCTGCTAACTCCAGGTCATGGGTAGCGTAGTTCTGCTCATGCAGCCACAACTGACATGATCCATAGGCGATCACTGCCCGCTCCTGCATTAGAACACATCTAAGTCCGGTCCCTGATGCATCACAGTAGACTACGTAACCTACTCCCTCCTCAGGCAACCTCAAGATAGGTGCGCTAGTCAATCTCTGTCTCAGCTCCTAGAAGCTCTGCTGACATCTGTCTGACCACACGAAGGGTTTCCCCTTCTTCGTCAAAGCTGTGATTGGTTCCGCAACTCTAGAGAAGTCCAGCATGAATCTACGATAGTATCCATCTAGTCCCAAGAAACTCCGAACCTCAGTCACGCTCCTAGGTGGCTCCCATGCTAACACAGCCTCAATCTTCACAGGATCCACTGCAACTCCCGCCTCAGAGATAAAGTGTCCCAAGAAGTGAACCTCACATATCCAGAACTGGCACTTCGAGAGCTTACCATAAATATTGTGCTCTCGGAGTGTGTCTAGTACATCTCGCAAGTGATAGGCGTGCTCCTCCTCAGTCGTAGAGTAAATCAGAATGTCGTCGATGAAGACCACGACAAACCGATCGAGGTATGGATGAAAGATCCTGTTCATGAGAGCCATGAACACTGCTGGAGCATTGGTTACACCGAAAGGCATAACCAAGAACTCATAGTGGCCGTACTGACATCTGAAGGTCGTCTTCTGCACATCCTCGTCTCTGACTCTGAGCTGATGATATCCTGACCTGAGGTCTATCTTCGAGAACCACCGTGCTCCCTTGAGCTGATCAAGGAGGTCATCAATCCTCGGTAGCGGATACTTGTTCCTCACTGTCACCTGGTTCAGGTGACGATAGTCAACACAAAGTCGCAAGCTCCCGTCCGCCTTCTTGGCGAACAATATCGGGGAAGCCCAGGGTGAAACACTAGGTCGGATGAACCCCTTGCCCTGCAAGTCCCCCAACAGTACCCATAGCTCTCAAAGCTCTGCCGGGGCCATCTGATATGCTGGAGTGGATATCGTGGCTGTCACGGGGTACAAGTCAATATAAAAGTCTACCTCTCTATGAGGAGGTAGCCCTGGAATGTCGTCGGGAAAAACATCCGCAAACTGATCCACCACTGCAGGAAAACCTGGACTCCTCTCGTCAACTGCTCCAAGGATGAGGCTAGATAACTGATGAGTAATGGGATTTCCTCTCCTCCGCGTAAGTCCATCCTGTGCTACTAAGGCTCCCTTCTCGCCGGTGAAGGTGAACCAACTCCCGTCGGTGCGTACACATCACACCTTGCGCCTAAAACAGTCAATCTGTGCATGGACCGTAGATAGCCAATCAATGCCCAAGATGACGTCGTAAGGCCTCGACGCTGCTACAAGAAGATCCGAGCCGAAGCTCTCGCCTCCTAGAGTAAGCTCACACTGCCGGAACCAGTGCGTAATCGTCGAGTCTTCTCCCGTAGGAGTCTCTAGCTGTAAGGATCGAGCCAACGGCTCTGTCGGAATCTCCGAGCTCCGAACAAGGGCAGCAGCTATGAAAGAGTGACTCGCTCCTGTGTCTATAAGAACTGCAGCAAGGGTGGAATAGACACAGATAGTACCTCGAATCATCTTGGGTGCGCCGTGATCGTAGGCCTCTGCTGCCTGGAGCTGTACCTGTCTCTGCCCGCCAGCTCCCTATGGTCGGTGTGGACCTCCTGGTGGTGGTGGTGGCAGAGACTCAAAGCGTCGCCCACCACCTGCTGCTCGGCCAGCTCCTCTGCCTCATCCGCCTCCTCCCTGCGGACCGCCACGGTCGACCCTCTACCTCTGCCTCGGTGGTCCCTCAACCGACTGTTGCTCCTCAGCACGGCGGGTCGGGCAGTCACGAGCCATGTGGCCCTGCCCGCCGCACGAGTAGCATTGTCTGCCTCTCGAAAGACTGGCTCCTCGCTATGTGCTCCGCACTGCTGAACCAGTGTCCTGAGGTCGTTTGCCCGAAGGTCTGGTCTTCCTGGACCACTGAGTCATCCGTCGACTGCCTGCTGCAGATGACTCTGCCACGTGCCGCCCTGCGGTGGGTCGCTGCGCTGGTGTAGACTCAACAAGGATGCTCTCGATCAGAAGGGCCCGCTCCAGTACTCCTGTCTGAGTCGGTATGCTGAGGGAGATCAGTGATGCCCTGATCTCGTGTCTCAAACCCTGCTTGAAGGTCCGGGCCCGGAAGAATGGGTCCCGTACCATGTCGGTCGAGTAGCGCGAGAGATCAGTAAATCTCGCCGAGTACTGAGTGACCGTCATGATGCCCTGCTGCAGCTGTAGAAGATCCTGGATACGCACTGCACGAAGGGTGGCTGGGACGAACTCCGAGCGGAAGAGGCTCTCAAAGTCCGTCCAAAGTAGAGATGCCTAATCGTGCACCTGGAGCATCAAGCTCCACCATCGTCCTGCTGGTGCGTGTAGTAGGCTCGCAGCGAGGATCACCATGAGGTCTGCTGGTGTCCTCACTAGCCTAATCACATGTACCACTGCCTCCAGCCAGTCCTCGGCTGCATGAGGATCCGTCTCCCCGAGAAACCTGGGCGGTCGCTGGCGCTGAAACTCATGCAGTGCACTGAAGCGACGTGCATCGTCAGCGGCTGGTGCTGGAAGCATCGAGGGCTCGGCAGATAGAACTACCGCCGGTGCCACTGCTGAAAAAGGGCCATGCACCGAAGCCTCGTCGCTCGGTGGGCTGTCGTCACACTCGACTCTCAGAACCCTAGCTGGCTGCCGTCGTGGGGACATCCTGAAAAGGAAACAGGTGCGCCACGGTCAGAACAGTATACCTGGGGAGCTGATATAAGTAATCACAAAGAAAACTTTGAAACACACACGCAATCAATGTTTTCGTGCATTAAGTCGGAAATTAGAAGTCAGGGTCCTGGTGTACGGATACGTCGGCCGCCGCACCAACACTGGACTCCCTGGACTTATAACCACACTCAATACGTTAAACATTATTGCTTCACATAGAAAAGATCAGAGTTCGTGGTATAACCGAACTCCTTTGATACCAATTTGTCACGACCCATCCTCGGGGCCCGTGCCGTGACTACCCCAAGCCCGCCTTCCATAGTCCAGGGGCTAGCGACTAGCACCAAGGCGTAAATCCCGGTAAAAAGGGAAGGCATTGCCTTTGTAAAGTAAACAAACACCACAGAGTAATCAAGCGGAAAGTAAACACTAAGCAAAAGCAGAGTACAACTGAAAGTGTGGAAAAGTAAATGGGCCAGAATACAAACCCAAACTGAAAGTAAAGTAAAACTCGAAAGGGAAAACAGCAACTGAAAATTAAAAGCCGCTACACCGAGCTGTCCACTGGAAATCCCACCTGAAGTGTGGGTACAGATAGCTCCACTGCTCCACGGGTCCCGCCGTCCGCTCCGAGCACGTTCCGCCCAGTGGTCCACCTCCAGGAACCGTCCTGCTCTGCAAGCCACAGCTAAGATCAACGCTGTCCGTCGTCTGCAACCAACACAACGTAGTGCGGGCAAAGCCCGTGCAGGGGTGAGTATAAGCTACTCAGTCGGGACCCCGAGACCCCTGAAGGTCTCCCAAAATCCACAAAGGATAAACCACAAAGAAAGGTACAAACACGAAGTAACAACCGACACTGCTTAGGTATATGCCCAAACATATACCTAAGTCATCAATTCCAAATACGCTCCAACCTCCGAGCCCAAGTACAACTCAGTCCACACAGGAAAGTAAACGTATTCCACACAGGAAAGAAAAACATAATCCACACAGGATAGCACAACACAATCCACACAGGAAAGCAACAGGATTCAGCTCATACAGGTATACTTCTTCAAAGGACGATAAAGATGATCTCTGATCCATCTAAGTCGTCGGACCCACGAAGGATCGATAGGTAACTAACTCCCGCAAAAGACCCACACAGGATCGGGCCCACACAGGACCTGTAGGCGCTGGTTCACACAGGACCGTTGAGCGCAAAGACCCACACAGGATCGGACCGACACAGAATCGGGCCCACACAGGACCTGTAGCACTGATCCACATAGGATCGCTGAGTGTTGTAGTCGTCGTCGTCGAATCCACACAGGATCTCTGTACTGTCGTCGTCGCAGTCATAGTAGCAGTAGCAGTAGTAGCAGTCACAGTAACATTCGCAGCCAGCACTAGGGTTCCCGCACACAGCAAGCTCGTTCAGGAGGGTCCGCTCCACGAGCCGAGAGGCTGATACATCAACTGTCACAAAGACCAGAGTTGATGTATCCAAAAGTTCCGTATCGTCAAAAGGAACTCAACGCAACAGACGGCGCATCGATCGGACGCCCGGTCTGAGAGTTATTGGCTTTTTCGTCCCCGGGGCCCGGTTGGTTTTTAAGGCAAAACCAACCCGACCGTACTCCACCTGCGTCCAAACCTCGGGCGGATTATGCCAAAAGACCCGTCTCACTAAGAGGAACACAACAAAGCTGACGGCACGTCAATCGGACGTCCGTAGCTCAAGATATGAGCGTTTCCGCTCCGAAGGCCCGGTTGGTTTCGTGAACGAACCAACCCGGCCGAACTCAATGTATTCCAAAACATTGAGTGCGATATACCGAAACGACCGTCTCGATCCAAGGATCATGTTCCCGCGGACGATTCATCATTCAGAGGTCCATGGCTCATGTTATGGAAAAAAGACCGAAACCGTCTCGAAACGGGGGGTCCGGGTCCGGGCCGACCCGGGCCGACCCCCCCTGGGTCGGCCCGAACCGGGTCCACCCGACCCGGGTCCGACCCGGCCCGGCCGGCGGCGGACCGGTGCGGCGGCGCGGACCAGCGCGGTGGCGCGGTCCGGTACAGGGGTGCGGCCCGGCGGTCGGCGGCGCGGCCTGGCGCCGCTGGGGTCACACGCGGGGGGAATGGTCCCCGCATCCTGCTGGCGGCGCGGCTTTTAGCCGCGCCATTTGCCAATCAACGGCCCCCCTCCTGGGGGCCTGCTTTGAGGAGAAACCGGGGGGCCGCCTACCCCCCTCAATGAAACCGCCCCCCCCCCCCCTCGTGGGGGGCCTGCATTGAAGAGAACCGGGGGGCCGCCTGCCCCCCCTCCAGAAACCGCCCCCCAATTAAATCGGGGGGGCTTTAGTGCTGGCCGGGGGAATTAAATTCCCCCGGCCTTTGACCTTCCGGCCGGCCACCTGGCCGGCCGGTTTTTCTCCAACGGGACCGGCAAACCGTTCACCTTTCCGGCTTCCGACGCCGGCGGCCCGGCTGCCGGTCTTCTCGTTCTGCCACGGCCCAGAACCGGCCGCGGTGCGACGGCACCGCGCCCCTCTGCCGCGCCTTTGATTCCCTTCGACGCAGCATGACGGCGTCGCATTCTTGATGATCCTTCCATGGAGTGGCGCGACGGCGCCGCGCAATATAATCGTGCGATTATCCGCGTGGTGCGACGGCACCACGCCATCTTGTTTCATCCGCAAGATAAATCAACAAGAACAAAGGAGGGGGTTCGGCCGTGTTCATGCGGTCCGGCCCCCTAACGTTAAATGATAACACATATTTAAATATCCTCATGTTAGTCATTCCAGAACCACGAACAAGAATAAATAAATAAACAAATAACAACAACCCCTACCTTGGGTTCAAGTTCGAAGATTGTCAACGACCCGCGGAAGACAACGTCGCGGAGGTCGGGCGTTGCCGTAATCGTTCGTCAAATCCATTGACGAAGTGGTACATCCGAAGAGGTACGTCATTGGCGAATCTTCGTATGCCGACGAAGGAAATACGAGGAGGAAGCGGCGTTCCCTTTCGTTGACACAGAAGATGAAGAAGAGAGGAGCGGCGTTCTTCGTTGGAGCTTGAGCGATCTTCGTCAAAGCTTGAGCGTTCTTCGCCAAAGCTTGAGCGTTCTTCGTCAAAGCTTGAGCGTTCATCGTCAAAGTTTGAAGAAGAATGAAAAGCTCTCAAACCTCTCAAGATGGATAAACAATTCTAACCAAATAAAATAAGATAGAGTCTTATTTTATTCACAAAATTAACAAATTGAATTTCAAAGGTTTGAAATTCAAATAAGATAACTCCAAAATTAAATAACAATTTGTCATGTCATTTAAAAAGGGGTTTAAGGGAGTTTGAGAGAAGATGAAAGGTTTAGGTTCGTGTGGGCCCCACCACACTTAATCCTCTCAATGGAGGTTAAGTGGGTGTGGGTCCCACCCCTAACTTCATTTGAGAGAAGTTAACCAACAAAGTAAAATAAAAAGTGTTCCACATTTTTTATTCAACTTTTTATAATTCTCCCAAAAATTAACTTTCGTCCCACAATAAACGTGACTTTGGAAAATGTCTCCTTAAGCGAATATCGGTGTTGCGAGTTCATTGGTGCCCTCGGATTTCAATTCCGAGCACCGGATCAAAAGTTAGGAATTCCCGCTCGTTCGTTCACTGAACGTACCCGAGCCAAACTTCGGAAATTGATTCCGGGCACACCGGGCCTCAGAATCAGGTGCCGTCAGAAACCGCGCTCTTGTAAAATTCCAAACAAAATTAAGAAAAAAAATTTCCCTTGAATTTTATAGGTCTTTAAAATACCACTCTGAGGCCCATGCCACAAAAAAACCATCTAGGTGTAATCCCATTGATTTCATAAAACATAGGGGATAAAAATAACATATCTGAGTGTGTTCACATACATTATCTCATCAATATTCTAGGGTATATATGAATAAGATAACTCTAATTCATAAAATAAACAGGATACATAGGATGCCTTCCTATGGCCTAATCTCAATTAGCTGTCCTCTTCAGCGTAGGTCCCCTCAGGTATCTAAAATATTCACCATAGAGACCTAATCATTTCAATTTTTTGATCATTCTACCTCAGTCATTAGTGTACATAGAATCCATCAAACTGTAATAACTCTTATTCATATCCAATGAGGCCACATATGACTCATTCCAAAGGCTCAGGATCAAATGGGAATCTACTGTGGTTTAAGTACTATTATAAACCATGTATTATAGATATATTTAGGGGGGGGTTTAATTCTACCATAATTTTATCATCCTCACATTTACATCAATAGATCTGTTTTCGGCTCATCCGTTTGTATCATATTAAAATATAATACTTGACTATGCACTAAGTAACCTCAACCCTACCAGTGGGTTAAGGATGAATCAAACTATACTGAATATGATTCTTATTATAATATGTATACATAGGAGTCGTTTCTATGATCCTAGATCCATTCCATATCCTCCATGTGATGTGAAATCATAACTCTCGAAGGGAAACATTAATGCGTAAGACCCAGACAAATATCATCTCCAAAAATGTGTTTGATCATCTCATATCTATTATTTCTCACACAGAGTCTGACCCACATGGGATTAGATTCTAGTAATAAATTTACCAATAGCATGATGAGAATTCCCCTAGTGAGGGATCTCCATTGGAATGTTTGTTTGATTTCATATCATCTTCAATCAATGTTTTGTTCCCCAGGTAAAACAATACTGGGAAGCCGTGTATGAATTAGTCCCACACAAGGAATCTATTTTCAATTCTCCCAATACACATAATCCTATAATATGAAAAAAATATACTTTTATTCATTTCATTTCAGTGTATGTAGTTTTCCTTATCAAGGTATAAGCCCTATATTCATCTCCTTATAGCATGATGTTAAACTGTATGGTTGGGTCCAGTCACACTACCTCAAACTATATAAAAAATCCACGTGGATTTTGATTTATACTCTCTTAGGAAATGTAGGAAACCACTTATAGGTTTAATACTATATCCAATATAGGAACCACCTCATTGGAAGTAAACTAAACTATGTAGTTCCTAAACATAGTGAGAAACCAATGAACGATAAATAAATAAATAAATAAATAAATTAGAGAGTGAGAACCTCTAACATGAACATAGTTGTCTTATCAATGAATTTTCATAATCAATCTATTGACACATGGGTAACCATCCCTGTATCAATGTATGGGAACGATTTCATGAATATATCATAAATTGATAAGTGAATCCTAGTGTATACATCTGTTCCCCTAAAAATATTTATGATGAGACTGAACCTCCATCCTCTTGACCATGGTATGATCCAGAAGAGTCATTGGGATTAAAACCCCAAAACCATGATGTTATTTTGAATGAATGTTCATACCCATTTATAGATAAGGGAACCATTGGGAACTTCTATGGAATATTAAAAATTGAAAAAACATTATGTGTGAGATTGAGCAAGGCATTCAAACCCATCATAATCAAATCGTCTTGGAAAAACCCATCAATGTATCTTTATTATGGAAAATACTCCCTATGTAATTGTGGCTCCATATAGGAACAATACATTAGGTATATTCCTAAGAAGGATAAGATAAATTCCCAATTAATGAACTCCATATCAACATCAATGTTAAATTAGTATTTTCATTATTGGTTCATTTATTAGAAGGCCGAATATATGCCTATATAATGAAGGTCTGAAAATAATGACCTATTTATCTCTATGCCTCATGATAATAAATAATGGTGAAGATTATTCATTTCAAATTAAATTTATCAATCATTGTGAAATAATCCTTAAATAAAATTTTCAATATCCAATTTTATTTCTAAATAAATACAATGTATTTCCTCAAAATTTATTTTCTTTCAAAACAATATAATTTTTTAAATATTAATAAACAATTACATTCCTTATATTATCAATAATAATTATAAAATAAAATTTTAAAAAATTCATTTAACGTTTAAATAAATTTATTAAAATAAAATTATTTTTTAAAATACATACCCATGTTTTCAACACACACATCATGCCATTTTGAAGGATGTTTTCACAATTCTAAAATTAATCTTTGGAAATCAATTGCGGTTTTATTCTAAGTCATGTATGAAACCAATATTTTAATTGATAGGTATTTAAAATTAAATAAAACTACCTCATTCGATGGTATCATCAAACACCTACATGCTATCCAAAATCAGAGAGAGAATTTATGAAACACAATTAATTTATACGATTATTCTATTAATCTTCTCAAGAATAATTTGAGAAAGATAAAACACATGCCATAATTATTATTGAATAATTCAAAAAAAATAACGTTCTTGAAAAAATATTTATTTTTTCTATGGATATGTAATAAAATTTAAAATATACCATTTTAAAAATTGTGGATCTTAAATCAATATCCCAAATCTATTGTTTTACCATGTTTGATCATGTTAGAAAATGAAGATAAATGAATAAGACATGAAAAGATGAAATACATTTGAAAAACTAGACCTAACAGAAAATTCTTCATAGAAAATGATCACTAGTTAGAATAGAATATATATCATATCTATTTTGAGTCTCGTTTGTCAAGATATTATTCAACCACAAAAATGTTGTGTAAATACAAATATATATCAGGACTTTTGATAAAAATTTAATAATAATTCAATCAAATAAGTTTTTTTGGGTGCAATTTTTTAAAAACATTTTCTGATCATATTCATTTTTATTAGATTCTGGAGAAGTCACATGATTTAATGTCATGATTTTTCAAAACATTTCTCAACTATTAAAGAAGACAATTTTCCTGGTCACACATTTTGAAGGGATGACAACACAGTTTTTCTTAACAGATTTTCTAACCAAGATCCATTTACATAAAATCTATCCCATTATTCATGATATCCCTAAATTATCAGAATAGTTTTGTCCTTACCCATTATCCAACCATTTAGAATCCAAAATAATCTAAAAACCTCAAAAATTAACCAAAAACCCCATGAAAACACCAAAACTATTGGTCAGAACAAAATATTGAATATAGCTAAATAAAATTGCGATGTTGTTACAATAAATATAATCATTGTAATGTAGCCTCTAATTTTGATGTTAATAATACCATGACATTAATATAGAATGAAAACTAAATGTAATTGGTCAGCACTAATGTAATAAATATTTTAGTTAGTGTATCTAAATTGTTAATATAACATTTTTGGAAAAAATGCATATTATATTTCATGAAAATTATAAATTAATTTTAAATGGTGGTGAAATATATTTTTATCTAAATAATGGATAAACACTCATTTAATTATTTATTTATATAAAAATTTATAAAGAATATTTAATAAATTTAAAAAATTATTTTGCTATAATAATTTTTTATCATTGTATTTGATGAATCATTTAATAATTATCATCATATATTTTTGAAATTTAATTACAATAAATGATCAATAATTTTTATTAATAATTTAAGTTTAATCATAAAACTATTTTTCATAATTCATTCAGATGATTTCTTTTTTATGTGAATATTATATTTCTTTTACAAAAACATTGAATTTTGTTACTAAATAATGAGATACGAATAATGGGAATTGGATAGAAAAATTTTCATTAAAAAATATATTTAATAAAACATGAAATAAATTTAAATATATATGTTTAAATTTTAAATCCAAAATTAACAATTTGAAACCATTGTACTATTTAACCTAAGAGTAATGTTTATGAATTATGTAATTATTATTTTGCTGTTAATTTTTATTTATGATATAAGTTTTATTTTTTTATTTTATTTTAATATTTTTAAATCGAATATTCAAGTTATTTAATAATCCCATTATTAATTATGACCAATTAAAAATAATACCAAGGTAAAAATTAATTTATTATGGTAAAATTCAAATTATGGAAATGGTTAAAACTATGATGAAACCACTAAAATTAAAGATACCATTTCACAAGATGAGTGGTTGGGGGATTTTTTACCCATTATTATCATCCCATCATTATTTTACACTTTTGGAGAAAAAATCCATTGAATGTGATATAAAATTGAAAAAATGTTATGGGTATTTTCAAAAGTTTGTCCTCTCTAACATATAAAATGATCCCTTAACCACCTCAAATTTCATTATAAAAAAGACTCTTAATTCAACCAAATAGTACTCAAATCCACCACCAACACTCCTATAAATCTCTTAAAGGATATTTCCCCCTCAAAATTCCATTCATAGAAGGATTAATCAATTTTTAGGAGAACATAATCTATGGAACAAATTACCAATTCAAAAATTATACCTTACCACTTATATTTCATAAAATATTCATTTGTCAACATTAGAAACTGTCATAACATCATAAAATAAAAAAATTAGTGTCATTTTTATTATGAAATATTATTATATTGATTTAACAATTATAATCTATCTTCAAAAATTCTATATAGAAAAATTAGAATGTAATTCAAGTGTATTGGAAGAATATCACATATATGGAGAACTGTGTTTTTTTCTTATTCAATTACATGGATGGATTAAATAGTGTATCTAATGTACAAATATTATATTTTTATAATTTACACCATTATGAAATTATTATTTTTTAAACTTATTCTTCCTCTATGAGAAATTAAAATCTCTTATATATTTATGTGTTGACTACAACCACTATAAAGAGACATGTTATATTATTCATCACTAACTTAGATGGATGGTAATAAAAATATATTTGATAACTATATATGATATAATATAGTAATATTTATCAATATTATGATTTGATATGCATATCATAATAGATAATCATCATTAAAATTTTACCTGTTGGTATTGGTAAATAACCACAAATATGTTTGTCATTGATTTCATTTTTAAAATTCATATCCAAGACATCCCTAAATTGGAAATGGAAAATTTTAAATTATTAATAAATACATTATAATATATTTATTTATTTTGTATTCAGGAAATTTCTATAAAAGGTTGTTTTCCAATAACACTATAACATAATATGCATGAAAACCTCAAAATTACATACATTTGGTGATGAAAAGAAACATCAACTAACTAATATTGGAATAATGAATTATTTTTCTTATTGTGTAGAAAATTTAACAAATGATAATAATCTTCATAATTGAGTTATTATTATTTTTATTTATTATATATTAATAAAATTTATTTTAGTAAAATTGAGTGTTATGTTAAGTGTTTTTATCTCAATTTTCCGTCATTGAACCATGAAATCATAATATTAATGTATTATTTTTTATATATTTTAGATACTATACCATTTGAGTTTTTTATTCTCACTAGTTATTCATTTATTTCATTTACATATCATTTAATGAATCCCTCTAACCAATTATTATGATTCAATTGATACTAAATTTATATGGGCTTTTATTATCTCACAATTTCATCTTTGAGACATATGCCATATTCCAGTGTTATTTTCTTATTTGAGTTTAATATACATTACATGTAATAATTTTTATATCATATATTATGTAATTAATTTTTTTAAAAAATACAAATTTAATTTTCCTCATTGAATGGATTTTGATTCAAATGTTAACAAAGACCCATGAAATTTAGTTAACTCAAATATACTTTCATTGTGTTATAATATTTTCACATGAACAAATTATTTTTTATTTTTATGTTTATACAATTATAATGTTTCATAAATTGTTAATTCCCTCAGTATACATGGAAAAAATAAATTTTTAATTCATATATTCTTCCTGGATTAATTAATGTCAAATAAAAGTATACCATCATTAAGAATTATTATTATCCACATTTAAACTATTATTATTCTATATTCAAATTCATTCATTAAAAAATAAAAAAATTTAATATTTAAAAGCATAAATATATATTATCTATTATTATCTATAATATTATATTTTCTCCTATAATGATGTTATATTTGTTACTATTTTTGTTATGTGAGTTTTTTATAAATTGAGTTTAAAATAATAGGAATTATTTTCCATTGATGATAATTTCAATTATAATAAAATCCAATTTATTTCATAAAAAAATGTATTTATATTTCAAGGATCTATGGTAATGATTTAATTTAATGTTTGGTTTTAAAAAATATTTCACATTGAGTACAATGAAAATTATTTTTATAGTGTTCAAATTTACCAAATTAAATTAAAATGTGGGGAATTGTTTTTTTATTAAATAAATTTTTATATTTTTTATTACATTATCTTCTAAGGATTCTAAATTTTTAATCACTTTTCATATTATTCACTGCTAACATTCCACAAAATGTTCTATTGCAACCTTTATGGGGATTAAACTAGTGATATAAGTCAATTTAAATCGTTATCTATCATTATATGATTTCATTTGAACATTATTTCTTATGAATGAATTTTTTATCCATTTCAAAAAATAGTATTTAACATAAGATGAAATTTTATTATTAATTAATTATAATATCCACTATCATTATATTCTTCCTTATGTATTCATTACCCCAATCATTGATTTCAGATGGTATTTAAAAAAAATTATTTATTATTACAAAATAGTTTTTTATTACTAATGAATGGTGATATTTAAATTTATTGAGATTCATTTACTTCACAGAGTGAATGAATTTATATTATTTACTAATTTATTAGTCTTGTAATATTACCTTTATTATATCAACATGTCTCAAGAGATAAAATAAATTTCTAGTGTGTTATATGCATTACTTATTTATTTATGAGGTATTGGGATATGCCTTGAATGAAATATTATAATTTCTGGATTTATGAATTTTATCACTACTAAAGCATTATTTGTTTTCTATTTTACTATTTATCTTCTTATATCACTATTATATTTATTTAATGATATTTTGAGACATTAAATTAAATAGTTTTATTTTTATTTATTTCTTCCATATTTTTTATTCTAGGATTATGTTTTGATATCAAATGATATATGATAAGCATAATAATCATTTGAACATACAGATTTTTTCATTCTAAATCTCAATAATTTTAATTATAATATTATACATTAAATTCCAAGATGTTTTGTACGTGTGCGTAATTTTTTCGGATATCTTCAAGACTAAGGGTTAAATAGAAAATAATATGTATAATGGGAAATTTGTTCTATTTTATGGGAATGATAAGAATTTTTTAAATGATGGTTTTTATAATCCCCATAATGTTATGAATCTAAATGTAATTTGTTGTCTATGTGACCATTATATTTTCTTATTATTATAATTATAAAGGGTTATGTTTTTGTTTCTTCTATTGGTTATATAGATGACAAAAAATGTATGTGTATAATATCACATGGTCATGGTTGAGTGGGTCTCAGGTGCCATATTCTCCCTTAAAAAATCATGATCATGGGGTCTACCCATTCCACAACATGAAGAACTTTATTGTCCTTTTTAATAAATTTTAATAGTTATTATTCCCCATTTATGACAGAAAAAGAGTTGAAAATTACTTTCACAATGTCATTTATCAGTAAAGTGTCTATGAAACACTATTATATATTTCTTTTATTCAAAATAATACAGGTAAACAATTCCAAATTTCATATTATGTAAACATCACGCAACTTATTCATAGATAAACAATTCATTTACAACCAATTTCTGTTGAAGAATTTGTTTTAAGCCGCGAAATATTTGTTCAATCATCCTTTTTATTTCAATGATAAACCAATGTTGTATCTTGTGAGTCTCATGAATTATTCTTCACATGTACCAATGATTATGTTCTATGAATTATTCCTCTATTATTTATGATTTCATATGAAAAAAATAGTGATTATTATTTTCTTAGACTACTCACATTTGATAGAGTTTAAATATTGACGTATTCATCATATTCTTAATGTGGGACCATTATTTCTGAACCTCACACTCAGAATGATAAAATTATAAAACATTATCCATAGGGTTTGAACACTATATAATAAAAAACAACTTCTAAATTGCATTAATCAATTTTTTAATATTTATTGGCCTAGAAGACCCCATATACAATGGAGGGATGTGTCACTTGAATTACTTGATAGAATTTTTCTCCATACATTGTGTGATTTTGGGATCAACATGGTTAAAAATATTATTGAATGGATGTGAATGTTGTGTGAGAATACGCATTTAATTATACTGTCCAAACATTATTTCATTAGCTTTATAGTTTGTTCAATCTATTCAAATTCCATCTAATAAATTAATTACCTAGTTCCTCATAAATTCAATAATATACTAAATAATTAAATTATTGGGATTATAGTAATTACTTCAAGAAGGAAATATAATGGAAATTATTTTCTTAGAAGTAATTACCTTTAAATTATATATACATGCTAACATATTGTTTTTTTATTAAATCCTCATAATTAATTTTCTATTAATATTTTGTTGTCTAACTATGAAATTATATTTTATTCAAAACCACTATAATAGATATTAATGATAAAGATAAAAATAAGTAGAATATACCTTGGGGGTTTTTTAATTGGTGTGAGGTTCTGTACAAGGGTTTTGCATCAATTGAATTGTGAAAAAATACCAAACAAACTATTTTATGGGATTATTACCTTTAATTGAATCTTTTCTTGTGTCTATATCGACATATTTTTGTGTACATTGGAATAAAATTTCTATGAATACATGCACCCATTAAAATAATAGTAGGATGTTTTTCAAAATATAATCACGATCTAAGGGTTTTCATTGTTGTATTTTCATTCTAATATCAAAAATCAATGAAACTATACTCTGATACCAATTACGATCCACATGACCTCCACTCTTAGGTTTATTGATAAATGGAATAGTCATTCAGGAATTTTCATTGATACCGTGTATATTAAATAATACAGTCATATATAGTCTTCCAATGATTAATTAATATATCTCCTAATAAAAAAAATCCCAAGATAGAGAGGTTGCATATTTGGGATATTTGCCACATGAAATCCATGTTTAAAATTTTATCTTCCTTATAAATAAAACAACACACTCATAATGAGTTACTAGAAATCATAATAACCTATATATATCCCATTGGGAATGTGAAATATAATAAGGGGTGTATAAAATGATTTGTATGGTATACATTTATCACCAACTAATCAAACTAAGATTATAATAACATGGGAAAACATGGTCTTGAGTCTTATATTTGATAAAAATAAATATATTTCACAATCATCTCATAATATTACTTTACTAACATAGCTATTCAATATCACGTGAATGTGATATCTCATGAATATAACCAATCACAATCATATCCATTCATTTTCCCATTTTATAGAAATTTTTTATCATGTACTCCCATTATCCTATGTAAATATATAGTAAAATTTGGTCTATATATAATCACAAGAAATATAAATTATTAAACAATTTATTGGATAGACATACAAGACCCCACATATCAATTAATAATAATACATAAATATTTTTTTCACCCTAAATCAATCAAATCAGCTAACAACTATGTAATAAATATTTTCTTAATAACATCTATAAAATATATCACAAAAAACTACATCCAGATATTGATTTTTATTACAAAATATTTCAATAAAATAAAATAGGAATTTAATAAGGTTATTTTTAGGTTCATTGATGAATTTAAAATCCATATAAAATATAAATTTTGTAAATAAATATGAAAATATATGGAGATAACAATTAAATATTTCACAGCATAGATTTGAAAATATTTTATAAAAGAAAATGTTCCAAGTAAAATTCAATAAAAAATTTCAGGAAGGTGATATGATAAATCCTTTTTATAAGAATATATCACATTAAAATAATTTCTAATAGTTCTTAATTAAGACAAACTAATTTCTAATCAAATAAATCCATCGAAGAAGATAAAATATAAGATCATGGAATGAAATTACATTTTAATTTTTTTAATATATATATTAGAAAACCCACATCATTAGAAGAGAAATATATCTTCCATTTTAAAAATTTTTAAAGACATCATTAATGATGATATGTTGTAATGCATTTTTTTAATGAGAATCTTATTGGAAAACATTATTGGGATGAAATAAAATAGACATGGAAGGGAATGATCCATTAAAAAGGATGAAAATTATTCCTAATAATGTCATATTTATACAAGAAATGAATTATATAAAAATAAAATAAAATGTAAATAAGTAAATTAAAATATAAAATTAAGTAATTAATAACTATTATATCATCATGCTATAGAATAAATCAATATTGTTAGATCATTTTCAAAGAAACATTATTGTAACTCAAGGAAAATATTCTAGTTAACAACACACCACATACAAATAATAACTTTTGAATTAAGAATAATTAGTAAAGGATTATATGAGAAATAAATGTAAATATGAAAAAAATAAATAATTAATATTTTAAAATAAATTCATAAGTATGGATAAAAAATATTGAATAATCAATCTCAAAAAGAAAATTTATAACACAATAAAAGGAAATTGAGTTTGGAAAACCCCTTACCTATTATCTTATTAACCAAAAAATCACATTGTACTAATAGATAATAAAAATTAACATACGAATGAATAATTTTAGAACCCTATTTATGTATATTAATTTGTGTACATTTAAATTATAATAATGGAAGATGCATTTATTTGTCAATTGTTGTTTATTTTCAACTCTATATGTTTTTAATTTTGATTCTTTCATACAATATTAAAAATCGAATTATCAATCCTAATGATTTGATACCACATTACTAATTAAAATATTATCTAGTTTTAAATTATGTTATTTTCATATTTATTTATGAAATTTCTTTTTAGTTTAAGGAAATTTTAAATTAAAATCCATAAATATATAATTTATATTGATCATGTTTTTATAGCTGTTTAATAATGGAAAGGTAGTATGATAATAGTGATCCAGATAGTAATATTATCATTATAGAAATAAATAACTATCTATTTATTGAAATATAATATTAATATTATCAATATTTCAATATTCATACATAATTGATTTTTTAACCTCATTCACGTTTGTGATTAAGATAGTGTTAACAGAAATATTTTAGAATCAACACGTGTGTTAGTTTATGAATGTGATAAATTTTTTTTAATATTTTTGAAAAATATTTAACAATTGATTTTTTATTTTTTATTATTTTTATTAATTTTAATGGAGAATAATTTAATGGAAAATAAATTGAATGATCATTTAGGAAGTGGTTAATACTTGTGATTGGGGTTGAATCTTCTCTTTACTGACCATTTAGAAATGTTATAATCAGTGATCATTATAGAGACAATAACTTCAAAAATGTGGTATGTGAATATATGATGGTAATATTGTAAGGTATTAAATTTAATTATGAGGTATAAGTTGGCATTGAGTGGGTGGATGTGATCTATTTACATGTGAAATAGAGTTTTATTTTGTAGTAAACATAGGCTATGTGAAGGTTAAAGCCTGAATAATGAGGGAGTTAGGTGAGTTAGGTAGAGAAATGTTTTTGAGATATGTGGGATTGAATTTAAATAAAAAATGGACTTCTAAAAGGTGTTTTTATCATTGTATAATTCATTATTTGATTATTGAAAATGGTCCACTTTTTACCAACACTTATCTTGTCTAAAGTATTTATTATGGTTATCTTCTTCCATGAAATAAAATATGGAAACTATTACCCATTTAAGAAAAGGTGAATAAATATTTGTACTCAACTAAATATAATTCAATTTCTATATATAACATAATTATATTTAAATAAAAACATCTAATACATAGATGAAGTATTTTTATAGAAAAACATATTAAATATATATCGTTATTATTTTAATTTAACATCAATTACAAGTTAGAAATGACTTTCAATATTTCTCATATAAAAAATATATAATATTAAAATCTTCAGAACAATATAATATATTTATTTCATATAATAAAAATACATTGTTTATAAAAGATTTTTTTTCAATAAAAAATTTCTCAAAAAATTAATCTTATATTTAGATTTATTAATAGAGTGTTATAAATAAATTTTTATAAAAAATATCCTATAATTTTAAATAAAAATAAAATGAACATGTTATAAATGTATATATATGTCCCAATATATTGATAATTATATTTCATTATCATCCAAATGTTCAAATATAATAGTCTTAATGATTTATTTGTAAGTCAACAATGAATGATACGAAATTTTGGCTTTGAGTAGTGGAGATTCAAATAGCATGAATCACATATAAATTCGTAATATAATGAAATTTTCTTATAGATTATATCACTCAAGTAGTACTGGTTGATGTTCATATTGGTATTGTTCAATGGATAACCCTAGAAAACCTACTAGATTTTTATACTCTTAAAAATGTTCCTCATAAATAATACTTGTAATAAATGATTCCACTTCCTCCCATGAATTTCATAATACACACACATATATTTATACCCATAAATTCAATTACTATATCATAATAATAAGTTTATAAATCTAAATTAATAAAATGTAAAATGGTTTTTTTTGTTTCTTGTTATGTATGAAACAATATATTCTTGAATATATTAATTTTAATGGAAAATACATAGTAAAATCATGTGAGGTTACATTATATCGCCTTAGAATAATATTAATCTTAAAATTTAATTAAATCAATGGAAATAAGTGAGGATAGTTTTTCCGCCCATAACATCACATTACCATAAAGCTATTTATAATTATGATTTCATCAATAAACTTTTACTTTGGGATTGGTATTGTTATGTAATACTATATCTCTAAAATAAAAGAAGTCTAGTGGTTAATAATCATTAGAGGGATTATAATTCAATTGAAAAATGTGTGATTGTAGTGAAATTTACAGATCTAGTATATATACTATCATATGTGATAAATGGTACACATCATGTACTAAAGAGGTGTTAGGATGGAATGCTATGTATTGAGTTTTTCCAATGGCTGGATCAAATATACATAAGGGACTAGTGTATATTTTTCTCAACATCCCATATTCCCAGACCTCATAATCAACTTTTAGGATCATATTTAGGTGAAAAATTATTCCACACCGTCATATTTCAGATCTCATCGATGATCATTGGCATATTTCCTCAGTCAAAAGTTTGATTATTTGAAATATTTATGAATTCATTGAATCATACTAGTCATTATATATCCAAGATCATGTCCTAATAGACATAGTTTATTAACATTATCAAAACGTTGTTTATTTTTATATATCATCCCATATATTTCCTCAAACAATTTAATTGGGTTGTTATAGTGGAACCTGTTTTTATTTGTGAAGTCATCTCAATTTTTTTTTCAATCCCCACCACCTTTAATATTCAATTTTGTAATTTCATTGAATATCCTATAAAGATTGAATATTAATTTCGAATTTATCATCATTTTTGGATAATAAATTATACTTATGATCAACATAAATTATAATTCCTGTTAAATTTATCTCTATAATTTGTAACCGAACATTAGATATTGAACATAATCAATTGAATGTGATACTATATCTAGACTTACCACATAAATTAGGATTAAATTTTATGTTTTTAGGGAGAGAAATACTCTTGAATATTATTTAAGAACACTAACATCCTTAGTTTATATTCCACTACCAAGATGAAATTATTTCCATAAGAAATAATATTAATATAATTGATGAAATAAATATCTAAATTATCCTAAATTCATACTTGTATAGGTAATGGTTGCATCATCCACATAGTTGATTAATGTTCCAGTAATAATATCTTGTGTATAATGAATTTAGACACAAACTCTACCTTATCCATTTTCATTTTATCTATAAAAATGGTTTACCTATGACCATATGAAATCATTGATGTTATGGGATATATAGAGAATGATGACCTATTTGTATTATATATAATATTATTTTCAAACTCTATTTTGACACATACATATTCGTTTATTGAATCTTATGGATCGAGCATATATAATTTTGAGCTATAGAAAATTTATTACAATATTTTATAAATATATATCATATTTTGGTCATCCCTAATCATCACATAAATATATAGTTTAGAGTTAAACATTGAAATGTAATATTTCATCTCATTCCCAATTATCATAATATCAATACTCTTAATATAAAATAATAATAGATCTGTTTCTATCCACAACATGGACATAGAATCCTGATACATTCTACATTGACCATCGTTCACATTATTTACCTTCCAATGATGGTAGTTTATTATTTAATAATAAAGATTAATTAATTCATAAAACCTAAATTAGTGAATGTCAAAATATATTTATATAAATTTATTTTCAAATAACACGTGGTCGATATATAAATATATATACGTGTGTGTGTGTGTGTGTGTGTGTGTGTCTATGTGTGTGTCATAGTAATCACCATAAAATACATTACACCAAATATTGAAAGGAAATATTAATGCTTCTATCTCTAGGACATATGTTAGTTAATTTTTCTCATGGGAAATTATTATTCATGGTTCATAAGAAATTATCTAATACTTTTTAATAAGATAACATCTAAATATGATTAATTAAGAATAAATAAATATATAAAACCCTTCTCTATTCCAAGAAATTATAAGTATAGGTATATTGAACAAACTCTTCAAAATAATTGTGAGATATTTTAAAATAGTAGTTGAAATTATTCAGCTAATCCAAGAAATCAATGGAAGTATATCATAGTTTTTTGGTATGGACCATTCATTATTAACCAATATTTTTGATGAATCCAAATAAATAACTTCACTTTTGACTTCAGGACCTATGATGGTAAATTTTGATTTCAAAAACAGAAAATTTCTGACCATAACATTCAATTTTTTGATTCATAATGATTTTAAAATAATCTTAAAATTATCCAAACCAAACATTCATGTCAGGTGACCCTCATTATATGGTATTATGTCATATATTATAAAATTTATTTTAAAAAAAAGTTATAAATCATCATTACATTGATATTTCATATGGTTTTGTATGGTTTTGTGTTAGATATGGTGTACACATTTTCATAAACTTAATATGATATAAATATAGGGAGATTAATCTAACCGTAGAATCATAATAAAATAAAAAAACTGAATATCTTCCATATAAATAGGATATATCATTCCCAAAATCGCTATCTGATAGAAATTGTTAATCTTAGTTGCAATCACCACATCCTGGAAATCAATTTTTTTCATTTTCTAAAGACGGTTTAAGGGGTTGCTGGTACCCATACATCCCTTAAACCACTTCTCCACATCCGGACGAAAAACACATTTCAAATTTCAAAATCAGGTCACTGTCAGCCGCCTAGATCTTCGTACCCGTATCATCATCACGCACCCACAATCGTATCAAGCCTGTCAACAAATCCCGCGATAGCACTGACATACCTCGCGCCGCGCACCGCACGTCAATCCAACAACCCGTATGAAAATCAAACCACCGTCATGCACCACACATTCACTAGAACACCGATGAGATACACCGACTCCCGTTGTTATCATCACCAGCGACCATCGTAGTCGTCCCTGGGAAACATCACCAAAAAATAGCATATCGCCGGCTAGAGAACCCGACCATCTTCATCCACTGACGTCATCAAACAACAAATGATCTACACCATTCAGACATCATCCTAACACAAGAACACCAGTGAGCTTCACCGACGCCCATCATCACGCAATCACTCGCACCGGCGACGAGAAACAACACATCACTGCCGGTGGAACCCTTCACTGATTTCAATGAGGCAGAAATCCTTGTCACTCATATCAGCGAGGTAGAAACCCTCGACACAAAACCTCTAGATCCACCCAGAAAACGCAACAAAAAAACATAGAAAACACCCACAGGACGAAAGAACCCGCCGCAAGAAGACAAACCAACTGCGTCAACCATAGGGAAATCCCAGCAAACTCGTCTGGGAGGAGGCAGAAGAACCGCCGCCGCGTGAGCACGGCCCTCAAACTCGAAAAAACCCCCACTAGACAACAGAAAGCTGCCGAGATCTGATGCATGGGTGCTCCGGAGTGTATATCGTCACCAATACCGATCTTACACACATGGACCAGAACAAGCCACCACTGATGCCCGAGAGCATCTCCCCGCCAGAGAGAGGACCGCGAAGCGTCACTACAGCAGCAGAGATCCACCGCCAACCCACCGAGTGCAAGAAAACCCTAGATATGATGTACCTCACATTTCATGATATTTATAAAAATAAATAGAATTTTTTGTATGACAATACATAATTCAGTAGTCATGCACCTCAATAAAACTATTAGCTCCGAGCCGGTGGATATATTGTTACATTTTCATAAGATACAAGGAGTCACATCCCGAAGGACTGGATGGTTCAGTTGTCTTGGTAAACTATTTGGATACTATAAATTATAAATAAATCTTAAATCATGAAATTTAATAATAATTTTAATTTATAAATCCATTATTTCACTTCCTCTATCATTTCATATCAATCATAATGCATCTCCTTATATCGTTTTGAAAATAAATCATATGAATTGGGTGTGCTCAAATGTATAGTAAGTGTAATTGTATATCGAAGGTTATGAAAAAATTAATCATAATCAATGTGGAAGGGTATATAAATAAAGAACATTCCATTTTATCAACAACAAGAGAGTAATACAAAAGGAATAAACGATGATAAAATGTTGAATATAAATAATATCATGTGTATTAAACATAACCATTGATATTATAAGAAATTGAATAATCACAGAGAATATCAATAAAAAGTAATGATGATATAAAGAATAATGTTGGAAATTCAAAACACACATTCAAGGAATTATTATAGGACACCTAATACTATCAACCAATTTTTCTAATATATATATATATATATATATGGGTAAGCCCTCAGGTATAACCAAATCTAGTTTGTCTAAGAATACCTAATGATACATAGAGGGGATATAGTAGGCCCCTCCCATCACTTACAAAATCCAATGAATTCTTTATATGAAAGGGGTGAAAAATAATGGTCATAAATTTTTAATTTAAACTATCATATGAAATATAAATACACTCCTCTATTATTTAAAAAAATTATATTCCATCCATTATAATGTGAATGGTTCTAATATAATATATCATTAATCAGCATATTTATAATTCGTCTAGAGAAAAATAATGATTTTATCATTAGTGTATATCCATATTAAATATTATGTAATATAAAATGGTGTCTTCAAAGATAGAGAGTTATTTTAAAAATTTACATGCCACATACATCAATTAAAATAACTTTTCATTTATAATACCCATTTTTATACTAATACTAGAAAATTTATAAAATATTTTCAAAATAATTTTTTTGAAAATCCCTTTTATATTATATTAATTTAAATATTATTAGGGAAAATAATTCCATTAAGAAGAACAACATGAACATGTAATGGAAGATACAATGAAATTGTTGTGATGTCGATGGTAATTCCTTATATACCATAAATAATAAATAGAACATTTCATGTTTAATGTCAAAACGTTAGAAATGTGACTTGCTCAGAAAATAAAAATATGAATACATTTAAAATATTTTTTTAAAATTAATACATTTTTAAATTTATTATGAATTCATTACTTGGGGATGGTGAAAATATTATTGCATATAATTTTGAAAATCATATATATAGAAAAACATAGGAATTTCGACTGAAGTGGTAGATAAGGTCATATTTTCATAAAAACACTTTCTTAATCATTTTATGTGAAAGTGAGAGGGAAAATGTGATAATTAACTGAAAATGTTCATGAATTACCATAGGATGAGAAAAATGTTTTATTTTAATACATAAAGATCAAATAATTCCACCAAGGTAATCCATAGGCAAAAACTGTCTTAAATATTGATGAGATTGTGAAATAAAACATTAGAACATTGGTAAATTTCTATCATAATCCCAATGGAATAAGTAACATAAAATAAAACGTTACATATCACTAAGAAAAATTATTTAATGATAGAATATAAAAATTTCTGTATATACACAACAAAAAATATATAAGTGGTTTATATGGAATATGACCCACTAATGTAAATATGTGATGAGAAACCGTATACATGAGTTAGACTCATCACATAAATTCGTTATATTCCATAACATTAAACAATTAATAATTAATTTTTTTTTCATATTAAACAATTTAATTTTTAATATCCATATTATATCCCTTATAACCATGATAGATATGATAAAATAATTAATTAATTTTATGTATGATGTTTCAGTGATATTTTGATGATGTGTCATAAATTAAATTTATAGGTTTACTATGGTAAAAGTTGTCACTATTTAAACATCAATAGATCAATATGAAAAAAATAATTACCATATTTGTAGAATAATTATTCTATTAAAACTGATCATGACGTACTATTGGGAAAAATAAAATAAATTACAATCATTGAGAAGGTAAGCTGTACAAATTCTTTAGTAATGATTAAAATATTCAATGATCAGTATCGAAAGAAGGTATGTAATATTTTTTTCATTATAGAATTATAATAATATCCTGTATTGAATATTTTTTCTTTAAATATACTTATATATATTATTCATGTGTTTTGGTGATGAAAAGGGAGTCATGCCGTTTCATGAAGGTGATAATCAACACTTTTAAGGATGATTTTATCATTTTTCTGTGTAAGAATGTAAAAGATAAATATTATATTTTAATAAATTTATATATTTCATTAATATCAATATTAATTAATTTATATCTCATATATTATTTTTATTTTCTTTATTACCTTCTATGTGAGTCATTAGTGAATAATGAATGACATCAATTCGCGAGAATATTGTCTATTGTACAGAATAATGACAGTATCATATCACCTATGGAATGGAAATATTTTTAATATATGTTATGATGAATCATGATATGTAATTATTTTATTAATATCATTTCTAAAATTTCAATCCATAAATATAAGGATCCATGCAAGGTGGTAATAAAAAAAATGACATCAGTTCGGTAGGAAATAGGCCGCCATACCCATCAATAATGATTTCATAACCCATTTCATGGAAGTAGAGATGTTTTAAGGTCATTAGCTTAACCAAAAATCATTCAGAATGTGTATTAAAATTAGTTTATTATATCAAAAATCTAGAATAAAATATTAAGGTGGTATAGTATGAAATAAAATATAAATGCTTGTTGAGTAATGTAACCTCATAATTATGTTACCTACTTATGTTTATACTAAAATCCCCCATAGATTGTTTGTATAAAAAATATGAATTCTAAAATTAGAAGAGGATATTTGGTATGTTATTTGGTTATTGATTGGATTAATCAAAATTGTATTTTAGTGTGATGAGGGGAGGAGAGGGAGTGGAATTTTTTAAATGAGGTGAGAAATAGGCTTTGAATTTTGGGTATGAAAACAATGTACCCATTTTTTTACACTTTCAAAGGGTAAAAAAGGTAGTATTAACAATAAAAAGACATGATAGGGTCTGAATATGGGGAAAAAATATATTTCAGAAAAATTAGTTTACCTTAACCCTTTTTATTTTTAGTTCATCCCGCTCTGTGAAATATATTTTTTCCATAAACATGGAAAACTATTTTTACTATTTTCATTATTAATTATTAAAAAAATTATTTTTTAATTTCTCATATAATATAGAATTTTATTATTCAAATATTGAATAAAATTTTCAAAATTCCAATTAGATAAGTTGAAATATTAAATTTTAAAATTAATCCCATAATCATGATGAGAAAATATGTTTTGAAAGATAAAATACTCAAATTTTTAAATTGGTTTATAGGAAAATTAAATACTAAAATGAATCTAATGACATATATTGGATTAAAATACATTTAAATCAAAAAAATTAACATTATAAAAAATAAAATTATTATTTAATGTTATAAACATATTAAATGAATATGAATATATCAATTAATATATAGTATTTCTAAATATTCGTCAAAATTTTAATCAATTCAGTGAAATACATTAAATTCACCCAATGATATTATTGATATTACCATATGAAAAATTTATTTAATTATTTCAAATAATTTTTCATAATTTGGTAAATGTAAATTTTATTTTATGGGAATGAGCCATGACTAATCCTCCATTTATAGGAAATATATATTTTTCATAAAACATTTATTTTTCTTCTAAATATATCTTATTTTTTTAATAATAGAAAGATTGCAAATAAACATGTGGAAAATATATATCGTTCCAAAATTTTTCTGTTATATTATTTAACACCAATTTAATAGTTATGTTATAATGATATAATATGTTATGATTTAATTTGATTTGGGGTAGTGTGTTATAAAATCTATCTAATAGATTAATTTTAATGATATATATATCATGGGTTAGTTAAGATCTATGTTATATGTCAGATACTCTATCAAAAATAATTTTCTACTTTTAAAAGCATGTTGTTTTACATTCCCTCCACTATAAAAAAATTGTGCCCTACTAATTTAAACATGGTCATAGTAATCATGTGTTTGGATTTGGTAAATACCATTGCTACGAAACCCACGTCATAAAATTGATAATAAAAATTCATACTTATATGAGTGATTGGGACATACAAGGGTCTTCTATAATAACATATAACTTGGTTTATACATAGTAATTAATTGGATGGAATTAAAAACATGATCATGGAAGAGAATAATGATTCCCAAAGTCTAATAGAGAGTGGTATAGATCATTGGTCACGTAAAATTTGATGGGGAATATAAGGTTAAAGACAACAAAACTGTAAACCTATGATATGTCAAGAGACTATTTAATTAATTTTAAATAATGATACACATATCAAATTTTTGTTTCAATATCGTATTCATAGTTTATATGAATTATATTTCAATATAAATTATTAACAAATTTAATTATATTTATGTGATATATTTCTTTTGGGAAAATATTGTATTTTGAATCTGGTATGATCATTTCCTCCATATTATCTTACTGTAATAAAATGAATATCCATGAAGAATTTTTTATGCTTGACAAACAGAAATTAACATTTCATGGAATTTATGATCTATAAAAGAGTGACACCATAATTCTAATTTCCTTAATAAAAAACATTGGAATGCAATATACAATTACACACAATACTCAAATTGATCAACTAATAATATATTTAACCATAATAATCATAAAAAATATGACTCTCTAAACTCAAATCCATATTTTCTAAAATGAGTCATGTAAATAAATATTATTTTTCAAAAAAATTATTATGTGTCTCTTGATTTCATATTCCAATAATCTGATTACCATGAGAACCAAAAAAACATAATGCTAACATCAATTATTTAAAAATAAAATATCACATTGAATACATTTCATAAATTATTTCTTACAGTAAACGCCATTATATAAGAGATAAAATATCTACCCACATACCAATTTAATTGGAAAAAATATATTTCCATAAAAATTTCATTATAATCTCAACATCAAGAACACATTATGGGTTATACTGCACATATCATTTATTTTCAATGACGTTTCAATTATCATTGAATCAAATTTCATTGGTCATCAGTAACACTAAACAAATTCATTATAATTATTAAGTAAATATAACTACCATAAAATCAATATAACATTAATAATTCATATAATTATAATTTAAATGAAGAAAATACTCATGTAACATACTTCCTAAATTTGTACCCAATGACATTAATCATTCCACTTCGTTAGAAATTGTATATGATTGAGCATGATCCATTATATTTTTTGGTGGTATATACCTTTTAGTATTTCTAAATTATATAATGCAGTTTCCCATCTCCATATGGTTTTTAAATTGAACATTTGAATATTTTTTCATTCCCTTGTAATCACAATAGTTATTTTCTTTTCTCACCACACATGTAGGAATATCACATTCCCTATTAGAAAGTATAAGTGTGTTTCTATCCATAATTATCAGATGTCTCATGATCCTTCTAACCCATATTCCGTTAATCCATATTTTTCTATGCCTTCATTTTCATTTATCACTTCACATTGAAGCCATAAAAATAATAAAATTACATCTGAATATTTATTGAACATTATATTATGTTCACATGAGATGATATTTTTTTGGAAACTACTTCCCCTATAATTATTGACTTAATATAAAAATAAGAATGATTGTTATTACTCTTTATATTATTTGAATTGATGTGGGTCCCATTTTTTCTTCTACTCATCATTTATAAAATATTTAATACACTAGATTTGACCATAATATTATGAAAAATAATGTATAATTACAAAATTTGTTAAATAAAAATAATATATAATATAACTAATTTCTAGATAATTATATAACCATGGATATTATTTAATTTGGAATGTTTTCAAATGATTTTTTTTTCAAATCTATTATTATTGTTTGTATATGGAATTTGAATTATCCTAGGCTTATCCCCTTGGATTGTCATACCTGATGTCTATCAAGGCTTGTGTTCGAGAACCACCTGATGATCAAGGGAAACACAACTTTCCATTTCCATTTTATTAATCCATGGCACATATGCTGTATAAACATATCAACATTCGGTTTCTAGAAAATGACTTATTTTTATAAAAATCCATATTATCTATTCTTTACAAAATATTGATGATGTTATTCTATACTTATCCATAAATTTTATCATTGTATTATCTTCCAAATTTATATTATCATAAATCTAGTTCATAATGTTTATACTAAAAATCATATGTTTTTAAATATTCTTACTCATACACTAGTATCTCTTAGAATGTTTCTACATTATTAAATTTTCATATGATACAAGGAATTTCATTCTCAAGGACCAAATAGTTTAGTAGTAATGGTTAACTAGATAAATATATGAAATTAACATAAAATTTGAATTCATAAAAAACAATATTATTAATTAATGATATTATTTACTTTAGTGTATCCTCATTTATCGATAAAAACAAATCATCATATCCTGGGTAAAATTGAACATAAGAAATTGTTGTGGTCATATGCATAGTAAGGGTATGTGTATAGTAAAAGTTGTGTATATATAAGGAATAATATTTATAGAAAGCTAAATAAATGAAAAAAAATTATTTAAAAGTTCATATGGCCTTAATATAATAGAAATAAATGAGTATCAAATGGTTTGATATAAATAAAAACATTAGAATAAAACATAACCTTGTAAATTATAACTAATTAAATTTCCACATGGAACCTCATTCACAAAATTTATTCTGTGGGAATGTACAATGATGGACATATAAATCATACAGTTTAGGTAATGTTCAAAAAATCTAATTCCATCAAGTAATTGTTCTAATATGTCTATGTAAATGTGTATGACCTTTGCCAAATCTCAATCTAGATTATATCATGGGTTCTATTGATGCATCAAGGGGATTTAATGGGACTTTAATGTCACTAAATAAGCCCATTTCATTGTTTAAATGAAATTGGTGTAGCATAATTTATATAGATTGTTGAATTTAAAAAATTACAAAAATTTGAATAATTTCCCCATTCAATAAAGTTATTAATAAACCATCTAGAGTAAAGTGAATGGTATCTATACAGTATATCTCTATTCAAATTGTATATAAGCTATTCAGGGAAATAATATGGATGGCATCATTTGAGTATATCATAATAAATTAATATTTAAAATCCATGGACATGTTATTTTATGGAAATGTATTTTTTTTGCGATCAAATGGATCATTCCATGAGTAAAATAACAATTCATTTAATACCACATTATTATTTGAAATTATAAAATTCTTAAAATAAATTAATAATCCATTTCATTTCAAATAACATTCACAAACTAATTTTTTTATAATATTAAAAGGAATATTTTCATTAAAAATAAACTTCTAAACAAGAAATTTATGTTATAATTAAATGAAAGATATATTAGCTTCTAATTACATATATGTTATATTAGTTTAAGAAAAAAATTATTTTTCACTATAAAAGGATAGTAAAGTTCATTGTTGCGAAAAAGAAAATATTACATTTTAAAAAATTACAAAAGGGGGAAAATTATTTGCATACATCACTGAGAGTATATTAAAAAAAATTAAAGCAATTATTTTTGTAGAAATAGGAATTTCAGTTGAAGAGAGAAATAATGTTGTGTTTTCTGAAAAAAAAAATTATTTCTTAATAATTTTTAAACAATATAGAGATTAAATTGTTATATTGCATAATAGTGATCATTAATAATCATAGGATAAAAAATATATTGATGTTAAGAATAAAATATCAAAATAATCACATGAGGGATACTAATGCAAAATAAATCCCAATTAATGATAAGATTGTGAAATAATCTACTACCTCAATGGTAAATTATTTATCAAAATACCAATCAAATAAATAACATTAAAAGAAACATTAAATAACATTTATATAAATTAATACATTATATAACATTCAAATAGTGAACTATATACACCAAAAAACTTAATAAGTTGCGAATACATCAATTGTCTCACATATTTAAAAGATTGGCGAGAAACCCTTTCATTGAGTCTCACTCTTCATGTATGTTATTTATCATTATGAACAATAAATATATGATAAATATTTACAAACATAGTAATATTTTTAATTTTCTTATTCCACTTATTTCACACATTACAATGTTATATAAGATCTCTTAATCAATTATGATTATATTTGTTGTTTTGATGATATTTGTATTATTTATCAAAAATTACATTTGTTGGATGACTATTGTCAAAGTCGTCATTATTTAAATAGATAAATAATAATAATAATGAAATAATTAAAATATTTATGAATAATTTAAACTACTAAAAACAATAATAATTAATGATTGTGAATAATTTGCTACCCCACAATCATATAGGTAGTAGGATGTATGTACATAATGAGTAAAATTTAACATTTTCAATAATCATTCTGGAATGAATTTTTGAAAAATTTCATGTCTACAAAATGAAAATTACATCATGTATATAATATTATTTTTTTAAATATAATTATATATATAATATATGTGGTTTGGTGATTCAAATAAATTCATATCGCTTCGTAAACATAGTATTCCACAATTACATGATTGATGTTATCATTCTTCAGTTTTACAAGGAAATCGATATATATTATATTATTAGAATAATAAAAATGTCCTTAATATCATAATTATTTCATTTATATGATATATATGCCCAATACATTTACACATATTAGTATTTTATGTAAATCAATATTATCCTTTAAATACAAAGGATTTTAATGTCTGGTTTATTTTAACGATATGATACATCATATGATTGATATTGATAATTTATTTAAAATCCATGATTCAATTATTAGAACAAAAATGAAGGGCTTGGGGATTTGAATTATTGAATAAAAAAACTATCACATCTAATAATATACATTCATTCATTTGGGATTAAACCTAAATGTGTAAAAATATATAGAGGGGTATCATGAGGAGACCTTGAAGCAATTTAGTCAGCTTCCTTTTCAACCTAAAGCCAGGTGTGATTAAGAACAATGTAGTTAGTAATTAATCTCCAACACTTATGGGCCTAACATCTGATACTCATGGTTGTGGTAAAAATTCCATTAATAGAAATGTAAATCATGTGCGATTCTATTTCAAGGGTAGATATCCTATTTTTATTGAGATGACATTGCACTCAATGAGTCACATGGCATTGGGACAATTGAAAGTTTGTTTTCTTCCCTAAAGAAACTACGATAGGTGTCTAATTCCATACATTCATTGACTATATGTTATTATTTATGAGAATTATAATTCAAAATACAATAGTAGTAGGTGAGATTTTCATCTCCTTAAATTGATCCTGATTCTGTGAATTCCAAATTCCCCTTAAAGAAACAGAATTAATAATCTTATATGCCTTCATGTCATTCATGTTGATGTCTAAACTGATGAACCATTGATCCAAGAAACTACTCATATAGACCACTTTCTCAAAAACTATAACGAAACAGTCAATGTTACACCACACAATTGATTCTGAATGGCTCGAATAAAATTGTTTATGTAATATTTCCTCATTATAATCGCTAAAATGATATTATTCTGATACAATATGAGTTTCTTCATATAGAATGTTTCCATCCATTAATATCACGTGTTTTCATAATATACATATAAGAATTTTAATCTTGATAGGGATATTGTATCCCTATACGGTATATCCTCATCTATATAGCATGTTCAGAAGATAGAAGACCCTACAAACATCCTTAATAGTGAATAAACCTGAGGAAGATCGAGTGAAATTACATAAATCATGGTTAGGGTGAACTTTAATGAGATCAATGGTGTAACATTGATATTTGATTAATAATTCTTAAATAGAACCCGAATATATAGTCACTTCTTGGAAATAATATTTATGGATAAGAAAACAAGCGAAACCAAGTTTATCCCCACCCCAATATTGGTTTCAAAAGTAAATATATCCTCTACCATTAATTCACCATGAATTATGATATATTGGGGATGATTTCGTGATGGATTCACTAGAGAGGCATCGTTTTTCTCATTTGGATACCAAAATATTCAAAATATTTATTGGTGATAAACATACCCACTAGGAATCTTGTTTCAATGTCCTCCTCATAATTATTTATGTGGAGGAAATTCACTATGATTGAAAAAATATTTATGATAATCCCACCCCCCTAGATGGTGTAGGAATCCTTTACCATTATGAAATGTGATATTTCCCCTTGGGATATTCATCTTATATAAAAGAGAACAATTTTTTTATTCTCAAGATGATGGACATAATAACATAGTGATCTGATAGATAATTCATTGTGGCTGGGGAAAGAACGTCATTGAACAAGTTGATTCTCCCCCCAAATGATTATAAATGATTGTTCCAATTAGTGACCCACCTAGTAACCCACCTAGTGACCCACCTGTCCATGAATTTGTTTTAAATGTGTATGTTACTTTTTCCCCACATAATCTTATTTCCTCTCCAGTTGAAAAAAATAAATATTTTTTCTTTACATCATATTTTATACATTTTTCCATTGATAAGAAATGGTGTTATTAGAAATCAGGAGGTTGTTGATACAAGAATAATATAATAAGTCATAGTAAATGGATAGGAAGGTATAACGTGAAGACATAAAATGGCATGGAACATGAATGAAAATATGGGATAATTTCATATAGAAAATGGGATCATGTAATCATGGAAATATAGTAATGTGTATGAAACATAAAAAATGACATAAGCATGATTTGAGGCATATATCCTATGTAGGATTGTGAGTTAAGGGTAACCACCAAGACCATCGCACTTGGAGCACGAGTTAAGGATAACCATCATGACAATTAAACCTAGAATCTAATGAGGCTAAACATTACCCAATGAATTGGTGAACTATCTCGGAACACCCATTATAACATGTCCATGAATATGTGTTCCAAATAATGAATCATACATATGGAATGAAACAAAAACATTATGGTTATCCATGGAATTAATTTGGTGTCATAATCATGTAAAAAGTAATAACAAAATAGAATATGATAATGTTTTCCATGAAAGGAATTATTTAAACCTTTCATGGAAATTAATAAGTATATATAAGATTATATAATAATATGTTATGCTAAAATAAAGTGATAATAAGTAAAAATTTTGATAAGAAACTTTAGTAAAAAAAATTAGTTCTGTTGAAGAAATATATTAATGGTCTATTAAAATAAAAAATAAAAATTAGGTTTATTAAAATAGAGATGAACAAATTTATTTCACAATTTTAAAATGACAGAATTTTTAAAATTAATTTTCACATAAAACAGATTATGGAGAGAACATGAAAATTATTAATAAATGATGAAGTTCTTTTGAATTAGGCTTTCTTATCAATAAAAATTTAGAATGAAACCTATTTAAAACATGTTATTACCCATTAAATAAGTATTATATTACCTAGATACAAGGTTTTAGAAAAAATAAATATAATTTAGAATAATTACATAAACATAAATAATAATTACATTGCTGTATAGAGAGAATAATCACAACAGGATGAAAAAATCGAGGTTTGGAAAGAGTACCTTGTTTTTTGTCTGAATGTGTTCTACACTTGATCTTATTGTCCTAGATAAAAAACTTAATTCCATTAATTGTTTAATTTAGAACCTTTCACCATTTATTCAGTTTATTATATTTTTATTAAACTAATTTGTGGACTTTTTGATGAGTTATAAGATATAATTTTATCATTCAGGGTCATTTGATTCATTGGTTTTTCTGATCTGTTTACTTGTATTCATATATCGAGAAAAATATGACATTATAATAGTTATTAAAAATTGAAATTTTATGTCCTTAATAAAGTTATTTAATGTTAAATTATTATATATTTCATACTAATATATGGTATGATGATGAATCATTATATTAAATGATAGTGACTTCCGTATATATTATTATGTCAATTTTTGTTCATCACGAACTAGTTTTGTGTTAATAATTTATATCATGTATATATAGCTTAGAAAAAATTAAATTGGATTTAATAAATTTATATAATATTTTTTAATGATTAAATGGATTGTATGACCAAATGTGAAGTCAAATTGAATAAGAAAACACATCATTATGAATATGGTACATCGAAATCTCACAGATGATGTTATCATTTTTAGACTAAACACATAGAGGGGATGTAATGATGATGGTTTGTTATATTAAACCAAAAAAATAATTTCAATAATAAATATTTGAGTAATAATGTAATTTGGATAATGATAGGTGAGTATATAATTATAAAAAAAGTTCTTGAAATAAAAATGAAATGAAAAGGTAAAAATATTTTACCTCTTAAATTAATAGTCATTATGAACCTCTGTAAAAAAAATATTTAGACTTTTTATTAGTCTAAGGACTCTTAGAAGTGGGGTACGGTATTGAGATTTTTATTGGGAAGAATTTGGTTATGTCTCAAGTGTTTTAATGTGTGATTTGAACTTGTGTTTTGGGGACATATTTATAGTTGATGAGAGTGGTGTTTTCACATTATTTTAATCATTTGATTATTATTTAGGCACATGTCGATGAATAGTTTAATAATTATCACTAAATATGTTACAAAAAAGAAGGTTGGTTCGATTATAACGTTCTTATATCATCTATAAATCATGAAATAGGGTGTTGAACTTACAGTTTATAAATACTTTAAATTATATTATTTTACTATTCACAAAAATACAACATTTATATAAAAATCCCAAAATATGGACCTAAAATTTAATTGATGTTTTAAATAATACAATAGAATTAATTCTTTGATAATAATTCTCTAAATATGATAAATTTAATTTTTAATTAAAATGATCATTTACTTGAAGAATATTAATTATAACATTATAACATATATTACAACAATTTGGAAAATAAATAATGTTATCATAAAATAATCATATAATCATTAAACAATATAAATATATTTAGGAAGACATTCTATGGAAATACATTTTATTTTAAATAATTATATCAATTATAAAATTATAAATAATTTTTTTTTATTTTATAAAAATATCAATAATTTTATTTTAAATTAATTTATTTACTTAAACTATGATAACAATATATAATATTTTCATTTATAGGTTTACAGAATTTTATTTATGAATTCTTAGGTAAGGTTACTATTCCTTTGTTTGATTTACTATTCATAAGGGTCACATTATTATTTAAAAGGTAATGTTACAATTCATTTTGTATATGTTCTGTATGTTCTTGAAATTACTCTTATTTAAATCATTCTTCATTCATACTATTTATATTATGTTCTATTTAACACCTAAATATTTTTATTACATAATTTTTTTAATTAGTTGTTATTCTTTAATATTTATCACTGTATAAAATCGTGAGTTTAATCAAACAATAAGACACCATTAGTATAAAATGACCAATGAATATTAACAGTTAGATCAATAAGAATATTTTTAACTAACTTATGAAAATGTATGGTGAATTCAAAGGCTACCAATCCTATTTGAAAAATATGACTATATATTTGTTTTTTTTGTATTAATAAATTGAATGAATTACTATTAGTAATTGATATTAATGAAATATATATTTTATATAATTAATAAAATATATTTGATAATAATTGATTAGGTATTTTTTCATTTGGTATGAATAAACCCAATTATATATATAAAAACATATATTTTTCAAAAGTTAAATATTAATTCCATATTATTGTGAACCATTTTAAACATAAAATTTTGATAGATTATTAATTTTTATATGACACCATGAATCTCTTCATTGGATCTGTGATATAAAAAATTACTTCGTATTGTTTTTTTCTTAATAACATTCAGGTTTATATGAATAGTGAAAATACAATATATTTAATTTCGAAAGACATTTTTTGAACGAAACAATTAATTTGATTAAATTATATTATTTAATTTTTTTCAATGTATATATAGAAAAACTTTTTGGAAGTTAATATATTACAGGACATTGACATTTATTTTATGTGGAATTTATATGTAAAAAAATTTCAATCTTCTCTTATGTTTTATATTTTGAAACCAATTATCTCATTTTGATAAAGAATTTAATTACAAATTAAATACAGCATGTTATTTGATTTTAATTTTGAATAAATTATTTCATATTTTCAATTAGTTGTTCATGATATTATAAATAGGATTATTTTAATGTTGGGCTTCATGAATAGTTTCTTCAGTAATTTTTATTAATATAGTAAAAGGGTAAATCATGTAACTAAGGGTAAACATAACATTATTAATAAACCCTAGCAATTATAATAATATGATTAAATGAGTTTGTTTTGTCCAAAATCATCATTTTCTAGAAAATAAGTCATTTAGAAGCCAAGCCTATGATATTAGGACATTAAATATATATTATTTATTGAAAAGAAAAATATGTCTTACCAAAATGATTATAACTATACCGTTTGAAATGTAATTTTATATAAAATATTAATTTGATTATAAATAATCATTTTATATCTGATATGTTTTTATTTATTAGAATAATTTATTTTTACTTTTTAAAAAATAATTAGTTTACTAAAATTCATATAAATTACTAGTTATGAAAATATTTCAGTGATGAGAAATCAATACAATAATAATTTTTATTGTGATAATAACCCTTTTAATACTAAAAAATTGACTTAATATTATTGGTTGAGTATATTATTACCAAAACCATACAAGGGTAGATTTATTGACCATTGGGAACCTTATTGAAGAGATTATGACACTTATATTAGTTTATTTAACCTGATGGATAACTTGATACATTAATGATTTTGTAATTACAACATTTTTAAAATTGATTTTGATATGAGATATATTCGACAAAAGTCCTATTAAAAAATATTATAGATTTATATTTATCATATTAGTATATTTTTAGTTTTTATTCCACAAATAAGTGTATTAAATAATTTCACAAGATTGATGATGAATTAATTTAATTAATGGTTATGACATATAATTTTATTAAAATATTATAATAAATATAATTTTGGATAATTAATTTGTCCATTAAATTTTATAGAATTCCATCTTGTATTCAGTATATAAGAAATTATTTGGTTTTATGATATATTTTTATTCTAATATATTTACAATCATTGAATTTAATAGTGTCAAAATTGACAGTACTGATTTTTTTATCAAACTAATTATTTCTTAAATTATTTGAAAATATTAAATATTTTTTTATAATATATAATAATTATTTTGTGAATGTTAAAGTACTATGGTATTTATGTATGGTGTCATTTAAATAAAATATATAATTATAGCACTGCTTTAATATTAACTTATTTTTTACTTATGTTAAAAATTAAATAGAATAACTAAGATATAATTAAGATGAAAAGGTTGAAATTGACAGATGATTTTTTCAAATATTTATTATATGATGTGATTAAAACCTAATAACACTCATATTCTAAATTGGGTCATTTTTTAGTATTTTATATGGTGATTAATTTTCTTATAAATTTTTTTGTTTGAAGATTTCAAAAGTACCATTCACATCTATTATAAAAGAGAACCTCCACCCTAAAAATTAACATCCCATTGATACTTAAGGATCTTTCATCCCATTCCCATTTCCTTTCTTAACATCCACTATTATTTTATATAGGTTTTGATCTTCTTCAAATACCAACTTTAGTGCATTATGAGGATATTTATAGGGATCACGTCGAAGAAGAGGCAATCTCCTCTACAGATTCATTAATACATTCCTCTTCTTCAGTTTTCATAAGTTGTTTCATTACAAATGAAATAATTATAATATCCATATATATTTATATTTCATTATTTTATAGAAAAAACCGATATTCTATATTCTATCGATCCTATGAAAAACTAAATCACCACACATGTGTATGTACTGCTTACTGTATCCATGTCATGGGGTAATATATTTATCACAACCACCTTACTTGGAAGTGCATATTGATGGAAATAATAACTATGTATTACAATTATAAAATGATATTTATCTTGATATATTATAAACCATCCACTTCAATACCATTCAACAATTATGGGATTGATATCCTCGCTCATGCATACAGACGACCTACAATAACCATGATGCGATGAGATTCATTTTACATGATCTTTATTAAAAATTTAGTATATTATTGAATGGAATGTATTTATATGATATATATTATACAGAAATAAATCTTCCGATGATATAACTATAACCTAATAAGAATACTAAAAACATATAAGAAAAAACATGCGTATGACAATAAAGAAGTTGACACCCGATGGACGAGTAATAATGTTACTAAGAAACATGTTTTGATAAAATCATATATGATATCATAAAAGTGACAATGAAAATGGAATATGTTAATGATAATATTTAAATAATTATATGGAGGTTCATATTCATACAATGAAAATATGGCCTCTAGTAAGGGATAACTTCACAGTCTTATTATTAACTGAGATTTTTTATACATAATTATTAAATGGGGTATATTTATCATCCATGTCAATGTTTCATAAATATGTGATATTATTTGTATTCTATACAATTATTTAGATTCAATTCTAAACATCAATTAAATTTTATTAAATGGTATGAAATTAACCTTTTTTCATTTTATGATACAATGTAGGTGTTGAATTCTTCGACAAAAGTAGGAAAATAATGTTTTTATATAAATTATACGGCATCACAAGTTATTTATGTGTTTTAATAATATATTTCCATGAATCTTACTTTTCAATATTTGAAGGATATTTTCAATGAAATTATTTTCTATTAAAATTTTGTGGCATTATGAAAAAGAATATTTTTTTGAAGAAGAAATGATATTTTTCTCTAGAATTATGTTCAGGTGTACAATAAAATTATTTTCTATATAAGATGGAATTAATTAATAGGGTTTTGTTTAAAGTATAATATTACTAATAATATTATAGTTTTTTATGTTTTTTATGGAATTCTATATATGAAATCCATTTTTTACATGGATTATGATATGCTGCAATGATGTTGAAAAACCAATTTTATTCCCTGGGTTATGCTATGATGGCAGATTTATGTTCTTGGGTCATATATTTAAATGATATCATTATGAGATTGTTGGGTCCTATATATTTCTCCAATTCATTGGGAATATATTTATATCTGACTATATAGATCAGTCTAGAATGTGAAATGATCTTATTTCAGTGGTAGATGGCTAGAATGAGGAGAGAACTCAGTTCATTAATGGACTTTGTCCTCTACGATGGCCATCACAATTAACCTTCAATAATAGGAAATGCATTTATATACTTTTGGGAATGCCAAAAAATTTCATGCCTAATGTTATTACTTTTGGGATTCTTTTCATTGATTTGTAATAACTTTTAGAGTTTATACCATGGAATGATATCATGATATTTCATATGCAGGTTAATATTTTCAAATTTTATGATCTTATGTCTTAAGATTATGATATGATTAATATCACCTTTATTTAACCTTAATAATATTCTGAGGTCACAATTTCATTTTTTTCATTCCACATGCCATGAAAAAGTGTATTAAGAATGATATATCAGAAAATGGGATTAATTTTGAAAAAAAGGGAGATAATGAAGATATCTTATGAATCAGTTGTTTTTTATCCCAGTTTTGAAGACACTATAACTATAAGTTCCTCTCATGGATTTGTTAATTATTATGATAAATATTTTTCAATTTTGATGTAATATAAATTTATGAAAATTATAGTTTTCAATATTCTATTAATGTTTTTTGTGTGATTTATACTATATGGTAAAATTTTATGAATTGAAATATCATTGATCAAAATATTGGGTAGTTACATTTTCTAACCATATGAATTTTTCTCTTGAAATTTCATCTTAAAAACTACGTTTTAAAGAGGTGGTGGTACTTATCCTTGATCACTTCCTTTAATTCTTATGATTCCATTTCATACTCATGGTTCCCCCACAGTACATTGACAAGGTAAGTGGCATTGTTAGGTAGAAATTTATATTTACAGTCCAAGATCATGAATTGATGATCATAGTCTATGAGATAATTTTCCAACTATACCTCCTATGAATTAAGTACATGTGGAGGATCTATAAAGTACTTTCTTAATAGGGATACATGGAATAAATCATGTAATTAAGATATGGTTTGTAGATGTTCTAGAATAAAGGATAGAACTCCGAAATAATAATTGATCTTGAAGGGTCAGATGTACAAGGGATATAGATTCCATTCTTTCCATATCTAATTATCATATTACCTAGAGATATGTAAGGGAATACCATTCCTCCCACCCTATAATACATGTCCCATTTATTATTATCTTCATAGATCATTAGTAAACTTTGGAAGTCCCTGATATGGTGCTGAATGGATTTCAAATTTTCTTCCATTTCTTCGACCAATTTAGGTCTTATGAGTATGCATTCAACAACATCATCCGAACATGTAAATGTTCTAAAACATTTCAAAAAAGGATTCATGTGGATCCATTTGGATTCATGATTAGATACAATTATTTTAGGATAACATGAACAAAGGTAGATGTTTGTAACATTATCCTTTGATCTCTGTAAAACTTCCAATCAACATGTTTTCCAGTTTCTGAATAGGCCAATCAGATTGGAAATAAATTTGAGGATGATAGGTCGTATGAATGTTTTTTCTATGTTTGAGAATATTAGCGAAATTTTGATAATATGGTGGAAAATCCAAGATCTTGATCGGATACATTAGATAGTGGTAATCTGTTTAGTCTTGCAATTTCTCTAAGGTATATCCATGATAGTTGATCTAGAGAAAAGTCCACCAAAATTGAGGTAAAGTGATATTTCCTTATAAAATGTCCAAAACAACCCATATAGAATTATTCTACATGTATTATTTGGATGAAAAATGAAAAATTCAACTGTTATGTCAACCCACATCCTTTTTGGTTTGAATAATGGTTTCATAATCCCTTTATACATCTACCTATAATAATTTACATTCTGGTATACAAGACACTTTGATGTATACATAAAAATATACATCTATATATTGTCTGACAAATTGTTATCTCATAGATCTTTATACATATTTCCTCCCTAGGTGAGTACAGAAGGTCAATTCTTTGTATGTCATTTAGAATAACATTATTTATCTCTTCAAGGGAGGGTACAGAGTCATGACCAAAATCTAATGACTCTATCATCATCAATTTATAACTCTGTGGAATACCCATTTCTGATTTCTTCCACCATTTTTTAATATCAACATAATTTCATTTGGAATCATTTATTTTCTACATATATGATAGTTTAGTAATCAATTTTGGAAGGATTTATGACATTTATTTCATAATGAATCATATGTCGATCATTTTTTTGTTCTAAGATGATCGGATCCTTCTAAATTCTCATCATTGATAAAGATATAGGATCCTTTCTTCTCAGAGAATCTACCACCTTAATTACATTACCATGACTATAGTGGATTGAGTAGTTATAATATTTTACAATCTATATCCATCATTTTTGTTGAATATTATTCTCTTTATGTGTGAATAAATAAGGGAGAGTCTCATGAGTAAAACATATGTTACACATACCCCTATAGAGATTAGGCCTCTATATTTATAAGGTTTATATAATATCTTCCATCCCCAGACCATGAGTGTGATATGGTTTTCATTATTTCTCAATATCCTCGAGGTGTAAGCTATCAATTTGTTATTTTTCATCTCTACACAGCCTAATCCTATTTTTAAACATAAATGTACAACACATTGAGTTCATCAATTTTCAATGGTGTGAGTACTGGTGAAGTCAAAAGCCTCTTCATCAAATACTTGAAATATTCTTAACATTCACTATTCTAGACAAAATTGTATCCAATATATATTATCTTGGTTATTGGGTTTGAAAATAAGGAGAAAGTCATCACAAATTTCTAGTAATACCTTGCTATGCCATGGAAACTACGAATCTCCATTATAAATGTTGTTATGATCTACTATTTGATTTCATTTTTCTTGGAATTTTCCATTGATATTCCTTTTATGGTGATAAAATTCACCATGAATGATAAATCCACCATCTATAGTTTACTATTATTGTAATCTGAATATAATTTCTCCCTTGGCAATTTCATTAGCACAGTATTCAAATACTCTTATTATTCAACTTTTCTCTTGGTGTATATCCGAATATCATCAATAATGACAACCGAAAAAAAATTAATGGGAATATATGAAAAATCTATTCATTAAATCCATGAAATTTTGTAGAGGAATAGTGAGTATAATTAGAATCATTGTGGACTCATAGTCTACATACCTCATTCAAATGGAAGTCTTGTGAATATCATCCTTCCACACATATAATTGATGATATCTTGACCAATTAATTAAAATTGATAAATACATGGGACCACATATCGGATTTAACAAGTCATTTATCTGTGGAAGGTGGTACTAATTAATTATCATGATTTTTTTATCACATAATAATGAATACATTGGTTCTTTGATCCATCAATCTTATTGATAAATGTGACATGTTCCCCACATGGTGAATCACTCACTAAGGTAAAAACCTATTATAGACACTCTTGCAATGAAATACTATGTTCTTATAGCTCGACAATGGCCATTCTATAATTTTTTATTTATATAAGCAGTGATCTAGGAATATGTTCAATTGGGTAGTCTTCTTCTTGGTTAAGAGGATGTCTATGAAACTATTCGGGGGAAACCTCAGTGTAGTCCCCCATAATGGGAATGTCTTCGATCATTATTGTATCATTTTTTTATAATAATTTGAGCTAGATATACTTTTTCATAATTTAGTAATATTCATACATGATACAATGATTATAACGGAGATTCACTTTCTTCCTTACACTTGTATGTAATTAGAGGACACCTCAGTATATGAAGACTGATCCCCATTGCATGACCGTCAAAGATGGATTTGGATGAATGTATAAAATATATGACTAGTATAACATAACACTCTATCAAATGGTGTATGAAAAGATTTTATGAGAGGTTCAGGAACCATTTATTAAAATTGTAGGTGTTATAAATATTTGATGAAATAATTTCCCAATTATATATTCTCCCAAGAAACTCAACCTCCAATTTTTAAGGATGTTCTTGATTTTTTATACTAAACATGAATAATAAGATAGAATAAAAAGAAGAAGAATAAAATAAAACATTTACTATTCTTAAATGAATAACCATCAAACCTATCAACACATCCATCAAGGGAACCAACACATCAGTAGTGATTGTATATCCAAATATTTACTACCTTGGAGGTTTTAGTTATTGATTCCCACCGACAACAAATGTCCTAAGGAAATTTTTCTCATATTTTTCATGTTTATTGCATGTGAAACACTTCACTATAATTTCAATGTTGATTTGAACCATCCCTTCATCCAATATTAGTGGGATTATTTGAATCCCTTCTGTAGTTATTAATATGATGGACAATTCATCCAAATTTTATGAATTTCATTATTCCATTTTGATAGTCTCAAACATTTTAATTCCAGAATTTCTACATGGGTGATATTGGGTTTTCATTCAATAATTCAATTTATCTTTTGATCCACCCATATTAAACTCAATTTTATACTTTTTATCTCTAGGACATGATATCACTGATAGTCTCTATATCTATCTCAACCTTAAAAAATGACAATAAATCTCCCCATAGCTATAAAAATATTGAATCACTAATGAATTTTGTATACTAGAAATTATTCATCTAAAGAAGATATCCAACATTATTTTGATGTTTGTGATAATGATGAAGGCGTATCATGAAAGAATTTCAATTTTTCCTCGTATATACTAATAGACTCATCTTCCTTATGGTTTATTTTGGGAAATTACCTTTACTAATTTTTATAGAGGGTTCAGATAAAATATTTATGGAAAAATATTTTCATGATTTCCATAAAACCAATGGAGTAAATTTACTCTTTGAAATCTGGTGTCATTGATTAATGTCCACCATTGATTAACTACCCAATCAAAACCATTGAAATTTAGCATAAAAGTATCTTCTAATGTTAATTGATGGAAAAATAATATCTTCTCAATAGAGTAAATAAATTTTCCCATGGGGAGGGGATGAGAAGGTCCACTATAAATGGGATGTATTTTTTACATTTTGCATTCAATGGAAACATTATTTATTATAGGTGAATATGGTTTTCACCACGATTGGAGTTATTATTCATTATCAGAGCCATTAGATGATTTACTTCTATAAATTTATGAGAATCCATTCCCAATATATTGGGAATATAATTTGGGAAAATAGCGCATTTCCAATTACATTTATTTTTGGAATGGATTCTTCTACTACCATCCTTTAACTAAGAAATATTATTCACAAGTAAGTGGATTGAATATGTATCTAATAATAATATGAAATAAAATCATTGAAAATACATGGATAAACTTGTAAATTAAAATAATATAAGATCTTGTGATACACTATGTTTCAATCTTAATTATCCATGTTAATAGAACCATAAATAGGGTTTGTAATAATGTACTATAGTGTTAATCTCAAAAATAACTAGAGCATTATATAATACAAAATATAGAGTCCATGGAATTTTAAACATATTATTACATGATTTTGTGAATAATTAGACTTCAAATACATAAAATTAATCTAATGTCATGATTTATATTAAAATTATACCAATAACTAGATATCGTGATAGGAAAATAAAAAAATATTTTATTTAACATTAATAGAGAGCTCCTAATATATTTTGATCCCATAATTAATATTATATAACATGGGGAATACATCAATAAAGGGATTCTCTAAAATTAATTTTATGTGAATTAAAATAAGAACAATGAATAACACATCGGAGAGAAGGCATAACATGAAGACATAAAATTGAATGGAACACGAACAGACATAAAAAATAATAACATATACGACATGAGATCATGTAATCATTAAATCATAGTAATATGGGAGAAATATAAAACATGAAATTATAATGACTGAAGTATCATGTCACATGGAGGATCCTGAGTCAAGGCTAACAACAAAGACTATTGAATATGAATCGTGAGTCAAGAGTAACCACTTTGACTATTGAACTTCATTTCTCCTTAGAATAAACATTAACCAATGCATTAGAAAACTATTAGTGTTCACCATTCATAAAATGTTCTTGAATATTTTTCTATATAAAGAATTATACAGAAGGAACAAATCATAAACTAAAGAGTTAACCACGGAAAGAATTGTGTATCATAAAAATGTCAAAAGGAATAAAAAAGGGAATATCATAATGGTGACCACGAAAGAGTGGATTTAGATGATAAATGGACATTAATCAAGGGAAATAGGAATGTATCATGATAATTTATGTCAACATTAAGTGAAAACATCTAAAAAGAGTGTTTTAGAAATGTTATAAACATTACAAATTTAGTGTAGCTTTAGGAAAATATTTATGGCTATTTAAAAGAGGAAAAGAATAACTGTTTTCATAAATTCAGGATCCAAAAATTTATTTGTTCTCACTAAAAATAGTAATTTTATAATAAAACAATTTGTTAAAATTATTATGGATATCAGCTAAATATTTTTATGAAATTTTGAAGTTCCCTTAAATCGGGCATGCTTACCACGAATAATTAAAAAGGGAGCCTCTTCAAAACCTGTAATTTCCCTTAAAATATTGAGGATATGATCTAGATAAAAGATTCAAAACATATAAAAATATTTTAGAATAGGGACATAAAAAAATATATTAACTAAATTGGAGTAAATATATAGATACAAAATTTTGAAGTAGAAATTGAGGTTCAGAACGAATCCCGTACCTTATGTCAAAAAGTATTCTACAGTTTAACATAATTTTTTTCATAGTCAGATTGAATCAATTAATTACATAATAAATAATTATTTATTCAGTTATTTTTTAATTATAAATTTTTATGGCATTACGGTGAGCTATAAAATACAATTTTAATGCTCAGTAGTGTTGCTTTCCTATGTATTCATATTCGGTTTACATGTTGACATGTGTGGAACCTCATGTAAAATGAGAATGATAGTCCCCAATGAATATAATATGTTATTAAGGAAATTATTGAATATTGAATATTAATATAATTATATATGTAATATTGTGCAATGATGGTTAATTAGATAAGATTTTTTAGATAACCATTTCGATTATTATGTCATTTTTATCCTCATAAAATATTTTTGTTTTATTAATTAATTAAATGAACATAAAATGGGAATAGAACATTAAATATACATTAATTAATATATAAATATATATTTTAGCCATAAAATGGTATTATGACAAGACTTTAGGTGGAATTGAAAAAAGATTACTCATTATTGATGAAGCCTGTAAATCGTCAACTTACGATCAATGTTTTCATTTTTAGAATAAAATGAGAGGGTAAAAGTAAGGATGACGTGTTATTAAGTTATGTAAACTACATTCAGTTTAAAAATGATACTAGATTATCATGTCACCTGGATACTTAATGTTTATAAAATAGAAATAATATAAAATATCTTGATAAGAAATTATATTATAATACAATATGATTTTACCTATTGAATTTCTCCACCTGAGAACCTCCTTCAGGAAAAGTTTTTTTCCTTTTTATTAGAATAAGGGCTCTAAGACATGGGTTTGGTACACAAGAAGATTATTTGAGAAAATATAGGAATTCATAAAATCTTTAATTGTGTGAGGATAATACGTGGTGTGGGGTGACATTTATAATGGATGAGAGGGGTGTTTTCTAAATATTTTATTCATTGGTATATTATTTTGGCTCAATAATATTTATATATTATGAAACTTAACACTAAATATAATAAAATATTTAATTTTTTCTTTATATTATGGTTCTTAAATGAGTGATGACTCAGTGATTAGATTATTTAACTTATAATGTATATATACTATAAATTAACATATTTTACTATTCACTAAATATTCTACATTTTTAGAAAAATCACAAAAACATCACCGTAAATAATTTTAAAATTATAGAAATATAAAAATAACTACATTTGATAAAAATAATTTTCATAATAAGATAAATAAACTTCTAAATTAAAATCTTCAATTACGTTGATAATCAACATTTTAAAATTATAACTCATTTTATAACATTTTGAAAAATTACTTAGGGTTTCATAAAATTAACCTATAATTTTAACTAAAAAAAATATAAATTTATGAATACATTTTATAAATTTTATTTAAGAAATTGTAATATATATTATAAAACATTATAAAATCATTTAAAATTTACATAAATACCAACAATTAATTTATCAGTTATAAAACATTTATTTACATGAACTATGATATAAATATATCATATTTCAATTCATAAGTTTCCCAAATTTAATTACTACATTCATAGGTGAGGTTACTATTAAATTTACTTATTTATTTTTCATAAGTGTAACAATACTATTAAAATGGTCAAGTTACTATTATTTTTGTATATGTTCATTAACTTATACAAATACCTCTTATTTTAATCAATCGTCATCCCTAAATTCTGTATTGTGTTCCATAATTTATTTTTAAGTGATTCATAGTATATGAAATAGTTTTATGAATAAATATTTCATTTTGAAAAAATTTCTTGTTACATATGATATATGTTTACTCCATTTATCCTTATTTCCTTAAATGTGAAGAGTTAGTAAATAATTTATCACATCGCATCGCGAGGTAGTTTCCTATAGTACAAATGTCTGATGATATCATATCTCTCATTGATTGTAATGATAAAAATATATACATGGTGTAATAAATATGTAGGTACACTTATGTTATAAATATCATATATATATATATATATATATATTGTATCTTCCATCATACCTTTTGTGATATGTGGTGATGGAAAAATGATTGACGTCAGTCTCTAAGGTGGTAGTCCACCGTACAAATGAATGATGATTTGTAAACAAATTTTAAGGATGTATAGATGGTTTTATATTATCAATTTAACATAAAAACATCTATTTGTACTAATGATTATGTGGTTTTTATATCATCCTGATATAATAAAATGGATACTTTGGGGGAAGAAATAAAATAACAAATCTCATTGAGGAACGTTTTCTCTTCATTATGTATCCTCCAATGTATTTCAACAAAAATAAATCATATAATGGATTTATACAATGAATAGTGATTTTAATATGAGATTATGGAATTTTGGAAGTTCTTTTGGTAAGAATTTCCCACGACAAAATGGTTTTATAGTGTGGTTCTTAAAGGATATTGGGTGGCATTATATAAGTGAGGTTAGTGGCACAGAAGATTGTTTTGAAATCAAAAAATTTCACCTATTTTATATTTGAAACTAGTTCAAAAATGGAATAATCAAGAGACTTAGACAATATAATTATAATATATTTGAATAAAATAGTTTTTAGGGATATTTTTTGGTTATTTAAATTCTTTTGTTTTATTTTAACCCCTTTGTAATACCTTTTATAACGTTACAATGGTAAATTATTTTAACAACTTTTTTAATAAATTAATTTAAAATTTTAATTGTATATTATTTGAAAAAATATATATTTTTATTCTAAATATGGAGTCCATAATTGCAAAATCCAATGGTGTAATTTTAAAATTTTAAATTAAAATTAATCAAATTGAAGCAATGATGAGGGGGATTTTTGAAGGTAAAATATTAAATATTTTATAACATTTTTATATAAACATTCCATATTACAATGATTAAAATATAATAAATTGGATTAATAGATATATAAATAACTAATTTAATGTTAAAAACATTAAAAACATATTTTAACATTATAATTATTAAAAAATTAAATTTTCACTTAAAATTCATTATTGTTTACTATTCAATGATAATTAAAATATTTCATTAAAAACACATAAATCCACAATTTGATAACATGGAAATTTAAATTTAAAATTAATATTAATTTTATCCAATAAATTCTCATAAATTGGTTGACATTAAATTTAAGATATTTGCATGAAGCATAACTAAACCACTATTAAGAAAAAATATATTTTTTAGATAACATTTCATTATTCTATATAATTTGTTTTTTTATTTAAAATCAATATATAGATTAAATTTATGTGGAAAATTTATATTTATGTTTATATATTTATTCATATTCCTCCTGGTAAATTTAATGTTTATATTATAATGGTATACTATATTATTTTTCTTTTCGATCAGGGGTTATGGGTTCTGTAGGCTATCAAAGAGACTAGATATATGAATATATATTTCATGGGTTTTTACACCAAGTGTTGAATGTAACATATTCTATAAAAATCAATGTTCATTATTTAAAATTTAAGGTTGTTATATTCTACGCACCTTAAATAAATTTATTCAAATAAATTTATAATTGATCATTATAATAATGACTTTGGATTTTGGATGTACCACTGTTGAAAACCCCATATCATAAAAAGGGGTCATAAAAAACCAACCTGATAAAATTGAAATGAAAATATGGTTATCTTAAATACAATATAACAAGGTTTATATGTAGTATAAAATTATTGGGAAATTAATAAACGAAAATGTTATATAATAATAAAACCAATGAATAATAGAGTGTGATAGATATCATTAAACATAAAAAAATTTATGCTCCCTAAAGGGATAATGACCACAAACACATATATCTGTGAGGAGTTAATGGAATAGTATTTAATAGGAAATGATGGACCTACGATAAATTTGTTTTAAGAAATATGACCTAGTGTTGACGAATTTGTTTACCTTCTAGATCAATAACCCAATAAAATATAGTGACATGATATATTTCTACCATTACATTGTCATGATTTTTATATAGTTTGATCAATTCCTATATCATATCCTGTTATATGAAATTAATTATCTGGATGATTCTATTACAATTGAGGCACCAATATTCTCATTTAATAGATCGTAAGATCCAGAAAAGTGTGAAAATGTATTGCTACTATTATAACTGAAAGAAAAATCATCATAAATTTTTATCCAATAACACTTAAATATGAACATAATTCTTTATATAAATACATAACCATAAAATTAATTCAATAAATGTCTATCAAAATTCATTAACCTATTTTTTTAAATAATTTTACTATATCAACATTATATTACCAACAAAATATAAATAGTCTATTAATATATCATTTGAAATTTTTGAATACTATTATCAATATAGAACCAAAATGAAAAATATATGTGCATCCAAAATAAAATCACATGTTATATAATATATTCCATATGTCAATCCTTGTATTTAACTATAAAAAAGATGACATAAACTATCAAAACTCAAAAAAAAATGGTAACAAAATCTATCCCATTAGCATCTCATTATTATATCGACATATAGAACATTTTAGGGGTCATCCTTAATTAATCATGAGATTTTATCTATCCATATTTTAACTGGATAATATTTCTTGGTCATAAGTAATTGATGCACTGATTACTTTTCACGAGTTTAATAAATTTTTAAAGGTTATTGATATATTTTAATAAATAACGACTGTGGATTTAAATGTCATATTAAATTGTGGGAAATTTTAAATGAGGGATTGAAATTAATTAAAATGGATTATTTTTTTTTATAAAATTAATTGTTTTATTACTCACCACTCTTGAATTTTTCAATGTAACTGTCCTCTGTGCTTCAAGATTTTACCTAAAAAAATTTCCTACTCAGCCATTCCTCAAGGTATGTTCTTGTACACCACATAGTAATCCCACAAGGGGAGGCCTATCAATGTATTTCGTATATAATTCCATCACCATCCATTAGGCCTAAATTTGTGATTAGTCCAATTCATGGTCTATAGAGATGAAATTCCTGGGTAGGGACATAGCCCAGACATGCCAGCCCGAGGTTTTGAATCCCACATAGCAATGAGAAGAAGGCCTCAACGACATGGGGTGGTTTATTGGAGGTGTGTGTGGGTCCTCCAAAACTAATCCAAATTCATTTCCAATAGATATACATGCCTTGATATTTAATAAAATATATCCTCATGTCATCCTTTCATTGTGGAAAGGACTAGTAGTGTTTATAATGCATTTTTAAACAAAATGGTTTTATTCAATCCCAACTTCACTTATCCATCTCTAGGATAAATCCCACCCATAATATATACAGACTTACACCATATCAATGGACCTTCACCATCATATTTCATTATAGAACATCATTTTTATGCTGGAGAAGCTCTGGTGTGAACTTATACCCACTACTGAGGGCCAAAAATGTAATGGATCACCTCTAGGGTTAGTTCTATTTACATTGCATCCCCATTAGAAGTATAATATTCCCCTCATGATAATGTATCCCCCACTTTACACTATTAATACATTAGAAGTTTATAATGTCCATTGGAATTTTTTGGACAATCATGAATCATTATCTACACCTTGGTTAAACTCAGTCAACAATTAATTGATGAAGATATAATACTATCTCACTAGAGGTATAGCTGAAAAACCCCACTACCACTACTACCTCCACTACTACAATGCTCACATTACACCATTGGAACAAATGGTAGCATATGATTTGTTGGAATACCAACAATATAACCTTTACTACTTCAATGACAACCAAATCACATGTGCTACCACAAAGACAGTGGTAGCACCTATACTACCTTCCAAAAACCAGACAAACATGTCCTGCCATTGGTACAACTACCTCATGAATGCATTCCAATACTCTATGTGACAACTATTTTCTTCCTACCCAAAATGGATTTAATTCATTACATGTCAAGGAATGGAGGAACCCCTGATCACCACCATGTCACTTAAATCCCATAACAACGACTCAAGACATGTAAACTATTTATGCTTGATCAAGGGAACAATGTCATGTCCCTCTATTGTCACTACATCCATCCAACTTTCCCAAACATGAATAATTGTTGTAGTGTGTCCATTGAAGAAGGATGCAGGGTGATTCCAATGTTTTAGTGTGAAATTTTATACGTTGGAATTACAATTCAAGTGAGATCATCCATTATGTAGGCTGAGTTGGTGACTAAAACCACTGATTAGGCCAGTTGAAATAAATGGGGGAAGCTTAAATGAAATCAAAAAAACAATTCCTTGAAGATAATTGGAAACAGTGGAACATTCCTTAATCGACCCATTAGTACGACCTGCAAGCGTCCAGCCAATAGTAGCATATTCCACCATTGGGAAAATAGTAGCACATTCTACCATATATCCAATTCTAGAATATGCAATAGTTTTTCCAGATATCCCATATGATCTCTATTTGGTCAACGGGGGATTTATAATAGTTGATGACACTACTATCACTTTGTAATTTAGTCCCAATGATGTGATTTGAAAATTCATTATAATTCAGCAGATTCAATTATGGATATCTTTTCAATGATAAATTCAATAATTATAAAGATAAGAATGATATATTTGACTATTATTAAGATGATTCCCCCCTTCTTTAATAGAAGGAGGCTTCAAACGATAATGGGATTGAAGGATCCAGGAGAAGACACATATTGCTTCTTATAGACACATTCAATCATATAGTTATATTTCATTTTAGATTTATTATATATTCTTCCCCACCAACCCACACTGTATTCCTTTTAATAGAGAGTTATAATATTACTATGGTTAGGATAAGGGGATGTGACCTTCTGTAATTCTGAAATCCTAGATTCCTAAAATATCCTATATCACTTTTTTGTTTATTAAATGAGTTTTTATTCATGATTTATGAATTTTATAGCTATACGATTGGTTTTATATTAAGATAAAAATATTATAAAATTATTTGATAAAGATAACTATTCTAAATTATTGGTTTTAGATCACACAAATTAGGTTATATAGGGTCTTAAAATGATGTATTTAGTGATTTATAAACCTCTAGGGATGATATAGTGGACTAATTTAGGAACATGGGATACACAATTCCTTATATATAATTTTATAAGTGGTCTATATGAGAACCACTATTCCTTTCATTATATGGATGGAGAATAGTGAAAATAAATAAATTAGGTGTATTATTTTCACTATCATTCATTTTTAATCCAAATCTGAAGAAATTAAATTCTTTTTAATCCCTTCATGAACCCAATTAATACAAAAAGATTCAATTTCAAAATTACGATGATATAATTAAAATAGGGAATCCAAGAATAAAACCAATCAATTTTCTATAATCTATTCTTCACAAGATAGGTAACATGTTTCATAGTCATTTCATTCTTTTACATTAATTTACATTCACATTCATTTAATATTGGTTAAAATAATCATTCTTGTTAGATGAAATTTTTCACTTCTATTACTAATCTCATTGGGGGGAAATATTTCACTTTTTATACATCCCATGACTTTTTTGTGTCACTATCATTAAATATATTCTCGCAAATCAAAAATTAAATAGTACAATAGTATGATCCTTAGATGTTTAGTAATTTATTTAACCAGTATCTCATTGATTGAAATATTGTTATATCATAAATCATGAAAGAAAAATCATGAACATTAATCATTCAACTTAATTTGTGAAAATATCATAATCATGACCATGATCTATTAGTTTATGTTGAGGTATTTTCCATTTATTCTTGGGGAATTAATTTATATGGATCCATGTATATTGGATATTGGAAATTGAACACTGGAAAATTTTTATTCCTCATAAAATTATCATATTTGGGGTCATTGTATCCCAACATGTAAAAATCTCCCATTTTCATTTAACAAGTAATTAGGTGCTTACTTGAATAGTTATCACAAGATGGATCATCATTCTTCCCCGCACCCAATTTCTGATATTTCTTAATGATATCCTCGGATTAATTTTTTTCCCTTCGAATCTATATTACATAGATAATTATTTCTATATATTTTGTTCACATGAGTCTATTTTCTCATAAAATTAAAATATTTTGGATTCTAGTTCCCTTAAAATGATTGGCCTAATTCAATCATAAAAATAAACATTCATACACTTTATATTACATGTATTCATGTGGATCTAATGAAATATGCTATTCTTCATTTATAAATAATTTAATAAAGACTAAAATTTCATTGAATTATGAAAGATAATGTATAAATCCAAAAATAGTGAAATAAATAACATAAATTGAAAATTTTATCCATACCTAATCTCATAATAATAAAAATTTCTTCATTTGAGTATATTTGAAAATTTAAAAAAATATTTTTATATCCATAATAATGGTTTGTAAAGGGAACATGAATTATCCTAAGCATAACCCCCTGGATTGTCTAACTAGGTTACCAGAATGACCAGTTTTCATTCACTTGGTGATGATCAAGTAAATCCAAATGTAATCTTTTTAGAGTTAATAACCCTAGGTACATCTGTACTTGAACATTAACCAAATGTAGTATCTTCACAAGGATACATTTAATAAGAAAAAAACCCCATTACAAAAATTGACGATGTTCTTAAATAATTATTTTCAAGGTATATCAGGTGTTTATGTATCAAAATCTATGTTCTCCTAAATCTAGATCAAAAGGAGTATAATAATCCTCTTATGATACAAAATGTAGCGAACCCAACCTCGGTAGCATGGAGATGGTGTTTAATTTATTAAATTGGCATATGATATAATGAATTTCATCCTAAAGGATGGAATAGTTTATTAGGCTTGTCAATCAAGGTAAATATTTGAAATTAAAACTACTGTTTTGAACATAAAATAAAAAACAATTTTCTATGAGAATTCCATTTTCCCTTTCAGTGTATCCAGATATTTCGATCACAAGACACACCAATTATAATGATGAAAATTAGACATAATAAATTGGTGATATGAGATTCTTAGAAAGTTTATTAATATAACAAAATTTTTAAATAAATAATTAATAAGGAGAGGTGAAAAACTTTATCACATTCCATATAATCAATATCATAGAAATAGTATGGAAGGAATAAATTATGATTAATCAATTACATATTCTTAATCACATGATCATTAATGATAACCATTGATATTCTAAAAAAATTAAAATAATTAGATGGAATATTAATAACTGTATTCATAATAATGGTATTTATAATTTTGGAAATCTAAAAAATAACATTGTGTACTTTTCCATGTAATTTATTTATGTCAAAGTACGATGATAAAAAAATTATATAAATGAGTAATGGATCGGCCATAACCTAATATATATTGACTCATGAGACATAAAAATGCATTGAGAAGCTATAATGGGCCCTACATATCACATATTACGTTAAACACATTCCACAAATTAATGGGATGAAGAATAATATCCAATAAATCATTTTTTAACTAGAATATTAAATGTAACTGGATTCCCCAATAATTTAAAATAATCATAAACCATCAAGAGTAATGTGAATGGTATCAATATAGAACATCCCCAGTCAATACTAATCATATTTCATCTCAAGAAATAATAAAAAAGGTTTCATTTGACTATATCCCCATGAAATAATATGTAACAATAAATGATGTCCTATTAGATTGAAACATATTTTGTAAGATCACTTGGAACACTCCATGAGAAAAATAACATTTCGCTGAATATCACACTATTTATATTAAAACTATAAATTAATAAAATATTACCAAATTATTTTTTGATGAAAATAACTTTTGAAATAAACAAATTCCTAAAATATTATTGAAAATATTTTCATAAATATGAAAATTATAAAATGACAAATATATATTCATGTAAATGAGTGATAAGTTGGTTGGTAATTTTATCCATGTCATATAGGTTATAAAAGAACATTATTTTTCATTATAAAAAATGCTATAAATCCATATTTAGAAAATTGAAATTATGAATCCATTGAAGATATTTTTAAAAAAATCAATCACAGGGTATTTATTCTAATAAATAACTTATACAATGTGAAAACAATTTGTTATTTTGTTAATAAAATATTTTCTTAATGAAAATGGAATTTCATCCGAAGTGAGATATAAGTTCATATTTTATTTTGAAAAGTTTCAAAGTCATTTTAAAAACCAAATAAAGGATATTTTTTAATATTAAATTTAAATGATCATTAATCATAAGAGGAGATTTATATTTAGTTATTTTATGATTTAAATTTCAAATAATTTCTACAAGGGTGACTTTAACAAATAAAATACAGAATAATGAATAGATTTATAAATAAACACATACCAATATTATAAATTTTGTATCATAAGAATAATTTAATAAATAATAATAAATACATCATTGAATATGATAATGTTAAAAAATAAATTAATGATATTACATAAAAAATGGTACTATATACACCAATGATGTCAATAAGTGGTGAATATGTCATATGTCTCACAGAAGTAAAATTGAGATGAGAAACCATTTTCTTGTGTATGAATTATATATGTTCTATACCATCCTATAATAATTAGATTATGTTAATAATTTAATTTCATAAGAAAACTATTTTTCTATATTATTTATTTTATTATTTTCTATTGCATGTATGATTTCATAATGAATTAAATTTAGGTCGGATGTTCTGATGATATTTGGAATTTGTTTCATAATTAAATTTTGACAGTTAACTATGGTAAAAGTTGTCATTATATAAGAAACTATAGAATAATGAAAATTAAATATTTATCATATTTATAAATCAATTATACATTTAAACAAATAATTAATGGTGGTTTTGAAAAAAAACATGATACTACAATGGAGATGGTATTTCAAATATAGGTATGACTAAAGATTGAATTTTTCAATGATCGTTATTAAAAGACGGTAATTATCATATTATCTTTCAATAATTATCATAATATCATGTATTTAGTAATATTTTTTAAATATAATTATGTATATCACACATGATGTTTTACGATGAAAATAGAATCATTTTGCTTTGTGAATGTAATCGTCCACAAATACTAGAAAGATGTAATCATTTTATAGTTTAAGAATGTGTGATGCTATTTCTTTTCTTGTAAGAAATAAAATGATATATATCATTTTTAATAAATAAAAAATATGGAATTTGTAACATAATTATTTACCTTATATTTAATATATTTAGTTAAATTATTCTTATTTCCTTCTATTTAAAGAGTTAGTGAAACAATTCTCATCACTTTGTGTGATAGTAGTCCACCATACACATAAGAGAATTTATTTTATCCGCTAAGGAATGTGAAATTAAAGAAATATATATTTAATATTATGATTGTATATTTATATTTATGTTATATATATATCAAATATACTTCCTATTTATCATCACACCCATCATAGTTATATGGTAATCGAAAAAGGAATGGCATTGGTTCGTGAGGTGCGTGTTTATCATACACATGAATAATGACTCTAATGCCCTTTTTATATTAGTGAATATGTTAATAATTCAGAAATTTAAAAAATATAATTATCTTTCATATATTATGTTTATTATATAAACATATTGTAATCATAATTTAGTTATTTTGAGAAATAAATAAAATAAAAATTCACTTAGATGGATGATGCCTCTATTTTAGGGTACTCTACATAGAATACCTCCAAAATCATTAAATGTACTGATTTATTACCAAACTAAGGGATCAAGCATGGGATAATGTTTTTTGGGAAGTTATATGTGTAAGTGGTGCATGAAAATTACAATTTTGAATGTGTGAAGAGCATATTGGAGGGGAAATCCTTTTATATGTGAGGTGATTGGAACACTTGTTATTTTTTAAAATAAATATGTGTAAACACATTTTTTAAATTCCAAATTGGAAAAAATATGGAATTACCAAGCCTTAGATTTTATAAGTTCAAAATATGCCCATTAAATATTTTCTAAAAATGTTTTTAGATATTTTGTAATCCATATATAGATTTTAACCCCCAATAAAACAATTTTTACCTTTACCATGGTAAATAATATTTAATTTTTTTCAATCAATTATTTTATTGAAATTATTTTTAAATTTAAGATAATATTAATCACTCACATTAAAAAATATGGAATCAATTTTCGAAATTACTTTAACATAATGTGTAAATCTTAATTTAAATAAAATCTCACATCTATGATGAGAAATATGGTTTTGAAAGAAAAAATATTAAATATTATAAAATGATTTTACATCAAAATTCAAGTTTAAAATTATTCAAAAAACCAAAATTGGATAGATATATATATAAACTATATTAAATTATATTAAAATTTATTAAAATTAAAATATATCATTATTAATATTCTAAATGAATTATCACTTTTTAATTAATATTCTTTCCTATACAAAAATCATCGAAAAATAAAATACATCAAAAAAATAAACAAATATTTAATAAATATAATTTATATTATTAAATCAGAATTAAAGATAATTTATCAAATAATTTATTAAATTTTCTAATAACTACTTGTAAAATATGTATGTGAAGTGTTACAAAAAAACCATTTAACAAAAATATGGTTTTTCCAAATATAATTTATGATAAAAATTATTCTTATTTTTATTTCATGTCATAATAATTGAAATATTATTGTTACAAATATATATTTTTCAAAATTTATGTATTATTAATAATTTAAACTAATTTAATATTATATTTATATTATTTTATGAAATTATTATTAATTTTTATTTGGGGATTCCTGATTCATATGTTATCAAAGTGATTAAATTAAATGAAATATATTTTTTGGTTTTTTTATGATTATTGTTTAATGTAACATAACATTTAAAAAACTATGATATTGTTTTAAAATCTTTGGGTGTTACAAATCAAGTATATAAAAAATTATTCCCATAGAATAAAAAATTGATCAATGGAATTTATACGCTATATTGTGAATTTATAGGCTTCAATATAGGTTATTCATTGTCAGCTCACAATAGGATCAGTATCCATATAGTAGAATAATTTTCAAATCCATTTAAATGGGCTATCAATAGAAATTAAATAAACAAATAATATCCCCTATAGTGTCAAAGATGGTGTATATTTAGGTTCACTTGTTTCAAAATAAATGAAGATTTTCTTAATAACCAATGAAATTTTTTACATATTACTACCTCATGATTATCTATAATAGAGCTCGTATAAAAACTATTATATATTGAAATTGAATTTTATCTTATGAAATAATAAACACATAGATAATACTATTTTTGTAAATATTTACATATTTAGATGTATTCCAAATATTTTCATTAATGTATTCATATAATAATCATTAAATATAATGAAACCACTAAAAATACACACTGGGATACTATACACCCTAACTCCTAGGATCCATTCTGAAAAAATATTACTTATACCACTAACTTATTTTAAAACTCAGAAAACTAGGGAAAAATTCATATATATAAATAAAAATAATTTTTATTTGAAAAAAATAAAAAAATCCCAAAATCATATTGTTTGTGTGTTTATAAATAATCTACACAAACAAATTTTTTCAAATTTTATCTTCAAAATGTCATATAAAATTTATGAAACATGCCTTACATATAATTTGAATCCTCTATATTATTATTTTTTTGTAAGTGGAATTATAATAATTGGTTAGGAAAAATAATTTTTTAGGTATAAGCATATCAACATTTCATCATGTAGTAGAGTATAATAATTTTAGAAATTTTTTTGCTAGAGAGAAATAAGTAATAAATGAAAACATATATCATTTAGACCTATATATGATGCATGATATGAGAACACATTGCCTCAAATGACAACTCATATATCATGGAATATGTGTTTGGAATCATCATACAATAATCATTATACAAGGAGAATAAATTCGGATTATATCATATAAATGTGTCATGCGCATTGTAAATCCTACCATTTTCAATATAAAAAATAATAATCATTTAGACTATCCATCATTCTGATATATCTATTTGTAATACTTTCTACACTATTTTGTGTGAACATACCTAATCATAATCATGTCTTGATATTAACTAGTGAACATTTCATTTAAAAAATACTTTTTAAATACATTGATATTATAGTATTAAAATGTCATTAAAAATTTACAATGTACAATTACTTTTTTACATGATAAAAGAACTAAAATTTCCAATGATCTATTTTTGGTTGGAGTTGGATAATGTTGAAGAAACAAGTTGGTGTATAATTGTTTTCTTCTAAAATATTATCAATTAATTTAAAACAAATTAAAGTTTAACATCTAAAATGAAACGATCTTATACTTATATCTTGAGATGTGTAATGAAGCAGAAAACTTAATGAAGGGTAGATATCAACACAATGATTTATAGTGGTTGAATACGTAAGGATACGCACAATGTAAACTCAAAATACACATTCTCCCAGATCATGTTTCTTTTGAAAGTCATATCCACTTTCCTAGGGTCCTCTATAATTGAGTGTATGAATTTAAATGTATTGTAAAAATATTTTACTAGGATTTCATTTCATTTTAATAGGATCCTTGAAAACTGAATCTATGAAGATAAAACATATTTCACAAAATATTATAATAATAAAACACTCTATGAATAACATATCATGATATGTTTTGAATTTACTACAAGTTTGATTAGATGAAAATAATAATTATAAGTTCATAATTTCACAATTGAAATAAATATTATCAAATTTGTATGATCTTCAATATCTCATTATAACAACAAATAAAATCTTCATTTATTGTAGAATTCCCCCATCACATGTTCATATAAATTATTGAATAATGAAATTAATTTTTTCAATAATGGTTTCAATGGGTTATCATTAATTTTATAAATAATTTTCCACACTGTAAATTATTTATTTATTATACAATATTTCTATACTTTTTATACATCCTATTCATTAATAATAATTTTATCATAGTAATCACTTTCAATAGATTATATAAATTTATCCATTATTATAGAATAGTGATTTCAACTTCTATGAATTATTTTTTTAAATCAATAATTTTAAAAAATTATCATTACATTTAAAATTTATGAATGATATATTAGACATCCTTAAAATATTAACGAATATTTTCCCCCAAAACCATGTAAAAATCCAAGGAATTATTGGACTAGAATATCTACATTCAAATGATTTAATTTTAATTTCAAAATACAATCAATAATTAATTAAATAATAATTACCATGATAATTTATATCAAACAAGTAAAAATTTGATGACCTATAAATATAAAAATAAATATTTAATTTCAAAAGATAATAAATTTTTATAAAAAATCTTCCATGATATTATAATCCACCATTAAATGAATTTGAAATCAAAATACATAAAATTGAATTTCAATCATGAAATTTGGAATGGAATCATTAATAAATGATCTTACATTATCTTCAATTAGTTGTAAAATTCATAGCAAATTACTATCACAAGATTATGTAAATTATTATGACCATAAAATTTTTTATAAAACATTCTATAGTGTTTATTCATTATATAATTTAAATATATTTTCATATGATCAATAATAATCTCAATATTATTTGGAAAACCTAATATATCACCAATAAAGCATGTATTAAAAAATATTGAAAATGTCAAATTTTATATAATTTTCATGGATTTTTTAGAGAATTCAAAATTCCATTTATACCTTTCATATAATTTAATGGTATTAAGATAAATTTATTGGTTATCCAATGGGGAATTTTTCATGCATATCATGTATCATTAGTTCAGGTTATCATTGAGAAACTAAGTCAAACTATAATATGATAGTAATTGAAAACATTAACCTTTCAGAAAAGTTATGTAAATATTATAATATAAAATGATTGATTTAGCAATCAAATTTGTTGAAGAACACATATATATAATATTATTATCATTCAAAATAAATAGGATATAAAATATTCTGAGAACGTTATATCATGACATTTTTGATATAAAGTCGGTAAATATAATAAAATTAGCTAAAATACAAGTTCCAATTTTCAAATCTAATAGAGAATAAAATGGTAAACATTAGTCAACCATTAAATGTGATAACATGAAAATTAATAATAAATAATGAATATATTAACAATAAATATATCCATGAATAAAAAATTATAATAATATAGAAAATATGTTACTTTCAAAAAATTATATACATGATAACATCACATTACACATATCATAAATAAATAGATGTTATAATTATAAAAATAAATTTAATAGCATGATATTGAGACACTAAAAAAATATTTGGAGATATTTATTTGGAAAATAGTAAGAATACAAAAATATCTAAAAAATATATAGTTATCTACTAAAAATGATTACATGTGGTGTAAAAATATTTAATTTCTTTTAATGATATAAATAAAATTTATTTAAATAAATATTTATGTTTCGTATAAATTTATAATAAATCAAATTGACTAATTTTGAAATATTTTTAGGATAAAATGTAATATTTATATATATCATCAAATATATTAACATTTAATTAATTATTATTTGAATAAAAATATTATTAATGAAAATTAAATATTAAATGGTCATTTTTCTATAACATAAACAAAAACCAACAAGACATAATCCAAATTAAATCAAGATATCTATAATGATAATTTTATTGAATTTTATTTATTGAAAACATTATTTTCACTGAAACCATATAGAATAATATCAACATAAATGAATTATTTAAATTTTACAATTAGTTTTACCTCTACCCATTTAAATTATTGAATAGTTCTTAAGAATTACATATAAATATTTTTATCCTCGTACTTTCATCTAATTTATTAAATATATCTTAATCTTTTATAAGTCATCTTCGCATCAAACAAATAAGAACCAATATTTTATTAGACAATTTCACATGTAATCAAATCCATATTAGTTTATACAAATGTCCATCTAAAAATTATCATTTCCACAACCATTAATTTTTTTTTTGATATATATTAAATCAAAACAACACACTATCATACAAAGTATTATTTCTATAGATATTAATATAAATTTTACCCTTGAATTTTAAAATGAATTTTATGATCATAATGATATATAAATTCTCTATGTGACTATTTTGTGTGTATAATATATTATTCAATAGTTTTAATGAACTACAAGTATTCATTGATGTAATATTATTTAAAAGGTACTAAAAATGTTGTTTTTTGAAAATGTTATTGAAATATCCATGCATTCTAATGTATCATACATTTCATAGAATGTTGAAAGAATTAGAGAAGTAGTTATATTCAATGTTATAGAAGAATAGAAAAAGGAATAGAATAATTTCAAAAGTCATATTATATATGAAGAATATTTGTAATACATGGAATATAAGAAATAACGATATTATTTGAAAATGTTGATTTTATTATGATTGGAGATCTAGTTAAAAACATTCTACAAAATATCATGGTAAAATAGAATAGAAAAATATGATTGATTGTAAATAATGTAGATTCATAGAAAAAGTCAAATGAGATGAATTATCAGTTGTTGGATAAACAAATGTGTATTTGGTTTTGTTCTTTGATACATAGAATATATATTGTTGAAATGTTCTTTTTATAATGATTTATATAGAATTTTGACTGAGTGTTTCAAATAACATTATTAAGTGTATCTTAGTGATATATTAATCTTAGAAAAACATAAACATGAAGTTTATATGCAAACCAAGTAAAATATTTGAATAAAATGAGACTATATAAAATATATGCAATTACGATTCTACCTAATGTTGATTGATGAAAATAGTTACTGAAACAGTGTTGGTGCAATTGTTTTTTGATAGATTTTTTTGTAATAGAATTTACTCAAAAAAGAATCATTAATGTTTACATATGTATAATACGATCTATAGTACTATCATAATATGAAGTGTTCTAGATCATTATAATGAAATAATATTTTATGAATTAATGGTTTGAGAAACATCAATTTTATGAATGAATATCTATCAAACATCAGATGCTAAAAATACATTTTTGAGTTCAATAGATAAAATTGAATGTCAATTCATTAAAAATGTGTTACAGAATGAAGAAACCGATGATTATAAATGATTTTGAATTGATTTTTGATTATTTGGAAATATTTTTTTTAGCCATTTAATCATTTATAGGTTTATGGGGAAAGGGGTGGGGAAGATGATTTTGTGAAAAGGCATCTGCAGAAGTATATGAGTGATTAATTTATATGGAGTTTTGCATATACAAACTACATTGTATTAAAAATTAATAATATGGAGTTCCAAAAAGTCATTATTATAAGTGGATATGAATATTCCATGAACACATCAGATAGATAATACTGGATATATGTATATGCATTCTCTGAATAAAGAAAACTAGATGATCACTATGAAATCATCTAATGGTGGAAGCTTTCAAAGGTTTGGGGATCTTTTCATATGAAACAGAAATTCAATATTGGGAAATACTATGATAAACTACTAGATAAATGGAGTAAAAATTAATTAAGAACCTTTTAATGGTATACCATATATATAATTACTATATAGAGTGGAATTTATGAATAACTACCATATTAAGGTTTGAATATCATGATAATGCTTCTATATGGTCATCATATTTCAAAAAGATGATATAGATGTTCAATGAATCAATAGTCATGATGGGAATATTATTATTCAAGCTATAATTTAATAAAATTGATTAATTCATTTATAACAATTCTGTAGAAGTGAATTCTGTGTGTTTTTTAAGTTATTTTTTGTAGTAATCGAGATGGGGGGGGAGATGAAGAATATTTTTAGAAGATGTGTATAATATAAATTAGATTAACTAACATATACCTATGTTTTCATAAGAATTTTTTCTTAAATAAAGGTGTGAAGAAGGGTTGAGAAAATGATTCTTATATTTCTTCTTGATCTCAATGATGATGTATTGTACAAAGATCAACATAGTGGTTCTGACCATGAAGCGTTAGAGTTTTTGTTTGGGAGTAAGTGTCGAAAGCTGGTGTCAAATAGGTTGGGAACAAATATATTTCTTCCAAAAAACATGTGTCCCTACTAATATATACTTATATCATGATTATAACAAAAGAATTCAATAAAGAAATATTTTAATTATAGAATATTCAACCATGGGATGTATAAAGAATAACATTGTAAAAAATAATTCATCAAAGATAATATCAACGAAAATAAATTAATGTTCCATAACTTATAGATGAAAAAAATGAAATATAGTAAATAATCTATAATTATCAACATATAGAAAGGATCTCATAAGGATTCATGTAGATAACCAAAACATACATCAAATTTACATAATTATGTTTCAGTAATCTAGGATAACTATTTATATAGTGTAAAAAATGGATGATCCCAATGAAATTGATATCTAAAAATTAAAATATTAGATTCCTCATGAAGATATAAAACTTCATGGGGGGTTATTTAAGTGCATTAGATTTTTTACTATCGACTATTCATGGTTCTGGTGCTCTGTTACTATATATAGCAGCAATATGGTCGAATCATCAGCTATGATACTTTTTATAGTCGTTTGTTTTTAATGGATTATATTTCTAGGGGGTTCAGAGCATAAATTATGTAATTGATGTTTTATGTATGATTTAACTATTTTATAAATAATTGGGTCGATTGATTATTAGATAGTTAAGCATGTGATATCCTGGAGGTTTTTTAATATTGAATTAAATTACCACACACATCATAAGATGCCTTGGATCAGAATTCCCAAGTATTAATGATTTAATTAAAGACTTAACATAACATAGGGTTATAATATTATTCAGTGATTGTTTATGGAAAATTATTTATTGTTCCAGAAAACCATTGATTTTTTTTTAAACGATGGATGTATTAAATAAATTACATTTTATGTTTAACATAAACAATGTTAATTTAAAGAATATTCATCGAGAAAAAGCTCTAAATCACTTAATATTCCCAAATTATAACTCACCCCAATGGAATATTGAATCAAAAAAATTTAATAATATTTCTGAAATTTTTATGATGTTGAATTATAAAGTGATGAAAAATAAAGAGGGAAGTTAAGTGTAGTATGCCGAACAGAAAAAAAAATAGTGAAGATAAATTTAAATATTTAATTTTGAATGATTGAGAATTAAAATAAGGGAAATATTTTCAAAATGATATGACCTATTTTATAAAAATTACTATTAAAAAATAAATGTTGAGGTGAATAATTTAATATTAAGAAGAAACAAGATTTAAAATTATATTGAAATAAAGAAAAACTTATACGATTACAAATATGTAAAAGAAAAAAAGACATGAAAAAAAATTCAGGAGGAACGATGTCTAAATTTAAAACATGATTTCATAAGGATCTCCCATGCCATTATCAAGTAATTGTTAATTCCAATGTATCCTACTCTCTTTAGATATTCCAACCCCAGTTAAGGATAATAGGGGGTTATTTATAGCCCAAAAAGTTACATTGTTCGCATTCAAAATATTTTTCTCGAATTGCATCACCAATATGATATAATAGATATTAGAATATGGAAAATATTCTTCCTTAAAGTTGTAGATACTAATGTTTAATGTTGACGCACAAAAGTTGGTGGAATTTGGGCTTATGTTTATATTATTAAAGAGTTTTTAATAAACAATATTAAACTATCCATTTCTAGTCATGCTTTTTTATATCCAAATTTGAATGAGTTTTTGAAACGGAAGATGAAATAAAATAAGAATACTATATTCAAATAGATGGAAGCCTAAATATCCACTTTCACATTAAAAAATATCAGCTCGAATCGATCTATAGAACTGGAGAAAAGTCATGTTTTGTGTAATGATTTTGTTCCCCAGATAGAATGGTAGGTTGGACATCAAAACACCATTTGGGAACTTTTTAGTGGAATTTGGCCTTTATATTTTTATCATATATTCCATTTACTATCTCCATAACTATGTAGGGGAATAAAAAGAATTCACATTTCTTTATTGATCAAAAAAATTCAATCATCAAGACTGGTCTAGTTTCATCATTTATTCTATGAGCCTTCTTTTGTAGACCATATGAACCGTAAATGGAAAAATGGGAAAAATATTCCTTCTAATGATATATTGGATATTTAATTAATAAACATTAAAAAATAATCAATCAATTTTGAAATGTAGTATGAGTGTTATGATTAAAACATTATAATGAATTGAATATATGTTAATTCAAATAGTATTGAAAAATCATATAAATATTAAAAAATTAATATTTCACAAAAATTATGAATTTTTAATAGAAAATGTGTAATGTGAGTAAATAAATTTTCATGAATATATTAATAACATCAACTCCCCCACCACAAGTCTTGTTCATGTTATCATGGTCAAAAAATATAAAAACATAACAAAATCAATCTCACTCACCAAAAATATTATTTTTTTCACCAATCAGGGGAGGTTTAGACCAATTTACTCATCCATATTGAATTCATCAAAATTATTTTAGAATAACAATGTTCCAAAAATAATTCATTTTTCATGCACAAATTTATAAATGGAAAATGTGTTCATACAAATCTCTCTCCTCTGAAGATGATTAAAATTTAGTTTTTAAAGATCAATTATTAACCAACCAAAGGTGAAAATAATATAGTTTTAAAGATCCCTCTTCTTATATTCCCCATTATAAATTTCACAAGAATCAAGAGGTTTTTTAGGGTTTATTTCTTCGTATATGGGATAATAGGAATTTTATATCCAAAATAGTGGAAAAGAGTTTAAAACACCAACATGGGTAAAACAATACACAATTATTTGTATAAACTAATCACATATGGAAATGAAAACACTTATTTAAAAGGTAATGATTGTGTGAATCTAGACACAAAATTGGAATTAAATTTGAACTGTATGAGAAGATAACATATTTACAAGACACAAAACTTCTTTAAATGTGACAAGAATATAAAAATAATGTTTTTTTGTTGTTTTTTTTATTTATTTTAATTTTTTAATGTTTATATTGAAAAAAATCTCACAGTCATCTCCAAAACAGTGATTTATCTCCTCAGGACACTAATTGTAATATTAATGAAATGATCAAACGTTGAATAAGATTCATGTGTAACCCATCCAAAAAACAAACTCTTGTTTTTTTAACATATTTCAATAAAATTTGTACAAGATGTCATAAACATATATTCATTCCCAATACTCGCTGAATGAAAACCTCCCCCACCTCATACTAAAATGGATTCTTTTCCTCAATCATACGATAACACACTGAATAATTAATAAAAGGGTACCCAAAATGAAATCCAATCCCACCACAAATAATTAAAAAAAATTATGAAATGTAAATCCATGATGATTTTTTGTGGGAAATGATATTTGTCTTATAATGTGTCTATCAAATAAAAATTTTCATTTGATTCAATGGGCTTTTAAAAGGTGTAATAATGTATGGAATTTGGGGGGTTATTTGAATTTTATCATTATTATGTGGTTATGAAAATGGCTCTATCATATTAATTCAATAAAATAGTGGAAATTAAAATCATAGGTCCAAAAACTCAAGACACAAACTCAAGTGTGACAATAATAATTTTTAAAAGATATCCATAGCTAGCCTTGGCCTGAAAGATAATTTTGTTCCTCATTGTTGAAGAAAATCTTTTTTAAAAAAAGTGATAATTCAATTTTTTTGTTTTGTCACTATATTATTTATCTAAAATTATGATGCAAATAAAATAATTGCAATATTAAAACATTTAATTTCACTCCCCTAAATGGTTATAAAAAATTCAAAAAATATATGGTGTGAATGTATGACACTTTTGTTGAATATTCATTTTTATGATTTATCTATCAGGTTTCTTAGTGTTCTTAAAATATACACCGACAAAAAAGAGAATGATAAAAATAAATGGCATGATAACGAAAGTTGAAAAAATTGAAATATAGAGTAAGAAGAAAAATGTGGGTGAGAAGGATAGGAATAGATATAGTGACAGAGTTATAAGTTATGTGGTTCCTCCTGTTTTGGATTAGGTGGGTCGGCATCTCCATCCAGTAGTGGGTAAACTGTAGAAGTTATTTAATTGATGGACGTTGATATTTTTTTGAGATGTTTTTCCTCTCATGTTGATGCTTTAACCTATTTCGGTTAACTGTGAATGTACTTTTAGAAGTATGGTACTTTAATTTTCAATGCACCAAATTGGTAATCATTAGATACAATAAAATGACCTTCCTAACCAGAATTCAGACTACAAGTGTGATGTTGAAATCGAAAATTTATGATCATTACCAGTTCACCTTAATAAAATAACATTCGCACGAAGTGTTTCTCATGGAGTACCATAGACAATTTTTTGAAATGATTGGAATTCTCATATAAATCAGGTCAAAACTCCTCAAATTCAGTTAACTACAAAAAATATTTCTTCACTAGATTGTTCACAATAAAAATAATAGGTTTTCATATTCCAAAATGGATTATGTTGGAATTCAACTAGAAAATGATACACTTTTTCAAAAACTATCCTAAATGGTGAAATCCCAAATATTGTTTTATATGGAGTTAGATAATCCCAAATCACTTCACAAAGACTCTTAGGATTGTTTTTCTGGTGGGCATAAACTTCCCTCAAGAAATGTTTTCAATACCCTATTAGTAATTTTAGCCATGACATTTATTTAGGGGTGATATGATGTTGATGTTTTATGTATAACCAAATCCATTTTCAAAAGATAATTTTTGGTTCTATTATGAAAACGGGTTCCTGAGTCACTGATGATGGCACAAGGAGTGCCAACTTAGTTAAATATGTGGATTTTTATGAACATGGTAATAGAATATGAATCGTAATTAATAGTGGGTTTTTCCTCACCCCACCTAGAACATTAATCAATAGCTAGAAGAATATATAAGAATACATTGGAATGGGAAAATATTCCAATTAAATCGATGCTGCAAATATCATAGGTCTCACTTAAAATTAATGGGTTTTGGAAAACTTCATTTCATTTTGAAATTGTGCCAAACTAAGGGAAATTGGGATATGATTTACAAAACTCATGTGAGTCCTTGAAGAAAGAAGGCATGGTGAATCTATATCATATGAAATTTCAGGAGGTCCATTGAAGTCCATTGTATCCACCACCTATCATTGACTGACCAAATTACAGGATGAATGAATGTCATTCTTCATCAACACATCATCCAATTTCCATGAAATCTCTAGTATACCCAAGTTATTTATCATCCAAAAAATAATATTTGAAATCAATTTATTGCTTTAGTTTTTTGTGGTTTTGAAAAAAATTCAAGAAAAACACAAACAACCAAGTAATTTACAATTGGGGCATACCATGGTAACATTGGATTGATAGATGAGAGGTGTTCCGGTGGAAATTCTAGATTAATTATTATAGAATGTGACGAATAAGAAAGTCTACACAGGTGATCAACCACATTGCTTTCTTTTCTATTCCATTCTTCAATCACAATTTGAAACACTTAGAGATTTAATATTAATAATTTTAACCTAAGTTTGGAATAAATTTTCTTGAGTAATAACTTCATAGCATAATGGTATGTGAAGATGATGATTTTGGAACATAAGAGATAGTGAGAAAGTTTATCTATGTAAAAAATAACTGATAAACATTCCATATCAATCATAATGTAGTGAGATTGAGTTTAAACAATTTTTTTGAGGAATAATATAATATATGAGGTATATTTTATCTTCTTTGAACAATAATAGCCCCAATGTCCCTATCAAAATCCTCACACATCAATTCAAATGGAATAGACCAATCTAGGAGTTGGATTATTGGGGAATATGTAAGAAAAGATTTGATTTAAAAAAATTATCTCTTTTAAGTTCCATATAAAATAAATGTGACGAAATTTTGGAGTCTATGAGTTAGTGGGAGTGTAATTCTATAGATGTTATGGATGAATCACATATCGAAACCAGCAAGACAAAGTAATGAGCCGATGTGTCAAATTTTTGTGGGTTTAGGAAAATATTGGATCACATGGTTTTTTTTGGATCGTCATGAATACCATATTGTGAAATTATCTTTCCTAGAACAATCCCATTCATAACCAGAATGTAGAATTAATCCTTATTCAGAATGAGGTTGTATTTGAAACATTTTTGTATAACTGGGGAGAGAGACTGTAAGAATGATTCAAATGGATCACCAAAAATTTTAAATTAATCCATGAATACCTCCATATAATTCTAAAATAATTCATAAAAGATACTCATCATACACCTATGGAATGTTTAAAAAGCATTAAAATGGAAAAAAATCATTCTTCAATAAGCATACGTTCCAATGGGGAAAATTAATGTTGTCTTTTCTTCATCATGAGGATCTATTTGGATTTGGATGTAGGTGATGTATCCATCATGAATGTAATAGTCTTATTACCTTCTAATAATTGTATAATTTAATCAAGGAATGGATGAGGGTCATGATAATTTCGTGTTCAGCATTTAATTTCTAATAATCGATGCACTCACGCCATTTTTTCATCACTCAATTTGTGACTACATCACTGTGATAATTTGTGACAATAGTTACCCCACCCTTAATATGTATAAATTGAATTGGACTAACCCTGTCACTCGAAAAAATTTGGCATATAATTTTAGCCTGATGAATCCGGGTGATCTCTTCCCAAAATACGACAAGTATAAGAGGATTGTTTCTTCTTTGTGGTTTTATAATTGGTCTGGATGATTCATTAAGATGGATTTGATGCATGAATAGGGCTGGATGATTCCTGTTATGTTATATATGGTCAATCCTAAGGCCTTTTGGTTTTTCATATAACACTTGAAAAAGTTTGGAATCCTTATTTTTAGTAAGTGAAGTAGAGGTAATGACATGATAAGTGTGATCACGGAATTTGAATGCATATTTTAGCTATTCAAGAAGATAATTTAGATTAGTATCATCTTTCATTTGTGGGTTTGAAAACTCTGGAATATGGGAATGGATTTCAGTTTATTCTTATTCATTGCATTTAATACTATCCAATGTGGAGCCGTAGAGATAAGTGCTAATGTGGTATTCAAGAGTGTTTTAAACTTCATCTAGATTGATGAATTTATTGAAATAAATGTCCACATAAACCTCTCTATTTCTGACTTAGTCATTCTTGGTGTAGATTTTTCAAGATCTCCAACCATTATAACATGATGAGCCTGATCAAATGGGGTTCAATTGACTATCAACATTGTCTGTGGAATCATGGATTGAGAATGTCGAGTGCTCCTCAGATGGGTATCACATGACATGAAATTTTTTGAATGTTAACAGTTGGTCACAAATTTCCATGTATAAGATGCCTGAATAAAAATAGGTCTTGGTTCTAATTTTCATTAGGATTGTTCATCCTATTATTAGGGGAAATCTAGAAGAGTTCATCTCACCTTCAAGTCATGGAAATAAACATTAGTTGGGAAGATAATATCATTGACACAAACTATGACATCATTTTTTATTCCCTCACGAATGAAAGTCCATCGATTGTCCAATATAATGACAACATCAATTGGATGTTGGTGACCTAGACCATGGTTGGAGATGATGGATTTGTACACCACATTGATAAAGGATCCTAGGTATATGTGTGCAAAATCATTGTTGGAAATTATAATTTTTCATTGAACTATAATGGTATATAGTTCATTGCACATTATGAGAATAGACTACCGGGTGACAAAATTTTCTAAGGACCTAGGATGCCACTTATGGGTGAATAAATTGGTATTAAACATGGTATAATTATATAATTTTATATGAAATATAATATTTGAATGATTACTTCAATACTTCTAAACATGTCGATCATTTCAGGATTAGGTTCAACATATTTCCATGGATTATAAATTGCTTGAGGAAAATGAATTGGGTTCCTTAGAGGGATAAAAAAAGGTATGTGAGTGGATTTAGGTTCATTTTTAAGATTTTATTCTATTAATTGTCAAGTTAAATTGGAAAAGATTCATTGGAGGATCCATCACGAGGCTTCTAAAAAAATTCCAGATCTACGTGTTATGCTGTTGCATTTATTTTTGGATCGGGTAACTATTAAACTAGGATTTGGGATTAATTGGAAGGTTTCTGCTCGCTATGGTGGTATGTATGATAACCAATTTGGGATTCAATATTTTTGAGTCTAGAATGTGTTAAATATATAAGATCTTCAACAATTACATTCTATGGTTTATTATAATATGATTCATGTACTGTAATGGGATTACAATGTTTTTATTCTTGGGAAAATGATTCTATTAGGTAGGGAATTGAGAAGTCTCATTAGGATAGTGTAATCTATGAAGATAAAGTGGATGATTGTTCCATTGAGTTTAAAGAAGTCATGTTTATGGTTTTTGGAATCTACCAACCCCATGACAATATTTGAATTTTCTTGGGTTTTGAGGAGGGAATGGAGGTTGGTGAGAATTGGGATTACCATACCTTAAGCCTCAGTTAAAGGTAGAAGTGATGGACTGAGAGTGGGTTTTGATGGAGTTTCTAATAAACTATCTTGATTGTTGAGGGTTTTTGTTCCTCTGAACATATGTTGCATTGAGCTCCATTGTGTTATCTGAATCACATATATCCTCTTGATGTTGTGACATGTGTTTGTTGGACGATCTAGTGAGCTATGAATTACACTATAATTGATAGGTAAAAGGGAATATATATTGTGGAGAAGATGAGGTTGGGGATTTAGATTCTCCTGATAGTTGTCTTAGAAAGAATTTATGTTTGATCATCCACTCAGTAATCTTGTTTGGATATATATATTGATTCTCTTGGACTTGTATTACTTGATCATGTGCTCGACTATGGAGTTGACGCATGTTTACATCCATATTTATTATTAGATCTCATGTAGCTGCATGTTTTTTTTCATCAATAGAACCACCACTTATGGCGTCAATGAGTGTTATATTTATATCTTTTTACCCCTCAGAGATGTATTGGTTCTATATTTAGTTATGAATTTGGTGTAGTTGGAAGGTTTCCTCATGATTTTTTATCCTATACCAATATTAATTGAGTTATTTGTTAGGGAATTTATGAATACCACTAAATTTATTTCATATATAAGTAGTACGAGAACTATAAGATAAATTCTCTAATAATAATCACATCACGTCATTCCATGTGGTTATAGAACCAGGAGGGTTGTAGTAGAGCCATGACGTGGCAGAGTCAGATAAGTAGAAAGGAAATTCTCGAAGATTGAGTTGTTCTTCAGAAAACCCCTGAGGATTCATGGTAGATCACACCACTTGTAAATCTTTTAGTTGAAGATGAGTAACCTCACTGTCTACATCATGGAAAAGAGGCAGAAGATAAATCAATCACAATTTGAGTTCAAAAATAGCCTCAATAATTGGATATTGAATTCCAAGGGGTTGGTAGTTCATACCAGAGGAATTGATTTCATTAATTCTTTCTAAGATTTTCCATATATAGAACATTTGGTTGGACAATGATTGGTTCTGGAGTGATTTTATCATCCCTAATATCCCATCTAATTTAGCGATTATTTCACTCGATTTTCAAGTAAATCAAATCTGATGGGTTGATTGATATATTTAAAGAAATTTAGGGTTTTTTGGGAAAGATGACGAAGATTTTTTTTCATTGTGGTTTATTCTTCATATGATTTATTAGATATGTAAGGTTTATCATACTGTTTTTGTCAATCTTTTCTGTTTATTTTTTTAGCTTTTTTTCAAAAATAAAATAATACCAACTAAAAATAGTACCTTCCAAAGAAACATCACCATTTATAGAATGAAAGATTATTTCCTATAAAAAAATAAGGTTTTAGTGCTCTATTATTATGTATAACATCACTCGAGTTTAATCCTCTGTGATGGAACTTTTTATATTATTTTTTTAGTTGATTGTATTTTTTTTGTAGGGTTTTTTGCAGAACGTAAATGAAGTGTTGATGTTTGATTTTTTATTTAATAATTTGGAAAATATATACGTGAGTTAATTTTATGTTAGTTATGCATGTGATATCCTGATTCTTTTCTTTAATTTCATTAAATTAACACCGACGTCACACGATGAATTTGATAGAAATTCCATTGTTTTAAAGCTTTAAACCATGCATTGAATTAACATAAGGATATAATCATAAAAATAGCTTCATTGTGGTATTGTATTTATTCTTCCAATTATCCATTAAAACCACATGTTTAACAAAGAATGTTATTAATCCATAACATTTTAAGAATTACATACTAAATGTTAATTTAAAAAATATTCATTGAGAAAAATCTATCAATCACTTAACATCCTAAAATTATAACAAACCCAAGTGGTAGATTAACATAGACATTGTTTTGGTTAATAATATGGTTTTATTTTTTTTATTATGAATTATAAATATATGATAACAAATATACATGAAAAGAGTTGTGTGTCAAGCACACACCAAAACGGAGTAGCTAATGATAAATACAAAATTAAGATGGAACAAGATTGAGAAGAAGATAAATGATTTTATCTTTATATAAACTATTTTTCAGACAATAATATTAGAAAACATATGGTTGATTTGAATAATAGAAGAATTAGAATAAAGATTCATTAAAAATAATTCTAAATGAAAACAAACATACATGACGACAAATAAGAACATAACAGAACATGAAACAAAGAGAGGTATAATGATGTATCAAGTGAAAACATGAGTATGAGAGGATCTACCAGGCTTCTGTAATGTATTTGAATTTCTAAATGTATCCTCCTCGATTATAAAATTCCAAACCCTTGCAAGTAGAAGCAGGGAATGTATTCATAGACCATGGAGGTGGATTATTTTCATTCCAAATCTATCGCAAAAATTGCATCACCAATTTGAAATATTGGATAGGTGAATATAGAAAACTATTATTACGTAATGTTGTAGATATTAATATTTATAGTAGAATCTAAAAATTTTGTGGAGAATGGACATATGGAGAAAATTTTATGGCTGTTTTAAGAAACAATGTTAAAATTCCCATTTATATCCATGCTTTTCTGATGGCCAATTGTGTATGAGTTTTTGAAGAGGATGATGGAATAAAATCTAAACATTATCTTCTAAAAATTCATCCATGAATATATCTTCTTCCACACTCCAAAATCCTAGCTCTATTTTTTGTCTTTACCATGAGAAAAATTCCAGTTGTGTGTGCTAATTTCATTTCCTGGAAAAAATGGTGGGCATGACATGAAAAGATAATTTCGGATCTTTTTATGTAGTTGGCCCATAAAATATTTAACCATGATTCCTTGAATTTTTCCTATACCCTTTTAATTTAATAAAGAAATTTTCACATCCTAATTAATCCCAACAATTCAATCGTCTATGATGGTCCAGTTTCTATACAAATTCTGTGGGACTATTTTTGTAGACCATTTGACCCCTGAAATGGAAGAATTTGGAAAACATTCCTTCAAATGATATGTTTTATATTTATTAGGAACCCTATGAAATGAGAATCACGCAATTGGGATATGTATGATGAGAGTTGGGATAATATCATTTAACTTACTTGAATCTAGATTAATTCAAATAGTGCCCATGAACATATTTAATAATAAAACATGAATATATCACAAAATTAGGAATTTTTAATAGAAAATTAGTAAAGGGATAAAATAAAAAGTAATTAATATATTAATAACATCATTTATAAACAATTGAAAACACGTCTATAGAATTATTTCTATGTGATAGATGAAATAATGGTGGAATAAATGAAAAAATTCATATATCTATTCTTCTAAAACAAGATATGGCCTTCAGATGAAACTAGATTGCACTTAACATTGAGGATGATAAGATTAAACTGTATCCCCAAAAATTATATGTAGAAATAATGAGATACATTCTATAAAAAAAATCATTATTTAAATTTCTATATGCATGGATGAAGATTTGAGGAAATATATCTACATGGTATAAATATCATCTCAAACATTCTATTCAAATTAAGAGGTTAAGAAAATTTACTGTATTCCCATAATCCTTATAAATTGAACATGTTATTAATATGAGTGGAATTTTTGTTTAATTGTGATCTTATGGTGGAAAAATATTGAAATTTTTGGTCATTCAATATTATACAAAATTTTATATAAAATATCTCTTTCCTATATTGACTCTTATATTTTTATACTAAAAACATAATGAGAATATCATGCATGATAACAATACATCAGATCAATTTTTCCAATGATAGGATTGTCTAAAGGATTCTGTATTGGTTTGATCTTATGTTTATAATTACCAAGGCCTATATTTTTAAATATCAGCCATTATAATGATATGGAAATTTTCAACATATAAATATACACATGACAAATATAAATATTGTTGTATTGTAAAAATAAATTATAAATTTTTTTTTGAAAATATTTATCATCATGAAGAGCATAAAAATTTCATCCTTGGGTGGATAAAAATAAATCATGTTATATATGTTTTTGAAATTATTTTTCCTTGAAAAATGCAATTATTCATAATTTCATAACTAAATTTCTACAGTGTCACACTCGAGAAGAAACTAAGTGGTTCACCAAGGAGGTTAGTCAAAAGACCTTTTGCACACCTTCCCTTACTCCAGATGCTTCCTAATATAGGATATGGCCTAGGGTGTGTTCATTGGGAGACTATTACCTCATCTACTAGAGTGTCTAACAATAATAGATAACAATTATAAGTTGTATAAATAACATTATATAAGGAAAAGTTAAATAATACATCCAGAAAAATATAAAGGTGTAAGTTGATTAATAAAAATATTCAAAATGATGATGATCATGGAATGTCCATGTAATTAATATTGTATAATGGATACATAGAAAACATTCATTTTGAATAATATAACAAAAACAAACAAAAAAAATACCACTTCTATTATCATGATCCGATGCTCGGACCTCTTCTCCCATACACCATGAAAGTACTAAAAATAAAGAAATGGAATTTGGATGCATCCCTTTATCTATACATACAATCATGAATTATATTTGGGGCCCATGGGTGGATTGATCCAGGTGTGAGACATACATAGTATTCCACCACCAAATGTTTTGAGAAACAAAATGATTCATAACAAATTATCATTGTGTTGGTACATAATATATAAACGGGAATATTAAAATAAATACATCAGAATAGGTTCCTCGTGGGGTACCTAACTGAAACTACATACTTTATCATAAGATAGTTATATCTGAACCAAGTCGAACCTGTAAGAATATAAAAATCATTGAGATTAGGATCCTTAATGTACAAAAAGTTAAAAATAACATCTCCATCCAAAACGAAAGTATCTTGTAAGGACCAAACCTAAGAATGTTATTTTCCTTGGTGTTAGCATCCTTTAATTATATAAATTACCATTTATGGATTTATAATGATAACATCTATAGAATTTAATAATGATTCATCATGATAATTTATATAGAGAACCATATACAGTATCCCAATTATTAACTTCGGATTATCACAAATACCAAACACCTTCAATCCCAGGAGATCCATAAATGCATCCAAAGTATATCATTGGGGTCAGTGTAATCATGGAAGACATAGATATTCACTATTATCTCATGAAGGGGACTGATTATCACACATGGAATTGTATAAATATATTTCCACCTAGACCACCACATGTTACACTCCTAGAACACCAGTATAACTCTTGATTAGTTATGTAATTCGATCGGAGAGCCCATCCAATGAATTTTATAAGAAATCCAAGAATTTAGTCGATGGTCTTCCCAACTAATAACATGTATTATTTTTAAATAACATTGATCCATTCTAAGGATTCTATAAATATGGAACATTATATCTACCGTGGAATATAATGAAGGGAAGGTTATAGTTAGCACTTACTCATAATTCACCCCTAGGAATTATTAACCATTCATACAATTCAATTAATTCATGAAATTAAATCTATGTCAGAATACATAGTGGTATAAACACATGTATTTTTATTTATATTTTGAAATTCTAATTCAATTTAATTTATTAAAAGGTAATTCATATTCCCTATTTAATATCAAATTACCACTTGTGAATTCCAATGTCACTTATGATTTGTAATGTAGGTAAAACCACAAGGGGTAAACATGTCACTAAAAATACCTCACATCATTGATTCATGGGTAGGTGGGGTCCAATTACAAATAATTAAAAACAATAAATTAAATAGTTAAATAATATGGAGGAGATGAAGGGAATTCAGATTCATGGAACAATGGAACATGATATAATTCAAATATGATTTGATGTAAAATAAATATAATCCCAACCATAAAACTGTAGTACTCTCCTCATATATCGTTGGCAATAGAATCAATCTTGAAGAGGAGAAATCAAAAGAATATATAAAATCCCTATGAAAATGAACTCATAATATAAGAAGGAATATGATGGGAATATAAAGTACAGAATAAATGATGAGGAGTGTAGATCATACTCATTTTAATCCAGAAAAATGAGCGGTGGTTGATTCTATGATCAAATAGAGGATAAATGGAATAAAAAATCATAGGTTTGAGGAGGAGCTTCATGTGAGGGAGAAGAATTTTATAGGAGTGAAATAATATATGAAGGATAATATTAATGTCTAAAGTGTAACAAGAAAAAATTTCTTTCATGAATGGTGTCTCAGGCTTTAGAAATATTTTTCTTCCAAATCTGGCACCAAAAATCTAAAAGCTACTACCTAATGAACCCCCTCACATGGGCTTAGAACATAGTTTTTCCACTAATGCACTACATGTGAAAAATAGTTCTATGACATTCCTGAGAGAAATCACAGGTCCATATTAAGGTGGAAGAACAATTTAACCAAATCATGCACCCCCTTTTTTCATTAAGATGACAACATCATTGAGGTAAATAGCTAGCACTAACCCTATAATAACCATATGAGTCACTTTTCCTCCAAAAAATCCATATAATCGAGATTTGAATGAGTCATAGACAATCATGAACCAAAAATTATCATTTTTAGAATAATAATAAGAAAAAATGATATGTTTTTAATAGTACGAAAAGATTTAAAATCACATTAATTGGACTATAAATTACAACCTCACCTCTTGAAAATCCATCACCGTGAGTTTACCTTCTAATTGTAGTACTTCATCATCTGAGAAACATTCTTGCAAATATGAACATACATCAACTTCTCGCTCCAAGGTTTCATCCTATACATGGCTATGCTTCGCTAATACCTTTAACTAGGGAAATGACATTCCTTAGAGAACATTCATGTTATGATCAAGGATACATATTAGATTTTACATAAGGTGTTCCTCAGCATATATATAGATATACTCATGTTCAAATGAATTATAATAATATGAATGATATTAGTGAAATTGTGAAAATTGGACAACATCAATATTAATAATTTTATCCTGAACATAAATTTTTGGGTTATAAATATTTATTACCAAATTTGTTTTACATATCATGTTTCCTACTTTTAAAAAAAATTAATAACATAGAAACAAATATTTGATAATATTATTTTGTTATTTTAAATTTGTATGGTCCAATTAGGCAAAAAGGACTGTTTTGAATTTCACTATTAAAATAAAATAACTACGATAAAAAAAGTGACCAATTTAAAATTAAATTATTATAAAAAGTAATACTAATGAAATAATGTCCATAATTTATTAGAAATACTATAAATATTTATTGAATGTTTTTATCAACCAAATCCATATAATACCAAAACTATTTAAAAAATTTGGTCTAAAAATCAAGGTACAGTGAGTTTTTATTTTTTATATATATGAAAATCCATGTCATGCCAAATGTAGAAGAAGAATCTCATATTCCCCGTAACATCCTAGGTAAATAAAGAATAATACACTTTCATATTTATTAATATTTGCGAATTAAATATTAATTTGACATTGAAGAGGTTTCTATGTTTGATAGCGTACCCGATATTCAATAATGAGTTTCTATTAAATCTTACGTTGCACACTAGTAATATAAAAATATTATTTTAAATGGTAGTTAACACATAGCTGTTGTATTGGTGGTAATGGATATAAATAACTAAAATGTGATTATATATGTTTGTTAAATGTTTTTTCATTTATCCAATAAAATATAAAGGCTTAAAATAAGAAAAAGAATTCAATTTTAGGCATAGATACTCTAATATTCACTTAAAGGTCAAACTATCACCTTTTGATGGAACAACCTCTTTAAATATAGTTTTGGCCACTCTTATACATTATATTGGACCAAATAAAACTATTCTTTAGAATCAGGATATCAAAAATTACTTTGTGTAAATTTTTGGTATTTTTCCGATAAAGTTCAATTTTTAATGAATAGTAAAAAATGTTGTATTTTAATTCAAAACCTCTTTTTAATCTAATTTACTTATATGATTATATTGTATTTTTAATTGGTTTTAAAGTTCAATTAGAATATATTTTTACCTTTTAATCCATTTGCGGTCATTGGAGTTAATTTCATTTTGAAATTGGACTTAAACTAGTGTCAATCTTTTGATTCATTTTGGTTCATAAAAACACGCTATATGTTCTGACAGCGGGAATTAATTATTAAATTAATTAATGTAACTTATATGTTTTGAGTTTTTTAAAATAGACATCATTTTTTAATTCAGAATATCAAATATAGCTGAGGGTGAAGTTTTGGTATTTTTCTGAAAAACTTCTATTTTTGATGAATAGTGAAACCAGTAAGTTGTACTTAAAAAAATGATTTTTCGTTTAAATGAAAATTTTCCACCTCTGTGTTTTGAAGTTCAAAAATCTGACATACATGGTTGTCATTAGGAATTAAAATGTGGTTCAATGGGATTACAATAATTTTTTGTGAAAAGTTACTTTTATGTTTTTAATCACGATTAGAGGTAAGTATTGTAGTTTAAGGTAAAAATAATGTTTTAAAAAAAAGAAATGACCTTGACACATGTCCAACCCTTATTTTATGTTTCATGGCCGACCAAGACAATCCATGGGTCATCATGGGGACCCCATGGAGCCACATTGGTAGGAAAATGACATTAATAACTTTTTATTTAAAGTTAAAATAAAAATGTCACAAACATGAGTTGTTTTACTAAAAAAAAATTTAAGTCGATTATAAAAGTCATGATTTTGACTATAAATATTAATTAGAAAGCTAAAAAGATTTAATACATCATGATATTTTTTATAATTTTTAGACATTAAATAAATTAAATTATTTATGACACCATGATGATGCAGTGGTTACCTCATTAGTTAACAATTTACATAAATTGAAAAGATAATGCCAAATCCAAGACCTAAACTTGTCAAAAACCTATTTGATGGGTTGATTTCGAACTCTTATCACCTTATCCTAGAAATATATATTTTTGGGACCTTTAAAATCCGAAAAGAATTTTATAATAAAGTAACCTTTTATAACTTTCCAAGAGTGCCCCTCCTCTCCTATTATAAAAGGCCCCCACCTCTACCACCTTACCCACACCTCTCAAGCCTTTGGCTAGGCCAAAAACTGCCCATTATGTCTCTCCACATCGCTCTCTTACTCTTATAGGCCTCAATTTGGGCAGAAGTCTTCCCAAGGAAGCCTTTGATCTCAAATCAAAAAGAGTTACCTGTTTTAAAGGTAGTGTCTTCTCTTGTGTTATTATGTTTTATTTTGCTTCTCCAACCCCATAAACTCTTTTTATTACATTATTTTGTAACAACACCAATATCTTCAAGATACTAGGATGTTTTTATGAGAAGGATTAGAGCAAAACCTACACAATACTTCATCTAATGGTTAAAGAACATATTGTTTCTATGGTTGGCAATTTTTGGCCTCACGAAACGATGATTGTTCAATATTCTTTTAACACCATTCATGGTGGCCATTAAGATGTCACTATATTTATATATGATTTATATTATGTTTATCTTTTCATTATGCTTCTGTATTTTTCATTTATGGCATACCTTTATGGTTTCCATTATAGGTAAACGCGATAATTTCATTTTAGGAAGTGCAGATTACTGCCCCCTCAAAGTGATTTGATTCGTTAATGCCATATGTGGGATGTATAAACGATGGAGTTAATGATATTATATATGATATTATATTGGAATCATAATATTCCTTTATATCATTATTATTTCACTCCATTAAATATGAAATATAAATGAAAGCAGCGTTCATGCATACGTACGGCTTACCGTCTCCATGAACGGTGAATTTCACTTCTTACCACTAAATGTTATATACTATTGTAAATACATGTAAATTCTGTATATATATGATATATATGATATCCAAATCATGAATATCATTCTGGATATAATGAACCATTGACCACATGAACAACATGTAATTGTAAGAAGACCACTTTCGACTTGAGATCCAAATATCGACAAAACAAACATTTTTTAACATAAATGATTACATAATGCTTATAACATGTCAATAAGTGATATAAAAGGAATAATAATCTTGAAAAAGGTTCCTAAGAAAGTATAAATTAACTTTATTTTATTATCAGGAGATTAAAGAGTAATCGAGTCACATCAGACACGAGGTAAGGGACTTCATCTCAATCTCCTTTCATTGAGGCATATTTTGTTCTCATACAAGACGTTCTTTTATACGCTGTATAAAAAAACTTTGATTTTTCATTTCATTAAAAGGTAATATTTTTCTATGAAGTGTTTTACAAAATGACAAAAAGGAATTTTTCTTTTAACGTACGAGTTGAAAACGACCTTTTCCCCCACTGCGAGTATTATTTGGTCTTTGGCTTCCTCAACAAGACATAATGTTTTTAAAATGAAATAAATACCATATAATATTTTATGTATTTTGTTATTGAAAAGGTTTTTTATAATATATTTTTTTATGTCAATATATTTAAGTGATTTATTGTGATTGAAATGTGGAAATGTTTTATTTCCTTTATAATTTGTTATGATTTTATAATGTTACTTGGACATTTGACGGGTGGTTACGTGATAAACCATATGATGGATGGTATCATGAATACTAGGACGAGTGGTTATGTTATAACCTCCAATGCATTGGGTATGGAATTCAGCTGTATGGCTATTCCATTAAGTGATATGTGTGGAAGTCGACCGTATGGTTATTCCATTTAAGTGTGTTTATGTCCCGAGTTACCTTTATATGTTATGTGTACTTAATATGGGTTTTATGGTAATATTTTGGTTACAAAATGGTAATTAATGATATTTTATTCAATGAAGAGTATTTTCTGCTTCATTAAGGATAAAATTATTAATTTGATAATGTATTCATGGTTTACATGTTGTTTTCAAAAACTAACAGTTATCCTTCTTTGTGTATCCCATACTGAGCTTTTTATGCTCACCCCAAGTTTTTTTTGAAATGTTTTTCACAAGACTTAATGTGGAATAAGGTCAAGGACGGGATTAAGGGAAAATCATTCTGTCTAAAACATGGAACTGGACATGTTTTTTTTAAGAGTTTTTATTTTATAGAAACTTAGTATAAGTGTCTACTTCATAATCATTTGAGTTGTAATAGTTATGATCTAATTCTCTCAAACTCTAAACCTGGAAAGATCCTCAATGGGAATAATTCATTTAATTCAATATTAAGTAATGTTTAAGGCCAGGGCCTTATAGTTGGTATCAAAGGTCGGTTTAGACAACATTAAGAGTTAGAAAATTGTTAAATTATAAATTAATTTATGGTATGATTGAAATGATATATCATTTAAAGATTACCATGTTGCTTCGCCTAAGATATTTCTGTGTTCATAATGGTTTTCCATAGAGGAAACAATGTATCTATGTTGGGACGAAATCAGGAGGAAGAAAACCTTCCAAATCAGCAACCTGAGATGGTCGGAATTGGAACTGAACAGTTTGTTGCAGTGATGGAACAGTTGACTCATGCTATAAATGGTGGTGGTATCCATGCACGAGATCAGGCAGATCAACCACAGAGGAACATGTCAGTGGTGGATCATTTCATGGGGAAACATCCCCCATCATTCATAGTATAATCTGACCCTGTGCTAGTTGAAGGGTGGATTAAAGACCTGGAGAATATTATTGATGTCATGGGGTGTTCAGAAAATAAATAGGTTTCTTGCTATTTACTATTTTGAAGGTGAAGCAGATCAGTGGTGGTCAATGATGAAAAATATCAGTGATAGTGATGAGATTGATGATATTCACTAGGATTAATTCAAAGGTATGTTTCTGGAGAAATATTTTCCAAAGGTGGTTCGTCTTAGGATAGAAAAACAATTCCTAGAATTGAGGTAGGAGGATGAATCAGTGGCTGCATATGAAGCAATGTTCACTCGACTAGAAAGGTATTCTCCAAACTTCATACGAGATCTTGATAGTAAAATCAACCGTTACTACTCAAGGTAAAAGACAAATTATCAAAGGGATTTAGCTTCTCATGAGTTCAAAAGTTATGAAAAACTTGTTCGATGTGCAGAGAAGGTGGAAATGGAGTTTGCCGATGATTAGGTGTTCTTTGAAAAACAACAGAATAAGAGGTCCAGTTGGCAAGAAAAAGTGAAAAATTCATCAAAGAAGCAAGGAGGTATGAAAATCAAATATCCATCCTGTGAGAAGTGTGGTAAAATGCATCCTGGAGAATGTTTATCCAAGTCTGGAAAGTGCTTTTGGTGTGGTACGTCTGGTCATATTTCTCGTAACTCTAAGGAAGATGATCAAGCAGGCAATGAAAAGTCAGCGGTAAGATGTTTTAAGTGTAATGAAATGGGTCATTATGAAAATGAATGTATAACAAAGAATTCAACTGGGGTAAAGAAGCCAGACTACAAGCAGAAAGGGGTGGTGAAATCCTTTGCAACTACTTCAGCAGATGTTGGTCCATCGAATGAAGTACTATCAGGTACACTGTTAGTTTGTTCGGATTATGCCAATGTGTTGTTTGATTCAGGGTCTACACATTCTTTCATTTCTGAGAAGTTTTCTAGTAAATTGGAAATTCCATCTCAAGGTATAAATCCTGATGTTAATGTAAAAACACCTGGAGGAAACATTGAGACAAAAAGAAATTATAAGAACCTTCCTATCCTTGTGTGCAGAAAGAGTCTACCAACAAACCTTATTGTTTTTCCACTAGTACAGTTTCATGTTATTTTGGGCATGGATTGGCTTTATGATTATCATGCTAAGATTGACTACAGAGCTAAAATGGTTTCTTTTCAGAAATATTTTCAGTTTGTGTACAAGAATTAACCATTGATTTTGATAAAATGTCACGAATTTGAGAAACTAGTAAAATATGGAAATGAATGTTATCTTGCACATATTGTTGAAAACAATGGAACTGTTCAGATTAATGATGTGACAGTGGTAAATTAGTATCTTGATGTTTTTCCTGATGAGTTTCCTGGTATTATTCATGTAGAGACCCGAAGCTTGAAGTACATTGATATCACATTACTATTGTGGAATACTTAGTACATAACAAAAACACACACACAAGAACCGTAATGGTTTAGTGTCTTTGGAAACTCGGAATATAATCTTCTAATCATGATGAAATATCTTCAACATATCCCATAATGGTCTTCATTTTCTTTTACCTAAAACCTTTCTTTATATCCTGGGGAAATGAAAACATAAAAGGGTGAGCTCAAATGCTCAGAAAGGGTAAACAAAATAAATATCAATCACATCATATTCATAAGGACATTACATTTAGGAAATATTAACCTGCAAAAGAGATCATAATATCATAACATGGGATAAATCATAGTAGTGAAATGTAATCCCAACAATCATAACTTAAAACATGAAACTTTGTGGAATACACACATAATCATAGAGAATCATTTCTTATTAGTCAAGACTCATTTCCAAGACTATCTTAGTGGACAAAGTCCCTTTCTGAACCGAGTTCACTCCTCGTTTCAGTCCGGTTTCACTGAACCGGTATAACCTACCGTTCCAGCCATGTCTATCTCATGAGATATAAAATCTTTACCCAATGAATTGGAGGGAGATATAGGTCCCACCCATCTCATTATGAAACCATTCTTATGTGTTCCACAAAATCGTAAATCATACAGTATTGCATAACCCATGTAATAAAAATGGGAATTTTAATCATCATGATATCATAAAACAATTAATATAAGATAAAGGAATTCATAAAAATAGTTCCATCACAACATAATCAAATAAATGTAATAATAGGGATAAAAACAGAACCCTTTATTATCTTAGATGGAAAATAATTTTGATAAAACACTTGAACTCCATTCTTGAGGAAAATATCCTTTCTACTTCAAAAACACATTTCCTTTCTTAACATGTCATACAATTATAACCTAAAAGAAGTTGATTAAAAATAAACTTGATAACTTGTTAATTAATCTTCTTGGAAATAATGTTTTAAAAATCCATTCATGCCGTATAATTTTAAAAAAACATTCTTCTCGTACTTTTGTCAGAAAAGTCAAAAAGTACCTCGTACGAAAAACGACAAAAGATTCCATTCATATCTTTTAATAAAAACTCACAGAATGGTAAAATTGGATATAAAATATTTTAGAATGATGTAAATATTACATATTGAGGAAACATGGATGTGGATGATAAAATACACCCCAGTAAATATCAAAGTATAAACAATCTCGAATAAAAATGAGATTGTGATATTTCCCTTAACTTAGGTCCGATTTGCTTCGTAAGTGTCCGAACCTCCTGTATAATGGTTTAAATAATGTCATTGACTTATTCCAGAATCATACGCATTGTTATGACATCATATATGGTTCACTTATGACTTTATATTACCCGTTCTTTTGTAAATTCCATGTTAAAAAGCGTTTTGGGTAAAATTGATTCATTTGTCGTCCGTGTTTTGACTTGTAATTATTAATATAATTACATAGATCATGATTACTTAATTCCATAATATAAACCATGATTTATATATTATATATATTCAGAATATACATATATATAATAAATCAGAAAATGGAAAGAAATACACCGTTCATGGAGACGGTAGGCCGTACGTACGCATGAACGCTGTTTTCGTTTCCTTATTGAGTTGAATGGAATTAAGTAGATGACATAAATATATATACACATAAATCCACTATCATTATTATGTCATATATTTCATGATTACTTATTATATGTACTTTATAATCATTTATGAATGGTTAAAGTGGAGAATGAATCTCATCGCATTGTGGAGATGGTAGTCCTTACATACGCACGAGCGATGATATCGTTCGCATGATCATGTGACTGTATTGGAGTGTATTAATACTATTTAAGAATCAATATCACTTTAAAATAATCATATATAGTTATTATTTACACTTTTATACCCAGACCAGTAAGGTGGTGGTGGAAAGTAGATTTCACCACGGCTTGAAGACGGTATTCCGTACGTACGCACGCGCGATGATTTCGGTTTCCATAGGATGGATAGATGGTAAAATACGGTTGTTTCATACATATAATAACATATCAGTATATGAGTGATACTGAAGTTATTAATTCATAATGAAACAACCTAAGAAGAAGAAGTGGAAGAAGAAATAAAGTTGAAATAATCCGTAACGGACATTACCTCTTCTTTGAAGCGCCTCTTTGAGACCTCCTTTTAGGGCACTAAAATTGGTCTTTGAGGAAGACCGGAACCTCTAGGATGTATTTAGGGAAGTGGAGAAGAGAATGTTTCAGGGTTTGTCCGAGCGTGAAGGCTCAAAGTTGTGTGAGGAAAAGAGGGAGGATGTGCTCTTTTATAAGGGAGGAGAGGGGCTCCTATGGAAAACTAAAAATATTATTTTATTATAAAGTCATATTCGGTTTTAAATAGCTCCAAATTGATTTATTTCGAAACTAAGGTGGGGATGGATCGAAATCCTCTCATCAAATAGAATTTAGACAAGTTTAGGTTCCTATTTTAACCTTATCATTTAGATTTTACATTAAGTTAAATAATTTTACTTTTACCGTGTCTTCTTGTGTTCTTACACTATAAGGTTAATAAACTTACTATAACAAGCCAAACGAACCCCAAGTTGTTTATTATTAATATATATAACCTTATATAAGTCATTTGGCCAAACCTTATATTTTTAGGAATAAAATAGAAATTAATAATATAATATTTGTTTTAAAAACTATTTTATGTCAATTTGGAACTATTTAGTAATTCATTTTTGTAAAAATCATAACAGAATTATTAGTTCGAAAAAATTTAATTAAATCAATAATAACATGTCATATTAACCTCTAAAATTAGTGTAATTCATAAAAAGTCTCAAATTACAGTTATTTGGGTATTTATAACATCAATTATGTCAATATTTCATTAATAATATATTTACTGCATCATCATTGTCTCATAAATAAACTAAATTATTTAAAGTCTAAAAATTAAAAATAAAATATCATTATGTAGGAAATATTTTTATCTTTATAATTAATATTTATAGTCGAATTTATCTTATCTATAACCCTATATTAAAAATGATTTACTTATTAAACTTTGATTTTAACTATTTTAACTCTTCTTTAAATAAATTAATAATAAATGTCTTAATCTAATCCAAGTGGGATTAAATGGTCATATTTTATTACTAAGGTTGTTTTTGGTCGAATTATACTTATCCAATAGAATTCAGACATGTGTTTGTGTAATAATAAGAGCATTTTTACCCTTAATTACCCTATTTACTTTTAACCGTGGTAATAAAGGTAAAACGTTACTATTGACCAAAAATTATTTTCATCTCATTAAACCACATTATAGTCCTTGATATTAACCGTGTCTTTCGGATTTTCGAAATTACATTCGATGAAGTGGTAAAATTATGTTTTATGAAAAATTCATTTTTTTAACTACCACTTAGTGGTTTCACTATTCATCAAAAAATGAATGTTTCCAGAAAAATACAAAACATTAGGCCTAAGCTATATTTTATATTTTGAATTCAAAAATGATGTCTATTTTACCAAATTCAAAACATATCAGTTACATTAATTAATTTAAAAAAGTAATTTCCGTCATCAAAACAAATAGCGTGTTTTTAAGAGATAATAACTATCAAAAGATTGACACTTGTGAAATTACATCCAATTACCAACATTGTATTAAATTGTAAAAATATATTCTAAATATACTTTAAAACCACTCAAATTAATAATTTATCACTATTAATTATTTCGATTAAAAAGGTTGTTTTTAATTAAAATTTAGTAATTTTCACTATTCATCAGAAAATGAAAGTTATCCAAAAAGTACCAAAATTTCAACCTAATCTAATTTCGATATTCCGAATCCAAAAATGAAGTCCATTTTGAAAAATAAAATTTACAAAATTTTAAAAATTGGTTATTACTATTCATAACGGCTAGTTTTAATAATATTTTAATAGCATATCGTTGTTTAGTGAATCTCAGTATTGCGTACTACCCATGCTATTGAGGAAGGTTGTGATTGCGTGCAATGCAATGAAAGTCAAGGATGTGTGTTGTGAAAGCTCCTTTTGGTGTAGAGTACAACACAAGACATTAATGAAATTAAAAAGAATATTTTTCATAAAATCTCGGGGTGTTACATTCTACCCCCCTTAAAATGAATTTCTCCCTCGAAATTCGTCGGGGTAATAAATGGTTTACTACTCAAAAGTTTGTTTAATAGAAACCCACATCGTAAAAAGGAATACCAAAACATGGCTTTAAAAACTAAAGTACGAAATGTAACGGTTAACCAAATTAACTCATCACTGGGTTTCCACATAGGAGAACATAGGTGAAAATATGGATAAGGAAGAAAAATCTAACCATCAAGTTCTTATGGAGAGTAGTAGAGAACATGGCTATGAAAAAGCCAACAATCAAAAAGCTATTTATTTGTGATGATCTAAGGTACCATCCGATTCATCGGATATAAGGGAACTAGGACAACATTTTTGGTTTTCAAGGTCTTTTCCCTAAAGTTGATGAATTAAAAGAAATACTTGCATGATTTTGGTACAATCTCACTATTGTTCATGAATTGAACAATTTACACTTCATCCCTTGATGAAATGAGGTTGAATTTGTTATTCGTGATGTGTTAGCAGATCATGTGATAGAATGATGGGTCATTCCATCTCATTCAAACAAAAGGTTAGCAAAAGTTATAAGTCCATCGTATGGTTAGATTAATTGTATATGGTTCCAAAAATGAACTTATACTTCATATATCATACCGCTTAATAAAATAAAACTAGTTTCTACTAACCAGGGACTTCCTGTAGGCCAGTGGTAGGCGATAAAGTCCAGTCGCACTTCGGTTGTGGGTTCGATTCCCACAGCCTTGTCCGACGCGATGGGCTGTTGCCCGTCCTGCAGGTTGTCCTTTTTCTAAAATTACATTACTATATCATCCCATCAATAATATCGAAAAAAGGTTCTATCCTTAAACAATACTAACTTATGTCCAATATAATCCATTCCAATCTTTAGTCTTATCCATAATATTGCAGTCCATTGTCATATTATTGTGAAAATGATTACCAGATATTTCATATAAGAAGCATGTTAATACCATCGTTGATCCCCATATATCATAAGATATGTCTTGTTGGTCACATTACAAACGTTCAAAGGCCTTAATCATGTATTCTCTTGAAAAATGAATACCCATTGAACCTTAGTGAAAACATGAATGCATTTAAAAGTTAACACCTTCCACATACCAAAATCCTCAAAATTCTATATACTCAAACAATGATATCACTTAGTCCTTATATCAATCATGAGATCATGAATACAATAAAAAATCTCATTATCTTCTTATTCTTTCATTATGCGCATATCATCTACTTTTCAAAAATATCTAAATAACATTCCATGGTTATTGGTACCATTCAACATATACATTCAAATACTTTTAGGAAAAACAATAGTGTAAAAATCCTTAGATGCTTCTTTATTCCATAATACCATTAACTATACAAAATAACTCTCAATAAACATTCAATCATTCCACTACCTTCTAAAACAACCGATTGAGCTTCAATACTTCTTTCAGCTCATATATCATTTGTAGTCTCCTCATCATCATCCACATAAATACTACCCATATGACCATGCTGTTTCTCTTCATGAGATTTTCCATTAGGGTATTGGTTTTCATAATGCTCGTACATTCCACATTTAAAACATCTAATCATTGTTGATGTCATAGCAATACCATTATCCTTGTCCATGGTGTTAACTGAACCTTTTCCTTTGCACTTACTGGCTTTGTGTCCTTCTTTTCCAAACCCAAAGCATCTTCCAGTTCCTTTTAAACAATCTCCCTGATTCCTCTTCCGACATGATTTACATGAGGGAAATTGAACTTTCTTTCCTCTATAATCATCGTGAAAATCCATCTTTCTCTTATTATCTGAGTCGGGGAACTTACCAAAGTTGAGATTATTGATCATGTTATGAGATTTATGATTAGGCATAATAACTATGTTTGGACTTCCAGATCCCGTTTCATTTGTTTTCTCGTGAAGAAAATAATTCCATTGTCTTTCATATCCTCCATTATCATGAATCTTCCCGTTTCCAGCCATTTTCTAAAACCCAAAAAGAATAGTGTGAGAGGCAAAAATCAGGCTAGGGAGAACAACATAGTAAAGGGGGAGCATCCTCAATATCTAACATCTTAGGTCAAATCCTAAGATCATTACTGTAGTTCTAGGACTATATCCTATATGTATTCTTATCCTTAGGTACATCCCTAGACATACCGTAGAAATATCACTAGGGATCTCACTAAAATTTTCGCATCCTAGTTTCCAAAGGTTGACTAAACCTTTCCTCTGATACCTACTATAGAGACCTGAAGCTTGACGTACATAGATATCACATTACTTTTGAGGAATACTTAGTACATAACAAAAACACACACACAAGGACCTTAATAGTTTAGTGTCTTTGGAAACTCGAAATATAATATTCTAATCGTGGTGAAAGATCTTCAACATCTCTCATAAAAATCTTCCTTTATTTTACCTAAAACCTTTCTTTATATCCTGGGGAATATAAAACATAAAAGGGTGAGCTCAACTGCTCAGTAAGGGTAAACAAAAGAAATATCAATCACATCATATTCATAATGACATAAGATTTTGGAAATCATAACATGAAAAAGAGATCATAATATCATAACATGGGATAAATAATAGTAGTGAAATGTAATCCCAACAATCATAAATTAAAACATGAAACTTTGTGGCATACACAAATAATCACAGAGAATCATTTCTTATTAGTCAATACTCATTTCTAAGACTATCTTAGTGGACAAAGTCCTTTTCAGAACCGAGTTCACTCCTAGTTTCAGTCCTGTTTCACTGAGCTAGTATAACCTACTTTTCCAGCCATGTCTATCTCATGAGATATAAAATCTTTACCCAATGCATTGGAGGGAGATATATTTCCCACCCATCTCATAATGAAACCATTCTTATGTGTGCCACAAAATCATAAGACATACATCATTGCATAACCCATGTAATAAAAATGGGAATCATAAACATCATGACATCATAAAACAATTCATAAAAGATAAAGGAATTCATAAAAATAATTCCATCACAACATAATCAAATAAATGTAATAATAGTGATGAAAATAGATCCCTTTATTATCTTAGATGGAAAATAATTTTGATAAAACACTTGAACCCCATTCTTGAGGAAAATATCCTTTCTACTTCAAAAACACTTTTCCTTTCTTAACATGTCATATAATTATAAACTAAAAGAATTTGATTAAAAATAAACTTGATTAATTTTAAAGGAAGCATCTTGGAAATAATGTTTTAAAAATCCATTCATGCTGTATAATATTAAAAAAAACATTCTTCTCATACTTTTGTCGGTAAAGTCAAAAAGTATCTCGTACGAAAAACGACAAAAGATTCCTTTCATATCTTTTACTAAAAACTCACCGAAGGATAAAATTGGATATAAACTATTTTAGAATGACGTAAATATTACATATTGAGGAAACATGGATGTGGATGTTAAAATACACCCCAGTAAATATCAAAGTATAAACAATATCGGATAAAAATGAGATTGTGATATTTCCCTTACCTTAGGTCCGATTTGCATCATAAGTGTCCAAAACTCCTGTATAATGGTTTAAATAATGTCATTGACTTATTCCAGAATCATACTCATTGTTATGATATCATATATCGTTCACTTATGACTTTATATTACCCGTTCTTTTGTAAATTCCATGTTAAAGAGCTTTTTGGGTAAACTTGTTTCATTTGTCGTCCGTGTTTTGACATGTAATTATTCATATGATTACTTAGATCATGATTAATTAATTCCATAATATAAAACATGATTTATATATAATATATATTCAGAATATACTTATATATAATAAATCAGTAAATCGAAAGAAATACACCGTTCATGGAGACGGTAGGCCGTACGTACGCATGAACGCTGTTTTCGTTTCCTTATTGAGTTGAATGGAATTAAGTAGATGAAATACATATATATACACATAAATCCAGTATCATTATTATGTCATATATTTCATGATTACTTATTATATGTACTTTATAATAATTCAGGAATGGTTAAAGTGGAGAATGAATCTCATCGCGTCGTGGAGACGGTAGTCCGTACGTACGCACAAGTGATGATATCGTTCTCATGATTGTGGGACAGTATTGGAGTGTATGTATACTATTTACGAATCAATATCACTTTAAAATATTCATATATAGTTATTATTTACACCATTATACCCATCCACGTAGGGTGGTGGTGGAAAATAGATTTCACCACGGCGTGGAGACAGTATTCCGTACGTACGCACGCGCGATGATTTTGTTTTCCATAGGATGGATAGATGGTGAAATAGGGTTGTTTCTTACATATAATAACATACCAGTATATGAGTGATACTGATGTTATTACTTCATAATGTAACAACCTACGAAGAAGAAGTGGATGAAGAAATAAAGTTGAAATAATCGGTAACGGACATTACCTCTTCTTTGAAGTGCCTCTTTGAGATCTCCTTTTAGGGCACTAAAATTGGTCTTTGAGGAAGAAAAGAACCTCTAGGATGTTTCTAGGGAAGTGGAGAAGCGAATTTTCCAGGGGTTTTCTGAGCTTGAAGGCTCAATGTTGTGTGAGGAAGAGTGGGAGGAGGTTCCCTTTTATAAGAGAGGAGAGAGGCTCCTTTGGAAAACTAAAAATATTATTTTATTTTAAAGACATATTCGGTTTTAAATAGCTCCAAATTGATTTATTTCGAAGCTAATGTGGGTATGGATTGAAATACTCTCATCCAATAGAATTTGGACATGTTTAGGTTCCTATTTCAACCTTATCATTTAGATTTAACATTAAGTTAAATAATTTTACTTTTACCGTGTCTTCTTGTGTTCTTACACTATATGGTCAATAAACTTACTATAACAACCCACACGAACCCCAAGTTGTTTATTATTAATATATATAACCTTAACTAAGTAATTTGGCTGATCCTTATATTTTTAGAAATAAAATGACAATTAATAATATAATATTTTTTTTAAAAACTATTTTATGTCAATTTGGAACTATTTAGTAATTTATTTTTGTGAAAATCATAACAGAATGCTTTGTTCTAAAACATTTAATTTAATCAATACTAACATGTCATATTAACCTATAAAATTAGTTTAATTCATAAAAAGTCTCAAATTACATTTATTTGGGTATTTATAACATCAATTATGTCAATATTTCATTAATAAGTTATTTACTACATCATCATTGTGTCATAAATAAATTAAATTATTTAAAGTCTAAAAATTACAAATAAAATATAATTTTGTATGAAATCTTTTTAACATTCTAATGAATATTTATAGTCGAATTTATCTTATGTATAACCCTATATTAAAAATTATTTACTTATTAAACATTGATTTTAACTATTTTAAGCCTTCTTTAAATAAATTAATAATAAATGTCCTAATCTAATCCTAGTGGACTTAAATGGTCATATTTTATTCCTAAGGTTGTTTTTGGTCGAATTACACTTATCCAATAGAATTAGTACATGTTTTAAGATAATAATAATATCATTTTTACCCTTAATTACCCTATTTACTTTTAACCGTGGTAAAAAAAGTAAAAAGTTACTATTCACCAAATATTATTTTCATCTCATTGAACCACATTTTATTCCTTGATATTAACCGTGTCTTTAGTATTTTTGAAATTCCACTCACAGAAGAGGTAAAATTATGTTTTATGAAAAATTCATCTTTTTAACTACCACTTAGTGGTTTCACTATTCAGCAAAAAAATGAATGTTTCCAGAAAAATACAAAAAATTAGGCGTAAGCTATATTTGATATTATGAATTAAAAAATGATGTCTATTTTACCAAATTCAAAACATATTAGTTACATTAATTAATTTAAAAAATTAAATCCCGTCGTCAAAACAAATAGCGTGTTTTTAAGAGATAATAATTATCAATAGATTGACACTTGTGAAATTACATCCAATGACCAACATTGTATTAAATTGTAAAAATATATTATAAATATACTTTAAAACCACTCAAATTAATAATTTATCACTATTAATTATTTCGATTAAAAAGGTTGTTTTTAATTAAAATTTAGTAATTTTCACTATTCATTAGAAAATGAAAGTTATCCGAAAAGTACCAAAATTTCACCGTAATCTAATTTTGATATTCCAAAGCCAAAAATGAAGTTCATTTTGAAAAATAAAATTTACAAAATTTTAAAAATTGGTTATTACTATTCATAATGGTTAGTTTTAATATTATTTTAATAGCATATCGTTGTTTAGTGAAACTCGGTATTGCGTACTACACACGCTATCGAGAAAGGTCATGATTTTGTGTAATGAAAGGAATGTCAAGGATGCGTGTTGTGCAAGATCATTTTGGTGTAGCATACAACACAAGACATTAATGAAATTAAAATGAATATTTTTCATAAAATCTCGGGGTGTTACAATTCATGATCGGGGAGTTGAATTTACTGTTGACTTAGTTATTGATTCTATGTCAATATCACAACCACTTATCGAATGGATCAAGTTGATATTTTATAGTTAATGAAACAATTGCAGGAGTTATTAGATAAAGGTTTCATTCGACCTAGAAAATCACCATGGAGTGCTCCGGTCTTGTTTGTTAAAAAGAAAGATGGTTCAATGAGACTTTTCATTGATTATAGAGCCTTTAATTACATTACTATTAAGAACAAGTATCCTTTGCCTCATATCGATGCTTTTTTTGATCAGCTCCTGGGACCTCAGTATTTTTTGAATATTGACTTGAGGTCAGGGTACCATCAGTTGAATGTAAATTAAGCAGATGTTCCCAAGACTACGTTTCGTACTAGATATAGCCATTATGAATTTGTAGTTATGTCTTTTGGGTTAACCAATGCACTAGCTGTATTCATGGACCTTATGAATAGAATTTTCCATGAGTACTTGAATAAGTGTGTGGTTGTTTTCATTAATGATATTTTGGTGTTTCCTAAAAGTAATGTGGTGCTTGAAATTCATTTAAGGTTTATCTTGAAAACCTTAAAAGAAAATAAACTGTATGGAAAATTCAGCAAGTGTGACTTTTGGTTGCAACAAATTTCTTTCCATGGTCACATTGTTTTAAAAAATGGGATAACAGTTGTTCCTGCTAAAACAAAAGTTGTTGAAGAATGGACAAGAGCCACAAATGTAACCGAGATTCAATGTTTTCCTAGTTTGGAAGGTTACTACTGATGGTTTGTTGAATATTTTTCACAGTTATCCAGTCCAATGACTAAGCTAACTCAGAAGGGTGTTATGTTTATCATGATAAAAGAATGTGATGATTGTTTTCAGGAGTTGAAAAGAAGATTGGTGAATGCTCCTATTTTGGAACTTCCTTCCAGGAATGGTGAGTCTTTTATCTACAGTGATGCTTCATTGAAAGGACTTGGTTGTGTCATAATGTAGAATGATCAGGTAATTGGTTATGCTTCACGTCAGATAAAATTCATGAGGTAAATTAACCTAAACATGATTTGGAATTAGCTGCTGTTGTTTTTGCTCTAAAAATAAGTAGGAATCATTTGTATGGATTAAAGTGTAAAATATATATTGATCACAAAAGTTTAAAGTATATATTCACTCAGAAATAATTGAACATGAGACAGAGGTGATGGCTAGAATTAATCAAGGATTATGATTGTTCAATTCATTACCATCCAGAAAAAGAGAAAAAAGTGGCTGATGCTTTGAGTCTAAAAAGTAATGCTTCATTAACCATGCTACCTTTGAAATGGGATCCATTGGTTTTTGATTTGATGTACATTAGCACATAATTTGTTGGTGCAAGAAGTTCTTCTGTTTTGTTTCAGGTATCATTGAGATCATCCCTATCAGACATAATTAAGAAAGCGCTTGAGAAATACAGTGGGTTGCAGAAAAAGGCAGAGCTGGTTCAGAAGGGTAAGTTTCCTGAATTTAACATTGATAATGATTTTGTTTTGTGGTTTGGGAAGAGATTATGTGTGCCTGGGGATTCATAGTTGAATAATGAGTTGTAATGTGAGGATCATAGTTCCCAGTTTTTAGTTTATCCTGGTAGTACTAAGATGTATAGAGATCTGCAAGAGTATTACTGGTGGGATGGAATGAAAAGAGATATTGATGATTTTACTGTAATGTGTTTGACTTTTCAGCAAGTTAAAGTAGAGAGGCAGTTACCGAAAGGGATGCTTCAGCCTTTACCAGTGCTAGAGTGGAAATGGTAAAATGTTTCCATTGACTTTGTTTTTGGATTACCGAAGACAGCTCGAAGTAATAATGCAATCTAGGTTATTGTTGATCGCTTGACTAAATCTTCTCATTTCCTTCCTATTCGAGATACTTTCTCTCTAGATCAACTTTCTCTATTGTATCTTAAAGAGATAGTCAGGTTGCATGGAGTTCCCCAATCCATTGTATCGGATCGTGATCCCAGGTTTACTTCTAACATTTGGAAGGGCCTTCAAAAGTCGTTGGGTACTGAATTAAATTTTAGTACAGTTTTTCATCCTAAGTCAGATGGGCAGTCAGAACGAACAATACAGGATTTGGAGGATATGCTACGTGTTTGCTCTATGGATTATCAAGAAATTTGGGACCAACATCTTTCTTTGGTTAAATTTTCATATAATAACAGTTTTCATTCTAGTATACATATGGGACCGTTTGAGGCATTATATGGGAAGCGGTGTCGAACTCCGGCTTTTTGGGATGATGTAGGTGAAAGGAAGCTGATGGGACCAGAATTGGTAGAAGAGATGGAAGAAAAAGTTTAATTGACTCAGAAACACATGAAAACAGCTCAGAGCAGACAGAAAAGTTATGCAGATAACCGGAGGAAGGATCTATCTTTCGAGGTAGGTGATCATGTTTTTCTCAATGTTTCACCATGGAAAATTGTGATGCGATTTTGTAAGAAAGGAAAGCTGAGTCAAAGGATAATTGGGACATATTAAATTATGGAAAAAGTTGGATCACTTGTTTATAGTGTGGCATTACCTTTGAGTTTATCTCAGGTACAAATTTTTTTTCATGTTTCGATGTTGAGAAAGTATATGCCAGATCCATCTCAAGTTTTGAGCCTAGAGGTAGTTCAATTAGAAGAGAATCTCTCTTATAAAGAACAACCTATCTAGATTCTTGACCGAAGAGCGCAAGTGTTGCGAAATAAGGTAATTCACCAGGTAAAGGTTTTGTAGAAAAACCATATGGTTGAAGAGGTAATGTGGGAAACTGAAAATATTATAAGGGATAAATACCCCCACTTATTTTGATAAGTGAATAAAATTGCGAGGACGCAATTCCCTAAAGGGGGGAAGGATGTAACGTCCCATGTAAATAAAGAATAATACACATTCATATTTATTAATATTTGTGAATTAAATATTAATTTTACCATAAAGGGGTCTCTAGGTTCTATAGTGTACCTGATACGCGACAATGAGTTTCTTTCAAATCTTACATTGCACACTAGTAATATAATAATATTATTTTAAATAGTAGTTAAAACATATCCATTGTATTGGCGGGAATGGATATAAATAACTAAAAAATGATTATATATGTTTGTTAAAAGTATTTACATTTATCCAATAAAAGATAATGGATTAAAATAAGAAAAAGAATTCAATTTTTGGCATAGATACTCTAATATTCACTAAAAGGTCGAACTATAGCCTTTTGATGGAGAAATATATTTAAATATAGTTTTGGTCACTCTTATACATTCTATTGAAACAAATAAAATTTTTCTTTAGAATCGGGACATCAAAATTTACTTTGTGTAAATTTTTGGTATTTTTCCGATAAAGTTCAATTTTTAATGAATAGTGAAAAATGTTGTATTTTAATTCAAAACCACTTTTTAATATAATTTATTTAAATTATTAGATTGTATTTTTAATTGGTTTTAAAGTTCAATTAGAATATATTTTTACCATTTATTCCAATTGTGGTCATTGGAATTAATTTTACTTTGAAATTGGACTTAAACTGTTGTCAATGTTTTGATACATTTTGTTTCATAAAAACACGTTATTTGTTCTGACAGTGGGAATTAATTATAAAATTAATTAATGTAACTTATATGTTTTTAATTTTTTAAAATTGATATAATTTTTGAATTCAGAATATCAAATATAGCTTAGGGTGATGTTTTGGTACTTTTCTGAAAAACTTCAATTTTTGATGAAGAGTGAAACCACTATGTGGTACTTAAAAAACTTATTATTCGTTTAAATGAAAATTTACCACCTTTGTGTTTTGAATTTCAAAAATCTGACAAACATGGTTGTCCTTAGGATCTAAAATGTGGTTCAATGGTATTAAAATAATGTTTTTGTGAATAGTAACTTTTAAGTTTTTAATCGCGATTAGAGGTAATTATTGTAGTTTAAGGTAAAAATAATGTTTTAATAATAAGAAATGACCTTCACACATGTCCAACCCTTATTGGATGTGTCATGACCGACCAATAAAATCCATGGGTCAACTTGGGGACCCCATGGAGCCACTTTTGTAGGAAAATGGCATTAATAATTGTTTATTTAATGTTAAAATAATAATGTCACAAACATGAGTTGTTTTACTAAAACAATTTTTAAATGGGGTTATACAAGTCATATTTTTTACTATAAGTATTCATTGAAAATAAAAAAATATTTACTACATCATGATATTTTTTTTATTTTTAGAAATTAAATAAATTAAATTATTAATGACATTATGATGATGCATTGATTACCTCATTAGTTAACGATTTAAATAATATTAAAAGATAATTAAAAATATAAGACCTACACTTGTAAAAAACCTATTTTATGGGTGAATTTATAACTATTATCACCTTATCCTAGAAATATATAATTTTGGGACCTTTAAAATCTGAAAATAATTTTATAATATTGTAACATTTTATAACTTTCCAAGAGTGCCCCTCTTCTCCTCTTATAAAAGTCCCCCACCTCTACCACCTTACCCACACCTCTCAAGCCTCTGGCTTGGCCAACCCTAGCCCATTTTGTCTCTCCCCATACCTCTATTACTCCCAGAAGCCTCAATTTGGGAAGAAGTCTTCCCAAGGAATCCTTTGAGTTCAAATCAAAAAGAGTTACCCGTTTTAAAGGTATTGTCTTTTCTTGTGTTCTTTTTTTTATTTTTCTTCTCAACCCCCTAAAATAATTTTATTCTAGTCTTTTGTAACAACAACAGTATCATTAGTATACTAGTATTTTGTTATGAGATGTACTAGAGCTACACCTACACACACCTTCGTCTAATGGTTAAAAAACATACTATTTATGTTGTTGATGATCTTCTGCCTCACGAAATGATGATTGTTCAATATTATTTTAACACCTTTCATGGTGGCCATTAAGATGTCACTATATTTATATATGATTAATATTATATTTATGTTTTTCTTATGATTCTGTATTTTTCATTTATGACATTCCTTTATGGTTTCCATTATGGGTAAACACGAAAATTTCAATTTAGGATGTGCGGACTACCGCCCCCTCAAAGTGATTTGATTCGTTAATGTCATATGTGGGATGTATAAAGGATGGGGGTATTGGTATTATATATGATATTATACTAGAATTATAATATATGTCTATATCAGTATGATTTCACTCCATTAAATATGAAAATAGAAATGAAAGTAGCGTTCATGCGTACGTACGACTTACCGTCTCCATGAATGGTGCATTTCATTTATTAACACTAAATGTTTTATACTATTGTAAATACATGTATATTCTTGATATATATGATATATATGATATCCAAATCATGAATATCATTCTGGATATAATGAGCCTTTGACCACATGAACAACATGTAATTGTAAGAAGTCCACTTTCGACTTCAGAACCAAATATCAACAAAACAATCATTTTTTAACTTAAATGATTACATAATGTTTATAACATGGAAATAAGAGATATAAAAGGAATAATAATCTTGAAAAATGTTCTTACGAAAGTATAAATTAACTTTAGTTTATTATTCAGGATATTAAAGAGCAATCGAGTCACGTCGGACACGAGGTAAGGGACTTCGTCTCAATCTCCTTTCATTGAGGCATATTTTGGTCTAATACAAGACATTCTTTTATACACTGTATAAAACAACTTTTAATTTTCATTTCATTCAAATGGAATCTTTTTCTATGAATCTTTTTACAAAATAAATAAAAAAGGAATGTTTCTTTTAACATACGTGGTGACAACGATGTTTTCCGCCACCGCGAGTATTATTTGGTCTTTGGCTTCCTCAACAATCCATAATGTTTTTAAAATGAAATAAATACCATATACTATTTTATGTATTATGGAATTGAAAAGGGTTTTTATAATGTATTTTTTTATGTCAACATATTTAAGTGATATATTGTGATTTAAATGTGGAAATGTTTTATTTCCATTATAATTTGTTATGATTTTATAATGGTACTTGGACATTAGAGGGGTGGTTACATGACAAACCATATGACAGGTTGTAAAGTGAATACCAAGATGGTGGTTACATTATAACCTCCAATGCATTGCGTATGTAAGTCAGCTGTATGGCTATTCCGTTAAGTGATATGTGTGGAAGTCGACCGTATGGTTATTCCATTTAAATATGTTTATGTCCCAAGATACCTTTATATGTTATGGGTTCATTATATGGGTTTTATGGTAATATTTTGGTTACAAAAGGGTATGTACTGATCTTTTATTCAATGAAGAGTATTTTCTACATAATTAAGGAGAAAATTATTACTTTGATAATGTATTCATGGTTTTATTATTGTTTTGAAAAACTAACAGCTATCCTTCTTTGTGTATCCCTTACTGAGTTTTTTGTGCTCACCCCATGTTTTTTTTCAAATGTTTTTCACAGGACATAATGTAGAATAGGGTCAAGAATGGGACAGAGGGAAAGTTATGCTATCTAAAACATGGAACTGGACATGTTTCTTTATAAGAGTTTCTATTTTATGGGAACTTAGTAGAAGTGTCTACTTCGTAATCTTTTGAGATGTAATAGTTATGATCTAATTCTCTAAAACTCTAAACCTGCAAAGATCCTCAATGAGAATTATTCATTTAATTCAATATTAAGTAATGTTTAAGGCCATGTCCTTATATTCCCATTTCGTGCCCTCAACAAATTAGAATTAGACTTGAACTAATTTACATTTTGACTCCCCTTGGTCCCACAACAATGATTTCAAGAACCAATATCCAATGAAAAGACTGAAATCATTGATTTACATGATGTATTCCATGATAAAGTTTATAATAACCCTTGAATCGTGTATTCTAAATCTATTCTATAATTTATTAAATGGTCATAATATATAAAAGATCACATAACCAAGGATAAATTAGTTTAGTAGTGTTATAGGACCTGATATATAAACTATTCTCATATTAAATTAAAAAATATAAATGTCATAACATAAGAAATATTCTCGCATTGGAACTATAATTATTTATACCATTATTCATATCCTAAGGAGAGGAAACGAATTCATTATAGATATAAGATAAAAAATTGTAACATACTAGGGACTCTATTATTAGTAAATAAGGAATGAAATTTTTGTAATGGTGTATAACTAGAAACATATTGAATAAAATTAATAAAAACATAATAAAAAAAATCAATGTATAATATCAATGTAGTACTCCCATTGATAATAATAACATAATTATAAATGAATGAATCATTTAATATTAGACATAATGGTAAATAACTAGAAACATATTGAATAAAATTAATAAAAACATAATAAAACAAAATCAATGTATAATATTAATGTAGTACTACCATTGTTGATGCATCAATGTGCTATCTTTGACTAGTCCTAATAATTCACTTCATTTCCATTGAATTTTTAAAAAATGTAATCATCAATATGATTAATAAAAAATTTGACATATCAATTAATATATGTAAAAAGTAAAGAATATTCAATATTAATATTTCCCATATATGTCAAATAATATACATTGTTGTAAAATATATATAGAAATTATATATGGTTTATTAAAAAATAATTTCTATGATTCAATTAACATTGGATTTTATGAAAAATTATATTTCCAAAAAAATTGATTACATGAATGTGAATGTTTCATGAGAAATTTAATGTGAATAAAATAATTTAGAGTTAGAAGAATATTATAAAATCATAATAAATTTATGGGTTGAAATAAAAAATTTTATTTTTTAGAATAAAATAAAGAAGAACCAGAATATAAAATAATTCTATGGAAAAGAGATACCCTTGTAAAACCACTAAAAATATATAGAAAAGATATCATTTTCATTAAGTGGTTATGAAAATGTCAGTATCCATATTCATCATATATTTGAAAATGAATCATTACATTTAATTTTTATAAAGGAATAAAAAAATCAACCATTCAGAAAACATTAAGAATATTAATCTCAAATTTTGTAACAATTTAATGATTATGTAAAATTTTATAAAGACAATATTTTATTGATTAAAATTATAATGATTAAAAAACATAAAAATATTTACATGTAAGAAAAATATACCTAAACCAAAAGATAAATAATATATAATTTTCATTTAATTTTTTTTCCGAGATCAAGATAGAGATAGTAAAAAAGATTAATATATATATATATATATATACCAAAAATATCTATTGGATAAGTACTTATAATATGTTTTTAAAGGATAGATTATAATATTCCATCAATGAAAAATATTTAAATACTAGAATAATTAGATTGTAAAATAAATTATTACAACTGCAGTATAATTTTAATTGTAACCCCTTGAAAGAGTAAACAATAATTGAATCATTAATCATCTGGATTAAATAAATATTCATGTTACAAATTGGAAATGGGTGGCATCTAAACAACATTATTTTACGTAGGCCTGTGATAAAGAAAATATCAATTTATATTATTTTGAGATGAAATATTATACAATGATTACACCATATGAGTGGGAATTAATAAATCTTGTAATTAAGTGTGAAAAATGATAATCCAAAATATATATGTGTATGTAAATAAAATAACAATTATATTTTTCTTCTCATCGTGTCTTCACATTATATAATCAAATATGAAATGATATATCTTCGAGCATGGAAATTGAGTTATGAAATCCCTTACATAATCTTTACACATAGAATATCAACCATTAAAATAATATAAAATAAATTTAAATTTATTTTACATATATTCCATAACCATATATTTTTTTATTATCATTTATGATCCAATTGTAACATTTCAATACCCATTTAATAATAATTTTCTTTTAAGATCATTTTTTGGGCTAGGATTGTCTCAATATTCATTCATGTCTTGGACTGGTAGTTTTGGGATTACAATCATGAACATGGAAAAATTATATCCATAATTTTATTAGTGATATAAATATAATATATAAGATATAAAAAGATACTTTGAGTTATCCATAAAATATTGATATGGAAATATGAACAACATTATTCATGGAGACAATAGGCTATACATACGATTTAATGTTGTTTTTTCATTTTTGATGGATTGAAAAAATAGATATAAATAATAATTAACCATTATTAAAACATAATATAATATATATAATATATATTTAATAATTATTCATTTATAACCATCAATTAATTTTTTTGATGAAATATTTAATGCATCGAAACATGGAGGTGGTAGTCCAAACATACAGACGAGTGATGTTGTATTCTACCATATGATGGAAAGTAGGTGGATAATGGGTATAAATGTATAATAATAAGAATTAGTCATATATAATATTCTATAGTTATTTTATTCGAAGGTATTCTATTTATTTATAGGTGGTAAAAGAAGGAATAATATTGCAAAGGATTAGTTAAGAGTTATACCTCTTCAATGAGGATCCCATTATAATATACATCTTATGCGTGCCAATGTTGTTTTGATGGAATGAATTTAATCACTGGGTTATGGTGAATGAAAATTTAATGATATTTTTTAGGCTTTTACCACAATATACAGTCCATATTTTTGAATAAATTAGAAGATAAGGTTATATTTTATATGTTAGTGGATGAGAACCATTGGAATTAATGGAACTATTAAATTAATATTATTTAATAGTTTTGTAGTAAAATTTATGAAAATAGATATATTTAAAATATACAATGAGGATAATTCTGAATTCTCTCATATAATAATATTTGGTCAATTGTTTCTTATATTTACCTGTATCTATTACATTTAATCCATCATTGATGATTTTGATGATAAACATGATATTTTTGTTTTTTCCATTAGTGGTCAAGAATGTGTATATAAATGAAAAGGTGTACCCTATGTTAAATATGGTAGATATTATAAAATATTTTCCATTAAAATGAAATTTTTATTCTTTTTAAAAAATATTAATGAATTTAATAAAATACTTATTGTTATAAAATATAAATAATGTTGTTTTCAAAATAAATAATATATGGTAATATAATATGTTTCAGTATAATGCTAATAGTTCCAAAATTATATGGAATTAAATATAAATAGTATATTATATTAATAAATTCATAAAAATATCCTTGTTTATATATATCATTTTTTTACATTGTTTATTTGTTTCACCCCTTGACTAATAAATTTAAACAGTAATTTGAAAAATGAAATTTTATAAAATAATTCTTTTTAATCTAACCTAGAAGGTGAAAATTGGATCATAAATTTCCATGGGATATAAATTATTGCCAATTATAGTAATTATTATCCTATTTCATGATTTTAGTGATTTCCAATTTCTTTCGTAAAATATATTTTACACAAAATACAGTTAATTCAACTTAATAACAATTCACATAATTTGTCATTGCAAATTCATGATATATATTTAACATGAATGTTAGACATTTAGAATTATAATATTTTATATTTTTTATTAGTATTATTTTTAGAGTTTACCTCAAAGAGAAAATATTTAATTTATATTATTTAAAATGACCTGAATTATTATTTTCATTCACAATCTCTATATTGGAATTGTTTCAGCCTCTGATATTATTATTTAATAAAAAAATTAATAATTAATTATCATAAAAAATTAAAAAAATTAAATTCAAAATAATAATTTATAATTATTTTAAATTATATTTTCTCACATATATGTCATAAAAAGGTATTTAATATGATAATTTTACATTTATAAAATTTAATAAGCATTACAAATGTTTTATCAAAAGTCACGGGTTATAAAAGATGGAAATGCATAAATATTGATAAAAATATAAAATAATTCCTCATATTTAATATAATTTCTAGAAATGGATTTCATATTCTCTAATATAATATTCAGGAAAGTAATACTTTATCTTCCAGTGTTGTGCATGAATTACGTCGAAAATGTAAATGATTTCCATATTTATAATGAAAAAACTTATAGTTTTATGTTGAAAAATATTTTTTATGATATTTTTTATATTATCATATAATATTATTTATATTATTTTTTAAAAAAAATTTGTCATATTTTTCTCTTCGAGATATCATAAATGATAACATATTTTGATAAAAAAATATTTGATTTTTCCACACAAAACAAATTAATTCATAAGAAAAATATTATAAATTATATTGTTGATAAATTGTAGGTGATTGATCTATGAAATTAAATACAATTTGTAAAATAGTATTTTAATAATTTTTTTAAATATATATTAATAAAACTTTGTAGAATAAAATGAAGAACATGTTTTTAGAGAAAATGTGTTTTCAATTATAAAAATTAACCTATACCAATTTCATAAATATTTATTTTTCAAGAATAATTAAATAGAATATTATAAATCAATTGGATAATAAGTGAATTTTAGACAAAAAATATGTTGAGGCTTTTAAATTGCATGATTTAATAAAATGAAATGAGGGTATTTTAAAATTCATTATTTTCCACTATTCAATGAAAATTACCAAAATATCAGTCCAAGATAAATTTAATATTCTAATTAATAAAATAAAATTAATATTATAATATATAATTTTTTTAATTGTTTTACATATTAATTATTATTTTAATTCACAAAATAAAATAAAATCATTTTTCATGAAAATTAAATTTTCATGTGTAAAAAGTATTAACTATAAAATGGGTTATTACATAAAATAAATTCACTAGAAATTTTTTAATAACTAGTTCCATTATACTAGTATTTCATAATTACATTTCTCGAATTCATACTTCCTAATTTAACATCATGTTTAAAATGTACAAAAAATAAAATTTTTATTATATTTCAATTCTCTTAATGATTATTGTTTCATGTTATGAATGATATTGACATTATTATTCTTTTAAAAAATATTCCGGTGTTAATTTAAACCTACTTAAATAAATGTTGGCTTATAGATTTTATCTCATTTATCAAAGAATCAACATTTTAATATAATTTGTTTTTTCAAACCCACATCGTACACTGGGATAATAAAAACTCCATAGCATTATGGATGTGAGAAACAACAATGTTAGTTGAAATATCACAAATTCATGTTCTTGTATATGGGGAAGAATAGTGGTATGTATAAATATATACATATAGGAGAAAAATTATCATCAATGGACTAATATATGGTGATAGATTACATGGTCGTGTAAAAGTTAGTAACCAAAAAACCATAAATTACTTAGTGGTTCAAAGACCATCAATTCATTAGAACTCAAGGTAAAACTAATATTTGTTTTTCTCAACATCCTTTTCAAAATAATGATGGATTCTTTTACTATCAAGATAATGAATATGAGAGAATTTACATACATCTTTTCATTTATTTTTATTTTTATAATTTAAGGAACTTTTTGAATTTTGATTAATTCTAATTTATTTATTACACCTGGAAATGAATATTGAAGATCAATTTTTCATTCTCAATTATCAAAAATTAAATTTTAATTGATCATATGATGAATTAAAAATTATAATTTGTTCCATATTTATCAAAATATATAACAACAAATGACCAAAATTTATCCAATTAAGATTACTATAGAGCATTAATATCTAAATATGAACAATAACACACAATGTTCGTCATAACCATAGAATTGATTATATTATATGTAATGAAATTCAATATCAAAAAGTAAAAGATTTGATAATATTTTTTAAAGTTCAACCAAACCATTATCTCTAAAATATATCCATCACTAATAAGGTAGAATACCCAAAATATATATAAAATATTTAGTGTCCTAAAAAATATTCTTTTATTATGCATAGGTATCATAAATCACAATAAAGAGCCATTAATATAAAATATTTTACACATAATTAACTCAATCATTAGCCATCAAATTATTTTTAAATCCATTATATATAATTAAAAATAGTTCAAATAAAATTAGTCACTTAGTCACTAAATCTATTTTCAATATCATGTTTATATATATGATATATTCTAATAATTTACAAGCTCTTTTATACCAATCAACCATAATTACCTCAAAATTAATGGTCATGTAAACCCTAATGGTTAAAAATAACATTAAAATTTTATAAAATAAAATAAAATTATTATTCAATAAAAAAAATTCAGTGGAACATATACTAATGTGGCTGGTTTTTTCCTATTAATTTCTCCCAAAAAAACAATAATCATGTTCAACACCTATCACATATAACCTCAAAATGGGTATATATTACATTAAATTTATTATTAACCACAAAATTATCATCCCAAAACTTATTAGTTGTATTTAATATAAATATCGTATATCATACAGTTCAATAGGTTTTATTATCTTATTCTTCATAATGGATATGCATGAAATAATGAATTGAAATAATAATATCCCCTTAGAGTTTCAAACTGGGTACTCAGAAATGGAATGCAAACTCTATCCCAAAAGATTGGAAATAGTATAATCTACTAAATCATTTTAGTGATATTACCCCAAAATGAATCTATTTAAAGTCCCCTTATAGTTACATTTTCCATTCAATGATGTATTACTACGGAAAACATAATATATAACTTATAAAAAACATTAATGATTTTATCATACAATTAGATATATCATCAATGGATTTTATTGAGTTATATTCCCTAGTATATGTTTTCATGAATCAAGTTCCTAATAAATCTACTAAACATTATATGACATGAATTACATCATCCACCATCTCATGTAGCCCTGAGGCTATGTCTACTTAATAACATTGCGAAAAGATACATTGGGTCATCTCATAAAGGATTAAATAAGTTAGTTGTAATGAAAAACCAGAATCATATATGATTCTCATATTACAATGGAAACATAATATATATATCATAATAAACATTCAAACATCCTTAATATAATTCATAATATTCTTTTCATTTCATGCTGAAAGTAAAAAATAAAGGGTGATCTTAGATGATTCGTAAGGGTAACTTTTAGTGGAATCTACTTAGTGTAAATAATATATATAAAATATGAAATGTTATCAAACATAAAAAAATTCTTTTTATTCAATACATGTTGAAGGCAATTACTCAATTGATATTAAGAATGCATTAATTTAACGCATAATAATAAATTATTTATTATTAATGTAAATAGTTAATAATAGGTATATTTATATCAAAAATAAATATATATAATTACAATCAATTCATTATGGAATTATATTTGAATCGATGGTTGGGTGCACACAAGGAGCCCACTTATGATTTTTGACCATGTAGTTTGTCTCATGAGACATGTGGATTCATCCAGGGGATATGTAAAAATACGTTTCTGTGATCACTACATGTTGAATGAATTCCTTGTACATTGAATGATTAATTAAATTAATATATAATATTTATTAACAAGAAACAATCATTTTGAGTAAATAATGAAGAATATTATGATTCCGTAGTCAGTAAAATAATGGTGACTTTAGAAACACATATATAGAAATTTTATAAAACATATATATAATTATATCCATGATAAAAAAATATGTACATTTAAGATATATTTAATCTCTATTAAAAAATCGATCAATATAAATATAAGTTTTTAAGTGAATGTTAGTGACATTGAAATTAATAAGAGATTATATAAAACTATCAATTTATCATGATTATATGTTTTAAAATAAATTAATTTCTTTTGAAAGATTAAATAATATGGATGTTAAATATTAAAATAATAATTATTTTAAATCTATCAAAGTCATATAAAAGTAGAAATTGTGTTAAATGAAAATGGTTATAGTAATATAAATTAATTAAATCTAAATTAAAAAGAAAAAAACTTTTTGAGTTTTATAATGATGTGCAGAAAATATCCTTTCAGATAAAATTATAATGATTCTGATTAGTCTATAAAAACCTAATATATAATAAAAATAACATAAATAGATCAATTAAATGATATTAAAAAAAATTGATAAAAAATAATATGAATGAAAAATATACGTGACTAAAATGGAAAAAGAGATAATATTTTCTTTTTAACAATTCATTTCTTCATTTAGGTTAAAAATAGAATAAAATTATGAATAAAATTTTGAAAATAAATACACATTAACGTTTTAGTAAAATATATGCAGTTAATGAGGGATATATTATAAAACTCATTAAAGAGAATATATGAAATCCGAGAAAAAAGTGTATTGTAAAATAAATTCTTCCAACTCTAGTAGTTTTTAAATTGAAACCCCTTGAAATGGTAAAATATTAATTGTAAAATTAATTATCCAAGATAAATAGATATTCATGTTAAAAAAGTTAATTGGGGTAGTATTTACACAAAATATAATTAAATTAATGAATAATATTAAATATGCCTCAATGGGGGTGAATATTGAGATGAAATCCCTCCGAATGATCAAACTATTCAATTGTGAGATAATCAATGATTTAATTACATGAAGAAAAATAAAATTCACAAAATAAACGTGTATATAAAACACACACACACACACACACTTATATATATACATATTAAATTTCATATCCCACATAGTATTGGGATAAAATAATTAATTAAGTAGTGATATAACTCAATATATGAAAATGGATTTATGAAATCATTTATATCACTATTCAACATAGTTTAACATGCTTTATCCATATATATAATATAACTAAATTTACTATAATTATATAAAATCAACATATACATACATATAATATCATATATGATCCACAAATGACATTTTAATAAATTTTTATCAGTAATTTATTATTAAAATCACCAATTATTAGTGTTAACATGGTCATTTTCCTGTTTGTTTCAGTGATCTTGTTATTTTCCATGTATATATATCATGGATAAATATTATCAGAAATGTAATTTAAGATATAATTATCATGTATATTTAATATATAAATTCATATATACTTCAATGAAAAATACTGATTGGAAAATGAATTACACAGATCATGGTACCAGTATGGTTGTATATACATAAGAAATTTGTTTTCAATTTTCAACGAATGGAATTAATGAATGGTAAATAATAAATAATATCTAAAGAAAAATAATAATTTATTATATATATTATTTATATATATTAATTATATCATCAGAACTATCAATCTTAATTCGAAATAGAAAATAAAATACACCACTTCATGGTGGTGGTAGTCCACATGTACACATAATCTATATTTTCATTTCCAATATGATTGAAACATGGGTGGATAATGGGCATTACATACTAATAATAAAAAATGTGAAAATAAAATGTTATAAATCAATATTTTTTGATTGGATATCATCGATTTTGAGTTGGTAGAAAAAAAACAAACTAAAAACACTTGGTTGAGAAAGGGTGGCCCTTTTTAAGTGAGGGGTTTGAATCTCTTACAAATAAATAAATTTTTAAATTAATATACATTATATTTTAATAAAATTATATAAAAATTGAAAAAATTAAATTATAGGATGAAAGATAATCTAAAAAAAACTATCTAATAATATCTTGGGATTCATGGTTTTTTTAATAATTTTCTCTCTATCTAACCATTCGTTATCCATTTTGATGATTGCAAAGATATTATATATTTTTAATATTTATTGTTCATTAAAAATAATGTGAAAAATGTGAAAATCAATGGAAAATATTTTCTATTTTTGATCATATCAACATTAAATTTAAAAGTATATTATTTTTATGAATTTCTAATCATTAATTCAATTATGTTTTGTTAATGATTTTCATTAATTTTTTTTATAATACATGTAATTGTATAATATAATTTGTGTATTAATAATTTTTTTCAAATATTTAATGAAATAAAAAATAATGCAGGCAAGGTCTTAATATAGTCATCTAATTTTTCAAAACGATAATATATCATTTTGAAGCATATCATTTGGATTAACCAATAAGCTAAAAAAAATTTAAACCATAAACGTGGTAATAATATTTTCAAAATTAAAGGATTATTATATTAAATATAAGGGTAAAATTGGAAGATAAATTCAAATGGAATGAAATATTATATCATATAAAATCATAATTTTTATATTTCAGGATTGATATTAATTTTAAATAATATATAATAATATATACAACATAAGATAATATATTTTTTTATTTTAGAAACTGTTTAAATAATTCTACCAGGAAAACAAAATTATAATAAATGAATTATAATATAAACATCTGAAAAATATTTAATATGTAATAATTATTATAAAAAACAAGAAAACACATTAACTCACCCCAAAATATTTCATTAATATATTTTGAAAATCATTTACTTAATTTTTGTACTACTTTTACAAGCATTATGTTGATGTTGTATAGGAATTTAATATAATTATGTCACATATAAACATTAAAAATAAATTTCCATATAATTTCATATTAATAATATTCATATTGTATTCATATTTCTTAATATTCTATATTTAGTAACTATTATAACCTGAGACCAACAATCCTGATCTAGTAAAAAATAATTCTGTATATTTTTTAATAAAATATACTTAAAAATAAACAACCTAATATATATATATATAGATGGACTTTTTCTCGTCTGTTATTTTTTGGACAACGAATACCCTTAAAATTTTTATTATTTTAAACAATTATAAAATTATAAAATTTTACATCAGTTGCACTAACTCATTATTGAATCTAAAATCCATTGAAATTCCAGATGATATTTAAAAAAATTATAAAACATATGGTGAGTATAATATCCCACTGAGGGGTTTTTTAAAACTATTGTTAATCATTTAAGAAAATACGTTTTGAAAACTCAATTGAAATAATTTCTCAAAATATAACATCATTTTGAAAATACTTATATCTTTGAAAACATTATTTTGATCAGACATTTTCAAAATATAATGTCATATGAAATATCATATAATTTTGAAAATAAAATATTTTGAAAGCTATTTTAAATATTTTAATATCATTGAATAAATTAATATATTTGAAACCTATATTATTAAAACACATTTTCAATGAAATACATTTGAAAATACATAAAAAAACATATTGCTATTTATTCAGTAAATATTTAGAATGATCAAAAAACAGTGGGTCTATATAGAGTGTTGAAGTATATCAATTTCCTTCCCATATTGTAGGGCTGGGACTACTCCGTTGATCCTTATCATGATTACAATTTCCATGTTCTAATTATAAATAAATTATTTTGAGATTGCCTTTTTATATATTTTACTGTAGTTATTTTTAGAAAAAAGAAAATTCACAATATATATATATATCTATATATATAGTCATAATATATATATATATACTTCTATAGTAAATATTTTTTAAAATTTTGTTCAGCCATATTTCATGGAATATAGACTTTTTTCATTCATGGGATGTCAATAAATTATTGATTAACATAAATATATTAATAATATCATACATAAAATTATAAAAATTTATTTTATTGAAATGTAGTAGAAAATGAAAATATTTATTATTTAGAAATAAATCCTTGAATAAATAAATAAGATGCCCATTTTGGATTTTTTTGGAAACATCATTTTTATACATGACAAATAGTATAATTGTATAAATCATCTACATAGTACAATAGTAATTTTAAATTATTATTCCATATATAAAATAATAATTTTAAAAACATAAAGAATCATAAAACTATTTATTATGATATAAACTAATTTCTTTAAATAAAATTATGAAAAAAAATTAGATGACAGACATCAAATTAGAAATGAAATATTTTTAATAAAACATTTTATCCTTACAAAAAAATAAATTAAAAAAACTTAATTATGATCATAAATTAATTTGTTTACATGAAATATGAATCATTATAATTTCTCTATAATAGATGAATGTGTATGTATGATTATATATATATATATAACATAAGATTTCAAAGAATCAAAATTACTCATATATCATCGATAAGTAATATTTATCCCTTACATAAATATTGGTTTGATAATAATATAAATATTTTATTTTCAAAATATCTTATATATTTCTATACATAATTATATAATATATAAAATTTTATGATTGAAAATTGTATATTCATATACATAATATCTTAAAATATTAATGATATTTAAAAAAAACTACATTAAATGGAATACGAAATTGTTTATCGTGTGGAACGAGGATTAATGTGTCCATGGATATGGTGATTCATATTTCATATCCAGCAATATGAATGGTTATTGGAATTTTGTTTTCATTAAATAAGATGAATATAAATATATTATAACTTATTTTATATTATTTATTTATAGAATTAAAATCTATGACCATTAAAAAATAATCTTCTGATATCTATAAATTTTTTTGAATTGTCTCTCAATAGATACCCTCATAAATAATTATGACTAAAACACTCCTGGAATTAAAATAATGTTTTCTAAATAATAATAAATAATATATTATAGTACATTGAATTATATAGGAATGATGAACATAGAATAAAATAATGGTGATCAACATCAACAATTAAATGAATACGTGAAAAAATAAATATTTCTAACACTGGAAGATGATAATATATTATAACTAACTAATAAATGTATACTAAATTTTTATAATTGATGGATATATTCGGAAATTCATTTTAATATTATTTATATATATATTAATACTATAATTATGTTTATTATGAATTATTTGTACTGCCATTATTTCAAGTATATATTTCGAGTAAGAGTTTTAAATTCTACATTTTATTTAATTAAGACATATTACATATTCACCACTTGTTTATATTTTTTGGTGTATATAAAAACTAATGAATTTTTTTAAGGTTAATTAATTAAAATTATTTCATTTAAATATTCATGTCATGTTCTATAATCCATGGAAACTTGATAGCGAGATATGAATTTTTTCATGGATTTTTATCATGAAAACTTTATTTCATTAAGTAATAATTCTCCACCATGAACTTCATTATAATATTTTTGGTTTCTTCCCAAATAATATTTCAGCTTCTGATAATTTTTCATTATCATTGTGGAAATTTACATTGTTTATTCTAATAGTGTGCCTCTAAAATTTATTTCCCATAGTATTATAACATTTTAATGAAAAATTATCATTATCTTGAAAGACTATATATATATTCCAAGTTAAAATGGTCTCCATTAATATTTTGAAATAAAGATACTGTATTTTTTTATCCTCAAATTTCTATTTATCACAAAATAAATAGACAGTTTAACAATCTTTTTTCTGACCATTGGTTAAATAATGCTATTTAAAACCTAGTGAAAGGGTTATTTCATTAATGATCATATATTTTAAATTCCACTCTATAATTCTATTTGTAATAATTTATTTATTTTTAAGGGATATATTATTACTATTTATTTTAATTTTTTATTTGAAAATGCATTCTATGTTACTTTCATGAAAATTTATATCACAAGGTAATTCATATCCATTTTATTTTTAAAACATGATTAAAAATATTTTCTAAAATAACATCAATTTTAATCAATATTAAAAAAATTTAAATTGAATTTATTGTGAAAATTTTGGCATTATCCTATAAGTTCCATTTCTAGATAATTCTATTAGATCATAGAATTGTTTTTTATCAATGGAAATAACAGCTGAGGTTTTTGTATGTGATAGTTTTTTGAAATATTATGTGGCCAATTTTCCATCCATGGATTCTTTATGAAATTAGATAAGATATGATTTATGTGGAAGATATTTGTATATATCATCCTTATAAGAATCAATATTTACATTAAATCTGTATGACTAGTTTTGTTTCTCAAATACCTATGATGGGTTGGGTTAGTCAAATAATCATTACCTTTAGGGTGTGTTAAACCATAAAGTTGAGATGGGTTCATTAATTTCCTACGATGGTTTTCTTCATTAAACACATTAAATATGTTAGGTTTATTAAACTATTAATATGGGTTTGCTTCATCAAGTCAATAAGATGGGTTGGGAATATTAAATCTCATTGATGGTTTAGTTCTATTAATGCCCTAAAATGGAATGGGACAATTAAATCACTAATATAGAATGGGTCTGGAAATGAAATCCAATTCAATGGATAAATAATTATATAACATAAGATAATTATTTTGAGTTAGGAAATCATTGTTGTTAGTTATTATTTATATTACCATGTTATTTTTAAATTCGTTTAATTATATAATTATATTTTACATGATAATTTTATGTTCCATGACCCATGACTGATTGCATTTTTTCATTAATATTACACCATAATATATATTTTTTTCATTTGAGATTACATTTCTTTTTACATTAACATGTTGGAAAATATTTTTTTTTATTCATTTTTAAATAATATGTCTACCATGCTATTATTTCTTATGTGGTTATACTATAACCCTTGATGAAATTCTGTTATCATTTTCCCTTATTAAGTATTTGATCACACAAGTTTCATATGTATTAAATTCCCTAGGTTATTAAGATGTGTATAAGATATGAGATATCTATATGGGGGTCTCTTATGATGTTATTATGGTGAAATATTCTTAATAATATTTTTGTGGAGTTAATCAATTGGACACTAATCATTACATTTTCTGTATTCTTTGATTATTATGAGATGTAATGAATTAATTATAGATATATATGTAAGATTGATTTGATAAATCTCACATTATATCATTGAATGTTGTTACATAATGCGTTTTTAATGCATGAACTGGTACTGTGGGTTTAGGGAGTCTAAATGCCCACTGTTTCTCATATAAAGATTGGAATTCACAATCATTTATTCGCATTTTCTCATGAGATATAAAATATTAACCAATACATCAGAGTGTTATATAGGAGATCAACCATATCATAATTATAACACATACTCATGTGTGTCACATGAAATCAATCATAGCACGGAGACCCCATTAATGTAAAAATATTTTCATTATATTTTGATACAAAAAAACATAAATGGACATCAAGAATTATACAATTTTATACAAATTGTTTTTAGAAAAATGTAGTATTATGCAATGGAATTTAGATGATGAATTATATGTACACAGTTTTTTAGGTGGTAAAAACCCTATACATTTCTATGTAATTCATTTTTTGAACTAATTTGTATGCCTAGTATAGAGGAAAAGACACTGTTAGGGGATTGATCTATGTTTGGAAATCATGATTATGGATAGAATATCTATGTCACGCCATTAGTAAAAACCAAAAAACCATTCCACATGGTTTCCCTTAACTACATTGGTTGTTCTAAAGGGCCATGAAAGGTGCCCAAGATCCCCTATCCAATCCCCCTAGGCTGCAAACCCATGTTTGTGGTTTTTAAAATTTTTGAGAGCCATAACACAGAGTCAATGAATTTTCTAAACCTTTCTTTACAAACTGTGCAGGGTCCCTACTAATATAGTGGTTGGCGCATGTTTTCTACACTGCTTTTCCAACCATGAGGCCAGATTGTGCAACCCCAAATTTGTTAATTGAATATAAAAATTTCTCAAAAATTATTTAAAAATTAACTACTTTTATTATTGTTATATATCTAGTGGCATGGAGCTCCATTTTCTCTCATGGGATGCTCTACCTCTAATATTCATAGGATTTGATCATGATTCACCATCCTATCTCTAATTCAATCACCATTGTCTTGTTATATTCCCCTGGGTAAGTGATTCAATTATTTTGAACATTTAATCAATTCTATTCCTCTTAAAAACTAAATTTTAACAGAGTCTCATATATCATATTTTTAGGTCATTCATCCATTTTTCTTTTTTTTACCGATATAGGAAAACTGTTGTATATTAAAAGATAATGAGTGTACTACATTCCTATATAAGTTGGTCTATGACTCTACTAAAAAACACTCAAAATTTTATAAAATTCCAACATTGTGTGTACACCAGTTTGAAAATGTGATTCTATTTAAATTAATATTCATTTTCTAAAATCATTGCACTTATATACGAAATCCCATAATATATATTTTCACACATCATTGGATGTCCGGACCAAAATATTGATAACCCCGTGTAGTTTTTTACATTAATTACACATTGAAATCCCATGTGGGTTTATTTGAGACAGTGTTTCTGTTTTTTCGATTTCCATGCCATTTTTTATGTGGAACACCCATATATTTTTATGAAATATTTCCCTAAAAAAAATTTAATTCTTCAATTTCTTGCATAGCACGTACATGGGATATTAAACAAACAGCAAGACATTACTAAAATAAATTTTATAACAAACCCATCAAAATTTTTTGGAATAAATCTAAATAACTAATTTATCAATTAAAAATTAAGGTACAAGTCAATAACAATTGAATGGTATGTTATTTGAAAGTAATCCCACAATATTGGGTAAAATAATATTATTCATTAAGAACATTAATTTCATAAAAATTAAGTTTTTCATTTTCATTATTAAATAATTTTTAAAATTTCTAGAAAATATATATTTCAAAATGTATATTATTTGTTCATCATGTCAAAATATATCTATTTCTAAAAACATTTAATTTTTTAAGGAATACTGAACATAATTATTTTTATTGAAAATAAAATTTTCATTAAACCATAATAAGGTAGAATTATGATATGAATTAGTTATATATTAAAATTAAATAATTTTGGTATAAAATAATCCAATTACATTTTTTGAAAAAGTTTTATATAAATATTTATTATAAAATAATTTATATTTTTCAATGGAAATTTTTTACAAAAAAAACTATTTCAATTAATTTTACTAATTTTATATTAAAATAAATTCTTTAACTTCAATTTTTTTAATTTTGAAAAATAAATTTCCAATTTGGATTCCAAACGTCCATATTTAGTATGTATGTCAGTTTTATATTTTTCCAATATGAATATAAATTTTGATTAATTTTTTAACCATAGTAAATGGAAAATTTAGTAATTGAATTTAAAAATTAATTTATAATGACTATAATTGACTCTAAAATAAGAAAAAATATTGATGAAGAAAAAGAGACCCCTAACACCTAAGGATTGAAATCAATTTTTTTAGTGGCCACTTGTTCATTATAATGACATATATATTTTTTTAAATCAATGAAAGACACAAAATGTCACATTTTTGTCATTAATATCCCTTATCCTTCCATATGAGTATAATGTTATGTTATGAAAGAAAATAAATACACCTTTTTATCTTTATAAACATATTTTCATTATATAATTAATTTTAAATTTTTCTTTACATTGATGAAATTATGGTATTTATAATATTTTAATTCATAATAATTTAATGAGGTGACCATCATGTTTTAAATAGTATATAATTTTTTAGATAGAGTTACAAAAAATATATATTTGGAAACGAAATATTTATTAGTAATATACAATATTTATCTTTCTTTTTTTTCTATTTTTTTAGAAAAATAAGTATATTAAATACTTTCACAACACTAACGTATGAATTATTTTATTAATTAAAATAACAAATAAATTTTACTGAAAATATTAAAATAAATATAATTTGTGATAATTAATTGTATAAACAAAATTTTTAGATGAACAAGACATATTAAAGATATAATGAAATATTTTTTAGAATATTTTCTTGTTATCTTATATTATTCAAAAGTCTATATGAATAATACTATCAAAATTGATAATAATGAAATTTTATCACATTATTATTTTGAAATTATATTATAAATGAGAAAATATATTGAAAAATAAAAATAAATTATAATATGGTTTATAATGTCTAAAATTGAACATTTTTTATTATATTGACATCAAAAAGTATAATTTAAATTTCTTAATATTCATAATTAGATGACATAGTTTAAATTATATATAATAACTTAGGATCAATCAAAATGATAATGTTTAGAAAAATAACAAAAACTACCTAAAATATATTAGATGGTTATATAATAACCATATCTCATCATATATTAGAATAAATGGAATGTAACAATTTATTTTTATTGAGATTAAATTTTTCATATTTAAATCATTAAGAATGTTTCAAAATTCTCCATCACATTAATTATAAAATGGGAACCTTATACCTCACATATTCATATCACATTAATCCTAAAATATTAAACCCTTCCTTCTAGTTTCCCTTTTCAACATCCCTATTACCTTTATAGAGGATATTGTATTTCAGAAGACTAACTCTAGTAACCCTAAGATGATATCAAAATGATGTTCTCTGAATAATAAGAGTTTCATAAACATATTAAGTAAATTAGACATAAGGTAAGGGTTAATTTATGAATATATTTATTACTTTAGTAGAATTTTCAATGTATGTATTTTATTAATAATAATTATCTTCATTGTCCATGATTCTTAAAAATGTATTCCAAATTTATTTATTATTATTTAATAGTGGTTTAAAGTCAAATTTCACAAAGTGTGAGTCTTTACTAAATAGTTAGAATGGAATATTTTTTTTCTATTTTATAATGTGGTACATTTATAATTTTAAAAAAAATAACAAGTATAATGATTTTTATCAAATATATAATGAATTTTTTTTAATCTTTTTTGATGTTTTGATGGACTAAATTTTCCCTTATAATCATACAATGTTATATGACAAAATCCCATTAAAATTGTTCAAAATTTAATGAAAAAACGTTTTAAAAGAAGAAAAGGCACTTTTATCAATAATTATTTTAAGTTATTTGTTAGTAGTATTTTCCATTTCCAATAAAATTATTTGATTTTACTTATGTTTTAATGTGTATTTTTTCTAGGATGATGTATATATTATTCTAATTGTTGGTTTATGTTTATGATGGAATTATATCAATAGAACCAATATCATTCTACTTGTTATGATATGATTGAATAATGTTTATTAAAACCATTTTTTGTATGTGTTATGATATGATGATGGAATTATGTTCTTATGGAACACACATGTATAGTTTTTATTATATAAAGTGTGGGACCTATAACTCTCTCATATACATTGATTATAGTTATATATCTATTGAGATAGACATGACTTGAATTGGGAATGATCTCAGTACTGTAATATAAGATTGGAATGGGAGTAAACTCGTTTCAATAATATGTGGCTAGAAACTGGGAGTGAACCGAGTTTATTACCATAAATTTTCCTTAATTATTTCTATGGAAATGATCTTTGACGAATATGAAAATTATTTTCTAGAATGTGTTTATTAAAACATTACATGTATTTTGTTATGATCCCGTATAAAATGTTCATTAATTCTTTATGATCATTTATGAATTATTCAATGAAACAATACCAGGATGTTTGATACCCATGATATAATTTGATAAAGTTATTTTCATGACTTATCTTCATTGATTAACCTTACAGAGTGTCAGGTCTAACCCTTTTCTTATTTTTACTTTCCATAGTATATGAAGAAATATATTAAGTATGATTTGTCAAAAGGGATTCTAGTTTGGTAGAAATAAGTGATAGATGTTGTAGATGTTTTATGAATATGTAGTTTATGTTTCCATGATTCCAATAACCCTAATCCTATGTGGTTTTGGTGTCTAGTTTTTATGTTATATAATGGATATTAATTTTTTTTTCCATGTAATAACTATCTTTGAAAAGTATGGTCCACTATAGTCAGTATTATAGAAGGTTCATGTTGTCCATTAGATTCTTGGATGAGAAAACCATTATAATAACTCTATGAATAAGTATAATTATATGAAAATGTCCTATAGTTTTGGTAACGATTATGAATATCCTAGAATTAATCTAAATGTATCATAAATTAAAATTTTAAACATAATTTCACAATTTTATAGGGTCTTTCAACAATGTTTTTTAGTTATCAAACTATGTTATTTTGGTTTAAGTAAATGAATAGATCCTATAAGAACCACAATAATACTAAATATAACATGAAATGCAATTACTATCCTCCCGAGACACCAAATTTCATGGTATTTGGAATAATAATATTGTTTCTATACTTCTGAACCATTCTCATGATATCAATAATGTGTTACATCTAAACATGAAAATGAGGGAACATCATTCTATTGAATACTTCATGAGGTATCATCCACAATATTTCCATGCGTCTTCTGATCCACTAGTGGAGGAACAATTACTCATTACCACTAAAATGTTATTTTCATTTACCTAATGTTCCGAACATGATAAATTATATTTGGCATACTATCATTTGGAAGGTGAAGTGTATAAATAGTTGAACATCATTAATGATAATAAGAAATAAGATGAAATTTAATCCATATAATGTGATGTAATGAAGAGATTTTTTATAACGTGCATTCCTTGTATTATTTGAATGAGGATGAAAAAGGAGTTCCTTGAACTTATGAATGTTGATGATGAATTTATTGGTACTTATAAAAAATTTATAAGTCCCACAAGGCATACTTGTGAAATTATAATTCAACCTGAAAATAATGTTGATAGATTTTTCAGTGGCTTAATCCCACTTCTCTAAATGGAATTATCTAAAATTGGACATGTTTTTCTATGTGGAATTATATTTCCATTCTATCAATGATGACATTCAGATCTCAATTACCCATTTATCGTCTTTTTTAGATAAGAATATAAAATGTAATTTAATGGAAAATATAGAAACCAGAGTGAAAATAATATCAGGATTCAGTTATGAACAATGTGTTGATGGAATCATAGAGGAAACTATATTAGGGGACTATTAAATGTTTTTCTTGTGTGAAATAATTTCATCAAAATGATGATTGGTGAATCGATAGGGAAAATGTGGTAAATGATGAATATTGAGAAAATGATACAAATAATTCCCCTCAAACACTACAATTTTATAGTTGAAAGGAAATTGAATATTATAGTAACTAATAACATAATAAATTGTGTTCAAGTGATAATTTATGTTAGTTGAATATTAATGGAAATGAAAAATTTTGGCCACATGCGATCACTACATTATAGGTTGAGTTGGAATGTAAAGTGGTGAAAGGTAGACTTACCTTCCACAATATAATTTCAAATGATTTATTTGATTATCTATCCACTAATTCTTTTATTAATAAATGAATTTTGAATATATCTCAATAATACAACCACAATTTGATATTGATTTAGATATGAAAAATCATAATGTCATAATTGTAAAATTACATGTTTTCAATTCATATCGGTTTTATGTTTTTGATAAACTTCTTACTAAAAGTATTGTGATCCTTCCATTAGTTGATCTATATGTTATTAAATTAATCAAATGGATTTCTCTATATGTTGTTAATATAAATTATTGGGGAAGGTGATTCCGATTTTAAATTTGGAATGAGTCTATGATCATCTAAAAATGAAAGGATGAATTTGATCAGATTTTTTAAATTAGAACCGTTGTGTGGGTCATAATTATTATAAACAATGGTTGTATCTTTCACATATTATGTTAAAACTCAGTGTTAAGGAAGAAACTATTGTAAGAGAGATAGTTTAAGTCTTGGTGGAAAAAATTTTAGGCCTTCCAATGAATCATGAAGTTTATTTTTCAATATAACTCATACACATTTCAATTCATATTTCAATGATTCCTTATATAATAGACCCAATTTAGTTGATTGAATTAGAGAATCAACCCCAATAGAATCTTGATAATGGATTCATATTTCCTAGTGCATCCCCTTTGGGTGCACATATTCTCTATTTTAACAATATATATTAATCGATTATATTTATAATTTATTGTAAAAATTTATCATATAACTATCATGAAAAAATATCATCTCCCCCATATTGGTGAATTATTTTCCCAACTACATAGTTATTAGTACTTTTTCATGATGGATCATAATTATGGATATCATAAATTAAGGTTTATGAAGGAGTAAACACAGAAGATGCCATTTTTAATAGGGTATGGAACCTATAAATTTATATTTATTACTTTTGATATTAATTCCCCCCACTATGATCATGAATTTCTTTAATATTTTCATTAGAGAAAATATTAATTAGTTTTTTTGTTATTTACAGATGATATTCTTGTATATTCAAAGTGAATGGAATAACTTGGAAGAGACATGTGTATTTTAATAAAGAACCTGAAAATGGATAATATTTATGAAAAATTTATAGTGTTTGAATTTCTTTTTTCATAATGTATCAATTTTCAGTCACATAGTCTCAAGAGGGGGTATATATGTAGATCTAGAAGAGACAATACTTATTAAACGTTTAACAAGACCAATAAGGTTAATTGATATCAAATTTTTTTTCATCTAGCATAATATTATTAACATCTTGTGAATTATTTATAATTATTATCTAAAACACTAACCAAGTTTACTCGGAAATTGGTTATGTTCGTATGGATGTAGGAATACGAAGAGAATTTCATGGATTAGAATTGATGATTATTTAGTGAACCTATGCTCACATTACCCAATAGTGAATTTTTTTTGTGGCCCACTGTTACGAATCCAATAGTGGGATGGATTTTCTTTTAATTCAAAATGATATGGTGTAGATAATACCTCATGGAAATTGAAATTCCATGATAAAAATTACATCAGTCATTATTAAGAGATAGCAAGGGAAATCTATTCATTAAATATATGGATTGTATATCACTATAGAGAAATGTGTGATATATATTACAATCAAAAACATAATTTCTATTTTCTCTCAAAAGGATCTATATATGAACCAAAAAATATTGATGGAATTGATTACTGATTATGAGAGTTCAATATATTACCACCCTGGGAAAGAAAAAAAAGTGGTTGATACATTGAGTCAAGCAGACCATTCCAACTGATATCTGTTGAGGATAATAAAATATAAAATATTAATTAGTCATAAAAGGATAGATCGGGAAATATTTATGGAAGGTGAAAAATAATATTTTTTCCGAATAATGAAAAACCATGAATATATGTTAATATTAAGGAGGCATAAAAGGATGTTCAAGAGCTATATAAGAAGGTGAGAAATTTTACTGATTTCATCGTCGATTATGATGGAATAATAATCTCTTAAACCATTATTTATCCCTCACATAATTGAATTAACAAAGTATATATTTCGAGAGGCTCATAGTTCATCATTATATATTAAACCATTAGTAAAAATGTTTTATATGGGCCAAAAATTATGCTTCTAGCGGGATGAAATGAAGAGATACATTGCAGAACATGAATATTGGTTCATGGATTGTCATCAAGTTAAGGAAAGGAGATTTATGTCTAAGGGGATGTTACAACAATTATCTATACCTTAATTGGAATTTGAAAACATCACCATAGACTTTTTATTGGATTCCCAAAACATTTGATGGATATAATGCTATATGGATTATAGTTGATTACCTTATGAAGTCACCAAATATAATTTCTATCAGATATGGCTTCCTTATTGATTAGGGGTTTATAAAATATGTTAATAAGGTTTTAAGATTGTATGAAGTACCACATGAAATTACACCTGTTTATCTAACATTTGTTTTATTGATGTTCTGTAAAGTCTTTAGTAGGCTCTAGATACCTAGTTAACTTTCATCACTATTTATTATCCTCATATATATGGTCAGTTTGAGAAGAAAATTCTATCTCAAAAAGTAATGTTGATATCATTCCCTACAAATTTCACAGGTGTTTGATATCAACACCAACCTTTTGAAGTATTTTCATACAATAATAGATTTCACTCTAGTTTTTAGATGAATCCCTTTAAAACCCTCTATGTTATGAATTTTATAACTTCGATATATTGGAATCAAGTTGAGGAAATAAATATGGGAACTCGATATTGTTTGGTAGATCAAAGAGAAGGTTTTATCCATTTAATATCACATAAGATAATATTATTGTTTATTAAAATACATGCATAAAATCAACTAAATTTACCATAATTTGAAGTGAGTGACAACATATGTACCTGGAAATATCCTTGGAAGGGAGTGATGACATTTCAAATTTAGGGGAATCTATTCTCAAGGTATATTATTCCTTTGGAAATTATAGATTGTGTTGGGAAGGTGCCTTATTGATTTGTACTTCCACTAAATCTATCTTATGTTCATGAAATGATTCCTGTATCTATCTTATGAAAGTACATACCAGATCCTTCACATGTACTAAACTAAGAAGTCATACTGATGGAGGTTGATATTTCTTACAAAGAAGAACATATATAGATTATAGATAATTGAAAAAAAGATATATAAAATAAGACCGCACACATAGTTAATATCTTCTGGGGGAAAAATTTGATGAATTTATCTGGGAAAATTAGAATGTGATGATGTATATGAATGCTTTTTAGTTTTTATCTATGTGATATTATGAGGGATAAATTAATTTTATGTCGTGTATAATGTAACACCCATATTTTTCATGAAATATTTCTCTTTAATTAATTATATATCTTCAATAGAATACATTTTGAAGAAAACTTTAGTTCCAATGAAAAACCAAAAAAATTATTAACACGACTCTTATAACCAAGTAATTAAATTATTGGGAATAGTTTTGAAAAAATAAGTTATGAAATGAAAATAAAGGGTTAAGTCAGAGTGAATTTATTTGTAATTTCATAGAAAATAATCACCCATTTTTTTATAAAATCGCATCATTGTTCATAAAAATCTAGATTTATAAAAAAATTCATTTTATTATTTTTATTAATTAAATTTTAGAAGTTATATAAAGTGGATTTTATAAAATTATTTTTCAATTTATCCTGTCAAATTCAGTTTTTTATAAAAATTAAATTTAAATGTAATAATGAAAATAATGAATTTTATTTAAAATTATAATTTCATTTTAAGTATTAACTAGTTCAGTTTATGGTTTTTATTAGTTTTAAATTCTATTTGTTATTATTTATATTAAATAACAAAATTATGTTTTTCAAAAATGAATTTATATATGTTTTGTTATAAAAATATTATATTTTTAAATGGGTATTTTTCTGAAAAAATGTTTAAGTGGAATTTTTCTTGTTTTATATCAAATTAAATTTATTATCTTCTATGAATCTATTTTTAAAAAATAGATACAATATTTAGATTCTATATTTCAAAATATAGTAAATAGTTCCCTTTTTTGACAAATATTAATAGTTACCTTTTTAAAATTTGTTACCATAATAATGTGTAAATTGGGTAATTTCTGATAAAAATATAATTATAAAAACTATAATATGATTATATTACATGACCAAAATTTATAGGATAAATAAAACAATACCCTAAACACCTATGTTTCTAAATAATTCTTTTTTTTCATAGAATCATTACAATGAAAATGAGTTATGTACTAATTAAATCATTGAACGTCACAAAATTTCACATTGTATGCCCTTAATCTACCTTATCTATCCAAAGTGAAAAAACTTATTATATGAATGAATATAACTATAAAATTCTTCCATGATAAACATATTTTCATGATATAAATATATATTTTATTTTTTGGGTCACATAGTTGATATTATGTTATTTATAATATTTTCATTAATAAAAATTTATGGATTTAATCTTCATGTTTTATGAATTAAATGATTTTTTATATAGGTTTACACAGTCTATAAATATGAAAATAAATATTCTAAAAATATTTAAAAGATTTATATTTTACATGGTATTTTATTTTAAATTTTTTGTAAAAAAATGTGTAAATTTAATAATTAAACAACACAAATGATGTAATTATTTTATTAATGAAACTTTAAAATAAATGTTGATAAATATATTATAATATATATATTCTTAGAAACATAACATGATAAACGATTTTTCTAGGTGAATGTGACCTCTTAGTGATATGAATTTTTTTTTGAAATAAATTTGTTGTATTGATATTTCTAATTATCCACATAATGAATTGATTAAGTATAGTCTAAAATATATTATAAGATGACATTACCACATTATTCCATCTTAGCATCAAATACAAGGAATTTTGGAGGTTTATGGAATAAGATAGAATTTTTAAATAATTAATATTTTTGAAAAATTCAATTTATTCCCCTCCCCTACATTATAAAAATGGAACCTCCTCCCTCACTTATTCAAAGAAAATTCATCCTACAAGATTGACCACCCATACCAATATCCCATTTGAACATACGTAAAACGATTATAGAGGTTATGTTATTTTGTAAATACATTATATAGAGTCTTTAAGAGGATATATAATGTATGTTCTCCAATGAAGAGGAGATTCCAATACGTATAACGGAAATTAGTCCTATGGTAAGGGATAATTTGAAAATCATAGTATTATCTGAAATTTTTTATACATATTTATTTTTTAGGTAGTATTTATATTTGATTTCCATATTTCTAAAAAATGTATATCAAAACATTTTTATTATTCTTGTTTAATTTTTTTATATAATTTTAACAAATGTGGGAATTTTTACTGAACGGTTTGAAAGGATTATATTGTATCCTTTTCATAGTGAGGTAATTTTTTAGTTTTTCTACAAAAGTTAGACGAGAAATTTTTTTTATTTTTAAATGTATAAAAAAAAATTTCTTATTTTTTAGGCCTTAATTCCATGTACATTTCATTACATGTATACAAGTTTATTTTTAAGGAAGATGTTTTCATTTAAAATTACACATTAGTATATGAAAAGAAAACTATTTCTAAGAATAAAGGATACTTTACTCTAGAATAATTTTCAAGTTATATCTTAGGATTATTTTCCATTACCAATAAAATTATATTATTTTACCAATGTTTCAATAGGGATATTTTTAATGGACATTATCACTATTGTTCTAATGGTTGGTAATGTTTATGGCTGAATGATGTTTTTGAAACCCATTTCATTCCATTGGTTTTGTTATGATTGAATGATGTTTCTCAAACCCAATTCTTTCTATGGGTTTTAATATGTTGAATAAATAATGTTATTGTGGAACATTAATGTATGGTGGTCATTTTTAACAGGAGGGACCTATATCTCCCGCCAATGCAATGTGAAAACATTTATATTTCATGAGATAGATAGGACTAGAATGAGATGTGAAATGGGTTTAGTAATACAATACTGTAATGATAATAATCATTGTTTAGTAATACAAGGATGGTAATTGGTAATGAACCTCGTTTAGTAAAGGTATTTTTCCACAATGATGGTCTTGGAATAGAGCATGGAGTTATATGGAAATGATATTATAGTACTATATGCATTCCACTATTCAATGTCTTATTTTATGATCTTATAGAATATTTTTATTCATTTCTATAACCTTTTCCGGTTTAATCCATGACATGATATCATGATATTTGATATTACTGATATAATTTTCAAAAGTAGTATTCATGTTATTATTCCCTAATTATTATGTTATCTCTTATTATTACCCTTACTGAGAATCTAAGATGACCCATTTATTATGTTTCTTTTCTAGAGAATATGAATAAATATATTATGTTAGATGTTTCAAAAAGGATTCTATTTGTGTAGGAATAAGTTGGAGAAGATGTATATGCTTTTTGAATTAGTAATTTTTGTTTCCCTATTTACAAACAAGTAAAACTTTATCATTATGGTGTGAATTTTTTATTTTATATAATCGTTATTATTGTATTTAAATCCAATATGTAAGTATGAAAAGTATGAACTGTTATATTAATTCTTTCTTAATTAAATGATTTATAAATTTTCAATGACTAGCTCGTGTATATTGAAGATTTCACTTCACCATTCTATGGTAGGGTTTTAAATTAATTAAATAATCTTTTATATGTATAATTATATTTATACAAAAAGATATCACTTATCAAGGATAGTAATAAATGCATTTCCTAATTTTTCATGTTCTTTTTGGAGTGGTTGGCCTAGAACCAACAAATTTTTACTTTATTCATTAATTAATTCCTTATCACATATTAATTGTTCCTCTGCTTAACAATTCATGTGATAATGTTCTAAGGGTAGTTATTGCACTAAAAAGTCATTGCAGATCCTTGCTATGATGAAAACACTAAAATTTCATAACACTGTTTTTGAATATATGTTATACGGTTGGATGTTGTAATTTGGGGGATATAAATAATACATTCCATTAGGGGTGTGGACTCATAAAACATTGAGGCACCTTCTCAAGGTGTTCACACATGGTAATATCCAGGAGGATATTATGATAACGTGACCCGTGAATCTGAAAACCACATTTCATAGTGTCATAGTATGTTCCTATATGCGGACATGTGTATTGGTCCTTATACTTTAAGATTATTATAAATTGGTATTATAACATGAGCACATAGATTTATTGACAAAAATTGTGATGATAAACTGTTAATTGCAAGTTAGGATATGTTGGGTGCATCACGAGTAATACTACATTAATAGATAATGCATGAATGGATTTTTCCCTTATGTTCCATAATTTAAGTAGATATCTTAGGCCCATTGATGGAATTGATAAGGGCTAAATAAATCCTTGTCCATGGAATGGAATCGGAGAGTCCAATTCCACGAAATCAAAGAAAGAATAATCGAGCGCATGGGGTGATGGTACTATAATGAAACCAACATGATATGAGATATCAAGACATAGTGATTACATTTCACATTATGCATTCATAAGAGGTGATGCGTCACTACAGAATTATCTTCTATCTCTTTGGGTGCCTTGGAATGTTTCTAGATGCTAAACATATTCATTAGGTAGGATCTACATAATCCCACTAAGAAAGAGGCCTAGAGGGTCACACAATATGTGTGTCCAAATATCTCAGTTAAATATTAATTTAACAAGTTGAATTATGATTATTATTGATTTTGGTTTAAAAACTATTTAAGGATGTATGATCGAATTTATTTCAACACTAATTATTCTATAGAATATATTGTGGGTGAATTTCTATATTTATTAATGAGTGATGTAGTAATATTTATTTAATAAATAAATAGTCATTATTCTAGGTATAATAGATATTGAAAAATAATTAAAGAGAATGGAAAATATACACGTTATGTATATTAATATACACACCGTGTATTTTTATCTTGGAATTTTTTATAAATAATATATTTTATTTGATTAAATAATATTTGGTGTAATTTTCATAGTTAATGTCATGGAATAAAAAAAATGTTATTCTTAGGCATGAGGTCTTACTAATAATTAATTGAAATGAATAAATTCTTGCAGGTATTTAATTTGTTCTATTATTCTATGTAATTAAAATCCCAATTATAATATTCTAAATTTCCAAGACATTTTTTTGGTTGTACACAACAAATCTGTAAATCTCTCAAGAAAAGAGTGAATTCTTTTTTCCACCAATAATTCTCTCAAGCTACGAGGGATATCCTCCTACACCGGATCATGGATAGTGCCCTGTAAGCAGCTCTCAAGGAAATCTATGGTTGTCATCTCCAGTGAAGTTTCATCTACGCTTGCACCTAGAGATCCTTTTGGCAACATCCAGATATATGTGGATCATGTGTGGATCACGACTAGAGAAATCCTACATTTGGATTATATGACACAATGATGTAACATATCAAATCATGATTGTCAACAACAACGAAGAGAGATAATTTCATCAAGGTAATTCAGGTATTTTAATTAAATTAATTATAACCATTATATGATGATCCCCTCTATGGTTTCAAGGATCCCTTCCTTTTCTTTTTTTCCTTCATTTTATAATGATTATATGATGTTTTTTTATTGTGATGAATCTCGGGATGATCATTGATAATGGAAAAATTAATGTTGTGTACACACACTATTGCACTTCAACTACTCCCAGAACCTATAAGTGTTATCAATGGGAAGTCATATCATTGATTATAATTTCATAGTATTTTAGTTTTGATTAACACATTTAATTATTTATTTATTTCAATTCAAGTTAATCACTCTATAAATTTAAATATTTATGACTATTCCTCCTCTTTTGTTTCTCATTCACCTTACAAAAATGATTTTTTCGTTTAGTTTCGATGAAAATAAAATAGAGGATCTCATCTAGATGGGAAAATGATTCCGGGCTGTACAACACTAGAACACACATCATGTATTTGGTAGTACACACCATGTACTATAGGATGCATACACAGGGATGGTCCAAAAAACCATGTCGTGTCAATGGATTATATCTAAGTCTTTAAGACTCCGGGTGTTTAGTAGGAATAGATGTAACACAATTTCTGGATTACACACCATGTGGAAAATTGATTATTTCCTATAGTCCCTTTGGGTAAGGTTTGGACTGTGTACCCCATACAAGACATGCCCAGATGGAAAACCATGTAATGTGGATACTATACGGTGTGTGTCCCACTAAATATGCCATATACTCTAAATATATATGAATTACATCTATACACCATGTTCCTAGGTGCGTACTTCAGATGGATGGTAACCAAATGTACACGCTGTGTAGTCATAACTACATTCCATGTACTCATCCAAATTACAAAAATTTATGTAAATTTATTTTTATATTATACAAATCCTTTTGACGTTTACCATAGTGTTGTCATAATGGTGAGGCACAACACGTGATAGGTGTTTTAAATGTATGTGTTTAATTTACCATCTGTGTAATGTTAATTTATACTCATTGGGTAGTTATGAACATGAATTCAGCGGGATTCCTCCATGGTACAAGTTAAAAAAAGATAATTTTAAATTATTGTTTTTTTAAATTATTATGGAGGATAATCTTAAGGAAATTCAGGAAAATGGTTTAAGTTAAACTGATTAATTATATAAAGATAATTAATTTATTATAGTGTGATTTATCTTAAAAAAGAATGATTAAATAATTAAATGCGATTTTTATTTATGCGTAAATATCATTGCATGTATGGATGATCATGATCTATATCAAGACCATTGTATGTGAATGATTTCTTTTAATTTATTTATTTAAATTAAATTTGTTGGACTGTGAGCCTTATCCCCATTAATATGTATTGGCCTACGTGACAAATGATTCTTTTTTGTAAAACACCATTTTACCCCTCACCTGTGAGTGAGATAAAAGAATATGTAGCGGATGGATCTCCCATGATAGTGGAGGTGGCTATGGTTATGGGGACATGGTGAAACCAATCCAAGGAGATACAATGGTGAATAGGTGGAATACTGTAAATACAAACCCAAAAAGTTCAAGGTATTTCTCCCTTAGGTCTTGGGTTCGATTATAAACTGCTAGATAAAATAACCCATATAACAATATCATGATCATAATATTTATTTTATTCTTGTCATTTTCAAGGTTTATTTAATCTATTTTTGTTTTCATGATCACACAATTAATGAATTTAACCATCATACAATATGGAACTAAAATAAGACAATCTTGTGCATAAATATTAGATTAGACATGGATAATCACTTATGTATATCCCACATAATATAAAAAAGGTTGTAATACAAATAATAGAATTGATATTTATGTATAAGGATAAAATACCTCAGAGAAATATTATGTCGGTATAGAATTCCATAATCTTGGTTAGAATCGAACGATAGTTAAAAGTGCTTGACCAACCATAGTTGTGGTGCATTCAATTGTTAGTGAATTCTAAATCATGGTTTTGAGATAACTAGACTTGGTTCGCATTAAATGTTGACTACCACAATAGTACTTGATTTGACGAATAGGTAATGTTTGAGTAAATCCAAAATTCAAGGATTTCATGAATGGGATGTCCGCTAAGCGGATCAAGGAGTTGTGAGTTAATGAAGTTGGAATTTGAAATGCCTACCCAAAAATCCACAAGTTGCTTGACGTAACCTAATTGGGGTAATTTGAAAGAATATTTGGATCTGTGACACTAGAATATTTAGGAAATAGAATATTCTAATGTAAATGGTGAGGGCTATTAGATTTTGATAAAATAGTGGGAGACTAATAAGTACCAATTTATTTATTTGTCTCAGTTTTATAATGATAAAGTACTAGACCTTCTCTCATCTTAATTTGTAGAAATGGAAAGAAAAATGACTTCAAACATATCATTGTGAACTATACTCGAGAAGGAAAACCTTCCGACCAGCACCGATTCCTAGGAATGGCAGAGGCGTTTACACATCATCCTTCAACATGAGAGAAAATTTTACATGCTAGAGGACCCTATTACATTTTCTCCTAGAATAGAGGTCAAACAAGAAAACTATCTCGGTATATATAATATATGAATGATGCCATAGATTTCCAATGTTTCATGTTATTGTCCATATATATTGATCTATTGAAAAAACATGAATACAAGGACATGTATAGAATGATGTCTCGCCTTAATGATTACTATTTAGTGAAGGAGAGAAAAAAGAGAGATGAGATCTCCAATGATTTTGGTATGACTAAGCATGGATATTTTGTGTCAGCTGGGCCTCATGTAGGTAAGCTTATTGGCAACATTGACCGCCTGGAAATCATGGGGATTATATTCCCGGATGAGTTGTGTACAGATCTCATCCTATCATCACTGTCCAAAACCTTCTATAGATTTATTTTCAACTACAACACGAGAAAAAATGAGAAGAATCTATTGAAACTTCTGACCTTGATTCTCTAGGTAGATAAGGTCAGGGGGTTTGAAAGACCCGCAATTCTTATGGTGAATATGGAATGACAATCCAAATGGGCCACGAATTCATAAATGTTATGAATCCCATGATAACCATCCCTCCCTGAAGGGGAAGATTCATAGGAAGTGTAAGGAATGAGATGAAATGTGTTTTTCATGTGGCAAGCTAGGACACTAGAAGAAGAACTGCACCCAGATGCATTGGGATGCTGAAGGTGCATCTGTTATCGAGTGTAATCCTTCCATTTCTACACACTGGGTATTTGATACTGCTAGTGGGACTCACATCTGTAATCAAATACAAGATCCATGTATATTTTTAATGACTTCTATTAGAGTGGTGAATCATCAATGGTCCAATGGTGTGTGGCTGGTTGTCTTGGCCATTGGTGATTACCATATCTCATTACCAACTATAATGCTTTTGGTTTTCCGTATATGTTATTGTCTATATAGCATTACCAAGAATGTAATTTTTATATCTTGTTTGGATATGAATGGATTTATTTTAAAATTTCGAAATAAGGGACATTTATTTTTTAACAAACACATATTTTATGGTATGGAACTTTTAAATAATATTTTCTTTATTAAATTATGAAAAGAAAGTGTTGGTAATCCACAACGAAACAAATTGACATGACTCATACAACACCACGTTATGGCATCACTGTATTGTTAATGTAAACTGTAAGTTCTTGACAAATCTCTTATATGATGGTTATTTAGACTCTACTGAGCTAAAACAACTTGACAGATGTCATGCTTGTTTAGAAAGAATAACAACCAAGCCTCTATTCTGTGGAAATGGATAAAGGTTCGATGTACTTCTAGGAGTGGTGCACACAGATGTGTGTGGACCATTTCTAGTATAATCTAGAGGTGGATATTCAAAAATAATTTCTTTTTATAATGGTTTGAGTAGATATGGTTGAATCTACATAATGAGGTATAAGTCAGATGCCTTCAAAAAATTTAAGGAATTCAAGAATGAGGTAGATATTCATCTTGTTAAGATGATAAAGATGCTTCGATCAGATCAATGTAGAGAATATATGAACCAATAGTTCATCGATCTTCAATGGTAGTCAGGAATTTTATGTCATCTCAATCCTAATTATTCCCCACAGTGTAATGGTGTTAGTGAAAGGAGGAGCCGCACCTTGTAGGACATGGTGAGGCCAATGAGGAGTCATACAGGTCTTGCATTATCCTTTTGGGGATATGCATTATGAACTACAACATGCATCTTTAACCAAGTACCAAATAAAGTGACAAATGGACTTAACTCGGAGTTATGGAATGGAATAAAACCCATTTTGTCACACACAAGTGTATGTGGATGGAAGGTGTTTGTTAAAGAATTCTCAGGAAATGAACTGGAACCTTAGGGCATGAGGTTTATCCTTATAGGATATACCATGAAAATGAAATGATATTACCTATATAACCCTTTATAAAAGAAAATGACCATCGCTAGACAAACTGTCTTTCGTGTGAGGGATAATATTCTCAAAAATGATAGTTGGAGAAAGAATGTATTCAACGAAGTTGATGCTCAAGATACACATGAGTTAGTATAGGAACAAATTCCTCAGGTCCCTGTGGAAGAGGTTCTAGAAACACAAGTTTTATGTATGATATCTATAAAGGTAAAGGAACCATTGTTATTTTCATTCCTAGTCACCGATGATGGTAAATCATTATTTTCCGACAATGATGAAGCACTATCCTATATGGAAGTACTATAAATCTCAAAATATGTAATATGGAAAAAATCTATGAATACTAATATGGATTAAAAATAAAAAAACCAAGCATGGGTTCTGGTTGATAAGCTTGTTGATGTAAATATTGTTGGATGTAAATATTGTCAGATGAAAATGGTTATTTGAGAGAAAACATGACACAAATGGTCAATTTAGAAACTATAAATCAAGGATAGTAGCTAAATGATTCAGAAAGCATCAATTAATTTCCTTTGATGAACCCTTTTTACTAGTGTCAATTTTTAAATCTATAAGAATCAGACATTCCATAGAAGCTTACCATGACTACGAGATTTGGATTGTGGATGTCAAAATTGCATTCTATAAATAAAACCCCTAGAAAGATGTATATATGACACAACCAAAAGGGTTTTTGATGCCTGTTGAAGCCAAAGGGGTTTACAAGTTGAAAATAATGAATTTATGGATTAATGCAAACATCAAAATCCTTGAAAATTAAATTTTATGATGCCATAAATGAATTTCGTTTAATTACAAATGAATGTGAGCCATGTGTTGATAAGTAGTTTAATGGGATTTTGGTTGTTAACCTAGGAGTATATGTTGATGACATAATTTTTATTTGAAACGATGTACCAGTATTATAGTCATTTAATGACTAGTTAAAAATGTATTTCCCATGATGGACTTGGGTGAAAGCGCCAACATTATAGGAATCAAGATCATTTGTGATAGATCCAAGTGGCTTCGTGGACTATGTCATGGTACATACATTGAAAACATTCTAAATAGATTGAGTATGGAACAATCCAAGATGGGATTTTTTCCATTGTCACATGATATGCATCATTCTAATAAAATGAATCCTTAAACATAATAAGAGAATGATATAATGAGTAATATCTCATAATATTCGACTATTTTATCCATCATGTCTTCCATGTTATGTACTCGTAATGATGCTGCCTATGCACTGAGAATGGTAGGAATATACCAACAAGATACATGAGAATAACATAGGACTTATGTTAAGACCTTCCTTAAGAATATATGAAGAAACAATGATATGTTCTTAGTGTATGGAGGAGAAGATAATATTGTCTATAGAGGGTATGATGAGGCTGGTTTTCAGACAGATCTGAATGGTCTGAAGTCAAAATCTAGATATGAATTCTGTCTCAAGGGAGGAGTTGTGAGCTGGAAGCGTTCAATGCAACCAGTTACCGCTAATTATATAGTGGAGTCTGGATATATAGTATCTTTTGATTTCACTAAGAAAGATATATGGAATTGAAATTTTTTTGAAGAGCATGATGTCATTCGTAGAAGTAGATATACTATCACATTGTATTGTGAAAATAGTACAATAGTGGATATTCTAAAAAAATCAAGGGTACATCAAGGGAAAAAGCACATAATATGAATATATCACCTCTTGAGGGATTTATAACAATGGGGTGATGTTCTAGTGAGTAGATTGTCCATAGAAGGGAATGTGGCAGACCCAATGAATAAAGGCTTATCTCAAAATAAGCATGAATATCAAGTGAGAGATAGAGGGTTAAAGGTTGTTAGCAGTTAGCTCTAGTCCAAGTGGGAGTCTGTTGGAGCTGGTGGCCTAGAACTATATATATTGTACATAATTCAATAATAAATTCTTTAATACCTCTTGATTTTTCTTCTATGTGATAATGCATGTGACAATGTCATAAGGATTGTTGTTTCATTAAAGGTCTTAGAATATCCTTGCTATAATGTGAAGCTAGTAGTGCCATACCACTATTCTTGAATATATGTTTATTGAAAGGATGATGATATTTGAGGGTCAAAAATATTAAAATTCATTTGGGAGAGGACTTAGAGAATATTGAGGTAGCTTCTCATGGTATAAACCCTTGGTAATATCTAGGAGAATATTATCAGAATGAGGACCGACAGTAGGAAATCCACATTTTATAGTGTCATTGGATGTTACAATTAGAAGAAGTTTGTATGTGTCATTATACATTAGTAATATTATTAATGGATTTTACAACTCGTGCACTAAGATGTATTGATGTAAACAGTGATGACAAACTATTCACAATATAGAAGGATGTGTTGGGTGCATCCCGGGTAATACAACATTAATAGATAATGCGAGAATGGGTTTTCCTTTTCTGCTCTGTAATAGATGTAGATATCTCAGTCACATTGATTGAATTGATATAGCTTAAGTAAATCAATTTTCATGGTATGGAATGGGCATGTTCAATTCCATGAAGTCAACGAATGAATAATCGAGCACATGGGTTGAAGGCACTAGCATGAAACTTGGTTGATTCGAAATACTGAGACAAAGAGATAACATTACACTGTAAGCATTTGTAGGAGGTCGCAAGTCATTGCGATATTAACTTCTTTCTATATGGGTGACTTTTTGTGTTGCTAGATGCTAACCTAGGACATTTTTAGGCTCTAACTAATGCCACTGGAAAAGAGGCCTAGAGGGTCTCAAACTATGTATGTCCAAGTATCTGAGTAAAATATTAATTTAAAAAGTTTAATAAATACTATTCTTGATGGTGGTTTAATAATTATTCAACGATGTCAGATCGCATTTATTTTTACACTACTTATTTGGGAGAATATATTTTGGGTAGAATAATATTTCTATTAAAGAGTAATGATGTAATATTTATTTAATAAATAAATAGTCATTTTTCGTGGTCTAATAAATATTTTGGGGGAAATAAAAGAATGGAATAGAAAAGTACACATCGTTTATATTAATAAGCACACCATGTAGTTTTTATGGGGATTTGTGAGAAATAATATTATTTATTTAATTAAATAATATTAGGTTTAATTCGTTGGGAGCTTTTCATGTATTAATAATAGTCAACTATTATTATTATACATGGGGTCTTACTAAGAATTAAATTAAATTAATAAATTCTTACGAGTAATTAATTTATTTTATTATTCTATGTAATTAAAATCCAAATTATATTATTCTCATTAGCCTAGCCATTTTTCTGGTTTTATGCAAAAAAATCTGGAAAAGCTCTCAAGCGAAGAGATAATTATTTTTTCCACTAGGAACGCTCTCAATATACTACAGTGTTCATCCTCCACCTGATCAAGGAGAGTGTTTTCCAAGCGGCTCTCAAGGTGATCTAAGGAGGACATCACAAGCAAATGATCTTCCACACTATCACCTGGAGATTCCTTCAGCGATGTCTAGAGATATATGAAGAATGTGTGGATCACCCCTAGTGGAATCATACAATTAGATACTATGTCACATCAGTAGATCACATCGGATCTGGACCAGAAACATCAACAATGAGAGAGAATTCCATCAAAGTAATTCTAGTATTTTAATTAAATTAATTATAATCAACATATGATATCCTCTCAATGGTTCTGGGACTCCCTTAATTTTATTTCGTTCATTGTTCTATTCTAAGGATTCTTCTTTTTATTATTGTGAGGGATCTCTAATTGAATGTTGTTAATGGAAAAATTAATATTGGGTACATCCCCCAATGCACTTTTACTATGCCTAGAAAGTACAATCCTTAGCATAGCTTGTCATGCCTATGGAATGTAAAGGATTGAACCAAATAATTGAATAATTATTAAATATAATACATTTTTACATCTCCATAACCCACCATGGAATGATTATGAAGGGTAATGGAATTGATATAATAATTGAATATAGAATCCAAGTAATAAATGGTTGCATTACCTTATTATAATTTTTTATATTAATGAATGATAATTGAATGAACCGATTGATTTATTAAATAGAATGAGTAAAAATAGATTAAAATGAACAATGATATATGTATAATGTTACATTTTCTTTCAAAAAAAATTAATCCACATGAGTTTTTATACTTGATTTATCCTTTGATTCATGATGGAATTGCCTGAGCACTCAGTGAAAGTAATAAATGGTTAGCTTGCCTTATTATACCCTATCATACTCATTTATTAATGGACTACACATTATTATTATGATTTGGATCAACAACTACATTCATGGATTCCTTTGTTTGACCCATGATACTCTTTCGTTATTTCTAACATAATAAGATGCATTGGCTACACCTTGGATCCTGTTACATTAACTCTATCATATATGATATGATTGACATATTATAAACTAGAATGTAATTAAATAAAAAATACAATATTAGAGGCATTTGAATCTAATTATGAAGTTGGTATGAGTTATTATTTTTTCAATTTCTAGAAATTTATAGATACCATCACTTTTATCAGTTTATATTTACCTATTGGATTTTTATATATGTCATTATTCGGGGCCTAAAGAGATTTTTCTCATTCCATTTCTAGAAATTCAATGTACCCATAAAGATTATATGTATGAATTTTATTATAGGGTGAATATTTCCTATTTGGACTCCTAATTTTATTGCTTAATTTAGTATTGATCATGCAAGAAAATGATCTACCCAGTGCTCGTGATTCTGATTTTTCGTTGTTCATGAACACTGATTTTGGAACCATGTTATTACATTTTCCATGTACAATTGTTTTCTAAATTTATATAGACATGAAATTATTACATAATGATTTATATATGGTATATTTTAGATTATATTTTGATTATTATCGACGGATTTTATGCATATATAATGGTATAAATTTTCATATTCAATAATAATACTACATCCACTATTGTTATTTGATTTGTTATGTATATCAGTATCCACTTTTATGTTCTATTAAAAGAGAGAAATGTAATTTTTAAAACACACCACTTTCCATTTCTAGAAGTTACTAGCCAATGGCGTATGCATAAGAGCTCATGAGGCCATGCTTCCTAATAGATAAGGGCATGTTTGAGTGGAAACACATTTAGATTGTCACAAAGTGGAATTAAAGGATATGATTTATTAATTTTCTATTTTTTGGGAATATATATAAGGGATTAGTAACATTTTTAGAACATTGATATAATCAGTTCGTAAGAGTATTGTACCAATATTTAATGTAAATAAAAAGATTCAAGGAAATGGGAAATTATCGTTCTATATTTTCATTATAAATCAAGATATATTTTCACCATTTTGGAATGCACATGAAATATTTTATTTTATATGATAAATATTTATTTTACCATTTCCTGGAATGACATGATGGGTTGTTACATGAATCATTAAATGCATATATTACTAACATTGAATGAAAATTCAATTCCATATTGGTGCAATTTAGGGATTTTACGACTTATGTTTTGTGATATTATTGAGTGATGGATGATTTTTTTAATTATTATCTTGATGAAAAAAAATTCTATAGAATAGTTAATCAGCTGTTTTATGGGAAAACAACTATCTAACTACAGTTTTCCAAAATAGTTTTATGGTGGTATACTAAATATAAGGTTTCAACCCATGTAAGTTGTGTACCAATGGTTTCATGATTTGGTTTTTTTCTATGATTAATTGACTGTCATTTTCAATTCATGTGGTGTATGGGACTTCATCAATTGTAATGTGAAATTTAAATATTGAGACATCAAATATCACATTGTTCATTCTATGAAAAAGCTGTATGGAGATTTATTAATATAAAATGGGGTTTTCTCTTAGTTATAATGTGAATGGTTATTTATTAACTAGGATTGATGAACCACTGAAATAACCCTTGATATATATATATATAAGAATATACACATATTAAATGAAAATCATGAATTATAAAAACAAATTCATTCTAGTAAATGAAGATGCTTGTTCCTTTGACCAATAACCTTTTTAAACCTCTAAAAATTAAACATGAACACCTACAATTATTTTGGACATTTAATGTTGTTTTGGGGGTAGTGTACCTCGTGAAGTAAACCATTTTCCTTATGATAATATTCCACTAGTGTTTCAATATTTTTGAGTATTATTTGAGGTGTGTGATTTTAATTGGTAGAGTTATTTTTCCATGAAATAAACCAATCATTTTCAAGGAAGGTGGAGAAGATCACTCTCTAATGATGGTGGGCCCTAATCCACTAGTGGAACCTCCTTGAGTTCCACATGATGAACAACCTGTCATCCGTAAAATACGAACTGATACTCTAATTCATTATTATTTTGGACATTAGATGTAGTCCATTCATATTACTAAAATACATGAACCTACTATGAATGGTATGACCTGTGAGATATAGTAGGATCATCATTCGATATTTTTAGGGGATGGAGGTCAACATGCTACTATGTCTTTATCAAGATAGGTATTTCTATCTTTGAGAATCTGGATATTTCTTTAGAGTGGATCTTAATATATTCCTCCTCCATACTCTGTGATTCCACCATGATCTTGGGTGATGTGATTAATTTGGTTAGATTTCAATAGGTTATGGTCTAGGAAGACATTACAACTATACTCTATGAATTTTTCGTTCAATATACATAGACTGTTGACAAATATAGAGAGTTCATGCAATAAAAGAAGGGTCCTTTGTCCATAAACCAATATTCAATTTTTTTTTCTGATATGTAATTCTAATAAATGCTTCTAGATGGTGATGATCTATCATGAGATGGATATCTCGAGGATGGGGGAATTTATTCCATCTGATCCTAGTATAATTACTATTGGATACGAACATTTTGATATATTTAATCATGATCTTATCATTACGTAAAAACTAAGAGATGATGACTATACATGGAGTAGATGTTGTGTGCTGACACAGGTCATTAAATCATCAGGTAGAAGGATGAATATATTAGATATTTCTCTCTAAGGAAGTGGTGTCTATAGTATCCTCACTAACATATCTGTTATATTCCATTAATTCATATGATAGGTGCATCTAAATCCAGAGTGTTACAAGGACCCCATTGAGTGTCATTCTTGCATATTTATAGTACATATTCATATATTTTATTGGTACGTTCCACATTCTTTATGTGTAGAGGATCATTAGTAACTACGCCTTTAAGTGAAGGATCGATTGTTCCACTTCAGGAGGGGAGTTGGAGTAGAACATGTTTTAAATGTTGAGGAGGATGTCATGTATGTGGTGGGTATGGATTTTACTATCAGTTATAGTTTATCTAACCTACTTAGAGAAGTCCATCATTAGGGTAGGGTCACAGATTAATTCAGTACCATGATTTATAGACAATACAACATGACTAGAGTATAGTACCATAAAGAGTATGGAGCACTATTCTATGTCCTAAAAAATTGTATATGGTTATTTTTATACTTCTTATTTTCATTCATTTATCTCCATATTGACTGTGGAAAGCAATTAGTTGAAAATTTAGTACTATTTTGGGATGATGACCATAAAAGAACCATTCGATTTACGTTTCTATGGTATATGACAACATAGGGACTGCCCCATCGAGGTAAGCACTAATACCTTCTTTCTTGACCTCATCATACTCCATATGATAGTGTTTTTTCATTCTCTAAATGGATTGTATAGTTCTATATAAATCACTTGTGGAATGGTATTGTCACATGGTGTCCATTAAGTCACAAGAGGGTAGTACATATATCCACAAGGTTGAGTGGGATCTCCCGAACAATATAACTTGACCAAAACATTTTGGGATAGGTTGATTGATTATCCAGATTACCACCCCTCACCTAGAAGAGAAGGGAATATATATAATAGATTTTTCATCAGTACTAGATCATTTAATGGTTGTATTACCCAATGATATTACTGTATTACAAATTAATAGAGATCTATATTTTGGCATCGTTATTGTTCGAAGAGAATCCCTGGTATCCATTCCTCCATACATTATAGAATCTAATAATATCCATGAGGTAAAGAGATAGTTAAAACCCCAAGGGACTATTGTTTTTTTTACACCCATCACATCTTCATGGGGTTAAATAGTGATTCTCTCCATGAAGGTGTATGGGTTACTTCAACTATATGAGGATTACTAAATATTGAACATGATGATGGTTTAGGAACGATATCCACTACTGTGAATGGATAACATTTTTTACTATATTTTATGATATTGGTTATTTTCAATGACCAACCTATGATAGGGATATAATTAGGTTCATGTAAGGCCTTATGAAATACCACATATGGCTTTCTAAAGGTAGTATAGATTATGTGAGTATCTCATTATAGTGTTCAATCTTCCCAACATGCCTTCCATTTTCATGGAAACAATGAATATGGTGTTTCAATCCAATTTGGATTCCATTTTATTAGCCATTCAGATAAAATATTGGTGTTATTTGTATATTACATGAATTTGAAAAAAAAAATCATGCATTATTATTCCTCAAAATAGTCTTAAAAATATTTTGGTGAAACTCCCATTATTGTAATTTTGTTAGAATTCATTTCAATAGATACTAAGGATGTATTACATCAGCTATGAATATTATTTTTCGAGATATTGGAAGATTCTATATATATTTATAGGACATATCAATTGTCAAAAAATATACAATACTAATGTAATAAGTTAAATTCATTGTATAAAAGTCTCTATAGTTGAGGCCTCATAAGAATAACTACCTGACACATGACATTGATATTTAATTAATGGTCGATGCCTTACGTTGTTGAAGGAACTATATGATGGTTGAGAACATTATGATGTATTCAAACCAAATGATCATCAATTAAATCATAACACACAAAGACATGAACATCATATAGTTAATGTGGGATAAATGTGATAACACCTTGGATTTTTAGGATTCATATATACCTAGAATTGTAAATATAATACCAAATTTTTTGAGCCGAATAATTCAAGAACATTCTGTATTAGAATAAAACATTGAATGAAAATTGATGGACCAATTTTCAATGCAATATACAGAGTTAAATTTGATTCATAATCAGCTTTTTATGAATAAATCACAATTTAAAACATCCATTTATATAGGATAAAGAGCATGGAGTTCTCAATCATGAATCCATGGTTCACTATGATAGTATTTCATGTATGGAACTACATATAGATTGGCCTGTTGATATATATGGCATTCAACATTTATATGGGATGGCTTGGGTTACTAATGATATGAGAATGTAAATAATATGAGTTATTCACACTTATCATATGTTAATTCATTAGGGATTATCTAATATGTATTGAGATATACAATTGTAGTATCGGTGGAATGGGAAAAATGTAACATAATAGGTTTTATCTCTATAAGTTCAATGTCTTTGACGTTGAAGGCAAAGAATTTGTGAAATGATATATTTTTTCAACCATTTTTTGTCGCATAAATGTAAATGGTATGATATTTAAATGGATTGTTTTCAACATATAGAGGTATTATCAATGTAGCATCAAAATTTGGGTTGTTTTGGATCATCTAGAGAATGTATCCCCAGTATTTCTATTCAGTATATTTTCTCAATTGATGAGCTGGGAAGACCATATATTTGTGAGATCATATGACTATAAACAGTACCTAATAATATCATTTCAGATAGTTAATAACTTTAAAAATTGATGTTCTTATTTGGGTTGTAGATGGATGTGGATGATAGGTGAAAAGGAAAAAACCCTTTCAGGATTAGACTGATAGAATGATGGAACAAAAATTATAGATTCTTGAGGACATGAAATGATAAAGAAGCATTGATTTCAGTGGTTCTTAGGAGAATCATATTCCTCTCACCAAAATCACTGATAATAAAATAATTCATGGGATGATTCAGATGGCTCTATATGTGGCCTTGTATGGTGGGTAGTTTCATTCACCCTTATTCTGTTTAGAGGTAGGGGAGGAAACAGTACTATGTCTACTTCTAATACGTGAGACACAATAGTATATTCTACTAACCATGTAACACTTTTTTACAATTATGTCTATATAGAAATAATATTATTATTTTTCTCTATTTCATATGGAATTCATGTTCATGGATCCAGTTTTACTATAGATATTGAAAGACTTAGAGACACATGGTTATCGATGAAAGGGATGTTTTTCTTCATTATTTTGGGTTGTTTGAGATCATGTAGATAGTCATTTCGAGATCTTATCGGTAGATACTACATCATAGGTACTATTCCATTCATTTAATCTTCCGCATATTATATATATGATGTTTTCATTCTTAAGTGTCTCACACTATTAATCCAAATGAGTTATAGTGAGAAGAAGATTCTATATATTAGAGGTACCACAAACACATCATTTAGTCGATCGTGAAGTATGTTTGAGGCCTCTCTATTTCTTTAGTATAGGCACTCTGGAAGCAAGCAGAATTATAGGATGATACATGAAAGTGTGAGGAAAAAATACATGCTTAGTGGTTTGAGTTGTTCATAAAATGTGTTTTTCAACTGTAGAAAGGTGAAATCAGGGAAGGGTTTATTTATGTGGGGATGACTATAAGAACCTGGGTTTTCTATGAGGAATGTACATATTAATTTTTTTCATTTTTTACTAATTTTAATTCTTATAGATTTTATGGTTGTTAATAGTGTTGTACAATGATTATTCAGTGATAAAACCTAGACTTCTTGAGAAAAGCGTTGGGAGACACTATTAGTAAAAAAATATGGTCCAGTCCAAATGGATTCCCATTAATATGGGGTGGTGTTTAAAATGGAAAATTGGATAATACATCTTTCCCTAATTTTGATCACTGAGCTACATTCCCATGCAGGTGGTTTAATACATTAGAATATCAAGGCACCATAGTTGGTGCATGGTTTCTCAAACCATGCTGCCTAACCACATGTGGTATTTCCTTAGTTAGTGGGTGGTCCACTGTCACTGTAGAGTTTTTCCAACCATGCACCCATTTTTTTATCCTTTTTGGATGAATTTACAATTTTCCTTTAACATCATTAAAACATAACTACTACTCCTATATTCCTATTTCCAACAACACGAATCACCTTTTAACCTCATTTGAAGCTATTACTATCTTCTTCATTGGTATTGTTCCAGATTATCCATCTGAACTCTAATTCAATAACCAACCTCATTGGATTCCTCTCAGTAGATGCTTCAATACCTTGGATTAGTTTGTGTCTTTTCTTCTCTAGATGACACTATATTAATGATGGATCATAGTGTATATAATCATGGTATATATTAGTTCTTCTATTTCATTCTAATATAAGACTATCTAATGGTTGATACTATTTGAGTTCAGTGATATAATCCATAGGTATGTGTTATCTATATCATCCCTATTAATCCTTCCATTTTAAAAAATATTGTTCACATACTGGATTCACTAGACATTTATAATTGAATTCAAATTAATTACATATAATCATTGATCTTGTATTATAGTTCCCCTTCTATAAATTTTCATAAAATCCTTGGAGGTCATGTATTGTAAATCGATCAGCCTATGTTGTGTGTTTTATTAAATACACCTTGGTCACCCATTAGGGTTTTTTAAGACACCCTTCATGTGTGTAGGATAAACCATGCTAATGGTAATACCATTATTAAAAAATTAATTTTAAATTTTCAATTATTATCACTGGTATATTATAAATGTCACTTGAACCTTTTATTTATGTTGTTTTATATATTTATCAAACCGTTAAAATGATAAATTTAATGTATATTTATAGATATAATGTGGACTTGATATTTGTAAATGTATTTCATATGTGTGTAAGGACTTAGACGACCTTTTCATTTTTATTTATAGTAATATGATTGATCCTAATAATTGAATATTGAATTTATATAATAAAAGGTTCTATGAATTACACCCATATATTCATTAATATAAAATTTAATGGAATGTAACTAATAATTTTATATGGAATCGATGTAATAATTATTTTCATGTCATTATAATACCTTAACACATTAATAAAATGTAATATAATGAACAAGTTGACTAATTTAATGGTATGAGTAGTACATTGGCATAATTTAATAATGATATATTTACAAGGACCAAAATAAATATGGTCCTTATGATCAATATAGGTGTTATATGACATGATCCTACCTTTGATTTCAATGGAAATTTGTTGAACAGTGTGGGTTCCATTCTAATTTATGAATCCATCTTCCAAGGGATATTACCACCATGGAACATGGTCATTGACCATTAGTTACTTCTTGAGAAGACACCTTATAGACCCTCACGGTCAATACAAAATTAATATTCCTCATATATAGTCCATGAATATATTAGGATGGCTTCAGACATATGGAATGATAGATTCTACCGATTAGGCACAGTATTTATTAGCTCATGTGTACCTTGGATGAGATCCTTATCATAGTTTGGATCATTTATAGTGTAATTCATCAGGATATTATACTTTTATAACACTCATATCCCTTTATTAAAAATATTCATGTTATTACTATGATTTATTCAGCCCATGAGGTCACGAATGTAATGATTACATGTTGAATCCTCATTCAATATTATCATCATTATAAAAAGCCATGGTTTTACATTGTATCCAATAATATTATCTCTATCATATATTTTTTTGACCTATTATAAACTATAACATAATTATTAAAGTGATACATCTTCAAGGACTGTTCCAGCTGAGGGTGAAGTACACATGATTTCGTAATTTAGACATTAATTTATATTTATATATACATTCACACTACTCAATTTATATTAATATGATTGATTTATATAATAATTGTTGATGACGTCCAATAGAAATATTTATTACTCCCTACCTGATTCTTTGATGGTAACTGAGTAGATTATATGTATATATGTTTTGATAAGGGGAATCATGCCACAATAGACACATAACAATCTTTCATTTTTTAGGATGGAAATTCTTAGAAGATGATACATCCAATGAATAGGATTATCAAAATTTTTCATTTTTTTTATAATTTTTTATATCATGTATTTTCTTATTCCATCTACACATTTTTTTAAATTTTTTAGAGACACGACCTTACATCATCATCTTTTGTATATGGTACAATTCTTCTTTTTAGTTGTTTATTATTTATGGAGGTGTATTCTTATCTTCAACAACAAGTTTTCTTATTATTATATTATAATACTTTTCAATTGATATTTAATCTATTTAATGCATCATAATTAAATATTTATACTCTTACATGAAGGTATATCTACCCCTCAGACAAATTATATGCCCTCTCTTGTAGTCAGTTGCCTCTAGAATACAAGGAGGCATGCTTGAGGATATGTGTCTAACAGAATTAGGTCACATTTGAGTGGATCATGGGGTTGGAATTCACACGAATTCTGATAGATAACATGGAAATAGATATCAATATTTTCGGTGATGATGAAAACAAATGATAAGAACTTTGAAAGTTCTCTTAGGAATCATTTCTTAACATATTCGTAGAAATAAAATGAAGAAAGTCTCTTTCAAAATTAATTATATTTAAAGTTGAATAACATGTTCATAAATTAATAAAATTAACCTCAAAATAAATACCAGTAATTTAATATATAAATGAACTAATTGTTTATTTAAAAATATTATGTGGATGATAATTTTTTTAAAAAAATAATGAAACTCCATTTTAAGTATCTAAAATATCATTACTAAAACTCAAATAATAAAAGGTGTAAAAAGGATTTATTTTTTGAAGAGGTTAGGATATGTATAATGACCGTATGAGACAATACAAATTTGGGTATACAAACAATTAATGAGGTAGTCGGTAGGGTTAAATAATATCAATATGTTAGAGGAAATCCATTAAAAATATGTAAATCATTCTTTACAACATAATATTATTATAATTAATGAAATACAGAAGAGAATAATTCATGAATGACAATATTTAAATTCCACATAAATGAATTTATATATATGATATATTAGTATCATGGTTTTGAATAAATCAAAATTTATAACTTACAGACAATGAAGAATGATTATTACTCAACAATAACATTTTATTCTAGAAAATCCCTTAATTACATCATAATTTACGAAATAAGTATATATAGTAATTTATTTTCAAGAGATAAAAATGAATAACCAATGAAAATAAATAACAAATATATTATAATAAAATAATATTTTTAATGAAATTAATAAATATTAATGCACTCAAAAGAAAAATTATATCTCGAATAGAGGAGACTGAGTAAAAAAATTCATAACTATTATCTTCATATATGTAAATGATTATTAAAATCCAATATAACAAATATAATTATCATAAAAAAATATTATCATACTTTGTTAATTTATTTTACAATTTCTAATCATCTATTATAATCCATCATGATATATTTATTTATTAATTATTTCATATATTCATTAACTATAACTGGTAATTTTTATTAATTAATAAATGTTCAACTATAAATATGTTATTGATTATTCATTGATACCATGTTCATTATTACTATATTATTCAAGTAACTATATTTAAATGTTGATAATGAGTCATGAAATTTCATGTTCATTTCCTGAGTGTTTTAGTTATGGTTTCAAAATATAATATCTAAATTAATCATATTTGAGTAAAATTTTCACAATGAAAAGGTGGTAGTCCACTTTATGTCAGATATCATAATTGCCGTTTAAAAAAAGAAATCCATTTTATAAATAATTAAAATAATTACTACAAAAAAATTATTTCTATAGTCGGCAATGATTGTTTTTTATTTCAGCATTGAAATAGGTGTTAAAAATGACCCAAACAAGAATAAATTATAATATTATATTATGGTTTTAAAATTTAATATTTCATCATTCAATGTTTGTGAGTCACATTAGAGAAAAGTTTTATGGAAATTGTTAAGATGAAAATTATACGGTGTGGATAAAAATATTGTTATGGGCTTCAACCATCTCTTGAGGGACACATTGGAAATGGAGGATTCATGAATCCTTCATTGGACCAAATGTTTTAAAATTAGGAATAATTCTCTATATGGGGGTAATATGGTTATGTATTTGGGAATATATTTATTTCTATGTGTGACATTAGGGGGAAGTGAAATCATTTTATTTGAGATATTGTGTGGAATTTCATTAGAGAGATGTGTTAGGTGAGGGTAATGATAGAAAAAGTGATTACTAGGTAAATAATAGTTAGAGTGACATGTGGTATTGAATTTATAACATAATATTTCTTCTTGAATGTTATTTTCATTTTATAATTAATAACTCGATCAAATATATGTTTAAATGTGTTTCTCATTTTTAACAAACATTAAATTTTTATAATTGTAATTATTTTGTTACTCAATAAAATTGACCCCACATAACTATGTTCAAAATATGTATTATTTACTAATATTCCATTTAACAAATTAATTTTATAATTATAAGGAAAATTAAATTAAAAGTTATAACACATATAAACATAGAAAATCAATTATTGTAGAAAAAATAATTTTTTAAATATTGAATGTTTTAAATTATTAGTTCCTATTAATTATAAATTAAATCAGTTTTAATATATTATTCATATATAAAATATATCATTTATTAATTATCATTTAAAAATAAAATAATATTATTCTTAAAGTAAAATTTCTTAGTATATTGAATAGAATATTTTAAGAAAATTAATTTAAAAAAAATGAATTTATTGATTATTTATCCTCATTAATTTATTTTATTTCAAAATAATAATGTTGAAAATTGTTTTTATTTTCCTATAATAATTATAACACAATATATATATATGTTATAAATTTAAATGGTATATGTTGTTTTATATCATCCTAACATGTTATCATAAATCTCCTTAAGATATCCTCGTAAGACCTAAGGGTATTTTGGGTAGTACGGGTACTCATTGGTTGTGCTATATCATTCATGGGTCTCATAGTTATTTAAATTATCTTTAACCTCTATCATACAAGATTTCACTCATGTCACATTAGGTAGACTTTATCTTAATAATAGAATATGTTAAAACATAGTGATTTTCCACCATTAAATTCTTATAAAAATTCTCCTATCAAGTACCACATATATTAAATTATTCCATTTCTTCTCATATGTTTCATTTTTTGTTAATATACATTTATTCCAAATAATTATATTACTGTATTATAACTATACCATTATAATTATATAATAAAATTATCTATGTTTAAATAAGTTTAGTATTACATATGAAATAAGCTATTGTTTAATATAAGAACATAATTGGAAAATAAAACACAAAATAATGGGATATACCAAATAAGTACTAATGTTTGAAAACATTAATGTCATGATATAAATAATATTTCTTTTTGATGGTATAAATTTAATAAAAAATTTAAAGGCCTCAATTAGTCAAATTGATGTGAAATAAATATAAGAAGAATTGTTTTATGAATATAGTATATTATTGAAAAACAATAGAAAGAAAATATATATAATTGATATATTAAATATTAATAGAGATATATATGACTTAACTAAAACCCAGTGAATGATTTCTATAAATCGTACGACTCAATTTATAATAGTAGAAAATGTAACACTGTCTGATGTATTAAATAATATATCTTCGGTTTAATAAATAGGTAATTATTTGGATTAAATTAAGTAAAATACAACATAGAATCATTTTAATTTGTTAAATTATCCAAATGGTATCTTAACTAAATGTGTGTACATGAATATATAGGATGATCATTCCTAGGTGAGCAAGAATAAATCTATATTGGTATGTGAGGGTTATGATTAAATTAAATTAATTGACAAGGAATAAGCATTCCACCAGTACCAATAATGAGTGTGATATGTCCTAAAGAATGTCTAAATTTCAAGTCCTTTTGGAAATATTATACGTTATTATATTTTCTTATTCTTTATAGAAAATGATTATTGCTGTAAATTTATGTGATCCTAGACCTTCATGATGTGGTGGTGTCATCTCTACCCATAAAGGACTCATTAAATTTATTTTCTATCATTACATTATAAATAGATATGCCTTTGAAACTAAGTTATAGGTGACGATTAAGGCCACATGTATGCTGACCATTATTACCCGAATATCCTCTGTGTGGAATTTTAATATACTCCTTCAGTTAATATGTTAACGAGTCTATTCAAGAATATTCCATGTAGAAGAAATCTATCACTTCTTGAATACTATTATCGTAGTGAGAGACTCCAAATAGATTACACTCATGATTACAAGGTGGATAACCATGTTGCAGATTCTATATTCAAGAGGGACATTGTGGAGGCTAGTTTGTGGTGGTATTTTGAAATTTCGGATTTTTGTTCTCATCTTGGAGATTCAGATGCATGTGGAATTTTTCATACCAACTTTTTTGGACTCATTTTGTTGTGAATTTAACTATTTTATAATAAATCTTTTAGGAACAATATATCCCTTTTATTGTACCTATTGGATAAGGTAATTTCATAAGGCAAACATATCTTGGAATGTAAAAGTGTATGACATATAAAAATCATTAGGGAATGTGAATCAAATTGTATGGATCATATCAAATCATAAAATTTATGAGGGATTTTGAGTATTATGATTTAAAATTTTTTATATTACATATTAGTAATCAACAATAATTTAATCATATTAGATAATCAAAACATAATTGATATGATAAATTCATGATGTTCAATGGTTATAAGCAGTCCAACAAAAAATTTACTCGAACATATCATAACATTCAAGTAAATTATTCTATGGTTTTGGGATAATCACAAGTGAAATATGAGGTTCATAAAGAAACAATGATGGGGGGTTGAGAGTGTCCCCATATCATTCCATTTTTTGAAGAATATCTTCTTTTTATTTTCCATTTAACACTGATAGATACTTGAAGACGATGTGAGTAATGGGGTATTCTAAATAACCATTTGTTGATTTAGATATGATTATGGATACACCTCATACGAAGTGTCCTTTTGAGGCTCCTCATCGATATTAATCAAAAACTATATATGATGATTTTTTTTTATGAACAACAACAATTTAAGGTGAATTTCCCTATTTAGTTTATCCATGGTTTTTATATTTTATAAACTAGTGATCATGGAATATTATATATATATATATAATATAATCTCTTCTGTAGAATAATTTGTATTAATCCTTTTGATAACTTTGAGATATAAAATATAACATCCATACAATTTTGATCTTGAAATAATGTCTTCAAATTATGAATATATGGGTGGTTTTTTTGTTAAAATTCTATATTAATAAATTAAAAAAATTATTGCTTATATTCTAATATGTGATATCATAATATATGATATATTGGACTTAAAATTCCCCTATTTTCACACATTAACATTACATAAAATATTTTGAATACTTAAAACCTTATACAAAACGAATCCCAAATACATTATTAGTCTAGAGTCTTTGGAAACATGGAATAAAAATATTATATCTTATTGAATTATCTTCATTATTTCCCACAAATATCTTCCCCCTTAGATATTCTATTTATATACATCTCTTCACATCCTCGTGAATGGATACATAATAAAATTTTGAGCTCAAATTCATAGTAAGGAAAAATAAAAGAAATGCATAATCATATCGTGACCATGCGTGTATAATAATGTGATCACGATAATTATAAGATCATACCCCACATATCAAAGATCACAAACATGAATCATCGAATAAGGATTTTTAGTTCAAAATAAAAAAATCATATAGAAATGATGTGCATAATTTCTGGAATAATATCATAGGATTAATACAAGGAATTATGGCATACACATCAACGTATTACATAGATAACATGTATATGTAGAAATAATTTCAAACATTATATTAAGGAAATGAAGTTTTACCCTCTGACAGACCTAAGGACATGAAACCTGGTCCACACATAATGTCGTGTGCATGAAATTTGTTTCATTCATAACATTGAGACCATAAAGTTAAGTTAACACATAATATTGTGAACATATATTTCTAGGTTTCACTAATTTAATTGTGAACATGATATTAGATGACACATAAATTTAGGGACATGCAATTGTGTTTATGCATAATAGTGTGAAAATGTTATCAGGTTCATGCATACCATTTATAATCATGAATCATCCATTGTTAACCAATATTTGGGGGGAGATATAGTTCCCACCAATCATATATTAAAATCATACTTTCATGTGCTAAAAAACATTCATAACATCATCACCCATGAAATATATTAGTTTTATAAGATTTAAATCAATATAAATGAAATGAAATATGTTTTTTTAAAATTTCATCACATCATAACTTATGAAAATTATATATGTTTTATAACCATTTAATCAAATCATAACCCATGAAAAAAAAACGTGTTTCATAAAAATACCACAAATGAAATAGAAATATGTTTCATAAACATAAAAATGATGAGGATTTATAAACATCAATCCATCAAATCATAAAACATTCATTAAAGTATATTATTGGAACATTTGTATCATTTATTATAAGATAATGATTTAGAGAAATGTATTTCATCTTAGATGAAAAATAACAAGGATGGTTATTTTGAAAACATTTTAGGTGTCAAACAACCTGTCTCCTTTGAAATATTCTCCTTATATAATAAAAACCATTTGAAAAAAAATATTTAAGATAAAAATGAATTCATATAAAGAAATATCTCAAAAACAATTCGAAAACAAATTCTTTGAAAACATATAAATATAACATGAAATCATTTTGAAATCCATTTCATTGAAAAATATTTAAAGCTTATAAATTTTTCTATAAAATTCATTTTAAAACCATTTTCCTTGAATAATTACAAAGAATCTAGAAAAAAATTGAAAACCATATTTTTTATGAATATTTATTTGACTTTTTTTAAAAAAATTTACAATTTAAAAATGAAATGGAATCTTGGAACAAATGACAATATGTAAATCTATACATGTTGTTTGAGGTAAGAAGAATATTCCATTTTCATAGAAAACGGTTTGAAAAAATGATTTTTGTGAAGGAGACAAAAATATTCCTTTCAAAAAATTGATTAATGGGTAAATGGAAAATTTTAATTTATTGATTATTAAATAATAATATAATATTATGTGAGACCATTTTCTGAATGCATGGTTTTAAAGGAACAATGATCTCCGACCGAATAGAGGGTAATGTATGTTGTTATAAAAACACTTTTTAACTTTGTTTTGTACCAAAATTAAGAAAAATGTTACCAATACATGAATAACATGTGAATATCTATATGATAGTTAGAGTGATTAATGTTCCTGATGTATGGATCAAAATAATTCATCAATAGAGGCATAATCATTAACAATATCGAAAATAAAAGAGATTGTTTCAAAAAACTCTTACCACTTGGTAACATTGAACCACAGTCCCCATGAAATAAAATGAAATTTCATAAATCATAAAATATCATGAATATAAGGATATTCATGATATAACATTTCAAACGTATAATATACACCTACATGCGACCATGTTGGAGAGAGTGGTGCGTGACATTGTGTATTTCAAATTAATCAATTAATAATAATAATATATTAATAATAATATTGTTTTTGTTGATAAAACAATTTTTCAACTGTAACATCTTCATGCGACCTCATTTTTACGAACCATCATTGGCTGTATAACCCTGACACCGTGACAAAAATTATGAGTCCAATATTGGATTTCTTTTTTAGGTTTCTGGGTCAGGTACACGAAGAATTCAGAAAATAATAGATTTAATATTATTATTAAATCTTCGACCGGCTATAACTCCCGCCTGCGACATCCAATTGACTTCTTGTTAGTGTCATTGTAATCATGTCATTAATACGATCAAATAAAGTCTAATTTGTAATATTAAATTACTTTTCGCAGCTTGGGTACATGAAACTCCCAATAATAGTAATAATATTTTTATTACGGGATCTTGAATCTAACATATAACCCTTATACGGTGTTGGAATGGTGAACCGTCTGTGACGTTGCAATCTTGAAATTAAGACGGATGATTCAAATACCATAACACCTATATTAGTTATTCCTATGTCTTGGGTTGTTTTTACTCTGTCAAACCATGTGGGTTAATGTGATCCTCTTTTAATGGGGAATTAAGCATATCGTAAACGGTCACCCCATTAAATCTTCAAAAGGGACATTATATCATCCTCCCTTGTTCTTCTTCTTTTTTCTCGGCTATGAGACACTAGAACCTTTCAATCCACCCCTTAGGATTTTCACAATCAAAAATTACTCCTCAGATCATTTTCGCTCTATTTTGATGCAACCGAGCTGTATTGATCAATCCTTGAAATAAGGTATGATTTATAGTTGTTCCTTTGGGATCATCTTCTCCTATTTCACCTTCTTATATTAAAACATGTAATATTTATGCTTCTAATTGGGGTTTTCTTGGGGTTTGGCTACTGCGGTTGTTCCGTGGCATCCTCGTGTGGATGTAGTTGGCACGAGAGGAGGATCGTGACCCATTGTGTGGATAAAGAATGTCAAGATCTCTTTGAGGTATCATATTCATTGCTTATCTATTATTTTACGTTCAACTGTATTGTTATCATGCTTAAATCCCATTGGATGATAATGAAATTGAAATAATAAATATTTTTATCTGATAAATAAATTGATATTGGTCTTATGTTATTGCCACTTGTTTTTCTAGATACTGTAAAATATATATTTTATTTTATTATCTATTCGTTCTTGATATAAATTCGTAAAGAACATAAATTGGGTTTAATTGATAATTGTTGGGCTAAAGAAAAAGAGGCATGTAAAGGAATCTGGTTCATTTTGTAATTTGATGTTTATCAAATTAGTGGAGTAAGCATGTTTATTTAATTATGATAAATTACTTGTTAGGTTTCCCAAATTAGGAACCTACAAATGAGGAATTTCTTAATTCAATATGGATTAAATAACTAATTGTTTGATAATTCCTTAAAGGGTTCTGAGTTACACTCTTGATTGTTAATGGGCCAAGAGCCCAATTATATGTGGTTTTTGTTTTCCTCTTGTTTGTGCTATGATGTGATCTTGGATGGCTGTTGTGATATGTGGGGGCATAATGTCTTTTGGTTGTGGTAGCAGATGACTCATATATTGGTGATATGCATCCGGTTATGCATATGGGTGTCAGGGAGGACACCAGGGATGATGGAATGGAGTGGATGTGATTGTTGGATACATGGTAATTTTGATTGGTTGTTTATATGCTTTAATTTTCCCCACTATTCAAGGAAGCTGGACTTTCTTACCATTCTCTCAAAAGAGGCGAAGCCATGCGGGGTATACCACGTGCTTTCCATGTTTATCTTTTCAAGGGGGAATGGGTCTACGCTCTTGCTATAGTCAACAAAGAATCAACGGGTAGTATATCTACTCACTATGTTGAGCCCCCTGGTGTTTAGTAGCATATAAAATTGTTCAAGAATTCTTGGGAATATGGGAACATAATTATGTAATGAATATTTGAATAAAGGGTGTTAACCCATGGGGATGGATATGCTAGAACATTATGACTTGGTTATAATTTTCAAAGGAACAATTGACTTTGAGAGTGATGCTAACGAAATTTTAATGTGGAATTGTTCATGGTTAATTAATGTTTAAAGATTTAATTAACATACACTTGAAATGATAAAAAGGGAATGAAGTAATATAAAAATCTCTTTAAATGGATGTGTTATTATAGGATACCTAGTCTTATAGGTTGCAGACCGGAGTATGGGAGATGTTAGCTGCAGTTGTTTCTAAGACTAGATAATTCCCATAGTGTAGTTGTGAGATATAATATATCATGTACTTTTGTGTTTCTATAGGCTACTCCCCCTAGTCAGTAAGGGCAACTGACACCCCATGGATTCTGAGCTAGGTGGTGTTTTCCCCAACATTCCAGTGGGAGGATGAATGGATGACTACCCCCTTTGGACCTGGTCTCTTCTCTTGGTTGTTACTTGTGATGATAGACACATTGGTTAGTTTTCCCCATATATTAGTGTAAAGGTATGTAATGAATTTTGGTTATTCACACACATATATTCTAGATATAGTTTTCTATGTACTACTATAGGTTTAACGTGTGTAGGTTGTGATAGCTTGAGGATCCTTACTCGGGGTATGGGTAGTAGTGGATTGAGGTATAATACATGATGTATGATACACGTTATGCGAGATGTGATGGCTCCCAGAAACTACCTGGTTACTATTGGTTGTGAGGATAGTGTGGTGCTTCGCCCAGGTGTCTGTAGGAAATCCTTTATGGGGCATGAGGTGCATATTGTGGTGCTTCTCCCAGGTGTCTGCAGGAATGCCTTTTTGGAGAGAGATTCTTAGGATGTGCGACATTGGGGCAATGCGGAAAACCAGTGGGGAAGAAGTAGTGGGGTTCCCTTGATATTCTTTATTATATTATATATTCTGGTCTGCGTTACTTGGTGAGAGTAGCCATGGTGAGGTTCAGAACATAGTATACCTGTTTATGGGACGAGTTAGTTTTCACTATTGTTCACCGTGCTTTAGCATGCCCTCTTTACATTTTCACGAGAGTATTCGGGGAGGATCCTATCGAGTATACTGTTATACTCACCCTATGTATATATAAAATGTTTTTCAGATCACATGGAGCGGGTTAGAGATCAATCTAGTTTCTACTAGCAAGGAGTTGCAGGAGCTGTTCGAGCTTGTGGTTGCGGTTGTTTTTACATTCATTTGGGTACTAGTAGTTTTTCCCTTCCAGTTGTAGTAATTTTGCAAGAAATTTCATATATGAACATGGGTTCCTTTTATATTCTAATTCTGAGATGGAGTTGATTGGTGTCTATCTTATCTCTCTCTTCCTCATGTGTTCTCTTAGCGGGTAATGCCTCCCATTTTTGTGTTTGTTATACCCTCGATGCTAGTCGCCAACCCGAGGCCTACTCGAGGCGGGACTCATGGGTCATTATCTCCCTTTTCACATTTTCGACCCAGGTGTGGTACACTTTGATGGGAGGGGGTCTTGATAGAGTAGTATCAGAGCTCTAGTCGAGGGATAGGATGGAGTTTGGAGTTAGGCACCGGTGAGGTGGCATGGGATGGTAGGGCAAAGGAGTCATTCATGTTTAACATGTGAGGTAAAAAATAGAGACCGGCTGAGACATAGTTGTTTAGGGCCCCATATGATATGATGTGCGGAAATTTATGTTTACAATGCCTACTAAACAAGGTGATACTAGTTGCAGGGTAGAGACCAAAGAAAGGATCATACATCATTCTTCTGTGGGCCTCTATTTGATTGGATAGAACTTGGGATAGGATAACCTAAAATGAATAAAAGAAAACAATTAATTACTTAATGTTGAGTCTTCCTTATTCCAGGTTAAAATTCCATATACTATTTCATATCACCTACCCTTGTCCTTGCTTTGGGACATGTGGTAGAGATCCTTCCGGTGCCCTTGGTGTTGACTACGCCAGTTAGAGGTTGAGCTAACTTGTTTGAAGTATGTAGGGTCTATGAGATAATGTTGGGGAAACACCACTGAAGCGGATATTTGATATGTTTAGGAATACAACCATATGATTTCATCCTCAGCATGGATTGGTTGTATTCGGTGTAGGCTATTGTGTATTTCTTAAGGAGGAATGTTCTATTAATTGGCATGGATGGGGGGAATTGGTGTTTTTTTGTGAGAGAGACCCACTGATGGGTCATAGTCGCATTCCATCCTTATCATCAATGATGGCTAAGATGATGCTGAGTTCTTCAGAGGTTAAGCAGTTGGTGTTTCTTAGGGTCGTAGAGGAGTACCCTGATGTCTATCCAGAAGAGCTTGCAAAATTACCCCCTTGATGAGAGATCGAGTTTGGGATCAAGATATATCCAAGAGCATCTCATATCACAATGTCTCTATATAAGATGACCCCTTATATGTTTAGAGAGCTACGTATACATCTTGATGTTCTATTGTCGTGCGGTTTTTTTGGGCCACGTGAGTCACCATGGGGTGCACCAGTTTTGTTCATGAAGAAGGCTGACGATCGTTTGCGGTTGTGTGTCGATTATCATCATATAAATAAAGTGACAATAAAGACTCAATATCCTCTTCTACAAATTGATGATTTATTTTATCAAATGAAGGGTTCATGTTGGTTTTCGAAGATCGACATGCGGTCAGGATATCAACATCTCCATGTCATGGATGAGGATATTCTGAAGACTTCTTTTTGTTTTCATTATGGGCATAATTAGTTCTTATAATTCCATTTGGCATGACAAATTTTTCAGTCATATTCATGGGATTGATGAATGATGTGTTCCGTGAGTTCCTGGACAAATTCGTGGTAGTCCTCATCGACGACATCCTTGTGTACTCCACATCTGAAGAGGAGCATTAAGAGCATCGATGAGCCATTTTGGGAGTTCTTCACCAACATCAGTTTTATGAGAAGTTGTTGAAGTTTGAGTTTTGGGATCAAGATGTCCGTTTCTTGGGGCATTTTGTTTCCGAACAAGGAGTAGTTGTGGATCCATCGAACGTAGAATTAGGTGCATCTTGGGAAGCCCGCAAGATAGTGTCAGAGGTTAGAAGTTTATATGGCCTCGCTGGCTACTACAGGAGGTTCATAGGCAGTTTATCATGTCTTGCGACTACTCATACAGCTTTAAACGGGAAGGATCAGGCATCAATATGGACTGATCAGTGTCAGGAAGCAGTCGAGTATCTAAAGGATATGTTAGTAAGTGCTCCAGTCCTCTGCCTTCCTGCTGAGGGACTCCAGTTTGATGTCTTCTATGATACTTTGCTTTTGGAGTTAGGTTGTGTTCTCATGCAGAAGAGGTCAGTTGTTTCTTATGGGTCTTGGCAGTTGCATCCCCATGAATGGAACTATTCCACCCATGATCTTGAGTTGGTATCCATGGTGTTTGCTCTAAATTTTTGGAGACATTACCTCATTGGTGATCGCTTTATGGTTTACACTAATCATAAGAGTTTGAGGTATGATTTCTCTCAGTGTGACAGGAACATATGACAACATTTATGGATTGAGATCTTACAGGAATACGACTTCTAAATAACGTATACACATGGAAAAGGGAATATTGTAGCTAATGCGCTGAGCCAAAAGTAACATAGTGATGTTTTGTGTGAATCTGGTGATTCATGGAGAGTAATGGAAGAACTATCAGCATTGCATCTTGAAATGGGAGAATTTAGGGGTAGTGGTTGCCTTTTTCAAATGACGGTATAGACATCCCTTGTGTATAATGTGGAAGAGTCCTAGTTGGGTGATCTATAGGTGGAGGTTTGGAGAGACCGATTTGTTTGTGGTGGGCCCCCTGATGGTTGGTCAGAGGACAAAAAACACCAAGTGTTGTATCATGGAAGGCTTTTGTTCCCCTGTCGATGCGTGAGATGGTTCTCTGAGAGTTCTGTAGTTCACCCTTAACAGTACATCATGGCATGAAAAAGATGTACTGATCCTTGAAGAGTTAGTTTTGGTGGCCTAGGCTAAAGCGTTCGGTTGCGGAGTTTGTGTCTCGATGTTTAGTCTGCCAGAAGGTGAAGTCCGAACACCGTGTTCCTGGTGGTCCTCCCCAACCATTAGAGATTCCTCAATGGAAGTGGGATGACATCTCAATGGACTTTGTTACAGGTTTAGCTCGAGCTATGGGTGGACATGGTACTATTTGGGAGGTAGTGGATCATTTAACAAAATCGACCCACTTCATAGTGATCACGGAGTTGAGCTCAGTAGAAGTTTTGTTGAGGTAGTAACTAGAGTAGGGGGTGAGACATTATGGAGTCCATTGGATGATCATGTCTGATCGATATCCTCATTTTAACCATAGGGTGTGGAGAGGTATCCATCATGCTTATGGTTCTCGACTATGCCTTATCACAACTCTTCACCCTCAAAACGGATGGTCACACAGAGCAAACCATCAATACTCTTGAAGAAATGTTACTCTCTTGTGTTCTTGATATTGGAGGTTCATGAATGAGGCACTTATCCTTGGTGGAGTTCGCTTACAATAGTAGTATTCACTCCACCATCTATATGGAACCATTTTAAGACTTGTATGGCTGGAAATGTCGTTCTCCAATGTGACGGACTGGGGTCGGAGTGGCAGCAAATCATTGACCAGAACTAGTGCAAAATACAACATAGATGGTTCAGGTGATTTTTGAGAGGATGAATCCATCACAAGATCGTCAAAAATCATATACTGATCAAAGGAGGATAACCATGGAGTTTAATGTTTGGGATCATGTGTTTCTGAAGGTGACTCCATATCATGGGAAGCAAAGGATTTGTCGTGGAAGTAAACTTTCTCCCCGGTTTGTTGGCCCTTTCCAAGTGTTTGATCATGTTGGAGTTGTGGCGTATCGAGTAGAACATCCCCCACAAATGAGTCGGATACATGTTGTTTTCCATGTATCATAGCTCTATCATTATCTTCATGATGACTCACACATTATCGACTGGGGATAGATCGATATTGATGATGATGCAACCTTTTAGGAGAAACCTATGGAGATCCAAGACTGTAAGGAGAAGGTGTTGCGCGTGCATTCTATCCCCTTAGTTCATGTCTTGTGGTGACACGGTGGCATGGAGTAGAGTACATGGGATTGTGAGTCAGAGATACATGCTCAGTACCAAGAGATGTTGGATTCTTAACTCTTTTCAAGTAATGATGTTCCCTTTGTGGTTAGACCTTTCATGTTTTATTTATGAATTTATTTTGATTCTTTTGAGGCCTGCTCTCTTTTGAGAGGTATCTCGATGGGTGGTTGTTCGGACCCAATTTGTTTGTCTCTTTAGGTTCGTATTGAATTCTCGAGGAAGAGTATGTTTTGAGAGGTATCTGATGTAATGGACCGGACCACTCCGGTCCATTACATTGTTAAAATTTGGGGTTAGGAAGATGTCGTGTGAGTTTTGTGGGAGAATGATTTAATTGATTGGATAGAGGGAGTAATTATAAGATAATAATGGGCGTCAATGATAATAATAATTGTTAATGATAATGATGGAGACCCACTGATGAAATTGAAAGAGGATTTATTACTATTAAATAGTAATGGTAATGGTGGACTTTAGTGTCTGTTTAATTAAATTGAATGGTTTTAATATAATATGAGAATAACCATGGTCAACTAATTTAATGGGAATAGATTAGAACATTAATGATGGATGTTATTATAATATTTTTTATTAATAATAACTGTGAAGTGGGAAAAGAGATGGGGCGTGATGGACATGGAGTAAAGGCCAAGGGGAGGTGCCACTTTTGGTAGAGTGGGAAAAGAAATCATGAATGGAAGAGTTATATTGGAGAGATAATGTGAGAATTAAATGGAGAAGTAATAAAAGAAAAAGAAAAGGAAATCAATTATGGTGAAAGGGAGTGAGGCACAGGAAATTGGAGAGAGTGGTTTCTGACTTTGGTTATTTGAAATAAATCAATTAAAAATAAGAATATAATAATCATATTATTGTGTTTGTCGATAAAACACTCTTTCTACCGTATCATCTTCGTGCAACGTTGGTTCTACAAACCGTCAGTGTAAGTGTGGCCATGACTTCGAGATGGAAATTATGAGTCCAATATTGGATGTATTTTTCTGGTTTTTGGATTGGGTACCTGAAGCGCTCAAAAAATAATACATTTTATATTATTATTAAATCTTTAACACACCATAACTCCTGCGTGCAACGTTTGATGGACATATCATCATTGTAAATGTGATCATGTCATTAATACGATCGATTCATGTCTAATGTTGAATTTTAAATTTCCGATTATGGCTCGAGTAAACGAATCACCCAATATTATTATTATTATTATGGGATTTTTAATCCAACATATCTCCCTCATACGTTGTTGGAATTGTGAACTGTTTGTGATGTTGCAACCCTGAAAACAACAAGGATGATTAAAAGACCATAAATCATATATTAATTATTCCTATGGATGGTGATGTTTTTACTCAGTCAAACTATGGGGGTCAATGTGATCTTCATTTAATGGTGAATTAAGAATATATCAAACTATCACCCCATTAAATCTCTAATAGGGACATGATATCATCCGATTTTGTTCTTCCTATTTGTTCTTGGCTATATGACGCAATAACCATTCAATTTTTCTTATAGGAGTTGCACAATCAAACATTACTCCTAGAATTAGTTCTTCTCTGTTTTGATGTAACCGAGCTGTATTGATCAATCCTTGAAATATTGTATGTTTTATTGTTGTTTCTTTGGGATCATCTTCTCTTATTTATCCCTCACATATTAAATCATGTAATCTCAATGATTATAATGGGGTTTTTCTTGGGGTTTGGATGGTGTGGTTGTTCTGTGGCATCCTCGGGTGGATGCAGTTGGCACGAGAGGAGGATTGTGACACATTGTGTGGATAAAGAACCTTGAGAACTCTTCGAGGTAGGGGTTAATTGCATCTCTTTTCATTTACGTGCATTTTTATTGTTAACATGTTAAAATACCATTGGATTTCAATGAAATTGACACAATAAATAATTTTTCTAGATAAATAAATTGATATCGGTCATATGTTAGTGCCTAATGTTTTTCTAGATAGTGTGATATCTATGATTTCTTTTATTAGTTGTTTATTATTGATGTAAATTGGCAAAGAACATAAATTGGGATTAATTGATAATTTTTTGGCTATAGATAAGGAATTGTGTAAAATAATCTGGTTCTTGTTGTAATTTTATGTTAATCAAATTAGTGCAGTAAGAAAATTTATTTAATTTTGATAACATACTGGTTAGGTTTCCCGAATTTGGAAACTACGAATAATAAATCTGTTAATTAAAGTTGTAATAATTAAGTTATTGTTTGATAATTCTGTAAAGGATTCTGAGTTACCCTATTGATTGTTATAGGTCCAAGAGCCCAATTAAATATGGTGTTTTATTTCTTGCTGTTTGTGCTATGATTTTATCCGGGATGGATTTTCTGATATGTGGGGGCATAGAGGCTTTTGTTTGTGGCAGCAGATGATGCCTAGAGTGGCGAGATGCATCAGGATATGCATGTGGGTGTTAGGGAGGACACCTGGGATGATGGAATATAGTGGACACGATTGTTGGATGCTTGAAAATTTTGATTGGTTGATTATATTCTATAATTTTCCCCACAACTCAAGGAAACTGGTCTTGCTTACCCTTCTCTTGAAAGAGGATAAGACACATGAGGTATGCCATGTGCTTTCCGTTTTTAGATTTTAAAGGGGTAATGGGTCAATGCTCTTGCTATTGGAAGTGAAGACTCGACGGATAGTACATCTACTCACCGTGTTAATCCCCCTTGTGTTTAGTAGCATATAACATTTTTCTAGAAATCCTGGGAATATGGGAAAGTAATTCTATAGTGAATAATTGATTAAATGGTGTTACCCAATGGGGATGGTGATATTGGAACATAATGATGATGTTATAATTTTTGAAGGAACAGTTGATGTTGGGTGTGATGCTAAGAAAATTTTTATATGGAAATTTTCATGGTTAATTAATTTTTAACGAATTAATTAACGTTCACAGGAACTGATAAAAAGGGAATGAAGTAATCTAATAAATCTCTTTAAATGGTTGTGTTCTTATACGATACCTAGTCTTAGAAGTGGAAGCCCGGAGTCTGGGAGACGTTAGCTATAGTTGTGTCTAAGACTGTAATTCCCATAGTGTGGTTGTGAGATATAATATATCATGTACTTTTTGTGTTTCTATATGATACTCCACCCAGTCGGAAAGTGAAACTGACACCCCAAGAATTCTGATCCCAAGGGGGTGTTTTCCCCAACATTATGGTGGGAGGATGAATGGATGACTACCCCATTTAGCCCCGCTCTCTTATATTGGTAGTTACTTGTGCTGATAGGAACATTGGTTATTTTTCCCCATATATGTGTGTAGGGGCATGTAATGGCTTTTTTTATTAACACATATATATTCTAGATATAGTGTCACGACCCGTCCTCGGGGCCCGTGCCGTGACTACCCCAAGCCCGCCTTCCATAGGCCAGGGGCTGGCGACTAGCACCAAGGCGTAAATCCCAGAAAAAGGGAAGGCATTGCCTTTGTAAAATAAACAAGCACCACAGAGTAAGCAAGAGGAAAGTAAACACTAAGTAAAAACAGAGTACAACTGAAAGTGCGGAAAAGTAAATGGGCCAGTATACAAACCCAAACTGAAAGTAAAGTACAACTTGAAAGGGAAAACAACAACTGTAAAGTAAAAGCCGCTACACCGAGCTGTCCACTGGAAATCCCTCCTGAAGGGTGGGTACAGATAGCTCCACTACTCATCGGGTCCCGCCGTCCGCTCCTGAGCACGTCCCGCCCAGTGGTCCACCTCCAGGTACTGTCCTGCTCTACAAGCCTCAGCCAAGATCAACGCTGTCCATCGTCTGCAACCAACACAACGTAGTGCGGGCATAGCCCGTGCAGGGGTGAGTATAAGCTACTCAGTAGGGACCCCGAGACCCCCGAAGGTCTCCAAAAAATCCACAAAGGATAAACCACGAAGGAAGATACAATCACGAAGTAACAACCGACACTGCTTAGGTATATGCCCATACATATACCTAAGTCATCAATTCCAATACGCTCCAACCTCCGATCCTGAGTACAACTCAGTCCACACAGGAAAGTATACGTATTCCACACAGGAAAGCAAAACGAAATCCACACAGGATAGCACAACACAATCCACACAGGAAAGTAACAGGATTCAGCACACACAGGTATACTTCTTCAAAGGAAGATAAAGATGATCTCTGATCCATCTAAGTCGTCGGACCCACGAAGGATCGATAGGTAACTAACCCCCGCAAAAGACCCACACAGGATCGGGCCCACACAGGACCTGTAGGCGCTGGTTCACATAGGACCGCTGAGCGCAAAGACCCACACAGGATCGGACCCACACAGGATCGGGCCCACATAGGACCTGTAGCACTGATCCACGTAGGATCGCTGAGTGTTGTAGTCGTCGTCAAATCCACACAGGATCTCTGTACTGTCGTCGTCGCAGTCACAGTAGCAATAGTAGTAGCAGTAGCAGTAACAGTCGCAGCCAGCACTAGGGTTCCCGCACACAGCAAGCTCATTCGGGAGGGTCCACTCCACGAGCTGAGAGGCTGATACATCAACTGTCACACAGTCCAGAGTTGATGCATCCAAAAGTTCCGTATCGTCAACAGGAACTCAACGCAACAGACGGCCCGTCGATCGGACGCCTGGTCTGAGAGTTATTGGCTTTTTCGTCCCAGGGGCCCGGTTGGTTTTTAAGGCAAAACCAACCCGACCGTACTCCACCTACGTCCAAACCTCGGGCAAAGTATGCCAAAAGATCCGTCTCACTTAGAGGAATTCAACGAAACAGACGACGCGTCAATCGGACACCCGGTCTGTTAGTTATTGGACTTTCCATCTCACACCCACCCTGGGAAACTTCTCAGGAGGTCACCCATTCTGATCACTACTCTAGGCCAAGCACGCTTAACTACGGAGTTTTAACCATTTAGGCTCCCGAAAAGGAAGGTACACCTTGAGTATAGTATACCGAAACGACCGTCTCGATCCAAGGATCGTGTTGCCGCTGACAGCGCGTCGTTCGGAGGCCCGAAGCTCAAGTTATGAGCATTTGAACGAAATCGGTTCGAAAACGGGGGGTCCAAGTCCGGGCCGACCCGGCCCGGCCGGCGGCGCGGCGCGGCCAGGCACGACGGCGCGGCCCGGCCGGCGGCGGCACGGCCTAGGCGCCGCTCGGGTGCCACGCGCGGGGGGCATGGCCCCCGCCCCTCTTCGCTGGCGGCGCGGCTGAAAGCCGCGCCTTTGGAGAAACCGACCCCCCTCGTGGGGGCCTGCCTTTGAGAAAAATGGGTGGCCGCCTGCCCCCCTTTATGAAACCGGCCCCCCTTTATTATGGGGGCCAAAATAACTGCCCGGGGGAATTTAATTCCCCCGGTTTTGCACAGTCCCGGCCGGCCCGACCTGGCCGGCCGACTTCCTCTCAACAGGACCGGCATGGGCCAGTCCTCTTCCTTTTTCCGGCACCGGCGGCCCAGTTGGCCGCCAGTCATCACGTCCCGCCGCAGCCCGGAACCGGCCGCGGCCTTCGTCGTCCGACACGGTGCGTCGGCACCGTTCCCTTCCGCCGCGGCCCCGCTCCGGCCGCGGCGCCTTCAGTTTCCTTCGACGCGGCGCGATGGCATCGCGTTCTTGATAAAATTTCCGTGGCACGGCGCGACGGCGCCGCGCAATTATAGCCTTGTGATTCCCGCGTGGTGCGACGGCACCACGCCATCTCGTTCATCCGCAAGGAAATAATAAAATTCAAGAACAAGGGAGGGGGGATTCGGCCATGTTTGTGCGGTCAAGCCCCCTCACTCTCGTTAGATGATAAATGATAAATATTTATTCTCACGTTTGTCATGCTAGAACCAAGAACGAGAATAAATAAATAATCAACAACAACCCCTAGCTTGGTTTCAAGTACGATGATCGTCAACGACCCGCGGAAGACGAGCGTCACGGTGGTCGGCGTCACGGAAGAAGGACGTCGATGTCGTGAAGCGAGGATTCGATGATCTTTGACGACGATGTCGTCGCGGGAAATCGTCGTGGAAGAGATGACGCGGAAGAAGACGTCGTCGGTATCGCGGGTATGACGTCACGGAAGATGGTTCCCGAGAACGTGGCGTTCTTCGTCGATGTCCGAATGTTCTTCGCGTTCTTCGTCAAAGTTTGAAGAAGAAGAAGAAGGACCTCTCCAATCCTCTCAAGAGCAAAGGAAACCAACCCAAAATAATAAAATAAGCTTAAGCTTATTTTATTACACAACCTTACTCTTAGAATTTCAATGGTTTGAAATTCAAATTAACCCTCCTCAATTAATTAAACCAAGTTGTCAAACATTAATTGAAATGGGTCAAAGGGGTGTTTTTGAGAGAAGTTGAAGAGTTGGGGTTCGTGTGGGCCCCACCACACTTAATCCTCCCAAGGGAGGTTAAGTGGTTGTGGGTCCCACCCCTAACTCCCTTTGGGAGGTTTAAAAAAAACAACAAGTTAAAATAAAAATTTGTATCCCACAATTTTTATTTAACTTATTCTAAACTCCCAAAAACTAACTCTCAACCCGAAATAAACGCAACCTCAGAAAAGGTCTCCTTAAGCGAATATCGGCACTGCCAGTTCATCGGTGCCCTCGGAAGTTGATTCTGGGCACCAGTTCAAAAGTTAGAAATTCCTGATCGTTCGTTCATTGAACGTACCCGAGCCAAACTTCGGAAAATGATTCCGGGCACTCCGGGCCTCAGAATCAGGTGTCGTCAGAAACCGCGCTCTTGTAAAATTACAAAGAAAATTAAGAAAAAATTAACCTTGAATTTTACGGGTCTTTACATATAGTTTTTATGTACTACTATAGGTGTAACGTGTGTAGGTTGTGATGGCGTGAGGGTCCTTACTCGGTGTATGAGCTATAATGGCTTGTGGTATAATACCCAACGAATGATAAATGTTATGTGAGCTGTGGTGGCTCCTGGAAACTACCTGGTTACATTTGGTTGTGAGGATGGTGTGTTGATTCAACCATGTGTCTGTGGGCAAGCCTTTGTGGAGCACGAGGTGCATATTGCGGCGCTTCACCCAGGTTTCTGTGGGCACGCCTTTTTGGAGAGAGATGCTTACGACGTGTGACATTGGGGAAAAGTGTCAAACCAGTGGGGAAGTAGAAGAATGGTAACCATGATATTGTTTATTATATGATATATAATTATATGCGTTACTTGGTGAGGGTATCCATGGTGAGGTTAGGAACATAGTATACCTGTTTTGGTGATGAGTTAGTTTCACTTGTTGTTCATTGTTCTTTAGCATGCTCTCATTACTTTTGCACGAGAGGATTTGGGGAAGATCATAGTGAGTTTACTATTATACTCACCCTGTGTATATATAAAATGTGTTTCTGGTCACATGTAGTAGGTTGGAGATCAAGCTGGTTTCAAATATCTTGGAGTTGTAGGAGCTATTTAGGCTTGTGGTTGCGGCTGTTTTTACTTTATTTTGGGTACTAGTATTTTATCCCTTCCAGTTGTTGTACTTTTCCATGACATTGCATATATGAACATGGGTTCCTTTTATCATCCAATTCTGAGATGGATTTGATTTGTGTCTATCTGATCTCTCTCTTCCGCATGTGTTCTCTTAGATGGTAATGCCTCCCATTTGTGTGTTTATTATACACTCGGTGCTATTTGCCATCTCGGGGCCTACATGTGGTAGGACTCTGGGGTCATTATATCCATTTTCAACTTACTGACCCAGGAGTGGAACAATTTGTGGGCAGCGGGTCGTGACACACCCATGGCATTTTTGAAAACAATTTATGTTCACCCACATTTTTCACTAAAAATGAAACACCAAACAAAATATTGAAGAATTAAAGGTTAATTTTAGACTAAACTCAATCAAAATAACGCAGGAAAAGATTCATTGAAGTATTTAGTCTTAACATTATGGTCATTGTAATTTGAAAACATCAATTTTATCTAAATCATTGTAATTAATTTTACTAACATTCACTAATATTTTAATCAAAACAAATTTGAAATTATTAAAAAATTTGAATTATTATGATTAAAAATAAGGAAATCATTTTTTCAAATTACTAATATATTAGTGGTTGAAATTTAGGTAAATTTAATCTCACCGTTTAGTTGGTAGTGAAAGCATGTAATGTAAATATAGTCAAAAAATTTCTATGTTTTTATATCCAATTTCAATGTAAATCGGTTATAATGATATATATTTTAATAATTGATAAAATTATTATCTAATTTTAATTTTTAAATAATTTTCAATATAATATAACCTTTTCATTAAATTATATCTTAATATAGCTTGGAATTAAAATTAGTAATTTTTAAAATATCATTAAAAAATGAAACCTTATAGAAAAATAGAAAAAAATTATCCAAACGTAATAATTATGTTTCTATTCCAAATTTTAATATTATTTTTAAATTAAAAATATATAAAATTTAGATATATATATATATATATAAGTGTTTATCCATAAAAAGGAATAAAAACAAAATTTATAAAAAAATATAGGTTTTTATGCATTAAATTATATTTATTATTATTTTATGTATATCAAATCTATTAGTTGTATATAAAAAATCAATAATAGAATATATAACATATAAATAACATTAATATGACTCAAAAATTATAATTAATTTAATATATTAAGTTAAAAAAATTTGTGACAACAATAATATATTCCTTTATATTCAATTGGTTTTCATATTCATTTTTAATTAATTGTTAACCTAAGAAATCCTCTTATATTTGGGTAACCCATATAATTTAATTAAATATTTTATACTATTAATAATGACTAATTTAATGGAAATTTGATATCTTATTATATTAAATAATATAATTTTCAGGATTTACACAAATTTGGTGAAACTCAATCCTGCGTGTTTTGTGAGCCATTGAGGAATATTTTGTTTGTGTTTAACACATGAAAACCTCAGCGATCTTTGTAAATAATGCTAAAAACTATGTATATTGTAGTGTACAATTAACATGGTGTTGGGTTTAACGGAAGGCAAACATAATGATTTAATATTAAATAAACTATTTTTAGTGTTGCATGAAATGAAATGTTTTAACAAGGTTAAATTGATTGAAAAAATAATAATTCTCAAAATCATAGGTTGTTACATTCTTCAACCAATATTGTTTAAATTCTCCCTCGATATTAATTGAGGATATACAAGGTTTAATTCTTAAATGATCCTTAAAAATAATCTGACATCATAGATATGAAAATTTAAAATTCCTTTAAAAAAGAAACTTCTAGACATAATGGTTACCTAGAGTTACAAATAATGAGGTATACATGTTGGAGAGAATATATTTCAAGTGAAAAATAAATATTGAAGAAAAATATGAATATATACATATATATTAGGGTTAAAGGGAACCTCTTCATGAGATATTTAACAACCACAAAGCCATAAATCTATGGTGATCTAAAGGACCATCTAATTCATCATAAAAGAAGAAACAATGAAAACAATTTTTTATTTCATGATTCCTTCTATATAGATAATATATTTAATTGATTACGATAGTTTATTTTATTCAATTTATTAAAAAACATCAACCTTTGGGTCTTCTTTTATATATTTCCACCTAATCCATTGCCCTAAGAAATAAATGACATATATTTTTATTCCTGAAGAAAAAAAGATCAATAAATCTTTGATAAGTTATCCCATCTATCATTAGATAAAAAAATAGGACATCCAATATGAATATGTCCTAATGTGGTGATATAATACAATAATATCCAAAACATTATTCTATGTTTGGCTTACTCTTTCACTAATTCATTGCCCTTATATCCTTTCTAAAATATAATTCATCCATTAGTAATTAAGTATGATCTAATCTTATAAAAATAATATATTAGAAATTTGTGTTCGTCCATGTATCTATATAATAGTAAATGTGATATTATTAATATAAAATCCATATAGAGGGATAAAATCAAATGAAACATGAATAAATATGCTCAAAAATATTTTTATAGGGATTATTCAAACAAAATAAAAAATGAACATCCCAACATAGGGAAAATAGATAAGTGATCCCCTAATTTAAATTATTTACCTCATTCATTTTGATTAAGTAGCTTTACCCATTTCGTTTTACGTCAGATGTTGTAGTGTATTATTATACATATTATCCATTGGTTTAGTGAATTGATTCATATAATACTCAAACTATATGCACTTGAAACACTGATATATGGGTGGTTTATTCTATTAAACTTGTTGTCCACTCATTTCATTGAATTTACTCTTGTAATCACATATACAATCATTTTCTCAAAGGCCAGGCTTCCCACACATAAAAATAATTCTTGTTCCTTTCATGTACTATCCTATGTTCTCTTTTCTACCATTTTGGAATGAATGAGTTTGAAACATTTCATTCCCTCCTTTTTTTTGGAAAATCCCCTTTGAAATCCATCATTATCTTATTAAAAATCATGATATTGACATGTAACTCCAACATCCATTTAAACTTTTATTGCCCAAAACATATTCTAATTTTCAGTACTAAAACTGTTATGGACAATACCCTTGTTAGAATTGTTTTTATGACACTAAAGAGCCTATAAATTTTACTATGGGTTCGATTATAATACCCAAATCATACCATTCTTTTCTTTTGAAATTAGCCTCGTAGGTATGGTTATATTCCTCACCCCTTTTATTCAACTAAAGGAACACATTTTACATCATTGTATGAAGAACACGAGGTTAGTAGTTTTTGAATAATAATTTCATGAACTCATCCCACTCCATGGATTATATTTCATATTTCTTCCAGATATTTTTATTAGAGTCCACCACTACTCTTCTTCACTATTTATTGAATAAATGACCATAATACATTTTTATGTTTCAAAATTTAGTGAATTGGTAATATATTATTATTATTAATGGTCTAGTGTCCACAAAAAAGTGGATTGGTAGACTCGTTGAATAAAGGTGGGTGATTCCTCCATAAGGACACCACACCATTTTGTTCCCCCTTTTTCTCATTTGGAATCTCATTATGATTTTCATCTAGAGAATGATATGAGAATATTGTGATGAAGTTTTTTATTCCATCAACTATATCATTCAGATAATTAGTAGACCAACAATTACATTGTCCTTTGTGATCAAAATTATCACAATCCCTTTGTGATCTATTGACATTAACCAAAACCGTAGAGTAAGAAACAGTTATCTTATTGAGGATTGTCATGAAAAGTTACATATAAGATTTACAAATTATGACCCATTAATTAATCCATTGATACTTAGGTTTATTCTAGGTTTTTCATAGGAAACCTATTTTTATATATTTCTTGAGGGATCATGATGATTTTTTGTATTCCCAACATATATCACCTAGGATTTTAAAACTAGTGGTACTGTAAGGCCCGTTATCATGTACTATATTATCTCATGTCATCCTCAGACCACATGATTTAGTTGATACCCCTAGTTTAATCTATTCTAGGGCCACATACCAATGTTGTATACAGATAGGTATGTATTTTTAGTAATCCACTCACTCTACCCTTTAACAAATTTAAAGGAAACGTTCCAAAATGTTGAATCATTCTTATACATAGATTTAGAGACATCCATAGAAATATCATTATAAATATACATAAGCATCTAACTATATTTTTAATATTAGTTACTATATTATAACTATACAATTTTTTTGATACCAACTATAGTGAACCTTGATTTCCATAAATTAACATTACATAACATTTTAAGAATATATGAATCATTATACAAATATATTCCCAAAAAATATTTCATTCTTGTTCCATTAGAACCATGGAAAAAAATATTCTAACTTAGTGAAAGATCATAAATGCTTCCACAAATATCTATGCCTTTGTGATTATTAGTAAAAATCATTCTCCGTAATCTATTGAATGGAAACATAAGAAAGGGTTGAAAATAAATGATAAGTAAGGGTAAATAATTGATATTCATATACATATAAATAAAATTAGGGTATAATAATGTGATCATGATCATTATATGACCATACCTTAATGCTCAAAGATCACAAACATGAATCATGGAATAAATATTTATTGTTCATAATTCATTAATCATAAAGAAATCAAGAGCATAAGTTATGAAAGCACAATCTAGGAATAATAACTAGAATGGTGGAATACAAATCAATGTATAACATAGTGATCATTTATATATAGAAATTGGTTGACATATTAAGTTATGGACATGATATTATTCCCAATAAAAGAATTATGGACATAAAACTAGGTCAATTATATATATTGTAAAAATGAAATAAGGATAACACATAACATTGTGAACATATGATCAGGTTCACTCATAAGACTTTGAACATATGAGTTTGTTCACTAATAACATTGTGAGAATTTATTCAGGATCCAATATAAATATAGTAACATGAAACATACTCTATTCATAATATTGTGATCATATAATCTAGTTCACACATAACATTTATACTCATGAGTATCCAATCATTACCCAATGCATTGGAGGGAGATAGTGGTCCCATCCATCACATAATAAATAAATACATATATGTTACAGAAAACATTAATCATATCATGATGCACGAATGACATGGGTTTTATAAATATCAAATAATCACCCAGGAACAGAAATTTGTTTCATTAACATTTCATCACAAGATGACCTATGGAAATTTGATATGATTCATAACAATTTTAAAAAATAATAACCCATGAAATGAATCATGAATCATAAATATATATAATGTGAAATAAAAAGGGGCATCGTAAAAATATTTCCCTTGAAATAGAAATGGTCATCATAAACATAATTCCATCATAACACAGACTATTCATGAATAGATATGAATGTAACCTTTGGATCCTTTCCAATAAAGGAATGTGTAACACTAGCAGATGTCATATTTGATGGAATATTACTTGGAATGATATTTTGAAATAATTTATTGAATAAAATAAACTTTCTCCTACAAAAAAGTCTCATTAAAACATCAAAAAATTTGAAAACCATTTTTTAGGAACATGAACACTAATACTTATAAATAAATCATTGTAAACCATTTGAAAGACTTTTTCTTTGAGAACATATAAATATAGATTGAAAACATTATTAAAACCATTTCTCTAAAAATACAATAAAAACATATAAATATGGCTTGAAAATAATTTGAAATCCAATTTCCTAGAAAACCAAAAAAGTATGATGAAATAATTTTGAAAACCATTTTCTTAGAAAATATCATTAAAGAAAATCAAGAAAAAATTATTTTAAACAATAATAGGATTCTTCATAGAAATTATGGCCTTTAATTTCTTACATTTCATACATGTCATGATGAATAATTCTTTTGCATTGTAAAAATGATTGAAAAAGTGAGTTGTATAGAAGGATGAAAGAAGATTAATGTGAACATATTGTGAAAATACAAAAAATGTCAGAAATATATTTTAATAATTATTTTAGAATCATTTATTATTCATATATACATTTATTTGAATGCATGGTTATGAAGGAAAAAATATTTCTGAAAAAAGCGAGTTAAATATTAGGATTTCATAAATAATCATTTCTAACTATATTATGTACCAAAGAGTATTAACTTTTTACTAGTTTATGAATATATAACTATATACTAGATGTTAATAAGATTCCTGAATTTTCTTGAGATATATGTATCTTAATATTTCATCGAAGGAAGCATAAACATAGACGATCTCAAAAATCAGTGAGGCTCTATTAATAAACTCTTAACACTCAGTAACTTTTAACCAAAAACCCCATATATAAAATTGAAATTACATATATCTTAAAATATTCTAAAAATAAGAAGATACATGATATAACATATGAAATGAATTTTATACACCCAATGGAATAATATAGGTGAAAACCATTTCATCAGTAGCAGACAAATTTATTTTACCTATTGGTAACTTTTAAAACATATATAAAATAAAATAAAATTCATAAAATCGACATTTAATTACATATTAATATAATTATATGAATCATATAATATATACATGGGTAGTATACACACCACTCATAAGTAATGGGTGGTGAATAAAACATGTATTTCACGGAAATTAAAAGTGATTGGAAATCCACTTTACTTATATCTTGACTCTCATCGTACTTGTAACACCCCGATATTTTATGAGATATATTATTTTTAATTTCGTTGATGTCTTCTATTATATGCTACACCAGGATTAGCTTGTACTATACACAACACCGTATTAGCTTGCAGTATATGCAACACTATTCTTGGCTCGTGTTACACAAAAAATCAAGTTTGTTTTGTGGAAATTATTCTACGCAATATTAAGTATAGATTTTGTTTACTGTATAAATGAAATAAGTTTTGATTATGTTATTGGAAACACCAAATAGAGCTTTCACTACACGCATCCCTAACATGGCTTGCATTACACACAATCAAGACCTTCTTCGATAGCGTGTGTAGTATAGAATACCAAGTTTCACTAAATGATATATTATTATAAAATTTTTATGAACTAGCCGTTTTGAATCGTAATACCCACTTTATTGAATTTTATAAATTTTATCTTTAAAATGGACTTATGTTTTGGATTCGGAATATCGAATTTAACCTAGGGTGATTTTTTGGTATTTTTCTAAAAACATTCAATTTTTGATGAATATTGAAAACACTAGGTTACTATTTAAAAACCTACTTTTTATTTAAATAAATAATTATTTTATTTCAATATATTTTATGTCAAAATTGATACATAATACCTATATAAGTTCAATTTAATTCATTTGAGTCATTTTATATATATAAAAATTTTATTGAACTTTTAACCGTCTTTAACCCACTTCCTAGGAGAATTTGAAAGATTACATAAAAATTAATTTTACCGCTTCTGTGAGTGGAATTTCAAAAATCCAAGATACACTGTTAATATCAAGGACTAAAATGTGGTTCAATAAGATAAAAATAATTTTTGGGGAATAGTAACTTTTTACTTTTATTTACCACGGTTAAAAGTAAATAGGGTAATTAATGATTAAAATGAAATTATTATTACCCTAACACATGTACTAATTCTATTGGATAAGTTTAATTCGACCAAAAAAACCTTAGGAATAAAATATTACCCTTTATGTCCACTTGGATTAGATTTGGACACTTATTATTATTTTATTTAAAGAAGAGTTAAAATAGTTAAAATCAATGTTTAATATCTAAAACATTTTTAATATAGGGTTATACATAAGATAAATTCGACTATAAATATTAATTAGAAATATGAAAATATATCCTACATAATGGTAGTTTATTTATAATTTTTATACATTAAATAATTTAATTTATTTATTAGACAATGATGATGCAGTAATTACCTTATTAATGAAATATTAACATAATTGATGTTATAAATACACAAATAAATGAAATTTTAGACTTTTTATGAATTACACTAATTTTATAGGTAAATATGACATGTTATTATTGATTAAATTAACTTTTTTGAACTAATCATGTTCTTATGATTTTTACAATAATCAATTACAAAATAGTGACAAAATTGACATAAAATAGTTTTTAAAACAAATATTATATTATTAATTGTCATTATATTCTTAAAAATATATGGTTCACCCAAATTACTTAGATAAGGTTATATATATTAATAATTAACCACTTCGGGTTCGTTTGGCTTGTTATAGTATGTTTATTAACCATATAGTGTAAGAAAACAAGAAGACATGGTAATAGTTATATTATTTAACTTAGAGTTAAATCTAAATGAAAAGGTTAAAATATTAACCTAAACTTGTATAAAACCTATTTGTTGAGAGTATTTCGACCCATCCCCACTTTAGCTTCTAAATAAATCAATTTTGATCTATTATAAACCGAAAATGACTTTATTATAAAATAATATTTTATGTTTTTCCAAAGGTTCCCCTCTCCTCCCTTATAAAAAGGGAACCCATTCCCCCTTCACTTCACACCCTTTTGAGACATGAATCTCGGCCAACCCCTACCAATTCCTCTTATAAACCTCTCTAGTAATATCATTGTGGTTCTAGTCATCTCCAAATACCAACTCTAGTGCCCTAAGAAGAAGTTTAAAGGAGGTGCGTTAAGGAACATGTAATCTCTTCTACAAACTATTTCAAGTTTCTTTCTTCTTCTACTTCCTCTTCCTTAGTTGTTTCTTTATAAAGTAATAACATAAGTATTACCTATATACTGAAATGTTATTATAAATATTAAACAACACTATTTCACCTTCTATCCATCCTATGGAAAACGAAATCATCGCGCGTGCGTACGTACAAAATATCGTCTCCACGCAATGGTGTAATCAGTTTTTCCACCACCAGCTTACTAGGATTAGTATAATGGTGTAAAGAATAACTCTATATAATTATTATAACATCATACGGATTCTAATATATTATATCCTCCACTAAAATTCCATTCAATAAATATGTGAATGATATCAACGCTCGTGCGTACGCTTGGATCACCATCTCCACAACGCGATGAGATTCATTTTCCATGTTAACAATTCAAGAATGATTATAAAGTATATATAATAGGTAATCATGAAATATATGACATAATAATTATAATTTGTTTATGTATATATATATATGTATTTGATATACTTAATTCCATTCAATTAAATAAGGAAATGAAAAACAGTGTTCATGCGTACATACAGCCTACCGTCTCTATGAACGATATATTTATTTACATTTATCGATCAATTATAAATATGTATATTATGAATATATATTATATATAAATCATCTTTAATATTATGGAATTAAGTAATCATGATCTATGTAATCATATTAATAATTACAATTCAAAACACAAATGATAAATGAAATGATTTTACCCAAAATGATGCTTTAACATGGAATTGACAAATGAACGGATAATATAAAGTCTTAAGTGAATAATATATGATATCATAAATATTATTATGGTTATTCTACAAGTTAATAATATGTTTGAAACCACTATAAAGGAGGTTCGGATACATATGAAGCATATCAGACATTAGGTAATGGATAATTATTCTAATCTCATTCTAATGTGAGATTGATTATTCGTAAGTATTTACTGGGGTTATGTTTATTATCCATGCCCATATGTTCTCAAAATGCTTTCATAAAATTTTAACATTTCTTAAATGTATGTTTAAAGTCATTTTACCATTTTTTTACTTTTTCCACATTGTTTGTAAGGAATCTTTTTATTGTTTTCCATTCGAGGTACTTTTTGACTTTTCTAGAAAAAGTACGAGAAGAATGTTTTTTTAAATTATATGGAATTGATATATTTTTACGGTTTCATAACAACTTATTTTCATGAAGATTACTCTACAATATTTAATTAATATTTTCAACAAAATCCTTTTCTTTTATAATTTCATGGCATTTTGTGAGAAGAAAATGATTTTGAATAAGAATGGATATTTTCCACAAGAATTCATTTCTAGTGTTTTATCAAAACCATTTTCCATATAAGATGGAATTATTCCATATGTGTATGTTTTAATTATAATATCTCTATGATTTACATGGTTTCACTTTTCTTATGATGAAATTATATCCATTTTTTTGTATGGATTATGTTTTGACAGGATGATGTTTATGAAACCCATTTTATACATTGGGTAATGATGAATGACTTATGTTCATGTTGTGTCACTAGTAAGAACGATTTAATTATTATATGGGTGGGACCTATATCTCCCTCTAATTAATTGGGTAAAGATTTATATCTCATGAGATAGACATGGCTGGAATGGTAAGTTAATTTGGTTCAGTGTTACAGAACTGAAATGAGGAGTGAACTCGATTAAGAAAGGGACTTTGTCCACTAAGATGGTCTTGGCAGAAATGCCTTGGCTAGTATGGAAATAATATCATGTGCTTAATGGTTTTACACAATTAAATGTTTTATTCCCATTCTATTGTATCATTATTAATATTCCTTTGTGACCTATTCCTTACGTACTACCAAGATTTATTTCACAACTCAAGATTTTGATGTGTAAACTTTATATTCATGTTTTGAAGTTCAAATGTTTATTGTTTGTTTTATTTTCTTCATTCATAACCTTACTGAGGATTTAAGCTCACCCTTTATATGTTTTCTTTTCCCCAGGATATAAAAAATGGTTTTAGGTAAGAAAAAAAGGGGAAGATCTTTATGGGAGATGTTGAATATCTTTCACCATGATTAGAAGATTATTTTCTGAGTTTCCAAAGACACTAAACCATTACGGTCCTTGTGTGTTTGTTTTTGTTATGTATTAAGTATACCAAAAAATTAATGTAATGTCCATGTACATCAAGATTTTGGTCTCTACATTTGGTATCAGAGGAATGGTTTAGTTAACCTTTGGAAACCAGGATACAAAAATTTTAGTGAGATCCCTAGAGATATTTATAAGGTATGTCTAGGTATGTCACTAAGGTTAAGTAGAAGTATAGGTTATAGTCCTAGAATTACGGTAACAATATTTGAATTAACCCTAAGATGTTATATATTGATGGTACTCCCACTTAATTATGTTGTTTTACCTAGTATGATTTTTTCTACTCACACTATTCTTTTTGGGTTTTAGATGGTGGCTGGATCCCAAAAGAAGCGTGTTGATCAAAGTAATGGACAATGAAATGATTATCCCCATGAACAAACTAATTTTATGGGATACAGAGTGAAAAATATTATTGCTATAAATACACAAGATATGAATCATTCTGGACTTCCAAATGAGCAGAGAAGGGAACAATATTCTATTGAGTCATTCATAAGGCAACACCCACCTTCTTTCATTGGGTCTTCTGATCCACTTGTTGCTGAAAAATGGATCAATACCATTGAAAAGATATTTTCCATACTTTTCTGTTCGGAACATGAGAAATTAATTCTGGCTATTTACCGTTTAGAAGGTGAATCAGATCAATGGTGGACTCTATTTAATAATACGAGTCCCCGAGAGGAAATTTAATCTATGGAATGGGATAAGTTCAAGAACTTATTTTTCAATAAGTACCTCCCTCATATTCTTCGAAAAAAGATGGAAAAGGATTTCCATGAACTTAAGAAAAAGGATGATGAATTTGTTGGTATAAATGAAGCGAATTTTACAAGGCTAGCAAGGTATGAAACTGGTTCTATCATCCAACCTGAAAGTAACGTTGATCGATTTTTCAGTGGCTTAAATACAAGTATTTGAAGGGTATTAGCTGTAAGGGACTTCAGTAGCAATGAATAAATTGTGTGTTGTGCTATAAAGGTTGAAATGGAAGTTGGTGTTACATATCCATCTCATGGTTTTGACAAGAAATGAAAGATAGAGTTCAAGGAGACATATCAGAACAATGGTGAAAATAATATGAATGTTTCTTTATGCTCAATGTGTGGAAAGAAGCATGGTGGATATTTTCTAAAAGTTACTAGAAAATGATTCAAGCGTGGAAAATAATGTCATAGAGTAGGTGAGTGCCGAAGTAATGGGAAAAAGTATTCTAATGATGTGAATAGAGAAAAGACTACATAGAACGCTCAACCAACACATCAATTCTTCAAATGCAAGGAAATGGGGGATTATGCTAATCAATGCCCTAATCCAAGGGTTAATGATGATCAATGTGAGAAACCAATTAAGGAAAAGGATAAAGGGATGTCACATGCGATCACTATTTGTGATGTTGAGTATGAAAATGGTGTTGCATAATGATTAAGTGTTTATGTAATGGGATTTCAAAATAGTTTCATGGAATATCATTTATGGCATTATGGAATTTTGGAACAACAATGTATTGGTTTTCAATAATCATATGGTACTGGTAACCATGAAAAGTGATTGAAATATTATTTTAAATAAGATTATATGCACATAATGAAGAAATAAAGAAAAAATGAAATGATCTCATGACTGATATAAGGACAAAGTTATATCATGGTTTGAGTATATAGAAATTTTTGGAATTTTGGTATGTGGAAAGGGTTATCTTTTGACAGCATTCATGTTTTCACTAAGGTACAATGGGTACTCATTTTTCAAGAGAATACATGATTAAGGTATTCAAATGTTTGTAATGTGACCAACAAGATATATCGTATGATATATGTGGTATAAATGATGGTATTCACATGCTCGGCAAATGACATTTCTAGTAATCGTTTTCTTTATACTATAAGATTGGATAGAAGTATTTTAGATAAGCCTAAAGATTAGAATGGATTATATCGGACATAAGTTGGTATTGTTTAAGGATATAACTTTTTTCAATATTATTGATGTGATGTTATAATAATGTAGTTTTAAAAAAAGGACAACCTGCAGGATGGGCGACAACCCGTTGCGTTAGACAAGGCTGTGGGAATCGAACCCACAACCAAAGTGAGACATTCCTTTATCGCCTACCCCTGGCCGACAAAAAGTCCCTGGTTAGTAGAATGTAGTTTTATTATATTAAGAAATGTTATATATGAAGTATAAGTCCATTTTAGGAACCATATATGATTGACCTCACTATAGATGGACATATGTATTTTTGATAACTTTTTCTAACCTATTGTTTCAAAAAGAAGGAATGACCCATCATTCTATCACATGATCTAATAACACTTCATGAATGAAAAAAATCAATTTCATTTATTTAAGATATGAAGTGGGAATTGTCCATGGAACAACCAATGATGATATTATACCAAAATCAAGAATGTATTTCTTCTAATTCCAATTTCTTATACTTAAGGGAAATGATCTTGAAATCCAAAAAAGTTTTCCATGTGACATTATATCAGATGAATTAGATGGTACCATAGATTATCAAAAAATTATGGCTTTGTGATTGTTGGCTTTTTCATAGCCATGTCCTCTACCACTCCTCATCAGAAGTTGATGGTTATATTTCTCTTCCATATCCATATTTTCACCTATGTTGTCATATGTGGAAACCTGGTGATGGGTTAATTTGGGTGACTCTTATGATTCTAACATCCCTTTTTAAAATTAAGTTTAAGTATTCTTTTTTACAATGTGGGTTTATATGAAAGAAACTTTCAAGTAGTAAAGAATTTATTACCCTGACGAATTTTGAGGCAGATATTACTTTTAAGGGGGGTAGAATGTAACACCCTGAGATTTTATGAGTTATATTATTTTTAATTTCTTTGATGTCTTCTATTATACATTATACCAAGATTAGCTTGTGCTATACGCAACACCGTATTATCTTTCAGTATATGCAACACTATTTTCGGTTCGTGTTACACACAAATTCATGTTCATTTTGTGGAAATTATTCTACGCAACATTACGTATATATTTTTCGTAATGTATAAATGAAATAAGTTTTAATTATGTAATACGGAACACCAAACAGAGCTTTCACTACATGCAGCCCTGACATGGCTTGCATTACACACAATCAAGACCTTCTTCGAAAGCGTGTGTAGTACGCAATATCAAGTTTTACTAAACGAGATATTATTATAATATTATTAAGAACTAGCCATTATGAATAGTAATACCCACTCTTTGAAATTTTATAAATTTTATCATTCAAAATGGACTTCATTTTTGTACTCGGAATATCGAAATTATCCTAGGTTGAATTTTTGGTATTTTTCGGAAAACATTCAATTTTTTATGAATAATGAAAACACTATACTACTATTTAAAAACCAATTTTTAATTAAATAATTATTTATTTTATATCAATTTATTTTATGTCAAAATTGATACATAATACCTATATATGTTCAATGTAATTCATTTGAGTAATTATAGAAATATAAAAATTGTATTGATCTTTTCAACGTCTTTTACCCACCTCCTAGGAGAGTTTGAAAATTTACATAAAAAATAATTTTACCGCATATGTGAGTAGAATTTCGAAAATCTGAGAGACACGGTTAATATCAAGGAGTAAAATGTGGTTCAATAAGATAAAAATAATTTTTGGTGAATAGTAACTTTTTACTTTTATTTACCATGGTTAAAACTAAATAGGGTAATTAAGGGTAAAAATGATATTATTATTATCATAACACATGTCCTAATTCTATTAGATAAGTGTAATTCGACCAAAAATACCATTAGGAATAAAATATTACTCTTCAGGTCCACTTGGATTAGATTAGGACACTTATTATTATTTTATTTAAAGAAGAGTTAAAATAGTTAAAATCTGAGTTTAATAACTAAAACATTTTTAATATAGGGTTATACATAATATAAAGTCGACTATAAATAGTTATTAAAAATATAAAAATATTTCCTACATAATGGTATTTTATTTATAATTTTTATACATTAACTAATTTAATTTATTTTTGACATAATGATGATGCAGTAATTACCTTATTAATGAAATATTTACATAATTGATGTTATATAAACACAAGTAAATGTAATTTTAGACTTTTTATTAATTACAGTAATTTTATAGGATAATATGACATGTTAGTATTGATGAAATTAACTTTTTTCGAACTAATAATGTTGTAAATATTTTCAAAAAAATAAAATACTAAATACAAACAAAATTGACATAAAATAGATTTTAAAACAAATATTATATTATTAATTGTTATTATATTTAAAAAATATAAGGTTCGGCAAAATGACTTAAAAAAGGTTATATATATTAATAATTAACCACTTGGGGATGCTTTGGATTGTTATAGTATGTTTATTAACCATATAGTGTAAGAATACAAGAAGACATGGTAAAAGTTAAAATATTTAACATAGAGTTAAATCTAAATGATAAGGTTAAAATAGTATCCTAAACTTGCCTAAAACCTATCGGGTTGATAGGATTTAGACCCAAACCCACTTTATCTTAGAAATAAATCAATTTGGATCTATTATAAACCGAATATGACTTTATTATAAAATAATATTTTATGTTTTTTAAATACTGCCCCTCTCATCCCTTATAAAAAGGGCACCCCTTCCCTCTTCTCTTCACACCATTTTGAGCCTTGAAGCTCAGACAAACCCTACCAATTCCTCTTCTCAACCACTCTATTAATATCATAGAGGTTTTATTCTTCTCAAAATACCAACTATAGTGCCTGAAGAAGAAGTTTAAAGGAGGTGCGTCGAGGAAGAGGTAATCTCTTCTACCGTCTCTTTCAAGTTTCTTTCTTCTTATACATTCTCTTATTTAGTTGTTAAATTCTAAAGTAGTAACATTAGTATTAATTTTATACTGATATGTTATTATAAATATGAAACAAAACTATTTCACCTTATATCCATCCTACGGAAAATGAAATCACCCCACATGCATACGTACGGAATACCATCTCCACGCCATGGTGTAATCAGTTTTTCCACCACCACATTACTTGGATGGGTATAATGGTGGAAGGAATAACTATATATGATTATTATAACATCATAATTATTATAAGATACTATATCATCCACTCTAATTCCATTCAATAAATATGGGAACGATATCATCGCTCGTGCGTAAGTATGGATTACCATCTCCACGACGCGATGAGATTCATTTTCCATGTTAACAATTCAAGAATGATTATAAAGTATATATAATAGGTAATCATGAAATATATGAAATAATAATTCTACTGGATTTATGTATATATATATATTTCATATACTTAATTCCATTCAATTCAATAAGGATTCTTAAAACATCGTTCATGCGTACGTACGTCCTACCGTCTCCCTGAACGGTGTATTTCTTTCCATTTATCAATATATTATATATATTTATATTATGAAAATATATCATATATAAATGATGTTTTATATTCTCGAATTAATTATTCATGATCTATGTAATCATATTAATTATTACAAGTCAAAACACAGATGATAAACAAAACGATTTTACCCAAAACGCTTCTTTAACATGGAATTGACAAAAGAACGGATAATATAAAGTCATAAGTGAATTATATATGATATCATAAATATTATTATGGCTCTTTTAGAAGTTAATAATATTTTTAAACCCACTATACAGGAGGTTCAGATACATATGATGTGTATCGATCATAAGGTACTGGATAATTATTCCAATCTCTTTCTTATCCGAGAATGTTTATTCGTAAGTATTTATTGGGGTTATGTTTATTATCCATGTCCATATGTTCTAAAAATGTTTTCATAAAATAATTACATTTCTTCCATGTATGTTTAAAGTCATTTTTACCCATTTTTTAACTTTTTCCACATCTTATGGATGGAATCTTTTTTTTGTTTACCATATGATGAACTTTTTGAATTTTTCGGAAAATGTATGAGAAGAATTTTTTTTAACTTATACGTCATGAACAGATTTTTACGGTTTCATAACGCCTTAATTTCATTAAGATTACTCTACAAGATTTAAAGCATATTTTCAACAAAATCCCTTTATTTTAAAATTTCATGGCATTTTTTGAAAAGAAAATGAATTTGAAGAAGAAATGATATTTTCCTCAAGAATTCATTTCAAGTGTATTATCAAAACCTTTTTCCATATAATACAGAATTATTTAATATGTGTATGTTTCAAGTATAATTTGTATATGATTTACATGGTGTCACTTTTATTATGAGGAAATTATATCCATTTTTTGTATGGATTATGTTATGATGGGATGATGTTTATGAAACCCATTTTATACTTTGGGTAATGCTGAATGATTTATGTTCATGTAGTGGCACACGTAGGAATGATTTCATCACGAGATGGGTGAGACCTATATCTACCTCCAATGCATTGGTTAATGATTTATATATAATAAGATAGACATGGCTAGAATGGTTAGTTAATCCCGTTCAGTGTTACAGGACTGAAACGAGGAGTGAACTCGATTCAGAAATGGACTTTGTCCACCAAGATGGTCTTGGCAGTAACAATTTGGATACTATGGTAATCATATCATGTGCTTAATTGGTTTCCACAATTAAATGTTTTATTCCAGGGCTATTTCATCATGATTAATGTTCCTTTATGATTTATGCATTACGTACTACCATGATTTGTTTCACAACTCAATATTTTGATGTGTAAACTTTATATTCATGTTTTGAAGTTAAAATGTATATGTTTTGTATTATTTTCTCAATGATTACCCTTACAGAGCATTTGAGCTCACCTTTTTTATATTTTCTTTTCCCCAAGATATAAAAAATGTTTTAGGAAAGAAAATGAATGGGGAAGATCTTTATGGGAGATGTTGAAGATCTTTCACCACGATTAGAAGATTATGTTCTGAGTTTCCAAAACACTAAACTATTATGGTCCTTGTGTGTTTGTTTTTGTTATGTATTAAGTATTCCACAAAAGTAATTTAATTTCCATGTACGTCAAGCTATAGGTCTCTATATTACTCATACAAATGTAATATATAATAAATATGAAATTAAAATTTAATAAAATTGATAAGTAAATATCGTTAAATTTAATTCTAATAGTCATATAATGAATCCTTTAACATTATACACACCATTTAAAAGAAAGGTGTGGTTAACAAAGCATGTATCTCATGTATATAATATGTGAGATCAAATCCCTGTACCTTATCTATTGACTCTCATAATACTCCTAAAAACATCATATATAATAAATATAGATTTATTATAAATATATCAAGGAACTACATTAATATATATAATAACATATGTGGTTTGATTTTGACTTTATACTACCTGTTTGTTAATAATACCATGTAAACATTATGATTCACTCAATATTAACATTTTATTTCATGTGTCTTATTTTGATATATCTTTGGTCTGTATACATGTATAATGATATAAATAATATCAATCATGATATAAATAAAATTTACTTTTATTGTATGTGTATTATAATAGTGAATAGTACACAGACATATGCAATAGAATACACTGTTCCTGCAGATGGTAGGCTGTACATACTCATGAATATTGATTAAATTCAATTTTCATATCGAAATAACAAAGTTAAATGACAAATTTTTATATATATATAATTATTAAATTATTATTATTATGTCATATATATAATATATTTTCATTAAACACATATGTAACACATTACATTTTGTCTTTAAATGAATCAAATTGCTTTGAGTTGGTGGTAGTCTATACATACTCAAATGAAATTATTATATTTAAACCCTATTAAAAGTATAAATATATTGGTGGTGAAAGAATTAAAGAATAATAATGACCTAATAAATATTATAGAAAGAATTTATAAACATATTTTCCTTCAATGTTTCTATTATGAGTGTTTTTAATTTAAAAATATAAACATTCATCATTTAGTGCGGCCGTACATCATTGTACACATAAACATTATGTTTGTTACCCCTTATGTGGATGTGTGTCTTTGTGTTGGTGGAACCATTATAAGAACAAAAAACTATGATATTAAATATATTATTGTTTTCATACAATAATCAAATAAATATTATAGTGGGGGTAGTGAATGAAACAAAAGTAAATGAGCTTGAGAGAAGATGTTACATCTTAATCACGTAACTACATTTGTTTTCTTCCAAAAGGATCTATTGGACATATGTTTTCACAAGGTTACCCATATATGAGTAATGGGGTTTTAGGAATGTTTATGGGGAATACATTTTCTGATCCAATTTTTTTAGAGGAGTGATGAAGAGGGAGAGTTTGTGGCCATTTATAGTGAAGGGAATATACAGACATGATATTTTTGTAAATGAGATAGGTGTAACCACTTTATTACATTACAAATTTGCTTAAAAATAATTAATTTTAGTTGAGTGTATAGTGATTTTCAGTGAAATTTTCAGTGGAATTGTTTCTCAGATGTTTTTTTATTAAATTTAATGCTTACTAATTTGTTAACCTAATATTTCTCTTAATAACTGTAGTTAATCTATTCTATATCACTAATGTATTTGGTATAAAACAAAGTTAAAGTTTTTATAAATTATAAATTATTCTCATTCCAAAAATGAAATACATTTTTCCAAATTCCAAATAGACATGTGGAAGTAATTTATTTAAATTTTATATTGTTTGGTTGAAAATGAGGGTTTTTAAGGAAAAATGATCACATGTTTATTACGTTTATATATTATATTACAATTTGAAATTGGTTTTGATGACATAAATTTGATAAATTTCTAAAAATATTATATATTGAAACATTGAAACCAATTTAAAATATATTTTATCCCTAAACATAAATAAATTAAAATTAGTTTTCAATTAAAATCATGTATTTTTGACTATTCATTAAATAATAAATCGTTATAGAAAAAATACCAAATATATGTTCTCACCTGATTTTATGGGTTTACATCCAAATATTAAGTTCATTTTTAAATTTATTAATCTATAAATTTTTTAAAAATTAAATTTAAAATGGTTTCACCATTTTAAGGATATAAACTTATCATTAAAATAAATATAAGTTCTCATGCATAAGATTTGAGTTGATCATATCTTATGTCTATTAAATCTATTATATGACTATAAAATATATATATTTTAATATATAACATACATATTATGTCAATTTACCCGATAATTATCCTTAATTTAATATATTATTATAAAATATCTTTGTGATTATAATAAATTTTTTCATTATATTCAATATGTTTTCATGTCTATATTTAATTAATTAGTAACCTTTGAAATTTTAATATATATGTGTGAACCATATATTTTTATTAATTAGTTAATACTATTCATAACTACTAATTTAATGGAAAGGTTGTATCTTACTATATTAAATAATAACATTTTAATGATATACTCTTATTCGGTAAAACACAATTTTGCACGTTATACTAGCCATTGATGATTGTTGTTATAGTATGTAAAACAAGATAACATTGTTGTTCCGTGTAGATAAACCTAAAATTTATGTTGCATGTATTGGAATATTAACCCTGTTTTTATATTTAACACAATATAAACATAGTTTTATGATATAAAATTAACTATTGTAAGTGATGTGTGAAATGAAAACACCAAAAAGGATAAATTAAGTGAAAAAATATAAATCACAAAATCTTAGAATGTTAATGTTGACCCCTATGATATAAGATATTTCAGCCTATTACAGTGACATCATCCATGAATTTATAAATAAAAATTAGGAAACTTATATATGAATTTATGATATAATTATAGAATATATAGGTTTTAAAAGATAATAATTAACAATTAGTATTTGTATAAAATGAAATTGTACATTTTCAATTTTATAATTATTATATTGATTAAAAATAAATTATATTTTAATAAAATTTATTCATAATTTAATATATATTTTTTATCATTTTATGGAAATATTTTGAGACCATGGTTAATTTTTCAGTGATTTATAAAAAGAGATATAAATTTAAAATTTGTATATTTTTAGTAAATGATGATATAAAATAAAAATAAAATTCTTTATATTGATAATTTTTTTTGATAAAATAGAGTTCATTTTGGATTCTAATCGCATTAATATGGTAGGGGAGAATTTTTTGGATTTTTCTGAAATACATGAATTTTTGGTGAATAGTACAATATGTAATTTACAGTATAAAAACATTATAAATTTAATACACTATACATTGAGTCATGAATGATATAAGAACCATTTCTTAGAAATAACATAAACCAATTATTATATTTAGTCACATGAATCAACAAAATTATTTTTCTATAGAAAAATAATAAATAATGGATTAACTAATGAGGAATCACCCCTCTCTGTGACTATATAAAACACCCCAAAACCCCTATTCTCCTCACTCCTTTTATCCTTGAATCATGAAAAGGATCTACCAAAATCATATTCCCTAGTCTCTCCCCATGTATAGGTGTAATTTTTCATACTAATAGTCCAATACCCCTTCCAATAATGAGGTTCTCAAGGAGTTTGGAAGGGGTAAAATCCTCTTCCTTTTTCTTTTCAAGTTCTTTTTTTAATTTTAATCTCCTAACATCTTTTGTCCAGATGATCATGATTACTATATTATAATATCTATACTTTAATTATATCATTATAATGCAATATCCATCAGGAAACTCCATTCTCCCTCTCTCTCTCTCTCTATTTTCAATTTTAAAAATGAAATCATCGTTCGTGAGGTTCCAATTTACAACCTTTGGGAATGAAAAATTGTTGTTCATAAATTTATCCTTATTGGATAGTCATGAAACCATTTATCTTGATGAAATATATTATTAAATAGTTATTACATCTTATTTACTGTTTTCTAACCATTTTATATGTAATATTATTTAATTTAGCAAAACAAGTGCCTGATGATTGAAAACACACAAAAATAATCTAAGCAATTATCACTAATTTTGAATTTATTGATTCAAAATCCTAGAAATTAAAAAAAAATATTTAAAATTCATAATAATTTTTTTGATTAATGATAATTAATTTCACTTTAGGATAATTATACCCATTTTACATGATCTTCATTACATATACATAAGATATATGGTCATTAAAACGATGGACACGAACGCTCATGGATCCACATTTTTCAATCAGGTTATGCTTCCACATTATTTTCCCAAAAAAATTACTCAACCAATAATCAATGGAATTGATTATCTAGTAATTTAACTATATATTAATGATTTTAACTGACTTTATGTTTCATATTATTGTATATATTTTTTAAAACATCTTATTCTCACTCTTTCACCAATGTCCTTTTAATGCAGGGTCAACCACCTATGGCGGCATTTACATTTCAAATGTTAAAACCATTATTAAGGGTGGATGTTATAATATATATAAAATATCTAATAATTTAATTATGTTCATTATATAATTCATTAATAAAATATATTAATGTATAATTTACATTTAGATAATTTAGAAAAAGTGTTCCAAATCAATTTTTTTTTATTATAACATGATTCTAAACGATTTAATTTTCTCTAAAAAAAATTATTTAATATAATCCAATGATAAATAGTTATATAAATTACTATAATTCACTTCATGAAAGGTCATTAAACAAATAAAATATTTTTCAATAGTCAAAAACATGTAAAATTTATTACAGATTTAACGTAAGGGATTCAATATAAATATATATTTATATTATAATTACTTGGAATTTTTCACCTAATCCATTTATGTAGTGTAACTATATCCCTATTTATACTATTTATCATTTTTAATTAAATATCAATTAAATATAAATATTTTTGATTCATGGATATGATTAGTATCTTATTGGTATACGATTTTACTTATGGTGATTATTTTGAATGTTGTTTTAGCTGTGAAAATTTTGATGAATATATATCCACTACTCATATAAATATATATAAGGAATATTTTTAGTAGATTAAATATATGAATGAATAATTGTTCTTATTTTTAGTGACAGGTGATGAATACTAAATCCCTTAGATATATCGACAGGTCTCATGATACAAAACAATGCATGAATAACCCTGCATGTTTGTTTCCAAAAAAATATTATGGGTTAATATACATAGATATAAACTCTATCAAAAGTATAATGGTTTATGTGATAGATACATGACATCTAATAAATTATAATGTTCTTTATTAAGTACCCATTTATTACTTTCCATGATATTTTCACTATGAAGAAAATCTATGGATACACCTTCATTCACAGTTTATTGATGGCATATATTATTTTAGAATATTTACCCTACTATAATGAATATGCCTTATTAACATTGATTTTATATTTATTTCATCTTATAACCCTTACTGATAATTTCATATCACTCATATTATAATTCCTATCCCCAGATTATGAAGAGGAGTCCTTTCATTGAGTTTCAAGATATTGTTTGTTTCATTTTTTATGTATAATGTTGAATTATATATCGTTCCTAATCAACTATGAGTATAATGTATGTAATATGGTATTATGAAATTGTTAACCATATATATTATTTGAGATATGATTCCTTTAAATCATGAAAATTTAATAAAATAATGAACCAACCCCAGTTTTCTTGTGGATGGGGTGTTACAGTTAATATTAATGTATGTTTAGCAGCATCCATGGAAATATTATTAAAAAACATAGACTAGAGAAAAAAAAATTATTTTATTTCAGTAGAATCATATAATAACATCATTGTATTTTTATAATTAGAGATTATGAGGGTCTTCTTTGCAATTCACCCATTTCTGGATACAGCATGTGCATGTCGTTCCTGCATAAATGAACCGATGAGTAACAACTATGAAAACGTGTTTCAGTCCTGACTCAAGGTAAACTGGTACAAAACACTGGTCATTACTTGACACCTTGATTGACACTCTTATAGGTTATTATTAAGAGCATTCATCATTTATTTACATACCAATATAAATGGCCTAAAATTAAACATACATAGTAATACCATGGTTACTATTTGGATATTATCTATGAATAAATTTTAAATTAATAATGCTGTTTTATTAATTAAAAATTATTATTAATGATAAATAACCCAATTTATAGTATTTCATTGTTTAGTTATGGTGCATAAAAGAAGAAAGAGAATCAATACATGTAGACAATATTGGGATTTTCACACTATGTAAGTCAACACAATTAGTGTTAGAGCTGAGTAGATCATGACCAGATCAGGAAAAATTACTCATGTGGTTAGGAATAAACATACGACACCTATGATGGGTTTTATCATGTGAGAGAAGCCCCTATCATTTTATAGGAATAATAATCGAGTAGTAGTTGGGAAGTTGATCCAGTCCTATGAAATGATATTCCTATAATTTGGATGAAATTAAAGGGAATGGCTGTACCGTTAGTATATTATCTAAATGAAGATTTTGATCAATGGTGGTCATTGATCCAAAAAACTGAGGATAAATATGATATATAATACATTAATTGGATTGATTTTAAAGGAACATTCATTGAAAAATACTTCACTTCTATAAAACTAACTAAAATGAAGATAGAGATTTATTAAGTTAATGAAAAGGTTTCAAGATATTGTTATATAGTATGAGGATTCCTTAAAAAGACTATCCATGTATGTTGTAGATAATGTACATGATTTAATAGACAATATTGATCATTTCCTTTATGGTCTAATTACTAGTTTATGAAGGGTTCTGGCTTCTTAAACATATTCATCATATGATGGAATAGTGTTAGGTTCCTTCACAACCAAGATGGAATTTTCTAGATTGAATTTTTTTCATTGTAAATCCCTATTTGAGGATATTTTCTGATAACCATGGAAAATTTGAATCCCAAAAAAAGAATATGGGAATGAATATATTACCCTTATAAGAGAAATATGGAAAGAAAAATCCTCTAACATGCTTGAAAGGAATTGGAGTTTGTTATAAGTGTGGAGGAAAGGGTTTTTGAGCTATTTAATGCAAGATTAAAATACAATTCAATGAAATTCCATGATAATATTATAGGGAAATGGGACAACATGAAAATTATTGAATTAAGCAATAAGTAAACATTCCGTATAGAAGACCATAGGATCAAGGATAGAATTTTACAATCAAAACTGCTAAGGTGGATGTTCCTAATGATGTGGTGGAATGTACTTTCATCATATCCCCACATTTAGAAAATGATTTTTTTATTATGTAACATCACATTATTTTATATATGCGCATTATTCCAATAAAAATAGATTTTCCCATTCTATTTAAGAAAGGATTTTTTAGTAAATACATCTATGGGATGTCTCCTTGCAAAAACATATGTGTCAATCAGTCACCTTCATGACACAAAAACCAACATTATTTTGTGACCTTTTCATCTTACCAATGATTGACATTAATATAATCCTCCATATTAACTATCGATCAATCTATGATTCCAAAATAATTATTGAAAAAATAAGGAAGTTAAAATTTGGGAGAAACCTATAGATTCCACTATATTCTTAGTAAAAACCTCATCTTCTACATATTAACTAGATCAACTTATAGTACCTCTACAAATGGAACTATGTGGTGTAATAGAAAATAAATTATATGGATAAGGAAACTAATATTTTAATTAAGGATGTACTTGTTGTTCAATAACATATTGATGTATTTACATGGGATTTACCTGGACATCCTATAAAGTGAGAAGTAGAGTTCTCTATTGATTTAATTTCAGGCAAAGGACCAATATCTAAGACTCTCTATATAAGGGTCATTGTATAATTAGTTGAACTAAAAAAATCAACTGGAGGAATATAGTGAAATTAGACTTATTCACCATACTATATATTCATGGAGAGGCCATGCTATATTTGATAAGTATATAGATAGATACATTATATTGTGAATTGACTATAGATAAATAAATGTTATTAAAAAATAATAATTACCCTATTAATAACATTGGTGATTTATTTAATCAAAATCATTGAGAAAAATAATTTTCCAATATTGACCTTATATCTTGATATCATTAGTTGCGTGCGGGGAAGGAAGATATTTCAATGACATTTTTTTGAACAAGTTATAAACATTATAAATTTAATATAAATCTATTTTTACGTACAAATTGATATTCTTTTTTCTGGGATCTAATGAATAAATACATTAAGGAATATCATCATAATAATGTTGGGTAAATCATTAATGACATCTTGAAATATTCTAGATGTTGTGAGGACAATGAGAACCACATACAGGTAGTTCATGATATTTTAAAGATAAAAGTGCTATATTTTTAGGTAATAAGCGTGAATTATATCTTCAAACACATTATTTTATTTTCCATATTATCTCTATGGATGAAATATCAGTTGAACCAGTGAGGAAAAAGGAAATCCAAGAATAGCCTATGGAAATGAACATAAATGATATATTATTTTTTATTATCTGAGTAGATTACTATCGAAGATTCATAGAGTGTTTTTTCAGACCGAATGACCCTCTATCCAAGATCCCATGAAATGTGATATGTTCATATGGATAAAAGAATTTATAATTTTTTTGAATTATTTAAAAGAATGTTAGTCGGTGATCTATATTTCAATATTCCTATGGAAATGACGGGTTTGTGACATAGTTTGAGGCATCAATGAATAGATTGGGTTGTGTCCTTATGAAATTTTTTTATATTACTTCCTATGAATCATGGAAGATTACGAAACATGAAAAAATTTATTCAAATCATTATCAAGAGTTATAATCCATAATCATTTCTCTATAAATACAGAGACACTATTTCTACGATGATTGTTGTGATTAATATACAGATCAGAAGAGTTTGAAATAAAATTTACATAGAAGGAAATCATCACGAGGAAAAAGATATTGTTTCATTTACTCAGTAATTATTAATTCTCAAAACACTACCACCCATGATAGGGAAATAATATAGGAGATTCATTATTTCGGAACAATCATGAACTTTTGGCCCAAATGAGGATTGAGAGATATCTTATTTTCATATATCTAATAAATATGGATATTGGAATATTTGAGAAAGGGGAATCATAATTCCCTTTTCAAATGTTTTCCAAACCATATTTATTGCAGATGTAAAAATATATCAATCTAATGATGTGATCCTTCAAAATAAAATTAAATCCATTAAATGTAGATGAACATAAGACATTGTGTATGAGGTTGAATCTCTAAAATTTGGATTGAGGTTTTGTGTTACATAAATTCCTTACATAAAAAGGGAAATATTAGATAATTCTCATAGCTAAAATTTCTCCACACACCCTGGTAGCATCAATATATATTTATTTCTGAAGGTACATTTTTTGTGAGATAACATGATGCGAGAAATTACTATCTATGTTTCAAGGTGTCTAGTTTTCCAACGGGTGAAGGCCAAGAGACAACATCCTAGATGAGTTTTGAAACATATATCTTTTCTTATATAGAATATGGATGTAATTACACGGGTAATTTTTACAGGAATACAACAGACACCTAGAAGGAATGATGCAATATGTGTAATTATTGATCATCTTTCAAAATCAACACATTTTTATACTATAAGTGAAGGTTTTCATCTAGATCTCCTAGAAAGACTCTCAATTAATGAAATTGTAAGACATTATGGTGAACCTATATCAAATTTCATTGATCCAGATCCCTAATATTCATCAATTTTATAGAAGTGTTTCCAGAATTATTTGGATACTAAGAATTAAATGATTAGTGCTTATCACACACAAACCGACAGAAAATATGAAAGGACTATTCATATATTAAAATATATTATGAGATCATGATAAAATTAATTTCAAGGTATGTCGGATCAATACAAAACATTGGTTTTATTTTCTTATAATAATATTTTCCATAAAATAATTTGAATGGAAGCATGCAATGAAATGTATCATAAGAGATGTCAAACTCCAACATGTCCGGTTGAAGATGGTGAAAGGAAATAAATAGCCCCAGTACTTATTAAAGAGACAATGATAATGGTATAGACAATATAGGCCCATATTAAAGTGGCATGAATTATGAAAATGTGTAATGATGAAAACATGAGAAAATATTTGAAATTCCATGTTTGAGATCATGAAATTTTGAACGTATCTCTATTGATGGTTTTATTAAGGGTTGGTAAGAAAGGGATAATAATCCTCATGTACAATAGTCGATTCAAAATTATAGAAATAATTGGAGTTGTAGCTTACTTTTTGGAATCACCACCAGGCCTCCCCAAATTTCATGATGTGTTCTATGGTCACTATTAATAAAGTTAATGCTAAACCCAACACACATACTCACATACGAGTAAATAGAACTATAACCTAATTTTCCTTATTATGATGTTCCAATATAGATTCTTGACACTATAGTGAATGTATTCATAAATAGAGCAACTCCTCTAGTAAAAGTTATTTAGAGAAACTATTAAATTGATGAAGCAATGTGGGATCTTAATGATGTTATATAGATGTACCACAAACATCATTTTATAGTGATATATACATTAAAACTTTTCAGGATGACATTACCAGAGGGATGAAAATAACACCCTAAAAAAATTTGTATGATTCCTCATAAGTAATGTCAACTCATTAGATATCATATATTCCACAGAACACAGAATCAATATGAAACAAAATTATTTTTTCATAATTATATAAACAAGATATTTTAAATTAAACATTAAACATAATTTTTACACTTTGGTGAATATAATTTCAAAAAATGGACATACATGAATGTGATCAGTAAGATATATATAGTGTGATAGGATGAATTTTTGTGAATAGAAACTTCACCCATTTGAATAGTATCATTACCCATATAAATAGTAATATGATCCTTATAAATAGTAATTCAGGAAATTGAATTGTAACCACACCCACTAATGTATAATTTTAATTTAGGCATCTTATATATGTAATGATGATATGATTATAGTAAATAAATGTTTAATAACTTATTAATTGAGTATTTGTATTTTTATAAAATGTAAATTTTTATTTACAATTTCATTTTTAATATAATGATTTAAAAGAGTATTTATTTTGATAAATTCATATATAAATTAATATTTTTTTTTCTTTTCATATTCAGTTAATTTTTGGAGACCATATATAATTTTTCAGAGTGTTATAAAAAGAGTTATAAATATAAAATATAAATTTTTCCGTTATGTGATGGTTGTAATTAAAAATTGATTTTCTCAAATTTAGAAATTTATTTTCATAAAATGGAGATAATTTTTCTTATTATACACAGAGAAAAACTGTTATAGTGAAATTTTTGTACTTTTCTAAAATACATGAATTTCGGTGAATGGTATAATATAATAATTTCATATATATATATATATATATATTATATGTTAAATAAAATATTCCATGAGCCAAGAATGATATAAGCACCACTAGTTCGAATGACAAATCCCTAATAAAATTATTTAGTCAAAACACTCCTCAATTTTTATTTACTTTAGAAAAATAACAAAATAATGCATTAAATAATAAGAAATCACACCTCTTGTCCACTATATTAACCACCCTTCACCCCCTTTTCACCTCGGTCCATTAAGCATATAATATTGTAAAAGATAAACCTAAATCCTTGTCCCAAGTCTCTACCAATTTCCAAGAGAATTTTTTCTTACCATTTGAACCAACTCCCTTTCATTAAGGAGGCTCTCAAGGAAGAGTAATCAAGAGACAATATCCTTTATCTTTTTCTGTTCAAGTTCATTCTTCTATTATACCCTCCTCACCTCATCTATCCAAATAATCATGATAACTTCAATATCATATATATAATTTAATGATATCTTGTCAAATTACTACCCATATTTATTCTACATTCTCTCTCTCTTAATTATTTTAATTACTAATCATCATTCATGAAGTACAAATTTACAACCTTTGTGAATGGAAAATTTTTGTTCTTCAATTTCTCCTTCGTGGATGGATGTGACAATTTTTTTATAGTTGAACCTGGTTTTGAAATATGAATTACATACTATGAAATTTTCTAAAAACATTATATATACATAATATTAATTAAAAAAACAAAAATATTATGTGATAATTGAAATAAAATACTCTAAAATACAAAGTAATAATCACTAGAAGTTTATCTAATGAATCGTCGTCATATAATTTAAAAATTGACATTAATAACCATTTCAACATATTTGTATTCATTAATACAATATAATTCAAATTCTAGAGGCATATACATATCTTACATGAACATCATTTCTTATAAATAATCAAACTGATCCTTTAAACCATTGAAACAAATGTTCCAGATAGAAATTTTTCATTCAGGATACACTACTTCTTTCATTTTTGACTAACCATTAATCATCCAAGAATTATGGGTATTAATTATATAGTAATTTAAATATATATAAAAGATTTTGTCAAAAATAAATTTTCAATATAATTTATATAAATTTGGGAACATGTTCTTCTCACTATCTTGTTAAAATACCATCAAATGTTGTTCATCCACATATAGTGGAATTTCCCTAACATCGCATAAAAACCTCTTCAAGGGTGGAAATTTTAAAATATTTAAAATATATGAACAAATAATTATATGCATTATATAATTTTGTAATTAGATATGTGAAGGTCTAATATTCATTTTGATAAAATAAAAAATGTGTTCAAAAGTTGGGAATTTTTTAAGTAAACCACAATATCAAATGATTCAACTTTCATAAAAATATGAATACATATAAAACAATGATAAATTGTTATATAAATGATTATAATCAATTTATATATCAGAATTTTTATAAATATATATTTTTTGTTCAGTAGGTGGAAACATGAGGAACTTTTGTAGGAATTAAGGACAGGGATTTCATCTCAATATCTATTTCAGTATGACTTACATGGTATTGTGAACATAGTCATTATAAGTGTTGTATATGCATCCCCATAGAGAACATTTTTATTTTAAATTAAATTTATATTAAATATCCATATTCTTGTTTGAAATATATAATTATTGGATTATCCCCATACCAATTTACATACAGTTTTTACATTGAATGTTATTTTAACTAGGTAAATCTTGATGATTCTATATCCTCTACCAAATATAAATATATATATGGAATATTGTTCTTAATTAAATCTATGTATGAATAACTATTTTAACTTATAGTGATTTGAGGGGATATCTATATCCCCTAAATGGATCATCATATCTCATGAGATAAAATAGTTAGAAACAAACCATTCATGTTTGTTTCCAAATAGAATCAAATGGGTTTCTACACAAAGACTTTAATCGTCTCAATTGAATAATGGTTCACGTTCCATATACATTATGTCCACAAAAGAAACATTTTCATCATTAATTGGTCATTTATTAATTTACATGATATTTTCACTATGAAAAAGTCTAGAGATGCATTTTTATTTCTAGTTAATTGATGGATTGTTTTTTTAGATTATTTACCTTTCCATAACGTTTATTTCTAAGTGATTTTACATAAATTTTTGTTTATTCATGATACTCTTACTGAGAAATTGTTGTGACCCTTATTATGTTTCATTTCCCAATGTTATTAACATGAATCGTATGAATTAATTTAAAGGATGATGTGTCTACATTTTTTTTATTTATCACGTTGTATTTTATATATTTCTTAATGTACTATAAGTATCATGTATGTCATATAATTATTCAAAATTATAAAAATTATTGGCCCCTTGGAATTAGATTAGTTTTAATCATTAGAATGTAATAAAATAATAAAACATCTCTATTTTTATATGATCAGGGGTTACAGTGTATCCCTTAGTCATATTATTATCCTCACAATAAAAAACAAATGATTCTCTTATGAATTAGTATAGACTACGACCTCTATAGAGCGATGTATTTTGATATACGATCAACATCTTTGATAGGTAGTTAATATAATTGATTTAATGTTTATTTTTTATATTAAGGTAACAATTATGATCTGGAAATTATAATATCTTTTATATCTTCTTATTATCCCATCCATTTGAAAATGATATTTTCATTTGGGTGCACACATGGACATCCACCTCAAGAAAGCGATGTGCCTTATTTTTATTTTCTGATTTATATAGATTGAAATAAGGATAAAATAAACCAATAAATATGATATTTATTATATATTTATTATTCTATAACACTGAATAATTATTTAAAATCATTTCATTCTATAAATTTAAATTTTGAATCATCACTCGTGAGTACATATTGACCACCATCTGCCATAACTGATGTAATTTATCATTCTTCCCCAAATAGTGTTATTATTATAAAATTTAATAAATTTAATTAATAATATTAAAATTAAAGGATTATTGTCTCAGAAATGATGAATCCATGACTATGGTGAATGTACCAGAACCATCAAACATAAACTAGAATTGAAAATTGACTTGTTTTCACCGAAATAATGATTCATAATGAATTATTGTTAATAAAACGATAATTGGATATTATAATGAAATAATATTAAATTTATTATATATTATAACGTGTTTTTAAATTTAATTATAATTTTTTTAATTTATTGGATTCTTTATTATTTATGATGCATAACATAACTTGAGGTAAGGGTTTCTCACCCGACTTATGTTTGTTTGATACATATTCTATATTCACCAACTATTTCTTTTTTGTCGTATAATTAATAAATCATTGATATTTCATATCTTATATATTATTATATAAATGGATTATAATGATTAATTTCTTGTCATATTGTACATGAGGGTTATGATTAAAATGTTACTAAATAATTAACGGTTTTATGTATCTATCTCACTTTTTATGGAGGATGTTTTTCATAAAAATCCAATGATAAAATTAAATAATTTATATATATAATTTCATTTTTTCATATAAGGTTTTTATATTTTAGGTTTCAATGTATTACTTTCATTATCCCCACTTTAGTACTAAAATGATTTAGATAATATTTTGTAAATAGTTTTCATTATTTCTTATTTTTATGGAATATTTTTTATCCCTTGTCCATATTTTCATTAAAATGTTTTCAAGAACTATATTAATATTTTATAATTATTTATTAAATTAAATTTTCCATTATTTATGTCTCTATAAAATTCGTTAAAATAAACATCTTACCATTTTTATAAACAATGTATATTTGGACTTTTTGCCAAATGAGTTAACAAATATTTTTGAAAACATTTACCAATGGAATGGATTTTTCCATTGATATAATCATGGTTTACATTTTAACTTACCTTAAATGTTTTCATGGTTATTTTGAATTAAATTATTTTTTCTTTAATTCTTATAATTTCTTAGTTTTCAATATTTTTATGTAAAATGATAGTTTCCCGTGTCTATAAAGAATTGTTCAAATACACTTTTAAATTTATTTATTATCTATATCCACATATATTGATTTTTATTAGACTTCAGTGGGGATATTTTCTAATTATTCCAATCATGATCATTTTATGTATTGATTAAGATTATGTGATGAATAACATATTTGAATATCATTTGTTTTTTGATTGGTTATTCTATCATGAACACATACATGTTGTATAATCTTATAGAAGCTATATATATGTGGTTTTCACTATGTGATGGTTGGTCCATTTAATAACTATAATTTATAAGCTATTGGGTTATAGATATCTCATGAGATGATGATTATTTGATCAGACATAAATTAGAATAAATATTTTCAAATATTGATGTGTGATTATGATTTATACTAGTAATTTTCACCAGAATATTGGTGAACAAGATTTGGGTTTTTATATTAAAAGTTTGATGTATAAGCATGATTTAATTTATATATGATAGAAATATTGGTCTTATTAATGATTGAAAATTATTATTTTTATAAGTTTATGATTTATGATGCATATGATGCAATATGTTTATGTTTTGATTTTTTGTTGATTATTTTTTATTTAACACCATTATTAGTTTTGCATCAATATATGGCATGATGTTTGATATTGTGTTCTAATAATAATTGTGCATACAATCATTTACATTGATAAAATTTACTTGATTTAGTTACCATATCCATATGATCATCATAAATTAAGTTCTTATTGATATGTACCATATTCACCGTTACAAAGAATCTAATATCACACATTCATATGATTATTTCTACTATAGAATATGAAGGATGATAATATATAAAATTGCTCAAGAAGGGTGACATGTTTGAATAATTTCTTTTGAAATGGTAAATTCTTATTAGAGTATTAGAAAATCTAATTTAAATGTGAAAATACCATTTTCATGAGAATGAAATGGGTTTTTATTTAAATTGGTTTTCTTAATAAATTAAAATATTAAACATAAAATGAAATCGATATTTATATGAATCAATATTTTTTTATTGATATTGTAATTACAGATGTCAAAATTGGGTAACATTATTTGTTTTCAAATCCATTTTGTAATGATTATGTAATATTAGTTGATAATTATGTATGATTCTAGGGAATTTATAATAAGTATCAGAATAAGGTTTAGATAATTTTATTGTAATGGATGTTATATTGTAAGGATTAATTAATTGTTTTATATAAGTTCATGTTTTAATAATTCCATGGATGATCACATGGTAAATCTAGTTAATACACTCTAAATATTTTATGTTATAATAATACCTCTAAGAAATTTATTGACATATAATATATTTTTGATGTACATGGAAGCCAATAGTTTAACAGGTTTTAAAGATAAAATTTAATTTCAGGTATAATTATTTTATATCAGGAAAATATATTTAAAGGTAATTAAATCCTTTAGGTTTAATATGATATTAACTGTTATCTTAATTATGGTTAACCATATTAAAATTTTATTATATATTAAGAAAATATTTTATCATATAGATGACCCTGAGATTAAAATTAATCTCTTTGAATTATTGGGAAATTTTGTTTTTCTAGAATACCTCTATATAAAAATATATATATGATTCTTTTTCTAGAACAATTAAGATCTACATTGGCTTGAGAAGTGAAAAAATGTAACTCATCTTCGGTGACATAACAAAGAAACTAGAGTTGGAAAATTAAATTCAAAGGGATTAAGAGAACATTGATAGATAATTTACCTTAAAAACTGACTAAATATTTCATAAAATATACCAAATATTAGAGAAACTAAATTATTCATGAAAAAACAATTTACTAATGGTAATATAATTACAAAAAGAAGAATTTATATAGAATAAAAATGAAATAAATGTAAAAGGATAAGACTAAATTGATAAAGAAATCAGATCCAAAGTAGTACAATCCTGGTCCTAGATACATACTCATCAATGATTTATCATTAGAAAAAAAACCTTGATGTCAAGGATTACAACGAGATAAGTGTGAAACATGACCAACCCCTTTATCTGGGAAACAATATATGAAAAAAAAACCAATGTTCCCCCATATTCGGTGAGTATGTCACTCAATTGGATTTCCCAAAGCACATCGCAACACACGCCAAATGGAGAAAAATTTGATCTCATATTATATATATAATAAATGAAAGGATGATAAAAATTTATACCAAAAAAATAAGAATATTTCCAAGAAAACAATGAATAAATATTTTCAAACTAACAATTTTAATTTTTCATAACCATTGCAAATCAACACCCATGCACACACACAATTAATAAAACCTTGTATATCTATATTAATGTGATTATAGAGTTATCCTATAACTATGTAATCACTATATGACCCACATTGATGATTGTACTCTTGACCATATTCATTCCTACATTTATCATTAATTGATGTGGGAATTTAGACTATTACTCATCCCATATGAACACGAACAAACAATTAAAAATTTATGTCAAAATTAAAATAAAACATTTATTTTGACAATATTTCTTCCTTATAAAATCATCATTTTGAAATCATTTGAAATAGTATTTAAAAAAACACAATAGATTTTCAAGAAGAATGGAAATAGTTAATAAAAGATCAAAAAAATTTCCATGAATGGTATAGTTGGAGAGAAACAACTTACCTACATTATATTTTAACAAATGATAATAAAAAATTTCATGGATTAACCAGTTCCCAATGACCCTCAATAAAAACCCATGAATATCTCGTAAGAAAGACAATAGAATCATATATTTTACAAACCAAAAATCTAGGCATTTATTGGAAGTATGTAATGGAGATCTATAGGGAGAGTTAATGGGGAGATCCTAACAATTTAATCCATAAAAAATCCTCAATAATTTATTTACAATGGAATCTGAACATTTAAAATCACAAAAACATTAATAGGGAATACCATTAAGTTGAGATAGAGAATATAATTCAATACGATAAATATTACACAAATATTCTTGGTAAAATAGTATAGGAATGATATTTTCACAATGTGTAAGGGTTTCACATTTAGAATTCATCAATAGGCCACTAACAATGATATCTTCATCACCTGTGATTGTTTTAAAAAGGGAAACCAATATCACAACATTATTGGACTTCGCATAATAAATTTACTATGAAAAACATTCATGATTTTTAATGATTTATGAAATCTACTCAAAATAATTCGCAACATAAAAACCTTTCATAATGTGAAAGTTACATATTTAAAATTTTCACCTTCTTGAATAAAATCTTCCCTCCATATATAAAAGTTAACACTTCTAATTAAACATTCTAATAAAATAAAAAAAATACATAAACATGTATAAATATTTGGACTACCTAAAACAATGTGTTACATAATGGTAAATAAAAATATATTTGGATAATATTGTATTTCTTTAAGATTAAAATTATTTTTATATTTTTAATATTTATTTTATATTACTATGGATTTATAAATATCCATGTAAATAATGGGAAAAAATTAACATATTTTAGAGATTATATTTTTCAGAATATGTATTTTTAATGTGAAGATTATCGTGGTTTGTTTTGTTTAGTGATAATGGATAAAATGATCTTGGAAGAATATGTTATCATATATTTTCTATTTTTTTATTTTTTTGTTGGTATGGAATTGTTTTGGTGATTTTAATGACATCTATTTATTGAATGTTATTTGTTAAACATTAGATTCAATTCTTGAATCGTTATAGATTAATGTATTCTATCATCATATAATATTTTATTTATATTAATTATGATATTATATTTTATTGTCCATTTATGTTTTATATTTTAAAAATAACTATTCAATGTTTTTTGGATCTTATAGTATTTTAAAAGATGAATTTATTGCTTCTGGGATGAAAAATTATTATTTAATATTCATTTATTGGAGATAGAGCACATAATGAATAAGAAATTGCTAAAATCGTAAACAAAACATGATAATGAACATGTGTAGTAGAATGAAATCAATAATTATTTTTTGAAATCCCTATACTGATGGATAACACATATATCATGTCTATTGAGTCATATTCAAAAATTAAACTTGATCTATAATTGTATGATTTTAAAAACACATACGTATTTATTTTTACTATAGATGTACATTACTTTTAAAAAATGGTTATTTATAATCATAACCTAAATAAAAACATTCAGGATAAAATAAATATATGACCTTATTATGATGACAACTTCATTTTCTAGAGAAACAATTATCTTTTATTGGATGTAATTTACATAATTTTATGAACATAGAACACTATGATACATCAATATGTTTTTATCTTTTAAATAAAATTAAATTTTGATAGATAATGGAAGAATAAAAAATAAAAATATATTCATTGACACTTTTATAGTAATTAGTTATTATAAATAATGATAAACAATAACTCATTTTTAAGTTAGAACATGAAAAAACCTGTTAAAAATTAGAAATTTAATAGACATAATGAGAGGGAAGTAAATTAGTTAATTTTAGTGATGAATTTATGGACATATATCATAATGTAAAATGACAGATATGTACATAGCTATTATATATATAGTAACTATGTATGTTTTAGTGTAATTGATATATAAATTTATAAAAAATTATAAAAATGATTACCAAACCATCATTTAATTATTTTTTTATACAATTTGTATTGTGATTACTTAATGTTATAAAAATAAATTTAATAAAAGGAGAACTATGGGATATTATAGAAAAAAACTAAAAACATAAATTTTATTAATTAAATTTGATAAAACTGATTTCTTTTTATGTTTCATGAAAAATTTATTAGGGTGATTTTTTTGAGTTTTCAGAAATATATTATTTTTCTATAGATGTTGAAGAACGTCATCTCCTTTATAAAATGAAGAATTATTTCATTAAATAATATATTTGAAAAGTCTCAATATATGTTTTATTTTTTCTTAAATTAACATATGAGTTAATAAATTATATATTATCAAATTAATAAAAGTATAATTGGAATCATATTTAATTTTTGTATTATATCATTTTTAAGAATAAAAAACATTTTTCTAAAAACAATTTTCCATTGTGTTTTAAAAATTTATATTAAAATAGTTTTAAGAGACATATATAAATCTAATAATAAAAAATTGATCCCATGTATGCATTAATTTGGTTAAAAATTGGTAAATATTTACATTATTTTCTATTTTGAATTTTTAATTTGCATCATTTCTGACAATATTTTCTCCAGGGTAAGGATAAAACTCTTCAAAGCGGTTAACACTACGAGATATGATTTAAAAATTTCCAAAAAAACCAAAATATATTTTATTTAAAGAGATTGCAATGACCATAATCATTCAATATTTTAAAAATAGTAAATTTATTTACCAATTATGTTGATGATAACAATTATATTATTTCATGTGAAGGATAGCTTAAAAAATGACACTCTATTTCTTTTAATTTCACATATATATTTCCATTCCGATAAAGTGATTCTAATAATGAATCTAAAATATTATCTTGAACATATATAATTTGTTTTTATAATGAATATTAATTTTTAATTTTTAGTTATGGAATATGTTTCTTAAACCCTTACAAGACTGAGATACATTGCATTTTTGAATAGTATGATAGTCAATGAAGATAATTATAATAACAATAAAATTAAAATGTGTCTGATTAATTTTAGTATATGAAGAATTTAATATGTTATTATAAATTATATTTAATATAAACATATTTAAATTGTAATTCCATGATGTTATTATTTTTATTTATGTCAAATTAAATGAATGCTCCCTAAAAATTGTGATTAATGAGATTTTATGATAAGAAATATTCTATTAAATGATTTAAAAATTAAGAACTAAATATTGATAAATTTAATTTGGGATGGGAAATAATGTGAAATTTAAATAATAAATCACTACTAAGAAACATTCCAGCTATTAATTATATATATATATATATATAAACCTTAAATAGTGAGATATTTGTTACGATGGTTATAGTAAAAAATGGATAAAAGGGGTTTAATCCAAATGATAAGGTCTAAAATGAAATTGAAATATGTATAAATTTTATTGTTTGAAATTATTTAAAACAAATGTTAACATAATAAAAAAAAATAATGTCTATCATGCACCACATTACGTATCTATTATTTTTATTATATTTTAATGTCTGCAAAATTTTCAATTGTGACACTTTATATCATTCAATTTATTCATAAATATGTTTTTATAACAACATAATTATATACACTATAATAGTATTTTTTCATGTTTGTTGTATAACCCTTATATACGTATCCTTTCCATTAAAATAGGAATTTATAGAGTCACACAGGCATACATATGAACTATCATATCAAGAAAGCGATGTATATCATTTTACATAACCATCATACACTGTTGGATATTATGATAGATAAAATGTTTATATATGACATTTAACAAATAATTATTTTCTTTTGATTGAAATTTTATTCTCCCTTATTATGTTAACATTTGTTGTAAAATTATAATGTTTTTTGTTGTGTGTGAATTACCACCACCATGAAGCGATGGGATATTTTATATTTTACCCCTTTACATTGATTTTAATAAGGATATATTTAATTAATATATAATATATATATTATAAAAATATAATTGTTCAGTGGTGAATTTTAATTTACAATTAGCTTTTCCTAACTATTGAAAAGTGAATAAATTACTTGTGCATATATAGGGACTACATATTCCTTAAAGTGATGTAATATATTTTTCATGACCAAATTATATATATTATTATAAAAATTATTTCAAAACAATATGATGAATATTACCAGATTATTATTCTATATATGATTCACCCATGACTAATTTGTGATTAAATAAATAGTAATTTGAAACTATAAACAGAAAACATAACAATTTTCACCTAAATAATGTTTTTAAGGAAGAATTATTAATAAAAGTATAATTTAAAATTATAATGGAATGATATATAGTAATATATATCGTAATATTTTTATTTAATGGATTGATAAAAAATTAATATTTATTATATTAGATTTATGAATCCGTACAACAACAAAAATGACTTGAGGTAAGGGTTTCTAATCTATCATTAACATCATTAATATGTATTCCATATTCATCACTTGTTTATTTCATTAGAATCATGAAATACCAATTTGATATTGGATATCAAAATTATAATTAATGTCATGTTATTAAATTTCAAATTTCATTTAATTTATTTCAGGTTGGATATGATTCATAATTTACCAAATTGGTAATTTTTTTATGAAAAAAGATAACATTTCACTAAATAGATGACGCTTAAATTTCCAAATATAAAAATATATGACATATCTCAAAAAAATGTTATGTATTTTATTATAATAATTTTATTTCTCGTTTTTTAATGATTTCATTTCATTTTCTTCTATTATATATATAAAATGATGGTGAAATTTATTTTATTATATATCAACTTTATTTCCTCTTTAATTAGAAATAATTTTCATCCCACAAACATATTTTTATTAAATTATTTTCAAGAATGTTTTTTACTATAATCCCATTTTTTATAGACGTCAATTTTATAGATAATTTTATATATGTTTATTTTGAAATAATCATCTTTTCAACTTTACAAACAAGGTAATATTAGAATATTTACCAATTATGGGAATGAAATATATTTTTATCTTTTTTAGGGTAATGGGATTTTACCCCATATTTAATAATCTTTTCATCGATTCATTCTTTGAATTTTAAATATCTTTCTTTTTTTTAATTTCCATTTATCAATATTTATGAATTAATAATTTTAATGATATCGAAGGAATAATATATCCCTCCTTTTGAATGAAATATTCGACAATTATTTTAATGGTATTTTTATATTAAGTTAACATCCATTGATATTACTTTCTATTCACTATAAATATGATCTAATCAAAACATTCCTTTTCTTTCTCTAAATATATTATGATTATGTAATTTTTTAATGTGTATGAAATTTTTTTCATTTCACTGGGTTATTCTATGATTAAATTAACAATGTTTTATGATGTGGTGGAATGGATATTTCTGGTTCTCATTATTTTATTGGTTTGTTAGTCATATTCAACCAATTAATTGGCTAATTTGTTATAGATGTCTATCAAGATGATGATTATAAGAACAAAAATAATTTTGAATATCAATGTTCACATTTTGTTGTGTGTGTATGATTTATACTGGCCTTTATTACAAGAATATGTGAGGAATTGATTTGGAATAAATTTGATCATTTTATGGGGTTCTTATTGCCATTTACTCTATGTAGTGTTGATTAAAAATTAATGAAATGATTTCAAACATCTCTATTCATAATATTATTATTTCTAATGACTATTATGCCTCATATCAATGTTTTTACTCGTAATTGATAATATAATCTTTGAAATTCATATTAACCGTGCTTCTCTAAATAACATTATTTTTTAATTTATGATATAATGATATTTAAGTGTGAATATTTTATTTTTAGAACATTTTACTAACAATGTTATCATACCCATATGATAAGAATATTTTTATCGATGATTTATATCACCCATGATCATCTTTTCCAATAATCTAAGCTTGGTATTTATTTTTTTCCATTTCCCCAGTAAATTAATAATGATAAAATATTAATTTAGACTAAATGGAATCATTTCTATAGAACATAATGTTAGATGATTAAGAATTATGAAATCATAATAATTTTTTACTATAATTGAAAAAATATCTATTTTTTGAAAAAATGTGTTTTTACCTTAAGGGTTTCTCTTGAAATTATAAAACACCAAACAAAAATGTCTCCCACATGTCTGTAAATAAATTTTTTTTGTTAATAAATTTATTTTTGTTGGTTTTAATTGGATCACATCTATTGGTTGAGAATCCATTTTATAGATTTATCAAATCTAAATAATTTATATTGAAAAAAAATCAATTTATAATGTTTTTATAAATTACAATATTAGGTAAAAATAATGGATTTTTATTTAATATTATTATTAATTTATAATAGTTAATTCAAAATGATCGGATTAAATTTCTTATTTGGGTAATTTTTTTTACCAAAATTGTTTTTGGATAATTTATATGATTAATGATTATATAATATCAAATATATGATATTAAGAAAATATAAAATTTTAACATTATAGAATTGGAATATAACATGTTTATGATTCATTTAATAACATATATTTAATAATTATATTAATTAACTAGATATTATGAAGGTGTTATTTTTAGAAGTAAATAAAAAATGTTTTTACCTTTCGAATTATGTTATTGCCATAATGCATAACTACATAACAACTTGATTATAAATTCATTATTTGTGATATATATATATATCATGTCTCATATTATGAAATTGCAATTTATCTAGTTTGTTCCAATGAATATTCATGAATAGAATATGTTTATATTTCATTTAATATCATTTATTTATGTAAATTTCAATATTAATTGATTATAATAAGGATTTAATGTTACAAATAAATATAATGTGTATATATTTTCCTTTTTATGGAATGTACATATTATATTAAAAAAATATAAAGCTTTAATTATTTTTTAATTATTATTATTTCTTTAATAAATGTATCTGATTTTTTAATTAATTAATTTTTCATTTATTTAGTTCATTCATGTTTTTATTCATTAATATAATATTTTTAATCTAATTGGATGTTTACTTTAATTTAATTTGTTACCATTATTTTATAAATTATTATACACGAATATAAGAAAATACTTGCATAGTTTATAATTGATTTAGTTTTACCATTCAATGACATTAGATTTAACATGTTTATGAGAATAATTTAGATGTTATTTGTGGTTTATATATATTAATTATTATAATTTCTATATAATTGATATCTCTCTTGGGTAATGATCAAAGCGTAGAGGGGATATGTATAAGAATACTCAATGGAAAAGATGATTATGCATATTATAGACATGTGGGTGTTGGATATAGGTTTCTCCATAATTAATATTGAGGAGAGTAGTTATATTAATTAATTATATTAAAATTAGGAATGTGGTTCGTATACATTGTCTGTGAAATTTAGATGGAATTGTTTGAATATATTTTCATCTAAAAATACATTAATATTATAATCTATAAGTAATTTTAATATTTATTAGACAAATTTTTGTTGAATTTGATTATTTTATGGAATACATATTCTTTCAAAACAAATTCCATAGAATAATGTATACGAATGAATGGAATAACATGAGATAATATAGTATGAATAATTAAAATTAAAAAAATACTAAGTGTTTGATTTCATCCCATGAAAAAAATTTACAATACATTTATTATCACGTCCATTAGAAACATGATAAATAAGGGTGTACATGGACTATATTATATAAGGAATAATTGATATGATATTTCCTTAATAGTTAGGTGCCTTATTTTATCATTTTTTGGGTCAAATGTAAATGGGAAACCCTTAGTTTGGATTCTAATAAAATAGTGTTTAAATGATATCTATGATTGATTGGGAAAAGGGTTTTCCTTATATTAATAGATAGTCAATATATGATATTATTGTAATAATAAATAATCCAAATGACTATGTGGTGAGATGAAGACTATTTTTTACACATTATGTATTGAAATATGTATCATGGTCCAATAATGAGTCTATTGGTTTATAAATTGTATTATCATTTTTGTGGAAAGACATTTTAAAATATATTTTATTAATTGTTTTTAAATCATGATACTCATCTGATAAAAGTGTCTATATTTTCTTCAAAATTTATCTTCAACATATATCCTCAATATGAGACCAATATTTGAAAATAATTAGCTTAATGTTATAAAAACATGAGCTAGTGAAAAACATATGAATTCAATATAATTTTGGGAGGAAATTCAATGAGTTATAGTAACTCTTTAACCAGCATCCAAATACTAATGTTATTTATTTTGTCAACACAAATGATTATATGAAGATTAGTTGAATTGGGATAATGTTTCAAATGCATTAAACACATTACTATAGATGATATTTTTTTCCACACCAATATAAACAATTTTATTAGGTACATAATTGACCTGGAGAGACTAGAATTTTTAATTATAATTTTTTCTATATTTCTTATTTAGTATCATATCATGAGTAATGAGTTCAGTAAACTTTTATTACAAATATTTTCTCTATGTTTTTAGGACAAGTTAATTGGGATATATATTTATTTGTTTTTATAGGTGAGTTGATAATTTAAGTGTGTAGAAGCTCAACATGATGAAAATGATCATTGTAATGTCAAAAAACTTTCCTCTTGAGTCATGTCATTTTCATTTAATACAAAATTTTATATCCTAAATGAATGAATATGTTTATTATATTTAATTTTCATGTAAACATTAATAGGGTTACATTAATCCCTTTTAAAAACAATTTTTGGTATCAGTTATATAGATATAAATTCTATCATTATAATGGTTATATGGTGGAGAATTTATATTTTCAAAGTGACATGAATATAAAATACTACAATATCATTGAATTTATAGATGTATTTTTTTTATTGCATTATCTTTATAATAAAATGGTTTACTAAATCTTGGAATTTAACAAATGTATAAGTAAATTAAATATTAATCTATATATATATGTCTATTTTCATCTAATTTATCTTATATAACTGAGAATATGTTTTTAACAATTATCTTTTATAAACTGCATGATAGGATGATTCTGTTACATGTGATTGTGATTCCATATATTTTATAACATGCTTGAAAATAAAAAAAAATATAATGGGGTTTTTTCAAGGACAAAACGAGTTTGTAAAATTTATTATTTAAATAGGAGGCAATTAATTCCCTCATACATTAGTGCAATATAACTAATGAAAAAAAATTATTTTTAGAATATTTTACTAATCAGAATTGATATCATGTGATATCTATTTTTTAAAATTTTATTTCATATATATTCCCACATAAAAGAAATAATCAAAATTTACTAATCAAAAATGTGTTTGTGTGTAATAATATGATATTCTGTATAGAAAAAAATAATGTCTGATCTGGTAAGAGTATATTTTTAATTAGTTATGTTTAATACAATAGGTTCAAAATAATAATTTTCAAAATTTAATGATAATATAAGTTAATGTATTAATTGACGTTGTGTATTTTTTAAAATATAATGTTATGAGTTACTTTTGAATATGTATCAACGTGAACGTCACTTTAAATATTAATGGATTTTATGATTTTTCTACTAATGTAAAATATAAAAAATATATTTTATCCAAAATTATCTTGATGAAAATTATTGATGTAAATGTTTTATTTAATAATGATGATGATGAGAATATGACGGGTTATATGTGGGCCCTATAAGTTTTAATGTATCATATGATAGGTGTAATGAATGATTTGTACTCATTTTCAACCCTTGTACTAGTTGGAAAAATATTAAAATATCTTCCATGTTCTATTAACAAATTTTTTTATTGAATGAAATTTTTTATGTGCATGTATGGGAGAATACGATAGGAATATATAACTTTGAGGGAGACATTTGTTTGTACCTTATCCCATGAGAAAGAACATGTGTCGATGTGTGAGTGATTATTTTAGATGGATTATGGAAATACATGGTGGTATAATGATAGGAATAAGAATACGTATCAAGAATAAATTTTTTAAAATAAGGAATAATAAATGGTACAATGTTTTTGTTTAAATAGCCATTATACCACTCTAACCTTGACCAAAACATATCAAAAAATTTGGCCCTCAAAATATTTGAGGCTATAGGTCAGAAAAAAAGAAATATGTACTTGATGAGGTAGTATATAAAATATCATTAACCGTCAAAAAAGTAATAAAATTAACATAATTAAAATAAAAATTGTTACATATGAGGGTTTAATTTAAACTATTTTAAAAGAGTAAATACATAAAAATATAATTCCTGAGTGAAAAAATATTCAAAATTTCTTATTTAATAATTGAAATCTATCCAGTAGTTATTCGAATAATTTAATCAATAAAAAATATAGAGATTCAAAATTAATGATACTAAGATGTAATTTGTTTAACAAAAATGTAATATTTTAGTGAATATAAGGTGTGTAGGGTTTCCTATTATATATTTTTTATTATAAATAAAAATAATTCTCTTTTTGTTAAAATTATTAATTAATTTAATGAATATAATATTTATCTAGTTATATGAACTTTATAATCTAATTTTTCTTATTTATAATGGTTGCATACGTTGCTTAAAGTAAATTATAATTAACATCTAAAAGTTTAAATTTGTTTTATTATTATATGATATAAATGAAGATGTATTTTTTTGATTCAAGGATAATATAATATTATTTAAGATTTATATAAAGATAAATTATATCCTCATAAGGTAAAACTGAGTTAATTTCGGTGTATGACCAATAAAGTATAACATAGAGATTTCCATACACTACATTTTTGATATGTCGAGGATGGTTGTTATATATTTTTTATTTCCTTGTACGTGAGGGTGGTAATAGACCAATAAGTTCAACCTTGATACTTTGATACAATATGAAAGTAAATCCATGTGAATTAGATAATCAAGGGGTGGTTGGGTAGGTTCCTGATCATTTCATTGTTTATGGAATAACCATGAAAGAATTTATCATCTTATATATGGAATATGAACTGTGAGACATTATATGTGATAAAAATATAAGTATATTCATAGCAAAAAATTAAAATATATCTATTCTCATATACTAAAAGAGGGAAATATTAATTTTTCCTTTACAAGGAATTATGACATCATATGCATTCATCAAACTCATTATTTTATACTCAAATAATAATGTAAAAAATAATAAGTTATAACCGATTAATTAAACTCATGATTAATAGCTACTCTATGTTAATGAAAAATGGTTCAAATGAAAATGAATGTTTTTACACGATACTATTATTGGAGATAGGTATATAGATAAATGAATTTGATGGAGATCATTCAAGTTGAATTCTTTTTCTGAGTAAAGGAGATTATATTATTTTATCAAAACATTCCTTATATATCTAAATATGGGAATTAAATTTTTTTAAATTTATAATGGTCAATGGGATCACACATTCTGGATATATTAATGAGAATTTAGTTTTCCAAAACAAAGAGCATTATATTTTCTTGAATTTATATAATTGTTATTTTGGGTAGATATTCAAAACATTATTCATATAATGTTATACATTATGAATGTTTTAATATGTATCTTAATGTTATTTGGAGTATTTCTAAAAATATTTTTTATTTTTATTCAAAAAATATTTTATAGGATGAAATATAGTGGGCAATTTCATAATATATTGAGGGCTTTAGTGTATGTGGGAGAATAATTTTGATACGAAATAAATCCTTTGAACTTTTTATTTCATTTTGGAAGGTTTTTTGTATTATATTAGTATTTCAAAGAGTATAACTTGCATCAAATCAAAAAATATCATATTCCATGGATTATATAATATCATAAGGAACCAATAAGATTTCTATTAATATTGTATGACATTGAGAAATAATAATAAAATGGGAGTACTGTTTTTTGTATTATATTGAACCCTATAATTTATATTCATAGTAACACATTAAGATCCAATAATTATATATCCTTTTTACATTATATATCATTTGCACAAATAATATTTGTGTGAACCAAAAAATATATATACATTAACATCATGATAATAAATTATTATATAGAGTTATTTCATTAATATTTGATGAATATTAAGAAAAGTTTGACTAAATTATAAAATGGACCAAAGAGTTTCCTTGAAGAATATATATTGTAAATGATACCATATGAATAGTCATTCAAGAATTTCTTTAATTGTCATCAATTCTTCCAAAATCACTCCTTATTAATCTAAAATATTTCCTAAGAGGATTATTAATACCATTGGATTTTTTAATAATTCCAAATATGTGATGTCAAATTAAAATCAAAATGTTGATTAATCTTAGAGTGAAGATTCAATAAAATCATCCATTGGGATCTTTGTAAAAAAAATTATTTCATATTTTTTGTGGAAAATATCGATATATGTTACATTCTAGTCATTTATTTTATCCAACAGTTATATGTGGAATAACATGGTGATATTGGGAATTGATATTTTTGATTTATTTTACTTCATAAAAAAGTCTAATTTATTCATTATAATCAATTAATAGAATTAAATGACTCTTAAATTTTTTTAGTGGATATGGATCAATGTGGTTTTAAAATATACATAGTGGATTTGAATACAATATTTCTTATATGAGTATATAATGGGGTTGTGTATTTAAAAAAAATTAGTTTTCTTATTTTTGATTATTATTAAGAGGATACTTGATGTAAAAATATTTTATATGGATTGGAAAAATAACCATAGGCATTTTATACAAGATCACAGTCTTACTAGTGGATGAGAATTTTAAAAAATGGGGTATTAATCATAGCATCTATATGAAATCATTAAATATATTCAATTTAATGTAACTTATTTTTCATTATGATAATTTTTTTAAATAATTAAAATGAAATCAGTTGTAGATTTTCGACCTCTATGCATTTTCTATTCATGATTTCTATTATTGGTGAGATTTAAATCTGTTATGGATAATAAATGAATTAAATGGATGAATAAATAAATTATTATAATCAATAATATATAATATATTTATGTAAAATTTATAATATTTATTATTATAAACTATTTTATAATGACATATATTTTCATGGGATATGAAATTCAAGATGAGTTTTAATTTTTGGTCATAGTGTTTGGGCAATTTGCAGTATTGTGCTAAGGATGTGAATTGTAATTGTTATGATATATCCATTAGATTACTTTTTTATACTAAAAAAGGATTGAATTATGTTTTAGTTTCTAAGATGATTATTGTAGTCGATTTGGAGTAACCCAAGTGTGGAATTGTGTATACAAGCGACAAGCCACGCTAAAAACTAGTGGAATTACAGTGTTATTTTTTTCAATAGAGTTTTTAGATGTAGTAAGTGTGATGTGATATATAGAAGGTAAATAAATGATAGTTGGGATAATGGGATAAGGGATTCAATATATATGGAGGGATTATTCATGTAGGGTTCATTGGAGAGATTGATTTTGATGCTCTAGTGAGGAGGGATATGATTTATAAATTTAGAGATACATATTGGAAGGGAGTTCATGGGGTTGGTTCCACTTCTTATTGATGGATTTTTCCACCATAACCCATGGTCCATTATTATAGATTGTTATTGTAGGAGAGTGTATTGTGGAACCCATATGGGCTATTCTATGAGAGGATCAGTCCTGATTTTCCTGTAGATAGTTCCAGACTTTTTACATCACAACCAAGATTTCTACAATGAATCATGGCAAGATTGTAACACCATAAAATTTTATTAATAAAAATTAATCTTGATCTAATTAAATTTATTATTATGTGAAATGGTTACATAAAATATGTACTTGTTTTTTTGTATGTTTTTGTATTTTAAAATACTGTTAATAATTCTAAATGCTGCTAATATAGATTTTGAAAAGTGATCACATAATGAGTATAAATATAAGGCTTTAACAAATCCAATTTACTAAAAAAGAGAAAGTGATGGACTCATCGAGAAAAATTTCCCCAAACGAAGCCCAATTGTCAGATCCCTTAAAGGAGGGGGCGTCATTGGGCTTCTCTCTTAACCAAACACATGACGAGTTTGAATATCTAAAGATTAAGCTGAATAGTCTATCAGAGAAATGGATGTTGATAGATATTACCAGTCGAGAGATATAATCTGAGCCACCCCAAGAGTACGTCACCATCGCGCATCGTACCATAAGGACTTGTGCTGGTGTTTTAAGGGGTTATATAATAGTATGTTAAAACTATGATTATGTGCATTATAGTATGGTATAGAATAATGAATATACATTCATTTTTTTACCGTTACTTTGTAAATAGTTTTTAAAAAACAAATATTATTTCTACTTAATACTAATCTAAAAATATATTATGATAAGTTAATGGATTTTTTAATTAAATAAAAATTTAATAAAATATTATTATTATTAAATTACGTTTTATTAAGTATAAATGATCATAAAAGTTTTATGATTAATATTGAAATTTTTATTATGGTTTGAAAGCTGTTTTATGTCAAAACACATGAATTTTTGATAAAGAACGATTTATTATTTTAAAAGAAAAAATTATCATATTTAGAAAATTATTTCGATAAAATTAATATTTTTTTAATCAGCATGTCGAAATTATCCAATGGTGAATTTTTTATAATTTTTCTAGATAGTCAACTTTCTGGGAAAAAATTGAATACCATTTAAATATATAATATGTTTTATGACATCATAATGACCAAATAGTAATATAATAAAATACTATAAAAATAATCACAAGGAAATATATGTTTTAACATTAAAATTGTCTCATTCATGGATTTATTTATTTATTTTAAAAATCCTTAGTAGACCCTCCTAGACTTATAAAAAAATTTATATTTTTAAATTGATTACCTTGAGAGTGTAACTCACCTCCACATAAGCAAAAATATTATTTTTGGAATTTATACAATGAGAATTATAAAATGTTTTTTTCCAATCCCTTTTTTCAAATACCATGGGATTGTTAGTGTTTTGGATTATTTTACATTGTGGTGTTCCAAACCTAAATAATCAATAATTCCCTCTTCTTTTCTATATAAACCCATCCATGCTCCAACATCCTCTTAAATAAAGCCTTTGAAGTTCATCCAAACTCTATCCTCCTCTCTCTAGAATCTTCCCAAGGTTCTCAAATCTTCCAAGAAGACTCTCTAAAGCCTCTACCAAGCCTTTAGGATCACACTTCCAATTAAGGGATTCATTCCTTTCTAATTTTATCCAAATTTCTTAATTTTTTTATTCATTTTTTTCAATTATAACTGTTTAGGTATGATTTCACATATCCCCCTTTCATCCCTATTTATTTTTGAATTATGAGAGACTCTTATTCTCTCTCATTAATGACTCCCATGTACACCCATTACTAATCCATAATTCCTAAAGAATTTCTCTCTCATAATTTACATTCCAAAAATTCATTTGTATTTTGGATCCAACAATCATTACTTATGTTGGGACATGTATCTATATAAACCATTATTGTATATTTCTTTTACTTGTGATGAGATATCCTTTTATATCCCATCAGCCTTTTCAATGAAGTTTTATGACATATATTTTTTGCTGCCGAAATTGCACCGCCATTTTCCAAGCCAAAATCATTGTGTGGGGAATACCATGCCTAGTTCTCTATCATGTGTAATAACCATTGTGAAAATTTACTAATTGATGGAATAGTTTCATGTATTAATTCCACATTCATTTACAGTGGAATAAATTGTGATTTTTAATGAATCGGTGATGTATGATATTGTGGCACACATATACATGAAATGAAATGAGTAAGATGGGTATGCCCTTATAGCGCTCTATTACATTGGCTAAAGATTTTTATTATGATACATCAAGGAAAATGAGGGTTTACTCACGCTAATTAAATTTAAATGAGGGATTACTCATGATCCATGTGAAATTAGCCTTAGATCATGCTAATACAATTTTCTTGTTTTGTTTCGACATTTCCATGTTATGGTAATCATGTTTTATCATGACATTATGTTCATGTTTCTATTGCACTCCATTGATATGTCAATTTTCTAACATGTGTTGTAATATTCATTTTATGCCTTGTTTACTCCCTTACTAGTCTTTATATCTCACCATTTTCTTATGCATGTCCTCATGATATACCATGTAATATTAAGTATGATGGAATGTAGTTGTCATGTAAATGAATTTTTCAATAAAGATGTTGTGTTTCATGTTTTAATTCATTATGTAATGTTCCTATTCCCCAAATAAAATATACCTATTGATCTTCTATATTTTATAAAATTATGATTTTATGTAATAAATTAGGTTTATGTGTGTAATAATGTGAAGTTTTTTTATAGTTGATATTAAAGGATAGGTTTAGTTACTTTTTAGATTAGGATTAGAAAACCCTAGTGAAAACTTTAAGGATAATACTAAGTATAATATAAACATCCCTAAATGTTTTTGAATATTGGGTAAGTGGTTTATCAATAAAATACATCCCAGTCTAGATACGAGCCTGTAGAGGCAGCTCTAAAAGAAGATGTACCTAGGAGTGAAAACTCGGACAAGGAGTTTCGTGCTTGACTCGAGGTATCCTGGTATATTTCAATAGGCATTACTGCACTCTTAGTTATGACACTATCTGGGGATATGATTTGTTAAATTCACATTATTAGTAAGAAAAAATATTTAGAGAATAAAAAAAATTCCCTAATAATATATAGTGTGAAGAAGATCATGGATAATAAATATTGAAGCCCATGAATTCATATGTTAAAGAAATAAGTTTAATTTATATTTTATCTCTGTTTGTCATTGGATTACCCTTTATGTGATTAATAGTTTAAGGTACTCATGCCAATGTCTATATGGATAAATTAGAACTATAATAAAAATGATAATAGTACTATTATCATCTATGTTTATATGCCTACTTTTGTATCCCAAAAGTTTTGATAAACAATCCCAACACCACCACAAATCATAGATGTAAAGATGTTAGTTAGTATAGAAAATGGGGTAATCATTTCATCGGATGAATATAACTCCTTCCCTGTGATAATAGGTGGATTGAACTTCCCAAAGAACATCATCATACTCCCTCTGGTTGAATTTTATGCAATTATAGTCATGGATTGGATTTCCTTATATTGAGCCATCATAAATTTCCATGAGAGGAAAATCACTCTATATTTCGAGAATCATCCCCTGATACTATACATGTGCAACGAGGAAGATGAATCATATATAGAACCATCATCACTAGAATGGATATTATTGCCCTATGATCACACGTATCTGCTATAGATGATTGAGTGTAAGGAGGAAACCCCCATTGAAGACATTCCTATTGTGATGGAATTCACTAAAATGTTTCAAGGGGAATTTTCTGATATCCCTCCTAAAAAAGATGTTGAATTATAAATTGACCATATACATGGGGTTTTTTCAATATCCAAGACATCATATAGAATGTCTATTGTGGATTGTGAGGAGCTTATAAAACAACTACAAGAGAATTGGGATAAAGTGTTTATACGCCAAATTGATTCACCATGTGGTTCACCGGTACTCTTCGTCAAGAAGAAGGATGTGTCAATGCCCCTTTAAATTGATTATTGTGATCTTCACAAAATCAAAATATAGAAAAATAATATCTACCATGAATTTAGGACTTCTCTAATTAATTTCATGGAGCACAATACTTCTCCAAGGTAGTTTTGCGGCCAAGATATTATCAAGTAAGGGAGAAGAAGCAAGATATCCCCAAGAATATTTTTTGTACAAGATATAGGCATTATGGATTTATTGTAATTCATTTTGGACTGAATAATGTTCCAGGAATAATCATGTATTTGATGAATATATGTTTATAGATTACCTCAAAAAATCTATGGTAGCCTTTATAAATGATATTCTACTATACTCCAAAACCAAGGAGGATCATGAGGAACATCTAAGAACAGTACAGGAGACCTTGTGAAAGGAGAAGATCGATGGAAAGTTCATCAAGTGTGAGTTCTAGTTGAAGAGGTTTCATTCTTTGGACTTATCATTACAATTAATGGTATATCTATGGATCCCTCCAAGACAATGGCAATTGTGGGATTGTCGAGTACAACATCAGTAACTGATATCCATATCTTCTATGGTTAGATGGATATTATCACTAATTTGTGAGAAATGTCTCACAATTGTCCAACCCTGTTACCAATCTATCTTATAAGGGAGTAATTTTTTCACTGAGTGATGAATGTGAAGTGAGATTTAAGGAGTAGAAAGGGAGGCTTATCACTACTCCCGTGCTTACACTACCCACAAGTGGACAAAAATTTGTGGTTTTTAGTGATGTTTCGAAAAAGGTCAAGGGTTGTGTGTTGATGAAAAATGATAAAGTGATAGGCTACACCTCATGGAAGTAGAAAATACATGAGAAAAACTACCCCATGCATCATCTGGAGTTAGCGGTTGTGAAATTAGCATTGAAAATATGGTGGAATTATCTCTATGGGTAGAAGTGTGAGATATATAATGATAAAAGGATCCTAAAATATATACTAAAAAAAGATCTTAATATGAACCAATGAATATGGATATAACTCATCAATGATTATGGATTTTCAATCCACTAACATCCTAGTAAGGAAAACTAGGTGAAAAATTCTCTAAGTATAAAGGATCCTGCATCGTTATCAATTATGTGAATTGAAATGGATCCAGTCTTTTTAAATTTTTAGAGGATTGGCATGGGAGTCATTAAGGGAGGAAAATCATAAATCATTTCTCAAATTATTTCTCAACAATCCCTCATGGATTAGATAAAGGATGCTCAAAGAAAGAATGTGAAAATTCTGAAAATTGTGGTAACTCATCAAGGATTATGGATTTTGAATGACGCATAGAGAAAAACCTTCTCTTTTCACCTAGTGATCAAAAAAATTTATCGAGATATCCGAGAAAGAATTTTTTGGGCCAATATGAAATGGTTGATTTCTGAATATACATCAAATTCTGTGGTATACTAGTATGTGAAGGATGAGAGGCCGACATATAATTTGATGATGCAACCACTACCCATACCAACACGGAATTGGGGAAACATTAACATGGACTTTTTCACTAGTCATCAAAAGAAATCCAAAGGAAACAATGATATATGTGTCATTGTGGATCTTCATATGATGACATCTCACTTTATCACACTTCAAGAGGACTTCTCATTGGATCAACTTTCTCGTAATTACATCAAATAAGTGGTAAGGATAAATTGAGTACCAATTTCTATTGTATCTGATCGTGATCCCAGACTCACCAGAAAGTTTTGAAAAAGTCTCCAACATGATCTAAGCACTGAACTGAACTCCAGTACGGTCGATCATCTCAAACTGATGGCCAATCTGAGAGAACTATGCGGACACTAGATGATTTGTTAATATCATATTCTATGGACATTAAAGGAGGATGTGGGAAACATCATCCATGGGTTGAATTCTCCTACAATAATAGTTTCCACTAGAGAATCCTAAGGACACAATATGAATACCTTTATGGGATAATATGCAAAACATGGGCATGTTCAGATGAATTCAGCGAGTGTATGCTGCTAGTACCTGAAATGGATGAATAAATGGTGGATAAGGTGGAAGCCATTCAGCTTCATATCAAGGAAGCCCAAAGTCGGTAGAATAGTTATGTAGATAACCTTCGATGAGACCTTGAGTTCAATGTTGGAGACATGGTATTTTTATACACATCTCTGTTGAATATGTTAATGATGTTTGGAAGGAAAAGGAAGTTAATTACTTGGTTCAACATCCCCATCAGGATTCTTGATCTTGTCGGGGATTAGGCCTATCAACTAACATTTCACCCACAATGGCATAAGTAATTTATGTATTTCATGTATCCCATTTAAGTAAGTACATACCAAACCATTTACTTGTACTCTACTTAGAGGAAGTATAGTTAGAAGATTATCTTTCTTACGAGGAGAAACAAGTGATGATCTTGATCGTAATGACAAATATATACGAAATAATACAATTCCTCTCATCATGGTGTTGTAGCAAAACAAATGATTGATGATGCAATGTGGAAATATGAGGAAGTGACGAAGCAGAGGTACCCACATCTATTTTAGTGTGGGGAAAGGAAATTTTTTAGGAGAAATTTCTTAAGGAGGGTAGATTGTAACGACCCAGACATTTATTAATGAAAATTCATCAGGAACTAATTAAATGTATTATGATGTGAAATGTGTATATAACATATGTTATTCATTGGTTTTATGTTTTTTGATTTTAAAATAATTTTATGAATTTTAATCATTGTTTATATAGCCATAGAACATCTATCACATTATTAGTGTAAATATAGGTCTTTAAATATCCATTTTACTCAGAAAAAGGAAGTGATGGCCACATCTAGTATAATTGCTCATATGAATCCCATTTTAAAATGCACGGAAAGGAGGTGGTTTAGTTGGGCTTCCCACTTGACCAAGACTAAGCTGGGCCTTAATACGTTATGCTTTAGTAGAACTGCTAATGGGGGAAGTTGAAGTTGATAGATATTACAACTCAAGTGATATTATCTGAACCATAGCAAGAGTCTTTCACCATCGTGCACCATATCCTTAGGTCTTATGCTGGTGATTTAAGGGGTTATGTAACAGGACCCTGGAACTTTGATTATGTGCATTATTATTTTTATATAATAACAAATATATATTCATTTTTCTATTGTTAATTTGTAAATAGGTTTTAATGTGGGAATAATATTTTTAGATAATATTCAACTAAGAAATATTTTTGATAAATTAATGGATTGGAATTAAATAATATTGTAATAAAATATTTTTATTATTAATATTACTTTTTATTATGTATAAATGATCATATAATTTTTACGAATATAATTGTAATTTTTATTATGGTTCGAAAACGTTTTTTGTCAGAATCCATGAATTTTTTATAAATGTTAGTTATTATTTTAAAAGTAAAAAATCATATATTTAGAAAATTATTTGGATAAAATCAGTGTTATCTTTTAAATAAGGACATCAATATTATCGAATGGTGAACTTTTCATTATTTTTTTAGACACTCAATATTTTCTGTAAAAAGTAAATATTTTTTAAATATATAATTTGTTTTGTGACATCATAATGACACAATAGTTATGTAATAAAATACTATAGAAATTATGTTCATCCAATATATGTTTTTACAATAAAATAGTATGATTTTAGGTTTGTTTTATTTATTTTAAAAAGACTTAGTGGACCCTCCAGGACTTATAAAACATTTTAGCTTTTTAATTGAATTCCTCTAGAGTGTGACACACCTTTACAAAAGAAAACCTATTATTTTAATATTTTATTCAATTTCCATTATAAAATATATTTTTCCACTCTCCTATGGAAAAAACCATGGGAAATAACAATGGGATAGATTGTGGATTGTATTAGTTTGATGTATAGTGTCCCAAACCTAAAATAATAAATATTTCTCTCTCGTTTTATATATAATCCCTCCCAAGCACCGAATTCCTCTTTACTCAAAGACTTTTTAGTTCATCCATAATATTCTATAATATCTCCATAAAATTTTCAAGGTTCCCCAAGCTCCCATGAAGCCTCTCTCAAGACTCTCCCAAGCCTTTGGGATCTCACTTCCAAGTAAGGGATTCCTTCCATTCTGATTTTATCCAATATTCATAATATTGTTATTCAAATTTATTTTCAATTATAAATGTTTTGGTATGAATTCAATCCTACTACATACTTAACTCTTTATGTATGAATGATGATAGACCCCTTTTATCTCTCATTAATTCATCCCATGTAAACATGTTACCATGCCTAAATTCTGTATGGAATTTTACACTCCTCATTTACAATCGAGCAATTATTTTGTATTTTGAAATAAAATTCCAATACTTATATTGAAACATGTAACTATATGTCCCCATTACATTTCATTTCATGTACATATTATAAGATACCCATTTATCTCTCGTAACCATGTTTTATGAAGTCTTATGTTATGTCGTTATTCTGCGAAAATTGTACCTCCATTTTCCAAGACAAGATCATTGAGTTGTGAATACCTTGCTCGTTTCTCTATCTACGTTATTCACCATTATTCACATTTACTTATTGATGTAGGAGTTTCATGTATTAATTCCACATTCCTTTTCCATTGAATAAATCTTGAGTTTTATTGAATCTATGATGTATGATCTTGTTGCACACATAGGCCTGAAATGAAATTTTTAATAAGGGTTCTCCCTGATAGCACTCTAATGAATTAGGTAAATATGAGTATCATGATATTTCATGTTAAATGAGGGTTTACTCATTATAATTCATGTTCAATGAGGGTTTATTCTTTCTCCATGTGCAATGATCCTTGGATCAACCTAATACTTTGTTTAGTGTTGTTGCCACACTTCCAACTTATGATAATAATGCTATATCGTGACATTATGTTTATGTTTCTATTTCAATCCATTGATATGGCTATTTCATAAAATTTTTGTTATTTTCCATATTATTCCTTTTTTAATCTATTATTGGGATTTATAACTCACCCTTTTTTTATGAATGACCTCAGGTTATCCAATTTAATTCTATGTATGAGGGTATATAGTTGTCATGTAAAAGATTTTTTCCATAATGATGTTGTGATTCAGGTTTTTAGTCGTTTTTTAATTTTCCTAAGCCCCAAATACACACAACTTATCAATCTTATATATTGTATAATGTGATTATTTTATGTAATAAATTATGTTTAAGTGTGTAATAAACAACATGGTTGTTATAATGATGATGAGTTGTTTTGGAATGATTCCCTTTGTAAAATTATAAATATTATTTGGTGTGTTTCTTAGTAAGAAAATACTGATAAATTTTGAGTCACACCATTCTGTTTTATTTAAATTATGGGAATCAAGGTGGCCCTTTCATTATACTCCTAATCAATATTCCAAATAGATGACCACACTTCAATTTGTTTTTTTGGAGAAATAATTTGTTAATTGTATATAAAATATCCCCATTAATATCATTTTTGAATTCCTAATAATGAATATATATTTAATAAATTTTTTGGGTTATGGTGTTTTTTGGGGAATTATGCGGACAAGGCATGAACATTCTTGGTCAAAGAAATGAAAAACATTTCATAATTCATAAATCCTATGTGGATAATTTTTTCCATTTAATAAATAAATAAATAAATATATATTATGAATTATATTTATAGATTTCATATTACATGGGATTGGGTAAATTGGATTGAAATAATGAGATCCATATAGAAAGAGATTAAATATTGAAGTGCCTCCTATGGTAGAGATAAGATAAATTTACTCCAGGTAATTTTGGATAACATGGACCCCATGTCTCTAATAGATGGAGATGTTAATACATTTCATGAGAGAACTGGGATATGTATTAGGATTTAGCATGTGTAATTTGTTTCATAGGACAAGTTCCAATAGGTAAATGTGAAGTGATTAGATGCTTGGGAATATTGGGATGGGTGAGATATTCATTAGTTTCAATATTGTTAAGGTTCAAAATCCAAAGGGTATAATGTTATTATATATATTCCATAGTTGGTATGAGTCATTCTGGTAAATAGATTGTCTGATATAGAGGGATTTCCTTTGAGTTAATGGTTTCTTATCACTACCAATATAAATGTATAAAAAAATGTATGAGGGGTTTTAATAAATATAATGGGGGGATTGACTAGAAAACTAATATATATGTCCCAGACATCATACTACATTTGATGTTACAATTGGGTGATGCTTGAATATTTTTATTATTGACAAGTTATTGGGATGGGGTAGAGATATCCTATGGAAATCACTAATGGATCAGATGAGCATGATGAGTGGATTTAATTATTGTTCTTATGTGACTGAGAAGGTCATAAGGTGATTAACCAATTTGGTTGGATATAGATGAAAAATTTCTATATATGTGTTTATGTATCATGTGAATGGTTCCTTGGCGATGAGGTGTAGGCTTGTAGGAGGTTCTGTTTACCCTTTTTCTTATTTCATGTGTGTGAAAGGTGATAGATCTCATAGTATGAAATGATAAATCGTATGACACGAACTCAACCTAAGATATAATGCCTCGAAATTACCCTACCATTAGAGAAAATTTAAAGCGTTTTTAAGAATTATAGGATTAAATTTATTGAGAAGATATGAATTGATACCTAAAATGGAAAATTATTTTAAAAACAATTAAATGAAGGGGATAGTGATATAACCTTGAGTGAAAAGGTCCCGAAGTAACCCTACATAAAGATAAATTGTTGTGGTTAGGTTTTTATGTGGAAGTGATCCATACATTGGATGATATAATAGTGGTTGAATAAGTGTTCATACCATTAGGGAGAAGATATTATAAACCACTTCGCGGGTGAGGAAACACAGTATTACAAATATTGGCCCCTAAATTGTGTGATTATTTTTTTTATTTGAAAACCTTTATTTGTATGGTTAGTCAGGTGGTGATGATATTGAGGACTTGGAGGACAACACCCAACCACTAGAGACATAGAAGAGGTTATAGATTGAGGGATGACCTCCCTTTAGTGATAAGGAATCATCTCATACTCATATTTAAGATCCCACCTTGTAACATTGGATAGTGGTCATCGATTTATGATGCACTACCCAAAGGAATTTGTTAGGAAATATATTATGACCTAGATGACCTAGGAAACTAAATACTAAATAAGAATAATTATGTAGGGTTTGGTGGTTTGGAGGATAAATTGGATAAAATTAATCTGATGCACATGGAGTCATAGTGGTCTTATTATCACATGGAATATATGGCACTTATGTGTGTGGGTGATTGATTTTCTTAATAAATTTCCTCATTGATAGATTTATATTATTTTATATATTTGGAGATATTGTTAAAAAATTTATATATATTTATATAATCATATACAAGAACTATGGTCTGCATTGGGTCATTTTATATACTGTATTGGTCCATACATATTAAGTGTTTTAGAATTGGTAGAGGTAATGTGGTGGGTTATTTAATTAATGGACTCACATATGACACAAGGATGGAAATATAGACATTTATTTAATTATATTATTTTAGGTACCTTTTAAATGTGACCATCATAGTATGAGATAAATTTATGCATGATAAAACTATTCTACAGGAGACATCAGTTATTTCATTTTGATTAATTGAATATAAATCCTCATTTATTTGAGGTGGATATTATTTTATTATTTACTTTGATTGATTAACTCTGATTTAAGGGGATAATATCACCAATTCACGATTTATTACCTCAATATTAGTAATAAATATCTTGTATATGGGGATACATTCTAGAGGTCGTGTGACAGATTTTATGGGTAAATAAGCAATAATCCCTATATCGAGCCATCACAAAGTGTTATTGTCCCACTAATTAGGGAAACAATAGATACCTAATAAGGACATGTTAGAGATTTGTATTGATCCCAAACTGGTTAGTCATGAATAAATTTTTTGTGTAATAAACATACAATGGGTATATTATTTTTCATGATATATTTTCCTATTATTGATGATATTATTATTCAATATGATTTGTTTAATAATATTTTAATCATTTCTATTTTTAACCTTATTTAAATTGGAATTACAGATCTCATACATTATATTTGGAATATAGGATTTATATTACATATGAATGATTGTGTATGATTTATTTTACTATCATCCATGTTTGGATGTTTTATTTTTGAATAATTACTCATATGATGATTTATAATATAACTTATTAGTGTAATTTTAATTAATTAAATCATTGTATTTTCAATATGGTGGAATTTTATGTGGATCAAACTATAGGATGTTATCCAATGATGGTTATATAGTCCCTCCATGTACCAAATATATAGTGACCCTTAGTGGTTAATTAAAATTTATATATTCTTCATGTATATACCCTTATCGGGTTATCAAAATTTCAGTTTAGTAAAATAACGTGTCAATAAAAACATATATGGGTTTTTTAGAAATAGCTTCTTTGTGAAGTTATACATAACTAAAATATTGTTTTCCCCTTAGTGTGTTATTGATATCATTATATTAATTTTGGATAGACTATTATCTTTTATTATTTCTTATATATTTTACATAAAGTGTCAGTTATACTTCATCCATTCATGTGTTTAAAATTGATATAAATACTTTGATTCTCTCAAATGTTTTATCATTTAAAAAATTTTATGGTGTCCATTGTTAAATATAATATAAATACTAACCATTAATATTTTACAATATTTATCAATCCTAAAATACTAAAAAAATTATATTATGATCTATGTAATAAAATATATCCAATTTTTACCACATAATTAGTTTAATATAGTGGTTTGTTACTATTATATCATTTTTGATGATTTTAATTTCAATTAATATAATAGTTCATTATAAAAGAATACAATACATTTTATATATTATGTATCATAAAACCTGATAAAAATGTAGAAAAATCATATATATATATATATATATAAGATTCGTGGAAAATAATTACCACAAATTTCTAGTGGATTTTCCATAACCCATTGATACACCATTGTTTTTAGTTTTTTTAAAAAAATTGTTAATTTAACTTACAATACTCCATGGTTAAAAAATATTCAATGGTTGATATTTCTATTCCATTTTGGTCCTTTAGACTATCAACAGACAAATTATCATTGGTATTTATTATTTAATTTGGATTTGTTGATCTCACCAAGAATAATGACATAATCCAAACCATGTTGGATTTATTTTTGTAAAATGGGAATGAATTAAGAATTTATACTAAATTTTTTATTTTTGTTCTTCAATCTCACTATTAATTGAAAAGTATAATTTTATGTGAAATATTATAGTTTCTCATTATTGATACATTGGTTTTTCATGATTGGATAACCATTTCATTTTGATGGAGTAAAAGATACGATGTTTTAATGTGAAAATAAAAATGGATGGATTCCATTAAAAAAACACATTTCCTAAATTCTTTTGATAGATTCATGTGATGAGGTGTGATAACCATGCCCTTTTTTGGAAAAACTAAAATAAATCTATGTCATAATGGTATCATCATTCCCTAGTTTTTAAAAAATAAATTTTTGGACCTTTAATATTAATATTAATTTTATTTTTTCTTCACTCTAATACAGTTTGATACAAATTATGAGTTTTACGGCACATCAAGATTCCAAATAATTTTATATGAATAGAAGAAAATATTGCTATGAATGATTGATGCTGAAATAATAATAAGAAAAATGGAAAACCATAAATGGAACACATTATTATCTAAGACATCCATATTTATTTGAAATGGGTCGGATTGACCCCCATATAAAAAATATAATGGTTAATTCCTCAATTGTAATAACTCAAACATTATAATTATTTAACGGTTTTGATAGGACCATGTTTATATTTATATTTTCCAAGGACCTTTTCCATGATTGAAAATGTGGAATTTATCTTGACAGTCTTCTAGCTACATTAGAATACTATTTTCTGTTATTATGAGGTTATTGAATTCATATTAAATAGATATTCTTACTAAATAATATAAACTAATGGAAATACAATAATAAAAAAACTATTTATCAATTTTAAAAACCATAAAAAAATCCCCATTATTTTATATATTGGATAAAATCCATTAAAAGGAAATGTTTTATATATAACTCATATCATTATCTATTTAATGGTCAACTTATAATGATCTGATAAACATGTGTATCATTTTTGGACATCATATACGTGAATTACTATGTTAGTATGTCATTGGGGATTTATTAAAGACACTTTGAGTGCACATTATATTTGAAGATGGGAGGTCTATCTCATAACAACAATTAGGGAGAATGTTTTCCCATATAGGCTCTATGTTAAATATTTTTTCATATTCATATATCCCTCCAAAATATCAATGAGATACAAGTTAAATCATTTCAAATCAGTAATAAGAAACATGTGTTATATGAACATATATTTATATTAGGGGAATTTTTTCCAACACCAGGACTCAGTTAATTTTTATCCATGTTCATATATCCAATCCAAATTCCAATGAGTGAGAGGTTAACTCTATTATAGTGACTAATCATCACATGCACATTTGTGAGGATTTATTTCTATAATTGGTAAATTTTCTTTCTTTTTCCTTAATGAATATTTTGTTTAATGGAATATAAATTGATGATTTAGAATTTATCCCAATATAGTGAGGAGTTATGTGTTTTTGGATAAGGTTCATGTATATGAATTGGTATTTTTATGTATCCTTATGAATAGAAATAGAACCCATGTAGTTCGAATCCATATATAGGGACATGTCACACCTTTTAAAAAATGTGACAAGGACTAATATGGTAAATTTTAATATATTATAACTAGAAACAAGTAATGTTCATTTCTTAGGTATTTCATTCAATGCTTATTTCGTGTAATTAACTTTTTTTTGGAATTGCATATTGGGATAATGGTTTTAGGTAATCATTTTAGTTGGATATACATAAATGTTTCCCTTTATGATACATCATTTAATTTAGTAAAAAATATGAGGGAGAATAATTATATTGTTAGAAATAAAGTCCCTATGAGAACTACTCATATAATTCATGTGTAATAATGACTATTGAGTAAGAGATTCATATATAATGTTGAATATCACCTCACAAGGATATGGTTTTCTAATAATATGGCCCAATAATGATATATTTTTATGGATGTCATATTCAAACTACAATGAAGTATCATACTTATCACTATTAATTTCAATAAATCCTATATAGTTTGATTATCCTAAATATAGGCCATTTGTCACTATTATATAATTCAGTTTAAATCCATGGGGGTAATAAGGACTTATAATGTTATAATTCAAATGACTAGTATTTGTATATATTGAAATGGGTATTGAAAAAAAATGAGCTGGGATTATGTATGGGTAAACCATATATGGATTTTAATTTCTTATTTGTTTGTAATAAAATGTTGAAAAAGAGTGGAACCATTAGGAATGAAGTTTATTTAAGAATAATTAAAAAAATACACGTGGTAAAAGGAATACATCCTTCACATGTAAAAGAAATAATATTAATAGGCATTACACATTCAGTTCCCATAAGAGCATGACCAATTTAGTAACATAGATTAGGATTTGTTTTCATGTAATATTTCTAATTGTATGATCCTAATACGCTATTAGATCATTGGGTGGAACAGAGTAGTCAACTAGTTACATGGTATAAAATGGTGTTATCTATGGGGAGACCGATATTGGTATCATTACTCAAGAGAATATCTTATAGTATCTTTATTATAGATAACATCATTAACAAGTGAATAAATTATCCTTACTTCATAAAGGTTCAATTATTATAGGGGGAAACCCCAGCGTTCTGTTTATTTCAATGATGCATGAACGATGGGTACGAACTATTTTTTAGGGTGTGAAAATCTATCATGGGTAGAATTGGAGGAGTCATGTATGGATTCCACTTAGTGTTGATGTATCCTCGATGAATATTGGTTGTATGGATCAATTAGAAACTATGTTATCCCATTTAAAAGTCCTATGTGTGTGGTTTCCATGTGTTATTCATAAAATATATCCATAAATCTAATAAAATAGAACCCTAGTTGATGACTAGGTTGTAGTGTCACCCTATTCTGGAACATGGGTTAATATTATTCCATTGTAGATAAAGAAGGAATAGTGATTCCCTTTCATGGTGGGTTTACAGGGTATTTTTCCATACTAGGTTATTTTGTTGAAGGTTTTCCTTTTTGTGTATAGATAACCACATTTTTTCCATAGTATGGATATTTGGTAGAATTTCCTCCCACGAATGGAGTCTATGGTGACTTCTGAAACAAGTTTGTAGGTATGGGTAAATGTTTTACCTAATGATTGGTTTTCATGAATATCTAGGCTAGCAGTACCATAGTGAAGTAAAATTTTTAGTATGTATCAAATGTAATTAAATTAAAGTCAATTGTTGGGAAGGGGTTATTCACCCATGTTTTAACGCACTAAGAGATAAGTTGTATATAGTGATGAATTATCTTATTGAAAATTCAATTTCACATAATTCATCAATTATACATATGATATTAATTTCTAATGTTACCATAAAGAGTTCATATCGTTTTAGATTATTTTATTGACAAATACTCATTATATCCTTCAATACACCATATAGGTAAAAAATAGTGACCCAAGGGGGTCTATTTATATACCATAGTTGGATAGGGATCATAGAATCACATGTTAGACTCAGTGGACATAATAAGATCATAAATAATCCTCACACAAGGGGATCAATTCACACATCCAAATACATGGTTGGAGGATGACATGGTCCATGCATGTTGGATTGGAAAAGGAGACTATGGAACGTGAAAATGTATTTCTTGTGTAGTGTATCTCTTTTATAGGGAATCTAACAATTCATTTCAAACATTTTAACATTACAAAAGGGAGAAAAAAAAATTCCCCCAAAACTCATAGTTATATTTTTTTGGCCTGAAGAAAATCAATTTATAAGGTAGATATTAATTTGAAAAAAAAATGTATCCTTAGTGTTCGGTTTCATTATTATGTTCACACCAAGAAATACAGATAGATGTTAATGGGGTTATGTACGTGTAATGAGATTCAAGAGAAATTCCCATGTTGAGGGATTAGTGAATGACAAAACCCACCCATATAAATAGTGAAAGACCACCAATGCATCATGAAATATTTTGACATTATAACTTCTTAATGATTCACACTCTATTATCTTATAAAGAATTTTTTCTACAAAAGGTAGGTTCAAAATTCATCCATACTATCGAGCCTAAACATTATATAATGTGAATTAAATAGATAAATTTATGAAATTCACATGGTAAAAAATAAATTTTTATATTGTTTAACAAGTTACTCATTTAATAGGGATGAGTGAAAAGACTTCAGTAAAGGGGGATGAATGAAGTCACCTTATTGAAATCCTAAAATTTGTAAAATGTTTACCCTATGTTTTTCTTGTCTATACACACATTTTCTTTTCACTTATGATATGATATCTAATTAACATTGAAAATTCAAAAAATTTTGTAAAATCCCTCTTACAGAAAATAAAATTGTACACACTATGAAGAAAATCCAAAATATTGATGCCTATAGTGAGATCCAATATGTGGTTCATGATGTGTTGAAGGGATGTTTCTGCAAGAATAAAGCCGAATTTTTTCATTTTTGTAGGTCTTTATAGAATAATAAAATAGATATCCACTATCTATCAGAACTATTCATTATATAAATAAAATATTTACTTCCAATATTGTTACAAGTCCATAAAAATCCTCCTGAACTCGTGGATAATTGAATAAAAATATAAGAAAGAATAATATTTCCTCAAAGTTATCCAATATCTGAAAATGGGATATTTATTGGTCATGTAAAACACAATAATCTATTGATACCTAAAAACACTATATGTATATATGTGATACCATGATACATCAATTTCCATCCAAATTTCATTATTAAACATTATCATGGAGCAATTATTAAAGGATGAATAGGATTGATTCCCTAGTGGAGGTGTAAAAGAAAAGTGGGTATAAGAATATTATGTCTAGAACATGTATAAAAACATTAAGGATCAATAATTGGATACATTAATTTATGAATCTAGCAAAATTTCACATATTTATTTTTATGTAAATTATGATTTATAGTTGAATTTTTTAGCTGATATAGTCCCCAAATGACCAAAGCCTATATAATATTTGATGAATTTGTAATTTTCTTATGGGAAACAAATAATGTAATTGGGGAATAAATAATCAAACATATTTATAACATATTTCATCCTTTGAAGGCATTATTTGGTTACATTTAGAGAGAATAATCACTATACTAGTAATTGATAACCTAGGTCCTAAATTCCTTGTTGACAGAACCTTTTCAAGGGATCGATGTAAACCTTGAGATATGGATGATGATCCTTATTATATCTCATGGATATATAACAAAATTCAAGAACCGAACAGGTTTATCCTATATAGAATGTCATGGTATATTTGGATAAAATTATATTGTCTTAGAATAGTTACTTTTTGAAGAATTTTTTATACTATTAATTATGGTTATCTATACTTATACTCGTAATGATGGATGTAACACCATGGGACTTAGCCAGTATTTACAAAAAGTAAATGACTCCCATAGTGGTTTTAGGATTAGTAAAATCATGGTGGATTTGAAATTTGTGGAGGGGGATATTTTGCATAACTGTGTTTTAATATTATCCAAAATACATCAATTCATACTACATATTTAAATGGATTTCACTTGTTACAATATTATTGTTTGTCCATGTACAATTGACTTGGATAATGGGTTGTCTTGATGCATATACAATTTAAAAAAAATCAAAAATATGATGAATCTATAGGAAATTCATTAATAGCATATCATGCATCTTTTCACTATTTTTATTTACTTACATAGACTTTATTCTTTGTATATTATATATAGTGTTGAATATATTCTCCTAATATGAAACTCCAACTAGAATAATCAGATACGATGGTAATGATATATATGGAAACCTACCATACAAGATAGCTATGACTGTTATAATCATATCATCCTAAGATAACTCACACATTATATACAAGGCCTACACAGCATATGATTTATCCCATAACTTCTCAAATAATCATAGAAAACAAATTTTCACTACAAGATTTGATGAAGTAACAAAACCCAATTGTTGACTGGCACCTTTTTGTATGAATTTACAAAGAATAAATATATTCTAGGATATAAATATGTGGTCACAGAACATTTTATTATTTTCAAATTTGAATTATCATCCCTAGATGATTTTTATCCTAAATTAATATTTTCGATTACAATTCCAAGATTCAATTCTGAGTCAACTACTAAAAGAGGGAAATAAATTACCAAGAAAACCCATAAAACAAGTGAGAATTACGATGATCCAAGATCTCCTAATCAACAAAAACATATTAATATATAGAATTAAATAATAAAAAATATGGTACATCATGATGTTGATCAATGATGATCATAGAGGAAAGGATACAGAAGAGCATCAAATTTTAGTGAATCGATGAATATATAGCTGATGTCAAAGGAGCATGAATTTAATTAGAGATATAAAAAAGAGTTAACTTAACCTTATATAGAATAATAGTTTCATGATTTCATCACGTATATATTAGGGTTCCTGTTGGTTTTCAATATGTTTTTTTTTGTATTTTTTTGAAAAGGTTGTGTCTCGGTCAAATAACAAGAAACAATTTTTTGAAAAAAAATTGAATTACATGACTCTAAAATTATAAATAATATTAAAATCACTTTCATAAAAAGGGATAAGACCAATAGGAAGATCCTCCTACCATGTAATTCACTGACCGATGCCCATTTTGGTAAGACCATTGGCAACCATGTTCAATTCATTAAAGGTATGCATGAAAATGTAGTGGATCTCCATAAGTGAAGCCATGAATCTCTTACAGAGGGTAGTGAGAGGCTATGTGAGTTGGGAAACTCTTTTCCAAATCAACTGGACAATGGTTGTTGAGTCACTATCAATCCATATGTTTTTCAGCCCTTTTGCATGACGATGTACATAATATAAATCATAGCCATCATTTCAGCCTTCAATGATGAGGTCGTACTGCATCTGCCAATGAACCATCCATGACACTAGCCAATAAAAAATCTGATGACTGCACTACAAATATTGAATGTTAGACTAATCCCTTTGAGGATGTCTTTTCCCCGAGGGAGTTTTATATCCTAATATATCTCAAAAATAAAAGGATACCTTGACTAAGGAATGAAAAATACACTGTGGATTGAGTAAGTATGTAATGGGTGGTGATCTAATCCATTTATGATGGAATGAATGATTTTTTTCAACACTAATTTTATATGAGACATGTTCCTTTTGTTATGTGACCATCAACATGAAACAATATCTAACATGCATAGAAATATTTATATTTAGAGGGAAGAGACTAGGTAAGGGACAATGATGTCTTATAAATATAATATTATTTTATGTTAGGTACTCAATATTTTAGAGAGTCCATGTAACACCCCGACCCAAGATTCTCTTATTCGGTGCATTATTTTAATTCATTTTCATGATTATAAGGAATCACGTCCCAAAAGACCGATCAGTTTAGCAGTTTGGGAAAATATATTGCATACATGATCTTTAAATTACACTTTATAACATAAAACTCAAAAAAATCTTCTAAGAAGGCCATTTTTTCCAATGCTTAACCATGCATCTCAAACATAAAACACTTCATGGGATCTTGGGATAATAAAAAATAAGAATGGGGTGAGCTCAGATACTTAGTAAGGGTAAATAATTTAGCGGATGTAATAAACTTATAAGGCAAGATGTGTAAAAAAAATAGCCTTTTATCGAAAAACATGAACATAATATAGAAATGGTAAATCAAACATTACCATATAAACATGCATGTGTATATTCTACTAGTTGAATAATCACTTGTAAAAACTAATTTCATTATTAGGGAATGCATAACATCGGACATCATTACGACATAGTCAAGTCCTTGTGCCAAGACTACAAATAAGTTTTCTGTCAATACCTTATGCCAAGACACTAATTTGTCTAATGAGACCTAATGATGCATCAAAGAGCTATAGCGGGCTCCACCCATCACTTACTAAGTCAACTGCATTCCTCATATGAAAAAGATGGAACATAACAAAAACATTCGTATTAAAACAGGCATACGAAATGTCAATACATTAACCCTAAACCATGAATGGTATAAAAATAGAACATTTCATGGTCAAATGTATTATAACTAATTCAATAAAATATGGAAGATTATATTATAATAAATCAACCTAAATCAAAAATAATATCCATTAAAGGATGCTAACATAGTAAAAAATGACGAGTAAAACTTTTTTTGGAGAAATATAATTTTTTAAAATCATTTAAAAGTCAAAAAATTTTGAAGGAAGAAATTTAAAATATATTTTTTAATTAATGTGTCCAATACGACTTTGAATCTTTTTAAATGAATTATCATTTTAAAACATTCATGTCCATATAAATAAATCCTTAAAATCATTTTTGATAACATGGACATTAATTAAAAAGATTTAGAATGATAAATATTTAAAACATTTAAATTTATGATCCTGATAAAGAGTACATTTCAAAAATCCTTAAAATATTCATTTCGAAATCATTTTTATAAAAAATGGACATGGTTGATAAAAATTTCCCAATAAATAATTACACAAAAACAAACTCGAATAATAATGAGATTGAATAATTAATCATTACCTTGCACTTTCCCTTAAGTCGAGGGTAGAATTAAACTCATGTATGAAGATCGTTGCATGTTATTAAATTATACTAGAACCATATTAATATTTATGATATCATGCATGATTCATTTATGACTTATATACTACCCATTTAATAATAATTTCCCTATTAAACAAACAATTTGGGTAATAATCACTTTCTTTATCATACGTGTTTTAACATGTTACTCTTGATTGTATCACATAGATAAAAATGTAAATACTTATAGAATACAAAACATTATTTATATATATTATATATTTTGAATATATATATGTATAATAGACATATATATGAAATGAAAAACACAGTTTATGAAGACGGTAGTCCGTACGTACACATTAACATTGTTTCCGTTTTCATATCATATTGAACAGAACTAAGTGAATAAGATAAATGTAAGTATATATATATATATATTCAGTATAATCAATATTCCATATATTACATACTTAGTAGTAATATATATTTTTATAATTGTCAATTAATGGTGAACGTGGAAATGAATCTTATCGCGTCGTGGGGACAATAATCCGTATGTACGCACGAGCGACAATATCATTTACTTAAAGGTGTTGAATTGGATGGTATACTAATTATACAGAGACATTATAATGTTATTTTCCTTATATATATATACATATTACTCATCATTATATCCATCCAAATAACATAGTGTTGAATAACAAATTACACCACGTTGTGGAGACGGTAAGCCGTATGTACACATGCATGGTGACATTATCATTATTAAGATGGATAGAATAATGAATATAGTTGTGACATATTTATAATAACATCATATTATATAGAATATACTGGAGTTATTATTTTAGAATTGAAACAAAAAAGAATGTGTATGTAGAAGAATAAGAGAACTTGAATGATGGTGGTGAAATCATTACCAATTCATTGGGTTATTTCTATTGATTTGATCTGAAGGGATCTTTAGGTTGAATTTATGACCAAAGTATGGCCTCTAGGAAGATGGTAGGATAGTTGGGAGGATATTTGGGCAGGATTTGGCCGAGTCAAATGGTTTTGGAGGTGTGAATATGAGAGAAGGGGATATGCCCTTTTATAAGAGGGGTGATGGGTACCTTAGGAAAAACATAAAATATTATTTTATAATAATATCATTTTCGGTTTACCATGGCGCAAAAATTATTTATTTAAAGGCTATGATGGGGATGGATCAAAAGACACTCAACCAATAGTTTTTCGACAGTTTTAGGTCACCTTATAAACCATAACGTTTAGATTTAACTCTTAGTTAAATAGTTTGACATTTACCATGTCTCTTTGTATTCTTACATTATATGGTTAATAAACAAACAATAAAATTCCAATCTAACCCAAATTGGTTCAATAATGACATATATATTATTATATTATTCCAATATCCGATCTTTGGATTTTTAGGAGTAGTGTATTAATTAATAATATAATATTTCTTTTAAAAACTATTTTTTTCAATTTTGACACAATTTTGTATTTGGTTTTGTTAAAATCATAACAGCATGATTAATTAGAAAAAAAATTGATATAACCCACCCTAACATGTCATAATAACCTTGAAAATTAGGGTAATTTATAAAATGTCTCAAATTACATTTATTTGGATATTTGTAATGTCAATTATTTTAATCATTCATTAATACGGTAATTACTACATCCTCATTTTGTTATAAATAAATTTAATTATATAATGTCTAAATATTATAAATAAAATAAAATAATGTAGGAAATAGTTTTATATTTATATGGAATATTTATATTCTAATTTATCTTATGTATAAAACTTTATTTAAAATGTTTTCATTATTAAACATTGATTTTAACTCTTTTAACTTTTCATTGAATTAAATAATAATAAATGTCCATATCTAATCCATGTGGAAATACAGATTCATATTTTATTCCTATGGTTGTTTTTGGTCGAATTAATCTTATCCAATAGAATTTGGACATGTGTTAGGGTAAGAATAATATCATTTTTATCCTTAATTACCCTATTAACTTTTAACCGTGGAAAATAAAATTAAAATTTACTATTCACCAAAAATTATTTATCTCATATTGAACGAAATTTTTCTAAATTATATCAACCCTGTCTCTAATATTTTTGACAAAGCCACTTACAGAAGTGGTAAAATAATGTTTTTTACGAATTTTCAAATTCTCCTATGAGCTGGGGAAAAGAAGGTGAAAAGTTCAATAAAATTTTATTCATATAATATTTTTACAAAATGACTCTTATGGATTAAATTGAATAGATATTGGTATTATGTATCTATTTTTACATGAAATAAATTTAAATAAAATAAATAATTCTTTAAATGAAAAGTCGGTTTTAACAAATAACGCCGTGTTTGTCACTATTCATCAAAAATTGGAATTTTCAGATACATACAAAAAGTTCACCCTAAGAAAATCTTGATATTAAAAATCCAAAAATGAATTATAATTTACTAAATTAAAAACATAGAAATTGAATTTAGTAATTTAAAATTAATTCCCATTGTCAAAACCCAATAGCGTACTTTTTAGAAATAATAACTACAAAAAGATTGACACTTGTTAATGTCCAATTTCAAAGTGGAATTACTTACAAAAACCAAAGTGTATTAAATGGTAAAAATATAATCTATTTATGCTTCCAATAATTGTCATGTATAACTTAACAATATCAAAAAAAATTATTCAAAATATGTTTTCAGTTAAAATATAGTATTTTCACTATTCACCAAAATATGAAAGTTTTGATAAAAAAAGCAAAAATTTATTGAAACTAAATTCTCATGACCCAATTCTATATACTAAGTTTATTTTGTCCAATTGAATATATAAATGTTTCAAATATTGGATTTAAAAAGGGTTCACCATTAAATGGGGGTAAAAGTGCATTTTTTTAAAAATACTTCTTTCATTTGAAAAAAATTAATTAGTTCTTTAAATGTAACTAAGAAACACATAATATGGATTCTAAAATTATAACGAATATATATAGTTCAAATCATTGTTAATACTATTCATAACCACTTTTGAAGGGCTAGTTTGGTAAGTCGTGGTGCGCTTGTACTCAGTGTTACATGTAGTGAATGTTATTGAATTACTTTGAAGAAATAACATACTATAAAATCAAGGGGTGTTATATTCTTCCGTCCTTCAATAAATTGTGTTCTCTCAATTGGAAATTGTTCTTCGAAATAATATTTTGAAAATATAAAATGATTTTCTGGAGAACTCATATCAGAAATTGGGTTAATAAAATTTAGTCTTAATAAGAAGGAATATATATATATATATACTTGAGAAGTAGAGTTTCGTACATTAAATAATTCCTACCACAAACTCATCGTTCAATCCATATGTTTTAAAAAAATATTCTATTTATCCTAATCGTATAGGGTTCCAAAAATAAATAATTTATAAATCACCTATCAGACCCTTAAAAAAACTTGATTATACCATCCTGGGACTTCTTGTAGTCCAGTAGTAGGCGAGAAAACCTTGTCACCCTTCGGTAGTGGGTTTAAGTCTCACAACCTTGCCGGACATGATGGGTTGTCGCCTGACCTCTAGGATGTCCTTTTTATGGCAATCAAAAAATAATCTCAAACAAGAATTATCCAAAATACTTCTGTCCAAACTCCAGAAATAGAATTTATAAGGAAGGTAAATATAATGAAGATCCTTTTTTCCACGTAATAACATGTGACCAACTTAATTATCTATAATTTTAAAAAAATTTAACAACCTGAATTACCAAAAAAACATATTGATTTCATTCATGCTCACTTATCCTTTATATAATACTGGATATATTACATATATCCAAAAAAATTTGAATATTCCAATAATCATGAAATAAAAAACCATTAATCAGTTCCAAGTTAGTTAAGAATATCCAATATAATTTATCCAAACAATCATGTATTTTTTCAAATTCACTACCTCAGTATCAGAACCATATTATGGTTTATCTTTCTCTCAACCATATATTTTACAAAAATTTGATCTGTTATTGAGTCACTTTTCTTGGATCCAGAAAATCTCATGTCTTTAATGAAATAGTACTGCAGTACAATCCGTATATACAATATATTTCATATAACATGTACATCATTAATACAATAATAAAATGATGCAATAATTTAATAACAACATAAGAAATCTTATCATTCCTCTTCATCTTTGGTCATATCATATATTTATTATTATCCAATACCATCATTTGGGGTATACTATGATAATTTGGACATTGATTCGCATAGTTTCCCAACTCCTTTCAGATGTAGCATTGTACGTTTGAAACTTTTTTTCTTACCCTTGAAATCACATAGGTGTCCTTTTTCTCCACAGTTGTAACAAACTGCCATTTACTTCATGCATTTACCAAGGGGATTCTTTCCACAAATATCGCATATTGGAAAATACTTCTTTCCCTTATTCCCATTATTCATCTTTCTCTCTAACATATTTTGTCTATAGCTCCCCTTCAATGCCATAGGACTCTGAAAATTCATTACCTATCTTATTAACATATGATACTATTTCGTCATATGATGAGAATACAAGGGAGACAATTTCCCTTCTAAATTTCGGCTTAATTCCATGAATGATATGACCCTTATTACTCTATGGATCATACATATTGTTGGAGTTCTCATTTCTTCTACCGGGCACGTTTTCTAAACAATGTCATACACTATGTCTGTTAATGAATCAGAATTCATTATTCGAAACATTTAACATACTAACGTAAACTGAATAGTTTATGGATATAATCAGTAATAAAAAAATCATTAAGGAGGAATGTACTCATAAATCCTTCATAGTGGTTATTAAACAAAACAAGAATTATCCTTAGCATATCCCTCAAGAGTGTCGTAACCAAGAGTGAAACAAGGCCTGTTGTCATGCACCAGTTCCCATTCAAGTATAGATCAAAATGGTGTTTGCAACTTATAACCCTAGGTACATCTGTTCCAGAGCCACCTCTACCTACTCGTATCCAGACAGGGATGCATTCCATTGAAAACATAAAAAATCTACATAGTACAAAATGTCTAGGATGTTCTACTATAATAAATCTCAACGTATATATTACGGTAATGTGATCTAATCATAGTTTATTTAAATCTATTTTCCATGGTTATTATTATATTCCTCTGATACCAACTGTAACACCCCAACCCTAGATTCCAAGAGTTGGTGCATTATTTTAATACATTGGCAAGATTAAAAGGAATCATGTACAGAAAGACCGATCAGTTTAGTAGTGTTGGAAAATAGATTTCATAAATGAACATTACATTACACTTTATAACATACAACACAAAAAATAATCTGAGAAGGCCATTGTTCCCATAGCATAACCCTGCATCTCAAATGTAAAACACTTCTTCAGATCCTAGGAAAATAATACAAAAGATTGGGGTGAGCTCAGAAACTCAGTAAGGGTAAATAATTTAGTGGAAGCTATAAGCGTTTAAGGAAAGTTGTGTCATAAAAACAATACCATTTTAAACATAAACATGGACATAATATGGAAAATTTAAATTAAACATTACCATATAAACATTCACATGGAAATTCTACTAGTCGAATAATCACATGTAATTACTAATTTCATAATGAGGGAATGGATAACAGCAGATATCATTACCACATAGCCATGGCATTGTTCTAAGATTACAAATAAAAAAAATTCAAGGCATTATGCCAAGACACTAGTTTGTTTCATGAGACATACCGATGCCTTGAGGTGTTATAGCGGGCTCCACCCGACACTTACTAAGTCCAATGCATTCCTCATTTGAAAAAATTGAAACATAAATAAACATTCTTATTAAAACTAACATATGAAATGTCAATACATTTACCATAAACCATGAATGGTATAAAAATAGAACATACACAGTCAAACATATCATAACTCATTCAATACAATATAAAACATTGTATTATAATAAATCAACATTAATCATATATAATATCCAGTAAAGGATGATGACATAGATGAAAATGATGAGTAATAAATTTTGAGAGAAATATCCATTTAGTTAAATCTTTTAAAAGTCACACATATATAAAGGACATAATTTTAAAGAGATCTTGGACTAAAAGTGTCCCATACCAATTTGAAACTTTTTTAATTAATTATCATTTCAAAACATTCATATCTATATACATAAATCCTTAAAATCATATTGAAAACATAGACATTAATTTAAATGATTTGGAAAGATAAATCTTTAAATCATTTAAAATTATGATCTTGAAAAAAGAGTACCTTTCACAAATACATAAAATATTCATTTCAAAATCATTTTTATGAAAATTGGACATGGATGATAAAAATGTCCCAGTAAATACTTACACATAAACAATCTCGATAATAATGAGATTGAGGAATTAACTGTTACCTTTCACTTTTCTTTAGTAGAGGGTATGTTTAACCTCTTGTATGATGATCTTAGTAGGTTATTAAATTATACCATAACCATATAAATATTTATTATATCATACATGATTCATTTATGACTTTATACTACCCATTTAATAATAATTTCCATGTTAAATTAACATTTCGGGTAATCATCACATTCATTATCGTATGTGTTTTAACATGTTACTCTAGATTGTAACACATAGATCGATATTTAAATACATCAAGAATATAAAAAAATATTTATATATAATATATATTTTGAATATAAATATGTATAATCGATATATGTTTGAAATGAAAAACACTGTTTATTAAGACGGTAGTTCGTACATACGCATAAACATTGTTTCCGTTTTCATATCTTATGGAACGGTAATAAGTGAATAAGATATATGTAAGTAAATATATATATAAATATATATATCTCCAATATCATCATTATTCCACATATTACATACTTATTAGTGATATATATATTTTTAAAATCATCGATGAATGGTGAACGTGGAAATGAATCTCATCGTGTTGTGGAGACGGTAATCTGTATGTACTCACCAGCGACAATATAATTTCCTTAAAGGTGTGGAATTGGATTGTATATTAATTTTAGAGATACATTATAAGGTTATTTTCATTATTTTTAAACAAATTACTCCTTATTATATCCATCCAAATAACATATTGTTGAATACAACTTACACCACAAAGTGGAGACGGTAAGCTGTACGTACGCATGAATGGTGACATTATCATTCATAGTATGAATAAAATAATGAATATAGTTGTGCCATATTTATAATAACACCATTTTATATAGAATATACTAGAGTTGTTATTTTATAATTTAAACAACAATGAAAGATTAAGTGGAAGAATAAGAGAACATGAATGTGGGTGGTGAAATCATTACCTCTTCATTGGGTTCTTCCTTATGATTTGATCAAATGGGATTTCATGGATGGATTTATGACCAAAGTATGGCCTATAAGATGAAGGTAGGACAGTGGGGAGGATATGTGGGAATGAGATGGATGAAACAAATGGATTTTTAGGTGTGAAGTTGATAGAAGGTGAAGTGGACTTTTATAATAGGGGTGAGGGGTACCTCAGAAAGAACTTAAAATATTATTTCATAATAAATTGATTTAAGATTTATAATGGATAAAAAATGAATTATTTAAATGATAAGGTGGTGATGGGACTAAAACCAATAAACCAATAGGTTTTAGACAGGTTTTTGTCACCATAATAACCTTAACTTTTAGATTTAACTATTATTTAAATAGTTTGACATTTAACATGTCTCTCTGTATTTTTAAATTATATGGTTAATAAAATTATAATAATTTGACAATCAAACCCCAATTGTTTCATTAATGACATATATATTATTATATAAGTCCTTTGGTAGAACCATAGATTTTTAGGATTATTATATCAATTAATAATATAATATATGTTTTAAAAACTATTTTATGTCCATTTTGATACAATTGTGTATTTATTTTATTTGTTAAAATCCAAACAGCATGATTACTTCGAAAAAAATTGATATAACCATCATCAACATGTAATAATATCCTAAAAAATTAGTGTAATTAAAACAAAGTCTCAAATTTCATTTATTTGGATATTTATAATGTCAATAATTTTAATCTTTCATTAATACGGTAATTACTCCATCATCATTGTGTCATAAATAAATTTAATTATTTAAACTTCTGAAATTATAAATAAAATAACATTGTGTAGGAAATCGTTTTAGCTTTATAATGAATATTTAACATCAAATTTATCTTATGTATAACCCTATATTAAAAATGTTTTTGTTATTAATCATTATTTTTGACTCTTTTAACTCTTCTTTGAATTAAATAATAATAAATGTCCTAATCTAATCCATGTGGACCTAATTAATCATATTTTACTTATATTTTTTGGTCTATTTATACTTATCCAATAGAATTGAACTTGTTTTTGTGTCACGACCCATCCTCGGGGCCCGTGTTGTGACTACCCCAAGCCAGCCTCCCATAGGCCAGAGGCTGCCGACTAGCACCAAGGTGTAAATCCCAAAAAAAGGGGAAGGCATTGCCTTTATAAAGTAAACAAACACCACAAATAAACCCAGCAGAAGAAAACACTATGTAAAACTGGGTTCAAAAGTAAGTGCATAATGTAAATGGGCCAGAATAAAAACCCAAATTGAATGTAAATTACATCTGTAAAGAATGTAAAACAACTGAAAGTAAAGTAGTAACGTCGAGCCATCCTCTAGAAGTCCCACCTGAAGGGTGGGTACAGATAGTCACTTCAGCTCCTCGGGTCCAGCCGTCCGCTCCATGTATGTCCCTCCTAGTGGTCCAACTCCAGGTACCGACTACTCCACTAGCCTCAACCACAATCAGTGATGTCCGTCGTCTGCATCCAACACAACGTAGTGTGGGCATATCCCGTGCAGGGGTGAGTATACGCTACTCAGTAGGGACCTCGAGACCCCCAAAGGTCTCCCAGAATCCACAATGATTATTCACAAAGGAATGATACAATCATGAAGTAACAACCAACACTACTTAGGTATATGCCCATACATATACCTAAGTCATCAATTCCAGTTCGGCTCCAACATCTGAGCCCAAGTTCGATCACGTCCACGTAAGAGTACAACTGAATCCACACAGGATAACACAACCCAATCTAGATAGGAAAGCAAGTCAATAATATCGAATATAATGATTGAAAGTCAAGGCTCAACTCAAACAGGTATACATCTTCGTAAGTTGATAGAGATGATCAGATATAGCCACTGATTCATCTAAGCTGGGACCCACGTAGGATACTAAACCAGCTAAGTTGTTGGACCCACATAGGATACACACCACCTAATCTGCTAGACCCACGTAGGATCCAAGAACAGTAGTCATTTCCGTCGAACCCAAGGAGGATTTCAGTTCGGTCTTCATCGCTGCCGAACCCAGATAGGATTTCAGTGCAGTCTTCATCGTCATTGAACCCAGGATGGATTTCAGTATGGTCTTCATCACTACCAAACCCACATAAGATTTCAGTGCAGTCTTCATCGTCGTCGAACCCACGGAGGATTTCAGTACGGTCTTCATCACTGCTGTACCCACATAAGATTTCAGTGCAGTCTTCATCGTCGTCGTACCCACGGAGGATTTCAGTATGGTCTTTATCCCTGCCGAACCCACATAGGATTTCAGTGTGGTCTTCATCACCGTCGAACCCAAGGACGATTTTAGTACGGTCTTCATCACTATCGAACCCACATAGGATTTCAGTGGAGTCTTCATCGCCGCAGCTAGCTCTAGGGTTCCCGCACATAGCATGGTCGATTCCGGGAGGGTCAGCTCCACGAACCAAGGAGGGTCAATACATCAACTGACACATAGTCTAGAGTTGATGTATTCCAAAGTTCTATCTCATATTGATGAACTCAACATGATAGATTGCGCATCAATCGGATGCCCGGTCTGAGAGTTATTGGCTTTTTTGTTCCAGGGGCCCGGTTGGTTTTTAACACAAAACCAACTATACCACACTCCAACTACGTCCAAACCTCGAGAGAAATAATCCAAAAGGTCCGTCTCACTACGAGAAATCCAACAAAGTCGACGACACGTCAATCGGACGTCCAGAGCTCAAGATATAAGCGTTTTCGCTCCAAGGGCCCGGTTGGTTTCTTGTTCAAACCAACCGGGCCATACCCAATGTTCTTTGAAACCTTGAGTGTAATAAACTAAAACGACTGTCTCGATCCAAGGATCTCCATGCAACTGGCAGTGCATCGATCGGAGGTCTGTAGCCTATGTTGTGGGTAAAAGACCGAAATTGGTCCGAAAATGGGGGGTCTAGGCCCGGTCCGTCCCGGCCCAACCCCACCTGGGTCGCTCCGGCCCGGCTGGGCGCGGCCCGGTCTGGTCCGCGCAACCCGACCTGGCCTGGTTGGGTGGCACGATGCCTCGGCCAGTGGCCGAGCATGGTGGGATGCGGTTCCCCCCTTCCTTTTCCAGAAACGAGGCACATGTCATCGCGTCTTCCCCGGGTGTCGTGTGGCTACAAGACTGGTCGCCTTCCGTCGCGGCTTCAGCCGTGGCGATCCCTCCTAGCGACGCTTCAGGACGCCGCCGCCTCCAGGCTTCTGGCTGGGGCCGGCCGCCGTCTCCGGCCACCGTGCCGGCGACCCGCGCCGTCTGTGTAGTCTGTAGGCCACCAAAACCGCTCAGGTGGTCCGTTCTTTCTCCTGTCTGTGCCTGGGGTCATCTCGGGACCCGTAGAATACAGCGATGTCCTCCAATCACTCAACGGTCTAGTTTCATCATCGCCCAATTTTCTGCGCAACAAGAACAGAGATTCGATGGGTTCGGACTTGTTCGTTGGTCCGTACCAACCGCGTTAGTGGTTCAAATGACTTTCAACAATTTAATAATATGTCGAGGATATAATCCAAATAAATTAAATAAAACCAAACCCCCTACCTCAAGGCGTCGTCGAACGAAGGTTCGTCGCGGGAAATAATCATCGTGGAAGATGGCGTCACGGAAAAAGGTTCTGTAAGCGTCATGGACGTCTCAGAGAAGAGAATTGTTGGCATCACGGTACATGGCGTCGTGTCGTCGATCTCCGAGGATTCGGCATCCTTCGTCGTCCTTCATCAGAGGCTGGCGTTCTTCGTCGGCGACGATGTGTTCTTCGCGTTCTTCGAGGATTGAGATGAGGTTTCCAAGACTTGAGCTCTCCTCTTCAAATCCTTCTCGCACAATGAAAAAAGCTTAATAAAATAAGGCATTGCCTTATTTTATTTCTCATGCCAACTGTTTTGAAATTCATAAATTAAATCACGATTTAATTATCGAGCGTTGACCAATTAATGAGGCATTTAATAATCCAATTAAATGCGAGATTTGACTTGGAATTTAAGAGGGGTGCAGGTGAGTTACCATATTAAATGCAGGTTGGAGGTAAAAAGGAAATAAAGGGGTGGGGCTCGTTTAGGCCCCACTTCACTAATATCCTACATAGGGTAGTTAGGAACTAGTGGGTCCCACACCAAACTCCAAACGTAGGTTTAAGCTACCTTAAATAATAATAAAATAGGATGCCCAAATTTTATTTTTATTCTTTATTAAACCCAATTAATTAATAACCTCACTCGAGCAAACGCAACTCCGGAAACGGTGCTCTTAAGAAATTACCGGCGTTGCGATTCCATCGGTGCCCTCTAAATTCGATTCTGAGCATCGGTCCAAAAGTTAGGAAAACTCGCTCGTTCGTTCACTGAACATACCCAAACTAAACTTTGGAAAATGATTCCGGGCACACAGGACCTCAAAATCAGGTGCCATCAGAAACTACATTCTTGTAAAATCTCAAAGAAAATTAAGAAAAAAAAATTTCTCTTGAATTTTACATTTCTTTACATTACTCCCACCTTAGGGCTTTACGTACCCGAAAAGATACATCCTAAACTAGGGGAACAAATGTGGGTACTTTGCACACATTTGAGCCCATTTAATAATATAATTTCATGTATAAATAAATTAGATAAAAAATATTTTTTCAAATAAATATTTTTATTGTTCAATATATATGAAAACATGAAACATATATGAAAAAATACAAAAAATAATCCAATATAAATTTTATTATTCTAATTTAAAATATGTTTTTTATTTTTTCAAATACAATATAAAATAGTTACAAAAATTTGATTTAAAATTGGTTTTTTATTAAATGATTAGTCTACTTTCATTAAACAAAATTTGGCCTTCTATATGTAAAATTAGTGTTGTTATAATCATTTCAATATTAAATCATGTTGAATGAATGAAAAAAACACTTCAACCAATGTGTAGTACATTATTATAATACAAAAATTAGAATTTATTCCTTTTTAGGATAAAATTACATTGTGTGTATACAATTAGTTCTTTATAAAAGTAATTCATATCTATCCAGTTTCTTACATGAGACATTTTTAATTAATTTATAACTAATAAATTCAACCATATATTTTGAGAAGTTACATAATACTATTTGTAACTAAAATCTTTATAGTGAGGTTATATCTTATTATATTGAATAATAATATTTTAATATTATAATTTTTTGGTAAAATTCATCCTTGCATGTATCATAATCCAACTAATTATTCTATTTTGTATAATCTTATCAACTTGTTTCATATAAAGAATGCTAGAACGAAAATTTTAATACTATTCAAACATGAATATATCGTAATGTCTTTGGGTATTATGCTCTCCCCGTGTTAATTAAAATTTTCCACGAAACCTATTCTTTATATTAGTAGTCTAGGGTATTCTATTTTAAAATAACAAATTGGTGAAAACCCCACATCATAAATAGGGTTAATAACTCATATTCATAATAAGAGGGGATTAGAAATGTAATTTTCTCCACAAAACTAGGATTTTGATTAAGTGCATATTATTGAAAACAAGGATATGTAATAGAAATGCATCTATGATGTTCTAGTGGAGAATTATAGAGAACATGGTAATCAGAATATTTAACATCAAATGGCCTTATATCAATGATTCATTAAATTTGTAATTGACTTATTTGTTTTAATATAATTAAATTTTTTTTATGTGTAACAATTTTCATTGTGTTAAGGAATTCATTTTCCTCATAAGATAAGATCATATGGAAACATAATTACATGACATGTAGAGTTTCATCATTAAATTCATTTCATCCAGAAAATAAATTTTTATCCAAATGATGAGTATTTATGATAATTTAAACAAATATTTCTAAATTGAAGTCAATTTAAATAGATCTCAAAATTCAAAAAATTATAACTACATATTAATATTTCATTTAAACATAAAAAAAACAAAAATAGTTAGGATGAGATAGGATAGTTACACAAAAATAATAAACCTTGATTTGATGGAAAACATCATTAATCACATAAATTTAATAGTAATACTCATATATTAACATGGACCATTCATCAAATAGTTATCCATCCACAAAAACATTCCACACTAATATTGAATCCCAAAAATCACATGTTTTTTATCAAATAGACACTAAAATAATAATAATCAATCCTAATGTTCTATACAAAAAATTTAATTACCTAAGTCCCATAATTTCCATGAATTTATAACCATTTAATTAAATTACTAGAATCACCATATGTCCATATTAAAATCATATATTATTCAAAAATATAATTCTTCTTTTACTTCTAATATAAAATCTCATTTTATTTTATTTAATAAAATCATTTAAGGTTAAAAAAAATAGTGAATGTCTTCCAAAATAAAAATAACAAATTCATCACTAAATTATATTACAATCCTAAGGGAATATATTTTATAATCAATTTCCCTAAATATAAAATAACAATTATTGACTATATAGTTTTCATAAAAAAATTATAATAATAAGGACTTTATTGTCATGACCCGTCCTCGGGGCTCGTGTCGTGACTACCCTAAGCCCGCCTTCCATAGGCCAGGGGTTGGCCACTAGAAACAAAGGTGTAAATCCCTATAAAAGGGAAGGCATTGCCTTTATATAATAAAACAAACACCACTTAGTACGCAAGATGAAGTAAACACTACTAAACTGAGTACAAATTTAAGTGATGAAAAGTAAATGGGCCAGAATAAAAACCCAAATGAAAAGTACTGTACCACTGAAATAAAATTACAACAGCAGTAAAGTAAATCAGCAACCACGGAGTCGTCCTATGGATATCCCACCTGAAGGGTGGGTATAGAAGATCTCCTCAGCTCCTCGGGTCCATCCATCCGCTCCATGTACGTCCTGTCTGTTAGTCCATCTCTGGGTATCGTCCCGCTCCACAAGCCTCAACCACGATCAGCGTTGTCCGTCATCTGCAACCAACACAACGTAGTACGGTCATAACCCATGCAGGGGTGAGTATACGATACTCATTAGGGACCCAGAGACCCCCAAAGGACACCCAAAATCCACAAAGGATAAACAAAAAATGAAGGGTAAAAACATGAAGTATCAAACAACTTTACATAGGTATATGCCCATACTTATACCTAAGCCATCATTTCCAATTCGCCTCCAACTCATGAGCCCATGTACAACCTAGTCCACATAGAAAAACACAACCCAATCCATATAGGAAAGCAAGTCAATCATATCGATGATAATGATTGGATGTCCAGAAATCACTCACATAGGTATACTACTAACGAAGAGGGGTGGAGATGATAGATGTAGCCTCTGAATCATCTCCCATGCTGAACCCACGTAGGATCCATGTACAGAAGTCGTAGTTGTCGAACCCACGTAGGATCCTAGTACAGAGTCCATCACTTTCGAACCCATGTAGTATCCAAGTACATTCGTCCTCACTGCCGAACCCATATAGTATCCAAGTACATTCCTCCTCGCTGTCGAACCCTCATAGGATCCATGTAAAGTCGTCATCATCATCGCAGTCGCAGCCAGCTCTAGGGTTCCCATACACAGCATGCATGATTCCGGGAGGGTGCTCTTAATGAGCAAAGGGGGTCGATAAATCAACTATCAAGAAGTCTAGAGTTGATGTATCATGAAGTTTCGTCTCGTCATTAGGAACTTAACGTGACAGACGGCGCGTCAATCGGACGCCCGGTCTGAGAGATTATGGATTTTCTGTTTCAGGGGCCCAGTTGGTTTTTAAGCTAAAACCAACCCGGCCATAATCCAGATGCGTCCAAACCTCAAGAAGAGTAAGTCAATAGAACCGTCTAACTAAGAGAAATTCAACGTGATCGACGGAATGTCATTCAGACATCCAGTCGTTAAGTTATTGGCGTTTCCGCTCCGAGGGCCCGGTTGGTTTTGGGTTCGAACCATCCCAGCCATACCCAACCATTACCTAAATCTCGAGTGTAATTTACCTTAATAAGAAACTGGATCCAAATATCCCAATGCAACTGACGGTGCGTCGATCGGAGGTACGTAGACCGAGATAGTGGTGTTTGAATGAACTTGGTCCGAAACTAGGGGGTTTGGGCCCGGTCGGACCCGGCCCGATGCCCCTTGGGCCGACCAGACCCAGGTCCGGGTCCGGCTGATTTGGGCACAGCCTGGCTCGGAAGCCGGCCGCGGCTCGGTCCGCGGCCGAGGAGGGTTCAAAGGGGAGGGACCACCCCCTGTTTCCGAAACAGTCGACCTTAATGTCTGGCCTTTTGCAACCGCGGGACCCGAGGGGGTCCCCCCTCCAGGTGGCGATGGCGGCCGGCTTTGCGGGCCGCCACTTTTGAGAACCGTTGCGGCCAAAGGCCGTAGCTACTGTCTGACCAGCATGGTGTGTGTTGCAACCATGGTCTTTTATGCATGATTTGGAGTGTGGTTTGTGTTTGTTGTCAATCATCAATGGAAGTTCGGATCATGTACCAGCAAAGAGATCATACCGTTCAAGTACACAACAGTATTGAAGGTGGCAACATTTCCCAGCCTTTGCCAAATTTTTGGGGTCCAAAATTTGTAGGTTGATGAGCATCACGAAAAGTGGATTTCCAGGAAGATCATAATTTAATATGGCAAAGGCATGAGTTTCACGAAGATAGGATTCATGGTTTGGAAATCGCGAAGACCATAAGAATGGAGGCGGTGAGTCTTCATGATTACGTCATGCTTCGTGAACGTCAGAGGCTGGAGAGCTTCGCGGCGATGCAGGGCTTTGCGAGGGAGCTTCACGGCGAAGGCACGAAGGAATGATTACGGTGATTCTTCGCGATTATGTCAAGCTTCGCGAACAGAAGAGGTTGAAGCGCATCGCGGCAGAGAAGGGCTTTGCGAGGGAGCTTCGCGGCGAAGGCGCGAAGGTATGTTGACTGTGATTCTTCGCGACTACGTCAAGCTTCGCGAATGGCATAGTGCCGTGGTGCTTCGCGATTTGAACAGAATTCCGGAGAAAAACAATGGAGCTTCGCGATCTGAGATGACGTGGTGTTGACTTCGCGCGGAAGTGTCGTGGGTCAGTGGAATTTCCTATAAATAGAGGCCGACCCCTCAAGAGAAAGAGAGATAGAATTTCAGAGAAAGTCCTTTGCTCTCGGCGCAAAGGTCTCTCGCGAAGGCAGTGGGCTTCGCGAAAGAGGAGCTTCACGGCGGCTATTCTAGCTCCGCGAAAGACGTGCGCCCCGCATTGGCTCAGTGAGCTTCGCGAAGAGGCAGGAGCATCGCGATTTCCAAGCATTGCGAAGGCTGGAGCATCGCGAAAGTGCTTCGCGATTGAGCTTCGCGATTGAGCTTCACGGAATGGCAGGGGCTCCGCGATGGCTTGTTTGAGCTTTGCAATATTGGGATCCTCGCAAAGTAGGGTACTTTGCGAAGGACCTTTCCAAAGGTTGATTGCCCTGTAGACAAGGGAAAAGGAAGTATTAATTAGTGGTTGGAATTTGGATCTTAACAGAGCATTAAAATCAGGACTCTGATGCAAGAAAAGTCTCATGCTGAACAGGAGACAATGAACTTCATGACTATCAATTGAAGAGACCTTCACGTCTATAAACTGAGTGTGACTTCACCAACGGTAGTGAGCCAGGGGGAGTCAATGGGAGTGACCCGAGGGAAGCAGTGAGCTTTTCCTGAACCTTTGTAAAGGCAGTGAGCCTGTGACAGAGTGAATGTGCCCGAACTTTTGTATTCTCCAGCTGTGAAGCATTGTGGATTTTTGTACGACCGACAACTTATCGGCGTATGCTCCTTGGACTTAGCCCTTGGTGGTGAACCAAGTAAAAAGGGTTGTGTCTTCTCTATGCATGTGCATGTTTGCTTTCTGATCTTTTTCATCATACAGGTTCAACAAGTTCCTACCAATGTGGGAACAAGATCTATTACATTAGAAGACAAATTTGTCACCCTGATTCACCCCTCCCCTCTCAAGGTGTCCCGGGGTCCTTCAAGTGGTATCAGAGGGTAAAGGTTGCTGGTGTTGAATCTGACCTTTTTTCGTCATGGAAAACGCGGTCAATGTCAGTGCAGTCCCTCCCTTCGATGGATGCAATTTCCAGATCTGGAAGAACAGAATGAGATCTCATCTAAGATCTCTTGGAATGGAAGTTCTCTTTTCTACTGTGCAACGAATACAAGTCACTGATCCAACAGGCCTAGCTATGACTGAAACAGACATGAAACTTCTTGATGCAGATGCTAAAGAACAGAATGCACTCACTGCAGCCCTGTCCGATCAGATCTACCTAAAGGTGATGAATTTCACCTTAGGAAAATCTATGTGGGATAAACTTGAGAATATTTATGAAGGATATATCAAAGTGAAGGAGGCGTAACTACAAGTGCTGCACAATCGGTTTGATGATTTGAAGATGCATCCAGACGAGAATGCAGAATCATTCTTCAATCGAATTACTGAAGTAGTTGGAGAAATTCGGGGTCTAGGCGATGAAATCAAAGACATTGATATTGTAATGAAAATATTGAGAAGACTTCCACCTCTGTATAATGCGAAGGTGTCAGCCCTTGAGGAAATAGATCTTTCCAAACATTCTCTAGATGATCTGCTGAGCATCTTGGTAGCATATGAAATGAGAGTCAAACCAGAAGATGCTACGACTCGGGTGAGCATGGAAATGGAATTCACGCCCATGGATAAACTGAAAATCTCAAAGGATAGTAGTGGTGAAGATGATGAAGAAAAATAAATTCTTTCTCTCATTGCAAAGAAGTTCCAGAAGGGGAAAGGGAAATTCAAAGGGAAGTTACCTCTCGCATGTTTCCGTTGTGGAAAAGTTGAGCACATTGCCTCTCAGTGCTTAAAAATGATCAATGATGAAGACAGTGGGGATGAAAGCCTCAAGAAGCCTCAGTGAAGGTTCTTCAAAAAGGGAGACTTCAAATCTGGTAAGAAAATGCAAAGGAAGAGTTTTTTCTATTAAAAGGAAGAAGATGATAATGAATTCTGTGACGAAGAAGAACCAAAATTCAAAACTGGGAACCATGCTTCTATGATGGCCACTGTTGAAAATCCAGAAGATACTGAAGGAGAAAAGCAACTAAGAACTTGTGTAGATCATGAGATACAACTTAAGGATGCGGTTAATAAGCTCAAAATTAAATGTAAGAGCTGCAATATGTGGAAATCAATTGTAGAAGAATCAACTGAATACGTTGATCAACTTGAAGCTGAAATTGAACGACTGGAAGAATTTGTGAAGGTACAGTCTAAAATAATTGAATGTAATGATGATGTAATAGATCTGAAGCTTAGAATTGAAGAGCAGGCTAAGGTCATCAATGGCCTCACCTCCAGACTGGATGAAAAATCCATGACTACTGATGGTCTTGAGGATAAAGTAGTTACTCTAAGGAGAAAACTAGGGACTGAATCAGTTCCAAAAGATTCGAAGAAGAAAATACAGTTTGGAAGATTCTCAGATGCAGAATTACTAGAAAGAGCCAAGTGTGGTTTAGATTGGTTTGGAAAAATCATGAGTAATCAAAGACCCACTTGCATGGGAAAGAGTGGAATTGGGTGTGAGGCTGAGACATCAACTGCTGGAAGTGAAAAGACCCAAAAGAAAGATAAGATGAAAGTTGAACATGTTGAAACGTTTCCTAGAGTTCCGAGAAAGTAACCCTCAATCCAAACTAAAAGGGGACCTAAAAATTATCCTAAAAAATTCAGAAATGATATATATTCTTACTATTCTCCCAAGGAAGAAGGTATGAGGAGAAATTCAAGTGAAAAGACATTTCCTCTCATGAAGTGTCAGTTCTGTGGCTATCTGGGCCATACCATGTCATATTGTGAAGAGGAAAGAAGCTATCTGAATGGAGAAGATATAGAAGCTCAACAATGGAGAACAATTTCATATCCTAATTCTTATAGAAGAAATAATTTCTATGGATATTGTTTTTTTTTTGTTCTAACTTTGGTCATAAGGCCGCTAATTGTAGGCAGAAAAGGGACATGGACACCTCATACCGAAGTTCAAGACAAGTCAAGTCTCGTCAGCAAGATAGTGTTGCTCTTTCAAACAGTTTTTCTCCTCTCAAAGAAGACTTTTACTATGAAGAACCTGGGTATGCAGAAGAGATAATTGAAAGACCATTAGTTCTTTATACTCGATCTAATGTCTCATGGAAGGAAAGGAAGAAGATTGAGAAATCCAACCTTGCAGAGGTTGCCCTCAAAGCTACAAAGAACAATAGTACCTGGATTCTGTATAGCGGTTGTTCATCTCATATGACAGGTAATTCCGGCCTACTAGTGAATATCATAAGGAATGTCAATGGTACAATAAGATTTGGTAATTATGGGGCTCTAAAAATCAAAGGGATTGGAAGTACCGAATTAGCTAATGGAGAGCTAAAGTAGACTGAATGCCTTTACGTAGATGACCTACGTCATAATCTCCTCAGCGTGAGTCAACAATGTGACTCAGGACTTATAGTCACATTTAATCAGAAAGGTTGCACTATCAAGGGAAAGACTGGCAATTCTCTTATGATGGGATGCAGAACAGAAGGCAACTTGTATCAGGTTGATAGTGAAGAAAATTTATGTTACATGACTATTGAAGAAGAAAACAATTTGTGGCATCAGAGATTGGGACACATCAATCAACAAGACATGCAGAAAATATCAAAATTGAGAATTGTCAGGGACATTCCCAACCTGAAGCGTGAGCGTGAAAAATCTTGTGATGCTTGTATTCGTGGGAAGCTGGTCTGAAGTTCATATCGGCCAAAGAAGAAAAGAGCATCTCACCTTCTTGATCCGATTCATACAGATGTTTGTGGGCCAATAAATGTTGCCGGAACTCATGTAGAAAGGTACTTTTTCCGTTTCATAGATGATTACAGTAGAATGGCATGTGTGATGGTCATTCACAGGAAACGACAAGTCCTTGAATGCATGAAAACAAATCGGCGAATCGCCAAGAATGATACTAGACGAACAATCAAAGTGTTGCGATCTGACAATAGAGGACAATACATGTCCATTGAATTTGAGAATTATCTAGAGAATCATGGGATACAGCATGAGGTAGCTGCTGTGAGAACTCTACAACAAAATGGAGTTGTTGAACATAGGAATCGACAGGTGAACAACATTTCACGAACTATGCTGATTGAGAGTCGTATTCCACGACATTACTGGAAAGATGATGTTCAAGCTGCAGTGTACATTCAGAATCGAACATGACTTTATATGGGTGAGACGAAGAAACCATATGAATTGGGGCATGGACGGAAGCCTTATCTAAAATACTTTAGTGTCTTTGGATGTAAATGCTTCATCAGGAACAAAGAAGGAAATCAAGGGAAATATGGAGACAATGCAGATGAAGGAATTTTCCTCGGTTACTCAATGAACAGTAAAGCCCACATATTTTTCAACAAGCATTTGGGAAGGATTGTGGAAAGCAGTGATGTTATGATAATTGAAGAGAAACCCACAAATGCTTCAAGGATGTCATATGCTGATGTGATAGAAAGTCAGTATGAATGTGGACGTGAAGAAAATACAAATGCAGAAATAAAGGAAGCTGTTCAAAACACTCAGTAGTCACATCAAGATGTAGACTCAGAAGAAGAATCTGAAGAAGAAACTATGGCTGAAGAGAATACTGCTGAACCTAGTAGGAGAAATCGAAGAGGTGATATTGATCCATCCAACATAATTGGGGACAGGAGTGCACCCACTCAAACAAGAAGGATGAGGAATACCACGAAATCTTTATTTCTATCAGTTGTAGAGCCATCCTTATTCGAAGAAGCTGCAAAAGATAAATCTTGGGTGAAATCCATGAATGATGAATTAGATCAGATTGACAAGAATCAGACATGGGATCTTGTCCAAAGACCTGAATGTCACAATGTGATTGGTACCAAATGGATCTTCAAAAATAAGTTTGATGAGCATGGAAGTGTCATCAGAAATAAGGCACGACTGGTATGTAAAGGATACTCCCAGATTGAAGGCATTGATGTTAAAGAAACCTTTGCTCCAGTGGCTAGACTGGAGTCAATCAGGCTTTTCCTTGAAATGACACTACAAAGAGGATATAAAGTATATCAAATTGATGTCAAGACATCATTCTTGAATAGTGTACTTGAAGAAGAAGTCTACATTGAACAACCAGTGGGCTTTGTTTTGGGTACTGATGAAACAAAGGTCTGTAAACTGAAGAAAGCTCTATATGGTTTGAAGCAGGAACCACGGGCCTGGTACTCACGACTGGACTCATATCTCAAGAAGATGGATTTCAAAATAGGAGGAGTTTATCACAATCTCTATGTGAATAATTCTCCAATAGATCAATTCACAGTTCTAGTCTATGTTGATGATATCATATTTGGTGGTAGTGGGCAGAATTCAGGGGATGAATTTTCCAACGACATGAAATCAGAATTTGAAATGTCTATTAATGGGGAGCTCACATATTTCTTGGGGCTGCAAGTGATTCAAAAGAAGGAATACACTTTCATTTCTCAGGAAAAATATGCAAGAGAGTTGCTAAAGAAGTTCAATATGCAAGACTCCAAACAAATGTCAACTCTGATTGCAGTTGGAACTAATCTTGGAAAGCATGAGGATGGGAACTATGTTGATCCCACCATGTATAGGAGGATCATTGGAATCCTACTGTACCTGACAGCGACAAGGCCAGATATTGTCTTTGCATCATGCCTTGCGGCCTAATTTCAGAGTACTCCAAAGGAGGAACATATGGCAGCAGTAAAAAGAATCATGAGGTACATTCAAGGTACACATAAATTTGGGTTATTTTTTGCTGCAGGCAGGGACAGTAAATTCTCAGCGTTTTCTGATGCTGACTGGGCTGGTGATGTAGTAGACAGAAAGTCCATTAGTGGTGGAGCTTTCTATATTGGGCAGAAACGTGTTGGCTGGTTGAGCAAGAAACAAGAAAGTACTTCTCTTAGTACTGCTGAAGCCAAGTATATCTCCGCCACAAAGGCATGCACTCAACTTCTATGGATGAAGCAGCAATTAACTGACATTGGCGATGAGGTGACACAACCAATGGTGATTTACTTTTGTAACAGCCCGAGATTTTATGAAAAATATTATTTTTAATATTATTAATGTCTTGTGTTGTACGCTACACCAAAAGGAGCTTGCACAACACACATCCTTGACTTGCCTTGCATTACACGCAATCGTGACCTTCCTCGATGGCATGTATAGTACGCAATAACGAGTTTCACTGAACAACAATATGCTATTAAGATATTATTAAAACTAGCCGTTATGAATAGTACTAACCAATTTTTGAAATTTTTTAAATTTTATTTTTCAAAATGGACTTTATTTATGGATTCGGAGTATCGAATTTAGCCTAAGGTGAAATTTTGGAACTTTTCGGATAACTTTCATATTCTGATGAATAGTGAAAATTACTAAATTTTATTTAAAAAAAAACTTTTTTAATCGAAATAACTAATAGTGATAAATTATTAATTTGAGTTGTTTTAAAGTATATTAATAATATATTTTTACAATTTAATACAATGTTGGTCAATGGATGTAATTTCACATTTAAACCAGTTATAAACAAGTGTCAATCTTTTGATAGTTATTATCTCTTAAAAACACGCTATTTGTTGTGACAACGGAAATTAATTATAAAATTAATTAATGCAACTTATATGTTTGGAATTTTGTAAAATAGAAATCATTTTTTAATTCGGAATATCAAATATAGCTTCGGGTGAAATTTTGGCATTTTTCTGAAAAACTTCAATTTTTGATGAATAGTGAAACCACTAAGTGGTAGGTTAAAAACTGAATTTTGCATAAAACTTAATTTTAACTCTTATGTGAATGGAATTTCGAAAATATGAGAGACACGGTTAATATCAAGGACTAAAATGTGGTTCAATGAGATGAAAATAATTTTTGGTGAATAGTAGCTTTTTACTTTTTTTACCACGGTTAAAAGTTAATAGGGTAATTAAGGGTAAAAATGATATTATTATTACCCTAACACATGTCCTAATTCAATTGGATAAGTGTAATTAGACCAAAAACAACCTTATAAATATAATATGACCATTTAGGTCCACTTGGATTAGATTATGACATTTAATATTATTTTTTATAATGAATAGTTAAAATAGTTAAAATCAAAGTTTAATAACTAAAACATTTTTAATATGGGGTTATACATAAGATAAATTCGATTTTAAATATTCATTAGAAAGATAAAAACATTTCCTACATAATTGTATTTTATTTGTAATTTTTAGACATAAAATAATTTAATTTATTTATGACTGAAAGATGATGCAGTAATTATCTTATTTATGAAATATTGACATAATTCATGTTATATACACCAAGTAAATGTAATTTGAGAGTTTTTATGAATTCCACTAATTTTCTAGGTTACTATGATATATTAGTGTTGATTTAATCAACTTGGTTCGAACATATAATTCTTTTATGACTTTTACAAAAATCATATATCAAATAGTGTCAAAATTGACACAAAATAGTTTTTAAATCAAATATTATATTATTAATTGTTATTGTATTCCTAAAAATCTAAGGATCGGCCAAATGGCATAGATAAGGATATATATATTAATAATAAACAATTTGGGGTTCTTTTGGCATGTTATAGTAAATGTATTAACCATATAGTGAAAGAAAATAAAAAGACACGGTAAAAGTTAAATTATTTAACTTAGAGTTAAATCTAATTGATAAGGTTAAAATAATACCCTAAACTTGTCTAAATCCTATTGGATGATAGGATTTCGACCCATCCCCACTTTAGCTTCGAAATAAGACCCTTTGGAACCATTATAAACCGATTTTGACTTTAATATAAAATAATATTTTGAGATATTCCTAAGGTGCCCCTCTCCTCCCTTATAAAAGGGTACCTCCTCCCCCTCCTCCTCACATCAATTTGAGCACTCAAGCTCGGCCAAACCCTGCCAAAATCCCTTCTCCACTTCCCTAGAATAATCCTAGAGGTCCTGGTCTTCTTCAAAGACCAATCTTAGTTCCCAAAGTGGAGGATTCAAAGAGGCGTTTCAAAGAAGAGGTAATATCCATTACCGATCTTTTCAATTTCTTTCTTCTTCAACTTCTTCTTCTTTAGTTGTTTAATGATAAAGTAATAACATTAGTATTTATTATATACTGATATGTTATTATAAATATGAAACAACTCTAATTCACCTTCTATCCATCCTACGGAAAAATGAAATCACCGCGCGTGCGTACGTACGGAATACCGTCTCCACGCCGTGGTGTAATATATTTTCCGTCACCACCTTAATTGGATTGGTATAATGGTGTAATGAGTAACTATATATGATTATTATAAAGTTATATTGATACTGAAATAGTATACATACACTTCAACACAATTCCACGACCATGGGAATGATATCATCGCTCGTGCGTACGTACGGACTACCGTCTCCACGACGCGATGAGATTCATTCTCCAAGTTAACCATTTAAGAATGATTAAAAAGTATATATAAGAAATCATAATGAAATATACGACATTAAAAAGCTACTGGATTTATGTATATATGTATGTCATCTACTTACTTCCATTCAAGACAATAAGGAAAGGAAAACAGCGTGCATGCATACGTACGGACTACCGTCTCCATGAACGGTGTTTTTCATTTCATTTATCTATCTATTATATATATATACTGAATATATATGATATATAAATCATATTTTATATTCTGGAAGTAATTAAATCATGATATAAGTAATAATAATGTCAAGAACAACAAATCAAAACACCTACGATAAATGAAACGATTTTACCCAAAACGCTTCTTTAACATGGAATTTACAAAAGAACGGGTAAAATAATGTCATAAGTGAACCATATATGATATCATAACAATGAATATGATTCTGTAATAAGTAAATGACATTATTTAAATCATTATACAGGAGGTTCGGACACATACGAAGCAAATCGGACCTAAGGTAAGGGAAATATCACAATCTCACTTTTATCCGAGATTGTTTTTTTACTGGGGTGTATTTTATCATCCACATCCATGTTCCCTCAATATGTAATATTATTTCCATCCTTCTACAATAGTTTATATCCAATTTTACCCTTCGGTGAGTTATTTGTAAAAGATATGAAAGGAATCTTTTGTCGTTTTCGTACGAGGTACTTTTTGACTTTTCTGACAAAAGTACGAGAAGAATGTTTTTTTAACTTATACGGCATGAATGGATTTTTAAAACATTATTTCCAAGAAGCTTCCTTTACAATTTTTCAAGTTTATTTTTAATCAACTTCTTTTAGTTTAAAGTTCTATGACATGTTAAGAAAGGAAAAATGTTTTTAAAGAAGAAAGGATATTTTCCTCAAGAATTCATTTCAAGTGTTTTATCAAAATTATCTTCCATCTAAGATAATAAAGGGTTCTGTTTTTATCCCTATTATTACATTGATTTGATTATGTTGTGATGGAATTATTTTTATGAATTCCTTTATCTTATATGAATTGTTTTATGATGTCACGATGTTTAAGATTCCCATTTTTATTACATGGGTTATGAAATGATGTATGATTTATGATTTTGTGGCACACATAAGAATGGTATCATTATGAGATGGGTGGGACCTATATCTCCCTCCAATGCATTGGGTAAAGATTTTATATCTCATGAGATAGACATGGCTGGAATGGTAGGTTATACCGGTTCAGTGAAACAGGACTGAAACGAGGGTTACTCGATTCAGAAAGGGACATTGTCCACTAAGATAGTCTTGGCAATGAGTCTTGACTAACAAGAAATGATTCTCTATGATTATGTGTGAATGCCACAAAGTTTCATGTTTTAAGTTATGATTATTGTGATTACATTTCACTGCCATGATTTATCCCATGTTATGAAATTATGCTCTCTTTTGCAGGATAAGATTTCCAAAATGTTATGTTCTTTTGAATATGATGTGATTGATATTTCTGTTTTTTAACCTTACTGAGCATTTGAGCTCACCCTTTTATGTTTTCTTTTCCCCAGGATATAAAGAAAGGTTTTAGGTAAGAAGAAAAAGGAAGATCTTTATGGGAGATGTTGAAGATCTTTCACCAGGATTAGAAGATTATATTCCGAGTTTCCAAAGACACTAAACTATTACGATCCTTGCGTGTGTGTTTTTGTTATGTACTATGTATTCCGCAAATGTAATGTAATGTCAATGTACGTCAGGCTTCGGGTCTCTACAGTTGGTATCAGAGGAAAGGTTTAGTCAACCTTTGGAAACTAGGATGCGAGAACTTTAGTGAGATCCCTAGAGATATTTATAAGGTATGTCTAGGGATGTCCCTAAGGATAAGTATACGTATAGGATACAGTCCTAGAACTACGGTAACGATCATAGAATTTAACATAAGATGTTAGATATTGAGGGTACTCCCCCTTTATTATGTTCTTTTCCCTAGAATGATTTTTTCCTCTCACACTATTCTTATTTGGGTTTTAGAAAATGGCTGGAAACAAGATGATTCACGATAATGTAGGATATGATGGACAATGGAATGATATTCTTCATAATGAAATGGGATTTGGAAGTCCAAACATCATTATTATGCCGAATCAGCAATCTCATAATATGATCAATAATGTAAAATTTGGTAAGTTTCCTGACTCGGCTAATAAGAGAAAGATGGAGTTTCATGATGATCATAGAGGAAAGAAAGTTCAATTTCCCCTATGTAAATCATGTGGGAAGAGGCATCAAGGAGAATGTTTCAAAGGATCTGGAAGATTCTTTGGGTGTGGAAAAGAAGGACACAAAGCAAGTAAATGCAAAGTAAAAGGTTCAGTTAACAACATGGATGAGGATAATGGTATTGCTACGACATCAACAATGGTTAAATGTTTTAAATGTGGAATGTGTGGGCATTATGAAAACAAATGCCCTAAGGTAAAGTCTCATGAAGATAATCAGTATGGTCGTATGGGAAGTATTTATGTAGATGATGATGAAGAGACTACAAATGATATGTGAGATGAAAGAATTGTTGAAGCTCGGTCAATGGTTTAAGAATGTAGTGGAATGATTACATGTTTATCATGTGTAATGTTGTATAAGTAATCTCATGGTACTATGGATTAAAGAGACATGTAAGGATTGTTACACTATTGTCTGATTAATGTTACTAGTATCCATGAAAGGTTATTCAGATATTTTTGGAATGTAGATGATATGCGCATAATGAAGGGATAAGGAGAAAATTAAGTGTTTAACAGTATTCATGAGCTCATGATTGATATAAGGACTAAGTGATATCGTTTTTTGAGTATATAGAATTTTGAGTATTTTGGTATATGGAAAGTGTTAACTTTTAACTGCATTCATGTTTTCACTATGGTTCAATGGGTATTCAAGAGAGTACAAGATTAAGGCCTTTGAATGTTTGGAATGTGACCAATAAGATATATCTTATGATATATGGGGATCAATGATGGTATTAAATCTCTGAGAGTGGACGACAGTATTATGGATAAGCCTAAAGATTGGAATGGTTTATGTTGGACATAAGTTAGTATTATTGATGGGATGTTATAGTAAAATAGCTTTATAAAAAGGACAACCTGCAGGACGGGCGACAGCCCATCGCGTCGGACAAGGCTGTGGGAATCGAACTCACAACCGAAGTGCGACTGGCCTTTATCACCTACCACTGGCCTACAGGAAGTCCCTGTTTAGTAGAAACTAGTTTTATTATATTAAGTAGTATGGTATATGAAGTATAAGTCCATTTTAGGAACCATATATGATTAATCTCACTATAGATCGACTTATGTATATAATTTTTGCTAACCTTTTGTTTGAGACAGATGGAATGTCCCGTCATTCTATCACATGATCTGCTAACACTTCACGAATAACAAATTCAACTTCATTTATTTAAGAGATGAAGTGGAAATTGTTCAAGGCACGAACAACAGTGATATTGTACCAAAATAAAGTAAGTATTTATTCTAATTCAAATTCTTCAACTTTAGGGAAATGATCTTGAAAACTAAAAATGTTGTCCTAGTGATCATATACCTGATGAATCAGTTGGTACCTTATATCATCACAAATCTATGGATTTGTGATTACTGGCTTTTCCATAGCCATGTTCTCTACCACTCTCCATCAGAACATGATGGTTAGATTTCTCTTCCATATCCATATTTTCACCTATGTGGAAACCCAGTAAATAGTTTATTTGGGTAATCGTTACATTTCATACTTTAGTTTTTAAAGCCAATTTTTGGTATTCTTTTTTACGATGTGTGTTTCTATTAAAAAACTTTTTAATAGTAAACCATTTATAACCCCGACGAATTTCGAGGGTGAAATTTATTTTAAGGGGGGTAGAATGTAACAGCCCGAGATTTTATGAAAAATATTCTTTTTAATATTATTAATGTCTTGTGTTATACGCTACACCAAAAGGAGCTTGCACAACACACATCCTTGACTTGCCTTGCATTACACACAATCGCGACCTTCCTCGATGGCATGTATAGTACGCAATAACGAGTTTCACTAAACAACAATATGCTATTAAGATATTATTAAAACTAGCCGTTATGAATAGTAAAAATCACTTTTTGAAATTTTTTAAACATTATTTTTCAAAATGGACTTCATTTATGGATTCGGAGTATCGAATTTAGCCTAAGGTGAAATTTTGGTACTTTTCGGATAACGTTCATATTCTGATGAATAGTGAAAATTACTAAATTTTAATTAAAAACAACTTTTTTAATCGAAATAATTAATAGTGATAAATTATTAATTTGAGTGGTTTTAAAGTATAATTATAATATATTTTTACAATTTAATAAAATGTTGGTCATTGGATGTAATTTCACATTTAAACCAGTTATAAACAAGTGTCAATCTTTTGATAGTTATTATCTATTAAAAACACGCTATTTGTTGTGACAACGGAAATTAATTATAAAATTAATTAATGCAACTTATATGTTGGGAATTTTGTAAAATAGAAATCATTTTTTAATTCAGAATATCAATTATAGCTTAGGGTGAAATTTTGGCATTTTTCTGAAAAACTTCAATTTTTGATGAAGAGTGAAACCACTAAGTGGTAGGTTAAAAACTGAATTTTGCATAAAACTTAATTTTACCGCTTATGTGAATGGAATTTCGAAAATACGAGAGACACAGTTAATATCAAATACTAAAATGTGGTTCAATGAGATGAAAATAATTTTTGGTGAATAGTAACTTTTTACTTTTTTTACCACGGTTAAAAGTAAATAGGGTAATTAAGGGTAAAAATGATATTATTATTACCCTAACACATGTCCTAATTCTATTGGATAAGTGTAATTCGACCAAAAACAACCTTATAAATATAATATGACCATTTAGGTCCACTTTGATTAGATTATGACATTTAATATTATTTTATTTAATGAATAGTTAAAATAGTTAAAATCAAAGTTTAATAACTAAAACATTTTTAATATGGGGTTATACATAAGATAAATTTGATTGTAAATATTAATTAGAAAGATAAAAACATTTTCTACATAATTGTATTTTATTTGTAATTTTTAGAAATCAAATAATTTAATTTATTTATGACACAAAGATGATGCAGTAATTATCTTATTTATGAAATATTGACATAATTCATGTTATAAACACCAAAGTAAATGTAATTTGAGAGTTTTTATGAATTACACTAATTTTATAGGTTACTATGATATATTAGTGTTGATTTAATCAACTTGGTTCGAACATATAATTCTTTTATGACTTTTACAAAAATCATATATCAAATAGTGTCAAAATTGACACAAAATAGTTTTTAAATCAAATATTATATTATTAATTGTTATTTTATTCCTAAAAATCTAAGGATCGGCCAAATGACATAGATAAGGATATATATATTAATAATAAACAATTTGGGGTTCTTTTGGCATGTTATAGTAAATGTATTAACCATATAGTGAAAGAAAACAAAAAGACACGGTAAAAGTTAAATTATTTAACTTAGAGTTAAATCTAATTGATAAGGTTAAAATAATACCCTAAACTTGTCTATATCCTATTGGATGATAGGATTTCGACCCATACCCACTTTATCTTCGAAATAAGACCCTTTGTAACCATTATAAACCGATTTTGACTTTAATATAAAATAATATTTTGAGATATTCCTAAGGTGCCCCTCTCCTCCCTTATAAAAGGGTACCTCCTCCCCCTCCTCCTCACATCAATTTGAGCACTCATGCTCGGCCAAACCCTGCCAAAATCCCTTCTCCACTTCGATAGAATAATCCTAGAGGTCCTGGTCTTCTTCAAAGACCAATCATAGTTCCCTAAGTGGAGGATTCAAAGAGGCGTTTCAAAGAAGAGGTAATATCCATTACCGATCTTTTCAATTTCTTTCTTCTTCAACTTCTTCTTCTTTAGTTGTTTCATGATAAAGTAATAACATTAGTATTTCTTATATACTGATATGTTATTATAAATATTAAACAACTCTAATTCACCTTCTATCCATCCTACGGAAAAAATGAAATCACCGCGCGTGCGTACGTACGGAATACCGTCTCCACGCCGTGGTGTAATATATTTTCCGTCACCACCTTAATTGTATTGGTATAATGGTGTAATGAGTAACTATATATGATTATTATAAAGTTATATTGATACTGAAATAGTATACATACACTTAAACACAATTCCACGACCATGGGAACGATATCATCGCTCGTGCGTACGTACGGACTACCGTCTCCACGACGCGATGAGATTCATTCTCCATGTTAACCATTTAAGAATGATTAAAAAGTATATATAAGAAATCATAATGAAATATACGACATTAAAAAGCTACTGTATTTATGTATATATGTATGTCATCTACTTACTTCCATTCAAGACAATAAGGAAAGGAAAACAGCGTTCATGCATACGTACAGACTACCGTCTCCATGAACGGTGTTTTTCATTTCATTTATCTATCTATTATATATATATACTGAATATATATGATATATAAATCATATTTTATATTCTGGAAGTAAGTAAATCATGATATAAGTAATAATAATGTCAAGAACAACAAATCAAAACACCTACGATAAATGAAACGATTTTACCCAAAACGCTTCTTTAACATGGAATTTACAAAAGAACGGGTAATATAATGTCATAAGTGAACCATATATGATATCATAACAATGAATATGATTCTGTAATAAGTCAATGACATTATTTAAATCATTATACAGGAGGTTCGGACACATACGAAGCAAATCGGACCTAAGGTAAGGGAAATATCACAATCTCACTTTTATCCAAGATTGTTTTTTTACTGGGGTGTATTTTATCATCCACATCCATGTTCCCTCAATATGTAATATTATTTCCATCCTTCTACAATAGTTTATATCCAATTTTACCCTTCGGTGAGTTATTTGTAAAATATTTGAAAGGAATCTTTTGTCGTTTTCGTACGAGGTACTTTTTGACTTTTCCGACAAAAGTACGAGAAGAATGTTTTTTTAACTTATACGGCATGAATGGATTTTTAAAACATTATTTCCAAGAAGCTTCCTTTACTAGTTTTCAATTTTATTTTTAATCAACTTCTTTTAGTTTAAAGTTCTATGACATGTTAAGAAAGGAAAAAAAATTTAAAGAAGATAGGATATTTTCCTCAAGAATTCATTTCAAGTGTTTTATAAAAATTATCTTCCATCTAAGATAATAAAGGGTTCTGTTTTTATCCCTATTATTACATTGATTTGATTATGTTGTGATTTAATTATTTTTATGAATTCCTTTATCTTATATGAATTGTTTTATGATGTCACGATGTTTAAGATTCCCATTTTTATTACATGGGTTATGAAATGATGTATGATTTATGATTTTTTGGCACACATAAGAATGGTATCATTATGAGATGGGTGGGACCTATATCTCCCTCCAATGCATTGGGTAAAGATTTTATATCTCATGAGATAGACATGGCTGGAATGGTAGGTTATACCGATTCAGTGAAACAGGACTGAAACGAGGGTTACTCGATTCAGAAAGGGAATTTGTCCACTAAGATAGTCTTAGCAATGAGTCTTGACTAACAAGAAATGATTCTCTATGATTATGTGTGAATGCCAAAAAGTTTCATGTTTTAAGTTATGATTATTGTGATTACATTTCACTGCCATGATTTATCCCATGTTATGAAATTATGCTCTCTTTTGCTGGTTAAGATTTCCAAAATGTTATGTTCTTTTGAATATGATGTGATTGATATTTCTGTTGTTTACCCTTACTGAGCATTTGAGATCACCCTTTTATGTTTTCTTTTCCCCAGGATATAAAGAAAGGTTTTAGGTAAGAAGAAAAAGGAAGATCTTTATGGGAGATGTTGAAGATCTTTCACCAGGATTAGAAGATTATATTCCAAGTTTCCAAAGACACTAAAATATTACGATCCTTGCGTGTGTGTTTTTGTTATGTAATAAGTATTCCTCAAATGTAATGTAATGTCAATGTACGTCAGGCTTCGGGTCTCTACAACTTTGACAATAAGAGCGCAATTGATCTTACGAAGAATCCTGTTCAGCATTCTCGTATAAAACACATTGAAATCACGTATCACATTATCAAAGAGAATGTTGAGCAAAGCGTGATTAGATTGGATCATGTGGGAACAGATGAACAAGTGGTTGATATCTTGACAAAGCCACTGTCAGCGGCTGTGTTTGAGAAGCATCGGTTGAAACTCGGTGTTCGACCACCTCCCATTGCATAAGGAGGATACGGAGTACCCCTATCCCCATTTTTTTAAATGTTTTAATCTGTTTTTGGATATGATGCAGGTTTATGGGGGAGATACTCTCCAGGGGGAGTATGGTTTGAGCTGAACGTTAAAAAAAATTTACTGGTCTTTGGATTTATTGTCAATGGGGGAGAAAGGAGAAGGAATAATTTCAGGCCACTTTTGTGATGAGAAGAATGAGAAGGAAAAAAGTGGAACCCAGTTCAAGCATCCTCTCTTGTTTTCTACACCGATCATTGCTCACGTAGACATAGAGTGTTGGCTGGGTTGATTCCTGCATTTTTTTTGGTTTTCACATAGATGGAGATCTATTGAATTTTTCTTCTAATTTCTAACAAACCCAAAGGGGGAGATTGTTGTAACCATGGTCTTCTATGCATGATTTGGAGTGTGGTTTGTGTTTTTTGACAATCATCAATGGAAGTTCGGATCATCTACCAGCAAAGAGATCATATCGTTCAAGCACACAACAGTATTGAAGGTGGCGACGTTTTCTAGTGTTGGCCAAATTTTTGGGGTCCAAAATTTGGAGGTTGGTGAGCATCGCGAAAAGTGGATTTCCAGGAAGATCATAATTTAATATGGCAAAGGCATGAGTTTCGCGAACATAGGATTCATGGTTTGGAAATCACGAAGACCAGAAGAATGGAGGCGGTGAGTCTTCGTGATTACGTCAAGATTCGCGAACGGCAGAGGCTGGAGAGCTTCGCGGCGATGCATGGCTTTGTGAGGGAGCTTCGCGGCGAAGGCGCGAAGCTATTATGACGGTGATTCTTCGCGATTACGTCAAGCTTCGCGAACGGCAGAGGTTGAAGCGCATCGCGACAGAGAAGGGATTTGCAAGGGAGCTTCACAGCGAAGGCGCAAAGGTATGTTGACGGTGATTCTTCGCGACTGCGTCAAGCTTCGCGAACAACAATGTGTCGTGGTGCTTCGTGATTTGAACAGAATTTCGGCGGAATGTTTGGAGCTTCATGATTTGAGATGAAGTGGCGTTGACTTCGCGCGGATGGGTTGTGGGTTGGTGGAATCTCTTATAAATAGAGGCCAAACCCCTCAAGAGAAAGAGAGAGAGAATTTCAGAGAAAGTCCTTTTCTCTCGGTTCGCAAAGGTCTCTCGCGAAGGCAGTGGGCTTCGCGAAAGAGGAGCTTCACGGTAGCTATTCTAGCTCCATGAAAGACGTGTGCCCTGTGTTGGCTCAGTGAGCTTCGCGAAGAGGCTGGAGCTTCGCGATTTCCAAGCATTGCGAAGGCTTGAGAATCGCGAAATTGCTTCGCGATTGAGCTTCGCAGAATGGCAGGGGCTCCGCGAAGGCTTGTTTGAGCTTTGAAATATTGGGAGCCTCGCGAGGTAGGGTACTTTGCGAAGGACTTTTCCAAAGGTTGATTGCCCTATGGACAATGGAAAAGGGAGAATTCATCAGTGGTTGGAATTTGGATCTTAACAGAGCATTAAGATCAGGACTCTGATGCAAGCAAAGTCTCATGCTGAACAGGAGACAATGAACTTCATGACTATCAATTGAAGAGACCTTCACGTCTATAAACTGAGTGTGACTTCACCAACGGTAGTGAGCTAGGGGGAGTCAACGGGAGTGACCCGAGGGAAGCAGTGAGCTTTCCCTAAACCTTTGTAAAGGCAGTGAGCCTTGGACAGAGTGACTGTGCCCGAACTTTTGTATTCTCCAGCTAGTGATTCATAGTGGATTTTGGTACGACCAACCACTTATCGGTGTATGTGCCTTGGACGTAGCCCTTAGTGGTGAACCAAGTAAAAAGGGCAGTGTCTTCTCTGTGCATGTGCATGTTTGCATTCTGATATTTTTCATCATATAGGTTCAACAAGTTCCTACCAACGTGGGAACAAGATCTATCACATTAGAAGAAACATTTGTCACCCTGATTCACCCCTCCCCTCTCATGGTGTCCCAGGGACCTTCAAGTGGTATCAGAGGGTAAAGGTTGCTTGTGTTGAATCTGACCTTTTTCGTCATGGAAAACGTGGTCAATGTCAGGGGAGTCCCTCCCTTCAATGGAAGCAATTTCTAGATATTGAAGAACAGAATGAGATCTCATCTAAGATCTCTTGGAATGGAAGTTCTCTTTTCTACTGTGCATGGAATACAAGTCACTGATCCAACAGGCCTAGCTATGACTGAAACAGACAGGAATCTTCTTGATGCAGATACTAAAGAACAGAATGCACTCACTGCAGCCCTGTCTGATAAGATCTACCTAAAGGTGATGAATTGCACCTCAGCAAAATCTATGTTGGATAAACTTGAGAATATTTATGAAAGAGATAGCAAAGTGAAGGAGGTGAAACTGAAAGTGTTTCACAATCGGTTTGTTGATTTGAAGATGCATCCAGACGAGAATGTAGACGCATTCTTCAATCAAATTACTGAAGTAGTTGGAGCAATTCGGGGTCTAGGCGAAGAAATCAAAGACATTGATATTGTAAAGAATTTATTGAGAAGACTTCCACCTCTGTATAATGTGAAGGTGTCAGCCCTTGAGGAAAGAGATCTTTCCAAACTTTCTCTAGATTATCTACTGAGAAGCTTGGTTGCATATGAAATGAGAGTCAAACCAGAAGATGCTACGACTCGGGTGAGCAAGGAAATGGCATTCAACGCCATGGATAAACTGAAAATCTCAAAGGATAGTAGCGGTGAAGATGACGAAGAAAAATAAATTATTTCTCTCATTGCAAAGAAGTTCCAGAAGGGGAAAGGGAAATTCAAAGGGAAGTTACCTCTCACGTGTTTCCATTGTGGAAAAGTTGAGCACATTGCCTCTCAGTGCTTAAAAATGATCAATGATGAAGACAGTGAGAATGAATGCCTCAAGAAGCCTCAGAGAAGGTTCTTCAAAAAGGGAGACTTAAAATCTGATAAGAAAATGCAAAGGAAGAGTTTTGTCTGTGAAAAGGAAGAAGATTATAATGAATTCTGTGACGAAGAAGAACCAGAATTCAAAACTGGGAACCATGCTTCTATGATGGCCACTGTTGAAAAGCCAGAAGATACTGAAGGAGAAAAGCAACTGAGAACTTGTGTAGATCCTGAGATAAAACTTAAGGATGCGGTTAGTAAGATGAAGATTAAATGTAAGAGCTGCAATAAGTGGAAATCAATTGTAGAAGAATCAACTGAATACGTTGATCAACATGAAGCTGAAATTGAATGACTTGAAGAATTTCTGAAGGTATAGTCTAAAATAATTGAATGTAATGATGATGTAGTAGATCTGAAGCTGAGAATTGAAGAGCAGGCTAAGGTCATCAATGACCTCACCTCTAGACTGGATGAAAAATCCAAGACTACTGATGGTCTTTAGGAGGAAGTAGTTTCTCTAAAGAGAAAACTGGAGACTGAATCAGTTCCAAAAGAATCGAAGAAGAAAATACAGTTTGGAAGATTCTCAGATGAAGAATTACCTGCAAGAGCCAAGTGTGGTTCAGATGGGGTTGGAAAAATCTTGTGTAATCAAAGACCCGCTTGCATGGGAAAGAGTGGAATTGGCTGTGAGGCTGAGAAATCAACTGATGGAAGTGAAAAGACTCAAAATAAAGATAAAATGAAAGTTGAATATGTTGAAACATTTTCTAGAGTTCTAAAAAAGGAACCCTCAATCCAAACTAAAAGGGGACCTAAAAATTATCCTCAAACATTCAGAAATGACAGACAGTATTACTATTCTCCCAAGGAAGAAGGTATGAGGAGAAATTCAAGTGAAAAGACATTTCCTCTCATGAAGTGTCAGTTCTGTGGCAATCTGGGCCATACCATGTCATATTGTGAAGAGGCAAGAAGCTATCTGAATGGAGATGATATAGAAGCTCAACAAAGGAGAACAATTTCATATCCTAATTCTTATAGAAGAAATAATTTCTATGGATATTGTTTTTGTTGTTCTAACTTTGGTCATAAGGCCGCTAATTGCAGGCAGAGAAGGGACATGGACACCACATACCGAAGTTCATGACAAGTCAAGTCTCGTCAGTAAGACAATGTTTCTCCATCAAACAGGTTTTCACCTCTCAAAGAAGACTTTTACTATGAAGAACCTGCGTATGTGGAAGAGATAATTGAAAGACCAACAGTTCTTTATACTCGATCCAATGTCTCATGGAAGGAAAGGAAGAATATTGAGAAATCCAACCTTGCAGAGGTGGCCCTCAAAGCTACAAAGAACAACAGTACCTGGATTCTGGATAGTGGTTTTTCATCTCATATGACAGGTAATGCCAGCCTACTAACAAATATCATAAGGAATGTCGATGGTACAGTAATATTTGGTAATGATGGGGCTCTGAAAATCAAAGGGAGTGGAAGTACCGAATTAGCTAATGGAGAGCTAAAGAAGACTAAAGTCCTTTACGTAGATGGCCTACGTCATAATCTCCTCAGCGTGAGTCAACTCTGTGGCTCAGGACTTATAGTCACGTTTAATCAGAAAGGCTGCACTATCAAGGGAAAGACTAGAAATTCTCTTATGAAGGGATGCAGAACAAGAGGAAACTTGTATCAGGTTGATAGTGAAGAAAATGTATGTTACATGACTATTGAAGAAGAAAACAATTTGTGGCATCAGAGACTGGGACACATTAAACGACAAGACATGGAGAAAATATCAAAATTGAGAATTGTCATGGACATTCACAACCTGAAGCGTGAGCATGAAAAATCTTGTGATGCTTGTATTCGTGGGAAGTTGGTCTGCAGTTCATATTGGAAAAAGAAGAAAAGAGCGTCTCACCTTCTTGATCTGATTCATACATTTGTTTGTGGGCCAATAAATGTTGCCGGAACTCATGGAGAAAGGTACTTTGTCCTTTTCATAAATGATTATAGTAGAATGGTATGTGTGATGGTCATTCACAGGAAACTACAAAGACCTTGACTGCATGAAAACATGTCGGAGAATCGCCGAGAATGATACTGGACGAACAATCAAAGTGTTGCGATCTGACAATGGAGGAGAATACACGTCCATTGAATTTGAGAATTATCTGGAGAAGCATGGGATACAGCATGAGGTAGCTGCTGTGAGAACTCCACAACAAAATGGAGTTGTAGAACGTAGGAGTCGACAGGAGAACAACATGGCACGAACTATGCTGATTAAGAGTCGTATTCCACGACATTATTGGAAAGAGGCTGTTCAAGCTGCAATGTACATTCAGAATCGAACATGTAACAACCCGAAATTTTGAATAAATCTTATTTCCTAATTTTATATGTTATTTTATTTTTATACTCAACAAATATGTTTTATTTGATAACATGAGTATAATTAAAATGAGACAGTTGGGTTTAGACGGTTATATGACCATTGGTCAATATGACCGCTGGAAACAAAACATTTTGATTATTGCCTCTAAATACAAGTAATCTTGGTTAATATTTATAGAAAGAAGATTCGATGGCCTCACCCAGTAGTCTTGGACCGATCGATTCCCATCTAACAGAACTTGGGAAGGAGGTAGCACCACTGGGCTTTGCTCTGGACCAAACCCAAGCCGAACTTCATCGTGTGAAGCTAGAACGGAATCGCCTTTGTGAGAAGTTCAAATTAATATAACTTACTACTCGTGCGATGTTAGCCGATCCTCCCTCAGATTCTCTCACCTTATCACACCTTACACTTAGGTCATATGCTGGTGTGATAAGGGGCTATGTAAGGAGACCATAACAGCCTTGTGTAATCCTTTATTTTAAATAAAAATTTGTATTTCTTCTTATGATGAAGTTTATGAATTTTCAAATGACCGGATAAATATAGTATGCATATTTTTGACGAATTTTAGAAAAATGATATTTTAAAAATGGTTGTGTAAACCTTAAATAATTAAAAATGTGTAATTATTTTCGAAAAATGGTCTTCTACAATTATGTTCAGTACGAAATTTAGAGTCTAATAAGATCAACATAATTTTTGATGAATAATAAATTATGAATAGTGATTTTATGATTAGGATTAGTAATGTGTCCAAATGGATTGGTAATCTCACTTAAAGAAAGTATTAATATAATCTAGGCACCTTGATTAAGTAATGTGATTCAATAAAATGGTTAAATAACGGTTTCATAAATTATTATTCAAGTTTTAGTTTTTTCGGGTGAATAGTGTTTTTTAATTAAAAATTTAATTAAAAATATTTATATAATTATTTTTATAAAACGGATTTCATCTTTGAACTCAGAGCACCGATATTATGCTATGGTAATTTTTGGGGTTTTTTCTGAAAAAATGAATTTTCGGTGAATAGTGTTTTTATTTAAAAATTAAATTAAAAATATTTAGAAAATTATTTTTATTAAATGGAGTTCATATTTGTAATCAGAGCGTTGATATTTGGTTAAGGTGAAATTTTGGGAGTATTCTGAGAAAGTTGAATTTTCGATGAATAGTGAAAAAACAGTTTTTAAGTTACGTGTGTTTAATGACATCATTAAATGATGTATTAAGTTTGTAATCAATATGTTCGAATTATGAATAGTGAGATAAGGTATGAGGTGTACCATGTGGCCAATACCATGGGCAAATACCATGGGCAATCCCATGGTTTTGCCAAAACCACTAATGAGGTGTCCCTTTGCCATTAATGCCTTGTCCCCTCACTTTCCCTATAAATACCAAGCCATCCTCTCATCCATTCGACTCCCCACTTTCCCCCAACGAATTTCTGGTCTCATTACCTCCCAAGGAGTCCTCCCATGGTGCCCCAAGCCCTCAGGGTCCCAACCATTGAGTTTTAAGAGTTATGTTATAAGGTAAGGGATCTGACCTCTCTCTTTCATTTCAAGTAATCTCTTTTATGTCATTCCTTTTATGCTCCATGTTCTTATGTTGGAGGATGTTCTTTTATACTCCTCCTACTTCCCTTTTCATGTTCATATAATGAGAGATCCCCTCTTACTCTCATTATTTCGTTTTATGAAGTTTTAAGTGGCGTCGTTAGGCTGCCGAAATTTTTGTAACGGATTCTTTCTCCCTTCTCATTTTTCAAGATCTATTTTCATGTAAAGTATTTCAAGTTCCTTTTTGTTATGTTGGGGTATGATATCTATATCTATCATATTGTACTCTTATGTTCGTATGATGAGAGACCCCATTTGATCTCTTCAATTCAGTATTTTGAAGTTTTAAGTGGCGCCGTTAGGCTGCCGAATTTTTTAGTGGTTCTTCACCCTTCTCGTTTTGAAGTTCTACTTTCATGTCAATTATTTCAAGTTCCTTTTTGTTATGTAGGGGTATGATCTCTATATCTATAATACTGGAATCTTATTTTCATATTATGAGAGACCCCATTTGATCACTTCAATTCAGTATTTTGAAGTTTTAAGTGGCGCCGTTAGGCTGCCGAATTTTTAAGTGGTTCTTCACCCTTCTCGTTTTGAAGTTCTACTTTCATGTCAATTATTTCAAGTTCCTTTTTAATTATGTTGGGGAATTATCTCTATATCTATCATACTGAACTCTTATGTTCACATGATGAGAGACCCTATTTGATCTTTTCAAATCATTTTTGTTGAAGTTTAAGTAACACCGTTAGGCTGTCGAACTTTCATAAGAGAAATCTAATTTTTGTCTCCCTTCCATGTTTTTCATTTCAATTGGTATGTCCTTGAAATTTCATTACCATGATCATGTATCCTTCTTATTCTGTCCATCTACTGTTTTATGTGTCATTTATGAATGTTTGACCCATTTTCTCTCTCTTTTTAATGTCTTTTAAAACCTCGTAACATAGCCGTTATGCTGCAGAATTTCCGTCTCAAAATGTCTCTCTTTTTTTCTAAAGTTCTTTTATATTATTAAGTGAATACTCAAAGCTCTTTCTTATAAAGGGTTATTCACATATATACCAGAATTTTCTATTTTATATTTAGGTATTTACATACATGAGACCCACCTACCTTTTCTGTGGGTTTTAAGGTGACGTAAAGATCATGTCTTTAAAGCAGTTTTTAAAATGTTATGATTACGAAATGAAACCCATTTATTTTGTTATATATGGGCTATTTATGAAATGTTTGATGATGATATATGTGGCTCACATGATAATAATGTAAAATTTAAAGGTGCACCCTGATAGCGCTCAAATGCATTGGGTAATGATGTAACCACTAGAGATTACAATTTTCACGATACCTTGGTGAATAACCTTGGTAATTTTCAAATGACACCTTGGGGATGGACCTTGGTGATATGTTCATGATTGTCTATGTTAAATGATGTAGCCACATTTTCAAGTTATGAAAAATTTTATTTTTATTATGATATGCCTCCTTATTTCATTCTCATCCCTTAATGTTTTTTTTCATGACCTTATTGAAGTATCTCAAGTTCACATGAAAAATGTTTCTCTTGTTTTCCTTACTGGGCTTTTTGCTCACCCGTTCTTTTAATGTATGCTCCCAGGTTATATGATGCAGTAATGAACCTAGGATGAACATGAGGAGAAGCCTTTCAAGTGTTTTAGAAGAATGTTTTATGTTTTCATGTTTAAAGTTCCTGGTTTCCAAGACACTAAACCTTAAAGATCCTCGGTTTTGTAAAATGTAATGAAAGTTTATGTGATGAAGAGGCGGGATGCTATAGTTGGTATCAAAGGATGGTTTAGTTATTTGTGGAAATTAGTATATGAAAAAATCTAGGAAGAACCCTATAGAAAATTTTAAATATAGGAAATCTTCATGGTATTTTTGTGAGTATTGAGTAAGGGGTTTCCAAGCAAATACATCCCTGTATGGATACGAGCAGGTAGAGGTGGCTCTGGCACAGATGTACATAGGGGTAAAACCTGAAAACACTACTTTAAGCTAGACTCGAATGGGAACTGGTACACGAAAACGGGCCTTGCTGCACTCTTGGTTACGACACTCCCGGGGGATATGCTTTGGTAAATTCATAAGCTTAGTATGAACCACTATTAAAGGAACAAGGATAAAACAAAATAATGATTCACATAAGAATATATGATCATGGATAACCTAGATTGGAACATAGGGGATCACAAGTTAGGATATACTTTTATTCTACATGTTTATCCTTTTATGCTTAAAGTTTCCTTTTCATGATTATTAGCTATGTAAATAAGCCCCTAATTATAGTTCTTTTCTTAGTTAATTGCGGGAAATGGAAGAACATGTCCCAAAAACCAATATGATAGGAAATGAGACGATTGTCGTATTAATATGACTGAGGTGATTAGGGGATTAAAAGATGATTATTATTTTGGAATACGTTCACTATTTTAGGGACCCTATATGGTCGAGGTAAATAGATTACTACGGTATTTTCATTGAGGAGTAACGTTGACTTATATTTTGAAGAATCGATGAATTTATGGTGGACTTATAGTAATTTAGGTTACATATGGGAATGATTAACCTATCTTGGGTAAAATATGTTTAGTTTAGGTAATTTTGTTATAAGATGTTAGGAGTGGTTGATGTTGTTTGGAGATGAACAATGAAGTTTATTTTGGAAGACTATGTTATCAAATCCTTCTTGTATTTGGGTTTCAATCTTAGTTTGGTTTATTTTGAGGAATTTTAAGGACCGTTATTTATGGGATGGCCTATGATGAACTTTGGGTATTACCATGGAACATTGAAGATTTAAAATAAGTTTCCATTCCTATGGGATTCTTCGTTTTTGAAGGGTTGTTTAACCTTAAGCTTTCTGTTTTTGGGATAATGTTGAAAGATAGAAGAAATAGATAGTTAATCTTTTGTGGATTATGTGATTCTCTAGAAGATGATTCTTGTGTTTTGATGAGACCAAGTAGTTTTGAATGCTCATCGTTTGGGAGAAAAGATTAGTTTTGGTAGAAACTAATTAGAGGGTGAAACTCTACATGAAGGTAGATATATTTCCTTATGTTTTTGTTCTATGTTGTAAATAAATTCGTCAAAATTAGGAAAAGGCACGTAAAACAAAAACGTTGTTGGTTTACGTTTCCTACTAGGTAATCAAAGATCGTTTACACACATCATAAGTTTGGGATTTTCATATGGTTATCTTTCTCCTAATCATGTTCTCTGTCACTCTCCCTCAGAACTTGACCCTTTGTTTTCTCCTCCATGTCCATGTTTTCCTACATGGAATCCTAGTGTGGGAAAACTCGGGTGACCTTCGTACTTCCCTTTCATTCTTTTAAAGAAATAGTTTTACTTACTCCTTTTCCTATGTGGGACTTTCAATGAAATTTCAAAACCTAATTTTAAAAAAAATTGCAAGGACGCAATTTCTTAAGGGGGGAAGATTGTGACAACCCGAAATTTTGAATAAATCTTGTTTCCTAATTTTATGTGTTATTTTATTTTTATACTCAACAAAAATGTATTATTTGATAACATGAGTATAATTAAAATGAGACAGTTGGGTTTAGACGGTTATATGACCATTGGTCAATATGACCGCTGGAAACTAAACGTTTTGATTATTGCCTCTAAATACAAGTAATCATGGTTAATATTTATAGAAAGAAGATTCGATGGCCTCACCCAGTAGTCTTGGACCGATCGAATCCCATCTAACAGAACTTGGGAAGGAGGTAGCACCACTGGGCTTTTCTCTGGACCAAACCCAAGACGAACTTCAACGTGTGAAGCTAGAACGAAATCGCCTTTGCGAGAAGTTCAAATTAATTGAACTTACTAGTCGTGGTATGTTAGCCGAGCCTCCCTCAGATTATCTCACCTTATCACACCATACACTTAGGTCATATGCTTGTGTGATAAGGGGCTATGTAAGGAGACCATAACTGCTTTGTGTAATCCTTTGTTTTAAATAAAAATTGGGATTTCTTCTTATGATGAAGTTTATGAATTTTCAAATGACCGGATAAATATAGTATGCATATTTTTGATTAATTTTAGAAAAATGATATTTTAAAAATGGTTGTGTAAACCTTAAATAATTAAAAATGTGTAATGATTTTCAAAAAATGGTCTTCTACAATTATGTTCAGTACGAAATTTAGAGTCTAATAAGATCAACTTAATTTTTGATTAATAGTACATTATGAATAGTGATTTTATGATTAGGATTAGTAATGTGTCCTAATGGATTAGTAATCTCATTTAAATAAAGTATTAATATATTCTAGGAAGCTTGATTAAGTAATGTGATTCAATAAAATGGTTAAATAACGGTTTCATAAATTATTATTCAAGTATTAGTTTTTTTGGCTGAATAGTGTTTTTTAATTAAAAATTTAATTAAAAATATTTATATAATTATTTTTATAAAACAGATTTCATTTTTGAACTCAGAGCACCGATATTATGCTATGGTAATTTTTGGGGTTTTTTCTGAAAAAAATGAATTTTCGGTGAATAGTGATTTTATTTAAAAATTAAATTAAAAATATTTAGAAATTTTTTTATAAATTGGAGTTCATATTTATAATCAGGGCGTTGATATTTGGTTAAGGTGAAATTTTGGGATTATTCCGAGAAAGTTGAATTTTCGATGAATAGTGAAAATACAGTTTTTAAGTTACGGGTGTTTAATGACATCATTAAATGATGTATTAAGTTTGTAATAAATATGTTCGAATTATGAATAGTGAGATAAGGTATGAGGTGTCCCAAGTGTCCAATACCATGGGCAAATACCATGGGCAAGCCCATGGTTTTGCCAAAACCACTAATGAGGTGTCCCTTTGCCATTAATGCCTTGTCCCCTCACATTCCCTATAAATACCAAGCCATCCTCTCATCCATTCGACTCCACACTCTCACCCAACGAAGTTCTGGTCTCATTACCTCCCATGGAGTCTTACCATGGTGCCCCCAAGCCCTCAAGGTCCCAACCATTGAGTTTTAATAGTTATGTTTTAAGGTAAGGGATCCGACCTCTCTCTTTCATTTCAAGTAATATCTTTTATGTCATTCCTTTTATGCTCCATGTTCTTATGTTGGAGGATGTTATTTTATACTCCTCTTACTGCAATTTTCATGTTCATATAATTAGAGATCCCCTCTTACTCTCATTATTTCGTTTTATGAAGTTTTAAGTGGCGCTGTTAGGCTGCCGAAATTTTTGTAACAGATTCTTTCTCCCTTCTCATTTTTCAAGATCTATTTTCATGTAAACTATTTAATGTTACTTTTTGTTATGTTGGGGTATGATATCTATATCTATCATATTGGAATCTTATGTTCCCATGATGAGAGACGCCATTTTATCTCTTCAATTCAGTATTTTTACGTTTTAAGTGGCACCGTTAAGCTGCCGAATTTTTAAGTGGTTCTTCACCCTTCTTGTTTTGAAGTTCTGCTTTCGTGTTAATTCTTTCAAGTTCCTTTTTTGTTATGTAGGGGTATGATCTATATATCTATCATACTGGACACTTATGTTCATATGATTAGAGACCCCATTTTATCTCTTAAATTCAGTATTTTGAAGTTTTAAGTGGCGCCGTTAGGCTGCCGAATTTTTAAGTGGTTCTTCCCCCTTCTCGTTTCGATGTTCTACTATCATGTCAATTATTTCAAGTTCATTTTTAATTATGTTGGGGAATTATCTCTATATCTATCATACTGAACTCTTATTTTCACATGATGAGAGACCCTATTTGATCTTTTCAAATCATTTTTGTTGAAGTTTAAGTAACGCCGTTACGATGTCGAACTTTCATAAGAGAAATCTAATTTTTGTCTCCCTTCCATGTTTTTCATTTCAAATGGTATTTCATTGAAATTTCATTACCATGATCATGTATCCTTCTTATTCTGTCCATCTACTGTTTTATGTGTCATTTATGAATGTTTCACCCATTTTCCCTCTTTTTTTAATGTCTTCTAAAACCTCGTAACATATTCGTTATGCTGCATAATTTTCGTCTCAAAATGTCTCTCTCTTTTTGTAAAGTTCTTTTATATTATTAAGTGAATACTCAAAGCATTATCTTCTAAAGGGGTATTCACATATATACAAAAATGTTCTATTTTAAATTCAGGGATTTACATACATGAGACCCACGTTCCTTTTCTGTGGGTTTTAAGGTGACGTAATGATCATGTCATTAAACAGTTTTTAAAACGTTATGATTACAAAATGAAACCCATTTATTTTGTTCTATATGGGTTATTTATGAAATGTTTGATGATGATATATTTGGCTCACATGATAATGAAGGAAAATTTAAGGGTGCGCCCTGATAGTGCTCCAATGCATTGGGTAATGATGTAACCACTAGATATTACAATTTTCACGATACCTTGGTGAATAACCTTGGTAATTTTCAAATGACACCTTGGGGATGGACCTTGGTGATATGTTCATGATTTTCTATGTTAAATGATGTAGCCACATTTTCAAGTTATGAAAAATGTTATTTTTATTATGATATGCTTCCTTATTTCATTCTCATGCCTTAAAGTTTTTTTTTCATGACCTTATTGAAGTATCTCAAGTTCACATGTAAAATGTTTCTCTTGTTTTCCTTACTGGGATTTTTTCTCACCCTTTCTTTTAATGTATGCTCCCAGGTTATGTGATGCAGTAATGAACCTAGGATGAACATGAGGAGAAGCCTTTCAAGTGTTTTAGAAGAATGTTTTATGTTTTCATGTTTAAAGTTCCTGGTTTCCAAGACACTAAACCTTAAAGATCCTCGGTTTTGTAAAATGTAATGAATGTTTATGTGATAAAGAGGCGGGATTCTATAGAACATGACTTTATATGGGTGAGATGAAGACATCATATGAATTGTGGCATGGACGGAAGCCTTCTCTAAAATACTTTAGTGTCTTTGGAAGTAAATGCTTCATCAGGAACAAAGAAATAAATAAAGGGAAATATAGAGACAATGCAGATGATGGAATTTTCCTCGATTACTCAATGAACAGAAAAGCCTACAAATGTTTCAACAAGTGTTTGGGAAGGATTTTGGAAAGAAGTGATGTTGAGATAATTGAAGAGAAGACCACAAATGCTTCATGGATGTCATATGCTGATGTGATAGAAAGTCAGGAAGAATATGGACGTGAAGAAAATACAAATGAAGAAATAGAGGAAGCTGTTCAAAACACTCAGCAGTCACATCAAGATGTTGACTCAGAAGAAGAATCTGAAGAAGAAACTATGGCTGAAGATAATACTACTGAACCTCACAGGAGAAATCGAAGAGGTGAGATTGATCCATCCAACATAATTGGGGACAGGAGTGCACCCACTCAAACAAGAAGGATGAGGAATACCACGCAATCTATATTTCTATCAGTTGTAGAGCCATCCTCATTCGAAGAAGCTGCAAAAGATAAATCTTTGGTGAAAGCCATGAATGATGAATTAGATCAGATTGACAAGAATCAGACATGGGATCTTGTCCAGAGACCTGAAGGTCACAATGTGATTGGTACCAAATGGATCTTCAAAAATAAGTTTTATGAGCATGGAAGTGTCATCCGAAACAAGGCACGGCTGGTATGTTAAGGATACTCCCAGATTGAAGGCATTGATGTTGAAGAAACCTTTTCTCTAGTGGCTAGAATGGAGTCAATCAGGCTTTTCCATGCCATGGCACTCCAAATAGGATATAATGTATATCAAATTGATGTCAAGACATCATTCTTGAATAGTGTACTCGAAGAAGAAGTCTACATTGAACAACCAGTGGGCTTTGTTTTGGGTACTGATGAAACAAAGGTCTGTAAACTGAAGAAATCTCTATTTGGTTTGAAGCAAGAACCACAGGCACGGTACTCACGACTGGACTCATATCTCAAGAAGTTGGAATTCAAAATAGGAGGAGTTGAGCACAATCTCTATGTGAAGAATTCTCCAAAAGATCAATTCACGGTTCATGTCTACGTTGATGATATAATATTTGGTAGTTGTAGGCAGAAATCAGTGGATGAATTTTCCAACCACATGAAATTATAATTTTAAATGTCTATGATTGGGGAGCTCACATATTTCTTGGGGCTGCAAGTGATTCAAAAGAAGGAATACACTTTCATTTCTCAGGAAAAATATACAAGAGAGTTGCTAAAGAAGTTCAATATGAAAGACTCCAAAAAAATGTCAACTCTGATTGCAGTTGGAACTAATCTTGGAAAGCATGAGGATGGGAACTCTGTTGATCCCACCATGTACAAGAGGATCATTGGAAGCCTACTGTACCTGATAGCGACAAGGCTAGATATTGTCTTTGCAATATAACGTGTGGCCCGCTTTCAGAGTAATCCAAAGGACGAACATATGGCAGTAGTAAAAAGAATCATGAGGTACATTCAAGGTACACATAACTTCGGGTTATTTTTTGATGCAGGCAAGGACAGTGAATTATCAGCGTTTTCTGATGCTGACTGGGCTGGTGATGTAGTAGATAGAAAGTCCAATAGTGGTGGAGCTTTCTATATTGGGCAGAATTGTGTTGGCTGGTTGAGCAAGAAACAAGAAAGTACTTCTCTTATTACTGCTGAAGCCGAGTATATCTCCGCCACAAAGGCATGCACTCAACTGCTATCGATGAAGCAGCAATTAACTGACATTGGCGATGAGGTGACACAACTAATGGTGATTTACTGTGTCAATAAGAGCGCAATTGATCTTACGAAGAATCATGTTCAGCATTCTCGTACAAAACACATTGAAATCATGTATCACTTTATCAAAGAGAAAGTTCAGCAAAGCGTGATTAGATTGGATCATGTGGGAACAGATGAACAAGTGGCTGATATCCAAACAAAGCCACTATCAGCGGCTGTGTTTGAGAAGCATTGGTTGAACCTCGGTGTTCGACCACCCCCCCAGGGCATAAGGAAGATATGGATTACCCCTCTCCCCATTTTTTTAAATGTTTTAATCTGTTTTTGGATATGATGCAGGTTTATGGGGGAGATACTATCCAGGGGGAGTATGGTTTGAGCTGAACGCGAAAAAAAATTTACTGGTCTTTGGATTTATTGTCAATGGGGGAGAAAGGGGAAGGAATAAATTCAGGCCACTTTTGTGATGAGAAGAATGAGAAGGAAAACAGTGGAACCCAATTCAAGCATCCTCTCTTGTTTTCTACATCGAGCATTGCTCACATAGACTTAGAGTGTTGGCTGGGTTGATTCCTGCGTTTTTTTTGGTTTTCACATAGATGGAGATCTATTGAATTTTTCTTCTGATTGCCAACAAACCCAAATGGGGAGATTGTTGGAACCATGGTCTTCAATGCATGATTTGGAGTGTGATTTGTGTTTGTTGTCAATCATCAATGGAAGTTCGGATCATGTACCAGCAAAGAGATCATATCGTTCAAGCACACAACAGTATTGAAGGTGGCACTGTTTTCCAGTGTTTGCCAAATTTTTGGGGTCCAAAATTTTGAGTTTAGTGAGCATTGCGAAAAGTGGATTTCCAGGAAGATCATAATTTAATATGGAAAAGTCGTGAGTTTTGCGAAGATAGGATTCATGGTTTGGAAATCGCGAAGACCAGAAGAATGGAGGCGGTGAGTCTTCGTGATTATGTCAAGATTCGTGAACTGCAGAGGCTAGAGAGCTTCGCGGCGATGCAGGGCTTTGTGAGGGAGCTTCGCGGCGAAGGCGCGAAGGAATGATGACCGTGATTCTTCGCGATTACATCAAGCTTCGCGAATGGTAGAGGTTGAAGCGCATCGCAACAGAGAAGGGCTTTGTGAGGGAGCTTCGCGGCGAAGGCGCGAAGGTATGTTGACGGTGATTCTTCGCGACTGCGTCAAGCTTCGTGAACGGAAAAGTTCCGTGGTGCTTTGCGATTTGAACAGAATTCCAGTGGAAACTTTGGAGCATCGCGATTTGAGATGACGTGGCGTTGACCTCGCGCGGATGAGTCATGGGTCAGTGGAATCGCCTACAAATAGAGGCCAACCCCCTCAAGAGAAAGAGAGAGAGAATTTCAGAGAAAGTCCTTTGCTCTCGGTTCGCAAAGGTCTCTCGCGAAGGCAGTGGGCTTTGCGAAAGAGGAGCTTCACGACGGCTATTCTAGCTCTGTGAAAGACGTGCACCCCGCATTGGCTCAGTGAGCTTCGCGAAGAGGTAAGAGCTTCGTGATTGCCAAGCATTGAGAAGGCTGGAGAATCACAAAAGTGCTTCGCTATTGAGCTTCGCGATTGAGCTTCGCGGAATGGTAGGGGCTCCGCGAAGGCTTGTTTGAGCTTTGCAATATTCGGAGCCTCGCGAAGTATGGTACTTTGCGATGGACTTTTCCAAAGATTGATTTCCCTATGGACAAGGGAAAATGGAGTATTCATCAGTGCTTGGAATTTGGATCTTAACTGATTATTAAAATCAGGACTCTGATGCAAGCAAAGTCCCATGCTGAACAGGAGACAATGAACTTCATGAATATCAATTGAAGAGACCTTCACGTCTATAAACTTAGTGTGACTTCACCAACGATAGTGAGCTAGGGGGAGTCAACGGGAGTTACCCGAGGGAAGCATTGAGCTTTCCCTGAACCTTTTTAAAGGCAGTGAGCCTGGGACAGAGTGACTGTGCCCGAACTTTTGTATTCTCCAGCTAGTGAAGCATAGTGGATTTTGGTATGACCAACAACTTGTCGGCGTATGCTCCTTAGACGTAGCCCTTAGTGGTGAACCAATTAAAAAGGGTTGTGTCATCTATGTGCATGTGCATGTTTTCTTTCTGCTCTTTTTAATCATACAGGTTCAACAAGTTCCTACCAACGTGGGAACAAGATCTATCACATTAGAAGAAAAATTGGTCACCCTGATTCACCCCTCCCCTCTCAGGGTGTCCCGGGGTCCTTCTGTGTGACAGCGTCGCGCCCCTCCGACGCAACCAACTCCTTGCCATAGCCTCATTCGGCTTCACTGGCATGGCACGACGGCACTACGCACCTTCGCCGTGGCCCACTTCGGTCGCGGCCCCTTTTCGTTTCCTCATGGTGCAACGGCACCGCGCCGCCTTCGCTGCAAATTTCAACGAGGATCAACAAATAAAAAAGGGGAGGAGGATCGGTCATTTTTGTGCGTTCCGATCTCTTCACGTTATGTTGATAACAATCATCCAAATTAATTAATGAAGAATATTAAATTAATCATGAAGGTAAATAACCCCTACCTCGATGAAAGTTTGCGGTTTCCAAGCACCGTAGATGATGGAATCATTCTCGTCAACATCAATGTGCACTCGAGGAAACATCGACTTCTCATTTATCATGCAGAGAAGATGCTGATTGCGCATCAGTCACCGAGTCGTTCATCGCTTGAAGAGATGAAATTCTTTGCGGGAAGATTGAAATTCATCACAGGAAGATTGAAGTTCTTCGCAGGAGGATGAAGTTCTTCCAAAGAGAAAAGAGCTCTCTCCCCAAATTCCTCACACCACAAAAGTAACCTAATAAAATAAGGCCTCCCCTTATTTTATTATTTTTCTAAGTATTTCAAATTTCTAAAATTCAAACACATAATTCAATTAATTAAAGAAGTTCAATTAATTAAATTAATGTGTGTTGGCATTATTAAAGTGGAAGAGGAGAATTCACATTATTAAATACAGGGGGGGTTTAATGGAGAGTTTAAGGAGTTATGGGGAATGTGAAGGGTTGGGGCTTGTGTGGGCCCCACCTCCCATTTATCCTCACATGTTTAGTTAGGGTGCCAGTGGGTCCAACCATAACTTCCCCATATAGGATAAACCCACTAAGGTTTTTTTAAAAGTAGGAATGATAACATTAATGTTGAAAATCATCATCCGTACATAAGTAGAGCCATGAGGGGAAATTTTCCAGCCATAGATGGTTTTCATCGAAGGGGCCTAAGGCTGCCAGTTGAGGGGCCGCATTGTTTCCTTCCCTTTTGGTAATGGAGAATGTGCAGGGAGATAATCCTTGGTGAAGTGATAAAATTATCCTGATGATGAAGCCAAAAGATTGTAGTCCGACGTTGTTATGATTAATAGAATCGATCACGGTGAGGTAGTCAGACTCAATGATGATATCAGCCCATCCACTTTCCATAGAGAGCGTCATACCTATAAGGATGGTAGAGGCCTCAACAAATGCAGGTTCCTCGAAGGCATGGTGTGATTCATATTTTGCTGCAATGATTTTCCCCTGATGATTATGGGCCAGGAGACCGAGACCAAGAAGCCCATCCTTGGGGAGAGATGCGACCATGTTAATCATGAGACACCGTCCCAATAAAATGAACCTTGGGTAACGGTCCTGTTGAGTAAATACCGGAACTGCGGTTCCATCGGTGCCCTCATATTTCAATTCCAAGCACTGGTTCAAAAGATAGAAAAACTCGCTCGTTCGTTTACTGAATGTACGCAAGCTAAACTTTGAAAATTGATTCTGGGCACACTGGGCCTCAGAATCAGGTTTTGTATAAAATTGCGTACTCGTAAAATCCAAAAGAATTTGAGAAATAATTTTCCTTGCTATTTACAGGTCTTTACATTACTACCACATCAGGGATTTATGTCCCCATATAGATACATAAAAAACTAAGGGAACAAATGAGGGTACTGAGCATGCATCTGAGCCTCCCGATCCCATGTGATCTCCTAGAGGTTCTCATGTTGTCACCTGATGTGAACTAGAGGAATTGACCATCCACGTAGGACCAAATTTTGTCGATCCTTGATCTCCACCAGGACCTCCGCAAATGTCGCCCTGTCATCCATGTCTATCTCCCCGTGATCAATGATATGCGTCGGGTCGTGCACGTATCTCCTAAGCTAAGACACGTGGAAGATGTCGTGCACCCAGTGCAACTGAGTTGGAAGAGCCAGGCAATAATCCACCTCGCCTATCCTGCTGAGAACCAGGAATGGTCTGATAAAGAGACGAGATAACTTGCCATATCAGCCAAATATCCGTAATCCACGACGAGGTGAGAACTGTAATAAAATGTGGTCACCGTCCACAAACTCTATTGGTTTCCGCCTCCTTTAAGCATAGTACTTCTGTCAGCTCTGAGCAGTGCTCATCTGCTCCTGGATGATCTGCACCTTCTCCGTCATGGTCGGGACCATCTCTAGTCCTAAAAGTGCTGACTCCCCAGGGTCTGTCTAGCACTGATGTGATCTACAAGGTCAGAAGTATAATGCCTCATATGGTGCCATCCCGATGGTGGAGTGGTAGCTGTTGTTGTACACAAAATACACCGAAGGTAGGTGATCATCCCTGCTGCAACCAAAGTCAAGGACACATGCACGGAGCATGTCCTGGAGATTCTGAATGGTCCTCTCTATTTGGCCATCAGTCTGAGGGTGAAAGGTGGTGCTCAAGCATAGCTGCATCACAAATTCCTCCTACAACCCCTTCCAATGTAGGGAAGTAAAGTAAGCATCTCGATCGGAGAATATAGACAATGTCACACCATGAAGCCTTAAGATCTCCTAAAAATAGAGGAGTCCCATGTTCTCTACTGAGCCCTACTCTCTGATGGGTAAGAAGTGGGCCGACTTGGTGAGTCAATCTATGATCACCCAGATGGAGTCGTGTACTTTGGAAGTACATGGAAGCCCTCTCATGAAATCCATAGATATCCAATCCAACTTCCACTCCGGGACCTCTAAGGGATGTTCTAAGCCTGTTGGTACCTGGTTCTCTGCGTTCACCTGCTGACTGGTGAGACATCATGAAACGAACTCTGCCACAACGTTATACATACCTGGCCACCAGTGCTGTCATCTAATATCCTGGTACATATTCGATACTCCTAGATGTACCATCAATGGGTATGTGTGAAACTCTCCAAGAACCTCCTCCTGTAATGCAACTGGTACCATGATACATCCTCTTAAAAGGATGACGTGCTCTCCTCTTATAAGAAATCCATCAAGTGCCTGTCCTGAGGATATCTGTCCACATCGCATCTCATAGTCAACGTCCCCATGTGGTGTCTCTATGACTCGCTAATGTAGTGGAGGAGTGACTTTGAGTGACTGTAGGAAGGATGCTCCATCTCTATCCACGAAGGATATCTGCGACGCGGCCAGCTGCTCCATCTCCTCTCCAAGTAGCTGAATGGCCAACCTCCTACAGAGAGCATCAACTAATACCTTCCCCTTCCTAGGAGTATTGAATATCTCAAAGTCATAGTCCTAGAGGAACTTGAGCCTTCACTGCTTTCTCAGGTTCAAGTCCTTCGGCAAGAAGATGTACATGAGACTCTGGTGATCAGAATAGACTGTAAAGCGCTCGACCTTCAGATAGTGCCTCCACATCTTCAGGGCGAAGACCACTGCTACTAAATCCATGTCATGGGTAGAGTAGTTCTGCTCGTGATGCCTCGACTACAATGATCCATAGGCTTTCACTGCCCGCTCCAGCATCAGGAAACACCCGAGTCCGGTCCCTGATGCATCGCAGTAAACGATGTACCCTACGCCCTCCTGCGGTAGCGTCAAGATGGGTGCAATGGTAAATCATTGTCTCAGATCTTGGAAGATCTGCTGACATATATATACCCAAACGAAGTGATTCCCCTTCTTCATCAATGCTGAGAGTTGTGCCGCAACTCCGGGGAAGTCTAGCACAAATATCCAATAGTACCCAGCCAAACCAAGGGGACTCCGCACCTCCGTCACGCTCCTGGGTGGCTCCCAAGCTAGCACTACCTCGATCTTCACATGATCCACTGCAAATCCTGCCTTAGAGATGACATGTCCCAAGAAGTGGACCTCTTGAATCCAGAACTGACACTTAGAGATCTTACAATAAAGGTGGTGCTCTCGGAGTGTATCTAGTACAACCCATAAGTGGTAGTGTGCTCCTCCTCAGTAGTAGAGTAAATCAATATGTCGTCGTTGAAGACTATGAAAAATCGATCAAGGTAAGGCTGGAAGATCCTGTTCATGAGACTCACGAACAATGCTGGTGCATTGGTTACGCTGAAAGGCATAACCAAGAACTCATAGTGGCCATACCGACACCTAAAGTTCGTCTTTTGCACATCCTCATCTCGAACTCTAAGGTGATGATACCCTGACCTGAGGTCTATCTTCGAGAACCATTGTTCCCCCTTGAGCTGATTGAAGAGGTCGTCAATCCTCAGAAGTGAAAACTTGTTCTTCATAGTCACCTGATTCAGGTGACAGTAGTTGACACACAGTCGCAAGTTCTCATCCGCCTTCTTGGTGAACAAAACCGGGGAAGCTCAAGGTGAAACACTGGGTTGAAAGAATACCATACCCTTCATGTCCTCCAGCTGTACCCATAACTCTCAAAGCTCAGCGGGAGCCATCTGATATACTAGAGTAGATATCAGGGCTGTTTTGGGTTACATGTCAATATAGAATTCTACCTCTCTGCAATGAGGTAGTCCTGGAACGTCTTTAGGAAAAATATTTGCATACTCTTCTAACAAAATAAGAAAACTCAGACTCTACATGTCAACTAATCCTAGGATAAGACTATCCAACTGATGAGTGATCGGTTGTCCTCTCCTCTATGTTAGTCCATCCTACACTGCAAGGGATCCCTTATAGCTGGTGAAGGTGAACATGCTCCCATCGGTGCGGACACATCGCACCTTCTGCCTAATACAGTCGATCTGAGCATGGACCGTGGATAACCAATCCATTCCCACGATGACATCGTAAGGCCATGATGCCGCTACAAGAATATCCTAGTTGAAGCTCTCACCTCCTAGAGTAAGCTCACACTGTCGGCACTAGTGTGTAATCATCATGTCTTCTCCCGTAGGAGTCTCTGTCCTTAAGGATCGAGCAAACGGATTCGTCGGAATCTCCGAGCTCCAAACAAGGGTAGCGGCAATAAAATAATGACTCGCTCCTATGTCTATAAGAACTGAAGTAAGGGAGGAGTAGACACAGATAGTACCTAGAATCATCTCATGTGCATTGTGGGCGTAGGCCTCCATTTCCTGATTTTGAGCATGTCTCTGTCCTCCAGCTCTCTATGGTCGGGGTGGACCTCCTGGCAGTGGTGGTGGTAGAGCCTCAAAGCATCGCCCACTACCCACTTCTCGTCCATCTCCTCTACCTCGTCAGCCTACTCCTGGAGGACCACCACGGTTGGACCTATGCCTCTGCCTGGGTGGTCCCTCAACTGTCTGCTGCTCTTGTGCATGGGAGTTCGTGCAGTCACAAACCATGTGGCCCTGCTCATTGCATGCATAGCATCATCTGCCTCTCGAATGACTAGCTCTGCTGCCCGTGACCCACACCTCCGAACTAGTATCCTCAGGTCTTCCACATGATGGTCTGGTCCGCTTGGACCTTTGTTACGTCTTTCTAATACCAGCTGCAGAAGAATCCACTACGTGTCGCCCTGCGGTAGTCCTCGCTGCTGGTGTAGGCTCAACAAGAAATCTATCCACAATAAGGGCTCGCATCAGTACTCCATCCTGCATCGGAATGCTGAGGGAGATCATTGAATCCCTGATCTCATGCCTCAGTCCCTGCTCTAAGGACTGGTCCTGGAAGAATGGGTCATGTACCATGTTCGTGAGGTAGCGTGAGAGGTCGGTAAATCTCATCGAGTACTAGAATACTGTCATGTTGCACTGTCTCAGCTGTAGTAGCACCTGAATGCGCACCACACAGAGGGTGGCTAGAACAAACTCTGAACGGAAGAGGCTCTTGATGTTCGATCAATGTAATGATGCCTTGTCGTGTACCTGTAGCATCAAGGTCCACCATCTAACTACTTCTGCGTGCAACAGACTCGCCACAAGTACCACCATGAGGTCAGCTGGTGTCCCTACTAATATAAAGACTCAGACAACAGCCTCCAGCCAGTCCTCAGCTGCCTGAGGGTCTGTCTCCCCGCAGAACCTGGGTGGTATCTAACGCTGAAACTTGTGCAGTGCACTCAGGTGACGTGCACTCTCAAATGTTGGGGCTGGTGGTATCAGTGGATCGGTGGGTAGAGGTACCGCCAGTGCCTCTGCTGTAATGGGGCCCTTCACCGAGGCCTCATCACTCGGCGGGCTGCCGTCTCGCACAAAGCTCAGAACCCTAGCTGGCTGCCGTCGATAGGCCATCCTGAAAAGAAACAGGTGTGCCACGGTTAATATAGTATACCTAGTGAGCTGACACAAAGTAATCAAAAAAAAAACGTTGAAACACACATGCTATCTATGTTTTCGTGCATTGAGTCGGAAATCAGAAGTCAGGGTCCTAGTGTATGGATACGTTAGCCGCCACACCATCATTGGACTCCCTAGACTGATAACCACACTCAAATCCATAAACACTATTGCTTCACATAGAAGAAATTATCAGAGTCCTCAGTTCTGTGGTAGAACCAACTCCTCTAATACCAATTTGTAACAAACCGCCCTCGGGGCTCGTGTCGTGACTACCCCAATCCCACCTTCCATAGGCCAGGGGCTAGAGACTAGCACCAAAGGCGTAAATCCCAATAAAAGGGAAGACATTTCCTTTATAAAATAAAAAACACCACAAAGTACGCAAGCTGATGTAAACACTAAGTAAATAGAGTAAAAAAGTTAGTGCAGAAAAGTAAATGGGCCAGAATACATACCCAACTAAAAAGTACATTACGACTAAAAAGAAATTATAATAGTAGTAAAGTAAATCAGCAACCATCGAGTCGTCCTCTGGCTATCACACCTAAAAGGTGGGTACAGATGATCTCCTCAGCTCCTCGGTCCAGTCGTCTACTCTGTGTACGTCCTGTCTGTTAGTCCATCTCCGGGTACCGTCCCGCCCCATAAGCCTCAACCACGATCAGCGCTATCTGTCATCTACAACCAACACAATGTAGTGCGGGCTTAGCCCGTGCAGGGGTGAGTATATGATACTCAGTAGGGACCCCGATACCCCCGATGGTATCCCAGAATTTACAAAGTATAAACCACAAAGGAATGGTACAAACATGAAGTATCAACCAACTCTACTTAGGTATATGCCCATAAATATTCTTGAGTCATCATTTCCAGTTCGTCTCCATCTCACGAGCCCATGTACAACCCATCCCACATAGGAAAACACAACCCAATCCACCCAGTAAAGCAGGTCAATCATATCGATGATAATTATTGTAAGTCAAGACTCATCTCACACAGGTATACTACTCATGAAGAGGGGTGGAGATGATAGATGTAGGCTCTGAATCATCTCCCCTGCCGAACCCACGTAGGATCAAAGTACAGAAGTCATTGTTGCCAAACCCACATAGGATCTTAGTACAGTAACCATCGCTATCGAACTCACATAGGATCCAAGTACAGTCGTACTCATTGACGAAACCACATAGGATCCAAGTACATTCGTCCTCTCTACTGACCCCATGTAGGATCCAAGTATAGTCGTCATCGTTGTCGCAGTCGCAGGCAGCTATAGGGTTCCCGCACACAGCACGCTCGATTCTGGGAGGGTTCGCTCCACGAGCCAAGGCGGTCGATACATCAACTGTCATGAAGCCCAGATTTGATGTATCCCGAAGTTCCGCCTAGTAATTAAGAACTCAACATGACAGACGACGCGTCAATCGGACGCCCCGTTTGAGAGATAATGTATTTCCGTTCTAAGGGCCCAGTTGGTTTTTATGATAAAACCAACCCGGCCGTACTCCAACTACGTCCAAACCTCAAGAGGAGTATGTAAATAGAACATTCTTACTAAGTGCAATTCAATGTGATCGATGACACATCATTCGGACATTCAGTCTTTATGTTATAAGTGTTTCCACTCCAAGGGCCCGTTTGGTTTCGGGTTCGAACCAACACGGCCATACCCAAACATTACCGAAAGCTTGAGTGTAATATACCGAAACGACCGACTCGATCCAAGGATCCCAACATAACTAACGGTGCGTCGATCGAAGGTCCGTAGCCCATAATAGGGGTGTTTGAATGAACCTTGTCCGAAATGAGGGGGATGGGGCCCGGTCAGACGCTGCCCGATACCCCCTGCGTCGGCCCGAGCCGAGTCGGCCCGAATCGGGTCCGGGTCCGACACATTTGGGCATGGTCTGGCTCATGGCTAGCACGGCCCGACCTGGTGGGGCACAGCCTGCGGCCCGGATCGGAAGCCAGTTGCAGCTCGGCTTGCGGTCGCGCAGGGTGCGAAAGGGGGGGGGGGCGCCCTCTGTTTCCAAAATGGCTGGCCTTTTGGAACCGCATGACCCGAGGGGGTCTCATCTCCACGTGGCGCCGGCGGCCCGCTCTACCAGCCGCGCCATTGCAGATTTTCCGCGGCCATAAGCCGCGAATCCTATCCGACCAACAAGGCGTGACGGCGCCGCGCCCCTCCGTCGCGGCCCGCTCTTGGTCGCAGCCTTCTTCGTCCTCACCGACACGGTGCGATGGCGCTACGCACCATCCCCATGGACAAACTTCGGTTGCGGCCCCTTTTCATTTCTGCGCGGTGCAACGACACCGGGCCACCGTCGCTGCAAAGTTCAATGAGGATCAACAAATAAAAAGGGTAGGATGATCAGCCATATTTGTGCGGTCCAATCTCTTCCTGTTATGTTGATAACAATCGGACAAATTAATTAACAAATAACTCTAAATTAATCTTGAACGTAAATAACCCCCACCTCGAAGAATGTTTGCAGTTGTCAAGCGCCGCGGATGATGGCGTCGTTCCAGTCGTCATCGGTGTGCACCCCTGGAAACTCTGTATTCTCTTTTATCACAGAGAAAAGATGATGATTGTGTGTGAGTCACCGAGTCGTTTTTCGCTTGAAGAGATGATGTTCGTCATGGTAAGATTGATGTTCTTCACGGGAATATTGAAGTTCATCATGGGAGGATGAAGTTCTTCCAATGATAAAAGAGCTCTCTCCCCAAATTCCTCACACCACCAAACTGACCAAATAAAATAAGGCCTCCCATTATTTTATTATTTTTTCAAGCATGTCAAATTTCTAAAATTCAAACACATAATTCAATTAATTAATGAAGTTCAATGAATTAAATTAATTTGTGTTGGCATTATTAATGTGGAAGAGGAGAAGTCACATAACTAAATACAAGGGGGGGGGGGGTTAATGGAGAGTTTAAGGAGTTATGGGGAATGTGAAGGGTTGGGGATCGTGCTGGCCCCACCTCAAATTTATCCTCACATGGGTAGTTACGGTGCTAGTGGGTCCCACCCTAACTTCCCCATGTAAGATAAAACCACATAGGTTAGAAATAAAATTAGTACCACAAAGTTTATTCAATTCAATTCATTATTAATCCCAAAATTTAAACAACTCCTCCTGAGCAAATCCACCTTGGTTAAAGGTCCTCTTAAGAAATTACCAACACTATAGTTCCATCGGTGCCCTCAGATTTCAATTCTGAGCACCGGTTCAAACGATAGAAAAACCCGCTTGTTCGTTCACTGAACTTACCCGAGATAAAAATCGGAAATTGATTTCGGGCACACCGGGATTCGGAATCAAGTGATGTAAAAAACTGCGTACTCATCAAATCCCAAAGAATATAAGAAAAATATTTCCTTCAAATTTATGGGTCTTTACATTCATGTATACTTCTATTAGGTGATGCACCAATTTCACCCCTCAGTTATAGGTTCAGGCACGTTGGCCTTTCCTGATGCGACATGTTGTATCCTGAAATGTTCATTTTCATTTTTCTAAAACAATACTAATATTATCCAAAAAATTATAATATTTCTCAACTAAAAAACTAAATATATTCAACATTAACGATATTTTTTAACAACAAATGTTATCTCATATGCTTTTTTTGTATTCCAAATAATATAAATACAAATTGTTACCATAAATTATAGAATCATATAATCAGTTACTGGTATTCTTACCATTAAAAATATTTCTGTAAAATGAAAAATCATTATTCCTTAAATAACTTTTCATGTATTTATAAACAATTGGTTGTTTTCAAAAAAGTGTTTACACAAATATAGTTCCTAAGGTTACAACTAAAATTCCTTTGATAACAACACTAACCCCCGACCCTAGAATCCCAAAGTAGGTTAACTATTTTGTCAAATTGTAATGAATATAAGGAATAAAATCCAGAATGATTGATTATTTTAATATTCATTAAGTAATAATACATAAATGTTTCCATTATTTCATTATTAAAACATAAACCATAAAAGTGGAAAATAATTTCCATCCTCAAACACCTTGAAAAAAAATCATTTTTAAAAACAAGGGAAATATATCAAATAAATAGGTGAGTTAAAATGATAGATTAGGGAAATTAAAGACAAATAAATAATGAATTAATGATAATAAATCAATATAGAATGGTAAGTGACTGATAAATCAATCCAATCAAATAATAAAATTAGAGTTAAATTAATCCATAGAAATATTGAAAAAATATATCATGGATAAGTAATAAGTAAAATTAAGGAAATGATTAATTATTGGACATCATGTATTTGGAAAAAAACCACTACAATCAAGATCTTTCACAAAATGGTGTATACTTGTGGGTAGAAACTCGTGTATTATATATGGAAACAAACTTGAAGGGGATCTTTCTAACTAATTTCATATCATGAGACTAATGATGCATTAATGGGATTTTATTAAACGATTCCAAATAGTATAGATTTCATTAAATTGTCCCCAACCAATTTCAAACTAGTCAAAATAATTCCTCATATATAAATTAATCAATTTAAAATGATAATTTAAATTAATATGTCCCAGACCACATTGAAATATTTAAACCATAATCCCCATAAAATTAAATAATTATCAAATGAAAAATTGAACAATAGGAATATATATAGATTGATTATATCATATTTCAATATAGTATATTGGTACACCACACCAAAGACTTGAGTGGTGAATATGACATTTATCCCATAAATGTAAAATGTGATAAGAAAATAACTAACCACATTTAGTCAATTATTTAAAAGGACATTAACAAAAAAATATTATTATGGAAATAAACCTTGTAAACATATAATGTAATAATTAAAACATTTTGGAGTCATGACAGTGGTAAATTAGGATCATGTTGTATAGGTTAAAATACATTCCTTATAATTTTGAAAGAAATTGTAGAAAGTAATCTTTTTGAAAAAATGACAATAATATTTGATTAAAATAACTTTTTACAAATGAAAAATTCATAATAATTTACTTGGAAAACCATTTGATAATTTTAAAATTTTTATTGAAAATATATATAGAATCTACTAACATTGAAGAGAAATATTCCCCAATGGAGACTTCAAAAAAACAATTCCTAAATAGTAATTAGATTCTTAAATAACCCCCTTAACACAATGTAATCTATAAAATCCAATTCACCATGAAGAAAATTTAATCAAATATTAAAATTCTAGAATAATAATTATATAAATCCATGTATAGTATGTTATATAGACATAGGAACTTAGAATAAATTACATGTTTCTCAAAAGAATAAAAGTGAGACCAAAATCCCACACCTCACACCTCTTTTTTAGTTCTACATGATTTAATATACTATATAATGTTTATAAAAATGTTATTAATTTATATAATAACATTATTCCTATTTTCCATTTTATAAATTATCTTGTTATATAATTTTTTATCCTCTATATTGATAATCAATCATTATTATCACTATTTTCAAGAGTTAATTTCCTAGTTGCATGATTAAGTTTTGACTTGTAATTTATTGTTCCAATTATAGATATTATGGTTTAGTAATCATTATAATTTAATAAATGAATTAAATAAAATATATATTCAGTATATAAATATTTATATTTATAAGAATTCTGAAAACATGGATTTGGAAATGAAAAGAATTGATCATGTGGACAATAGGTCATATGTACTTATGAAAGTTATTTTCAATTATTTTCTTTATTTAAATAATGAAATTTAAAAGATACATATGTTTATCATAATTCTAGTAACATATATATGTTATTAATGTAACATATGTTTATTAAAAATATCATTTATATCTTCCATGTATTGTGTGATCGAATCACATCACTTTGATTAGGCGGTAGTCTACACAACCTCAAAATATATTATTGTATTTACTCAATCATAACCATTAAGGTACACATTATATAAAAATTCATGATGTAATAATACAACATAAATATCATAAATATAATAGAAAAACATTTTTTCTATTCTAATGAACAACCATGATATGTGTTAAAATAAAACCTGAACGACATCGTTTTGTGAGGACATATATCATCACACATGAATGGTAAATTAATTACCCATTTTATTTTTGTGTGTGCACAAGAAAGTAAAAACCATAACATAAAAAAATATTATTATATTTAGGATATTTTTTTAATATATAAAAATGTAATAATATGAATTTAATTACTGTAGACTATAATAATAGTAAAGTGATAAATGAAGAACATTATCAATTATTTGAGTTAGTCATTTTGGTTTTTTCCATAATCATTAATTAGCTTGGTTTAAACATAATTTTATGCATCAAGGTTGAGGATAGGGTAGTTGGGAGCATATTTGGATACGATTTTGGACGATCTACAAGGCTCAATGTGTTGTGAGGACGTGAGGTACTAAGTTCACTTTTATAATTTATATGAGGGACACTTTTGGAAACGCTCAAAATATTAAATTAATATATATTATTTTTAATTTAAAAATGGCTAGAATTGGAGTTATTTTAGAGATAATATTTATATATGTTAAAATGTTGTCATACAATAATTTAAAGACATGTTTAAGTGACATTATTACCCTTATATTTTGGTTTTAATTTTAAGTTAATCCTTATAACTCTTACCATGACATCCTAGATTTTTACTCATTAAGAGTTAATATATATATTTGTATAATAAAATGAAAAAAGATCCATCAATGAGCCATTGATAAGGGTTTCGATATTATCCAATACATTTGATATATTATTATGTTTTTATGATGTTTATATAATTTAATGAATTTATAAATATAAATATTTTCAATTCTGATATTATTCATTTCACACTTTTTAAAAAATATCAATATAGAAGATAACATAAAAAAAATGCAATAAATCCAAAAAACGTCTATGTAAGCTATAATTTTTTATTCATGTGACATTAATTATATTATATTATATTTATTTTAATATTTTAGTATCATTTATTTGATATTTCCATTAAATAACCAATTATTGCATCATTATTATGCAATCCTTTAATTTAATTATTTATTAAATAAAAATTTAAAAGTAATTATCATGATTAATATAAACAGTGTATATTTCATATTAATATATATAGTTGAAAATATTTTCCTAATAACCATATATAAAAATATAATTGTTATAATAAATATGATTGTGACTTATTGGACTTCTATAGAATAAAATACTGAAATAGCATAGAGTCATCCAATTATATTCATGAGGAAAAAATAAGCACACTTATTCATTAATTCAACACTAACACATCCAATAATTTTAGTTCCTACGACAGGGTAGTTTGGTTATACCTAAGCTATTAGTTTTTCGTTTCATTACCTACTTTACCTTTTATCATGGTAGATAAAAAAATATGAAATTTAATATTAATATTTCCAAGAAAGAAAAGGAAGGTATTAAAAAACCACTTATTTCAAATGTGGAATATATTTTTCAAAATTAAAAATAATGAATTTCGAAATGCTAATTTAAAATTCATCCAATTGTGAGAATTAGAAAAAGGTATTTTAGTGTGAAAATGTCCAAAAGATTCAATGATTTGGATATCCCCATTCAATGTGATATTGATTATAGTGACATAAATTAACTAACTGATAAATAATTATATAATTATACTTTGAACATAACTTAAAATATTATATAATTCTATAACATATTTAGATGACAGATCTGTTTTGAATTTAATTTCATTATTTTTCAATATTCATGAAAACCTCGAAACTATCATAAAAATATCAAATTTTCAACCACATAAAATTTTTATATTCAAATTTAAAATATTAAATTTATTATTTCAAATAAAATTTATATATGTGTAAAAAATTGGATTTAAAATACTTTCAACATTAAAATATGGTAAAAATGATTTAATAAATTAGAGTTTTTTATGCATATAATTGAGTTTTTATTTTTTTATGACATTGAAATATATTGTAGTAATTTAAAAAAAATTGAATATATATTAGATTAATATCAGTCACCAATTTTAATTAATTTAATTTATTAGCATAAAATGAATTTGTGAGTATAAAAATAGTTCTTTATAAAAACATTTCATACATATTAATTGGGATACTATATTAATTTCTAATTATATTTTAATAATTGAATTCAATAATATATTTTAATAATATAGTAAATAATATTTACAAATACCTACATAACAGATTCGATATGTCTTATTGAATTAAATAATAAAATTTTAATAAAAAATTTTTGTTTGGTAAATCTCATCATTGTGTGTAACTCATGAAATATCATTTTTGTTTGTATAACATACTTAACATGTTTTTACATATAAAAAACATGAAAAAATAAACATAATCAATGAATGAGAAAATTTTTATGTCTTTGGGTTTTACTGGTTAGATTTCAAAATAATATTGTATAAGGCATTCAATCCATCCATTCAAGGTACAATATCATTTCTATATCCATTTTTTATAAAAAAACATTACATGGATTCCATTCAGGTATCCTGAAAATCAATTTAGCCATTATTGTTTTTTATTCCATTCGATTTGGAAGTCACTCTTATAAAGGAGATATGTGGATTTAGATTTGGTATGCCCAACTATGTCTATTGTGGATATCCAATATTATTGGTTTTTGGATTTCATGTCTAATATGGCTCTAGAATCTATATCAATTGGCATAAATATTTATAATTTTACATTATATGGTTTTTATATATAAGAAATCTAGATCTTGTGACTTCTCTATTACCAAACTTTATTCACATTAGATGATAATCATTATCTTCTTAGTTATTCCACAGAGGTGAAACACTAACATTAACATTTGAGTTTCAATGAAAATGAAATTTAAACCTAATTAGATCATTCTTATGTCCCATTCACTACTATAAATCTACTTTATAATGAACATAAATCCACATGATTGTGATATCTTTAGTCTCCTCTAATGGTGGGTGGGATGAGTCCACACCCTTTACATTTTAATTTTCTAAGGCTTTAGAACATATGGTTCTTATTTATTTAGTGTACATCCACTATTCTTGGGATCCCAATGGTAATGGGTATTCATACACACATTACATTTCTTATTGTGGTCCTTTACCTAGATAATGGCAACCACATCATGGTACTATACCTCAAAATCATGTTCCAATTTATCTTTTGGGGTGACATTGATGATTTTTTCAAATGTGAAAGATTCCAAAGTTACAATTTATTCATTAATATGATATTAAAAATCACAATCATTTTTAATTATTAAAGATACATATTAAAAATATTCATGTAATTTTACTTCTTGAAAAAATCCATTAGATTTAGAACCCTGTGTGGTCTATGAATTTTTTAATGATATTCATGAATAAGTGACATCTGGAGTGTGATCATGGGAGTGTCCCCAATATATTGTGTTTAGATAATTCCTAATGATATGGATGGATCACATATATGGAGTAATTTTATGTTTTTATCCATTAATGGTTCCTTATGTTTGGAGAATATCGATCTTTGTTGAGTAGGTATAAGTGTTGATATAAATACACCTTTACCTAGAAGATGTTGTTAAATTAATTTTATCATTTCTATATCCTAGACCAATTTATGTTTTTATCATCCCAATGGAGGAAATGGTCGTAAAAAATATGAATATTTAATTATTTTTTTGGGATGGGTTTTCTCTTTTATTTTTGTAACAACATAAAACAAATCATCAAATTATTTTTTTAATGAGTTTTTCTAAGAACGATCCATATGGAATACTTATTCAACGTGATTTCAAATTTCTATTATCGATTATGATGTATCCATGGGATAATATATTCATTACTAAAAGGACAGTGAATAACACTTATAGGCATGATATTAGATCATTTTTATTACCCTATCATAATGAATTCACTGTTATGATCCATTGAAATGATGGCTTCATGAACGATAGACAAACTAGAATGTTTAGATCATTTTCCAAAAAATATCCTATGTGATCTAATTTTTTTATTCATTTCATTAAGGAAATAGTGGACCATGGATAAATTTAATATTATTTACTTTATATTCACTACAACCATGGTTATGTCAATTAGAAATTGAATTAAAACAAATTGGGTTAATTCTTTCCTGGAACTGAGGCACTGATAATTGAAATCATTTTACACCATTCCTAACCATATATTTCATGTTTCTTGAAGAAATGACAAATATATTTGGGAGTAGATCTCAATAATTTCATTACCATGATTTTTATACACCACATACGTAATTTAATTCTAGAGTATTATGAAAATTATTTGTAATTTCAACTATAAATAATGTACTCATTTCTCATACTGTCTACCTATGGTTATATATTCATTTCTGGATATTGGACAAAACATAAATATAATATTTTTATAGGTTCATTGATTCATCATCCCAGTGTATGTATCATTATATTTGGGAGGGAATTACACCACATTATCTAACTAGTGGGATTTTTTCTTCACTACATTATTGATGTGGTCTTAATTTTTCTAAATCTGTTATTTGGTATCTATGGATATTTGATTTGAATGTAAAAGAGAAGGTTATTTTATCTTTTACTATCTATATGTTATGTGGACATGTCCTTGATTAGAGATGACCAAAAAGGTGATAGTAATCCTGATCTATGGAGTGTATTATGCTATAAGATAACTAAAGAGGGATACTCAAAAAATAAGGGACATTATACAAAAGTGATCATCTAGCCATGAATAAGTATTTTCCATCTCTTATAAAAAATAAATACCACATGATTTATCTTCATGATATTATGATGTGGTAAATTATGTATGATACTATGAGGAGGTCTTAAATCATTACCACACATATTGATTCATAGTGTGAAATAATAATTTCAAATTTGTTCACATTCTGATGTTAAACAACAATATTGTAGATACACATTCTGAATATGTTTAGGGAACTATTAATATTAGTACCAATTCAGTAGGAAACATTTCCTATTACTTATTTATATATGTTCATTTATGAGAAAATTTTGACTAATTTTTTTAGGAGATCAGGTCCACGACAAAAAAAATATAACTGGGTGCGTGCAGTGCATGACAAAACCCTTATCTACTAGAACCATACCATTTTACATCCTTCTAATCATTGAATTTATCTTTTTTTCTTTTTGTTATAGTAATAAGGGTATTTAAACATGGCATAAATGTTTTGGTATATATGAGAATTTTATGTTGAAAATGATTTATAGGTACTTCATAAATATTCTAATAGTTTTTACTAGATTGTTGTGGGAATATAATACTCCCCTTAGTGGGTATAGGTGGTACATATCTATGGACACCCAATTTATAAGTGGAAATATATGAATATTTTCATGTTGTTTCTAGAAATTTTTATTGATTACATCTTGTGGAAGTGTTTATATAATATTTTTGTTGATAAATTACAATAATATACATATTATATAAAGGGATGTAGGATGAGAGATGAGCCTTCCATGAATTTTTATCAATATATTATGATCCAATGTTGTTGGAATGGGGATATGATCCCATTATGATTATTATTTAACAAAAATATTATAATGATGATTCTATTGAATGGGAATGGGAATATTAACAAAATCATTGTTATATACTATGTTATAGTAAGTATTTTTTTCAATGCAAGGTTTAATAAATATTTTCCCCATCACTATTGGCTTCCACAATATTCTGATAGAGTCCATCGATTAAAAATTTGAGGACATACAAGAATCTATATAGGGATTGGGGATGGAGATGATCATGTCCCTCTATTTTGGATAAGATTTTTTTTCAATAGATCATATATGGAATGGATATATCATACATTTACATTGTGAATGTTCATATATGATTCCACTCAGATGAAAATTTTTTCATCAGGGTATGAAAACTTGCTTCAGAATCAATTTCCGGAAATTAATCCTACAATTTTGTGGATTCTAAATAATTTCAACTTGTTTGTCCATATTTTATATGACTGTGATGGAATAATTTTTTAACATAAATTTTTTCATAATCCATCCCATTCATTCATGTTATTATTTAAAAATGGTCATCACCAAATGGAACATGTAAATGTTCTTACACTTGGTGTTGGTGTATTGCCTTCCCCATGTGGGGCCACTTTCAGGATGGCTAGAACTAAGTGGAATAATATGGGATGTAATGGATTTCCTCTTGAGTCTAATCATGACATGTTGAAACAACATAAAATTGTGGGTAGTGTTGAATAATTCTTAGAGCCTTATTGAATTATTCCAACAAAAAGATAATATCAAATTCAAGATCTTAATCGTCATCAATAACATAAAGAAGGAATACATTTTCCCACTTTGGTGAAAAATATAACAATGTTCTTGGATGTACAAATGGCTATCACCATCCAATTTTTTGTTCACTTCCATTTTTAGGTTTGTTGATCCACATTGAATTATCTATTTGAGTAAATCCAGGGATACCTTTATGGTTTTGGTAAAGCTATGGATTAAATAATCATAGGAAAGCATGTTTTCTTCCTATTGAAAATGTTTCATGGGAACAGAAATCCTCTTGGTGATGTGGTTTATATATTTATATGATTATATGGTATATATTTAATGCCTTAAATATTACAACAATTTGTAATGAAGATGTCTTATTTTTAAAATATCCGTATAGGACCAACACATAGAAACTTGTGGTCATCTTATTGAAACATCACAAGCAAGAGAATGTTTGATCAATATCTATAATATTTTATATCTTCTAATTATGTATAGAAAAAAATTAATGGTACAAAAGAAACTATTTTTCCAATTCATGGTTTCAAAAGGCATGAAATAGTTGAAGTATTCATGTTTAGTTTACCATTATTGTTTTTTATGAAATTTTAACCGTGTTGTATTTTTTGTGGTGGGAATGAAAAATTTTATAAGCCTATCATAAATATATTTTTTAGTAATAGCATAGATTTCTTGTTTATTTCATCAAAAAATTTCTATTGAAAAATCATTTAGTGACCTTATCATTGCATATTGATTTTGTGAATACTTTCTAACTACATGTATAGAGTAACATAGTTAATTATAAAGACACATTGGAATATAATTAGTTAATAAAATATGTGTTTAGTATTATCCAAGAATATTGTTTTTGGAATTTTAATTACTTGTTAACTCTGTTATCTATTTAATTTATATTCATGATTCCTTCCCAAATCCATATGTGGTACTGGTTACCAATGTTCTAGTCGTAGATCAAAGTATATCATTATCATGAAATTATGTTTTATATCAAAGGTACCACACATATGAAAAAAATTAAATATATCATAGGATCTCAATATATAAAATCATTTATATGTATAAGTGGGTATAAAAAATACATGATTAACTGGTTATTTATAGTATTTATTTACATTTCTTTAATACCAAAAAGGTGACTGAAATGGCATTTATTTTGATCATATAAGATGGTTAATGTTTGAGGTGTTATATTGTAGTATATAAGAAGGGATTGTTAAGTTTCCTCATGAATGTAATTAGAACCTTTGTAGGTAATTTACACATAACAGGATACATCATATATTTTTATGTCATCTCATATAAACATATACCATGATTATTAATGTCCTATATTCTAAACATCTAGCTGAAATATGTCATGAAATTACTGGTGTGGTGCATATGCATGATATCCCCTATTTGACTAAACTTATAGGGAATTCCAACCTGTGACGAGGGGTTGAATATAATAGGAGTATAATCCTATTATATTTTAAGATGATTTCATTCATGATGATATTTCCCACTACGTAGTTCTTATGGAATATAGCACATATTAAAATTATGTGGTGATTACCTAGTTGGAATATGGCCCACTATGTGGAGGAATGATTTCATTAGGAATATGTTGCATCATAATGGTATATTAGGTTAATTAGGATTTTTCATATTGATTAGGATTTTACTTTCATAGGATTATGGACTATATATTATGGTTATGAGGGTAATATAGACTTAGTGAATACACATTCATGCATGAAGAGAATATCATATATTATGGAAGGAAATATGTACTTTCATATTGAATATAAACCCATAATTATGGATAATTAAAGTCAAATATGTTTATATTTAACCTTGAATATAAATATTACGTATCCTCTTAAAAACATATTTTGTATGACCCATTATTAAGTGATAGAAACATACTGCCCAAAATTATGTCGTATGATTATGAAATTATCTACCATTTTGAGGCCCTATGACAGGAAATCATCCATGTAGTTTATATCTTAGTGACCTATATTTTTTAATATTATTTATCATAATGTGAATAGGATATTTTCATAAAATTTACTTTCAATTTAATTGTAATGGCGCATAAAAACTAACAACCTAAAAAATAATATTATAAGAAAGTTTCATGATATGTGTCAAGAATGTTGTCTCATTGATTAATTTTATTTGATAAATATATTTTCATATATTTTATTTTCATGTAACTAGGATTAATGATAATTGATAGATGGAAAAATTTATTCAATATGGCATATTCATGGATTCTTTCAAAAAGCATAATTCACATTGGACATGATCCATTAACTGATTTTTTACAATGATTTTACCCTCTAAATTTGATTTGGGTCTTATCCTTGGAATTTACTTTCATATAATGGATAATTGGGTAGAAAATGATATTTTAACATTATGTTTACATTTTTGGGTCAAGAAAATACTTAGAATATCATAATGTGGCTTTTAAATTTGAATCCCATTAGTGGGGCATACAGAAGGATTATTGTAGCACTTACAGGTTACATGAAAAACTGTAGTGAATATTTCAAAAATCAGATTCTCTATATTTTTAGCTAATTTTATGATCAATTTTAATGAAAAAAATAATGATAACATACATACAGATTACACATAGGGAGGATGACCATTGACAAAATGGCTCATTGATTGGAATGTGTATGGATGATGAGTATGCTAATGCAAGAGAGTCCTCATTATTGTCATCTTGATATGGGCTTTATTTTCATGGGAATATGTAAATATGATTTCCCAAAGTTTTTTTCCCTATTTAGGATGATAATTAATCACCCTCCAATTATCAAGAGAAAACCTGATGTAAGGGTTTCACGCTAGTGTGCATGTACCGATTATTTAGGTTATGTGGTTTTTGAGGAGGTACTAGTAATTCGGTACCTTATTGGAGACATTATCAGTTGGGGGAATCAGAATAAGATTTAGGAGTCTCATGATACCCTTGTATATGGTAATGTAGGTACATCACCACACTAAAGGAAGAAATGTGGCATTTCCCCATTAAGTATCTCCAAAAATGTGTTCCCTTCTGAACACTTCGTCAAATGATTATGCTCACCCCTCGTTTTATATTTGGATGATTGGGTTCACCTTTGAGGTATTAATGGAAAATTAAAAGGATATTCTTCAATATTCTATGATATAGGAAAATGGGTATGCTTCACTGTAATCCAGTATTACTTTAAATTATGATTTGTTTCACCATACTATCGGTCATGTGGAAGGGGTATCCTCTACATGGAAATTTCTCTGTAAAAATAATACATGGGGATTTTTTTTAATCATAGTGAGTGTCCATATAAACAAATTTTATTTCGGGGAATAGAATTGAAGTATTCCACTCATTAATTGAAATTTTTTAGGTTTTAAATAACAATATGAAACATTTTATTACATGAATGTTTTATTGTTTCAAACCCTTTGTTGGACCAACAACCCTTATTGGTCAGTTAATTATAATGAGTATATGCATGAAATATTATATGGTGGCAGTTTATAGAATGGGGTGATGGAAGATCTAGGATTCTATTAGGCATTTGTAATTTGGTCAAATGTGGATGCAATGAGTATTATATATATATATATAGAAAATATGGAAATTGGATTATATGTCATGGGAAAGGAATGATTTTCAAATTATTAGTCCATTGATATTTTAATAATGATGATAGGAAGCTAGAAAATGAAAGTATGTGTTAGAAAAACCTATAATTATTGTATAGTTGGAAACATAAGACCGTAGAGATATATATTCACAATGACATGATAGATCTCATAATTGGTTTGGTGTTTGAGTTGATAACTAGGTAGTTTCCTTCCCTGATAAAATACCATTATTAAATGTATATCGATTATGATCCAAAAGACCATTTTTTCTTGATGGACACTTATATAAAATCAAAAAAAATGAAATAAAACAACATATACATTAATTTTCTTATATTATTATTTTTATGGAAAAATATCACCAAAGGTCCTAAAATAGTTGGATTATATCTTTAGCAACCTCTTAATCGTCAATTTTGGAAATGAATAGCATACTCCATGGAAAATGTTATCGTCACCATTTCTACAATTGTGGAAATATTTTTTGGGTTCTATTTCTCTATTTTAATGATAAATTTTATAGAAAAAAGTGATTTAGTTTTCATATTGTCATTATATAGAGCTATATTTCAACTCATATATGACATTTGTAATTATAACATGGATTGTATGGAAGATTATATTGAAAAGGGAATATTATACATTCTCTAGTTCCAACAACTTCTCAAAAATCATAATGACATGGTCTAAATAATTAAATAAATTTATAAACTAACTTAAATGAGATCCCTATAAATTTATAAACCATTCAATAGATAGGGTCATATTATTTAATAATATGGAGCTGAGACCAATGTGTCATGTAGTTTTGTATCATGTGATGGGGCACCAAATATTTTACAAAATTGAAGATAAATTATGTAATTATAGATGGTAATGAAAAATAATTGATCAAAATAAATAGTAATTTAAAATAATAGATTATATTGTTGTTAAATTCATTAAATCAAAACATGGGATATTTGAATGATAATTTAATGGGATATCCTAGATAAGGTGGGGATGGATTTCAGACACATTTAAATAATAGTATCATCATTAACAAAGTCAGTTTGTATAGAAATTTGATGAAAACGTCCTAAAAACAAAATCAAGACTTGGTATCATGGAGATAAATATAGTGGAGTAAATATCATTACTATGTAGGGGTGTCCCATATAGTTGAATGAACTCATCACCAATATCCACGGAATGTTATAGTGGATTTAAAAATTTGATGAATCAAGTATGTCTATAATCGAATGTTATTATTATTTTTGGTTTATTACCCTAAATATTAATTTTTTTAAAAAGGTTGGGGTTGAAGCCTCAATTTATTATTTAATGCAAATACCTCTTTAGTGTGGGTAGAGGGGGACCCATAACATAGGTTATTGGTTATTAAATGGAATTTAAAGAAACACACACCTCACACACAAGTTCTTAAGGAAGGCTATTTCCCCCAAGGGTATAGCCCAATGATATAGACTTATTTATTCAGTACATGGCATGCGAGCCAGTTGAGAAAGAATAACATTCCATAGAATGTCGACCTACTGGTCATAAAAGGTCATTACATGACCTGTAGGCCAATATTTGTTACCCATAGGCCCAAAAGTGAATTGTTATTCTATATTATCTAGGATGTTATAGTACTTTCTACAATGCTTCCTTCACTACAGTTCCAACTGTTGTTCCCACAATATCTATAGTGTCATTGTTTCAAAATTTACATCGATTCTATAGTCTACTACCATACCTTTACATTTCCTCTACAGTACCTTCACTCCATGGGTTTGAACCCCAAACCACAAGGAAGATACATATAGTTTATTATGACATTGTGGAAACCATGTGATGTTGATGTTTGGGGTCATACAACTCAAACTATTTAGTGCTAAATGTTATGGGTATACAACCCTAACCAATGGGTGATATGACCCATCTATAATAGGAAATAAATAATACATGAATGATATTCTTATTCTAATATAGTTCATCGAGAAGATAGGATTATTTTGTTTAAAATCATGGTTCATAAATAATATTCTATTTCATTTTATGTTTACACAACATTGAACAAATGTTGTGATTATATATCTATAATTGGAAAGGAATATTCTTTTATGAATGATGACAGAACACAAAAATATGTCATTTCATGGGTAATTTCACATATTTACTTGTATAATTCAACGTATAATGAATGTGGTATGTTATTACAAAGTCAATTAGTAATGAATGCAATATAATTATTATACTTTTTGAATAGGAAATATTGATGTATTAACTCAAAAAATGATGTATTTGAATCTAAACATTTTGATATACAATGAGTATACATATGAGGATCTATGATAATATTAAAAATAGAAGTTCCATAAAAATTATGTTAATGTAATATATGGATTAGATGACTTGTACATTATGTTGATAATATTCTTCTAGTAAGTAGGACATGATATGGCTATAATGATATCATTACCAAATATATGTTTCCCTTGGAGATAAATTCCCTCATTACCAACATTCATGGGATGATTTTATTGATTTAAAATACAAAATACATTATGTTTGATGGTATTTAAAGAGATATTAATAAATTCATGTGTATGTTTTTGCCTAGAAAATAAATAAAAAATTTATCAAGACACAATAATTAGCCTTCTACAGTATAAATCATAAAAATATAGAGTTTTTTGCTGGAAGAACTGACATTAATGATGATACTATACACTAAGATTTCATTGTTGTTGACTAGACTTGTGGTTGTAGTAGAGGAAAGAGATCTAGGAATCACCACATATCATAGGGAATGGGAATCAACACACGTGTAGTTCATATAGAATATAATTAAATAATGTTTTTATCTCATATAAATGAGAATATAATCTCATCCGATAATGGAATTAGGATTTGAATATTTTTAGGGTTTCTTCCTAGTCCATTGTTCTACTTCAAAACTAGTCTAGAAATACCATTATCAAATCAATTTTTACACATTATGAAATAATTATTGGTACTCTAGGGATAATTTCTAACAACTATATGGGTTTTGATAGATTATATACACCATATAATCTAACATGTATATGGATCTGGTGTAGGAAGTACATGGTGTGGTTATGCGTGATATTATATTATAAAAAGTTTATGGTTCTTAAATGGTAAATGATTATAAGCAGTTCAAGTTCCTATATATAGAAAAATATTTAATGTAATTTAACAATATGATATATGGAATAAAACCTACCATATTTTATGGAATAATTATGACTAAATCAATAAGAAATATTTCATACAGATCTTGGTCATATGTAAAACATAGTAACATTATATTAGTGTTGAATACATGATGGAAAACTTGGTGTGAATGAAAAGGACCAACACAAGTATTAACATCATAAGTTTCATATTCATATTATCTTCAGACATTTATATTGATTCATAATCATTTTATATGGTTCTATGGTATATCTAGATTATAAAAAAGGATATACCACATAGAATGTGCCACTGTTGTCTTCATAGGTTCAGGATGAGTATACCATATGTTATAATTTTTAATAGAAAGTGAAAATGGGTAGATACGTTATATATTTCAAATTTAATTTGATAAGGACCTTTATGTTGAATATTTCAAATTGATCTGGATAATTCTAAAAATGAGATAAACTTCTCATAGTTCCATGGTTGGATAAAAGGCCCCATGTGAATGAATGAAGTCTCTATAACAGAGAAAGGGTAATGTTTAGATATAATTTTCATTTGGGAACATCATAAAATATAATTGAATAATTTTTTATTCTCATTACTATAAATTTATTCATTATTATCTTTTATAATTTTGAACTGCACATTCATTACATAAAACTCTATGTGGGTGTTATTTCATATTCAGACGTGAATTGGAATTTGACATAATTTTTAGTAGGGCCCAGGATAAACGAATTAGGAATTGAAACATATAACATGAAAAATATAATATTAAAAAACATAGTTTTTTATGAGAGGGTAGCTTAATTAATGGATTTAATAAATAATGTTATATGTATTGTTTACTATAGATCAAAATGTTGGATCCCCATAAAATAGTGGAACACTATATTGATCAAGCCCACACATATGGGGAGTTTTATTCACATTAGATTACCATATATAAGGAGACATATAATTGGGATATATTCATAAATATACTCTATCATTATGAGAATTATGTTCCATTGAATGAGACTCTCAATTTTGTTCAATGTGTTGATGAATGGAAATCATAAAATAGACTGAATCATTATGATGTATACCTTATATAATTATATATATATATATCATCCAATATGGGTGAAGTAATTAGATTGTTGAGTTAAATACATTAAAGACATATAAATGGTATAAATTATATAGATCTACTTCACACTAAAAAATGAAGATTCATTTTCAAAGTGTTGAGTTTATGGCGAATACCCGACATGAGTCGCATAAATTATATAAACGAACATGAAGAAAATATAGATTGAATTATAATTAAATCATGGAATATGATCAATAATTTATAAATCATGATGTGTACTTGAATAATGTAAATCAAGCCATATATACTTCATAAGAAAATGAGTTCTTTTATCATTATCGATAAGCCATTGAGTACTGAAAATAGGCACAAGACACTATTAAACAGATCATGTTCTTATGTGTGGTTTTGGAGTTTCACCAAGAATTATCCTATATAATTTTTGGGATTATATATTGTAGTAAAAATTTTAGGAAAATTTATATCATTTGAGTAGGAAACAATTTTTTTACAATTTATGTTTACATAATAATTCCAAGTACCATAAAATTTTACATGTTAATACATTGATGTGTGAACTCTATGTATCATGACTCCATGTATCCACCCATTTTTTATTATTAACATTTTTTCATGAAAAATATTGGTTGTATTATATTATATAATATTATACACATAAAAAATATTGATTAATCAATAAAATACATTATACTCATAGTGAATGTTATTATATTAATCAAAAGTGAATTCAACCATAATTCAAAACATTAAAATTGGAATAATGTATAAAATAGAAATGATAAAATGGAAAAATATTGATTGCCCAAATCTACAAAAATCCTCATCCCCACTACAAACACTATAGAAAATAATTAAAATGTTAGTAAAACAGTCAAAATGATAGATAATGAAAATATTGATCAATGAGAAAATTTTAGTTGAATATTGACCGAATGATGGATTTCATATATACAGGAGATAGTTTGACTTTTGGAATTCTAACCCGAACATTGGGAATAGAAACCAGGATGTTGGGAATGATTACTCGATTATTGGGGATTGCAATATGACTGTTGGAAGTGTTATTTTACATCAAAATAATAAATTATTATCTAAATAATATTTATCAAGAATGAATTAAGAAAATATAAACACTATTATTCAAATATTAAAGATATATCATGCTTCAAAACTAATAGAAAATGTAAACACATTTTTAATAAATGATATTTTAAATTATTTCACAAAAGGAATAATATTAATATTAAAAATTAAAATTACAAATTTTAGAAATTTAATTTGATAAAATTTATTTATATTTTCAAATAATCATATTGAATTTTTTTTGGGTAATTTTTTTATATACTTTTAATTTTTTGGTAAAGAGTAAACATACCATTTTTTCCATAGTAGGTGTATCTTAAATTATATCATTCATTTTGTAATAATTATATAAAAATTTATTTTACATGATGTTAATAAATGACATATTTTATTTCAAAATATAGTATTTAAAACATATTAAACTGATGTTAAAAACCTAAAAGGAACCTTAAAAAACCTAAAGTCAAAACAAATTCCAAAAAACACCCTTTTCCCATTAAATGTTTTTATAAACTAATGTATTTTATTTATAAAGTGTATTTATGGTATTAAACAAGTAATTATTTTTTATATATAATTTATATTGAAAAAAATTACTGTTAAATTTTTTTCCTTTGATATATTATTTTACGTAATATTGTTTTTCAAAATATACCCCTCTTCTCATTTATAGTTGACCCCCCTCACTCCCCTTGGAAAAACACTCCCACCACCCATTCTGATGCCCAATAACTATCCAATAAAAAATCTAATTCCCCTTATAATACTCATGGTAATTCTTTAGAAATACAACTCCATTCAACGAGGTATTTATAGTTTTATATAAGAGAAGATACATTGATGAGAGAGTATGTATCTATAATCTCTTCCCACATTTATTCTTCCCATTATTCTTTAAACTAATTCAATTTCAAATCAATATAATAAAATTAATTATAATTTGTGTTATAATTATATAAATTATGTTAACATATTATAACATTCATATTTAGTAATAATATAAATGTCATACCACCCAATCTCGCTCTTTCTACAATGTCCCATTAAAGGATGGCTAACTAAATACGGAGACGTTTCCGTGTAATCAATTATAAATAACATTATAAAAGTAAATTATAAATTATATATATAATATATAAAAATGTAATTATTTTTATTTTAAGCTTATGTAATAAATCTTAGTATTGTATAAAATGCATTGAATAAAAATAGTAAAATCAAATGGAAATAATAATATTTTTGGAAAAACAAGATGTCAAAATGATATAAATTCATCAAAGGAAATTATAAAATAGAATCCAATAATTATAATATTTCAATAATTATCTATATTATTATAATTCACTTCTAGATAAATGTATTAAAAATTTAAATATTATTATATAGGAGGCACGAAAGCACCAAAATAAATCCAAAATTAAGGTAAAAGATATCTCAAAACCAAATCCTTTTAAATGTGTAATTCATCTGTCACAACATCATTTTTATTAAAATTCTCTTAAAAATCTATAAATATCTTGTAGTTATTATTCGTTTTTATTTTTTAGTGGATATACATGTCTTATAAATGATATTATGACAAATACGATTTTTTTTTCAAAAAAGAACCTTTATTTAAAAGGTAATCACTGACACCTCATCTTTTATTTCTTATCAAACTAGAAATGATCTTTTATTCAAAATTTTTATCTCTATTATTCATTAGGGAATATTATAGTTCATAAAAGAATGTATAATTTGTTAAATCATTGTGATACCAATTATTTTCCTTGGGTTTCATCTTGTCTATAATTGTTATATAATCTATGTGGAATTTATGATTATGTTAATGTTATGATGTGATGTCTGGGCCCAGAATTTTATAGCCTTCAACATCATGGGTATTGTGATGTATCTTAAGAAATGATGTGTATTTTTATGAACCATATTATACCATTTTTCACAATGATTCATCTATATCTATTTGTATTTTTTATTAGTAAATATAATGAAATATTTGTTATAACTATATTTGGTATTTGACTACTATGACATGATGTAACATTTTATACATTTCCAAATTCAAATACTTTATCACATGTTTCCATCAAGTTGTTGATTATGATCCATTTCTTATGATATGATGATGATGATTTTTCATAACCCCGTATTGTTGACTCATGTACCATATTCATCCTCATAATGGGATTTTAGATCACCCATTTAGTCATGTATATCCTCATGTGATTACATGTACAAAGTGGAATACAATTTTTACATATATAATGAATATGTAATTAATTAAATTTTATTGTTATATTTTGTAACCAGTTTGTATGAGTCTAATTTTCCCAAGACAGTTGACCATTGTATCCCATATTTGTTTACATATTACTTTATTTATTGTAAAATTTATTTAAAATTCATTTTTGAAAAATTAATGTCTAAATAGTTATTATTAGAGAATTATTTTTCAATTTGTAAATTTATAATAAGAGTGAAAACCAAAAGTGTATTCATGTGTATATGTAGAACATCCTAGAAGGGTATTTGATGAAAAGAATAATCATATGTATCCCATAAGATATTAATTTATTGTAAATTACTTAAAATAATAAATTATATATAATTTATTGACATAATTATTGTTCAATCACTTTCTATTTTATAAAATGGTGTGAACCCAGGGAAAGAATACCAACATCCTGTGTTATGTAATGTGGATGATTTTTTGAATGACATCCCCAATTCCATGAGAGGTGGAGTTCAAAACAAATTGGATGTTCTTACCCATATGTCTCATGATATGAAAAAGAACATGAACCATGTGGAACATCCACTATCACTCAAGAAGGATCAAATTCCCATTGATTAATTTATGTAGAAATGACCACCAATTTTTAGTGGATCCTCAAATCAATCTATATTGGAATACAAGGTTAACTTAATAGAAAAGCTATTTTATGAGGTCCATTTTCACTAAACGTGAACAAAAATTTATTTGTTTATTTGTTAGATATTGAATCTATTCAATGATGGGAATTGGAAAATATCCCCAAGAAAATTGATTCAATGGAAGCGATTGAGTGGGATGATTTTAAAAAACATTCCCTACCATGTATTTGCCTAAAAATCTAAAAATATTTGGTGAGATAATTAATAGAGTTGATAATAAAGGAAACATATGTTATCCCCAATTATGATGAATACTTCTCAAGGCTCACAATATAAGCCTCAATATTTGTTTCCAACACTGATAGAAAATTAGATTGATTATTTAGAGGTTTAAAACCATACCATTGAAATTATCTAGCAATACGAAATTTCTATAGTTGTAAATATGTTCTACATTTTGCACTAGAATTAGAGACGGATCTCGGAGAATGGTACCATGAATATGGATATATGTGAACAATAATTAATTTTCATGTTAGTGCTTCAAATGAGAAATGAGGAAAGAAGATCCAACTACCCACATGTTTTAATTATGGGGAGAAGTATCATTGGACCATCCTCAATGGTGTGGGGAAATGATTCTAGTGTTTGAGAGAAGGATTCGAAGCTCATAAATTTTATTGATTGATCATGAAGATGTACAAAATGATAAAGGAATAAAAGGAATCGACAAATGAGACACCCATGGTTTAATGCTTCATCTGTAGGTAGAAAGGAAACAATTTTAGCCATTTTACTAAACCAAGAGCCATAAGGGTATTCAACATCACCAATGAACAATTTAAAGGAAGAAAGGGAAATATTATGAAATTAATACTATAGTAGTGGAACATGAAAATAAATGAGTACATGGTATAAATCACAGTCACTCACTAATGGAAAAAATTATTTGACACTGGTTATAAGCATTAAATTATATAAAAAGATATTTCTGTTGTTGTTGAACCGAAGCCCTAATTCCTTGAGGTGGATATATCTGCAAAAATACATAGTTGTTCCATAATTGTATACCATGTGTTATAATCTTATTTTATAAACCCGTGTTGGAAAATAGTTATATAAAATCTTATATTACATCCCATGGTGGAAATATATGCTATAATTGGAATGTATTGGATTTAAATATATAGAGCACACATTAACTAGCAGTAAAATGATATTCTGTTTCAATTTCAAAACCGTCCAATGATCAAATAAAAATTAATGGAATATCATGAATCTATATTGGAATATACTGTAATGGTGTTGTTGTTGGTAGAATATGAAGAATCATATGCTTCCCAAATTGTTGTGTCAATGGAAGGTATCAACCTAGAGGAAATGTCCATTATTTGGGAATACAAAAAAATTATTTTACAATGAGTTACCTGAACTTCCCCCAGAGCTTGATGTATATTTATTAATAGAAAAATTATCTAGATCCACTCCTATATAAATATTCATTTATAGGATATCCCAAATCAAACAGGATGAGTTAAATAAGTATCTAGAATAGAATTTGGAAAATAGTTTCAAACGCCCTAGTGTATCAACTGAGGGTCATCCAGTTCACATTGTCATGTTGAATGATGGAACAATGTGGATTTTTATCTATTTTTAGGAGCTCAATAATATTACCCTTAATAAAAATTATCCTTTTACAAGGATTTATGACCAATTATATCATATATTAGGGGCTCAGTATATCGAATAGGTCGATCTTAGTATTGTATATCATCAACTAAAGGTAAAGAATAAGATATTGAGAAGTCTTCTTTTTGTACATTGTTATGGAACTATGACTTCATAGTGATTCCCTTAAGACTTATTAATTATAGTATAATATTTATGGATTTGATGAAAAAAAACTTATTATTGACTCTATTGAATTTCTTTTAGTTTTTATAAATTATACTAATAATTACTCTAAGATAATAGATTATGATTAGGAGTGTATGAGTACTGTACTTGAGAAAATAAGAAAAAAATACACTATGTTCTGCAAGTGTGCATTTTTAATGAAAGAATTCAAATTATAGGGGAAAAATATTACAAGTGGGAGAATTTTGGTGGACACTCTAAATAAAATTGAATGTTAGGAATGGACCAGACCAACTCATTTAATGGAAATAATTTTTTTTCATGGATTACACATGTAATTCTAACAATTTTTTGATAAATTTCCCACAATTTCAAAGCCCAATAACTACTTTCACAATTAATGGGGAAAAGTATTTCATGGTATATGAATTTGAGGAATGATTTCACGAGATAAAAAAGATCTAAATCACTCTTCATGTACTCACACGATAAATAATTGATGATGTATTTGTGATTTATATAATTATTCATGAAAGAATGGCTTGGGTTGTTTACTCTTTCACACTGATAAAGTGATATCATAAGACTCACTATTGTGTAATATATATGAGAACAACTACCCAATTCATTAACTAGATTTATAATTTCTTATATTCTCTCAAAATTGATGGTGGAACTATCTATATAGTGAAATTATTGTAGTAAATATCAAATTTAGAGTCTAATGTATATATTAAAATTGAAATATTTTTACAATTTTCAATGAATATGGTTAGATCTAATCAAATAGTATGATTCCCCTATTAACTACCTCATAATAGAGTATAACATGGTTGATGATGCTCTTATAAAAAACATACCTTATAATCTATCCATGATGTTGGTTGAGAGGGAACATATATTTTTGGATATAAAGAGGATTGATTTGGATATCAAAATAGTTGGGTACCATTACAATAATATTGTCAATCCAATTATCCAATAGAATTTCAAAGGGGAATACATGGATGATCATGATCAACAAAAGAAGGTTAATGTTGGATAGGGTGGGAAGTTACATGAGGTCCACATCGATGAAGGTGGTTTGATTTAGTTTTGAATGAGGATTTTCGTTCCATCATTACCCGATAAAAAATTGGATCTATTTTATAATACACATAGATCATATTTATCCATCCATAATGGAAGTAACAAGATGTATTTTAATATATAAGAAAACATTTTTGGGGAAGTGATGAAGGGGACTATGGAGTTTATGTCACAATGTTTGGTGTGTAAACAAGTAATTTTATAGTGACGAAATTTCAATGAGTTGATGTAACCATATCCCTTACCCACATGAAAATTAGATAATCTCTCTATTGAATTTTTTAGTAGTCCCCCAAATACATACATCAAAACAATGTTATATGGGTTTAAGTGTCTCATCTCAATAGTAGTTCCCACATAGTTACTACTCAGGATTGTTTCTCACTAGATAAACATCCCAATATATATATGTGTGAGAGAAGTGGTGGGGATGCTTGGGGTTCCAATTTAAATAATCTAGGATCATTATCTAATGACCACCACTAAATTTTGGAGTAGTATTCAAATTTCATTGAGTAATGAATTGGTTTTGGCATGACCTGTCACCCTTAAATTGATTTCCAATCTAAATGGAAATTTAAGACACATGAAGAAGTGTTAAGAGAATTATCAAAGGAATTTAAGGGATTTTGGGATCAATATCTCTCATTGGATGTGTTCTCATAAAAAAATCAACATTAGTATTCAAATGACTCAATATGAAGCCATGTTTGGATGAAATGTTTAAATACAAAATGTTGGGATAATTTTGGCCAAAACTTGATACATGACAAATAGTCATTAAGAAATCCAACACTATGTAAAAGTCTGCCAGAGTTGAAAAAAGAGATATGAATACAACTGTTGAAGGGAATCTGAGTTTGATATAGGAGACTAATTATTCTGTTGTATATCACCATGGAATTGAGTCATGATATTTAAAAAGAAATGGATTATTAGCGCAATGTATATTAACCCCTTGATATCCATTATCACATAAGTGTAGTGTCTTATCGGCATGCACTTCATCCAGATATGGATCAAGATTATGATGTTTTCCATTTTTCACTCCTAATGATGTAAATACCAATTCTATCACACGTACTGAGTACATAGTTGGTACAACTCGTGAATAACATCTCATATGAAGAGTTTATAGTGAAAATCAAGGAATATAGTGAAAATTTTCCATGAAAATAAGAAAAATCACCATGTCAATGTGTTGTTGTGGAAGAATATGTATAAAGAGTTGACCATAGAACTATAGGAAATTATGAAAAAAATTTATCCTTATCTAATATCAACTGTGATTATGAGATGAAATTTTAAGGAAGAATCTTTTAAAGGGGAAGAATATAACTACACATTATTTTTTTTATAAATATTAGTTTCCCTAAGAAATGTGGTTTGAATTATACTATATAATACTATACTCAATGAAAATATAGGGAAACCAAAAAAATCAATATTTTATTACTAAATATAGTTACATTAATTGGAGTTTAAACCAATTGAAATTCAAAAATAACAAATGGGAAAAAATATAAAATACAAAAACAAAAATGGGAAAATATGGATCACCACAATCTACAATAATCATTTACCACACTAAATACACTATTGAAATGAAACAAAATATTAGTAATCTAATCAATGCATTATAAAATGTAAATATAGAACCATGAGGGGAATTTAGTTAAATATTGAGTGAAATAAGGAAGTGATATTTATACGAGGTTATGTGACTATTGGCTGAGTAACCTGAACGTTGATTATAATAACCTAACAATTATTAATAGTTACCTGACCATTGGAATAGTAATTATAACTCAAATTATTATATTATAATATATGTAATATTTTTCATTATTAAATTAATTATATATATATATTATAATGGAAATAAGAAAATTTAATTATTAAAAATCACAATGACAATATAAGGACATTTTTAATAAACTACATTTTAAGGTATTTCTAAAAGATAAAAATTCATTAAAAATTAAAATTTAATAAAAAATAAATTAATTTTTATAAAATGAATTATAATTTTGAAGCAATGACATATAAATTTAAAAGGGGTATTTTTTTGTTAACATTCTCAAATACATTAATTTTGAGGTGAATAATAAAAAAAATTGATTAATGAAACATGTGCTTCCTGAATTACACCATTCCTAATTTTATAATGACATAATAATTTCTAGACATGAGTTTACTCCATAAATTTTATATTTCATAAATGATTCATTAAAATAATATAAACATAATTTCCAAACATAAATTGGACATAGGAATACCTAAAGTCAAAATTTACTCTTTAAAACAACAATTTTACATTTCTTTTATTCTTTTTTATTAAATAATTAATTATAATTATAATTAGGGTTTAAATTCATAAATACATTATACTTTATTTTTATATGATTTATATTGAATGTTTTTTCCTATTTAATGTTTTACCTCCGATATTTTATTTTATAAAATATTTTATTCTAAAAATACCACTCTCGTCACATAAAAAACCCTCATCATCCCTTTATAAAACCACCCCCCCAAAACATTAAATATCCCAAGATATTACCAATTAAGTTATCTAAATATCCATATAATACTTGGGGACATTTTTTAGTAAGCCAAATCAAACCACTAAGGGTGTTATAGTGTCATATAAGAGAAGTTACATCGAGGAGAGAGTAAGTCTCTGTTAACTCTTACCTATTTTCTTACATTTCCCAATTACAGTAAAAAACATAAACAATAAAATTAATTATATAGTAATTTAAAATTAATTTCATTATTTTAACCATATGTTTTTTTCAAAATTATTAATGATATAAAATTCATATATAACTATCTACTTCTTTTGAAAACATCATCTTAATGGCTAGTTAACAACTAATAGAAAAAATTTATAGTTAACACATTATAAGAAGAATCATGGATGGTTGTTATAAAAAATATATAATATAAAAAAAATTATTATATTGATTATATTCTTGTTTAATTAATTATAGTAATTTAATGATTACACTAAACGAAAATAATGAAATCAATGTGAAATGATCTTTTCTTTTTTAGAAAAAATATCAAAATGATTTATGTATATTAATAAAAATTATGAAATATAATAAAATTATTATAATAGTTAAATTGTTATATAAATTCCTATAATTTAATTCTATATTAATCTTTTAATAGATATTTATTTATTATTTGGGAGGTGAAAATGTGAAAAAATAATACGAAAATTATGATAAGGGGATTCTTTATCCCAACTCTTTATGTTTGGGTTATCCCTATTTCAGGAAATATTTTGTAAAAATACTTTGATAACATTATATAAATATAATTTCATTATTACAACTTTATTTTTTCAAGGGTATACATGTTTCTTACATGATTTTATTATAAATAAAATGTTTTTAAAAAAAATTAATATTCATTCAAAAATAAATATTTGATTCATTATGGTTAATTTATTATTCAAATAGAAATGATCTTTTAGAATAATTTGATTACCATTTATTTTGAAAATGTCAAACATCATCAAATAATGTATAGTTTATTAAATACTTATTAATCCCATTCCTTTCCATGGGTTACATCATGATTATAATTGTTTTAAATTCTATATACAAGGAAATCATATATAAAATTAATGGGGTTATATGTTAGACCATAATTATATATCAATATAATGAATTGGTTAATGTGATGTATCACATGAGATGATGTGTATTCTGGGTGATCATGATGTGATCTTTGTTGACAACTATGTGTGACATTGTACCACTATGACATGATGTTTTATTTTTATGCATTTCTATATTCCATGAATTTATCACATGTTTTACCCATTTTTATTATGATAATATTATGCTTAGGACAATATGATTATTATTATTTTCACCCATGTTATATTGATTAATGTTCATTATTCATGTTCATACAATGTTTTTAGCACACCTCTATAATTGTTTTTAAATCAATAGGTTATTATATATTATACATAGAATATAACCTTTAAAAAGAAAAAGAATAATGATTTAAATAATTTTTTATCTTTTATTATATATACTTTATATTGAGAAAAATTTTCCAAGACATGATGTAATTGGATCATAAATTTTTATATCTATTATAATACTCATCATAATAATGATTTACTAGTCATGTACGAAAAATTAAGGTCTCTATACTGCCTGCCTCTAATAATACTTATCATTGGTATGAAATAATGGATGAGTGATATTGATTACAAAATCCTACCCTCAAATAGAAATAGGGTGGAGACTAGCATAGAGGGTATAACAACTACACACATGGGATGAATTTCCTAATAGTGATTTATAGAGAAAGGGAAAAGAAGTATAAAACAACCAAAAACATTGAATTCATAAAAAATTCAATACATCCCCAAAAATGAAATGTAATAAATAATCTAATAAAACTTAAAAACTAGATATAAAAAAATATTCCCAAGGAATCTATAATGAGCTCTACGTACTCACTAATGTTTCTCAAAAACCGCTCAAAATTAGTAAAATTTCACATTATATCCAAATTATAACTATTGAATTTTGAAAAATATATATATATAGTGTGTAAATATCATCAACACATAGTATAATCCTCTTTAACACCTCTCATGAAATATATTAATAAAGCATAGAAAATCCTACTGAGTAAACATATGTAACTCACTCAACACCTGTACATGTACAAATCCTTCCATATATTCACCATGACTCATATATTTTGCATCACATTAAAATAAATGATACCATTTGATATATATATATATATATATATGTGTGTGTGTGTGTGTTTATATAAAGAAGGGTACTCAATATAGACTAATCAAATAGTTTGTCGCTCTCAATCCCCTGTTCCAAAAATCACATTCTCAACCCGTCCATAATAATTTCATCCAAGATGTGTGGTGTATATATACCTATATTAATTCTAAGCATGGCCTAGAATTTCATGGATGTAAAAATTCATAATTCCTTGCACTCCTCCTCCTCCTCCCTTCAATAACATTGTGTATTCTCGTAAGCCACTACAACCATTGTATGTGAATTATGAATCATTCCATCAGAACCCATGAATTCACACCTATGTAAATTCATAGCCACCATTCCTGATATAAGTATCACATTTACCCTAATACATTACAAACAAAAAATAAATTTATGTCATATTTGTGAGTCCATAACATCCTTGGTAGGAACACACCCAATATCGTAATCCATCATTAACCAGGATATGCCTTCTACATCTACCTATGAAGTTAGAGTTAATGATTAGATAATTCTAACATCATTATCTCTAAATCATGGATGATATTGAAACAAAAACCTATATTTTTGTGTTATTTTTCCTACAAACCTAGATATGGTTGAATATTAAATCATAAAATAAATAAAATATCTTTCACACCATACTAAGATGAATACATACTCTTAAAATAATCTTCTATTATCATCGTGCAATACATTTAGCTTCTATGACTAAGGTCTAGGTATTGAATAATCAATATAATGAAAATTCAATATTATTTAATCAATAAAAAATAAATTAATATTATTCAATGGTTTCCATCTAATTTTTTTTTGGTTCCGCTTGTTTTAAGACATGATGATAGATTCCTATAATGATTCAGTTATTCTGTCATTAAATTATAGTACATAGGGATCAATTTTTTCCCATATTATAGATATTTTCATTGATGATTGATTATTGTGGGTTCATGTAATGTTTCACATTAATTCATATTGGTTATACCATTTCCATATTTTATTGAAACTCCTAGTGGTTCTCAAATCAGTAAAAATTTAGATGCATGCATTCCATTGGTAGGTGGTCATTTGGAGTTTCAAAACATATGAATTTTTTTAAATCACATTGGTCAAGAGGATGGGAGGTCAATCAAATCATTCCATTTTGTGGGAAATTATCACCTATTCGTGCACTCAAATATATATTTAATATATGAACATGAATATCTTCGGAATCCTGATAATGAATTGGTTACCATAATAAAATTATATGTTATTGAATCCTGTTGAATGTATACATGTTTCTAAGGATTCTAAAATATGTATTTATATGGGGATCTCCATCTTATTTCATATATTTATTAGAAATGGTTATCTGCTTATATTTTAAAGACTTATAAATAGTAACTTTTTAGATTACTGTCGTCGAGAAAGTTGATTGGTGTTTTCAGGATTTGATTAATCCATTATGAGAAATTCTACATATCTAGATTATAATTGGAATCAATATCCACATAGATCAGTCAGGTCCATGATCTCCATTTTTTCACATATGATAAGGACATATATGAGGTTAAACTATAACAGGGTATAGATATCGGGCCATTGGAAGTAATATTATGTGTCTAATATGTAATAGGAATTATAGTCATCATTGTTTGATCCACCCTCAACCAACTGATGGTTACTATCAAATATAATATTCCCTGAATGGATATTTCTTTATGGGTTTTCAATATGGAAATAAAATCAGGACATCTAGTAATTTGGTTCCCATGTATTGGGGAAATCATATCATTTCATTGAAAAGGTATTATAGAATGAGGATTTACTAGTTCTTATAAATTTATGATTCTTGTGAAATTATCATTGAAAATCCCTAAACACTTGTCTATCATGGCTATCGTGAGAAAAAAAGTAAAACAGGTGGTCAGACACACTGTATATAGATACATGATTTATCTACATCACAGGCCATTATGAGGTGTTGTATGTAATTCATGGAAAATTGAAAGGAATCCTACATAACATAATTATAAAAATAATTAGTGTCTTTATTCTTTAAATAGCTTATCAATCCACTAATGGATTTGGATGAATGAATAACACATAAGAGGGATCATATCCAATGTGCTAGAGTGTTCGAAATATATAGGGACATATATTTATTTGGATTCCCAATTAGAGATATCTCTTTAATAAGGAATCAAATGAATCATGTTTCTGTAAAAACTTGTTTCCTTGTAGTTCAATATGGTTAATGTGTCACTATGTCAACCGGACAAGATTAACGATCCATTAGGTGTCTTCTCGACATTCTTGACATATCATGGATGTCTTTTCGACTTGTCTCGGATGACATCCTAACATGTTTTAGGATGTTTATACATGTTTAGGGTTGTCATTCGTGTGATCCATCTAACACATCTCATGTTGCCACAAGATAAGGCTAACATGTCCAAGGTTCTGGTCATGATCGATGATAACATGTAAATCGGTTTCAACATCATTCAACTGTCATTTCAATTGTGGGGTTGTGGGATTTTAATTATCAATCATGAAAAATTCAAGGTTGTTGGGTTATCAGAGTTAAATTTTTTTATTGTTACTGCATGATCAATACAAACACATCCAATGATGCTATGTTATTAGTGCTGACATGTCCGAGGGATTTCATGTGATATGGTTAACATGTTTTGAGGAATTCACATGTAATGGAATACAAGAACAAATACTATGGAAGGTTCAATATAGGCCACACAAATATTGTGACTCATCACTTGAAAATCTGTTTATTCATCATCACACAAGGATTTCCTATTTTAACTCCATTCATGATTACATTCCTCAAATTCATTCAAGCATTGGCTTCTTCAGGTGTCACATGAACACATCAACACATAGTAAATCATTAAAATAATATATCCACTATAATTTATTCAGTAGTGTCTTTAATATGGTCATCTTGTAAAGTTTTTATACATGGAATATAAACCAGATGTCGTTTTCATGCTTCAAATTGTTAAATACCCATTCAATATTATTGAATTATGCTATAATATTCCTCATCTAACATATTTACTCCAATGTGTATTAATTTTTTCTCATGTTGGATGAATATGTAATAATTTCCGCCCTATATTTAGTTGACTTCATATAGAATATATATCATATATTTGAGATTGATCCGTTAGATGGAGCATTGAATTAATTTATTTCTGTGAAACTAACATTTTTTATCCATGTCATTATCATTATTTAAAACAATAAACACTGACCCCATGACCACTCTATAATTGGAATATTTATCAAAAAAAATTACAAAATAGATTTTATATATTTAAATTTACATGTCAAATTTCAATTTTAGGATTATGAGAACATTTTAGTGAGTATTCATGAGGACAAGACACCCATCAAATAATATTTCATGTTGTCATGGGAGAATATTATATCGAAATTTTAAATATCAAGATGTCTCAATAGAGGGAATTCGTACAAAAAATATCATATCATTCCTTCACATAAGGGTATCACCTTTTGATATTTTTTAATACTATTTCACTCAATCATCTATAATGTATATGGGATTCATATTATGGATACTTCACCTGATGATCACATGTGATAATTGTCCTGGACGATTTCTATACTTATATATGGAATGTCGGGTAATCAATGTTTTGTCTTGGAATATCATATGTTCATTTTCATGGATTGATAATCTATATGTCATTAGTGTTTCATTTGATCCATGCTTCATATCATGGTGGTGTTTTTGAATTCTCATTCCTAGTCACTCATCTAGTCTATAGTGCATCATGTTATCAATTATGAATCTCACATAGACATGGGAGAATTGTCATGGATGATGTGCATAATTTTCTATGAGATATCTAATGTCCATATGGATGTTTCTGAGCTCCTTTTCATGATAAAGGTGACATTCCTAATGATTTTTATGTGGCATAATAGAGATGATGATGTGGAACTTATGTTAAAATTTAACTGATCATGTGATTCTTATTACACCTTCATGTGAAAAAATCACAACTTTTATCCCATTAATAATCACATTTTCCCATTTATTTCATAAGGGATTTTGTTAGTTTTAAGCGTTCACAAGTTATTTAATTTCATGGCTAGAAGAACTTATCTGGAAGCCTTCACTTGATAATGATTCCATTTTAGAGGGTATTTTCATGATCATCTATTGATTATAAAATGGTCATTATTCATCCACATGATGTTCCTAGGGTTACTCAATCATGTGTATTATTCATGCTAATGTGATATACATACCCTAACCATGAGATCGTTATGTATCCATACTGATCCACAGGATCATTTGTGGAAAAACAATTCCTAATATTATGGTATTTATTTCTTATGGAAATTTAGTATTCTCATTTAGATAGAATCAAAAAATAACCCCCTAAGAAGTAAAGGATGAAGGGATGATGAAATGGTTTTGAAGAATGTAATGAATGTAAGAGTCCATTTGTCTGCAATTTGTCGGGTATCTGAGTGGATTCAAATATTATAAATTTAATTATATACTTCTATATATTGTCCTAAAACACCATCAATTAGACAAAAACAATAGGTAAATTCATGCATTTTATTATTGTAATCCACATGTTCAATTAAAAAATAAAATTTGGAGGTTCATTAATTGATACAAAAGTAGGTCTACTAAATGCATGTTGAGTTTATTTACGTGACCATTCACATAGAATAATGGTATTCAACAAATGGTTTTGAATGGTCTAATGTTTTTATGACATCATCCTTGTTATATAATACTCATATATATGCCACATAGTTTTCCTATTTGATCAAGACACATAAAACTCTTGTGGAAGCTAATGAATTGGAGCAGGAAACACATCATTACTAAATCACCATATCACACCAAAATGTGGATTATATTGATAGACCATCCAACATGGTTTTATTATCATCATTTAAAAAAATATTTTCGTTCTTTATTTTATTTTGAATGGAATCCTAGAGAGACACCATATTGTGTACATTCCACTCTTATCTAGACATTATCAACTAACAAATATTTTGGAACATTTCATGTCATAGTATTGACTAATTTTATTCACTATATGCATAAAATTTAATAGATTTGATATAATATATACCAAAAAATATACATTTTCTTTCTATAATACCATGTTAACCAAAACTTCTTTTATTTGGATACATGAATCATAATAAATTTCACTTGATAATTTGTCTTAAATGAATTCTGACAGGTGATTCCTCATTAATGTCTCTACATTAATTTTCCATGGATTACATACTTTAAAATGATATCGTGGGTAAATATATCACATATTTATGATTATATAATTCATTTATAATATAGTTTATTAGGTGAGAAACACCTTCTTTTTTCATGGGACAAATAATGATCCCCATAAAAATTGTATCTTTTTTATTTCATTTTCTATAACAACCCATCTCATTATTACACACATAAACATGATTTATTAAATAATATCGTCACTAGATAAAACATAGAATACTGAGAGGGATAGTGTCTTGGGTGATTAGAAACATTACATAACAACTTATAACATAAAACAAAACATCTTATTAAATAATTTTTCTACGTGACCACATAATTCATTCATACGTAATATTGCTTGGGATAAATTGAGGACATGCATAATAAAAGGGTGAGAAATAAATTTTAGTAAGGGAGTAAAAACGTAAAAACATGAATTATAAAATACAAGATATACAATAGGAATATCAATGGATTATAAGATAAACATGGAGATAAAGGCATGATATAGCACGATTATCATAACATGGACATGTGTTAACAACCCTTTACTTGGTATTATCGAATCCAAGTCTCATTGCACATGTAAAATGAGTAAACCCTCATTGGACATGAATTATAATGAGTAAACCCTCATTGAAAATGATGTATCATGATACTAATCATTACCCTATTCATTAGAGTGTTATCTGGGAGCACCCTTCATAATCATTTCATTTCTTACATAAGCATGCCACATAGATTATAAAACATAGAGTCATTAAACATCATCATTTATTCCATGATAATGGAATGTGTAATTAATAAATTAAACACTACAATTAATATGTAAATTTTCATAATGGTGAATACAATTGAAAGAGAAATTGGCATGGTATTCACCAAATAATGACCTTAGCTTGGAAAATCGTTGTCTAATTTCGGCAGCATAACTGCGTGAAATAAGAATTCATAAAAATGGATGATGAGAGAGAAAGGGGTTTAATAACAACTTTATATGATGTAGAAACTAATGTGGTCATATATATATAGTTTCCAACATAATTAATAGAATTTAGATTCCTAATAAAAAATAATTTCTTGAATGTAAATGAGAAGAGTGAAATTTCTTATTGAATTTCATCTTGCTAACAAGTGTATATGGGATCATGTAATGAGAGAGAAATGGATATATCATCATAAAAAAATAGTGAAATACAAGGGTGGTGATAAATCATACAACAATATTTTTCATTGAAAATAAAATGGCAAAACAACAAAATTAAATTTGAACAAAATTGAGAATGGAATAAATCCCTAACATGAAAGTGTGATCCCAAAGGTTTAGAAGAGACATAGGAGTGGCTTAATGGGAGCATGGGACACCATGAGATAATTAAATATTTAGGATGAAGAAGTTATTCTAGCTCCAAATTCTTTTATTTATGAGGATATAGGAGCTTCAGTGGGTTTATATAGGAACAGAGTGGAAGTTATTTATTATTTAGGCTTTGGACACCACACAATAAACTAATCAAAACCACAAACCATCCCTTGGTGTTATCCCATGTTTTTTTGTGAAATGGTAGTGGAATAAAATATTTTTATGGATAATTTATGAACTTCTTAAAATATTATGCTTGATTGTGTGGAGGTGATTCACAATCTCATGGAAATCAATTTAAAAAGTAAAAATGTTTTATAATTCTTGGAGTTTCTAATAAGGAACCAAAAATTTAATTAAACAAATACAAAATAAGATTTTTATAATAGTAAATCATATATTGACTGAAAAATGAATTTATATTATTTTATCACATCACTATTCAGTGATTATGATGTCATACAACACATTATATTATTAAACATTATTTAATTTTTATCCAAAAAATATATAGTCTCAGAAAATTATGAAAAACTCACCACTGGATAATTTTTCCATCCCGATTCAAAAAAACAATATTTATTTTATCTACATAATTTTCTTAATTTTTGGATTTTTACTTTAAAAATAAAAACCATAATTTATCGAAAATTCATGGGTTTGGACAAAAACAACATTCAAGCCTTAACAAAAAGTATAGTTGTTATCATAAAAATTATATGGTCATTTATATTTAATAAAATTTAATTTAGTAATTATATTTTATTAATCTATTATTTAATTAAAAAATTCATTAATTCATCAAAATAGATTTCATAATTGAATATTAACTATAAAAAATATTTGGGCTTTAAAAGATATTTACAATGTAACAATAATAAAATGAACGTATAATCTCAGCACAAAATCAGAGTTCTAGGATTGTTACATAAAGCCTTATAACACCCTCGTAATACCTACTAGTAAGGTTTTTGATGGAGACATACTCTTGTGGTGGCTTGGATAACATCAATCAGGTGGTAATCTCTATTAGCTTCAACTTCTCACATATGCGGTTCCGCTAAAGTTTGGCATGATGAAGCCAGATTTGGGCTAGGTCAAGAGTGAAGCATAGTTAAGACACCTCTTTTCCTTACTACAATAAATGGGCCTCATATGGAGAAATTCTACTAGATGAGGTCATCATAACTATTTTCTATGTAAATAGTATTTTTTAAACCCCTATCTTCATACAAATCATGTGATCAATATTCAATTACTATATTAGCATTGGTCACAATTATTAATGGTATCATAAAATAAAAAAGCATAAAACAATGGATGTTCATATGTAATATAACCATCTTATAATAGTAATACATTTAATTAGATCAAGTTGAATTTTCATTAATAAATGTTCTGGTTGTAACAATCATCATCCCTTAAGAAATTTCGCCCCGGAAATTTCTTTTTCCCACACTAAAACAGATGTGGGTAACATTGATTCATCACTTCCTAGGATTCCTTTTTTCCTCTTAAAACTTGTGGTTCCTCCACAACACATTCATGAGGGGTATTGTATTATTTCATAGAACCTTTTCCCAATGATCTAAGATCCTCACTGAATTATTTCCATAAGAGTGGTTATTATCCAATTGAACCACCTCTGGATTGAGTATATGCAATGGGACGTGTATGTACATCCTTAAGAGTGATACATTAAATAAATCATGTACTTGAGATAGCTTGAGTGGGAGTGACAGTCGATTGGACACTACTCCAATGCGATCCAAGATCTCAAGGGTCCAATGTACATTTTACTAATCTTTCACATCTTCCAAAATCACATAATTCTCTTCCAAGGTGATATGCGGAGGAATACCATGTCTCTGACATAAAACTCAAGGTATCGTTGATGATTATCAGTATAAATCATTTTTTTGACTTTGAGAACCATTTATTTATGTTTTATGGTATAAAACTTCTCCTCTATTTCTTCAACTGTTTCGGGACTGGGGATTTTTTGCTCCCAAACTTCATCCCAATAGTGCTGTGTTCATCACCTCTTAACATAAAGGGCGTCATGAGGATACATTTGGATGCTTGAGTAAAAAATGTTGTTTTAAGAGAAATAAACTAGAAGAAGATATTAATCACATCTTACTTTGTAGTACATTAATCATGCACTCAACATGTCCTCAAGTGTTTTTATGTACCACTCAGATTGTCTATATCTTTGAGTATGATAAGAAATACTAATGATCATATCAGTATTCAGATCATGTTGAAGAATCTTCCAAAACATAGAGGTGAATCTTGTATATCGATTGGATATAATATTTAGTGGTACTCCATACAGCCTTACCACTTCTCTGATTTATATATGTGCTAGATGATCCAATGAGAACTCCTTAATTGTAATTAAGTGTGAAGACTTCATATAATGACCCACAACAACCCAGATAGCATTGTTTCCTTTTGATGTCTTCAGATGTCTGGTGTCAAATTCCATGGTAATGTTCTCTCATTTCAATGTTGGTATGTGTAATGGTTTCATCAACAAATTTGAATTCTTCCTCTTAGCATTCACTTACTGAAATACCTGGCACATTGACGTATATTCAGTTATATACTTATTCATGTTATTCCATCAATAATTATCTCAATGATCTGGATACATATTTAAGTTTCATAGATTATTATAGATACTCAAACAATGTTCACCATCCAAAAGTTATATCTTTAACTCCAGATTTAATGGAACACATAGTATTGACCAAAATATCATATTTTATTATTCATTAACATTGAACTCCGATGACATAACATTTACGATTGATTCCACTTTCATCTGAATTCCCACATCATACATTTGAGCATCCATTATAATTGATAAAAGTGACGATTGAGAAATCATTCGTGAAAGGATTGATGATGTTCTATTCTTCATCATTCCCATGTCCATCTACATCTAATCTAAGAGTATTATCTCCTTTTCAATTCTCAACAATGATAGAATTTCTAGGTACTTTTTACATAGAGCCTCTTCCAACTTGTTCGCTTCCCCATGGTGGTAATGGATTGGGAATTCATAGTCTTTGATTAGCTCTAACAATCATAGTTTGTGCATATACAACTATTTCTATGTTATTATAGACTTGAGGGTTTTGTGATCCGTGTATATTTTACACTTCCCCAAAAGAGGTAATGTCACCAAATTTTAAATTTTAAGATTATTATAGCCACCTATTGATCATGTGTTGGATTTTTTTTATCAAGAAAATTCAATTTACTTGAATAATAGGAAATTAATTTGTCATTTTCCATCAACATGATTCCCATGTCGTTCATCGAAGCATCACTAAATATCACATAATGTTTTCCATTTTTTGGTAGTGTGAGAACATGCCAAGTGATGGGCCTCCTTTTAAAATACATGAATCTCTCTTAGCATTTATCAGTCAATGAAATATTTATCTATTTTGATATATATTGAAAAGAGGGTTGAACAATCGTGAGAAATTTCTCAAAAATCATCTATAATATCCCGCTAACCCAAAGATGCTATGGATTTTTGTCACCAATTTTGGCCTCAGTCATCCCTCAATTGTAGTTGTCTTAAAGGGATCCATTGATATACCATTGCTTGTGATGATATAACCCATGAATGTGACCTCATTTAACAAGAACTCACACTTTATATACTTTCCATCGTGCTTCTCCTTTCGAAAGCTCTCAATTATATTGCTTAGATTCTCCTTATTCTATTCCTTGGTTCTTGAGTATATTAAAATATCATCTATTCTAACTACAACAAATTTTTCGTGGAAATCTATAAAGACTATATTTGGAATTTTCATGAATAATTATGGATCATTGTGAGTCTAAAAACAATTAAAATAAATTCATGGATCCCGTATGAAGTATGAAAAATAGTCTTGGGGATATCCTCATTCCTAAACCTTATGTGGTAATATCCAGAAAAAAAATCCACCTTTGAGGAGTATTGTTTTCCATGTAGGTAATAATAAAAATTCAGTAGTTCAGAGAAAAGTATACATTTTATTTAACGTGATTTTTTTGATCACATGATAATCAATGAATAGGTGCATTGACACATCCTTCTTCTTATGCAAGAAGACCAGTTCACCCCATGTTGAAGAACATGGAAATATAAAACATTTATCTAGATTATACTATAGTTATTTATTTAGCTTCCCATGCTCCACAAAAATAATTCTATATGGAGCCTTCGATACTAGATACACCCCAGGTATAATATCAATTTATAATTAAACACCTCTTCAAGGAGGAAGATCCGGAAATTCGTCAAGAAAAACAACAGTGAATTCCCTTACAATTGGAATTTCTTCACGGATGGTTTCTTCCTTAGACTCAATCATTTGAGAAAGATACGCTTTCCCATAGGGAAGTAATATCCATGATTTAGACGATGATTCTAATGAAGATTCATCCTCCTCCTTGCACTTTTATAAAAGCTGGGGTCAATTCACCACATGTAGAGAGATTTCACTCTCATGGAAATTCATTTTGGCTCCATATAAGGAAACAAAATTGATAAAAATAATTGCACCAAATTCAACCAAAGGAGTATGACCAAGTTCCCTTGGAATTTCAACCAACAAATTGTTACAAGGGAGGAGTTCTACTCATGGGTTTCAATGATTTCCCCATTTTCCATACTCACTGACATCTTTACTTCCATGTTTTATAGTGATGTTGGTATTGTTATACCAGTAATTATGGATATAGAATAATGAATACAACCAGAATCAAAATTTATGTTTGCTATTATTAAATGAATAACTAGCGTACCTTTCACTACTTCATTGACAGAGTTCACTTTGGAAATAATGGTGAAAAAAGCTCTTACTTTCATCCTTAGAGGTTGTGGGCTACCTCCGAAAACCCATCACATAGGGAAATGATTTTAATGGTACCCTAGTTCATTGTAGTTGAAAAAAATGAACTACATGTTGGGTTTTTAATGGAGTGTTCCTCTCCTCGGTCACAACCACATGTTTTTCATATCGGCAGTTAATGGCTAGGTTACCATCTCTTGAAAACCTAAATAAATTATGTGTCCCCTTCATGTAATTTTTGGGGTGCTTCGTTTCATACCTTTGGTATGTGGGGTTCTGTATTTTCTTTTTACCAGTGGATTTATCCATCATACCTCCATAAATTTTGTTCAACTTACCCTTCTTGTCCCCATGATACCCATGAGATTCCATGATCTCGATTTCGACCTTGAGGGCAGATTTTTCAATTTTATCGTAGCTATCGAAGGCACAGATCGAAAGGGAATTCTATAGTCTATGTTTTATCCCAACAAATAATTGGTCAACGTTGCATTCGGGTGTAACAGAGATATGAATATCCACCTCTACCATTGTCTAACAGATATATCATTTCTCCTATCTTGTGGAAATGAATTATTTACAGCAACACAAGGAAATGAAGACGTGAATTGGGAATTATGGGTTGTGGTTCTTAAATTACGATGGAAAAACCACATACTATGGTTGTTAATGGGTCATGTTATAGTGGTTATTCAATATGGGATGACAATGGCTGATGTTCTTTACATTTATTCATCATGTTGTGGGGAATCATTTGACTTTAGTTTAACATAATCTGTAATGGAAATATTCCAGGCAGTTTAACATCAGGGGGATGGGATGTAGGAACCAAAGTGAATGTTTGAAAGATATTTGTGTTCCCTTATTCAATAGACTATGTTATAATGATATGTGAAACAACCCTTATAAATAAAGATGATTATTGATGGTTATCCATATTTTGGATCTCATCATGTGCATATTTATCTCATGCGCAATAAATCCATACCTAAATCTGATTCATACATAGCCAGAGTGAGGGAATATGACATTTCCATTTTTGAAAATTATTATATCCAGCATTTATGGGAACACTTACCTAGGTCTATATATGGATTTTTTTAATTGTATGTGTCATTCCATAATCACCCTTTTAAGAAGTTCTCTCCATATAGACTTGATGAGCAGAGAAGTGACAAGAATTCTTAACTTATTCACTTACTAAGTATCTACAATGTGGTCTTGTAAGGGGTCCTCTATATATTGATCATATACACATGTACAAGATATTTCAATGTGTCACTCTATTATGTCGGTGAAAAATTAACCCCTATCACAGAATAATTGATAGGATGACATGCTCTATGTAATGTTAGGTCATGCAGGATATACCATATGTCATGCACTTGATTATCATGTGAATTGGTTAATTTCATGAAACTATGATGTATCATAATGAGTAATAACCATATTTGGGAAACTAGATCTTAAATAAATAAGTATACCTTATATGTAAGGGAAAATCATAGATTTCCATAATCATTATTTGAAATTGGGTTTCATAAATAGATGTGAAATATTAAGGGGATATAAATCCACTTTAGTAGTATGGTTATGGAAGTGTAAATCATAAACAAATAATATATTAAGTTATTGGTAATGGAAAATATTTGGTATCGGTCATCCATTGATAATAGTGGAATCCCATATTTCATTAGGCCAGGTTAATAAAATTTTGATTTTAGGTGGGATTTATCCAATAGGACCAAACATCATCTAGGAAAAATATCTTTTTTTGGATTTCAATTACTTTTTAAATAATAATGGGGTCCCTTTGGATTATCTTGTACTTGTTACATGTTTATTTCATAGAAGTTCTTCTTGAAATAGAACCCATGTTACATGGGGTTATAGAAGGGGAAAATAACCTAATGTTATTGGTTGGTATCAACTCAACTATAGATTATATGATGTATTTCCATGGATAACATAATATTCATTAAGGTTTAAAGAACCCTAAAGGATAAAATATTGGTTATTGAACATATATTATTATGAAGGGTAAAAATATTTAATTTTGTAGTATAGACTATGGATGTTTGAACCATTCAACTTGATGTCTTAATCTCATTCTATTTAAATTCTTGCAACTATTATGTGGTCATGTAGCATAAGGTCATGAATCTTGGATGTGGTTATCAATGTAGGATATTTCATAGAAATAATGGTCAGAGTGAACTTCCACATTCCTTAAGCACAAATAATTCATGCTTAGGGCGAGAAATAGGTGATAATTGTTTTTAAAATAAACCATGTGAGGGTATTTGATAAGGAAGATGTAGTTATGTACACAATTTATTAAAGACTATAACCAATAAATGAATATGAATCTTAAGGATGGAAATGATTTTTGGTGATGATAACTCTTTATTAGGCTCAGAATACAGGAACCATGTGTTAAAATTTATAATATTATAGTAGGAATCAATCCACACATTGTTCTTATTTGGTTCCCAACATAGGTCATTCCAATAAATAGGGAGGGGTGATATTGTTTATTCATATTATGGATGGAATCATGGTTTGATATCCAGGTTTCATTTCATATCATGCATTGCAATGAATCAATCAAAACAAGATATTAAATTGAATAATATCCATACAATTATACCCCATAATTAAAATGGGTCATTTATCATTTATATTTTATAGATGGACCCAAAAATGAGATCACAATGTCACTATGTATCCTATGGTGGAAGGAATCAAGAAAAATGAGTTTATTTAATGGTAAACTCTCAAAATATGTATAATCCACACATTTAGGGGGAAATGTATTCATCTATTTTATAGCTAGACATAGTATTTGTGATCTGTGTGTCACTACATATTTTATAATGGCAGGATTCATTCCATGTGTTGTTCTTTAATGGAAAACTCAATACATATGTCTGAACCATTTACGGATGGGGGAATTTTTCCATATATGTTATGGCTAGACCTATTATTTGTGATATCCACTTCACTACATATTTTTTGATATAAGGAATAAATAAATTTAGGGTGCATTTTTGGAATATTCACCATGTTGGAGTAAGCCATACACTGAGTGGGGGGCACTTTTTTAATTTTTTGTTTTGTCAGATTTTTGGATTCTATGTTTGGGTGCTTCTATAATTTCTAAGATTAATTTAATAAATCCACAAATAATTCTTGAATGGAAAACACTCCACGGAGTTTTTACCCATACATAGTTGGTGGGTCTATTTTCTATTTATATTGTTGATGAGCCTAGGATTTGAGATTTGGGTGTCACTATATATGTTTTAATGGAAATAATTTTGGTATGTATATTTATTAGATATAAAACTATCTATATAGTTCAAAATAACCTATATAGGGTAATTTTATTCTATTATGTTCTGTATACTCACATGATTTGAGAGCTGAACTTCATTGGGTATCTTATGGTGGTTGGAATCATGACACGTGTAGTTCTTGGATGCGAAAATATTCCTATCATACATTCCGACACAGATATGTGGGAAAATATTCTATTTATATTTATACATGACATAGTATTTTAGATATGGAAATCAATATGTATCATGTGATATAAGAACTCAATACATACATAATTCATGAATGTAAAACTATCCACACAATTCAAATGCTTAAAAAGAGTAGGTATTTTTTTAATTTCTCTTTTGTATGGACCTAGGATTGGAGATATGTGCATCAGTACATATTTTTAATGGCTTTAATCAAGACTCATTTAGCTCATTACCATAATATTCACAAAATAGTTCTATCTCGAATGAAAAGGATGAATTTTTTATTGTTGTTTCATCTTGACCAATGATTTGAGATCTAGGTGTCACTATGTATCATGTGCTGTCATAAATCGATAAATTAGTATTTCTTGGAAGGAAAATTCTATATGAAGGTCAGAATCATATGTATAGGGTGTATTTTTTCTATTTATGTTGTGTCAGAACCCTTGATCAGGGATTTGGTTTTCACTAGGAATCCTTTAGTGGTAAGAATCAAGCCACCAATTTTTCTTAAATATATATTTCTCTACCAAGGAATGACCAATATGATTAGCGGGGATTTTTTCTATTTTTTTGTGGTTTTTTCACGGATCCATAGTATGGGCATCACAATTCATCTAGCTATGGTATAAATCCAGCCATAAGTATTTCTTGAATAAATCCATTCTCTATCGAGGTATTCCTCGCACATCATGACGAGAGTACATTATATTTCATTCTCACATATCATGATCTTTGGTAGTGAACCATCAATGAAGCAATGTTCTCTACGCAGTTTAACGTCATGTGTTATGGTTGTCTTATACACACTATAACATCATGTTGTGAGGATTAAGGATGTATGGTAGTTCTGAGTCATTCCACCAGGAATTGGTAATTTATAATGCTTAGTATCTTACTTCTAAGAAATTGGAAAATTTTTAGTTTAATGCCTTACTTCCTAGACATAGGATAACATGAAATTAATATGCCGGAATCCATGACTTAAGATAATATTTTCTTTATATACTTTCATTCAATAATTTTGATTCAAATCATTTATAATTTACTTTACCAAAACATAGTATACCATGAATTTTAATGTTGTATTACTAGGACATTGGATGACTGATGTTTGTTATGAAAATTATTTCATGAGAAACCATTAATTGGTTTGGGGTATAACATGATATCCATCCATCATGAATAATGATCAATCTCCATTAGAATATTTCATTGCATGTATAATGGTTCTATGGATGGTCCAATAAGATGATTGAATAATTCAGTAACCTACATCGGTAATGATGTAAGCCTTCCTAGATGAAAATTCCACACTATTTTAACATTCCAAAATTATAGAAGGGTTATAATTCGAATCCTATACCATTGGATTGTTCCACTTTCTTTATATAATAGTAATATTAAGGTTTCCCAAGGAATGTGCCAAAATTTATTGGGTATATCCTGTTATAATGGGAATATGTGCCCAATACTATGCAACATTCGTTACTGAAATATGGTGATAACCTTCAAGATTTGATTGATAATGTATTTTTCTCTGGAGAAGCCACCTATTCCTAATGAAAATATTTATATGTAGTTTGGATTTTGGGATATTAATTTCCTCTTGTCCTTGTATCATCAGTAGAATATAGTGGTAGAACTCCTCTGCCAGTATCAGAAGGTATTGTCCATTTAGATTGACATATACAGGATGAAATGACAACATACTCTATGTTTATAGGATCTGATGGTCAATGAATTTTATTTATGTGGGGGTATTAGACCACATTTTCTTCCATGTTCTATAATAACATGATTATGGTAATTATGCATAGGGGAATGGATCTACATTTTCCCAACGATTTTTTCTAAGATATGCGAGTATAATGTCAATGATGTTGCATAGATTTTATCCTCCTCTATCTGGTCATCATCATTCCAAATTTTATTAGGTTTCCTCAAGGCCCATTTATGAGTTCCTATGGGGGTGACCTACTAGACAATTATGTTACTGGTAAACTAAGGGTACATCTAGTTTTCTAATACTGATGATATTGATAATATATTTTGTCCCTTGTACATTCATTTCCACTAAAATAGACTCCTGATTCTGATTAAAAATCCCAGAGATAAATATTTCACTTTATTTAATATATTATAATCCAGATGTGTTCCATGGATTTTCACATCATGCCATAAGGATATTTTCAAATAGGTTAATGTCTTGATACTAGGACTTATCATGTAGTCTAAAATTATTTTATTAAGAAATATTGACCTGTTTAATTTCATTTGACTAGGAAGTATCATGCCTTTTAATTTCATGATATGAGAACATGTCATATAGTTGAATTTTATTCCTCTTCGACATATCATTCCATACAAAACATGAATAATTCAAATAGATCTATCGAAAAAACCAAGTCTATAGTGTTAAAAACGTTGGCTATAACTTATAGCTATGGTCTAGAAGGTCATGGATCAAATTATTTTCGAAAATATAGATATATCTATTGATATGGTTTTAGTGTATATTGATGTGGTTTTTTATAGTTGATATAGTCCACCATGTACATAAACCTATTTTCATGGTTCCAAAACTATGGCCATATAGATATCATATTCTCAATGTGGATATAAGATTAAAAAAATCACCTGAGGGATTTGGACGCTTTTTGATATCTATTAGAGAAAAACTAGATAATTGATACTCTATAGTTTATTATTAAAATATATATGTGTGTCTATGTGTGGGATTATGTATTTGTATAAAACATGTATATATAACGAGAGATATGAAAATTGGATTTTCCACACTCTTTATTGGATAATTGTTTTTATCACAAATGCAGCAATCATATAAAAATGATTTACGTGAAAAATTTGGATATGTATATTTTATACATAATGTTTTGTAGAACCATGAATATAGCCCATGAAAAAAAAACAATAACCATAATTTTGGAAAATAGTGGCTATAGGAACTTACAATAGACATGGATTTAGGAAAAACCATGAAAATACATATCATTTAAAATATAGGTAACATATCATGAGGGTGATTAATCCAATAGAGGATGTATGAATCTATTGAATATTGCATGAATTTCTAAATCCCATAACTCTATCTTGACATTATATACCCAATTATGTTGAAATTTTTTAATGATAATGAAACACTATGTCGTGTTCTTGATATGCTAGTGTTAGGGGTAGTTATAATAATGGTTTTTTCATTACTGGCTCATTTGGCATCCCCATTATTGGGAGTTTATCAGATCATTCTACATGTAATAGTCAATGTACATAGAGACATATTTTGTTTTGATGGAATATAGTTTTTTTCTATTTTTTCACCAAAATAATGGAGAATATGTTAGTTTCTCACATTCCACATATACCACTACATGAGTAGGATAAATGATGAGTTTTAAAATCCGTGGTGCAAATCCCTATACATTATTAGGTCAGGGGATGGTGATGAAGCATTGAGGGACATGGATGATCCAATCAATTCCCACTAATTAATGTATCCTACAAATCATATACGATTTGATAAAACTCCCAATGATAGATGTTTTCTAGAGTACCCTTGATCATGGGGTTGAAAATATGTAAATTACCACATCCCAATAGTCTAGGCCTATGGATAATATGAATATGTCCCCAACCCTATGGAATGGGGTAATGAGAAACAATGCCTGGGTATCACCTGTAATGGCATGGAACTCTCCAGTCCGTTACTTTGTGAAAATATGGTGTTTGAGGTGTTCTGGGAGGTCAAAGTGACATATCCCCAGCACTTTTCCAAATTTCAGATTTAGTGAACAGTTCCATCAGTGAAAAGTTCTATCAGTAATCTATAATAGCAGGTGAAAAGCATTCAATCAGCGAGGTTTAGTGAACAATGTTTCTATCAGTGAGGATTTAGTGAATAGTGTTCTATTAGTGAGGTTTAAAGAACAATGTTCTGTCAGTGAGGATTCAGTGAACATTGTATCTATCTGTGAGGTTCAGTGAACAATGTTTCAATCGGTGAGGTTCAGTGAACAATGTTTCTATCGAGGAGGTTCAAGGAACATTCTTTCTATCGGTGAGGTTCAGTGAACTGTGTTTCAATCGGTGAGGTTCAGTGAACAGTATTCTATCGGTGAGGTCTATCGATGAACTCTAACTATATGTGTACAATGTTTCTAGAATGGCAAGGTCTATCAGTATCTTCTAATGGTGAGGTCTATCCGTAACCTCTAACAGTGAGGTCTATGGTAACCTATAACAGTGAGTTCAATCAGTATCCTCTAACGGTGAGGTCTATTGGTATCCTCTAACATTTATAACTAACGATGACCTTTTCTTTCCTTTGCGAAATATTAAGAATGTGAATAGTGTTTCCAGCTTCCTACAGTTTCAACCCTTTGATGTTTCTTTTGACGTAAAATACATTTAAAGCCTTATTTTAATTACTCTTAAGGCCGATTCATATTCCATAAATCCTATATTAATTATTCCTATAGATCCTGATGTTTTTTTGTGGTCAAACTGCATGGGTTAATGAGATCTGATTTCAATGTGGAATTAAGAGTATCTTAAACCATCTCCCCATTAATTCATTAAAAGGGACATGATATCTTCCTCCCTTGATCTTCATCTTTGTTCTCTGCTATGAGATGCTAGAACCTTTCAATCCTTCCTGTAAGAGTTTCATAATAAAACTTTACTCCTCAGATTGGTTCCGCTCTGTTTTGATGCAACCATGCAATATCGGTCAATCTTCGATATAAGGTATGTTTTATAGTCATTCATTAGGGGATCATCTCCCCTTTTTTCTCTTTTCCATGTTATATAAAGTAATCTCCATGCTTCCAATGGGGTTTTTCTAGGGGTTTGGTTGGTTCTATCATACCGTGGCATCCTCGGGTGGATACAGTATTCACGAGAGGAGATTCTTGACCCATTGTGTGGATAAATAAAGTCAAGAATTGTCTGAGGTAGGGGATTCATTGCTTCTATTTCTATTACGTGCTACTGTATTTTTAGAATGTTTAATCCCATTAGATGATAATTGAATTTACATAATAAATATTTCAACCGGATAAAGAAATTGATATCGATCGTATGTTATTGCATCTTGTTTTACTATATAGTGAGATACATAATCTTTTATTTCTTAGCTATCTGTTCTTGATGGAAATTTGTAAAGAACGTTAACTGAGATTAATTAATAATTGTTGGCTACAAATGAAGAGGCATGAAAACGAATCTGCTTCTTGTATTAATTTTGTGTTAATCAAATTAGTGCAGTAATCATGTTTATTTATTTGTTATAACTTACTAGTTATGTTTCTCGAATTTGGATCCAACCAATTATAAATCGGTTAACCCAGGATTGATTAATGAACTAGTGGTTGTTAAAAGATAATTTCTTGTAGGGTTTTGAGTTACCCTCAATTTTGTTTAAGGCCATGGATATAGTTGTGAATATTCTAGTTTTAATACTGCTTGTATTTTAATGTGAGAAAGGATGGTTGTGGTAATATGTGGAGGCATGGAAGCCCTTTTGGTTGTGGTAGCAGATGATGCCTATAGTGGCGAGATGCATTGGTTTATTCATGTTGGTGTCTGGTAGAACACTAGGGATGATGGAATGGAGTGGATGTGATTGTTTGATGCTTCATAATTTTCATTGGTTGTTTATCTGCATTACTTTTCCCCACTTCTCAAGGAAGCTGGTCTTACATACCCTTCTTTTGAATGAGTTGAAGACACGCGGGGTATGCCATGTGCTTTCCATGTTTAGTTTCTCAAGGAAGGATGGGTATATGCTCTTGCAATAAGAAGAAAATAATCGAAGGGTAGTACATCTACTCACTGTGTTGATCCCCCAAGTGTTTAGTAGAATATAATGTTTTTCTAGAATTCCTGATAATGTGGAAAAGTATTTCTATATTAAATAATTGAATAAATGGTTTTAACCCCTTGGGGATGGAAATGCTGGAACATAATGATGAGGTAGTAATTTTTGAAGGAAAAGTTGATTTTTGGAGTGATGCTTCTGAAATTTAATGTGGGATTTTTCTTGGTTAATTAATGATTAAATAATAAATTAACATACGGTGGAACTAATAAAAATGGAACGAAGTAATATAATAATGATCTTTAAATGTTTGTGTGCTTATAGGATACCTAGTCTTAGAAGTAGCAGCCTGGAGTCTGAGAGACGTTAGATTTAGTATTGTCTAAGACTAGGTTATGCCCATAGTGTTGTTGTGAGTTATAATATATCCTATACCGTTTGTGTTTATATATGCTACTCCACCCTTTCAGTAAGGGAAACTGACACCCCGGTGATTCTGAGCCCAGGGGGGTATTTTACCCAACATTCTGGTGGGAGGATGGATGGCTGACTACCCCCTTTGGCCTCTCTCTCTTCTCTTTGTAGTTACTGGTGCTGGTAGGAACATTGGTAAGTTTTCACCCTATATGTGTTTATAGGGATGTTATGGCCTGTGGTTACTCACAAACATATATTCTGGATATAGTTTTCCATGTATTAATATATGTGTAAAGTGTATAGGCTAGGATGGCTTGAGGATCATTACTTGGTGTATGGGCTATATGTCTTGAGGTATAATACCTGATGTATGATACAAGTTAGGCAAGCTTTGATGGCTCCAAAAAATAATCTGGTTACTTTGTTGTGTAGGTGTGGTGGTTTTGTTGCATGAGGTGCATATTGTGGTGCTTTTCCAAGGTGTCTGCGGGCAAGCCTTTTTGGAGAGAGATGCTCAGGACGGGCGATGTTGGGGAAAAGCGACAAACCAGAGGGGCTGTAGTAGCGGGGTCCCCTTAATATTCATTATTTTATGATATATTCTAGTATGCATTACATGGTGAGAGTAGCCATGGTGTGGTTAGTAACTTAGTATACCTGTTAAGGTGACGAGTTAGTTTCACTTGTTTTCACTGCGCTTTACCATGCATTCTTTACATTGAAATAGAGGCTTTGGGGATGATCCCACTGAGTATACTATTATACTCACCATATGTATATTTAAACTATTTTTCATGTCACTTGGAGTAGGTTGGAGATCATGCTGTTGTTTACTAGTTTGTGGTTATAGGAGCAGTTAGGGCTTGTGGTTGCTGCTGTTTTTAACTTTCTTTTGGGTACTTCTAGTTTTTCCCCTTTCTGTTGTAGTACTTTTTCATTACATTTCATATGTGTACATGGGTTTTAATTTATATTTCAATCTGAGTTGGAGTTTATTGGTGTCTATCTTATCTCCCTCATCTTCATGTGTTCTATTAGAGGGTAATCCCTCCCATTTTCTGTGTTACTATACCCTCGGTGCTAGTTGCCAACCTGGGGCCTACTGGAGGCGGGACTCAGGGGTCATTATCTCCCTTCCAACATTTTCGGCATAGGAGGGGTACAAATTGTGGGGAGGGGGTCATGATAGAGTGGTATCAGAGGTATGGTTGAGGGATAAGATGGATTTTGGAGTGAGTCACATGTGAGGTTGCATGGGTTAGTAAGGAAATAGTATTATTCATGTTTATCACGTGAGTTAAACACTAGATAATGGATGAGACATAGGTGTTTAGGTCCCCTTGTGATCTGATGTATAGACCTTTATGATTACAGTGTCTACTAAACAAGGTGATACTAGTTGTAGGGTAGAGGCCTAGGAAAGGATCATGCATCATTATTATTTGTGCCTGAGTTTGAATGGGTATAACTTGGGATAGGTTAGCCTAAAATGAATAAATGAAAACTGTTAAGTAATTAATGTTGAGTCTTCCATATTCCACATTTAGGATCTCTAACGGGTTTTTATTTTACAGGTAAGGCTCTAGGTCGATTTCCTAACCAGGTTTGCGCAAAAAAATGTATGGCATGTTTTTCTAGCAGATCGATGTAGGGTAGATGTAGACAACGATGACACAGGGAGGAAGAAACTTTGGGAGATTCAGTGCTACAGTTTTCAGAAGTATGTGGGCTCTGTTTCAGATGAAGTCACGTAAGACTGGTTAGACGAGGTAGAGATCATATTGAGTTCATTTCATGCTCAGAATTAGCACATGGTGTCCTTGGTTGTGATGATTATACATGGAGCTATGAGGGAGTGTTGGTTATTGTTCCTCCGGGATAGCGAGGAGTCAACGATCTCATGCGAGGAGTTCCAAGATAGGTTTTGAGTCGAGTTTCTTTCATCGACTAAGAAGTCATCCAGTCACTAAGAGCTTCTTACCCTTTTACATTGGAGCTACAGTGTTCTAGTGTTTGGAATCTGTTTCAGGAACCATTTATGATATGCTTCATACCTTCAGCCAGATGAGGAGGCTAGGGAGAGGCAATTCAAGGAGGCCTTGTGTCCAAGGATACAACACTAGGTTACACCATTTATGCTGAAAACATATCTTGATGTGATAATGAGGGTAGTGGGTTTCTAGAGGACTTTGGCCAAGACAGGGTCATCACGAGAGGGGAATCAGCACGATTCCTCACGAAGAAGAGCTATTGTCAAGGTTTCCCGGTTTTCAGGGCAAAATAGCTTCAGTTCAGAAGGGGGTAGGTCCCAGCTCTTCACATCTCATTTCTCGAGAGGAAGAAACTCTAAGGACAATGCCAAGGGATTAGGCCCTTGTTTTATTATGGTGGTTGTGGTCATCCGCAGTGGGAGTGCCCAACCATTCAGAGCGGTCATCGTGCACCAGGCGCTATGCTCCAAGTTCCTCCATTGAGGCAATTCTAGCTGAGGCAGCCGCAGCCATTTTCACCAGCATTAGATCAGTAGAGGATAGCTGGGGAAAACATAGGATAGCCCCATGATGCTCTCCATCCTCATAGATCAGATGATGACCATGGTGGTGGTCATCATTAGTGTCATAGAGGTCATGGAGGAGGTCATGGTCAGCTTCATACTCTAGCATTGCCAGCTCCAGGTGAGAAAGATGATGTTCGAGGAACCCTTTGCTTTTTTTCCACTTTGGTGTATTCCTTGATTCATTAATGAGAAACACACTCCTTCATATCACCTCCTGTTTTCCATGCTTTGGGACTTGAGGAAGAGTGGCTTCCATTTCCCATGGTGTTGGCTATGACTGTTGGAGGTCAAGCTGACTTGTTTGAAGTATATAGAGACTGTGACCTAGTGTTGGGGAAACAAGGCTCTTGGGGATATTTCCTATGTTTACGAATACAACCATACGATGTCATCCTCTACATGGATTGGTTATATTCAGTGCAGGCTATCGCGGATTTCTTTAAGATGAAGGTCGTCTTCATTGGTGCGGATGGAGGGAAAGTAGTGTTTTTTGGTGAGTGAGATCCTCAGATGTGTCATAGGTGTGTTACATCCTTATCATCAATGATGGCTGAGATGATGCTGAGTTCTTCAAGGGTTCAACAGTTGGCATTTCATAGGGACGTAGAGGAGTACCCAGATGTATTTCTAAAAGAGGTTTTAGCATTACCCTCTAAACGAGAGATCGAGTTTGGGATCGAGCTACAACTAGAGTGTGTCCCCTATCTCTATGTCTCCATATAGGATGGAACCTTCTAAGTTACAAGATCTATGTATATAGCATGATGGACTATTGCAGCGCAGTTTTGTTCGGCCATGTCTGTCACCATGGGGTGGACCGGTTTTTTTTCTGAAGAAGGCCGACATCAGTTTGTAGTTGTGTGTCAATAATAGTTGCTTAAACAAAGTGACAATAATGAATCGCTATCCTCTTTTGAGGATTTATGAAATATTCGATAAACTGAAGGGTGAAAGTAGGATCTCAAAGATTGAATTTCGGTTATGATATCATCAGATGCCTACGAAGGATGAAGATATCTCGAAGACTGCTTTCCATTGTCATCATGGGCATTATGAGTTCGTTGTAATGCTGTTTCGCCTAAGGAATGCTTTAGTTGTATTCATGGGATTGATGAATGCTGTGTTCTGTGAGTTCCTGGACACATTCGTGGTATTTTTCATCGAGGAAATCCTTGTGTACTCCACATCTAAAGGGGACCATGCCCAGAATCTACAAGCCATTTTTGGAGTTATTTGCTGACATCAGGTGTTCGGGAAGCTGTCAAAGTGTGTGTTTTAGGCTCATGAAGTCCATTTATTGGGGCATGTTGTGTCCCAATAGGGTGTAGTTGTGGATCCATCGATGATATAAGTAGTAGTGTCTTGGGAAGCCCCTAAGACAGTTTCAGAGGTGGAAAGTTTCATGGGTCTTGCATGCTACTACAGGAGGTTTGTATCCAATTTCTAATGAGTTTTGACTCCTCTAATAGCTTTGACCAGAAATGATCATGCATTCATATGTACTGATCAGTGTCAGGAAGCTGTCAGGTATCTAAATGAGATGTTAGTAAGTTCCCTAGTTCTTTGTCTTCCTGCTAAGGGAGTTTGGTTACTTGTTTTCTGTGATGCTTCACATCAGGTATTAGGCTGTGTTCTCATACAATATAGTTCAGTTGTTTCTTATGGGTCTTATCTGTTTCATCCACATGAAAGAAACTATTCCACCCATGATCTTGATTTACCAGCCATGGTGTTTGCTCTGAAGTTGTAGAGACAGTACCTCATTGGTGAGCACTTTGTGGTTTTTACTGATCATAAGAGTTTGCAGTATGTTTTCTCCTAGAATTACTTGAACTTATGACAGTGTCGGTGGATGGAGTTCTTACCAGAATATGACTTTGAAATATCGTATAAACATGGAAAAGGGAATGGTTTAACTGATGCACTGAGCCGAAAGTCAGGTAGTGATGCTGTGTGTGAATCTAGTGATTCATGGAGAGTAATGGAAGAACTGTCAGCATTGCATCGTGATATGGAAGAAGTTGGGGGTAGAGGTTTTCTTTTTCAGATGACGATACAATCATCCCCGGTGCAGATGGTGGAAGGGTCCCAGTTGGGGGATCGTGAGGTGGAGGTCTTGAGAGACTGAGTTGTTTATGGTTAGGCCCCCGATGGTTGGTCGGAGGACGAAATACACCGAGTGTTGTATCATGGAAGGATTTTTGTTCCCTTGACGAAGTGTGAGACAGTTCACAGAGAGTTTCATAGATCTCCCTTAGCAATACATCTTGGTGTGGTAAAGAAATACCGATCCTTGAGGTGTCATTTATGGTGGCATGTTCTGAAGTGTGCAGTTGTAGAGTTTGTGTCTCAATGTTTAGTCTTCTAGAAAGTGAAGGCCAAACACTGTGTTCTGGGTGGTCTTCTCCCACCATTAGAGATATCTCAGTGGATGTGGGAGGACATATCAATAGAATTTGTTATAGTTTTACCTCGAGCACCTAGAGGACATGATGCTATTTGGGTGGTAGTGGATCATTTAACAAAATCAGCCCACGTCATAGAGATCAAGGAGTCAAGCTCAGTGGAACTTTCATCGAGGTAGTTTCTAGAGGAGGTGACCAGACTTCATGGAGTCCCTAGGATGATAACTTCTTATTGAGATCCTCATATTACCTTCAGGGTGTGGAGAGGTCTCTAACATTCTTTTCATTCTCAACTATGCCTTATCATTGATTTTCAACCTCAAACAATTTTTCAGAAAAATCGAACCATCCAGACTCATTAAGACATGTTACAATCATGTGTTTGTGAATTTGGAGGCTCATGGATAAGGCACTTACCCTTGGTGGAGTTCTCCTACAAAAATAGTTTTTACTCCACCATCATTATGTCACCTTTTGAAGCCTTGTATGGTCGACCTTGTCGTTCTCCGTTGTGCAGTACTTGGGTCGGAGAGTCAGAAATTCTCGGACCAGAACTAGTGTACAATACAACAGAGATTGATTAGGTGATTAGTGAGAGGATGAAGACAGCGCATGATCATCAGAAATCATATACTGATCAAATAATGAGGCTCTTAGAGTTTAATTTTGGAGATACTGTGTTTTTAAGGTTACTCCCCGTCATGGGAAGTGATGGTTTGGTCATGGAAGTATGCTTTATTCCCAGTTTGTTGGGCCATTCGAGGAGTTAGCTCGTGTTGGATATTTGGAGTATCGAGCAGAACTTCCCCCCAAGATGAGTCAGATACTTGATGGTTTCCATGAATCAAAGATCCATCGTTATCTTCATGATTACTCTCACATCATCTATTTGGTAGAGATCGATGTTTATGATGATGAAACCTTCAAGGAGATACCTATGGTGATCCATGACCGCAATGAGAAGGTGTTGTGCGGGAATTATATCCCCTTAGTTCGTGTCTTGTGGTGACTCGGTGGCATGGAAGAGTGTAGCTGGGAACGTGAGTCACAAATACGTGCTCATTTCCCAGAGTTGTTTGATGTTTATCTCTATTCATGTAATTATGTTCCATTTGCAGTTAGACCTCTAATGTTTTATTTATGAATTTATTTTTCTTCTTTTGTTTCTTTCTCTACTTTGAAATGTATCTCGATGGGTGGTCGTTCGGAACCCATTTCTTTTTCTTGTCCCTTTAGGTTGGTTTTTAATTCTCAATGATGAGAATGTTTTGAGAGGTATCAGATGTAATTTCCTGGAACTCTCCGGTCCATTACATTGTGAAAATATGTTGTTTGAGGGGTTTCGGGAGGACAATGTGACATATCCCAAACACATTGCAAAATTTCCAATTCTGTGAACTGTTCCATTGATGAACTGTTCTATTGGTAACCTATAACGGTAGGTAAACAGTATTCTATCGGTGAGGTTCATTGAATAATGTTCATATCAGTGAGGATTCAGTGAACAATGTTCAATCAGTGAGGATTATTGAACAATGTACTATCAGTGAGGATTCAGTGAGAAATGTTTCTATCAGTGATGTTTAGTGTATAGTGTTTCTATTGGTGAAGTTCAATGAACAATGGTTCTATCGGTGAGGTTCAGTTAATAGTGTTTCTATCGGTGAGGTTTATTGAACAGTGACTCTATTGGTGAGGTTCACTAAACATTGTATCTATTAGTGAGGTTCAGTGAACAATGTTTCTATATGTGAGGTTTAGTGAACAATAGTCTATCAATGAGGTCTATCAGTATCCTCTAATGGTAGGTGTACATTGTTTCCAGAACGGTAGGTGTATAGTGATTCCAGAACAGTGAGTTCTATCGGTAACCTTTAACGGTGAGGTCTATCGACAACCTCTAATAGTGAGGTCTTTCGGTGACCTCTAACGGTGAGGAATATGGTAACCTCTAATGATGTGGTCTATCAGTAACCTCTAACGGTGAGGTCTATCAGTAATCTCTAACGGTGAGGTCTATCTATGACCTTTTCTTTCCTTTTCTAAATTTTGAGTAGGTGAACAGTGTTTCCAACTTCCTACATTTTCACCCCTTTTCTGTTTCCTTTAACTTAAAATAATTTGAAAGCCTAATTTTAAGGACTCTTAAGGCCGATTTAAATTCCATAAATCCTATATTAATTATTCTTATGGATGGGGATGTTTTTCTTGGTCAAACCACATGGGATAATGAGATCTGATTTTAGTGGAAATTGAGAATATCTTAAATCACCACTCCATGAAATCTTAAAAAGTGACAAGATATAATCCTCCCTTGTTCTTCCTCTTTGTTCTCAGCTATGATATTCTAGAACCTTTCATTCCATCCCATAGGGGTTGCATAATCAAACATTACTCCTCGGATCAGTTCCGCTCTATTTTGAAGTAACCTAGCTATATCGGTCAATCTTCAATATGTTTTTATAGTTATTCATTTGGGGATCATATAATCTCATTTCTCATTTCGATTTTATAAAATGTAATCTCGATGATTTTAATGGGTTTTTTCTTTGGGTTTGGTTGGTGTTGTCATACCGTGGCATCCTCGGGTGGATGAAATTGTCACGAGAGGAGGATCGTGACCCATTGTTTGGAAAAATATCATTAAGAATTTTTTTAGGTAGGGGATTCATTTCATCTGTTTCTTTTACGTGAAACTATATTGTTATCATGTTTAATCCCACTGGATGACAATTTAATTGACATAATTTGTATTTTAACCCGATAAATAAATTGATATCAATCATATGTTATTGTGTCTTGTATTACTAGATAGTGTGATATCTATGTTTGTATTGCTTATCTTTTTGTTCTTGATGGAAATCGGTAAAGAACATATACCAGGATTAATTGATAATTGTTGGAAAAATATGTAGAGTTATGTAAACAAATTAGGGTCTTTTTGTAATTTGGTGTCAAGAAAATTAGTGCAGTAATCATGTTTATTTATTTGTGATGACTTACTGATTAGGATCCCCGAATTTGGAACCAACAAATAATTAATCAGTTAACCCAAGATAGATTAAAGAACTGGTGGTTGTTAAAGTTAATTTCATGTAGGGTTCTGAGTTACCCTCTTGATTGTTTAAGGGAAAATAGAAAATTGTGATGAAGTTTGTTTTACCGCTTCTTGTGTTTTAATGTGATCCTAGATGGTTTTGGTAATATGTGGAATCATGGAGGCCCTTTTTGTTGTGGCAGCAAATGACGCCTAGAGTGGAATGATGCATCAGTTTATGAATGTGGGTGTCAGGTAGGACACCAGGGATGATGGAATGGAGTGGATGTGATTGTTGGAATCTTGGTAATTTTGATGGGTTGTTTATCTGCTTTACTTTTCCCCACTACTCATGGCGGATGGTTTTATTTTCCCTGCTTACGAAAGAGGTGCAGACAAGCATGGTATGCCATGTGCTTTCCTGGTTTATCATCCCAAGGAAGGATGGGAATATGCACTTCCTATTAGCGGCAAAGACTCGACGGGTAGTACATCTACTCACCGTGTTGACCCCGTTGTGTTTAGTAGCATATAATTATTTTCTAGAATGTCTTAGAAAGTGGGAATGTATTTCTATAATGAATAATTGAATAAATAGTGTTAACCCATGGGAAATGAGATGCAGGAACATAATGATGAGGTTGTAATTTTTGAAGGAACAATTGACTTTTGGTTAGATGATAATGAAATTTTAAGTGGGATTGATCAGTGTTAATTAATATTTAAAGAATTAATTAACGTATAGTGGAACTGGAAAAAAGGGAATGATGTAATGTAATAATGATCTTTAAATGGTTTTGTGCTTATAGGATACCTATTCTTAGAAGTAGAATCTCGGAGTCTTAGAGAGGTTAGCTATAGTTGTGTCTAATACTAGGTTATTACCATAGTGTGGTTGTAACTTATAATATATCCTGATATTTTTTTGTTTCTGTCAGCTACTCCACCCTGTCAGTAAGGGAGACTAACACCCTGGAGATTCTGAGCATTGGGCTGGGGGGCTGGGGGGAGGGTCCCCAACATTCTAATGGGAGGATGGATGGCTGACGACCACCTATGGCCCTGCTCTCTTCTCTTGGTAGTTACTAGTGCTGTAAGGCACATTGGTTAGTTTCCCCCATAGATGTGTGTAGAGGGGTGTAATGGATTGCAGTTATTCACACACATATCTTCTGGATATCGTTTTCCACATACTATTATAGCTGTAATGTGTATAGGATATGACTTCAATAGGATCCTTACTTGGTGTATGGGCCTTAATGGATTGAGGTATAATACCCGACCTATGATAATCATTATGCGAGTTTTGGTGGATCCCAGAAACTAAATGGTTACCTTGGTGTGTGGACATGGTGGTTATATTGCACGAGGTGCATATTTTAGTGCTTCTCCCAGGTGTCTATGGGCAAGACATTTTAAAGAGAGATGCTCATGACGTGCGATATTGGGGAAAAGTGGAAAACCAGTGGGGAAGTAGTTGTGGGGTACCCCTGATATTATTAATTATAAGATATATTCTCGTATTTGTTACATGGTGAGAGTAGCCATGGTGTGGTTGGAAACATAGTACACATGTTTAGGTGACGAGTTAGTTTCACTATTTCTTCACTGTACTTTAGCATGCTTTATTTTCATTGCACGAGAGGCTTTAGGGAGGATCCTACTATGTATACTGCAATAATCACCCTATGTATATATATAAACTATTTTTCTGGTCACTTTGAGTAGGTTGGAGATCAGGCTGGTTTTTACCAGCTTGTGGTTGCAGGAGCTGTTCGGTCTTCTGTTTGTTGTTGTTTTACCTTTCATGTGGGTACTAGTAGTTTTTCCCCTTTCAGTTGTAGTACTTCAGCATGACATCTCATATGTGTACTTGGGGTTTTCATTTATATTGTCATCTGTGTTGGAGTTTATTGGTTTCTATCTTATCTCCCTCTTCTGCATGTGTTCTAGTAGAGGGTAATGCCTCCCATTTTGGTTGTTACTATACGCTCAGTGCTAGTCACCACCCCGAGGCCTACTGGAGGTGAGACTCAGGGGTCATTATCTCCCTTCTCATATTGCTAGCTGAGGATGGGTATACATTGTGGGTAGGGGGTTGTGACATCACCCATTTAAGGGATGATAAATTTGAATATTCACCAAGCCTTAAGGGTTGGGGAACATCATTTTAAGGTGAAGTTCTATAGGAAGGTGTTGATACGTTAGTCTAGGTAATATATCCTATTTTTATTCTAATGAATATTTCCCATATATAAATGTTCTCTCATTGGAGATTCGAGATTCAACCCTCCGCATTTGATTCACTGTTATCCTTATGGTGTTGACTGATTTAATTCTTAAGGGAACATTCCCCTTTAATAATGGAATTGTGAGTTGATGATTATGGGAGCCTCAACATGTACCCCAGATACTTATTATGCTATTTCCATATGCCATATTCTCAATTAAAACAGCACTCTAAAGCACAAACATAATCAATACTTCATTATCTATATTCATGATAAAAAAGAGTGTGGTCGTTCAGATACAATGATAATTCCTTTAATATAGTTCTTTCCATATTGATAGAGACATAATCATTTTAGTGATCCACTTCAATATATTATCCCAGTTCCTAATATTCCATTTGGTGGGGGGGTGACCACATTACCGTTCATTGGGTTAGCACCCATTGTACTATTTTATTTTGTTTGTTGCCAAATTGATGTTTATTATAGGATTAAAATGATAAAAATTCCTATATCATTATATGCTATGATTCTCCATAGTATTAAATAGTCACCATGTCTTCTAGTTATGAAGTTAGAGGCTCACGACCAATGATAATATGGATTTAATTTTATTCCACTATTAAAATACAATGATGAGGCACATATATATTGGTAGGATAATTGATATAATCTGTACATGGAGATAGACTTCAAGAATACCCATGGTAGGCCCTCCTCTAGGATATGTTAATTTGGATGATTATTTTAGGAACAACATCTTCATTAGATCACCTTAAAATAACAGTCATATGTCGATGATGAGTACATGAATGGATGGGATCACTCCTAGGTATACCATGATTGGGGGAGTTGACATGGTGAATATTCTCATCCACCTTCTAATATTAGGGAAGGTATCTGTCGTTATTCTCTAGAGATACTATCCATAATTGGTTTAATGTATAAACGAGGATCACATCCTCTTATGTGGCATGTCATGGGCATGATGGCGAGTGGGGACTCATCTAATGGAAGAATTTGAGATCTAATGATTTAGTAAGGATTGGGTCATTGTTGTGGTACACCCAGACCAATACACTAACTAACTAGATGTGGAGTTGTAACATTTTTGAATGTTTGTGATGGGGCCTTGATGACATGGATTCAATGGAAGATGATACAAAATATCTATGTGTTTTTCATATGTTCAAAAAATATTGATTTGTTTAAAAATAATTTGAATCATGTTCAAAAGTCATGGAATCCAAGGGAACAACCTATAATGACATTGGTATTGAATGTAATATGAGATATCATATTAACGAAATAAGATAACATATCAGATAAGAATCATATATAAGAGTACATGGTCGATCTATTACAATCATTGTGAAATGATGAATATGTAGTCCATTATTTCATTAATGTTTCAAAATAGATAAATGATTTCATATAGTGTTAACTATTTTTTCCTTTAATATAAGTGTTTGGATGTGGACAATTAGTAGACATTATTAATAATGGATTCATTTATTCATTTATTCAGTCGTTACACGATTTAACCTTGGTTGCAAAAAATTTTGTTTCTTTCCAAATTATATGTTCTATGAAGATAGATTATGGGGGTTTATGTATGTTTTAAAAATAATCCATGTTGATTTTACCATTTTCATCATTCATAGAAACACCAAATAGTACCCACATACTTATCAAGGTACATACCATTATTCCAAAGGGTAGATGGTCATTCCTGGTTTCAATTCGAAAGATTCATAAGAAATAACATCGGTCGATATGATGACAGGACTTTCTCATCACACCCTTTTTGGGAGAATTATCAAATATATTTGGAATCTATAATATATTTATGTTGTTTTTGTGAATAACTTAATAATCTAAATATGGGATTGGATTCTGAAATAAAATGTTATGGTATTGAATCCTTCTACATTAAAGGGGTTATATTGATGATACAATCTATACATATCTTATGTTTTCCATCAATTCCCCCTTATTTCATATAAATGGGTAGATTATTTATCTTTGATGACATGTATCTAGAAAATATAGAGTTTAATACAATCCAAAAATGATATTTATGTTTGATGTTACAATTGATCCTTCATGAGGCATCCTATGTATCATTATTATAATAAGAATAAAATCTCATGTTCTTTATTTAAGTCCAATCTTTGTTTTTTAACATCATATGGTAAGAACATATTTTATTGAATGTTGGAACTGAGCTTTGATATTGAGGCTTGAGAAAAAAATCCTATTAATATAAATTATAATAAGAATTAGATTCATTATTGTTCAATATTCGCTCAACCCGCTAATGGTAATTGAAAGATATATAATTTCAACAAGAGTTATTACCCCTCAGTTAACTAATACTTGAATGTTTTTGAGAAGTACAATGTAGTGGGTGCCCCTATTTTGGAAAATTGTATAGTGTAATCAGTCAGGGATTATACACCATGTTTTCCCTTACTATGTTAATTTTATGAATCTACTGATATGATTGATGAAAATATTTAAGCCGAATTTATTCATTATTTATTTGTGAAACACATAATAAAGTGTGATCAAACTAATCACATATTGATAGATGACTTATAGAATTGGGATATGCAAATGGGGTGCCAGATATGGAATTCATGCCCTATGAAGGAATATTATATATCATAAATGTTGTAAGAATATGATTCATAATAGTTAAATTAGCTTCTCGATCTGCTAATATTGGAGGAAGAATGTTAAGCCCGTTGGAAGTTTTGTGTCCCACTAATTTTACTGTCCCAAATATGATTGGACTTGTACAATGGTGGGTGATATATTAATTATCAGGAAATATGAATCCAAAAAACATATATATATTAGATAAGAATCAATTCCCTCATAGTTCAATACTTTTTATGTCCACGTGTATCTACTAGAAAATGTATGCGTGCCTCGAAGTGTCTTTCGGACACACATGACATGTTGCAGATATCTACTGTATATTTCCACATTGTAATAATATAAATTCTATTTATTTATTTAAAATTGTTTCTATTACGTGATCCATTATTCTTTTCTAGTGGATCTTACATGACAAGGGTGACATGTCCATGGGTTTTCACAAGATTGACGAAGATGTGTTATAGAGTTTCCACATGATTAAACTAACTTATCCAAGTGGGAAATCATGTGATTGATGAAGAGATTAATAGTTGTGGTGTTTTGTAAGGGATGAAATGATGGAGGGATACCCCATGTTCCACATAAAAACATCAAATGAAGTCATTTGATTTGGGCTGACATATCAGAGGGCTACTTGTGATCTGGGAAACTTGTCTCAAGTAATTTGCGTGACTTCCCTGAAATGACCATTCGTTGTTGCATGATCTAGATAGTTTATGAATATCCATAATTCCTTCACATGAAAATCATCATATTCATCATTTCATAATGATTCCAGATACATCCGAATTTCTTACACATATGCCTCAATATTTTTCAATAATTTATTTATTATTGTTTCATATGGCCATGTAGAAATTTTGATACTCCATCGCATAATCTTTCAGGAACAAAATGATAACATAACATGATTAATAGGTGATCATGAAAATAATATATACATTATCTATAACACATATGTCATTTTCATGGTAATCATTGTTGAAAAGCCTTTTAATTGCCTGGATTTACACTTTGAGAAGTCCATTGTTGACTCTCCATTATCCGGTGCCTGTATATTTTTCTTAGGGGTAAAAACTTATAATCCTCAATAACATATATATAAAAAACATCATATTATGATATTTAACAAATATAAACATGAATTATTTTAGGAGTAATTTCATCATGTTCTTTATGGGAACCTATCACAAGTTATCCATGTTGTAATCATTATGTCGCAAGATAAATAGTAGAAAAAAGATCACACCAACTTAGGTATATTTATGAAACTCATGGATTTATAAATGTATTTAACATAATCAAAGTGACATGTTCATGTAACTTCCAAAATTAGGATGCAATTTTAGGGAGTTTTAGTGAGATAAAAAACAAGTTGAAGAAGATTTTTGTGTAATCAAGGTATACTTGTCTGGGGCTCTTTATGAGGTCATGATAGATCATCAGAGTTCCTTCAAATGAAATATTTCATCTCTCCCCTTCATATAATGGTTCCTCATTTTTTATAATTTATTTTACAATGCCTATGGCCCATTCTGATTAATTTTATATCTGTGAATCACACGATCAACAATGGATCTCATGAAAGTTTGTAAGTATTCTATTACAATAACTCTTCATGTGTTTGGTGCATCAAATGGTCAATAATGGAACATCACATGATCAATAATAAACCTCAAAACGTTGTGGAAGTATTGTTATTGAGGGTCACTCCTAATATATGTGGAACATCACATGAAAAAATGGATGTGTCTGAGAGCCTTCTCATGATGAAGGTGACATAACCAAAAAATTTAGTAAGGCTTGAATGACATGAACCTATGTATCATGTATGTTTTATGAAAAAATTAAATAATTCATACAACAAATTAATATAAAATTCAAAGTAACTTCCATGTTACGAATATTCACACATCATTTTTATTTAATTTCAAAAGAATATTTTGGTGGTTTTATGGTTTAATTCCGTTTGTATGTCACATGATCGAAGGAACTCATTGAGCAGCCTTTGCATGATCATGCATGATTGTTATAGGGGATTCACATGATCATCTTGAGATTATGTAAATCAAAGGATTCATCTATTTGATATTCCTAGGGTTACATGAATAAATTCATTCCTATATATCATGAAATATTCATAACATATCCACCTATAATTAATGTATTAATACTAATCCATTTTATTTTTGAGGTAAAAATAATACATATTCTTAAATTATTTCATTGATCATAAAATAATAAACACTCATTTGGTTGTCTAAAATATCCATATTCAATTTATAATACAAATTTATAATTTTTTAATTAACTTATGGAAAATTACTATTTATATTCATATATTCAAAATAATGAAATCTAAAATTAAAATGAACAATAATATTTCATTTATAAAATATATTTTCATTTTATAATAATTTGGATACTCTATGACATATTCTATAATACAACATAATATTTAAAATTAATGTTCTCATAATTAGTCATCTTTTAGTAGTTGAAACTGATTATATAATTAAAATCCAGCCATCCAACCACTAGAACAACAATAATAAATAATTATGAATATTAAAATTTAATGCCTTCATTGAACTCTTATTGACCATCAGATGTCCCAAGAATTCTTTGGTAACTATATCAAATTACATTCCATTACAAAAAATCCATATTCACAATATCATTTGTCCCCCAATACATAATATAATCAATTAACCATGTGATTATAACATATCAATCAAGATAATCATCATCATATGTTCTCCTACACACAATCCCATATGCTATTAATTTTTCGAACCACATAAAATATGTCACCTGCAAAAAACAAAACTCAAAATCCATAGTGCAGTCACACATAGAATGTCTAAAAATTTTAAAACAAGGATAAGTTGATAAGGTCATTGGATCATTTCAATAATACATCCCTCAAATATAAAAATGTGCGCTCGGCACAAAACATTCACATATATTTAATTATGTCCAAGAGGATAAAAATCCAACCTATTCATTCCAATTTTATATATCATAACAATTATTAAACTTGATTTACATTGTTAATAAATAGCTACCATGCACATATTCATTAAAAATAAAATGAAGTCCAATATTTCAAATAATAAATATCAAATATTATTAATAATGATAGTTTTCAATAATAAGATATCAACACATCCAATTAGAATCCCAAATTATTAATTTAATTCTCCCAATACTAATCATCCTTATTATGTTATAATTTACTTTTCAATTTTTAGATCAATAATTATTATGACTATTATTTCACAAATTATTAGTCATTTTGAAAGCTATCACGTGTTATTTACATTTATCTCTCTCCTAGATAAGGTTAAATTTAATGATTTATCACACATATATATATCATGAAATTTAATGACATTATTTCATTAAAATAAAATAATGATATTCAATATATATATATGAAAAATTTTATCTTCATATTATTGTAATAAAATTTTTTTCTAAACCAACTAAATTAATCCTTTTTAGTCATTTATTAAATAAATGAATATATATATTATTATAAAGCATAAAATCTTCTCTCTACTTCCTGAACAATTTCTAGTTTTCATATATATATATATATATAATTATTTCCCAAAATTAAAAAATCCTTCATATAATTTTGTTTAATATAACCAATTCCATTATTAGGATAAACCATTTATTATTCACACTTCACAACTAAAAGTGAAAATGAAATATTGTAAACTTAAAATGATGAATATTCAACCAATTTAATGAAAAAGGGGGTACACATAGGCCTTGAAATACCATACGAATAAAATATGAATGATTGTTAAATGGTTATATGACAAGATGAGAAAATGTCTAGAAAAATGATACTGAGAGAATCTAGAACGAAATATTGTTGGAAAGAAACATTCATTTATAAAAACTAAACCACTCTCAAAATATCCATATTGAAGGCTTAATGATGAAGTAATTTTGATCTATTTTAATTTATAAAGAAATAATCACATAAATTCTCAAACAAAATGTGAATGCAATGATATATTCATAATCGTTGAATTGGGAATAATGTAAGTATATCAATGTATTTTGAACCATGTAGACAAAAAAATTAATATTCCTAATAGTTGGGGGTATTATCGGGAATTGTAGATAATTTTAATAATTTTGTAAATTAGAATAGTTCAGTAACACGAATAAACCTAAAAGATCTAGAGAAATATATCTACCACATAAATGAATTTTTCGGCTACATGATCAACCTTGGGACTACTTAGAAAAAATTATGGCTTTACAAAGGCACTATTAACCCACATAATGAAAATCCATTAACACATAAAGGGGCCCTACAATTCCGCAAGAAAAATCTATAAACACACAAAGGAATAATAATAATAAATTATAGAACTCAATGACAACATATGTATCTCATGAAATAGAACACTGAACTCTTATACTTTGAGAAAGAATCATTGATATCATGAAGGAATACTATGACCATCTAAATAAATATCTAAATTCATGAGAAAATTCTATATTTCAAGGAGAAAATATTCTTATATCCCTATTGGGTCCTTAAAAATTTAGGAAAAACACATTAGAAAGAGGCCAAAATATAGTTAAATTATATAAGATACCATTAAATCTATTCTCATCTATTATATTATATGTCAAAATGTATAATGAAGGAAGAAGGGTGCATGAAATCATCATGTGGGATACTTCTCAAGAGACTTGTTAAAATAGGAACACAACCATACCACTATAGGAATAATGAATAAAATCATTCATCATCATCATATAATTAAATAAAATTATTAAATATAATGTATAATGGTAATGAAATAAATATCTGAAATTCAGTATCCAACAACACTGGGTATTGAGCCCTCAAATGAAACTCATACTCCCACGTTATCTCTTACTTTACAATGTGCCTCTACATGACACAAACCAATGAAATAGTATGTATACAAAGAACCTTATCCTATTGAGCATGAATTTTAATTATCATTTCATTATGGTTTAAATTTCTCCAAAATCGATAACACCCAAATCAATTAAGTGATAATTTTCAAGAAGATATTTAAAATTATATGACTCATGGAATATGTCTTTAATCTCACTAAACTGTGGGGATAATGAAAGTTAATACATAATTAAACTAACCTAGTCAAAGAACTCTAAAGGAACAATTGACCTAGGAGAAATCAAAATCCAATAACCAGAACATCACTTTAAATAATGACGGTACACCATCAAGAACATGTGATATTGTTTATTGAACACTAATGTGCTCCTCCTATAATCATCAAAGCAATTATAATTATCCAATACGACATTCAATAACTTTAAGATCATGTAACTCCTTGAGTATTTGGGATTTTTTTCGAATGAAATAATTTTCATTGATATATTTCATTTCACTAATTCAAAAACTAAATTCACACAACATAGAATTCAAATATAATACATGAAAAAATGACATTGCATACGAGACACACAATAATTATTTTCTATGAAACATCTCTTTTTCATTATTATTATATAAATGAAATAATTATAACCTAGCCATTAAAATTATTGATATGAATAGAAATTTCTAATTAATCAAAATTATAATGATTTTTTTAAAATATGAATTATTGATAATGAAAGATATAATATTTTGTAAACTCATTATATGATTAAAAATAATATTTTCTAAAATAACCAACTTTTCATATCCTTCTATCAAAAAAACAGAAAAATTAATTTTAGAAACATTTTGAAATTTATTTTGATAACATAAAAAGTAATTTATAATTTATAATTTATAATTTATCTTTAGGTGAATTTTTGGTATTTTTCTGAAAAACTTCATTTTTTGTTGAGTAGTAGAAAATAACCCATTTTAATTCAAAACTACCTTTCCATCAAATTCATTTTTAAGGATAAATTATATTTTAAATTGGTTATAAATTAATTTTTATTATATTTTTATAAATTATTCCAAATTAAATCATTATTAAAAAAATTCATATAAAAAATTTAATATAAAAACATTAAAATCTTTTGGTTATTTTTACATTAAGAACCTTACATGTTATAAGGCCCCAGCCTTGAACCTTACTTAATCTTGAGTTATTACAAGATTACACATTGAAGATCTTTTCAGGTTTAGTGTTTTAGAGAATTAGATCATGAAACTTGCATTACATTCCACATTTAAAAAAAGTGGTTACATAAAAGACAGTATTCATTGTTTTCATCGACGGAACATATTTAAAATAAAACATGGATTCTTTCTTGACACATCCTTGACACTATCATCACATCTTGTACCTTTCCCTTGACCTGTGAAAAACATTTCAAAAACATGGGATGAGCATAAAAATCTCAGTAAGGGTTATAAAAAATATGGAAAGGAAACATGAGTTCATATATACATAAGAATGAAATCATACTCTACCAATTAAACATAGGAAATTTAACATACCTCATCAAACCATGAATAAATCATAGAAATCATAATACATAAATGGTAACTTGAGGCATTCATAACATTCTTACATAGGGAGTAACCATCTAGGTTACGTTTGGAATACCCATCACAGTATATTCCCTAAATCTCTTCGGAGAAACCTTAACGTTTCACTCATTCGCGTTACCCAATGCATTGGATAGCTATATCGGGCTCACCCGTCCTTAGTTTATCACAGAACCACCCATATTCATAACAATGCCCAAGAACCATAACATAATCTTATCACATAAAACATGCATAAAGGAAACATAACACTTCCACTTTTTAATAATAATATATCAATACAACACATTGATATAAATACATTATTAAAAACATTTTCAATACCAAAATAAAAGAAAAGTAAAACATGGTATTTATTTTTCTTTTAAAAAATAAGGTATGGCTTGTAGAGGAAGCCGAAACTCAAATAATGGTCATGGTGGCGGAGAAGTCGTTGTCGCCGTATACGTACGACAAAAACATTCCCTTTTGTCGTTTAGTAAAACGCTTCGTATAAAATGATTCAATTTGGATAAACATAAAAGTCAATGGGGTTTATACACCGTATAAAAGAAGGTTGTGTATAAAATAGAATATGCCTCAATGAAAGGAGATTGAGACGAAGTCCCTTACAAAGATGGTATCCTTGGTTTAAGGATAACTCAATTACATAATTATGTGTGACAAACGAATACACCAAATATAAGTGGATATTAAGTGTAAAATAATCAAAGGTCATTCACAGATATTCAAAGGATGACATATTCAATAACTACATGTTGAACCCAAAGAAATAGAAATTGGGTTAAGAAGTTCCCTTGACAGCCTAACGACGTCACATAAAAATGAGTTGATGAGAGATAAAAAAAGGGTATCTCATCACCTGGAAATAAACTTTACATCAATAAGTATATATGAGAACATATCCCAACATAACATTATGTATATTAAAAGAGCCAACAAAATAAGTCTTTTAAAAAGAGGAGGGTGAAAGGTTCCCTTACCGACATGGGTATCATTCGAAACATACACCCCGTGAAAGAAGAAAAATACAACATTGATGTAAATAAACACAAATGAAAGTATATTACACAATGATTAAAAATAATGGACAGTACATACACCACTGAAAGGACATTGTGGCAAATGTAGCATAAATCTCACGGGAATAAAAGTGAGATGAAAAATCACTTACGAAAACTCGGCAGCCTAACGGCGCCACAAAAATGGATTGATGATATCAAATAGGTTCTATCATCATATTAACATAAAGTTTACAAAAAGTGGAATATAAAAGAACATCCCCCAACATAACAAAGAGGAGATTAAAAGAAGTGACATAAAGGAGAGTACTTAAAAAGAAAGAGAGAGGTTAAATCTCTTACGAAAATTCGGCAACCTAACGACGCCACTCAAAACATCCAAAATGGATTGATGAGAGATAATAGGGGCTCTCATCACATGAACATAAAAATTACAGTAATAGTAATATAAAATTACATCCCAATAACAAGAAAGATGAGCTTTAAAAGTAATGACATAGAAGAGTGTACTTAAAAAGAAAGAGTGGAGTAGGATCCCTTACCTCAAGTCCAACTTGTCTTGTTCCTTTCTTTAACGTCCTGAATAAAAAACTTAAGTTAATTTTCACTTTATTAAGAAACTTTTTCTAGTTAATTATTCCTTTTAGATCACTTATTTCCATGTTATAAACATTATGTAATCATTTATGTTAATAATGATTGTTTTGTCGATATTTGGTTCTTAAGTTGAAAGTGGACTTCTTGCAATTACATGTTGTTCATGTGGTCAAATGTTCATTATATCCAGAATTATATTCATTATTTGGATATCATATATATCATATATCCAGAACATACATATATTTATAATATTACATAATCATTTAGAGGTAAGAAATGAAATTCACCGTTCATGGAGACGGTAAGCCGTACGTATGCATGAACGCTACTTTCATTTCTATTTCATATTTTTATGGAATGGAATAATAATGATATATAGGTATATTATAATTTCAGTATAAAATCATATATAATAACTTTAAATCCATCCTTTATACGTCCCACATATGGCATTAATGAATCGCATCACTTTGAGGGGGCGGTAGTCCACACTTCCTTAAATGAAGATATCGCGTTTACCCATAATGGATACCATAAAGATATTCCATAAATGAAAAATACATAAGCATAAGTAACACATAAACATATTAGATATCATATATAAATATAGTGTCATCTTAATGACCACCTTTGAAGGTGTTAGAAGATTTTTGAACAATCATCGTTTTGGGAGGCAGAAATTCGCCATCCACAGAAACAGTATGTTCTTTAAACATTATATGTAGGTGTGTGAAAGTGTAGCTCTAATCCATATGATAAAAACGTCCTAGTATATTTAAGATACTGGATTTGTTACAAAAGAAATGAATAAAAAGAGTTTAGGGTGTTGGAGAAGCAAAATAAAACAAAAGGGCCTAAGTGAAGACATTACCTTAAAATCGGGTAACTACATTTGGTTTGAGCTCAAAGGCTTCCTTGGGAAGACTTCTGCCCAAAGTGAGGAATCAAAGAGTAATACAGGGAAGTGTAGAGATAAAATGGTCAGAGGTTGGCCGAGCCAAAGGCTTTTGGAGTGTGGGTAAGGAGGTAGAGGTGGGGGCCTTTTATAAGAGGAGAGGAGGGGCACTCTTGGAAGGTAAAGAAAAGTCACATTATTCTAAAATGGTATTCGGAATTAAGAGGTCCCACATTGATGTGTTTCAAGGATAAGGTGATAAGGGTTCTAAATCCACTCATCCAATAGGTTTTGGACATGTGTAGGTCTTATATATTACATTATCTTTTCATTTTATTTAAATATTTAAATAATGAGGTCATCACTGCATCATGATGATGTCAAAATAATTTAATTTATTTAATGTATAAAAATTATAATAAAAACTATGATATAGGAAATCTTTTTATCTTTACAATGAATATTTATAGTCAAAAATCTGATTTGTATAACCCCATGTAAAAATTGTTTTAGTAAAACATCTCATGTTTGTCTCATTTTTACTTTAACTTTAAATAAAAAGATATTAATGTCATTTTCCAACCAAAGTGGATTCATGGGGTCCCCAAGTTGACCCATGGGTTGTCTTGGTCGGCCATGACACATAAAATGAGGTTAGTACATGTGTCAAGTTCATTCCATATTATTAAAACATTATTTTTACCTTAAACTACACTAATAACTTCTAATCGTGATTAAAAACTTAATAAGACACAATTCACCAAAAAATTATTTTTATCCCACTGAACCACATTTTACTTCTTAATGACAACCATGTATGTCGGATTTTTGAAATTCAAAACACAAAGATGAAAAAATTTCATTTTAACGGAAAAATCAGTTTTTATAAGTACCACTTAGTGGTTTCATTATTCATCAAAAATTGATGTTTTTCAGAAAAATACCAAAAATTCACCCTAATCTATATTTGATATTCCGAATTCAAAAATGAAGTCTATTTTACAAAATTGAAAACATATAAGTCACATTAATTAATTTAATAATTAATTCCCGCTATCAGAGCAAATAGCGTGTTTTTATGAAACAATAAGTATCAAAAGATTGACACTAGTTTACGTCTGATTTCAAAGTGAAATTAATTCCAACGACCACTATTGGATTTAATTGTAAAAATATATTCTAATTTCACTTTAAAACCAATTCAAAAGATAATCTAATCATATTAATAAATTAGATTAAAAAGAGGTTTTGAATTAAAATACAACATTTTACACTATTTATAAAAAAGAACTTTATCAGAAAGATACCAAAAATTTACACAAAGTAAATTTTGATGTCCCAATTCTTATGAAGAGATTTATTTGGTCCAAAAGGATGTATAAGAGTGAACAAAACTATATTTAATGACGGTTCTCCATCAAAAGGCGATAAGTGAACCTTTAGTGAAAACTAGGGCATATACGCCTAAAATTGAATTTTTTCCATATTTTATGCCTTTATCTTTTATTAGATAAATGTAAAAACATTTAAAAAAATATATAATAATATTTTAGTTATTTCTATCCATTTCCGCCAATATAACGACTACATATTAACTACCATTTAAAATAATATTATTTTATTATTAGAGTGCAATGTATGATTCCCAAGAAACTCGTTGTTGCGTGTTAGGTACGCCATCAAGCATAGCGTCCCCTTTAAAGTCATATTAATATTTTATTCACAAATATGGATAAATATGAAAATTTCATATTCTTTATTTACCTGGGGAGTAACATCCTTCTCCCCTTTTGGGAATTGCGTCCTCGCAATTTTTAAAAATGAGCTTGGAAACATCCTTGAAAGTCCCACATCGGAATAAGAGTCGGTAAAACAATCACTTTAAAACAAAGAAAGATAAGTACAAAGGTCACCCGAGTTAACCCATACTAGGATTCCATGTAGAAAATTGAAGACATGGAGGAGAAAACATAGGGTCAGGTTCTGATGGAGAGTGATAGAAAACATGTTTAGGAGAAAGTTAACAATAAGAAAATCACAAACTTGTGATGGGTTAAACGATGTTGGGTTCCCCAGTAGGAAAATTTAATAGACAACATTTTTGTTTTAAGTTACTTTTTATTGAGGAATTTATTTTTGATCTTAACTAAAACATAAGGAAACATACTTACTTATCATGTTGACTTTCAACTTTTACAATATTTCTTACACAGACTCATACTTTCTCCAAAAGATGAGTATTTAGGAAGACTTGTTTGCATTAAGAGTACTATAAACAACTTCTATAGGAGCACCTAATCCACAAAAAAATAACTATACATTTCCCATGTCTTCAAACCTTAACCAAAAATAAAACCAAAAAGGTTACTACAAGATCAGATAATCCAGAAAAGGATAACCCTTTATAAAAAGAAAATCTATTCTTAATCTCAACATTTGTCCAACAAAACCCAAAGTTCAACAAGGACCATTCGATAACCAATTTTTCCATAAAATTATTCAAAGTAAACCAATCTAAGATTAAAACCCAAATAATTTAAGGATTTAGTCACATAGTCATCCATGTTAAATCGTAACATTTATCTCCAAACAACATCAGTTGCTCCTAAAGTCTCGTATTGAAAAGTAATTAACCTAATCACATATCCTCCATGATAGGTTAATCATTTTCATAAATAACCCAAAATCAACTTACAATTAATTCATAAAATCATATAACTAAAATGAATCAGTCAAACTAACCTGGGAATTCACGTAGTCCAGTGGTAGGTGATAAATACCAGTTGCACTTTGGTTGTGGGTTCGATTCCCACAGCTTTGTCCGACGTGACGGGTTGTCACACGGTCTGCATGTTGTCCTTTTTCAAAAACTATATAATTCTTAAACCATTCCCCAAAAGAGATAAAATCATCAAAAATGATCATATAATATTTTAACCTCAAGTTTATCTCATGCCCTTCATTTCCCAGCATATCATATAATAACCCATAAATACCTCAAAAGTAAGGATCCTATAAACTCTAATGGTTACCTTTATAATTATTACATGAACTTCCACATCGATTGGTCATATCGTACATGATGCATTATAGAACATACCAAGGTTAAAGTGGTTGATCATGACTCTTTGATATTTGGTTTAGAACAACCACGAGATTCCTCATTGAATCCTCCATTTTATCTAGTATCTTAATCAGAGAACCACAACAGTTTCCTTCAAACCTGTTGTCTCTTTGGTGCCTGCTAGATCCATCTATTCTCTAAAAACAGAAATGTCAGTGTGAGTATATCAACAAAACCATCATGTACTAATGAGGGATATAACCACTAAGATATACTTACTCGTTCACTTTCTCTAAAACTAGGACTCTTTCTGAAATCATATCCATTATGGTATTGTCACTTATGCTTAGAAAATACCCTAACCTATAAAGTTATCTAAACCGACCTTTGATACCAACTATAAGGCCCCAGCCTTAATCCTTACTTAATCTTGAGTTATTATAAGATTACACATTGAGGATCTTTTCAGGTTTAGGGTTTTAGAGAATTAGATCATGAAACTTGCATTACATTCCACATTTAAACAAAGTGGTAACATAAAAGACAGTATTCATTCTTCCCATCAACGGAACATATTGAAAATAAAACATGGATTCTTTCTTGACACATCCTTGACACTATCATCACATCTTGTACCTTTCCCTTGATCTGTGAAAAACATTTCAAAAACTTGGGATGAGCATAAAAAGCTCAGTAAGGGTTATAAAAAATATGTAAAGGAAACATGAGTTTATATATACATAAGAATGAAATCATACTCTACCCATAAAACATAGGCACTTTAACATACCTCATCAAACCATGAATAAATCATAGAAATCATAAGACATAAATGGTAATTTGAGGCATTCATAACATTCTTACGTAGGGAGTAACCCTCTAGGTTAGGTTTGGAATACCCATCATAGTATATTCTCTAAATCTCTTTAGAGAAACCTTAACGTTTCACTACTTCGTGTTACCCAATGCATTGGAGAGCTATATCGGGCTCACCCTCCCTTAGTTTATCACGGAACCACCCGTCTTCATAACAATGCCCATGAACCATAACATAATCTTATCACATAATGCATGCATAAAGAAAACATAACATTTCAACCTTTCAATAACAAGATATCAATACAACATATTGATATAAATACATTATGAAAACCATTTTCAATACCAAAATAAAAGAAAAGTAAAACATGGTATTTATTTTTTAAAAAAAGAAGGTATGGCTTGTAGAGGAATCCGAAACTCAAATAATGGTCACAGCGGCGGAGAAGTCGTTATCGCCGCATACGTACGACAAAAACATTCCATTTTGTCATTTAGTAAAACGCTTCATATAAAAATATTCCTTTTGGATAAACGTAAAAGTCAATGGGGTTTATACTCCGTATAAAAGAAGGTTGCGTATAAAAGAGAATATGCCTCAATGAAAGGAGATTGAGACGAAGTCCCTTACAAAGACCGTATCCTTGGTTTAAGGATAACTCAATTAAATAATTATGTGTGACAAACAAAAACACCAAATATATGTGGATATTAAGTGTAAAATAATCAAAGGTCATTCACACATATTCAAAGGATGACATATTCAATAACTACATGTTGAACCCAACGAAATAGAAATTGGGTTAAGAAGTTCCCTTGACAGCCTAACGGAGTCACATCAAAATGAGTTGATGAGAGATAAAAAAGGGTATCTCATCACCTGGACATAAACTTTACATCAATAAGGATATATGAGAACATATCCCAACATAAAAATATGTAAATTAAAAGACCCAACAAAAGAAGTCTTTTAAAAAGAGGAGGGTGAAAGGTTCCCTTACCGACATGGGTATCTTTCGAAACATACACCACGTGAATGAAGGACAATACACCATTGATGTAAATACTAATAAATGAAAGTATATTACACAATGAGTAAAAATAATGGACAGTACATACACCACTCAAAGGAAATTGTTTCAAATGTAGCATAAATCTCACGTGAATAAAAGTGAGATGAAAAATCGCTTATGAAAAATCGACAGCCTAACGGCGCCACAAAAATGGATTGATGAGATAAAATAGGGTATCTCATCATATTAAAATAAAGTTTAAAGAAAGAGGAATATAAAAGAAAATCCCCCAACATAACAAAGAGAAGCTTAAAAGAAGTGACATAAATGAGAGTACTTAAAAAGAAATAGAGAGGTAAAATCTCTTACGAAAATTCGGCAGGCTAACGGCGCCACTCAAAACTTCCAAAATGGATTGATGAGAGAAAATAGGGGCTATCATCACATAAACATAAAAACTACAGTAATATTAATATAAAAGAACATCCCAATAACAGGAATGATGAGCTTTAAAAGGAATGACATAAAAGAGTGTACTTAAAAACAAAGAGTGGAGTAGGATCCCTTACCTCAAGTCCAACTTGTCTTGTTCGTTTCTTTAACATCCTGAATAGTAAACTTGAGATAATTTCCACTTTATTAAGAACCTTTTTCAAGTTCATTATTCCTTTTAGATCACTTATTTCAATGTTATAAACATTATGTAATCATTTAAGTTAATAATGTTTGTTTTGTCGATATTTGGTTCTTAAGTCGAAAGTGGACTTCTTACACTTACATGTTGTTCATGTGGTCAAATGTTCGTTATATCCAGAATTATATTCATGATTTGGATATCATATATATCATATATCCATAACATACACATATTTATAATATTACAAAATCATATAGAGGTGAGAAATGAAATGCACTGTTCATGGAGACGGTAAGCTGTACGTACGCATGAACGCTACTTTCATTTCTATTTCATATTTTTATGTGATGGAATAATAATGATATATAGGTATATTATAATTCCAGTATAACCTCATATATAATAACATTAAATCCATCCTTTATACGTCCCACATATGGCATTAACGAATCACATCACTTTGAGGGGGCGGTAGTCCGCACTTCCTTAAATAAAGATATCGCGTTTACCCATAATGGAAACCATAAAGGTATGCCATAAATGAAAAATACAGAAGATTAAGTAAAACATAAACATATTAGATATCATATATAAATATATTTTCATCTTAATGGCCACCTTTTAAGGTGTTAGAAGAATGTTGAACAATCATCGTTTCAGGAGGCAGAAATTCGCCATCCACGGAAACAGTATGTTCTTTAACCATTAGATGTAGGTGTGTGAAAGTTTAGCTCGAATACTTCTTATAAAAAGAATACTAGTATATTGAAGATACTGTATTTGTTACAAAAGAAATGAATAAAAAGAGTTTATGGGGTTGGAGAAACAAAATAAAACAAAAGGACTCAAGTGAAGACATTACCTTAAAATCGGGTAACTCCCTTTGGTTTGAGCTCAACGGCTTCCTTGGGAAGAATTCTGCCCAAAGTGAGGCTTCAAGGAGTAATAGAGGTAAGTTGAGAGACAAAATGGGCAGATTTGGGCCGATCCAAAGGCTTTGGGAGTGTGGGTAAGGAGGTAGAGGTGGGGGCCTTTTATAAGAGGAGAGGAGGGGCACTCTTGGAAGGTAAAGAAAAGTAACATTATTTTAAAATGGTATTTTGATTTAAGAGGTCCCAAATTGATTTGTTTCAAGGGTAAGGTGGTAAGGGTTCTAAATCCACTCATCCAATAGGTTTTGTACATGTTTAGGTCTTAGATATTACATTATCTTTCCATTTTATTTAAATCGTTAAATAATGAGGTCATCGCTGCATCATCATGATGTCATAAATAATTTACTTTATTTAATATCTAAAAATTATAAAAAAAATACTATGATATAGGAAATCGTTTTATATTTCCAATTAATATTTATAGGCAAAAATATTATTTGTATAACCATATGTAAAAATTGTTTTAGTAAAACATTTCATGGTTGTCTCATTTTTACTTTAACTTTAAATAAAAAGATATTAATGACATTTTCCAACCAAAGTGGCTTTATGGGGTCCCTAAGTTGACCCATGGATTTTCTTGGTCGGCCATGACACATACAATGAGGTTAGGATATGTGTAAAGTTCATTTCATATTACTAAAACATTATTTTTACCTTAAACAACACTAATTGCCTCTAATCGCGATTAACCACTTAATAAGTTACTATTCACCAAAAATTTATTTTTATCCCATTGAACCACATTTTACATCTTAATGACAACCATGTATGTCAGATTTTTGAAATTCAAAACACAAAGATGGAAAAATTTCATTTAAACGGAAAAATCAGTTTTTATAAGTACCACTTAGTGTTTTCACTATTCATCAAAAATTGAAGTTTTCCAGAAAAATCCCAAAAAATCACCCTAAGATATATTTGATATTCCGAATTCAAAAATGAATTATATTTTACAAAATTAAAAACATATAAGCCACATTAATTAATTTAATAATTAATTCCCGCTGTCAGAGCAAATAGCGTGTTTTTATGAAACAATAAGTATCAAAAGATTGACACTAGTTTAAGTCTGATTTCAAAGTGAAATTAATTCCAACAACCACTATTGGATTTAATGGTAAAAATATATTCTAATTTCACTTTAAAACCAATTCAAAAGATAATCTAATCATATAAATAAATTAGATTAAAAAGAGGTTTTGAATTAAAATACATCATTTTACACTATTCATTAAAAAAAGAACTTTATCAGAAAGATACCAAAAATTTACACAAAGTAAATTTTGCTGTCCCAATTCTTAAGAAGAGATTTATTTGGTCCAAAAGGATGTATAATAGTGAACAAAACTATATTTAATGACAGTTCTCCATCAAAAGGTGATAAGTGAACCTTTAGTGAAAACTAGGGCATATACGCCTAAAATTGAATTCTTTCCGTATTTTATGCCTTTATCTTTTATTGGATAAACGTAAAAACATTTAGAAACATATATAATCATATATTAGTTATTTCTATCCATTCCCACCAATACAATGGCGACATGTTAACTACCATTTAAAATAATATTATTTTATTATTAGAGTGCAACGTAAGATTCCCAAGAAACTCGTTGTTGCGTGTTGGGTACGCCATCGAGCATAGCATACACTTTAAATAAATATTAATATTTTATTCACCAATATGGATAAATATGAAAATGTCATATTCTTTATTTACCTGGGGTGTTACACTTGTTGACCATTCTATGTGATAAAATTTATATTAATTTCTATCACTACTATGATTAGAATTTTAGAAAATCAATTTCATATCTAGAATAACCATAATTTATAACATTTAATAAGTTCAACATTGTTTTTTACAGATAATATTATTGATATTAACTAAAAATAATTAAAACACTGAAGGTGAAATTAAGCATAACAAGGGACTAAAAATTGGTCTCAAGGGAAAAAATAACATAGCCACTTTTCAAATTCAAATTTTTTAGACTTTATCTTTCCATTCTCATTCAATTATTTATTTGACTAGGTTTTGGAAGAAATTATTTAATTAAAAATGAGGGTACATCGAACGTGTTTTCATAAATTTTAAGTGTGTCCTTTCTCTCCCCTATAAAGTCCCCCACCTCAAAATCTTCTTCACACCTATAAAAACACAAAGTCGTGAACAATTCCTACAAGATATAGTTATTAATTTCTATACATTATTCCTTAAATCCTCCCTTATGGAATAAATTCTTCAAAGTAATCCCTTTTGATCCATCCAAAAGAAGTTACCCAATGAAGTCGTACCACGACCACAAAAAATCCTTTTTTCTAATTTTCTATATGTAATAACTAAAATATTATTTATAAATAATTTTATAACAACCCAACTATATTAAATATACTAGTATTATTTATTCTAAGGGTTTTTACTACTCTTACAATAAAATCCATTTAATGGGTAACCAACTTTCTTTTTATGTGTACGGGGAACTCCACCACACAGAACATTGGATGTTAATTTTTTACATTGTTTCCTCTCATGGTAGACGTTAGGATAAAAATTATATTTATAAATCTAATATATTATATTTATTTTGACCATAATCTTCTGTATTCATTTTAAAAAACATGCCTTTTATACTTTCGATTAGATGGAAGTACGATAAGTTCGTTTGAGGAAGTGTGAACTACCACGCCCTCAATGTGATGTGACTCATTCACGCACTACATGGAATGTTTTAAGATATGATTAGTGAGATTATAAGATATATATAATATAATAAATATTTATTAATAATTATATATATACATATATATATACTTACATTCCAATTTATTTCTTTTTTCAACACAATAATAAAATCAAAAATGGTGTACATGAGTACATATGGCTTATCATTTCCACAATTGGTGTATTCCATATCATTCATATAAATTCTATAGATTATTATAATAATTATATAATATATATATATATATATATATATATATATATTATATTACATCATGTTATAAATTATATAAATCATTATATAAGTATAATGTCCAAATAAATAAAAAATTAAGACACATGTGATTAAAAAAACAAATATTACCCCAAGTGAATCTTTAACATAGTATTGTTACCAAGAACGTTATATAAGGTCATAATAAAACCATATATGGTATTATAAATAAATATATTATTCTTTGTAATGTTTAAAAATTATATTTATTATAAATTAATATTGTCGGAGTATATAGATAGTCACGAAACATGCTAAGGGAAATTTCATCTCACTTTTATTTATAGGAGATACATGCATTCTTTACCACTAAATTATTATTTTTTGTTCATGTACATACTAATTTATGTACTATAGGTATATTTTAATTAAATTTATTTATTATTTAGATATCCATGTTTGTAACAATTTTTTATGGTGTATATGTTTCTAATTCTACCAAATAGGTATGATAATTTTGTCTCAATTTTCCTTCTTTGAGACTCGTGTTTTGATATGAACCTAAATTCCATTTTGAGTTCTGTATACTTAAATTTTATATAAAATATCATGAATATCCATATTTTCATGACATTATATGATTCATTTAATTTCATATTCTTACATGGATATTGTGATACCATGTTACCACTGAGTACAATTTTCATGAAATAATCACATAAGCTTTCATGATTTATAATAATTTATCTTCCATTAAAGAAATACTGTGATCTATATCTAAAGAACTCTCATGAGTTAAACTAAAAAATGTTTATTAATATTATATCAGTGTATTAGTACCATTTCTTCACACATTGTTACTTTAGATAATTGAGAATTCATTTTAAATTATAATCTAACTATATTTGACTATTCGGTCGGAAAAATATTTCATTTCAATGTATTATGCATTAAAAATATTTTTTGATAACTGATTTCAAATGACCATTGACGTATTTTATGGAAATATGAATTCCAAAATTTTTTATGGTATTCAAGTATTCCATTATTATTTTAGAAATATATTTTCAATGAAAAAGGGTATTGAAAATGTTTACTATTTTAAAAATAAATTTTCAACGAAAAACAGTAGTATCCTTAAGAAATACTTTTAAAATATCATTAAATACTATTTATAATCAAATATGACGTACTTTGGTATCATTAATGGTTTTATGGGTAATTTTTTAAATGTTTCTTTTACTATTATTTCAATGAATGGTTTATGTTTTTATAGCATGATGTTCAAGAAACTAGTTTCTCTTTTAGGGGTTATTTTATTTTGATATGCACTAAATTTTTTGGGTTATTTTTTTGATGAAAAGATAATCATACCAGTACCTATTTCCACAGGTAATGATTCATTTATATGTTTTTTATAACCATTCCATTTTATGGTCCAGATATGATTTTTTATGATTTTGTGGCATATGTATAAAATGATATCATTATGAGATTGGTGGGATATCTCTCTCCCTAATACACTAGGTAAAGATTTATATCTAATGAGATAGAAATATACGGAATGAGATATGAACTCAGTTCAGTATTATAGTATTGGAATGAGAAATTATCATGGATTAGTAATACAGGGCTTCAACGATTAGTGAAGCTGGTCCAGTAAAACTAGGCTGGAACGGGGTGTGAACCAGGTTCATTAAAGGGCTTTGTCCACAATGGTAGCCTTGGGATTGATTCCTCGACTAATGTGGAAACCATTGTATTTGTGTATGTGTCTTCCACAATTCAATGATTTATTACTATGTTATGATTTTATGGATTATGTTTTTATTACCATATGATTGATATCTTATGAACTACCATGATTTTTTCCTGATTTTTATATATATTCATTGATATTCATTTTATTATCTTTTATTTTCATTATCACATTCTCATAGCCCTATTCTCATTTCTATGATTACATTTCTCACTTGTTTACCCTTAATGAGCATCTCTTCTCACTGATTTAAATAATTCCTTAGTATATAATGATATATATATTTTTTGATGTGTCTAATAATGGTTCTATTCCAGAAGAACCTAGTTAGAGATAATTTTGCTAACATGTTTACTAGTGTTAATGTTTCCATGTGTCCGAAGGCACTAGATCAGTATAGTAATTGGTAGTAAATTCTTAATTATTTTTTGTATTCTAAAAATATTTTAAAATGTTAATTTATGAAAAGAGAGGTTTTCTATAGTTGGTATCGGAGAAAAATTTTAGTTATCATTGGAAGCTATGAAGAGGAAACCTTACTGAGAACACGATATACATGTCTATTTATTAGTATGAGGATAAATTAATGTATAGGAATGTTTTATGGAATTTTGATAAATGATATAATGAGTGATTTCTTATAAATAAATCCATACATGGATACTGAAAGTGTTTTTTTTCAATAATAGATCTAAATAGAGGTAGAAACATTGATGGGATGTCTTAGTCCTTACTTGGGGTAATCCAGTATATGACAAAACACCTTGCTGCACTACTATATTGACACTCCTAAAGGTTATTCTTTGCGAATTCACAAACACATCATGAACCATTATGTCATATTTAAATATATGTTGGATATAAATAACATAGTATAGACATATGGTGTCAAGGATTAAGTAATCTGTCATAAATTACACATCCTATAAGTGATTTTTAATTATTATTTTCTTACTCAATATGATAGCCATTTCTTACACTATGATTTCTATTTTTATAAATTGTTGTAACCCAAAGAAACTGAGATAATGGTGATTGAGATGGACAATATAATGATTTTCCTCCTATGAAATAGAATTATATCTTATCCAGAATAAAAAACCTCATTGCTATGGTCACACAAAATTCTCAAGATATGAATCAAGGTGGACTTCCAAATGATAGAAAATGGTACAATATCATGTTAAGTCATTCATGAAGTAACACCCAACTTCTATCAGAGGGTATTCTAATCAACTAGTCTATGAGTAATGCATAAAAACTATTAAAAATATATTATTCATTATCCCGTGCTTGGATCATGGGATAGTTATTCTAGAGGTATTTTTGTTAGAAGGTGAAGAAGGCGAGTGGTGGATGCTATAAAAGAATTAGAGGAAGCTTGTTAAAATTGAATCCATCGATTGGGATGATTTCACGAAAATATTTTTCAATTATTAAATTATTTGGATTATTCTAATCTTGTTGGTGAAAGGGTAAAGTGTGATTATTAATTGGTATGAGGAATTGTTTGATACCTATGGGGATTATTTCACAAGACTTGTGAGGTATGCATCATTAAAATTCATCCAAATATATATAAATGATGATAGGATATTCAGTGGCTTAAACCCATGTCTCATAATGTAATTTGTCAAAACAGACATTAGTATCTAAGAAGAAATTGTGAATTGTTCCATAATAGTTGAATTTTATGTTGGAGTCTCATATTATAATCATGGTTTTGACATGAACAAGATAATCGTGATCAAATGAAACGATAAATTCGATGGAGAAAAGAAGATGATTTTTCCATTATGCACTAAATATGGGAGGAAGCATGGAGGAATTTGTATTAATGAGTTTATTAAGCGTTTTATGTTTATAATGGAATGTCACCAGGAAATTCATTATAAAAATGATTGGAAGTGGTAAGCTCAAAATGTTAATGGAGAGAAATATGCACAGAGTGAACCTCCAATGATCTAGTGATACAACTGTATGGAGAGTTGATAATATTATAACCACTCTATGAACCGAAGGGATACTAATGACGAATGATGGAAATAAACAATAATGCTGAGAGACATGGGGGAATATTATAGATTATTTATTTTGGACAAGGGGTGTGATAACGATAAGGTGAATGTTATACTATCCATCCACTCGAGAACATATTGTTTCATATTTTATAATGGATCTAACCACTATTTCATATTAATATAATTAGATAAGGGTTGCTGGATTCAACTAAAAAAATTATATGTGGAATTATCAGTGAAAACCCCTAATTTTATTATGATTTCATCCCATGTGTAAGATTCATCTCATTCATAAATTTGTGGGAATGTGCTTCTAGTAAATCATTTCACTCTTTTTTTGGTTAAATTTTATGTCATCTTTTTCATGGATTATATTTCTATACAAAACTACCACATCAATTTTTGAGGAAGCGATGTTATGATTGATATTTCATACCCTCCAATGATAATCCATCAATGTGACGATAAAAATGAACATCATATGAATATTATATCCAGTGTATTGTATTTAATTACCTATAAAAACGTTTGTTATCTCATCTGGTTGTAGAGAAAATAGTTATAGTTTTTATTCTTGTTGTTCATGAATTTTGGGATGTATTTATGAAAGAGTTTTATAGAATTTCACCAAAAGGTGAAATAGAGTTCTCGAGAGAACTCAAACATAGTTCCACACAAATTTCAAAGGCAATTTATAGAATGCTGCCAATTAATTTGCTGTAATTTATGATGAAACTCCAAGATAATATTCTTAATGTATTCATTCAGCCAATTGTTTCACCTTTAGGGGAACCCATTCTTTTTTTTAAAAATAAATATGTATAAATGTGACCCTACATTTATTATCGAGAGTTGTACTGTCATGAACCGAATATATTCTCCATTGAAACAGAAATATGAACTAGCATGTGCAATATTTCTAAGGGAATTACCAATCCCAATGGGCTGGAATAGGTTCCCCGATATCATAAAAAATATTTTAGAAATAGTTTACATGACTTAAGAAACATTAAGAAACTAATAACAAAGAACAAACACATTTAGAAAATGATTTCCAAACAAGATTTAACTAAATTTTAGAACTGAATACAAGTTAATTAACATGACATAAGACGTAAAAAAATAAAAAAGTATCATAAAAACATCGCAATGAATACCACACAAGAAGGAGTCATCACACACATGTTGTCTCCACAATACAACACCACTAGAGAAACTAACAACCAGAACCACCATCTCAAAAGGCCTTTCCAAAATAATTATAAAACATAATCAAGTATAATGTCATATAAAGGATTAAGTAGGGGGTTTACCAAATCCCAATAAGATACCACCCTAACAGATACCATGCGATATACATTATAAGATAAAAATATTTCCAATTTTTATAATAAGAAATGGTAGCAATGTTTTTTAATCCATGAATCCATTAAGTGAAAATAGTTTTCAAAGGGGGGATACTTTAAAGAATGCATACAATTAAATAAAAAATGTATGATACTGACTTTTTCCATCCAATCACACCATAATACAATGATAAAAGACAAATAGTCAATGAGTAGTAAACAAGGTAATAACCCTATACACTAGTTAGTTGTGACCCCCCAAGTACCTCATATCTCGGTGTTAAAGTAACAATATAAATATTTTTTCTCATGCATGGTCCACTAGAAGGGAACATACCCATAAACTAGTGGTACCCAATAATCACCATTATATATATTTTAGTGATGTTAGTGTCTATGATTCTCTGTGAGATAGTGATAAAACTACTCCAGATCAATAGTGTACTAGTACACATCTGGTGACCTAGATACCCAGTTTACCTCATGGTGATCAAATAATTTTACACATTCCATAGATTCTATTTAGACGTTAAAAAACCAGTTCTATGAATACATACATCAAACTCTATCTAAACATGCTTCTCACCCTATGTTTAATTCAATAAACCAATTATAATTACCATAAAACAATTTCATGAAGTACAACCATGCTTTGCACATAAAATCCATCTACAACCCCTCTTTGAAAAGTAAATGCATGAAATACTCACACCAATCTATGATAATAATCCCTAAAATAAGTTAGTAAAATCATTTCATGAAAAAACACAATTTATAGAACATGGAACACACATAAAAACACTCATTTATTCACAAATATTCCACTTTAAATTCAAACACATATCCAATGCTACCAAAAAAAGTGTTTTCCCTAAAAAAATTGAATATCAATATGAAAAAAATATAAATCAAGAAATTAGATATCATTAAAGGATTCTTACACATGGAATCACCTACCAAGAGTGTTAAAACCCTCAAATCCATGGGGAAAAAATCAACTGCACCATCTATACACCCCATGGGAGTGAAAACGAATCTAAAACCACAATATTGGACTAAAGAACTAAAAAAACAACATATTCAAATACTTAGTTATTTTATACTTTTAACTTCAAGAAGAATGGGAGAAACCCAATAGAAATTGAAGGGACTCAAATACATGATAAAAATTCAAAGAATCACCTAATATACACCAATAGATGAATCTCCAAGAAGACAAAATTAAATGAGAGGATCGAATAACGACAAAGTGGTTGAGTGGGGACATAAATGGGGAAAATAGTAAAAATTGAATTATTTATGGATGAATCTAATTCTGTTTCCAAATCTGGACGATTTTAGAAATATTGAAAAACTTCTCCCTATTCTACAATGAAGATGATCATTAAAGAGGTAAAATGTAAAATAGGGGATTTTATATGGTTTTTGGGGTTAGGTGAGATGTGAAATGACTGAAAATTTTCACAAATTAATGATTTTTAAATAAAATAAATTGTTTCCAAAACTCTAGAAATTTTCTCATGTGTTGCCTGAATACCTGAACACATCACCTAAATCTACTATGATTATGAGTTTCTATGGGGACCCAAGGGATATGGTTGTTTTAATAGGTTTGGGGTGGCCATGTTAAAAGTATAATGGGTTATTTTTTTTAAAAGAATGTGTAATTAAAGAAACACTTATTTTTTAAAATAGGTAAATGGACTCACAGTTTGGCCCAAATCGTGATGAAACCACAATTTCTATAAATTTACCTGGTAAACCCTTGAAAAAAAGAATTAATAGAAAATAAATGAAAAGTACATTCAAAATAAGTCCATAATGTGACATTAATATGATTAAAATCAACAACAAATATCCTCTTCCCTCCATTGATTACATGTTGTATCAACTATGTGAAGCTCAACAATTCCCCAGATTGACCTTCATTTTTGATATCATCAATTGTGGGTCATGACAGAGGATATACACAAGATGAATTTCTATAAAATGTATATACTCTTTTATATTTTTTGATTCATTTCCATCTTACAAATTCCTAGGCTATCGTCATGGATTTAACTAAGAGATTATTTAGAGTTTACGTAAACCAATTTTTTGTAGTATTTTTAGATGATATTATTATATATTAAAAAATAAAGGAAGAGAAATAATATTAGTTGAGAATTATATTAAATACCCTAAAAATGTATAAAATATTTGAAAAATTTACAATGATTTAATTTTTTATGAATGAGGGTTCATATTTGGGTCACATAATATCAAGAGATTGTATAATTGTAGATCAATGAATGTAAAAGGCCATTAAATGTTTTCCTAGAACAAATTTGGTGACTGAGTTCTCTATATTTCTTGTTTTAGTTGTATACTTTGTTGGATTTTGGAGATTTTATCATGAATATATATTATTTTGACCATGTTAACTCATAATGGTGTTAAGTTCCACTAAACCGATGAATGTGAAGAAAATTTCAAGGAACTAAAGAGAAGGTTACTTAGCGTATCTATAATTACATTACCATATAGTAGATAAGCGATTGTAATCATTAGAGTTGAATAAAATAATGGATTAGTGAGTTTTCTTATCAATAATAACATGTTTATTTATTATTCCTTATGATATTTGAATATTCATAAATAAAATTACCCAACACATGATTTGGTGGTAGCAGTGGTAATTTTTGAATTAATTATATGGAGGAATTATTATTATTATGAAACGTGTGATATCTATACTGATCATAAATATATAAAATATTTAATCACTCATAAATAGTTAAACACGCTCTAGATAACATTTTTGGATTTGATAATGTATAATAGCATCTCAAAACACTAGTACATTGGGAATGTGAACATATTGGCCTATGCTTTGAGTCAGAAAGATAATGCTAACTTATTTGTAATAAGGATCACACAAGATCCATTATTTCCCAATTTTAAAACGATGGAGATGGAAATATGGATTGAAGGGAAAAAATATTATCTTTCATAAATAAATGTTCATCCTTATATAAAATTGATGATTATGGAGGCATAGAATAAACATGTAGAGCTGATAAAGAATATCCAAAATGATCCTGAGTTTTACCTCGATAATGATTGAATGATAAGGTTCAGGAACTTTCTATGTGATCTTTCAGTAATAGAATTAATTAAAGAGCTAATAGAGTAATAACATATATCTTTAATCTCTATTCATAATGAATGTACATTTATTTATGGAGAATTAAACTAATAATTATAGTGTGATGGAATGATGAAAAATATCGTATAGTTGGTATCTTATTTTTTGGTGTGACAACAATTTAAGGATGGAAGACAAAAGTCAATGGGGATGTTGCATCCATTACCCATACCAAAATATATTTGAGAAAACATAAATATTTATTCTGTAATTGAGATAACCAAAACCATTAAAGGGATTAATTTGTTATGGGTGATACATTATCACAATATTATGTTAGTTTAATTTATTTCAATTAGAGAAGACTTCTAACTGTATGAACATTCTAGGATATACATTAAGTAACTGGTAAGTTTTCATGGAGTACCAACTTCTCGATTTGATGTTTAACTCAATGTTTTTAGATAATTCATTAACAATAAATTTATATGAAATTGTGATTCATCACTAGTTATCATCATCATACATATGACCAAGCTTATAGAAAAACTTAAAACTATAAGGGTTGTGTGGAGATCTTGATAACTAGATTTTAAAGGTGGTTGGGATCAACCCATTCCACTATTTTTAAAAATAATATATTTATCAAATGAATTTATTTGGAACCATATGAATTTCTCTACGGGATGAAATGTAGAGATCCAATGTGTCGGGATGTGTTTGGGAGAGAAATCGATTAGGACCTGTGATCGGTGAAGAAATGGTTAAGATGGTTAGAAAAAATCAGTTTCATATCATGGAATCTCTAAGATGTCAGAATGGTTATGATGTTAAATGATGGTATGAGCTTGAATTTTACATTGGGGAAAATTTGTATATTAGAATCTCTCCATAGAATATGTTTGATTGGTTTGTAAATAATGGAAAAATAATCCTTATGTATATCTTCCCCTATAAGATTTTTACTCATTTTAGAATGGTATCGTATCCCATGTAAATTCCTCCAAATCATTATCAAGTACATGATGTATTCCATATATCTCTCTTCAGAAAGTATATCCCTGACCCTCCACATGTACTGAACTCAGAGGTCATGCCATTGGTGTAGGATCTTTATTTCACATAGTACTAATTTAAAATTATAAATCATTCAATAACTGTTTTTAAAAACATGGCGACTCACATTGTCAATGTTTTATGGAGAAATCATCACTTAAAAGAAGCTAAATGGGAACTTTTGGATATGATGAAGTTGAAGTAACCTCTTTTTTAAACCAGAATAACTATTTTTTAGGGTGAAATTCATTTTCAGATTGGTTGAATGTAACTCCAGAAATTTCTTAAGAAGTTTCTTCATAGGAATTAAATTTCATTCATATATTTTATTAGACTATGTAAAATATTCCTTTCACATATCATTGTCATGTAATATGATATACAAAACACTAACATGGAATGCAATACACACAACATTCAGTTTCTATGAAACATCTATTTTTTGTAATAATTATTTAAATGATATAATAATAAAATTTCCATTAAACATTTTAATATAAATATAAACATTTATTTTTATTTTTTTATTTTATAAATAAATATGCCATTTTGATAACAAAAAATATAATTGTTTCTAAATTCCTTATATGTTTACAAAAAACTATTTTCTCAAACAAAATACTTTTCATGTTATTATTTGAAATAAAATAAACATAATTTGAAAACATGTAGATATTTAATTTTATATTATAAACATTATTTTTGAATTTATAATGTATAATTTAGCTTCGGGTGAATATTTTGGATTATTCAGATAAATGTATTTTTAGATTAACAGTGAAATATTACGGATATTAATTCGAAACTGCCTTTTTTATAAATTATTTATATGGATAAAAAATATTTTAAATTTGATTAAAATTATAATTATAATACATTTTTATCAATTGATATATTTTTGTTCATTATAAACTATTTTCCTTTGAAATTTGAAATATGAACATAGGAATATTTAGATTTATTTTACATTAAAACCATGCATTGTCTACCCAACGGTGGGATTAAATTTAAATTAATTTCTTAAAAATATGTGATTAGAATTTGGAAAAATCGATTCCAAATTATAAATCAGAAAATTTTGTAATTTATAATATGGAAAAATTAATATTTGACCAAAAATAATAGTGAATGTAATTGAAATGAATTACAATGATTAATGTTCAATTATGATTAATATGGTAATAAAGATTAATCTTAAGGGACCAAATGACCTAAAACTTTGTCCAAATCTTAGTGCATGAAAAAAATTATACCATTAACAATCAATCACTGGGTCTGGTTTATTTTTTATGACATATTTAATGTGTAATCATTGGGAAACCTAACTAGATTTCAACAATTCCAAGTGTGTCCTTTCCCTCCCCTATAAAAGTCCTAAAACTCTTCCTCCTCATGACACCTCTAAAACTACATATATTTGTCAAAATACCTTCAAAATATAGTTTTAAGCAACCCTAAAATCATTCTTGAATCCGCCCTTTTGGAATACATTATTCCAAGGAATCCCTTTGGTGAATTCCAAAACGAATTACCCAATTAAGAGGTAAAATCATACTAAAAACTGATTTCTTTGTATTCATTCTCCAAAAACACAACTCTTATTATTCCATTATTTTTAAAAAACACCATTATATTATATATACTATGATTTTTTATGCTAATATTTTAAACTACTATTACACAAATATCTATTTATAGTGTAACAAACATACTGTTTATGTGTAGGGAACATTGCTAACTCACTAAATGATGATTTTTCATTTTTCATTTACTACCTCTCATGGAGAAAATTATGATAAAAAAATATTTATATATGTCATAGATTATATTTATTATTTCTTTAATCTCATTTTTTCCCATTAAAATACATACCATTTTACTTTTCTATTGATCTAAATATAATAATTTCATTGAGGAAGGGTGGATTGTTTCCCCCTCAAAGATATATGATTCATTCACAAACGACAATAAATTTATTAAGGGTGGATGTAGTGATCATATATGATATATATGATATAATAATTATGCTAGAATAATTATATAATTTCATATTTATATATACTTATTTGTCTATTTCATTCATTAAATATTAAAAGAATATCAAAAATAGTTCTCATGTGTATGTATGGCTTAAAATCCCTAATGATGGTGCATTGAATTTAATATATATGTATTATATAGATTATTATAGTACGCATAAAATATATATATATATATGACATTTATATCAAATTTTTTACTCTATAAATCATGATATAAGTATAAGTACCGATGATATAACAAATTAACATACGTGTGATGAACAAAGAGAATATTACCCAATGTGAAACCTTAACAAAGGATTGTTAACCATAATGCGATATAATGTCATAATAAAAACATATATGGTGTTTTATAAAAGAATAATATTCATTATAATATTTATAATAAACTTATATTTATTATTCTAGAATCTTGTATGAGTAAAAAGTGTTTCAATACACAAGGTAAGGGAAATTTCATCTCACTTTTATTTCCGTGAGATAAAATCCTTATTCACCAATCACTTATTTTTTGTGGTTTATATGCTTCACATGAATTTATTTTGTGTAATTTACTTAAATTTATTTGTATTTAGATATCTATTTTTTTAATTCTTTTAAGGGGTTCATGTTCCAAAAGATACCACATATGCAAGACAGATTTGTCTCAATTTTCCTTCTTTGATACTCATGTTTTGGTACGATCTTAAATTATATTTTTATATATAAATAAATAAAATTAACATGTTCTTTAATGAATAGAAATAATTTTTTGATATTATAATGTTAATTTAATTAAAATTTTTTCCATGGAGAGTGTAATTCTGATTTACCAAGTAGTAATATTTTATTGAAACAATCTCTGGGCTTTTGAAGATTGATAACAAATATTCATCCCTTAATGAAATATTATGATGCATATCTCAAGAATGCTAATAATTTTCCTTACCATATGTTAATTCAAGATATATACATTCAATTGTACCATTTTTACACTATTTTATACTATAAATAATTGGGTAATGTTTTTGAAGAAAAATATGACTTTATTTATCTCTATAGTTAAAAAGATATTTTAGTTCAAAAATCATTTTTAAAGAAAATGGAAAAAAGTTTTCACATGATCATTGATGTTTATTTTCAGTTAAGTAATAATTTTATTTTTTTAATGATTTTTAAATATTCCATTATTAGTTTTTAAATCAATTTTCAAAGAAATTTTTTTTGAAAAACGTTTTATGTTTTAAAAATATTTTTTCAATTCAGAAAGTTAATTTTACCCATGAAGTGTTTGAAAGGGAACTTTCTAGATTATTTACCACCTATAATGTCATCATTTAGTGTCACTCGTGAATATTTGGGTAAATAATTCAATTTTTTTCATTCGTATTATTTCAATGAATGGTTTATCTTTTCATAGAATGATGTTTAGGAATCTCATTTCTCTTTATGGAGTTATATGATTTTGAAACCGTCTTCTTTTGATGGGTTATTCTATTAATGAGATTATTATTAATGATCTATAGTTTTCCTTAGTTTATGATATGTTTACAATTTTAGGATATCCATTTCATTTTATTGGTTTTGAAATTATTGTTTACAATTTTGTGAAACATGTATGTTTTATTTCATTAACAGATGGATGAGACCTATATATCACATTAATACATTGGAAAAAGTATTATATCACATGATATATCCATGGTTGTAATTAAAAATTTACTTAAATAAGTATTATAGGGATATTACAGAAATAAAAATCGATCAGTAATATAGGGTTGGAATGATGAGTGGGCGTGTTTAGAAAATATAGGGCCAAAACGGTGTGTATACCGAGTTCAATAATGGACATTTTCCACAAATATGGACTTGGATGTGATGAATTTACTACTATATAAATCATGTTATATACTAATATATATTCTAAAATTGTATGTTTTATTCATTTATTTTTCATTATTTGATTATGTTCTTTAATTCATTATGATTCTAGTATTATGAACGAAAATATTTTTTCCTTGATTCTGGTTTATGATCTTTGATATGCATGTTATGATCTTCTATTGTCATGATCACATTCTCATACACATATTCTAATGGTTATTCTTACATGTCTAACTTTTTAACACATATTGATCATATATGGTCTCCCATTTTAATGTTCCATTCCCCATGTTATTAATATATTTATTATGTCCAATGTCTCTATAAAGGTAACTAGTCAAGAAGAACCTAGTGGTAGACAATGAAGCTATATTTTATACCAGTGTTCATGATTATATGTTTTTAAGGGTGCTATATTAGTACTATGTTTTGTTATCTATTTGTTTTTTTATGTATTCCTTAATTGTTATCAAATGTTAATGTATGAAAAGAGAGGGTTATTATAGATCACATGAATCATATTTACTATAATATAAAAATATTTTTATCTATGAATATATGACTCTCCAACCTCGATCCAAGACATTATATAAAACAATGTTTTCCTAGACAAATCTTTATATGATGTCATAAAAATGTTGTAGAAGAAACTCTAATTGCTAGAAAACTACTCCAGGATTAGGATCTACGCCCACAATCCTATAAAATCTATAATGTAAATATACAACATATCCTCAATTGTTTAAATAGTATGATCAATCATATTTTTTCTTCTATATATGAAAATTGGGGCTAAGTCACAACTAAGAGCTATAAAAAATTTAGACATTTCCACACTCTTGAGAAAAAATTGTGGTCATGATCAGATATGTTCACCTTTAGAGCACATTAATCATCACTATCTTTTCTAGATACAACATTGATAACACCTCTAAAATAATTGAATAATTAATTGATAATAAATGAGTTATATTTTTTGGTGATAGACGATCACCCATATAACAATATAAATAACCCAGCAATTATGAGAGGATGGGAAGAATTCCATTAAAATATATTCCCGATTCTATTAGGAACCATAATTTGGCTGATTAAACCCAATCAAAACCTAATACACAACCTTCCACTTCTGTAATTCTTAAAATCTATATTGAGACTCGATAATTTAATTCATAAACTAATATAAAAAAACCAATTCGTTATTTCATAATAAATATTTTTCACAATAGTATGTACCACTAATGGTGACTGATGGATCTATTAGAGAACCACCACATTCAATGTATATGTATGGAAACTATTCTCTTTAAATAAGTTATATTGTTTTCCATTCATATTCTATCCCTTAAAAGCATCACCATAAAAACATGATCATACTAAACATCTTAATTAAGATCCCCAATCTAAAATTCATCCACCGGATAAATTTTTTTTTACTATACCTCCATCTGATAATGAAAACTACATCCACTAACTGCTCTTATATTAAATAATAATGATACTGACTCTTTATCTAAAGTATGATTCCTGAAACTTTCATATAGTACCACCACATGATTTATCACTAATGCAATCATCCATAACATTTCATTTACCACATGTAAGATATATATTGAATCTATAGTTCTAAAATATCTACATCCCTCATCATTGATTAAAATTAAAAAAATGGAAATAATTTATTATATTTAATCATGTGATTCAAAGAGTTTGAAAAACACCCACCAATGAGGCAAGTCTACAATATATTATAATGTAAAACCATTATATAGTATTAATGATCATTGGTGGAATAATAATATTCATCATTAAATAAATTTAGAGACCCATAAAAGATGAATTCTGTTGATATATTGAGACATCCAAGTAACTGAGTTGAAGCATTGAAATAACCCTCTAGCACAACGCCCCCTATGGAATATGATGGACCATATAACTGGTAATCTTATCCTTAAAATACTGTATTATAACTTGGAAATAAATATTCTTCATGATTTATTAGTCCTTCCCAGTAAAGGATATCATAAGGTTTACAACCCATTAAAATTCAAATATTGAACTCTTAAAATATCCCATAAGTCCATGGAAACTCAGATGCTTTATAAAATTTGGGGGCCATACTTGGATACAATTGCTTCAATTTTTAAATCATTTATTTATACCCTGCACTAATATGAAAAATGTCCCATGAAATAATATTCTTGTCATTAACTAAAAAATTATAAACATTGAAACCATATATAAAATGAAAAAAATCCAAACACTACATTCAAATCGTCTTCATGAACCTCCTCTAATGCATAAAAAACATGGTTTTCATCATGAAAGACCGCAATGATCATTGATATAATTATACATGTGAAAATAAATAGTCTGATTGTATCCCTAAACATATTCACAACAAAAACATAATTTCGATAAAAATGTATGATATTACTATTGAAAATATCCTTATCCTTCACATTCATCTGATGATAACTTGACATTAATTAAATCATTCAGAACCATTTCTCTCAATTGAGTTAATCAAATAAATAAAAAATCCATAGAAGATTACATGGGTTATTTTTTATCTTCTTATTCATGAAATAAAATTCAATACACAACATCATACCTATATTTAGCTTCATCAATAATATAATTAGAGAAAACTATTGAGAAATAATATTCCGAATAAATCCCTGCATCAAAAAATTATAGATCCGAAACCAAATCCCTTATAAGTAAGAGGGTTCCATCCTACGTGGATATATATTTATTGGAAAATTATTTTATATCTAGTATATCCCAATATCTATCTCTCATCATTATGGTAACACCACAAGGAATTTATGGAAGACATCATGGTTTTACTAAAAAAAAACTAGGAAGCACTACATAATAGATGCAGGAAGATCTTAGAATCATCTCATACATCAATGTATATAGAGACTCAACACAAATACAATCTTTTTAAGGGTCTGTCTGAGGGAAAATGAAATATGGTCTCTATGAATAACATATAATATGATGTTCCTAATGAAGTAATATATGAGAGCCTACACTGAATACATCTAATCCATGTGGAGGATAACATCAGATGTATATATATACAAACATAAGAAATATTTAGAAGTGGGATGATTCCATAAAAAATTGATTTTCTCGGAACAAATAATATTATAAAATTTTACCTCAAACTTATATTAACATTGAAAAGGGAATATTAAATATATCTACCTCATATTAAGAATAATGGACTATGGAGGATGAAGTATATGATTTCATAGATCCTAAATCAATCAATGTATAAACCCATATTAAAAATAAGAAAATAATAACTTCCATTCTGTCTAGTTCACATCATTATAGATTCACTAAATCAAACATTCTTCATATCTTTTCTCAACAACCAATATAGCCCTAATGGAGACCACCTCCATGGCTTCACAATACCCTTAATTCAAGTGAATGAGATATATCATGGATATTCCATCCTCCTTCCCCACACGCTATCTGTTGGCCATCAGCTAGAATGACCATCTGCTATTTCTACTTCCCTAGATGATAGTTCTATAAAGAATATGTCTGAAATCAGCAACTATCCACAAGATGACTACTAAGGATTTCCATAAACTATAGCTTCAATATTATTTGACCTCTATAATAAAAAAACCCGTATTCCAATGGTATTTCTATGTGAATAAAAAGTTTGGTTAATTATTTTGATGATGGATAAAAAATCATATATTATGAATTATTTATTAAAAATAATTTTTCTAGTCATATCTCTACTCCATAGGATGTCTTTGTGACTCCCATACCATAAACATTTAGTCCTAGATAATGTTCTATCAATGGAATCTTCCTTCTTCAATAACCCAACATATGACATGAACATAAATGGGATAACCTAGTTCTATATATGTATATGAATAAACACCTTGAAATTCCATAAAAATGCAATATTATATTGAATTTGATTTTATGTATATCAAAAAATCTTCTTGTAGAGGATAATAAACTCATGGATATCATAACTCTCCTATCTAAGGTCATTGATATTCTATAGTGATAATATTTTAATGGTCATAGATGGACTCTCATCATGGAATTTATCTCTAAAATCATTTCACTTAATAGATGAGTCCTCCGGAAACCTATGGAATAAATCCCACCCTTCATCAGATGACCCATACAACATCTCCATAGTTAATGAAACATAGTTCTCCTTATACGAATGGAAACAAATCATATATATCACCACATCTTCCAAAAATCCTATATTTCATGATCTGAAGTATATCATATATATTTCTCCGTAACCTACCTTTGAAAATACCATATTTCCCTCCACCAACTTGAATCACTAATGTGATTTTATTGAAAATACTACTAAATGTTTTCATTATAAAACTTATTTGGATATCAACATAGTAACATATACCAAAATGATAAAATTTAGTGCAACTATATTATGGAGAAAATTTATTTTTAGACATAACTAATTAATTAATTAATTAATTTTACATATTTCCCATTGCATATAAAATTAAAAAACAGCTATACAATGTCATGATGTGTGCTCTATATTAAGACCTCTCCCCTACAATCAGTATCAGTTTGATTAGGATATTCAATAAACATGAAGGTTATTGTATTAAAACCCATATTTCCATAAAATATCATTCACTTTTGGTTATACCATAGATATAGATCACATTATGTTTATTGAACATTTTTTCCCAACTAAACATTACTTCCTCCCCAATTTCTAAATCTAAACATCCTCTTCTCTCTCAACCATAACCTGTGATTCCACTATATCATGAACCCCTTCCTCCAACATCACACCACCTAGGAAGGTAATAATGGAAGGGATATTATGATTCGTGAAACCCACTTCTAACTGGTTATATATTTTCTACTAGCACCGAGGTAATAAAAATCACAAACATATGAGGCATTACCCTATAAGGATTTATAAAATGAGGAATAATATGGATAAAACCATCAAACTCCTTAGAATATATAAAATTATAGATGAAATTACAATATTTCTAAATGAATAAATAATCATATATAACAAATAAAATAGGAATTACAATAAGCACAAAACCATGACAACAAATCAAATATGTGGACCACACTAGATGGCCTGGGAGAAACTCTTCAAACATAAAAAAAGTAGGAATGTGTTTTTGGAACCTTATTTTTTTTTCAATGATGCACTGTTGGACAAGATAGGATGGTTCCATATAAACCATCCATCATCCCTCTGTGCGCGGGCTCTTTGTGCCAATTATATTCCCCAAACGGACTTCCATGTTTCTTCCCTTGGCCCTCGCCCTAGCTTCCTATAGAAAAGCTTTTGAGGGGCTCAAAATCTACCTAAAAATGGCTAGGATGGAGGATTGGACTGGCTCATCTGTCAATATCTAGACTGATCCCTGGCATATCGATAAATATGGCATGTGAGCTACATCCCCTGCCCAACCAAGTATTGAAGACGCCACTATTAGCTACCTCCTTTCTATCCAGGGAGAAGGGTGGTGCCTAGAAAAAATCCATGAATGGTTTAAAGAAAGGTACCAAATAATTATCTTGAGCATTCCCTGGGTTCCAGATGTAGGCCCAAACCATCTCTTCAAGATCAATGTCATATAAGGCGAGTATATGACAAGATCTGGGTATAGATTTGCTCTTCGAATCCACTCATTCGGCCGAGTAGAGGGACCATGGAAATCGATTTGGATGCTCAATGTCCCACAAAAAATAGTCAAATTTTGTGGGTAGGTCTGCACGGATACCCTCCCAACCATGATCTTTATCGTTTACTGACAGATGTCCAGTGCCTTTTTCTTCCCTTTTTTCCCGCTTATTCCAGAAAATCCTTTGCACGCCTTCATTCACTGCTTGGGAGCTAGGGAAATTTGGAATAAATGGGGTCTCCCTCCAGGCGAAGCATAGGCCACTATCTCCAACCTACTGGATCTTCTGATGAGTTGGTGCTCCTCTCTCTCACTGGTTAACATATTCTCACTTTTCACCCTTTCCTAGATAATTTGGGTCTGGTGTAATGACACTATTTTTCATCATGTTCATAAACCTCCCCATTTCTGGATTGAACGGGCCACAACATGGATTGAGGTTTGGAAAGACCACAATGGAAATTATACTCTAGGTTTTACCCCCACCTTTCCTTCTCAATGGAATCCTACAATGGAAGGGATTATTAAGATTAACATAGATGCATCTCTCCCCAAGGATAGGGTCATTGCCCTTGGCCTACTGGCCTAAAACCATATTGGGAAAATCATTGTAGAAAAATATGAACCACATCATGCATGCTGGGAACATGAAATAGGTAAGGCCATTGCAATCCTTGCTAGTATGATGCTCACTTTGGACCAGGGTTGGGTTGATATTAACATTGAGTCTGACTTCCTTACATCAATCGCTGCTATTAATCATCACGATGGCAGACTCCAGTCATTTGGCCTCATCATCAGGATAATTCCCTCACTTCTCCTATGATCCTAATTATGCACCATCTCCTTCACCAAAAGGGATGGAAACAATGTGTCCCATCAAATGGCGGCCTGAGGCCCAATCGATGCCAACCAGATATGGCTGGACAATTTTTCCTCATGGATTTTCATTTGTATGTCTGCTGACCGCCGTCATTAATGATATTCTTCATTATTAAAAAACATATTAATCAACATAAAAAGTTCTCTATTACCACATTACCAATAATTTTCTATAATAATCCCAGAAATTTTAGCATCATGTGGTCCCATAGCTTCTATATATTTCGCATTACATAACCATCTATCTATGATATGGGTCCAAACACATTCAAACCAACCCAAACCATTCACGGTCTATAATATGTATCCTGCATCACAACCATCACATCCCATCCATATCACATTACATATAATCGAATGCAATTTGTTCCATAACATTGTGTCTCTCCCAAAGACACATAATCCATCACATCAAATCTCATTAAAAAAATTTGGTAGGTGGGAATGATGGACCTGAAGGATATCAACCATGTTCCCTTCTCCTGCCACTCATGACTGCCACCACATGTCACATCAATCATTAGATCATTGATATCCAATTGTAGCATGTATCATCACTTTTAAATGAAGAGTGGGGAAGAGGGTGAATTCAGCCATCCATATCACCATTATTAAAGATGTTGGGGAAAATAAATGAAACCTAAAAAATCTGTGTATTAGTAATGTTATCAATCCTGGGAGGTGTGTACATAGAAATAACGCCAATTATATGATAGTTATATAGAACAAAATGTCAAATATATTGGTTTGTAACCATAAAAATATCTTTCTCCACACCCCAAACACTACATGATACACCATCTCTGAAAACCTCTTCCCATTAATATATTTTCAAAACTATGACACTGCATTTCATTAATTGAAAATTTTAAATTGATTACTATTCAAGTAAAATAAAGATACCATATAATATATCACCCATCTTATGTAAACCATAATTGACCAATCATCACCACTATTGAATAACATATATAATCACATCAAATTCTAACAATATCAACTAATTTCCCTACACATTTCACTCCCCATTAGATCACCACCATCACTACATAATATTCCACATCACACATGGAATCCCAATAATAAACAAAAATTTAATTCATCATAGTTTAGAGAAAAAATATTAAAGGGGATGACATTTTTTCACATCATTTTTTTGAATGGGTGTTGTCACAGAAAATAAATTTCAATGGGATTTTTTTTATCCACACAAAAAGATAAATATATATATATATATATATATTTTCTCATGAATATTATTTATGGTGACATCCAAAATCATTATAATAAGTGCCTCACATTAAAATAAATTTTATAATAACCATGCCTCACAATAGCATTGATTTTTAGTTCTGAAAACTAATCTAAATATAGTTAATAATAATAAAATCAACATAATAATGCATTTAATTTATCCCATTCCCTAATAATTTAATGTCATTAAAATTCAATATATTTTCTAATCAAACCATTACTATACACCCAATGGATGGAATCCCCATATATTCCTAACACATCAAATAAAAAAGGTAGGTAGAAGAATCCAATACCTCAATGATGCTTTTTTATTCACTGTGAACAATGTTGTGAAGAATAATCTGTCTTCAATCCATTACCACATATGGAAAACCTTGAAAAATAACGTATATTACCCATGTATTATCAATACTATGTAAAAACACACTAAAAATAAAAAAACATAACATATGTGAATCTTTGATGGAATTACAAAAGGAAAAATGGTGGGTTTAGAAAATAAATCACCATGGATTTCCAATAAACCACCATTGGAACCCAATGATAAAATTTGGTTATAATGTGGGTAAACTATATGCTATAGGGAACCTATAGATTGGAAGAATCTGTTGGGGTAAATTTAATAATGGGAGAAAATATGGTTCGACTAACCCCAATAAATAGGCTATATGATGCTACATTAACATTATGAATTTTGGCCTATTTCATGAATAATAATGTTGTCTAAAAATTTAGGAACTGGAACTAGTTAATGGAATTAATGAATTATATATTGAAAAACTATACAAAATCCTAGCACATCACAGATATTTTATTGAAAATGTAAAATTATCATTCACATTGTCATTTCCTTCAACTTATAACTATTTTATTGAACACAAGCCACGAGTCACCACCGTCACATGTAGGAAAACTCCATATAAAGAATTTTATTTCAATTACACAATATGAATTTTCATCTTTTTTTCTATTGTAGCTTTAACATAAATTAATCTAATCTTAATCATCCTCTAAATCACACCCATCATGAAAACTGGACAAGTAACAAGCCAAGAATTCATAAACCATTACATTTGATATCAATAAGTTGATTCTTATCTTGCTGAATCAAAACCAAAACCAAATAAAAAGAGAGTCCAAATAACCACCATGTGTGATACCTATCAATAATTTCATTACACCTCAAAAACCTCCACAAGAAAAATACACTACTCTAGAATATATAAAAAATATTCCACACGACAACATAATAAACCAAAACACCACATAAACATTCAAAAAAATTAAGCGATCAGATTTCCACATAACCATCTGCACATCCATTCCAAACCATCAATAAAACAAAACCAACAACATCCACAACTATCACACAAAACATCCTTGTGAAAATTAATATTGGAAACCCATGAACTATTTTAATATATTTTCTTCATTATGAGTCTCTAAATAATATACATGATTTTAAAATCTATTTAGAACATAACATGTTCTAATTTTGAAGGGATCTTGTTTAGATAATATGCAACAAGAAATAACACATATCCCAAATATTGGGAAAATGAATATATCAAATACTCAATATTGTTCAAAAATGAAATATTCAATGAAAAAAATAATAGAATATATAATATCAATTCCATGTAATATGCATAAATCCTTATATTATACTCCCATGTATGGTCCAACATGCCACCATACCTCCATAGCTTGCAAACAAAGGGGATAGTTCTCCCCCACAGCAGCATATTGATAAAATCATGGATCCATACTAGTCACTCCATGAACATCATGAATACCTCAATATCTAATTCTCTCTAGTCAATGGCATGGGATTCATCGTGATCATAAAAGTCAATCTAGGAAACATGGAAAAGATCATCAATCTCATAAAAAATTGGGGGAAGTTCCTAATCATATTCCTCCTTAGAAACTTCCCCAACAGCTCGAATGTCCTGACGAACAAGAAACAATGTTTACTCCCACTACCAAACATCCACTTCCCATGTTAACCTGTTAAGGGTTACCCTTATGAACACATGGTCTCCAAAATAAAATGCCAAGGGCCTCTGATTGTTCTCATCATACATCTTTTGATGGTATTTAATTTCCCTCATCCATTGTCATACCAAATGAATTTTCTTTTTCAGTCTATTAACCACATCAAGATAAATTATAGTTGACCCCCCAACTATAGAATAGAAAAATATATAATGAAATTACCACATAAAATTCCTGAAATAGTTCCACACCAATGATTGAGTGTTGGAGATTTTTGTATAAAATGTCAACCTATAGTATGATTTGTATCAAAAATTAAATAGTATTCAGCAAAAATATTACAAAATATTTTCCATCATATGAATGGTCTTCTCTATATGAATATCCAGAAGAGAGTGGAAGGATGTTCCGTAGTGAAACAAGGGTGTTGGTAAAAGAATACATTAATAGCCTCATGTCACGTAATGTAAAATGAAGATCCTGATATGAGAGGATTGTTCTTGTTACACCTATATTGAAAACCACTTCATTCTCATACTATCCTTCCATGAAATGCACGACACATAACTCATAGTTATCCAGAAAATGATTTTTCTTCATTACCTAGACTAGTACGACCTAGTCATCTTCATGTCGTCTGTAATCCTAGGTTATCCTGATGAAACAATATATCAAAATTTACTCATCTTTCCACTCAGGAATATACAATGACTACAACAATAATCTAGGAATATGATTATATGATCATTCCAACTAATCAACAACACATATAACCAAAAAGTGTAATATTATCCATTTTATCCCTAAACCAAATATGTATCCTAAATTATTGATAAATCTTGGAAACCCTAGTCTATACATTTAAGGGTTATCTCTGACACTCATAATAAATTTATTCATGTTTTTCAAAAAAAAATTAAAACATCATGAAACAACACCATTTGATGAATATCTTTTGAAAATTCCTCAGGATCATCACCATGTCCAACACAGTTACACATCACATCCACCAGTAATATTTCCCACTAAGACTCATCCACCGTTGAAAATAATAAAGTCTCCATAGTAATTTGATGAAGAAAACATTAACCATCGATATCCTTTTCATCAAGATGAATCAATGGGAGATATTTTATCCCATTCTAATCATCTTTAAAGACTAAAACCACATCTCATATGGACACCCATCTTAGAAAATTGGAAAAAATTACCCTTCCAGGGGTATGAGATATCTAAATAATAATAATAAAGACACTATATCCATGAATAGAGGTGTAGATTCAAATAATTCTGGGAAAATAAATATTTCTAGATTTATATTCCATAAAATCTATAAATCCAACGTTGACATGTTAATTCCTAAACAAAATTAGTTCAAACACAACTACTTATAACACAATATTTGTGGTAGTATTGTTACACAAATGGGGATGCAACAAAAATTACTCATTAGAGTTCACTTCCCTCTACTACATTAAGACATATCCAATAGACATATAAGATGATTTTTAGAAACCAAAACACTAAATCCTCTTAACCATAAGGGAACTGATAAGCTTTCCTATTGGGTAGACGAATTCCACCTAGAACTGATAATTCCACAGAATGGTTTTTTCAATCATAGAAAAATCTATCATTGGGGATACAACCTAAAAACAATTAATAAAATACATCATATAATTTCATGTAAGACCTAGAAGACATTGAACATATTCCCTGATATTTGGCGTATCCCAAATAACTATTCTGGGTCTACAAGAACACCCCACTATAAAAATACATGGAAAAGGAAATGCTCCAATCACATTAAAAATAATAAATTTATCAATACTACATAGATTTGGTGGTTTCTATGTTCTAGCTTTAAAAATTGGAGATGTTCATAATACTATTTCTCTATCATTTATTAGTTCAATATTATATTGATGGAAATGAATGAAAAATATATATAATAACTCACGTAATATAGGGATCATAAGAAATGTGAACATATATTTAATGTACATGATGTTGTACAAGATGACCATGAACACATCAATACAATAAATGTCATAGAGGACAATTTTCAAGATATCCTCATATTTCACCCTCATTTTGGTTTATCGATAACACAAATCATATTTCAAAAATCATCTGGATCCCTCGCTCAAGTAAAATTGATCTTGTATCATTATAAGGGTGAATTGGTTCTTGAAAGTTACTTATTAAACCTTATACAGTCTATTTACAACATTAGAACACCATTTTTTAAACTTCATAATTAAACTGGAGCACCCAAGGAGAAAAACTAGGTTAGATAAAACCTCACATTATAAGATCATCCACCTAACACATCAACTCACACAGATCAATATTCACCATTCAATAATAAGAATACATTATATGAGAAAAAAGTGGTTACAAATCCCTGAAAACCATAATATCAGCATGTGTGGGTAGTTTTATTTCCATATATAAAAAACATCCAACAACAACTATAAAAATAAATAATCATTATCATCATGATATTTCATTAATATATACACCAACTGAGAAAAAAGAGGATCAAAATTTATTCGAACAATCTAGCTACCACTCTCACTAATGAATTCTACTCTGGGTCCCCCACAATAGAAAAGTAAAATATCTACTAAAAATGTATATTTTAAAAACACATGAATTACAATAAATCCAGGACATATATTATATCATAAGGACATATATTAAATAATAATAAATATACCTTGAAGTTATGATACTCTATCACCAATCCAAATCCTTAGCACACATAAAATAATATAGTCGTTCTATGCCACGATATAGACAACACTTGATGAAATAGCTAAGTCTACACATATAATACCAAAAAATGCACCTAATTAGTTTATAAAAAGTATTTTGATTAGTTTATATCTACCAATGAATAAATAAGGGAATATTATAAAATAATAATACATAAAATAACTATTATCCCTAATTATATATCTTGGATTAAACATGTTAAACAAACTATGCATGGCTTCTATACATATCAATTTGAATCATCCATGAGAATTCTCTAGAATATATTCCGATGTATAGGGACCATAATGAGGCTATCTAGTGAAAAAAACAACATCTACTGTTTGCATTTGAACCTGAACTGATTGATCATATTGATGAATATATATAGAAAGAGAATGATGTTGCTACTAAAATTGAGAATTTGTACATTTCTAAAATAGGCCTACATATGTTTTCCAAGTCAGAACATGGTGGTGACCATTTCCCCTAAAAACATAAGATGGAATGGTAATTACTTGACACATTCTTAAAATCCACCAACATTATAAAGATGGGAAATGACCTATCAATGTTGGTCTCTCACTTATCGAAACCCTCATGGCCAAAATATCAATAACCCACATCTGGAAACATTACTCCTCAATAGATGCAACTGGACACCCTCTCATTTATCAAAACCGCATGAAAACATACAATATATTATAATTTATAATTTTTTCTCCTCCATGATTATAGAAAACATAATCGGGGTGACGACATTCATGGTCTTAGGATCAAAGAATTATTTGTAAATCGTGCTATATAATCATGATCATAAAAGACATATGTGGAGAATTGAATGTGGTCCCTTAAAATTATCATATGAACCTAAAATCATTAGATCCCCTTCTGAAGGGAGTGAATCTCTTTAATCATCTCATGTTTTCTATTTATGACATGTATTTAATATTACACCACTTCTAAAATGTCTCAAAAAACATATTCCTCTCTATGGTCACCAAGATATAACATCCACCAATGGCAAATAGGTCCCAAATACTAACTAATTTCCTATATAATGCTGAACTAATCCTAAACTATAATTAGACCAATTTGTATCTCAATACCACTGAACAAGAAAACTATATCCAAATCTGGGAGACTCCCCACATACATCCACAACCACATCGACTGAAAATCATGGAAATCCTTCTATGATGCCTCATCCTACTCATTTTGATCAATATTATAATGATAAAATAGATAATAATATTAAACCTAACATTCCAATGTTACACAAATATAATTAACATTCTACATTTTTGAAAATGAATATGGAATCCTATGCTTTGAAGCATTGAGGTTTTATCACATTGTCATTTAATTAATTCATTTATTCAATTTACATTACACAATCACCTAATTCATGAATGAATTTAATTTATCATGATTCTTGTACCTCTAATTGGTATAACCCTAGAAATAGTTCACCCTATCCTATACATTTAAAAAGAATAGGGTTCTTACATCAGATCATATATCCCCCCTTAAATTTCTGGTTCTAGCCAATCTCCACGGACCATGAAAAGTACCAATGTCAACATGAACCATTTTCGTACCACCCCATTAAATAATCAAACTTCATAACACTATAATCCAAAATATACCTCAAAAAAACATCTAGTACCAATCCTTCATGACCGCCTCCCTCCAAAGGTACCCCTCTTGGGAAAGCAATGATAGAAGAGACATAATAGACATCGAGTCTCACTAAGTGTTATCCCCCGGTTGGAAAAAGATATGAGTTTATAAAAATATCACATATAGAAGGAATTTCCCTCTATAATGAAATTTTTTAGGATATAGGATAAACAACCATATATAAATTCTATCACAAATTTTATATACAATCCCAAAACCATCCCAAATCTCATAATGAAACTTGACACCCAAAATAAAGTCCCGTAAGTAAATTTTATACAAAAAATCCCACTGTAGTGACACCATATCAAATCTATAACCCAGTCTATTAAACAACATATTAGTCCCCAATATCATCCTATAATCCAAACAACAATTTATTAAAATATGGTGGTTAAAAATGAATACTCATTAAGATCATTTCCAAGAAATTTATTAAAAATATTAAAATAGAATTCTAATGAAAGAGTGATTAGACAATAGAACCAATAAGCACCTAAACCTGAAATCAACCTAGACCAAAACTCATCCTAGAATGCTCATCAAACCCAAATTTTAATATGTTAACATTTTAATCAAGAACAGAATCTATCACAACAATCTCTTCCTAATTTATTTTCCTATCTCACACCACATCTTTGAATATCATGTGCACTAATTCCTTACAAAAATATTACATTTCATAACCATCAACCTTTATAATGGTTCAGGATGCATCCCAAACAATTCCATCATCATATATTGTTAAACCTATTGCTTGATTCTGTCATCACATCATTACAACCACATCACATCACATATCCCCTAAAACAACATGGGACATCACAATAAATCCCATTAAAAAATATGACATTAGTGTATAATGAAAATGAATGAAATAAACCTCATTCTCTCATCATACCATGAAATTCCTTGAGAAAAAAATACATCTCAATATTTCTTGGTAGACTCTAATGCATTACTATATCATAAATGTAGATGACGGAGTAGGGAATTGGCGGTATCAAAACCACCATATCCTTACAATATTTAATGGTATGAAAACTCTTAAAGACCAATACCTCAAAAAACATATGGTTATCCTACTTAGGTGGGGAACCTATATAAATTACCTTAAAAATGATATATAGATAACAAGAAATACCTAACATATATGATCACAATAATAAAACTAGAAAACACTATACCACAACTAATATACTGTAATATTCCATCGAAAACTGGTGACACAAAAATATTCTCTACAAACCCATATCCCCCACAAAATTACACATCATCCCCCTAAGTCATGTATACCACCATTTTCCAAATTTATTGTGTTCCAGCAAATAATAGGTATTAATTCAATTAATTTCACATTTATAATACACATTAATTTAATTAGAAACCCATTTCATTACATTGGATAATTTAAAAATATTCCATAGATAAATAGGAATCTATCACATCCTTATTAAAAATTTGATCACCCATCTCCCATAAAACATCAGCCACAAAAAATCACCATCATTTCACAACATCCCTCATCAAATCACATGACAACATCATTGCATCACTACCACACAAAATTTTCACCCCAACCATTCACCTCCATAAAAAAAAATTCACACTTGTCACAATGAACTATATAAAGAAAAAAACATAGAATCACATCTCAGCATCCCTAAAAAAGTTTAATGGAACTCTAAATATTTTAGTTCACTATTTAGACTGAGAATTATCATTGTATGAAAATTAAAATTGGAAAACAATTATGATATCCTTATATACATTCTTATCATTCTATCCAGGTTGATATCCATAATAGATAGATAAATGGTCTCACATTCATATCCACTATAATATAATCATGGAACGAGACGACCATGGTTTTGAGAAATGAATTGTTGAAAGAATCATAACATTATAAATAACATCAATGTAGCAAACATATTATTTATTCCCATTCCCATCAATTTATGGTTATAATAAATCATTTTCATTTTTAATAAGACCATTATTATCAACCCAATGGAAGGAAAAAATACATTCATGTAAATTTTCATATAATGAGGATCTTCTACATCAAGAAAAATGTTCATTTCACTTCTCATAATAGGGAGATGAAGTAATGACATAGAAACCCAAATCCCACATGTAAAATCATTATAAAATTGGATCACCGTAATGTAACATCCAAAATCAAAACAATCATTCCCCCAACCAAAAAAAAAATTACCATTGTCAATTATTGATAGAAAAACGATTGGTAATAATCTATATTGAGATATGATATCATCTCCGAATTCCAATAAAAAAACCTCCAAAACCCAAGGATCATTATTGTAGGAAAATCGGTTGGATAATACACTAAATCAAGAGGCTGAATATTTCCCAATAGTTATGAATAAAATACCCAAATAATAGAATATTTGGCTTGGTTTAATCATATTTAAAAGTTTTATATCACTACATGTGTGTCCTAACATCTGGATTCACACAAAGAATTTGTTTGATGTCTAAAAATTCTGGTTGTGAATCTAGTTTAAGGCCTGAATTATTCTCATCTCAAACATCATCATTTATTCATGGAACTAATAGATTATTTTATTCATATTGTGAAATATTCATTCACATCATGAGTTATATCTACTCAAAACACACCACCAAAATACATTCCTTGAAATAACCAATTCAGTTTTATAAAACACTATATAAGGATGTGAATTTGTATTTCAGGTCATGAATTTCATTTGTCTATTTTTCTACATCTATAACCTCTACCAAATCCTCCCCAAGCATCCTATGAAACACTAAAAACTCACAAACCAGTAATGTAATAGGCCCTTACAACTCTCACCCCTAATAAGTATGACATTTTTTCATCAAAATTATATAGTAATTACATTATTAATAGTTTACCAATAGAGATAATAATTTTGCTGTTATGTAATTAAAATCATCTCCAATCATTGATGATTTATGGATGTTCCATGTCATGATTTTTTTTATTCTGTACTGTACTAAGATGCAAAAATATATTACAATTATGTGTAGTTGATTCATTGATAGATCAAAGAATAACTCATGTAATAATCTGATACATTATATTAAATTAAAAATTAAATTAAATTATTATATTTTATTTTGTTATATTAATTATTATAATAGTATGTTATTTTTAGTCATATTGAAAAAAATTTACATTTCGAGCAAAATTTGGATTCAATGTATTATATGTTTTTAGTTAAATGAATTATTTCCAAATTGTAGAATTTTTATTTGAAAATATGAAAATAATTTTAGTATTCATAATGAAAAATTTATCATAGGATAAATTTTTTATAATTTTTTCAGAATCTGGGTTTTTTAATGAATAGTGAAAATTACATTATTTTTATTAAAAACTATCCTGTATATTTAGATAGAATTAGAAAGATACATTTTTAAGGAAAAAAAATCAATGATACATTAGTTATATTATTTTTATAATAACATATTAATGTTCTTTGGAATAACTTTATACCGTAATTTGGTATGAAAACTATTTTATACAAAAAATTACATATTTTTTGATGAATCATTTTTCTAATTATACATTTTTTGTGATTAATTAAAAAATAAATTCCACCAAAACAATGAATTTAATATGAAAAAATGGATTCCATATTTTTAATCATCAAAATTGAAAGTATTTAATATGATAAACATATTTTTTGGTCATAAAGAAAAGAAATAAAAATAAAACATTTTTCATAATGATAAATATAAAAAAATGTTTACTGGGGTTTAAACATTAATGATTAGTTTTAAAATAACCTATAAACTTGTGTTAATTATATTCCATTACCATATTTTAATCATATATGATTTAATATTCATAAATGATCCATTATTAATCTATTGTTTTAGTAATACAATAACATATATTATTCTTTTAAAAACCTCCTTCTATGACCTCTCCCCTTCTTATAAAAGAACACCCTATATGATCCCATAACCAAAATTTTATATCATAATGTTTCATACATTACAAATAAAGACCTATTATTTAAATACATACCCATGTCATAGTGTACCATGTTTTTTTATAAAAAAACCTAGGGTGGAATTATTTGAAAACATAAATATAATATAAAAAAAGAGGTCTAGTATTTAACCATGAATTTCCAATTTATTTATTCTTTTATATGGTTACAATAATATTCATAAGTTATTAAATTGTATCGAAATTTTGATAAATACAATAAAAAGTTTTTATGTATATTTTATAACAAATATCCTTCTGTCATTTTCATCAAATGTGAAATGAAACTACCCTTTTTGTGTATAATGGACCATCACCTTGTGAACTGATATAATTCATTTTCCATTGCCTCATCACATGGTTGGTTATAATGATGGAATATATATATATATATATATATGTGTGTGTGTGTGTGTGTGAATGGGATATTAATGATATCACTATTATTTATGAATTATTATATATTTTAATATCTATTACATTTACATCCACTTAATATTTATATCTTTGTTCATGCATGTGTGTTGATTACCACCTCCATGAAGCAATGTGATTCGTTTCTCCAGACTACATCCTATTGATACAATTTAAAATTACATTTTAAAAAAATATGATTTGTATCATATAATCATCATTATATAAAGGTAAAATAATACTTACCTTTTCCCCTCATGATCCTTGAAAAAAATTAAATTATCACTCACGTGTAACTACGATTTACCATCTCCATTATTGTAACATAATAAATTTTACACAACCACATTTAATGGATGAATATTAAAATTTAATTAATATATAAAAATAATAGTTATTTTATTATTATTATTATTATTATTATTATGTAATAATTACGACTCTATCTATATTAAAATTCACATGTGATTTTTGGTGTGTGAGTTGAATATCATCAAAACATCAAACATCGACATAAATAATTACGTAATTGAATACAAAATAATAATCAAGAAAATAATAAGAATATTAATCGGGAAAAATATTTTTAATCATATAAAAAATTATAAGAAATTATTTATTTAATATTATAATGAACATCTATGATATTTAGGACTCGGGATAAGGGAAATATTATCATTAAAACATACATTTAAATGATTCAAATATTTATATTCAAATTAATTTTCTTCCATTACATATTCCTATGATAATTTTATTTATGAATTTATATAAAAATGATTTATTAATGAAATTTTATTTCACATTAGACTTTTTATCAATTGTTTTTACAAGCTATATGAAAACACATTTTATATGAATAATTTGGATAAAATAAAAAAAACAATGTTTTGTTTTAACTTATATGGACTCTATGATTATTAAAAGCTCCCTTAAAAATATTTTTTTAATATTTTGTTAATATATTTCTTTTATATGTTCTAGTAAATTACCTCTTTTGATAATTTTTTGGGTATTTTTGAAACGTATTTTAAATGGAATGAATATTTCAATATCCGTAACTATTTACTTTTGGGGGAAAAGAATAATATTATGAGAACGATAAAAAATTCAGGATTTAATATATTATGATTCTGGTATGGTTAAATTTATTTTTTTATCATAATGGTTGATCTTAATAAATCTCGTGATGATGAGTGATGTAATACCATTATTTTTTAATAGAAATAAAATATTATATAAAGTATAAGATACAAAACAATGAGTTTAATATGAATAATGAAATAAGATTTTGTAAATAAAATAAATATAACAATGCTATTGAATTGGATGGAATAAATAAGAATATGAAATATATGAAATATATATAAAGGCTGTAATAAATATTAATTTATTAATCAACTATTAAGATATAAATACTAAATATTTTGTAAATTTATATTATTCTTTAAAAATAAAATTTTATCAAAGATTGAATTTCTTTCTTTCATGGATAAAATTTCAGGAATATTTTTTAAATTCCCATAAAAATACTGTATTAAAAAGGGGATTATTTTATAAAATCACCATGAATAAATTATATAGGGTCAATTTTCAGGATCTAATACTGGAATGATTTATTTTCCTATGAATAGTAAAAAATTGATATTTAATGAAAAATATAGTTTCTATTCAATAATATATAGGGTTAATTTATAATTTATACTAGTTAAAAACTATAATTAGTTTCACTATATTATTAATAATTCAATAATTCTCATTGGATTCAATTTTATTGATTAATTTGTTATAGAATAAATTTTTTACTGAAAAAAAAATTTGGAGAATTTTTTTGTTCATTTTAAAATTTTAACGACTAATTAATTATCGACACATAATTATATTTAATCATAAAAGATGATTATATGTTAGGATTCAATAGGTATAATATTTATAAAAGAGATTACATTAATTTTTTTCCATTATGAATACAAACAATAGAATATAATTTCCACCACTATATTAGTAAGGTAGGTAATTATGGCTACAAAAAATAATACAAGAACCAAATAATGAATCTACCACGTCCTTTATATTATTTTAAGCTTTCTTAGTCATATATTTAATAATTTTGTAAATATTGGATCATGGTTCCATATTTAATTGATTTGAAAATTAATAATATTTATGTAAAATATAAATTTTAAATTAACATATTCTTGATTTTAATATCAATATTTTTTCTAGGGATAAAAACATTATATCTTAGTTTGAAATTGATTATTTTAAAGATAATGTTTTTTTATCTTGGATATTTATTTGTAAATGTTTTTGATTCAATCAGTATCATAAATTATTTCCTAATGCTAATATAGTATTTAATCAATAAATTGAAAACTAAAATCAATTATTTTAATATTATTAAATGTAATTTAATATTAAATAATTATTGTGTTATAAATATTTAATAGATAAATATAACATATTTAATAGGTTTTAATTAATTATATTAAAATTTCTATTTTTTCATGTTGTCTCAAAGGTAAATTTAAATAAATACTTCCAAAAAATGAAATTAATTATACTTTATAATAAATAAAATTTTATTAAATTATTGTAGATACCTAAAAACCTATATTATTTATATTTATTAGAATATATATGGTAATGTTATTAATTTTCCTTTTATGTGAAAAAACATTTATTTTTATTATGTTGACCCAAAAAATTTAAAATCATTTTTATTGCAGTAATTCACCAAAAATGTTAAGGGGGTGTTATAACACAAAGATAAGGGTAAAACATCATGTAATTGTTTAATGTTTTTATTATATTATTTTATTTGGACTCATCCTCATATTATAAAATATATGTATATATATGCATATTTAGATCCTTTTATTATAGAATTCCCAACCTAATTCATATATATTGGACCCTCTTCACCTCTATTCTTCAAACATCGACCAACTTTTAGTTTGGCCAATCCCAGATGAAATCCCTATGAAAAACATCTAACAAATTATTTTGAGATCTTAATTTTGGAAGAATATTAACCTTTGAGAGAATATGGTTCAATGAAAATTGGGTTGTCTGAAGAAGAGTATGATATGAAACATACATGATGAGTCAGTCTCTAGATAAGGGACACATTAACATAACTTTATATTTTAAATGTTATAAATATTTAATTATAAAATTTCTACTTTCATGTTCTAATAATTAAAATAATTTTATAAATGTAATTGTACGGAAAAATGGGTAATAATTTATAAATTATGCCAAATTTTTAATTCATTAAATCATTTTAAAAAGGAATATTTATAAATATTTTATATTGAATGGTTTTTTAATTGGAAAAAGAATGTCTTGTTTTAATATATAAAATATAAATTTTTATTCACAAAACCATAGCTATTATTTTCTATTGGGATTCCTTTACAAGACTACATGATTTCTTCAATGAATAACCATCGTTCCCTATATTCTAGGTTTTTCAGAATGATTTTTAAATAGAATCGATATATTGATATAAGGAAATGATTTTCTTATAGGTGGATGAAATTTTTTTATGTAATATGTCACATGTTTTTATTATGTTATGGTTTTTGGAAATTATTTGTGTCGATGGTATATCCACTATGAACCATGATTAGGTGTATCCATTATAATCAATGGATATATGTATCCATTATAAATTAAGGATGAGTTGTAGAGTAATTATTTGAATATGAGTGGGTTCATTACATCCCTATAAATCATTTGGTTCTCTGTAGAATATTTATAGAATTTTAACATATTGGTTATAATATTTGTGACAGTGGAATTGAAAATTATTCCCCATGATACCAGTATAATTTATTTATTCTAAATATTTTCTTTATGGAAATCCCATGATTTCCCAATATAAGATTATGATTATATGATTAAATAAATGTATTTACTAATTCATAAGCATGTTAAGTCTAAATTTCTGAGAATGTTTCCATGAGTTTATCATTATATCATTGAAACCTTCATGAGATTTTTCTTATATTATTTATAATGAAATGTTTTAATAATATCATTAGGAAATGATGTTAATTAATTTAGTGAGAAAATTTTTAAACTGAGCCTAATTTTTTTGAACAAATGAATATTTTCATATGAACTGATGGAGCTATAGGTTTATTTATTTATTTTTATATGTTACTTAATAAAAATATTTTTATCATCTTGTTTTCAATTTTTATTTTAAGGTTTATAAATTGGTAATAATAATGGGGATGTCATAATTAAAATCATGATGATTTATTATGAAGAGTATAAATGTTTTTTAAAAGATAATTATTTTGTTCAAAGTGGATAATAAGTAAAAGTCTCATATATGTAATATATATGTTTATTTGGAAATATATTTGACCAAATTTAAAATTTCTGGAAACAATATATATCAAAAAAAATTAAAGAAATTGAAATATATATTAAATAATATTGATTATGAAATGTTTATGTTTATGTGTTTATAGTTGGTATTAAATGAATGGTTTATATATCATTAGAGGTTATGATTTTATTTGAGATAATGTTAAAATAATTCAATAAATAATATGTATTGTATTAATGGGAGAATTGTAGTTATTTTTTATAAATTGAGTGTGTTTAATATAATATTACTTTTTTAACAATATCATAATACATATCTTCCCTATAACATTATTTTTTTTTGATTTTATTCATATATTCATAGTAATATTTTTTTCAAAAAATTGAATGAATTTGGTACCAAACTAAAAATTGATGTCATGGAAAACGTAGGGGATTTCCAAAAGTGAAACAAAATGGAATAGAACAATTGTAAAAACTACTAGAATTATATTTTTCCATATATCCTGAGTTGTGATTTAAAACATTAACCTAGGTGAGTTTCATATTACACTATTAAATGAATGAATTATGTTATATTGAATATGTAGTTATAAATTTCATTATGTTAAAATGATTCAGTTTCTTCAGTTTCAAGATTATGTGAAGAATATCAGTAGAAATTTTATAAAAAATACATGGTGATTTTATTTTATTCTTTAATGGACAGAATAATGAAATAAATTTCCATTAAATATAGAATATTTTAATTTACACCATGGAAGAGATTTATTCCTTCCCATGTAAATAATTAAATTATTTAAATATGTGTATTGTTGGAATTTTGAAAATAAATGTGGCCTTGGTGGAAATCTCAAGAAGGGGACCAACAAGACCATATAAATATTTGTTTTTCAATTCCTAATATCATTACAGTTTGAAGGGAAACCACATATAAAATATTAAATGAATAGATTATATTATAACTTATATTTATATATTAATGAATCATATGACCTGATTCAAATTTTTAATTGTATAAAGGATGTATTATTGAGTATGATGGAAAGTTATTGTTAGTAGTTTAAAAAAACATCGAATGATTGAGTTTTCAACAGATATTAATCACGACTGATGATTTATAGATAATAATATTGTTAAATTATTTAGTAATAATTTGAAATTTTATGTCATTGGAGTACCTTAATGAAAATTATTTAGACTTAATATTTTTTTTGGTAAATTTAACTGTTTTGATTATAATTTTTATAAATGTAATTTTTTCAATATCAATTTCCCTTCATTTTGTAGACATAAGTTTAATGTTACTCACATGATCACAAATATTGCGGAATATATAGGCTATTAAAATTTGGGGAAATATGTTTTATCATATATATAACCACTGATCAAAAATTTTTCTCGTTATTAATTTGTTATGGTTATTTTTAAAAACTTTACTGTTTAAGGAACATTATATAAAATGGTAAATGAAATTACTTTTTTAAGATGATTATTTATTTGATGAATAATGGTTGAACTATAAAGGGGGTGGATGTACAATATTAATGTTGAATTACAATGATTTAGGTTATTTATTGAATTTGTTGGAAATTTTCATAGAATACGTCATTAGATATTATACATTTTTTGTATGAAAAGTTAAGAATTATTGATGTTATATAGAGTAAAATATTTATTATTAATTATGAATATGTGATAAAATCATTATTATTCTTGGCTTTTTAACAAATAAGGTATTATCTATATTATTTTAATGATTATATATTTGTTGAATAATTTAGTATAAATTTGATTATTATTGTTTCATACAAAATATTAATTTATTATTATTTCTTCATATGATGTTTTTTTATAATTTTTGGAAATTATATTACCTAGTGATAATTGTATTATTTTGGGTTACTGTATGCATATAATAAGAATGTGTTTTTTTCATTTTCTATATTATGTGGTCTATTATAAGATGTTATTAGTGCTTCAAACAAGAAAAATTCAATATGATAATTCTTTATTTGGATCAAAATATGAGAATGTAGTGAAAATTGATTAAAAGATGATATTCTATCTTTTAGGTATGTATAAATCCTTATTTTTATAGCCTAGATTGTAGATGAATTTATCTAATCAATGAATCATTACATTAAACATGAATTTTATCCAATTATCTTAATTTTTGATGAATATATATTCAATTTCAATGCACTTTTCTTTATTTTTATTTGGTTATTAACATTTTCATAATAATTCAACTTCATGTGATTGATGTACTATATCGCACTATTTAAAATTTCTATATATCTTTTTCATCAACATATATATTTTAACATCCCACTATGTCATCAAAATCAGAATCCATGTATTTGTTATTGAAGATGACCTTTTTATTTCCATATTACTTTTCTCAAGAGGATGAATTATTTACGCTATTTTAAATGGGACCTTTACACAAGAGGTATTTTAAAATATGAAACATTTGGTTATATATTTCAAGATCAAATAATGAGGAATTAATTTATTAAATGGTAAATAATATGATATCATAATATTTTAAAATAAGAACTATTTTTTATTTCATAATAGATATGAAACCCTTAGCATAAAATGATACATAGAATATTATTATATTAATATGAATTTTATTAACATGTCATTGTATTAGGGGATATGAATTAGAATAACAAAATTATAAACATAAAAATAATCATTATAAATTAGAATTTAGTTCTTAATTCATAGTATATAAAAACTCAATTTCAGTGATGTAAGATTATTCATAAAAAAATAAGTTCTGATCAAAAATTGTTTTATTTATTTTTTAGTGACTATTATAAATAATTTCAAGATTTTTTTTAAATTTTATATTAGAAAAAAAGATATATATTTTGAAATCATCATTTAAAAAATATTCTTAATATAAATGTTTGGCTTTTTTTGAAATTATTTATTTCCAATATGCAAGATGAAATACTAATATTAATTAAAAATTATGTTTTTGTTTCAATATAATTCAAAGATTATTTTTTTAAAATTGTTCCAATGTAATATTACTTCCTTTATATTATTAATAATGTAAATAATTTAATTACATCAAATTTAATCGTTTAATATTGAATAATTTTTTATTAAAAATATATATTTTAAAAAAACGATTTTAATTTGGTTCACAATTATAATTAATAATTAAATTCATCTAATTAGTTAAAATGAATTTTTAAAAATTGATTCTATATTTTTAATCAGTAGGTATAAATTATGAAAATATTTCCATTTTAGTTTTGTTCAATATTAATACCATCCATAAAAAATATTTTCACCAAGATAATTGTAAACCTGGTAGTTAAGTTCAATAATAATATTCAAAGGACTAAAAAATGACCCCAAAACATACCTCTGTCACATTGGATGAGTGGTTTTAGGTCACTTCCAAAAATTATTCTTATATATGCAATCTTGTTTCTATACTGACCATTATAATATATAAGTAAAAGGTGACAACCAAAATTTTATTTTCCGGATTTTAATTTATATCATATATTATAAAACTAGTAAAAAGCATATGTTCAATTATAAAAGGTAATTCAAAATATGAAAATATTTTTATCATAGTAATTTACATCACATTTTAATTCATGATGTAATTAAATTAATTTCATACATATATCTGACATATTATTAATTCGATTAATAGAATAATACATTATTTTTTTAAATATTTAATTATTATTTTATTTCAATAAATTAATTTGATAAACATATTTTGATGATAAATACAACCTGTTATGGATGTTATTAGGGATTATATTCAAATGAAATTTCTATCAGGATGTTTTAAAAATTTATGTAACTGAATAGTTCTAAAAATGAGATTAATTATATTTTGAAATAAGTTTTTGTTATTAAATCTCTAAAAATTCCTAAAAATAATATATTCATACTTTTGACTAATATATGCTCAATAATATGAACTATGGTAAATTTATTGGACAATTTTCCATTTATAGTAACCATCCCTACCAATATTCAGTGAAAACAATTCTATCATGACCCGTCCCCTAGGGCCCGTATCATGACTACCCCAATCCCGCCTTCCATAGGCCAGGGGCTAGCGACTAGTATTAAAGATGTAAATCCCTAAACTGGGATGAAATTTCCATTATAACAGTAGACAAAAACAATATAGTATGCAATGAGAAGTAAAACAATAAGTTAATAAATATACAAAAGAGGGTACTGAATGTAAAGAGGCCAGAAATACAAGCCCAACAAAAAAGTACAATACAGCCAAAAATCTAGTACAACTACAGTAAAGTAAAACGACAACTACTGAGTCATCAACTAGGATTCCCACCTGAAGGGTGGGTACAGATGGCCTCCTCATCACCCCAAGTCAGTCCGTTCGACTCATGTAAATCTCGCCAAGTGGTCCACCTTCGGGTATCGTGCAGCTCTACAACTCTCTACCTCGATCGACACTTTTTATCGTCTGCAACCAACAGAACAAGGTGAGGGCATAGCTCGTGGAGGGGTGAGTATAATGATACTCATTAGGGATCACGAGACCTTCAAGGTCTCACAATATCCAACTTGGATAAATCTCATAGAAATACAAAATCATGATGTATCTACCAACCCTACTTATAAATATTCCCATACATAGACCCAAGTTATCAATCACAGTCCAACTCCAACTCAAGAGCCCAAGCACAAACCATTTAACAAAGGAAGTAAAGTCAATCACCACAATGATTGTGGTTGAAAGACATGACTCAGATCACAAAGGTATACATCTTTTGTAGAGTGGTAGAGATGATCAAATGTAGTCACTGATTCATCTATGTTGTCTGACCCAAACATGATTCATGACCAGCTAAGGTGACAGACCCACATAGGATACAAGACCAGCTATTCATCACTGATTCATCTTAGCTGTCGGACCCACAAAGAATACAGGACCAGCTAAGCTGTCATACCCACATAAGATACATGACCAGCTATTCTGTCAGTCCCACACAAGATCTAGGAACAGAAGTTAGAACTGTCAAACCCATGGAGGATTCTGGTACAGAAGTCATCACAGTTGGAGCCTGCCCTTGGGATCATGCATACGACACACTCAATTCCGAGAGGGTCCACTCTTCGATCCAAGTTTCTAGACATCAACTATCATGATGTCCAGAGTTTATGTATCTTGTAGTTCCATTTCATTATAAGGAACCCAACGCGACAGACTACGCGTCAATTGGACGCTCGGTCTGACAGTTATTCGCATTTCTGTTCTAGGGGCCCGGTTGGTTGTTAGGTTCAAACCAACCTGACCATACCCCAATTGCGTCCAAACCTCAAGAAGGGTATGCCAAAAGAATCATCTCACTTGTAGAATTCATTATCCACAGGCGGTTCATCAATTGGAAACCGGAAGCCCAAGATATGGGTGAAAAGGTGAAAATGGCCATAGCGAGTCCGGGTCCGATCTGACCCAATTGGACCGACCCGGCCTAACCCAGTCTGAACCGAGGTCTGACCCAGTCCGTGGGTGTGGCCCGACCCGAGTGGTCTTCCCAACATGAGTGGGCGCCCGGAAACAATGGAGTGGCCCAGCCCAAACCGAATGCAGGGCCCGGCCCGAAGGCGCGGCTCGGCCGAGGGGCGGTCCGTCCATGGGGGACCGGCCCGTGGGAGCCCAACCATCCATGCAAGGGAGGGGTTTCTACACCCCTACATGGTTCATCGAAAAAAACGGGTGCCTTGAGATGGTTCGGAGGCTACGGGTCTCGGGTGGTCATGCGTGTCTGGCTCCACGTCGGTCGGCTCGGCAGACCACCACCGCACCTCCACCCCGGCGCGATGACATTGCGATCCTCCTTCTTGAAGGCATCGTGCCATCGCCACAGCGACCCGACCTAGCCATGGCCTTCGGCTCCACCGTGAGGTGTGACGACATCGCACATCTCCATCCTTCGTGGCCCACCTTACTGGGGTTCCTCTCCGGTGTGGCGCGACGATGCCGCAGCCCACCCTGGTCACGGTTCCACTCCCCCGGCACGGCATGGCACGGCGGTGCCATTCCTCATTTGTCTATCACGGTTCTTCTCTGTCATGGTGTGATGGAACCACGCCCTTCCGGATCCGCCTTTGATGTCAACCAATCAATAATCAACAGTGGGACGTCGGTCTATGTTTTTTCGGCCATCAAACTCCGCATTTGGTCATATCAATTTGCCACCATTGAACCAAAATAAATGTCAAATAGTTAGGATAAAATTCATACATTAAAATAATCAAATCCACCTACCTTGTTATCGGTGTCCGCTCGACGGTGTTGCGGGATGGAGACATCATTCCATTGACATTGGGAGGAGATGACATTGTCATTGGCAACGTTCTTCGTGGGAAGCGTCTTCCCTTTCTTGCACCGACTGGAAAAGGAGAAGACTTCACCCATGAAGAACGTCACCAATGATGACGTCATCTCCTCCCAATGTCAATAAAACGATGACTCCTTCCCTCAACTCCACCGAGTGAACACTGATTACAAGGTAGGGGTATTTGATTATTTAAATGTATGAATTTTACCCTCATTTCTATAAATTTATTTTTGGTTTCATGGTGGATAATTGTTATCATCTAATGCGGAGGGAACATGCCAAACAAACATGGCCTGATGTCCCTCCGTTGATTCCTATTTGGTTGACTTCGTAGGCGGAGCTGGATGGGAGAGCTGCCATCGCACCGTGCTGGAGAAGAACTGTGACAGAAAAAAGAGACACGACACTATTGCGACATGCCGCACTAGAGGTGCGGAATCGCGACCAGGGTGGTCCGCGTCAAAGGGGTGTGGTGCCGTCACGTAGCACTCGATATGAACTGCATCCGGGAGGGCCGCAGAGGATGGAAATGCATGGCGACTTCATGCCACACGGTGGAGCCAAAGGCTGCAGCCAGGTCGGGCCACGACGGTGATGGCCTGGTGACGTCATGCCGCGCGGAGAGTATGAGGACCGCAGAATCGTCGCGCCATTATAGAGGTGCAGTGGTAGCCTGCTGGGCCAACCGCCATGGATTCGGACATGCTGGACAAATCGGGTCCCACAGCCCCTGATCTTTTGCAAGGCGCCAGTTCTTTTCAAGGAATTGGGGTTGGGCGCGGAACCCCATCCCTTACTTTGCCGGCTGGGACTCCACAGGCGGGGCTGCCATGGACCGGCTGCCCCTTGGTCGGGCCGCCTCTCGGCAGGGCCACCCCTTGGCCATGCCACCATGGTCGGGCCGCCCCTAGGCTGGGCCGCCATGGGCCGGGCCGCGGCTTAGGAATGGGTCGCGCCTTCAGGTCGGGCTGCTCATTTGGGCCGGGTAACTACCTTGGTTCGGTCCGCCCAATCAAGTCGGGCCAACCAATCTGGTCAGGCCACACCCGCGGACTGGGTCAGATCCCGGTTTGGAACGGGTCAGGCCGAGTCGGTCTGACTGGGTCGAACCTGACCCAGACCCGCTGTAGCCAGTTTCACCTTTTCACCCCTATAATGGGCTTCATGTGTCCAATTGACGAATCACCTGTGGTGATGAAATTCATGGAGCGAGACAATTCTTCTGGCATACCCCGCTTGGGGTTAGGATGCAGTTGGGGTACGGTCAGGTTGCTTTAAAACTAAAAACCAACCAGCCCCCAAGAACAGAACTTCCAATTAATCTCAGACCATATTTCTAATTGATGCGTCGTCTGTCGCGCTGGGTTCCATATGATGAGATGGAACTACGAGATACATCGACTCAAGAATTCCTGATAGTTGATGTATCTACACTGGGATAGAGTAGCTGACCCTCCTGGAATCGAGTGTGTTGTGTGTGGGAACCCTAGCGCTGGCTGTGACTGTGATGACTTATGTAACAAAATCCTTAGTGGGGTCGACAGTTCATACTTCTATTCCTAAATCATGTGTGGTTCCGACAGAATAGTTAGTCATATATCCTGTGTAGGTCTGACAGCTTAGCTCGTTCTGTATCCTGTGTGGGTCCGACAACTTTGATGAATTATTGATGAATAGCTATTCATGTATCCTATGTGGGTGCAATAGCCTAGCTGGTCCTGTATCCTATGTGAGTCTGACAGCTTAGATGAATCATTGACTACATCTGATCTTCTCTATCACTCTAAAAAAATGAATACATGTGTGAGATGTGTCATGTCTTTAAACCATTATCTTTGTGGTGATTGACATTACTTCCTTTGTGTAATTGTTTGTGATTGGGATCGAGAATTAGATAGAGAGTGTTATTTATATATTGGGTATATGTTTGGGCATATACCTATGTAGGGTTAGTTGATACTTCATGATTGTAACTTTCTTTGTGCTTTATCCTGGATGGATATTGTGAGATCATGTTGGTCTTGGGGTCCCTACTGATTATCATTATACCGACACCTGCACGGGCTATGCCCGCATCTCGTTATGTTGGTTGCAGATGACATACAACGTTGATCGAGGTAGAGAGTTGTAGAGCAGGAGGGTACCCATAGGTGGACCACTTGGTGAGATGTACATGGAGCAGACGGATGGAATTGGGGTGCTAAGGAGGCCATCTATACTCACTCTTTATGTGGGAATCTTGGAGGATGACTCAGTAGTTGATGTTTTACTTTTCTGCAGTTGTACTAGCTTTTCAATTGTATTTTACATTACTGTTAGGCTTCTATTTCAGGCCCCTTTACAATAAGAACCCTCTATTGTATAATGTTTCACTTAGTGTTTTACTTCTCGTTACGTACTCTATTGTTTTTGTTTACTATTATAAAGGCAATGCCTTCCTAGTTTAGGGATTTACACCTTTGGAGCTAGTCTCCATCCCCTGGACAATGGATGGTGGGTATGGGGTAGTCATGATACGGGCCATGAGGGATGGGTCATGAAAAATTGGTATCACAGGCAACACCCAACCAAAAGAGCTTAGGCACTGCCTGGGTTTCAGGCTTGGTCTCCACAACAAGTGCATTGGGCTTTATAAGGGTGGATAATGTAACACTCCTGGAAAAGTGTGTCTTAGATGGATAAATGTTACTACCCATGTCAACAAGGTACACCTTTCATTTCAGGAGCCTGTCTGATTAGAACTCCACAGTTATTCATGCTTGTCCCTGAGTAGTAATCCGGATGTGTGATCTTCTGGGATGTTTTCCAGGGTGTGTGTGAGTGGGAAAAAACACACTGAAAGAACATGTGTTGGCCTATAGGGACAATCATTAGTCTAATAAGCAACCCTAGTGTGTAATATCACTCGGTGTGATGTGAAGGCAACCAATGTATTACAGGAGACCCATGGGGTTTGATGATTAGGTTCATGATCTGGCGAGGCGGGTCGTGAAAAATTCTTATCTTATAAATCATCAGAACGGATATTAAAGGGTTAATAATAATATAAGGGTGAAGTAATTACCTAAAAAAGAAATATATTTATTATTTTAGGGGATTTAAAATCATCCCCATAGTAGTTTATAATTATATCAATTTGATAAAAAAAATCTATTATAATTAATGAATTTACTTTTTGAAACTATATGAATTCACATCCCCTCTATTATTAAAGGGTACATCCTCTCATGTTTTCATCAAAACTCAAAATCCATTGGTTTCAATAAATCCATTCAAAAATCCCATTCTAGATTTATTTACCAAATTCCAGAGGTCTAAATTTAGGCATATTTTCATCTATAAAGTGATTAATATATGAAAAATAGTTTTCTCTAATGAATAAGAAGAAGAAGATAAAGAAAATAAATGATTAGTCCACCAAAATGTAAGGGGCACATTGACATAAAACATGTTATAAATGATTTAATGAAATAATTTAAAAATATGTTTCATTCACATCCATGTTCTTTTAAAAATTTTATGGATGAATTTAGAGGTAAATAAATGAATTATAAAGTCCATTTTATGTATCTTTTATCTTTAATTAATCCATTTTCATAATGAAACATTTAGGATAATTCTTATAGATGGTTTAGAAAAATAATAAAAGGAATGTACTATTTTAATCCATATATAATCATTGATTTTTCCTAATTCTATCATAGTCATATGATTATAGTTATCCTATATGATCTTCAACTTTTTCATCGAAGAGAATACATCCTTCCCAATATCCTGTGTATTTTCATGAAGGATTTATAATGGATTTAAAATTTGGATATCTGGAAATGATTTTATTATGGGTGAAAGGAATATGTTTAAGGAATATTTCATCTTTACTATTTATTTTATAATTATTTGAAAATTTTATGATAATAGGGTGATATTTTATAAAACATGTATGATTTTGTACTATTATAAATCATTTATTGGTGGTTCCATTATAAATAATGTATTGGTGGTTATGTTATAAACCATGGATGGATGGGTCTATTATTTCCCTCTAATACATCACATTCTAGGGTGAATTTTAATATATGTCGATAATATTTTTTATTAAATTATATATATTAATATTTTAAATTATTATACAATATACCTATATAATTTTTATGGGTTTTTAATAAATCATAATTTCACAGGGAATGATTACGAATTTATGTTTAAGGAAATTTTTTTATACTTTGTCAGCGTAGAGAGAAATAAGATTTAATAATATTTCACCAATTTAACATGATTTTTAAGAAACCATTATTAATTTTATCTCACCTTTAAAATTTATAATAAAATGTTTTAAGACAACTTTTGGGTAGTGATTTTGATTTTTTGGAAAGTAAAATGTTAATTTTGATCCCAAATTCTATTTTTAAAAATGAAAAATTCTATTGAAATTTATGGAATATGAAGTTTCATTAGTAGTATTAATACGTCTCTTAATGATCCTATTGTGATGGTATCATGCATTAAAATTATTTTCCAAGGGTTTATGAATGGGTAAGATTAAAGGGGAACTTATAAAGAAAGTCATTAATATTTCTCATCAATATAAAACAAGATTCTATTTAGAATAATTTTATTGTAAGAGAAATAGACACTAAGTTGTAGTTTCAATTTTTAAAATATAGGGTTTTTTATGTATTCTTTTTTACCTGATTTCCTAAAAAATTGAACAATAAATATCTTGTGAAAAATGAAATTAATATCTATTAAAAAATTTACATTATGAAATTTTTATGTCCACATCCATATATATTTACCAGATATATATCCTTAGGCTCGGTGAGCCTTATATAGTTCTCAAATGGATTAGGTAAAGTTTAGATGTTTACATGTTAGATTACACTAATAAAATATTTGATTCTATTGGGTAGGTTATTCCCCGTTTAATAGTGAATACAATAGTGATATGAAAATAATGTCATAAGTAGGCTACCTGATTTATCTATTCTTGGAGAGGTTTTTCATCAACATCTTATGATTTCACAAGGTAATATAAAGATCACATGTTAAAAATAATGTCTATGCAACATCATATGGGGGAATGTGTAACGGTTCTTGTTTTCTAGAATATTTCAAATTTAACATTATTAGTTTAATTTTAACTCAAATAAATAATATAAATTTTTTATTAAAATATTTTTGGAGATAATCTTATATATTGGGTATAAAAATGTATATTTGGATCAAAACCATAACTTTAATAATGAAAATTTTTAAGGCTACTCATGGAATTTATCATTTTTTCCTATTTTATATATTCTTTAGTATGATTTTTATTCACTATCCAAATTTTAAAATGATTTATATTAGGTATTATGTATTTAAAGGGACATGGATGATGTTTGGATGAATATTATGAAGAAATCTCACGAAAGTAAACTTTTTTTCATAAAAGGGATGTATCATGGAAAAATAGAAATTTACTGTATTAATTAAATTTTAAAAGTAAAATTTATTTAGGCATATATGATGAACTAAATTTATAAAATATAAACAAAAATGATCTCAATGAGTGCACAAAAAATAATTCTTAGATAAGATATCAATTTTATAAAAAAGATTTATGGTCGGGTTGTTATAGTTTGTATCATGGAAAAGTTTTATATGACATTAAAACATCAGATAACATAAGTAAATTCAATTAATATAAGACAATTTGGGTTATAATGGTATATAATTTGATTATTACCATGTTTCATCTTCAAAACATTGACTGCTTTAAATAGTTTTACTCAAAGGAAATTCAATGCGAGTGTTGTATGGCTCTATAAAGATAATATCCTTATAAATCAACAACATAGAGTGGATGAAATTATAAATGAAGATTTATTATATATTATGGTTTTGTTAAGAAATGTTATTAATTGTAATGTTGTCCATCCTAGAGAGAATCAATATCAATAATAGAGGAACATGTTGATAGTTGAGGATTTTATGATATAGTCTTCCTATAATGACCCATACTTTACATACATTGTTAATACTTCAAAATTGAAGCACACTTATTACAACAAATAACAAAACCACAAAGGACCGTATAGGTATAGTGTCTTTAGAAACTGGGAAACATAAACAACTGGTTCATAAATCTTCTACAGTGTCTCCCATTTATTTCATCATATCTAGGGTCCCTTTTAGCATATTCTACTTAATATCCATCTTCCTAACCTGGGGAAAAGAAAACATAAAAGGGTGAGCTCAAATGCTCAGCAAGGGCAAATAAAGGAGATAAAAATCATATCATATCTTTTTAAAAATCAAAACCTGCAAAAGAGATCATAATATCTTAACATGGAATAAATCATAGAAGTGAAAATAAGATCCCCGAAATCATAACATAAAACTTGAAACTTTGTGTAATGCACACATAATCATGGAAAATAATTTCTTGTTAGTCATGACTCATTGCCGAGACTATCTTAGTGGACAAAGTCCCTTTCTGAACCGAGTTCACTCCTCGTTTCAGTCCTGTATCACTGAACCAAAATAACCTTCCGTTCCAGCCATGTCTATCTCATGAGATATAAAATCTTTACCCAATTCATTGGAGGGAGATATAGGTCCCACCCATCTTATAATGAATCCTTTCTTATGTGTGCCACATAATCATAAAACATACATCATCTCATAACACATGTAACAAAAATGGGATTCTTGAAACATCATGACATCATAAAACAATTCATATAAGATAAAGGAATTCATAAAAATGTTTCCATCACAACATAATCAAATCCATGTAATAATAGGGATAAAAATAGAACCCTTTTATTATCTTAGATGGAAAATAATTTTGATAAAATACTTGAACTCCATTCTTGAGGAAAATATCCTTTCTACTTCAACAACATTTTTCCTTTCATAACATGCCATACAACTTTAAAATAAAAGAAGTTGATTAAAAATAAACTTGAAAACTTGTAAAGGAAGCTTCTTGGAAATAATGTTTTAAAAATCCATTCAGGCCGTATAAGTTAAAAAAACATTCTTCTCGTACTTTTGTCGGAAAAGTCAAAAAGTACTTCGTACGAAAAACGACAAAAGATTCCTTTCACACATCTTACTAAAAACTCACCGAAGGGTAAAAATGGATTTAAACAATTGTAGGTGGATGGAAATAATATTACATATTGAGGTAACATGGATGTGGATGATAAAATACACCCCAATAAATACTTACGAATAAACAATCTCGGATAAAAATGAGATTGTGATATTTCCCTTACCTTAGGTCTGATTTGCTTTGTACGTGTCCGAAGCTCCTGTATAATGGTTTAAATAATGTTATTGACTTATTCCAGAATCATACATATTGATATGATATCATATATGGTCATATTCTTAGCTTCTTGTTAGTAATATTTCATTGTTACTTGATACTCGGGTCTTTGTTGCCTTTTGTTCTTATGCATGTTTTGCCGAATAAATTCTTATTCTTCTTTTAAGGTTATAGATACCTTATATCCAGAATGGTATTAGTGTAACATATATCATATTTATTCATTCAATTCATTTATATAATTACAATGTAATGATGATTATGTAGAACGAGTCGCATCACATCGTGGAGACGGTATTCCGTACGTACGCACGAGTGATGATATCGTTCCTATGATCGTGGAATTGTATTGGAGTATATGTATATTATTTCAGTATCAATATTACTTTATAATAATCATAAATAGTTACTCATTACACCATTATACCCATCCTTGTAAGGTGGTGGTGGAAAATAGATTACACCACGGCGTGGAGATGGTATTCCGTACGTACGCACGTGCGGTGATTTCATTTTTCCGTAGGATGGATAGAAGGTGAATTAGGGTTGTTTCATATTTATAATAACATATCAGTATGTAAGTAATACTGATGTTATTACTTTTTCATGAAACAAATAAAGAAGAAGAAGTTGAAGACGAAAGAAATTGAAAAGATCTGTAATGGATATTACCTCTTCTTTGGAACGCCTCTTTGAATCCTCCACTTAGGGAACTAAGATTGGTACTTGAAGAAGACCAGGACCTCTAGGATTATTCTAGGGAAGTGGAGAGGAGAAAATGGTAGGGGTTGGCCGAGCTTGAGTGCTCAAATTGGTGTGAGGAGGAGGGGGAGGAGGTGCCCTTTTATTAGGGAGGAGAGGGGCACCTAAGGAATATCTCAAAATATTATTTTATATTAAAGTCAAAACCGGTTTATAATGGTTCCAAAGGGTCTTATTTCGAAGATAAAGTGGGGATGGGTCGAAATCCTATCAACCAATAGGATTTAGACAAGTTTAGGGCATTATTTTAACCTTATCAATTAGATTTAACTCTAAGTTAATTAATTTAACTTTTACCATGTCTTTTTGTTTTCTTTCACTATATGGTTAATAAACATACTATAACATGCCAAAAGAACCCAAAATTGTTTATTATTAATATATATATCCTTATCTAAGTCATTTGGCCGAACCTTAGATTTTTAGGAATAAAATAACAATTATTAATATAATATTTGATTTAAAAACTATTTTTTGTCAATTTTGACACTATTTGATATATGATTTTTGTAAAAGTCATAACAGAATTATATGTTCGAAACAAGTTGATTAAATCAACATTAATATATCATAGTAACGTATAAAATTAGTGTAATTCATAAAAATTCTCAAATTACATTTATTTTTGTGTTTATAACATCAATTATGTCAATATTTCATTAATAAGATAATTACTGCATCATCATTGTGTCATAAATAAATTAAATTATGTAATGTATAAAAATTACAAATAAAATACCATTATGTAGGAAATCTTTTTAGCTTTATAATTAATATTTATAGTCGAATTTATCTTATGTATAACCTCATATTAAAAATGATTTACTTATTAAACTTTGATTTTAACTATTTTAACCCTTCTTTAAATAAATTAATAATAAATGTCCTAATCTAATCCAAGTGGGCCTAAATGGTCATATTTTATTCCTAAGTTTGTTTTTGGTCGAATTACACTTGTCCAATAGAATTAGGACATGTGTTAGGGTAATATTAATATCATATTTACCCTTAGTTACCCTATTTACTATTAACCGCGGTAAAAAAAAGTAAAAAGTTACTATTCACCAAAAATTATTTTTATCTCATTGAATCACATTTTACTTACTGATATCAACCGTGTCTGTCGGATTTTCGAAATTCCATTCATAGAAGCGGTAAAATTAAGTTTTATGCAAAATTCAGTTTTTAACCTACCACTTAGTGGTTTCACTATTCATCAAAAATTGAAAGTTTTCAGAAAAATACCAAAATTTCACCCTAGGCTAATTTCGATATTCTGAGTCCAAAAATGAAGTCCATTTTGAAAAATAAAATTTATAAAATTTCAAAAAGTGGTTATTACTATTCATAACGGCTAGTTCTAATAGCATATTGTTGTTTAGTGAAACTCGGTATTGCGTACGACGCAAGCTATCGAGGAAGGTCGCGATTGCGTGTAAAGCAAGCCAAGCAAGTGTTGTGTAGAAAAATATTCCTTTGATGATTTATATAACATAAATGTCTCGGGTGTTACATTCTACCCCCCTTAAAAAGAATTTCGCCCTCGAAATTCGTCACTTTGTAACAAACAGATGAGGATACTTCTCCTTCATTATATCCTCAAGCTCCCATGTAGCTTCTTCATGTTGGTGGTTCCTCCATAAAACATTCACCAAGCGAGTGGTCTTGTTTCGTAGGACTTTTTCACTACGATCTAGAATCTCTATCGGCTGTTCTTCATAAGAAAGATCTTGCTCCAGCGGTACAACTTCTGAGCTGAGTACATGTGAAGGATCTGGTATGTACTTTCTCAGGAGAGATACATGGAACACATCGTGAACTTGAGAGAGATTCAGTGGAAGCGCCAATCGGTAAGCTACCTTCCCAACGCGATCAAGTATTTCGAAAGGACCGATATATCTAGGGCCCAACTTCCCCTTCTTTCCAAATCTCATAACCCTATTCCAGGGAGATATTCGTAAGAACACTTTATCACCCACTTCAAACTCTAGGTCTTTTCTTCGGTTGTCGGCATAACTTTTCTGTCGACTCTGAGCTGCTCTTATGTGTTGTTGAATAGATCTGACTTTTTCTACCATTTCATCAACGAGATCAGGTCCTAATAGCTTTCTTTCCCCAACTTCATCCCAGCAAGTTGGAGTCCTGCATTTCTTTCCGTAGAGAGCTTCATAAGGAGCCATCTGAATACTAGAGTGAAAGCTATTATTATAAGAAAATTCCACCAAAGGTAGGTGTTGATCCCAACCTCCTTTGAAATCCATAGAGCAAGCTCTCAACATATCTTCTAGGGTTTGAATTGTTCTCTCAGACTGACCGTCTGTCTGGGGATGATAAGCAGTGCTAAAACTCAACTCTGTATCCAGAGTATGCTGAAGACTTCGCCAGAACTTCGAGGTAAATCTCGGATCCCGATCAGATATAATAGAAAGTGGTACTCCATGCAATCTTACCACTTCCTTTACATATATCCTGGCAAGCTGATCTAGAGAGAAATCCTCTCTAATAGAAATGAAGTGTGCAGACTTTGTAAGACGATCAACTATGACCCAAATTGCATTATTGCCTTTGGATGTTTTAGGAAGTCCTGTGACAAAGTCCATAGTGATGTTTTCCCATTTCCATTCGGGTATGGGTAATGGTTGTAACATCCCCATAGACTTCTGTCTCTCAGCTTTAACTTGTTGACAAACCAAGCATCGAGAGACATATTCAGCAACATCTCCTTTCATTCCATCCCACCAGAAGTACTCTTTCAGGTCCCTATACATCTTCGTGCTTCCAGGATGAATAGAGAATGAAGAACTATGAGCCTCATCCAGCAGCTCCTTCTTTAATTCGGGGATGGGAGGAACACAAACCCGATTCCTGAACTTTATTATCCCATCACAATCAAGGTTGAATTCCGGAACATTTCTCACCTTCTTTTGTAACTCGACAACTTCTTTCCGTGCCTCCTTAATCTTCGCATGTATAGATGGTTGAACATTCATTTGAGAAAGATAAGATTTTTCCCCTTCCATTATAATTCCGAGATCCATCCTTTGTAAATCCATAAATATTGGATCTTTTGTGATCCTCATCATGGATAAACTAGCATGGTCTTGTCAACTTAATGCATCTGCCACCTTGTTTGCTTTCCCAGGGTGGTAATGGATTGAGCAGTCATAATCCATAATCAGCTCCAACCATCTTCTTTGACGCATATTTAGCTCCTTTTGTGTGAAAATATACTTTAAACATTTATGATCAGTATAAATATCACACCTTTCACCATAAAGGTAATGCCTCCAAATCATTAATTCAAAGATTACCGCAGCCAACTCCAAATCATGTGTTGGGTAATTTTGCTCATGGATTTTCAACTGTCGCGAGGCATAAGCTATCACCATATCATTTTGCATAAGAACACACCCAAATCCCTTCTTGGATGCATCACTGTAGATCACAAACCTTTCTCCACTACAAGGCAGTGTGAGCACAGGTGCACTGGATAACCTTCTTTTCAACTCCTTGAAATTCTCTTCACATTCCTCTGTCCAGACAAACTTAACTCCTTTCCGAGTCAACTTGGTGAGTGGATTAGATAATCGTGAAAAATCTTTTACAAAACGTCGATAATATCCAGCCAAACCAAGAAAACTTCGGATCTCAGTTACTGTTGTTGGTCTTGACCATCTTTCGATAACCTCTGTTTTTGCTGGATCCACAGATATCCCTTCTTTTGAGATTATGTGACCCAAAAATGCAACTTTTTGAAGCCAAAATTCACACTTGGTAAATTTGGCATAAAGCTTCTCCTTTCTTAGGGTCTTCAATATAATTCTCAAGTGATCTTCATGCTCTTCCTTGCTCTTTGAATATACAAGAATATCATCTATAAATACTACCACAAATTGATCAAGATAGTCTCTAAAGACTCTATTCATTAGATCCATGAAGATAGCAGGGGCATTAGTAAGACCAAATGGCATCACTATAAATTCATAGTGTCCATACCTTATACGGAAAGCCGTCTTTGGTATATCCTCCCTTTTGACCCTTAATTGATGATACCCTGAACTAAGATCAATCTTGGAAATGTATTGAGCTCCGCGTAGTTGGTCAAATAAGTCATCAATGCGTGGGAGAGGATATTTGTTCTTGATAGTGATCTTGTTAAGTTCTCGATAATCAATGCAGTGTCTCGTTGATCCATCTTTCTTCTTAACAAATAGAACAGGTGCTCCCCAAGGTGACGCACTAGGGCGTATGAATCCCTTATCAAGATTCTCTTGGAGTTGCTTCTTCAATTCCCGCAACTCAATTGGGGCCATTCTATAAGGTGTCTTTGAAATAGGCAAAGCACCCGGTACGAGTTCTATTGAAAACTCAACTTCACGATTTGGTGGAAGACCCGGCAATTCCTCCGGAAAGACATCATCAAACTCCCGTACAATGGGCATATTCTTAATCGTGAGTTTCTCACCAACCATTTGAGATAAATAACCTTCATTTAGTGGAATCAATACCCATAAGATGGAAGAAATTTCCACTGGAAGGTTATGTTCATCCTTGCATTGATAGACGATCGTAGATTGATCTGGAATATGAAATGTGACTTCCCTTCTTTGGCAATTGATATGATCTCCATGTAGAGAAATCCAATCCATGCCAAGAATCACATCAAATTCCACTAAAGGAAGGATCACAAGATTTGCAGGAAGCACTTTCCCACAAACTTCGATCGGAGAAGAATTATAAACTTTTGATGCGATTGATGTGCCATTAGGTGTTGTCACAGCTAACTCAACATCTAATTGTTGAGGTAATACGGTCATACCCTTAGAAAAGTCTTCAGAAATAAAAGAGTGGGTGGATCCAGAATCAAATAAAACATTTGCTACTTTAGAGTGGATGGTAAGTGTACCTTTCACCACTTCGTTATCGTACTCCACATCGCTGATAGAAATTGCATGTGACTTTCCTTTGTCTTTAGCCTTAAGATTTTGTTGACATCGACCATCATCATCAACCCTAGGATTTGGGCATTGATTGGCATAATGCCCCATCTCCTTGCACTTGAAACATTGAAGTGTAATAGGATCATTCTGCATATCCCTTCCTTTGTTTGAATCATTGGACATCTTCATCCCATTATCACGGCATTCAAATGCCCGATGACCTTCCTTTCCACATTTAAAACATTTACTTGTCCCTTTAAGACAACTCCCTCCATGTTTCTTTCCACACTTTGAGCATAAGGAAAAGCTCATCTTCTTTTCCGTGTGCTCTTTAGATTTTTCTTTGAATTCCATCTTCCTCTTCTTATCAAACCCATGTGACTGATGGGTTACTCCAATCTCCATCTCGACTTTGAGAGCACATCGAACGATTTCCTCGTAGCTATTGAAGTCCCTTATGGATAACGCCCTTTGAAGACTTGGTTTTAAGCCACTAAAGAATCGATCGATCTTACTCTCAGGTTGGATAATAATACCAGAAGCATACCTTGCAAGTCTTGTAAAATTTGCTTCGTATGTACCAACAGATTCATCATCCCTTTGCTTCAGTTCAAGAAACTCTTTCCCCATCTTTGTTCGGAGAATACGAGGGAAGTACTTATTGAAAAATAAGTTCTTGAACACGTCCCATTCCATAGACTCAATTTCATCCCTTTTCCTCGTATTCTTAACAAGATTCCAACATTGATCAGCATCTCCTTCCAAAGGATACACTGCTAGGATGACTTTATCATGTTCAGAACATTGAAGAACTGAAAATATCTTTTCAGTAGTACTAATCCATTGTTCAGTAACTAATGGATCAGTAGACCCGCTGAAAGAAGGTGGACGCTGCCTCATGAAGGATTCAACAGAATGTTGCTCCCTCCTTTGCTCGTTTGGAAATCCTGCATGATTCATAGCATGAGAAAGTTGTGTGAGCATGGCTACAAGATTTTTCATTCCAGCTCCCATATCGTTTGGTTGCTCAGGGGGACAATCATTGCATTGCCCATCGCATTCTGCATTAACACGGTTCCTTCGGGTTCCATCCATTGACTAAAACCAAGAAGAATAGTGTGAGCAACACTAATTATAATAGGAAACCACATAATTCAAGAATAAAATTTTCATGCTTAAGGTCTTATCCTAGGTTATTCATGGCCATTTCTATGATTGTGTTCTATGCTTAGACTTATCCTTAGGGTTCTTACTAAGGCTTTCACATCCTAGTTTCCAAAGGTTGACTATACCTTTCCTCTGATACCAACTATAACGACCCATACTTTACATACATTGTTAATACTTCAAAATTGAAGCACACTTATTACAACATATAACAAAACCACAAAGGACCGTATAGGTATAGTGTCTTTAGAAACTGGGAAACATAAACAACTGGTTCATAAATATTCTACAGTGTCTCCCATTTATTTCATCATATCTAGGGTCCCTTTTAGCATATTCTACTTAATATCCATCTTCCTGACCTGGGGAAAAGAAAACATAAAAGGGTGAGCTCAAATGCTCAGCAAGGGCAAATAAAGGAGATAAAAATCATATCATATCTTTTTAAAATTCAAAACCTGCAAAAGAGATCATAATATCTTAACATGGAATAAATCATAGAAGTGAAAATGAGATCCCCAAAATCATAACATAAAACTTGAAACTTTGTGGCATGCACACATAATCATGGAAAATCATTTCTTGTTAGTCATGACTCATTTTCAAGACTATCTTAGTGGACAAAGTCCCTTTCTGAACCGAGTTCACTCCTCGTTTCAGTCCTGTATCCCTGAACCGAAATAACCTTCCGTTCCAGCCATGTCTATCTCATGAGATATAAAATCTTTACCCAATGCATTGGAGGGAGATATAGGTCCCACCCATCTTATAATGAATCCTTTCTTATGTGTTCCACATAATCATAAAACATACATCATCGCATATCACATGTAACAAAAATGGGATTCTTGAAACATCATGACATCATAAAACAATTCATATAAGATAAAGGAATTCATAAAAATGTTTCCATCACAACATAATCAAATCCATGTAATAATAGGGATAAAAACAGAACCCTTTTATTATCTTAGATGGAAAATAATTTTGATAAAATACTTGAACTCCATTTTTGAGGAAAATATCCTTTCTACTTCAACAACATTTTTCCTTTCATAACATGTCATAAAACTTTAAAATAAAAGAAGTTGATTAAAAATAAACTTGAAAACTTGTAAAGGAAGCTTCTTGGAAATAAGGTTTTAAAAATCCATTCAGGCCGTATAAGTTAAAAAAAACATTCTTCTCGTACTTTTGTCGGAAAAGTCAAAAAGTACTTCGTACGAAAAACGACAAAAGATTCCTTTCACACATATTACTAAATACTCACCGAAGGGTAAAAATGGATTTAAAAATTTGTAGGTGGATGGAAATGATATTACATATTGAGGTAACATGGATGTGGATGATAAAATACACCCCAATAAATACATACGAATAAACAATCTCGGATAAAAATGAGATTGTGATATTTCCCTTACCTTAGGTCCGATTTGCTTTGTACGTGTCCGAAGATCCTTTATAATGGTTTAAATAATGTTATTGACTTATTCCAGAATCATACATATTGATATGATATCAGATATGGTCATATTCTTAGCTTCTTGTTAGTAATATTTCATTGTTACTTGTTACTCGGGTCTTTATTGCCTTTTATTCTTATGCGTGTTTTGCCGAATAAATTCTTATTCTTCTTTTAAGGTTATAGATACCTTATATCCAGAATGGTATTAGTGTAACATATATCATATTTATTCATTCAATTCATTTATATAATTACTATGTAATGATGATTATGTAGAACGAGTCGCATCACATCGTGGAGACGGTATTCCGTACGTACGCACGAGTGATGATATCGTTCCTATGATCGTGGAATTGTATTGGAGTATATGTATATTATTTCAGTATAAATATTACTTTATAATAATCATAAATAGTTACTCATTACACCATTATACCAATCCTTGTAAGGTGGTGGTGGAAAATAGATTACACCACGGCGTGGAGACGGTATTCCGTACGTACGCACGCGCGGTGATTTCATTTTTCCGTAGGATGGATAGAAGGTGAATTAGGGTTGTTTCATATTTATAATAACATATCAGTATGTAATTAATACTGATGTTATTACTTTGTCATGAAACAACTAAAGAAGAAGAAGTTGAAGACGAATGAAATTGAAAAGATCGGTAATGGATATTACCTCTTCTTTGGACCGCCTCTTTGAATCCTCCACTTAGGGAACTATGATTGGTGTTTGAAGAAGACCAGGACCTCTAGGATTATTCTAGGGAAGTGGAGAGGAGAAAATGGCAGGGTTTGGCCGAGCTTGAGTGCTCAAATTGGTGTGAGGAGGAGTGGGAGGAGGTGCCCTTTTATAAGGGAGGAGAGGGGCACCTTAGGAATATCTCAAAATATTATTTTATATTAAAGTCAAAATCGGTTTATAATGGTTCCAAAGGGTCTTATTTCGAAGATAAAGTGGGGATGGGTCGAAATCCTATCAACCATTAGGATTTAGACAAGTTTAGGGTATTATTTTAACCTTATCAATTAGATTTAACTCTAAGTTAATTAATTTAACTTTTACCATGTCTTTTTGTTTTCTTTCACTATATGGTTAATAAACATACTATAACATGCCAAAAGAACCCCAAATTGTTTATTATTAATATATATATCCTTATCTAAGTCATTTGGCCGAACCTTAGATTTTTAGGAATAAAATAACAATTAGTAATATAATATTTGATTTAAAAACCATTTTTTGTCAATTTTGACACTATTTGATATATGATTTTTGTGAAAGTCATAACAGAATTATATGTTCGAACCAAGTTGATTAAATCAACTTTAATATATCATAGTAACCTAGAAAATTAGTGGAATTCATAAAAATTCTCAAATTACATTTATTTTGGTGTTTATAACATCAATTATGTCAATATTTCATTAATAAGATAATTACTGCATCATCATTGTGTCATAAATAAATTAAATTATGTAATTTTTAAAAATTACAAAGAAAATACCATTATGTAGGAAATCTTTTTATCTTTATAATGAATATTTATAGTCTAATTTATCTTATGTATAACCCCATATTAAAAATGATTTACTTATTAAACTTTGATTTTAACTATTTTAACCCTTCTTTAAATAAATTAATAATAAATGTCCTAATCTAATCCAAGTGGGCCTAAATGGTCATATTTTATTCCTAAGTTTGTTTTTGGTCGAATTACACTTGTCCAATAGAATTAGGACATGTGTTAGGGTAATATTAATATCATATTTACCCTTAGTTACCCTATTTACTATTAACCGCGGTAAAAAAAAGTAAAAAGTTACTATTCACCAAAAATTATTTTTATCACATTGAATCACATTTTACTTACTGATATCAACCGTGTCTGTCGGATTTTCGAAATTCCATTCACAGAAGCGGTAAAATTAAGTTTTATGCAAAATTCAGTTTTTTACCTACCACTTAGTGGTTTCACTATTCATCAAAAATTGAAAGTTTTCAGAAAAATACCAAAATTTCACCCTAGGCTAATTTCGATATTCTGAGTCAAAAAATGAATTCCATTTTGAAAAATAAAATTTATAAAATTTCAAAAAGTGGTTATTACTATTCATAACGGCTAGTTTTAATAGCATATTGTTGTTTAGTGAAACTCGGTATTGCGTACGACGAAAGCTATCGAGGAAGGTCGTGATTGCGTGTAAAGCAAGCCAAGCAAGTGTTGTGTAGAAAAAGATTCCTTTGATGATTTATATAACATAAAAGTCTCGGGTGTTACACTTCCCCTTCATTCTTACGATATTCAAACATCTTCTTTGGTTAGTGGTGGATTAATAACAACTAAAATATATTCAATTTCATGTATAGTCTGGATCATCAAAAGATAAATCTTTATATTAACCCTTTTTAAGGTCAACCCATCCAATGGTTGTTATTGTTTTGGAATGATAGATTAATAAATTTTATTGATTCTATGGAATGAGGTATATATATGAATATTTTCATTCAAAATAATTTACCTAGTGATGTTCAATTTACAATTGAAAATAAATTCATGGAATTCTTGTTGAATGATGAATATTCAATGGAAACATATGACAAAAATGTCATTCAGTTTTAATGGTACAGACCAAATTTTTTTAATAATGATAATAAAATGTTATATCTATGCTAATGATTACAGACAACATACTAAAAATATTTGGCCTTTTAAAATATTAAATTTTATGAGAAGCTTGGATTCTATGTTTATAAGATATAAATGGACTTTTGTGTTAATTTAATCAATGATAAGAAAGTGAAACGTTCATGGTAGAAATGGAATGGGAATAATATATTAAAGAAATCTAAATGTATGAAAATTATGTTTTCAGAATGTTAAAAGTGTGGTATAAGTCACATAAAAGAATGTATTCTAAAATTTGGATGTACATTAGATGTGTTAAGGAAACATGGCTCAAGATGTAAATGAAAATATTATGATAGTGTTAAAACCATTTTTAGTTAGTATATAGTAATGTTTTTTACATGTAATTATTGTTATATTATGTTGATGTGTTTCTAAAAATAATTACTATAAAATTATAATTTCACCACTCAGAATTTTTTCAAGAATTTTGGTAAAAATGGTGGCAGTAATGAGGAAAATGGAATTTAAAAAAATTTACATTTTATCCGATGATGATTTTTTTATTACAGACATTGTTTTCATTCCCATTGTAGAATTTTATGTTTTTTGGTTATATATTTTTTAGGTTATCGGGATATGATAGATTATAATTAAAAATAATTTATTTTCGTAGATGTGTTTTTATTTTTATAAAAGAATTAATTAATTCATTTGATAACAAATAAGAATAATGATAAAGTTTTATGTGATGAAAAATTAACATTACCCTACTAATTATGATGAAAATAATGGAATTTTTAATATTAATCATGTCCTAATAGTTAATGAATTTCTTGAATCATTTCCTATTGAGTTTCCTCATAATGTAAAAGATCAAGAATTTGAGTTTATTTTCGAAATATTTTCGGATTCTAATATAATATCAATCGAAACCACATATTGAATGGTTCAGAAGAACATATGGAATTGATAAATATGTTTCATGGGTTTCTAGAAAAATATTTCATTCATCCTAAAACATCACCATAGGGTTATCCTTTTTTATATGTTAAAAATAATTATGTTTTCGTTAGAATTTTCATGGATTATATATTATTTAATTAAATTTTTTGTCAAGAATTATAATTTTATAACACATATCATAGACATGTCAGATCAAATATATGGAGCTCTTAATATTTTTATAATGTTTATCTAAGGGATGAGTATCATCAGTTTAATGTATCAGTGAATTAATTCAATAAGATATAATTTCACAATATTGATTGAAATTAAGAACTTTTTTTATTATCTTTGGGTTTAAAAAATTCTACTAATGTAGTCATGGATCTTAAGAAATAATTTTCCATAAATGTTAGGTTAATATTATTTTGGTGTTTACTAATGGTATTTTTGTAGATTTTAAAATTTATGAGGATCCTAAAAAATATATAAGTAATATTCATAGTAACTTGAAAGAAAATTTTGATATGTAAAGTATAGTAAATGTGATTTTATAATTAAAAAAGATTTCATTCATTGTAAATATCCTAATGAAATTTTTAAAATAGTTGATCTCAATATAAAATTGATAAATAATGGGAATGACTAGTGAATATGAATGAGATTTGTAGTTTTCCATGATTATTAGGATAGTACAGGACATTTTTTGAATAATTTAACATTTTATGAATCCCACTAACTATATTAACAAGACAACAAGTTGTATTCATTTGGTAAAATGAATGTGATGTATGTTTCCATGAATTGAATTGGAGATTTTTGAATGATTCATTTATTGAACATCCATTTTGAAATGTGGAGCATGTTATATAAGGTGGTTTTTTATTCAATGTACTATGATGTGATTTAATGAAAAAATAATTTCTCATTTATATTCTATATTTCTGAAAAAACATCATAACAAATATTATCCTACAAATTTATATGAAATAATGGTTATATTTTATAGTTATAAATTAAATGAAATCATTTACATGGATTCATGTATGAAATATATACTGATAAATAAATCATTATGTATATATTATAAAATAGAACATGCTCAATGTGAGACATAGTAGGTGGTTGAAAAATAAAAATTATTATGAATACATAATTAATTACCATATCTATATGGAAAATTAAGTAGTAGATTATTCATGCCGGAAATATAATTCTATATTTTCATAATTTCCTATTCAACAAAATCCTTTGCGTAATTATTTAATCATTTTGTCTTATAATTGTGCATTATGTAGAACCCTCTATTGTGTATCATGTGTTAGTACAATCATCTTTCTTAGGTAGAATTTATATAGATCATAAGGAATGTTGTGTTCTTAATGGAAAATAAAAAATTGATTAAGAAATGTACATTTTCTTAATTTAATATTGATTAAAAGGTGTTTAGTTATTCAATTAATGGTTATGGATTTCACATCAACCTTATTTGAAGAAACAATTATGGAGTGAGATTCATATCACTCCAATTTTCATTCTTACTTGATAAAAAATTGTACTTATAATATCACAAACAATTATGTTAGGTAGTAAGGAGGAATATATTCTTTATTTTACTATTAATGTTTTTCTTTTCAATTGGTTAAAGATAAACAACAATTACTAGAGGAGATTGTTTATAATTTATCAATTCTTGAATTGAATTCGACAAAAATATCAATGGATTATTTGGTTTGAACTTCTAATGACATATAGATTGAAAAATGCAATACGGATTATTGGTGATCTATTATATAAATATTTACATTTTCAACCAATATGAGATAATATACCTTAGGATCAAAATTATTTAAAATCAATTAATGATATTATTTGATTTTGTGAAGTCTGTATATCCATATTATCTGAACCTTATCCCAAGATAATCCTTATTTTTGGAAACGTTTTTTTAATTAAATGGGTATTGAATTAAATTTCTTTTCATACTTAAATCCTCAATAATATTAAAAATACCGGAAATTATTAAATCATTAGTGGATAAAAATTGATTTTTTAAAAGGTTTATCAGATGTTTTAGGATGAAAAATTAAATTTGGATTAGTTTTCTTATAAAAGTAGATTATAATTTCATATACATATTGAAGTTTTAGACACATTATGTTGAAAGTAGTGTTTTATTTCAGATTTTTGGGATGAGATCAAATAAATATTGTTTATGTACTATAATTGGTTGAGTAATGTTTTGTGATGGTGAAGATGATTTAGTAATACAAAAAATGACTTAGAACAATCAAAATTATGTTCTAGATAACCGATGAAATGATAATTTTTAGGTGTGTGGACATGTTTTTTATAAGTTATCTACATGGAATAGTTTTATTTATTTGGGTCAAAATGGAATGATACATACATAGTTCATTTTACATTATGAAATCCTTGAGAGATTTGGATTATTTGTATACAGATTATCCTTACCTCTGAGTTTATCTCAAGGCCCAAATTTATATCATGTTTCATTGTAAAAAAAATGTGTTCCAGATGTATCTAATTTTTATAATCGAAATTAATTTATTAAGATGAAAGGAATTATGTTATTTATAAATAATTTTATTCATTTATTTGGTATTAAAATAATCTTGTACATAAAACAAAAATATTTTATAATTAATATTTGAAACATCATTTAGTAATAATTTTAAATTAAATTCATCTATAAAAATTAATTTAATTTGAAAAATTGTCTTAAAAAATTGAAGAATTTCAATTAACATAAGGTAATATGCTGAATATTATTATTTTCATAATTAATATAATTATTATTAAAAAAAATTTACCAAAGATTATGATAAATGTTTTATAATGTGGTTAAAGTTTAGTGTCAAGGGATAATATTAAATTACAACTATCTATATTATCTTTTGTGGACATATTTTTACACCGTCTCATATAAAATTCATAATGGTTATTTTCTTATCATTTTGGTCATATTGAGACATTAATATATTTTTTAATCATAAATATTAAAACAGTTTCCACTCCCCCTTAAATAAAAGAAAACCCCCTCTCTTATACTCTACACATATCAAGGGTATGTTGGATTAAAAAATTCCTAAAAATATCCCTTTTATACATACGTAACAAAATAAAAGTTTCCATTTTGATAAAAAAATCCTTCCTAGTAAGGGTTCATGTGTAAGCATAAAGTGGTTGTTCGAATAAGTGGTATAGATCTTAACAAAAAAGTATCATTTTATTTTTTATCAGTATTCCATTAATTTTGTTTTCAAACAATCTGAAATTATAAAAATAACATCATTAATATATTTAGATGTTTTTATTTTTATTTTTATTTTTCAGTATATTTTCATATCCCTTTCTAATAAAATGGGAAACAAAATGCTCATTTTGGTGTATAGTGGAATACAACCTCACAGACCAATGAAATTAATTTTCAATAAAAACCTATCAAGACTAGTTATAGTGATGTATTTAATTTATATATTTATATATATTATAATTACTATATATTAATAATTAATTGATGTTAAGATATCATATTTTTTGTTACCTTACTATCAATTTAAAAATGAAATCATTGTTCTTGGTAAGTGTTGATTACCACCTGTAGAGACCTGAAACTTGACGTACATGGACCTTACATTACTTTTGTGGAATACTTAGTACATAACAAAAACACACACACAAGGACCATAATAGTTTAGTGTCTTTGGAAACTCGGAACGTAATATTCTAATCATGGTGAATGATCTTCAACATCTCCAATAAAGATCTTCCTTTTTTTTCTTACCTAAAACCTTTCTTTATATCCTGGGGAAAAGAAAACATAAAATGGTGAGCTCAAATTCTTAGTTAGGGTAAACAAAATAAATATCAATCACATCATATTCATAAGAACATATCTTTTGGAAATCTTAACCTGTAAAAGAGATCATAATTTTATAACATGGGATAAATCATAGTAGTGAAATGTAATCCCAATAATCATAACATAAAACATGAAACTTTGTGGCATACACACATAATCATAGAGAATCATTTCTTATTAGTCAATACTCATTGCCAAGACTATCTTATTGGACAAAGTCCCTTTCTGAACCGAGTTCATTCCTTGTTTCAGTCCTGTTTCACTGAACCGGTATAACCTACTGTTCCAGCCATGTCTATCTCATGAGATATAAAATCTTTACCCAATGCATTGGATGGAGATATAGGTCCCACCCATCTCATAATGATACCATTATTATGTGTGCCACAAAATCATAAACCATACATCATAGCATAACCCATGTAATAAAAATGGGAATCTTAAACATCATGACATCATAAAACAATTCATATAAGATAAAGGAATTCCTAAAAATAATTCTATCACAACATATTCAAATCAATGTAATAATAGTGATAGAAGCAGAATCCTTTATTATCTTAGATGGAAAATAGTTTTGATAAAACACTTGAACTCCATTCTTGAGGAAAATATCCTTCCTACATTAAAAAACATTTTCTTTTCTAAACATGTCATACAATTTTAAACTAAAAGAAGTTTATTAAAAATAAACTTGAAAACTTTTAAAGGAAGCTTCTTGGAAATAATGTTTTAATAATACATTCATGCCGTAGAAGTTAAAAAAACATTATTCTCGTACTTTTGTCGGAAAAGTCAAAAAGTACCTCGTATGAAAAACGAAAAAAGATTCCTTTCATATCTTTTACTAAAAACTCACCGAAAGGTAAAATTTGATATAAACTATTGTAGAAGGATTTAAATATTACATATTGAGGAAACATTGATGTGGATGATAAAATACACCCCAGTAAATACCAAAGTATAATCAATCTCAGATAAAAATGAGATTGTGATATTTCCCTTACCTTAGGTCCAATTTGCTTCGTAAGTGTCCGAACCTATTGTATAATGATCTAAATAATGTCATTGACTTATTCCGGAATCATAATCATTGTTATTATATCATATATGGTTCACTTATGACTTTATATTACCCGTTCTTTTGTAAATTCCATGTTAAAGAGCGTTTTGGGTAAAATCGTCTCATTTGTCGTTCGTGTTTTAACTTGTAATTATTCATATGATTACTTAGATCATGATTACTTAAATCCAGAATGTAAAATATTATTTATATTTAATATATATTCAGAATATACATATATATAATAGATCAGTAAATGGAACAAAATACACCGTTCATGGAGACGGTAGGCCGTACGTATGCATGAACGTTGTTTTCGTTTCATTATTGAGTTGAATGGAATTAAGTAGATGAAATACATATATATAGACATAAATCCAGTATTATTATGTCATATATTTCTTGATTACTTATTATATATACTTTATAATCATTCATGAATGGATAACGTGGAGAATGAATCTCATCGCGTCGTGGAGACGGTAGTCCGTACGTGCGCACGAGCGATGATATCGTTCTCATGATTGTGGGACTATATTGGAGTGTATGTATACTATCTCAGAATCAATATCACTTTAAAATAATCATATATAGTTATTATTTACACCATTATACCCATCCAAGTAAGGTGCTGGTGGAAAATAGATTACACCACTGCGTGGAGACGGTATTCCGTATGTACGCACGCGCGGTGATTTCTTTTTCCGTAGGATGGATAGATGGTGAAATAGGGTTATTTAATACTTATAATGTGAGTGATACAGATGTTATAACTTCATAATGAAACAGCTAAAGAAAAAGATGTTGAAGAAGAAATAAATATGAATGAATCGGTAACGAACATTACCTCTTCTTTGAAGCGCTTCTTTGAGACCTCCTTTTAGGTAAATAAAATTGGTCTTCGAAGAAGACCAGGACCTCTAGGATGTCTCTAGGTAAGTTGAGAGAAGAAATTTGCAGGGTTTGGCCGAGCTTGAAGGCTCAAATTCGTGTGAGGAAGTGGGGGAGGAGGTTCCCTTTTATAAGGGAGGAGAGGGGATCCTTTGGAAAACTAAAAGTATTATTTTATTATAAAGCCAAATTCGGTTTTAAATAGCTCCAAATTGATTTATTTTGAAGCTAAGGTGGGGATGGGTCGAAATCCTCACATCCAATAGAATTTATAAAAGTTTAGGTTCCTATTTTAACCTTATCATTTAGTTTTAACATTAAGTTAAATAATTTTACTTTTTCCATGTCTTCTTGTGTTCTTACACTATAAGGTTAATGAACATACTATATCAAGCCAAGAGAACCCCAAGTTGTTTATTATTAATATATATAACATTATCTAAGTCATTTGGCCGAGCCTTACATTTTTAGGAATAAAATAACAATTAATAATATAATATTTGTTTTAAAAACTATTTTATGTCAATTATGACAATATTTAGTAATTGATTTTTGAGAAAATAATAACAGAATTATTAGTTCAAACCAAGTTTCTTAAATCAACACTAACATGTCATATTAACCTAGAAAATTAGTTTAATTCATAAAAAGTCTCAAATTACATTTATTTGTGTATTTATGACATCAATTATGTCTATATTTCATTAATAAGATAATTACTACATCATCGTTGTGTCATAAATAAATTATAATATTTAATGTCTAAAAATTACAAATAAACTACCATTATGTAGGAAATCTTTTTATCTTTCTAATTAATATTTATAGTTGAATTTATCTTATGTATAACCCTAGATTAAAAATTATTTACTTATTAAACTTTGATTTTAACTATTTTAACCCTTCTTTAAATAAATTAATAATAAATGTCCTAATGTAATCCACGTGGGCTTAAATGGTCATATTTTATACCTAAGGTTGTTTTTGGTCGAATTACACTTATCGAATAGTATTGAGACATGTGTTAGTGTAATAATAATATCATTTTTACCCTTAATTACCCTATTTTATTTTAACCGTGTATCTCAGATTTTCGAAATTCCACTCACAGAAGCGGTAAAATTATGTTTTATGAAAAATTTTGTTTTTTTTAACTACCACTTAGTGGTTTCACTATTCATCAAAAAATGAAATTTCCAGAAAAATACCAAAAATTAGGCCTAAGCTATATTTGATATTATGAATTAAAAAATGATGTCTATTTTATCAAATTCAAAACGTATCAGTTACATTAACTAATTTAAAAATTAATTCCCGTCGTCAAAACAAATAGCGTGTTTTTAAGAGATAATAACTATCAAAAGATTGACACTTGTTTATAACTGGTTTAAATATGAAATTACATCCAATGACAGACATTGTTTTAAATTGTAAAAATATATTCTAATTATACTTTAAAATCACTCAAATTAATAATTTATCACTATTAATTATTTCTATTAAAAAAGTTGTTTTTAATTAAAATTTAGTAATTTTCACTATTCATCAAATATGAATGTTATCCGAAAAGTACCAAAATTTCACCCTAAGTGAATTTCGATATTCTGAATCCAAAAATGAAGTCCATTTTGAAAAATAAAATTTAAAAAAATTCAAAAAGTGGTTATTACTATTCATAATGGCTAGTTCTAATAATATTTTAATAGCATATCGTTGTTTAGTGAAACTCGGTATTGCGTACAACACAAGCTATCGAGGAAGGTCGCGATTGTGTGTAATGCAAGGCAAGTAAAGGATGCATGTTGTGCAAGATCCTTTTGGTGTAGCGTACAACACAAGACATTAATGAAATGAATATTTTTCATAAAATCTCGGGTTGTTACATTCTACCCCCCTTAAAATGAATTTCGTCCTCGAAATTCGTCGGGGTTATAAATCGTTTACTATTCTAAATTTTCTTTGATAGAAACCCACATCGTAAAAAGGAATACCAAAACCAATCTTTAAAAACAAATGTATGAAATGAAACGGTTACCCAAATAATCTAATCACTGGGCTTCCACATAGGTGAAAATATGGATATGGAAGAGAAATCTAACCATCATGTTCTGATGGAGAGTGGTAGAGAATATGGCTCTGGATAAGCCAGCAATCACAAAGCCATAAATTTGTGACGATCTAAGGTACCATCTGATTGATCAAATATAAGAGCACTAGGACAACATTTTTGGTTTTCAAGATCGTTTCCCTAAAGTTGATGAAATTGGAATTAGAAGAAATACTTTCGTGACTTCGGTATTGTCTCACCGTTGGTCGTTCATTGGACAATTTTCACTTAATCTCTTAAATAAATAAAGTTGAATTTTCCATTCATGATGTGATAGAAGATCATGTGATAGAATGATGGGTCATTCCATCTGTATCAAACAAAAGGTTAGAAAAGTTATCAAAAAATACATAAGTCCATCTATAGTGAGATTAATCTTATATGGTTCCTAAAATGGATTTATAATTCATATATCATACTACTTAATATAATAAAACTAGTTTCTACTAAACAGGGACTTCCTGTAGTCCAGTGATAGGCGATAAAGGCCAGTCGCACTTCAGCTGTGGGTTCGATTCCCACAACTTTGTCTGACGCGATGGGATGTCGCCCGTCCTACAGGTTGTCCTTTTTCTAAAACTATATTACTTTAACATCCCATAAATAATATCGAAAAAACTGTTATCCTTAAATAATACTAACTTATGTCCAACATAGTCCATTCCAATCTTTAGGCTTATCCATAATACTGCAGTCCACTCTCATAATATAGTGAAAACAATTACCATAGATTTAATACCAACGTTGATCCCCATATATCATAAGATATGTCTTGTTGGTCACATTCCAAACATTCAAAGGCCTTAATCATGTGTTCTCTTGAATACCCATTGAACCTTAGTGAAAACATGAATGCAGTTAAAAGTTAACACTTTCCACATACCAAAATCCTCAAAATTCAATATACTCAAACCATGATATCACTTAGCCCTTATATCAATCATGATCTCATAAATACTGTCAAATATGTCATTTTCTCGTTTTCCCTTCATTATGTGCATATCAGCTTTTTTTCCAAAAATATCTCAATCACATTCCACAGTTACCAGTACCATAAAATTTTTGAAGACCACAATAGACCAATACATAAATATTCCAATACTCAACATTATTTTCGAATCCCATTACATAAACACATAATCATTCCACCACATCGTTGTCATATTCAACATCACCAATGGTGATCGCATGTGACTTCCCTTTGTCCTTTGCCTTAAGTGGTTGCTCATGTCGATCATCACTAACCCTTGGATTAGGGAATTTATTGGCATAATGTCCCATCTCCTTGCGCTTGAAACATTTAAGTGTAGTAGGTTCATTCTGTGTATCCCTTCTTTGTTTGCATCATTAGACATCTTCTTCCCATCATTGCGGCATTCAAATGCCCGATGACCTTCCTTTCCACATTTGAAACATTTACTTGTCCCTTTAAGACAATCTTCACCATGCTTCTTTCCACACTTTGAGCATAAGGAAACATTCATATTCTTTTCACCATTATTCTGAGATTTCTCCTTGAACTCCATCTTTTGTTTCTTGTCAAAACAATGAGATGGATAAGTAACACCAACTTCCATTTCTACCTTGATAGCACAACGCACAATTTCTTCATAGCTACTGAAGTCTCTTATAGCTAATGCCCTTCGAAGACATGGTTTTAAGCGACTAAAGAATCGATCAACTTTACTTTCAGGTTGGATGATAAATCCATAGGCATACCTTGCAAGCCTTGTAAAATTAGCTTCGTATATACCAACATATTCATCATCCTTTTGCTTTAGTTCAAGAAACTCCTTCTTCATCTTTGTTCGAAGAGTACGAGGGAAGTACTTATTGAAAAATAAGTTCTTGAACTCGTCCCATTCTAGGGACTCAATTTCATCTCTTTGCCTCGTATTCTTGATAAGATTCCACCATTGACCAACTTCACCTTCCAAACGATATACTGCTAAGATGACTTTATCATGTTCAGTACATTGAAGAACTGAAAATATCTTTTCAGTGGTACTGATCCATTGTTCAGCAACAAGTGGATCAGAAGACCCACTGAAAGAAAGTGGAATTTGCCTCATGAAGGACTCAATAGAATATTGTTCTCTTCTCTGCTCATTTGAATGTCCAGAATGATTCATAGCTTGTGTAAGTATAGCAATAAGATTTTGCACTCCATCTCCCATAACATTTGTTTGTTCAGGAGGACAATCACTGCATTGTCCATTGCATTGATCAACACGGTTCCTTCGATTTCCAGCCATCGTCTAAAACCCAAAAAGAATAGTGTGAGAGGCAAAAATCATGCTAGGGAAAACAACATAATAAAGGTGGATTACCTTAAATATCTAACATCTTAGGTTTAATTATATGATCGTTAGCATAATTCTAGGACTATAACCTATACGTATACTTATCCATAGGGACATCCCTAGACATACCTTAAAAATATTTCTAGGGATCCCACTAAAGTTCTCGCATCCTAGTTTCCAAAGGTTGACTAAACCTTTCTTATGATACCAAATGTAGAGACCCAAATCTTGAAGTACATGGACATTCCATTAATTTTTCGGAATACTTAGTACATAACCAAAAAACACACACAAGGACTGTAATAGTTTAGTGTCTTTGGATACTCGGAACGTAATCTTCTAATCATGGTGAAAGATCTTCAACATCTCCCATAAAGATCTTCCTTTTTTTTCATACCTAAAACATTTCTTTATATCCTGGGGAAAAGAAAACATAAAAGGGTGAGGTTAAATGCTCAGTAAAGGTAAACAAAATAAATATTAATCACATCATATTCATAAGAACATATCTTTTAGTAATCTTAACCTGCAAAAGAGATCATAATTTCATAACATGGGATAAATCATAGTAGTGAAATGTAATCCCAATAATCATAACATAAAACATGAAACATTGTGGCATACACACATAATCATAGAGAATCATTTCTTATTAGTCAAGACTCATTTCCAAGACTATCTTAGTGGACAAAGTCCCTTTCTGAACAAAGTTTATTCCTCGTTTCAGTCCTGTTTCACTGAACTGGTATAATCTACCGTTCCAGCCATGTCTATCTCATGAGTTATAAAATCTTTATCCAATGCATTGGAGGGAGATATAGGTCCCACCCATCTCATAATGATACCATTCTTATGTGTTCCACAAAATCATAAACTATACATCATAGCATAACCCATGTAATAAAAATGGGAATCTTAAACATCATGACATCATAAAACAATTCATATAAGATAAAGGAATTCATTAATATAATTCCATCACAACATAGTCTAATCAATGTAATAATAGGGATAGAAATAGAATCCTTTATTATCTTAGATGGAAAATAATTTTGATAAAACACTTGAACTCCATTCTTGAGGAAAATATCCTTTCTACTTCAAAAAAAAATTTCTTTTCATAACATGTCATACAATTTTAAACTAAAAGAAGTTTATTAAAAATAAACTTGAAAACTTTTAAACGAATCTTCTTGGAAAAAATGTTTTAAAAATACATTCATGTCGTATAATTTAAAAAAACATTCTTCTCGTACTTTTGTCAGAAAAGTCAAAAAGTACCTCGTATGAAAAAGGACAAAAGATTACTTTCATATCTTTTACTAAAAACTCACCGAAGGGTAAAATTGGTTATAAACTATTTTAGAAGGATTTAACTATTACATATTTAGGAAACATGGATGTGGATAATAAAATACACCCCAGTAAATACCAAAGTATAAACAATCTCAGATAAAAATGAGATTATGATATTTCACTTACCTTAGGTCCAATTTGCTTCGTAAGTGTCCGAACCTCCTGTATAATGATTTAAATAATGTCATTGACTTATTCCAGAATCATAACCATTATTATGATATCATATATGGTTCACTTATGACTTTATATTACCTGTTCTTTTGTAAATTCCATGTTAAAGAGTGTTTTGGGTAAAATCGTCTCATTTGTCGTTCGTGTTATAACTTTTAATTATTCATATGATTACTTAGATCATGATTACTTAAATCCAGAATGTAAAATATGATTTATATATAATATATATTCAGAATATACATATATATAATAGATCAGTAAATGGAAGGAAATACACCGTTCATGGAGACAGTAGGCCATACGTACGCATGAGCGCTGTTTTCGTTTCCTTATTGAGTTGAATGGAATTAAATAGATGAAATAAATATATATACACATAAATACAGTAATATTATGTCATATATTTCATTATTACTTATTATATATACTTTATAATCATTCATGAATGGTTAACGTGGAGAATGAATTTCATCGCGTCGTGGAGATGGTAGTCCGTACGTACACACGAGCGATGATATCGTTCTCATGATCGTGGGACTGTATTGGAGTGTATGTATACTATCTCAGAATCAATATCACTTTAAAATAATCATATATAGTTATTATTTACACCATTATACCCATCCAAGAAAGGTGGTGGTGGAAAATAGTTTACACCACGGTGTGGAGACGGTATTCCGTACGTACGCACGCACGGTGATTTCTTTTTCCGTAGGATGGATAGATGGTGAAATAGGGTTTTTTCATACTTATAATAAAATATCAGTATGTGAATGATACTGGTGTTTTTACTTCATAATGAAACAACTAAAGAAGAAGAAGTGGAAGAGGAAATAAAGATTACAGAATCGGTAACGGACATTACCTCTTCTTTGAAGCGCTTCTTTGAGACCTCCTTTTAGGTCACTAAAATTGGTCTTTGAAGAAGATCAGGACCTCTAGGATGTCTCTAGGGAAGTGGAGAGAAAAAATTGGCAGGGTTTGGCCGAGCTTGAAAGCTCAAATTGGTGTGAGGAAGAGGGGGTGGAGGTGCCCTTTTATAAGGGAGGAGAGGGGCACCTTTGGAAAACTAAAAATATTATTTTATTATAAAGCCAAATTCGGTTTTAAATAGCTCCAAATTGATTTATTTCGAAGCTAAGGTGGGTATCGGTCGAAATCCTCTCATCCAATAGAATTTAGACAAGTTTAGGTTCCTATTTTAACCTTATCATTTAGTTTTAACATTAAGTTAAATAATTTTACTTTTACCGTGTCTTCTTGTGTTCTTACACTATAAGGTTAATGAACTTACTATATCAAGGAAAACGAACCCAAAGTTGTTTATTATTAATATATATAACCGTATCTAAGTCATTTGGCCGAACCGTATATTTTCAGGAGTAAAATAACAATTAATAATACAATATTTGTTTTAGAAACTATTTTCCGACAATTTTGACACTATTTAGTAATTGATTTTTGTGAAAATCATAACAGAATGATTAGTTCGAACCATGTTTCTTAAATCAACACTAACATGTCATATTAAACTATAAAATTAGTTTAATTCCTAAAAAGTCTCAAATTACATTTATTTGGTTATTTATAAAATCAATTATGTCAATATTTGATTAATAAGATAATTACTGCATCATCATTGTGTCATAAATAAATTAAATTATTTAATGTCTAAAAATTACAAATAAAATACCATTATTTAGTTAATATGATTAGCTTTATAATTAATATTTCTAGTCGAATTTATCTTATGTATAACCCTATATTAAAAATGATTTACTTATTAAACTTTGATTTTAACTATTTTAACCCTTCTTAAAATAAATTAATAATAAATTTCCTAATCTAATCCATGTGGGCTTAAATGGTCATATTTTATACCTAAGGTTGTTTTTGGTCGAATTACACTTATCCAATAGAATTAGGACATGTGTTAGGGTAATAATAATATCATTTTTACCCTTAATTAACCTATATAGTTTTAACCGTGGTAAAAAAAGTACAAAGTTACTATTCAACAAAAATTATTTTCATCTCATTAAACCACATTTTAGGCCTTGATATTAACCGTGTCTCTCGGATTTTCGAAATTTCACTCACAGAAGAGGTAAAATTATGTTTTATGAAAAATTCAGTTTTTTTAACTACCACTTAGTGGTTTCACTATTCATCAAAAAATGAAAGTTTCCATAAAAATACAAAATAATTAGGCCTATGATATATTTGATATTATGAATTAAAAAATGATGTCTATTTTATCAAATTCAAAACATATCAGTTACATTAACTAATTTAAAAATTAATTCCCGTCGTCAAAACAAATAGCGTGTTTTTAAGAGATAATAACTATCAAAAGATTGACACTTGTTTATAACTGGTTTAAATGTGAAATTACATCCAATGACCATCATTGTATTAAATTGTAAAAAAATATTCTAAATATACATTAAAACCACTCAAATTAATAATTTATCACTATTAATTATTTCTATTAATAAAGTTGTTTTTAAATAAAATTTAGTAATTTTAACTATACATCAGAATATGAAAGTTATCCCAAAGGTACCAAAATTTCACCCTATGTTAATTTTGATATTCGGAATCCAAAAATGATGTCCAGTTTGAAAAATAAAATTTTCAAAATTTCAAAAAGTTCTTATTACTATTCCTAATGGCTAGTTTTAATAATATTTTAATAGCATATCGTTGTTTAGTGAAACTCGGTATTGCGTACTACACACGCTATCGAGGAAGGTCGTGATTGCGTGTAATGCAAGGCAAGTCAAGGATGCGTGTTGTGCAACCTCCTTTTGTTGTAGCGTACAACACAAGACATTAATGAAAAGAATATTTTTCATTAAATCTCGGGGTGTTACACCACCTCTATGAAGCGATGAGATTTTTTTAATTTCCATGTATCATGGAAACTCTATATAATTTTTCATTAAGAATTAACATAAACATTTTGATAAATAACCATCCTTTAATGATGAAAATATATTTAATTTTTTTCCCAAACTATTTTGGATAAATTAAAATGTTACTCATGTGAGAAAATGACATACCAACTCAATTAGTGAGACGTAATTAGTTTTTCATGACCATATTACATTGATTGATTTAAAAGTAAAATTACTATATAAGAGGATAATTATTTCATGATTATTATATTAGAGATGATTTATCAATTTTGTATATTAATAAAATTAATTTCAAAAATTGATTTTGAACATATGAGCTGAATATCATCAAAACAACCAATTGGAAATTATCTAATTCTGTAATTTTATAAATCATTGAAATAAATAAATTATAATTAATACTAAAAATGAATCATGAAATTAATAAATTAAAAAAATTAAGACAATTTTTTTTAGAGTATAGATAGCATATATTCTGATTTATTCTCATTGTGAGGGATAAATTACAATAAAAACCTTTTTGAATTTGATAAAAAAATTCATTCATTTTAATAGAATTTACTTATTTCTAAAATAATTTTTTGAATGTATATATATAAATATAATTGAATTAAAATGGAAATTTCTTTCCACTTTATATAATATTTAAATGGTTTTAAAAATCAATCATTTTAAATATTTTGTAATGTAAAACAAAAAGTAAAGAGGAATATTCCTTTTTAACATATCCAACATCGAATTTTCTTCCCTCCACAATTTATGTTCGTTGATATTGGGATACCATTTAAATAATTCATATTTTCATAGAATTAAAACCATCTTTCACATTTTTCATGGTGTTTTCAACCAGGGTATTCAATGGAATAAATATTTCATTATCCGAAAATATTTTCTTATGATAGAAAAATGTAATTTAATTTGAATGAAAATTGAAATTAAATATTTCTCGTATGAGGATTATTTTATGAATCCTCAGATTTTATTTATGATGATTATTGATTTGAAATATCTCTTGATAAAATATTATATTGATATATATCTACAATTCATTTGGTAATGGGATAGAGTGTTCTGGTCAGGCTTATCATTAAATATTATAGGAACATACGAAAATGTTATATCATTTAATAGAGTTATTGTAAGAGAGATATGAAATTTTTTTTCTTATTTAATTACATTATAGATCTATTATTTCATGGGGTTTTCACATAAATACTATGACATCTCATAGTGAGATACTAAATGTAGGTTTAATGTTTATTTTCTACAACATCTCTAGGGAGAAATATATAACAATACTAGAGTACTACGTTATTAAAAAACTATTTATGTGTCTTATCTATCCATTAATAATTATTATGTAGTTTTATATGAATTTTTTTGGAGGATAGGATTGTTTATGGTGGAATAAAATGTTTTTTTTGTGAAATAATTATTTTGAATGGGGAAAAGTTTTTGTGAATTCACAAACTAATGATTTTTCATATTTTATATGACCCTTATTTGTATTTTTTTAGATCATCACAAAATTTATCATGGTTTTAATAATTTGTATAAAGAAGGATAACATTGTTATAATAATTTGGATGATATACGATGAAATGATATATTTTATATTTAAATCTTTTTTAGAATAAATGGACAGTATGTGGTCGTATCAATTTTGTGAGATAATTTTTATTTTTATATGGGTGAAGACCAAATTCCCTAAAAATATAATCCAAAAATACCACTAAGATTAAAATGAAATGAATTATTCTCTAGGTAATCAATTATTTGATTTTTTTGTGGATGGGTATATATATTACCCGAAAATATTATTTTATGGTAATAGTTATTATTATATATTACTATAGGCTTTTGAAAAAAAATACTATATTTTGTGAGGATTAAATAACTATTTAGACATAACCACATGATAAGTAACATGGAATTTTAGGTACATCCCTCGAAGGGGATTGAATATATAATTCATTTAACATTCATTTATAGATCATCCATTATATAATAAAATGTAACATTCATTATATAAATATACACATTGAATTTCATAAAAAGTGGTGGAATTTATATGGGGGGAATCTCAGGTAGGATGTTGAAAAAACACCAATTAATGAATGATTGTTCATAGAATAAGACAATTGCATTTATCAGTTTCTCCAAGCCCATGACGGAAGATGATTCCTCAGAAAGTGTTTATTGAGATAAAAAACACCGATGTAGATAATGATTTTCCCCTTATAAACATGTGAACATTGTTGGTGATCACATTTAGTTACTAGAAAATATAAAATAAGATATATTAAATTAGTTTTCTAGCCTCACCATACGTATTTAAATAATGCATTAATTCTCTTGGATTATAAGGCCCCAGCCTTAAACCTTACTTAATCTTGAGTTATTACAAGATTACACATTGAGGATCTTTTCAGGTTTAGAGTTTTAGAGAATTAGATCATAAAACATGCATTACATTCCACATATAAACAAAGTGGTTACATAAAGTTAGTATTCATCATTCCCATCAATGGAAACACATTTAAAATAAAACATGGATTATTTCTTGACACATCCTTGACTCTATCATCTTATCATGTACCTTTCCCTTGACCTGTGAAAAACATTTCAAAAACTTGGGATGAGCATAAAAACTCAGTATGGGTTATAAAAAAACATGGAAAGGAAACATGAGTTCATATATACATAAGAATTAAATCATACTTTACCCATAAAACATAGGCACTTTAACATACCTCATAAAATCATGAATAAATCATAGAAATCATAAGACATAAAGGTAACTTGAGGCATTCATAACATTCTTACGTAGGGAGTAACCCTCTTGGTTAAATTTGGAATACCCATCACAGTATATTCCCTAAAATATCTTCAGAGAAACCTTAACGTTTCACTCCTTCGCGTTACCCAATGCATTGGAGAGCTATAACGGGCTCACCCGCCCTTAGTTTATCACGGAACCACCCGTCTTCATAATAATGCCCAAGAACCATAACATAATCATATCACATAAAACATGCATAAAGGAAACATAAAATTTCCACATTTCAATCACGAGATATCAATACAACACATTGATATAAAAACATTATGAAAACCATTTTCAATACCAAAATAAAAGAAAAGTAAAACATGGTATTTAGTTTTCTTTTAAAAAGAAGGTATGGCTTGTAGAGGAAGCCGAAACTCAAATAACGGTCACGACGGTGGAGAAGTCATTGCCGCCACATACGTATAACAAAAACATTCCCTTTTGTCGTTTAGTAAATGCTTCATATAAAAAAGATTCCTTTTTAATAGACGTAAAAGTCAAAGTGGTTTATACACCGTATAAAAGAAGGTTGTGTATAAAATAAAATATGCCTCAATGAAAGGAGATTGAGACGAAGTCCCATACCTCGTATCCGACTTGACCCGACTGTTCATTAATCTCCTGAATAATAAACTCGAGTTAATCTCTACTTTCTTATGAATCTTTTTCAAGTTCATTATTCCTTTTATACCATGTTATGAACATCATGTAATTAGTTAAGTTAATAATGTTTATTTTGTCGGTATTTGGTTCTTAAGTCAAAAACAGACTTCTTACACTTACATGTTGTTAATTTGGTCAAAGTCTCATTATATCCAGAATGGTATTCATGATTTAGATATTATATATGTCATATATATCCAGTACATACATGCATTTATAATATTACATCACATTTAGAGGTAAGAAATGAAATGCACCGTTCATGGAGACGGTAAGCCGTACGTACGCATGAACGTTACTTCCATTTCTATTTCATATTTTCTGGAATGGAATCATAATTATATAAGAGTATATTATAATTCCAGTATAATAACATATATAATGTCATTAACTTTATCCTTTACACATCCCACATATGCTATTAACGAATCAAATCACTTTTAGGGGGCGGTAGTCCGCACTTCCTAAAATGAAGATATCATGTTTTACCCATAATGGAAACCATAAAGGTATGCCCAAAATGAAAAAAACAGAAGCTTAAGGAAAACATAAACATATTATATATCATATATAAAAATAGTGACACCATAATGGCCACCTTTGAAGGTGTTAAATGAGTGGTGAACAATCATCGTTTCGGGAGGCAGAATTTCGCCATCCACGGAAGCCGTATGTTTTTTAACCATTGATGTAGTTGTGTGAGAGTTTAGCTCAAATAAATCTTATAAAAACATCCTTGTATATTGAATATACTGGTGTTGTTACAAAATAAGTAAATAAAAAGAGTTTAGGGGGTTGGAGAAGCAAAATAAAACAAATGAACATGAGAGAATGAATTACCTTTAAAAGTGTAACTCCTTTTGAGTTGAGCCTAAAGGCTTCCTTTGAAAGGATTCTGCCCAAAGGGAATCCTCTAGGATGAGGAGAGGGATGTGGAGAGAGCAAATGGGTAGGGTTTGGCCGAGCCAAAGGCTTGAAGAGTGTGTGAAATGAGGTAGAGGTGGGGGCCTTTTATAAGAGGAGAGGAGGGGCACTTTTGGAAAGTAAAGAAACATTACTTTATTTGAAAATGTGTTTCGGTTTTAATAGGTCCCACATTGATATAATTCGTGGATAAGGTGACAAGGTTTCGAAATCCACTCATCCAATTGGTTTTGGACATTTTTAGTTCATAGATTTTACATTATCTTTCCATTTTATTTAAATCGTCAAATAATGATGTCATCGCTGCATCATTATTATGTCATAAATAATTTAATTTATTTAATGTCTAAAAATCATAAAAAAAAATACTGTGATGTAGTAAATATATTTAGCTTTCCAATGACTATTTATAATCAAAAATCTGATCTTTATAACCCCATGTAAAAATTGTTTTTGTAAAACATTTCTTGTTTGTGTCATTTTTACTTTAACATTTAATAAAAAGTTATTTATGTCATTTCCAAACCAAAGTGTCTCCATGGGGTCCCCAAGTTGACCCATGGCTTTTCTTGGTCGGCCATGACACAACCAATAAGGTTGGGACATGTTTCTAGGTCATTTCTTATTATTAAATCATTATTTATACCTTAAACTACCCAAATTACCAATAATCGTGATTAAGAACTTAATAAGTTACTATTCACCAAAAAAATTATCTTAATCGCATTGAACCACATTTTACTTCTTAATGAAATCCATGTATGTCGGATTTTCAAAATTAAATACACATTAGTGGTGGACTTTCATTTAAATGAAAAATCAGTTTCCTTGATTACCACTTAGTGGTTTCACTATTCATCAAAAATTGTAGTTTTTCAGAAAATTACCAAAAATTCACCCTAAGATATATTTGATATTCTGAATTCAAAAATGAATTCTATTTTACAAAATTCAAATCATATAAGTCACATTAATTAATTTAATAATTAATTCCCGCTGCCAGAGCAAATAGCGTGTTTTTACAAAACAATAAGTATCAAAAGATTGACACCAGTTTAAGTCTAATTTCAAAGTGAAATTGATTCAAATGACCACCATTGGATAAAATGGTAAAAATATATTCTAATTTCACTTCAAAACCAATTAAAAACATAATCTAATAATATAAATAAATTATATTAAAAAGCAGTTTTGATGTAAAATGCAGTATTTTTCACTATTCATTAAAAAATGAACATTGTCAGAAAAATACCAAAAATTCACACAATGTAAATTTTGATGTCCCAATCATAAAGGATAAGTTTATTTTGACAAACATAGTTTATAAAATTTTCAAAATATAGATTCAAAAATGGTTTTCCATCAAAAGGCAGTAAAACAATATTTTAAAAATATTAGTGTATTCCATGCATAAGATTGTATTTATTTTCATTTTAAGCCTCTATAACACTATCTTAATCATTAATAGACATAGATAAAAATATCTATTATTCATTACTTACTTGGGATGTTACATCCTTCCCCCCTTTAGAAAATTGCGTCCCCACAATTTATTTACTTATCGAATAAATGCGGGTATTTATCCCTCATTGCATTTTCAGATTCCCATGTTGCCTCTTCAATCATGTGGTTTTTCCACAAAACCTTTACCTGCTTAATCACCTTATTCCGTAACACTTTCTCCCTGTGGTCAAGAATCTGGACCGGTTGTTCCTCGTAAGATAGGTTCTCTTCCAGCTGAACTACCTCTGGACTCAAAACATGAGATGGATCTGGCATATACTTTCTCAACATCGAAATGTGAAAAACATTGTGTACCTGAGATAAACTCGGAGGTAAAGCCACTCGGTATGCAACTGATCCAACTCTTTCCAGAATTTCATATGGTCCAATGAACCTTGGACTCAACTTTCCTTTCTTACCAAATCTCATCACACTTTTCCAAGGAGAAACCTTGAGAAAAACATGATCACCTACCTCGAAAGATAGATCCTTCCTCCGGTTATTCGCATAACTCTTCTGCCTGCTCTGAGCTGTTCTCATGTGTTTCTGAATCAACTGAACTTTTTCTGCCATCTCTTCTACCAATTCTGGTCCCATCAACTTCTTTTCACCCACTTCATCCCAGAAAGCTGGAGTTCGACACCGCTTCCCATATAATGCCTGAAATGGTGCCATCTGTATACTGGAATGAAATCGGTTATTATATGAAAACTCAACCAAAGAAAGATGGTGGTCCCAACTTCCCTGATAATCCATAGAACAAGCTCATAGCATATCCTCCAATGTCTGAATTGTTCGTTCTGACTGCCCATCTGATTGAGGATGAAAAGTTATACTAATATTTAATTCAGTACCCAACGACTTCTGAAGGCCTTTCCAAAAGTTAGAAGTAAAACTGGGATCACGATCCGATACAATGGAGAGAGGAACTCCATGTAACCTGACTATCTCTTTAAGATACAAACGGGAAAGTTGATCAAGAGAGAAAGTATCTCATATAACAAGGAAATGAGCAGATTTGGTCAAGCGATCAACAATAACCCAGATTGCATTATTACCTCGAGATGTCATCAGTAATCCAACAACAAAGTCCATGGATATATTCTCCCATTTCCACTCTGGCACTGATAAAGGCTGAAGCATCCCTTTCGGTAACTGCCGCTCTGCTTTAACCTGCTGACAAGTCAAACACTTCACAATAAAATCAGCAATATCTCTTTTCATTCCATCCCACTAGTAATACTCCCGCAGATCTCTATACATCTTAGTACTGCCCGGATGAACTGAAAACAGAAAACTATGAGCTTCACATAACAATTCTCTCTTCAAATGTGAATCACAAGGCACACACAATCTCTTCCCAAATCTCAAAACCCAATCATTATCAATGTTGAATTCAGGCAACTTACCTTTCTGAACCAGCTCTACCTTTTTCTGCAACTCACTATCTTGCTTCTGTGCTTGATTGATTCTATCTGATAAAGATGATCTCACTGATACCTGAAACAAAACAGAAGGACTTCCTGCACCAACAACTTCTATTCCAAAGTTCATCAAATCCTTAACCAAAGGATCACGTTCCAAACGCAACATTGTTAATGAAGCATTACTTTTTCGACTCAAAGCATCAGCCACTTTATTTTCTTTTCCCGTATGGTAATGAATTGTACAATCAATATCTTTGATTAATTCCAGCCATCTCCTTTGTCTCATGTTTAACTCTTTCTGAGTGAATATATACTTTAAACTATCGTGATCGGTATATATTTCACACTTTACACCATACAAATGATGCCTCCAAATTTTTAAAGCAAAAACAACAGCAGCTAATTCCAAATCATGTGTAGGGTAATTTACCTCATGAGTTTTCAACTATCGTGAAGCATAAGCAATTACCTGATCATTCTACATTAGGACGCAACCAAGTCCTTTCAATGAAGCATCACTGTATATAACAAACTCACCATTCCTGGAAGGTAGTGCAAAAACTGGAGCATTCACCAATCTTTTTTCAATTCCTGAAAACATTCATCACATTCTTTTGTCCAGATAATCTTAACACCCTTCCGAGTTAGCTTAGTCATTGGACTAGATAACCGTGAACAATTTCTAACAAACCTTCGGTAATAGCCCACCAAACCAAAGAAGCTACGAATCTCGGTTACATTTGTGGGTCTTGGCCATTCTTCCACAACTTTTGTTTTTGCAGGATCAACAGTTATTCCATCTTTAGAAACAATGTGACCAAGGAAAGAAATTTGTTGCAACCAAAACCCACACTTGCTGAATTTCCCATACAGATTCTTTTCTTTTAAGGTTTGCAAGATAACCCTTAAATGTTTTTCATGCTCCTCTTTACTTTTAGAAAACACCAAAATATCATCAATGAAAACCACCACAAACTTATCCAAGAACTCATGGAAAATTCTATTCATTAAGTCCATGAATACAGCAGGTTCATTGGTTAGCCCAAAAGGCATTACTACAAATTCATAATGGCCATATCTCGTACGGAACGCGGTCTTCGGAATATCTGCCTCCTTTACCTTCAGCTGATGGTACCCCGATCTCAAGTCAATCTTTGAAAAAAACCGAGCTCCCTGGAGCTGATCAAACAAATCATCGATATGAGGCAAAGGATATTTGTTCTTAACAGTGATATTATTCAAGGCTCTATAATCAATGCAAAGTCTCATAGAACCATCTTTCTTTTTAACAAATAAAACAGGAGCACCCCATGGTGATGTGCTAGGTCTAATGAAACCTTTCTTTAATAAATCTTGCAATTGCTCCTTCAACTCTAAAAGTTCAATTTGTGCCATTCGATAAGGGGGTTTTGAAATTGGCTTAGCATCAGGAACTAAGTCAATAGTAAACTCAACTTCCCGATCTGGTATTATTCAGGGCAACTCATCAGGAAAAACATCAGGATACTCATTTACCACTGGCACATCTTTAATCTGAATAGTTACTTTATTTTCAACGACGTGTGCAAGGTAACATTAATTTCTATCTTTTACAAGTTTCTCGGCCTCTTGATATGTTATCAAAAGTAAGGGTTCATTCTTGTAAACAAACTGAAAGTCTTTCTGAAAAGAAACTTCTTTAGCTCTACAGTCAATCTTAGCATGGTAAATAGAGAGCCAATCCATACCCAGGATAACATCAAACTCTACTAGAGGTAGAACAATAAGGTTTTCAAGTAGGTTCTTTCCACAGATAAGGATAGGAAGATTCTTATAAATTCTTTTTGCCTCGGCACTTCCCCCAGGTGTTTTTACCAAAAGATCAGGAGTCATTTCTTGAGATGGTATTCCCATTTTACTAGAAAAGGTTTCACAGATGAAAGAATGTGTAGACCCCGAATCAAACAATACACTGGCATAATATGACAAAACAAACAAAGTACCCGATACAACTTCATTTGATTGCCTGACATCTGCTGAAGTAGTTGCAAAAGATTTCACCACCCCTTTCCGCTTGTAGTCTAACTGCTTCCCATCACTCAAGCTCCTTGTCGGACACTCATTTGCATAGTGACCCATCTCATTGCACTTATAACATTTCACTAACTGTAAATCAAATTTGTTCTTACCTTAACCTTGATCCTTTTCAGTGCAATCACGATCCTTATGTCCCATCTTACCACATCGGTAGCACTTCCCAGAATTCAGAAGACATTCCCCAGCATTCCTTTTGCCACATTTATCACAAAATGGAAACTTAGTTCTCTTACCATCAGACTTTTTTGAAGAATTCTTACATTTCTCCTGCCACCTCGGTCACTTCTTATGCTGGTTGTTATAGAAAACTTGGTCATCGGCAAACTCCATTTCCACCTTCTCAGCACATCGAACAAGCTTTTCATAACTTTTAAACTCACGAGAAGCTAATGCCCTTCGATACTTTGGATTTAATCCTGAGTAAAAATGATTGATTTTACTATCAAGGTCCCGGATAAAATTTGGAGAATACCTTGCCAATCGAGTGAACCTTTCTTCATAGGCAGCCACTGAGTCTTCCTCTTGCCTCAATTCCAAGAATTGCTTTTCCATCCTAAGTCGAACAACCTTAGGAAAATACTTCTCAAGAAACATACCTTTGAATTCATCCCAGTCAAGAGCATCAATCTCATCGGCGTCCCTGATATTTTTAACCATAGACCACCACTGATCTGCTTCACCCTCCAAACGGTAAATAGCAAGACTAACCTTTTCATTGTCTGAACACCCCATAACATCAAAAATCTTCTCCAGTGCTTTAATCCACCCTTCAGCTAGCACAGGGTCAGATGATCCTCTGAATGATGGTGGATGTTGCCTCATGAAATGTTCTACCACTGACATGTTCCTCTGCGGTTGGTCTGGATGATCTCGTGCACGGATACCACCGCCATTTATCGCTTGAGTCAACTGCGCCATTACTACAACAAACTGTTCAGTTCCAATTCCGACCATTTCTGGATGCTGATTCGGAAGGTTATTTCCTTCTGTATGCCTTCCTAGCACTGCTTCCCTCTTTCCAATGTGGAAAACCATTCTGAACAAACACGTCTTAGATGAAGCAACATGGTAATGTTTAAATGCTATATCATTTCAAAAAAAAAATATTTTTGGATAATCATTTAATAGAATTCTAACTCCTAATGTTATCTAAACCGACCTTTGATACCAACTATAAGGCCCCAGCCTTAAACCTTACTTAATCTTGAGTTTTTACAAGATTACACATTGAGGATCATTTCAGGTTTAGAGTTTTAGATAATTAGATCATAAAACTTGCATTAAATTCCACATATAAACAAAGTGGTTACATAAAGTTAGTATTCTTCATTCCCATCAATGGAAACACATTTAAAATAAAACATGGATTATTTATTGACACATCCTTGACTTTATCATCTTATCATGTACCTTTCCTTTGACCTGTGAAAAACATTTCAAAAACTTGCGATGAGCATAAAAACTCAGTATGGGTTATAAAAAAACATGGAAAGGAAACATGAGTTCATATATACATATGAATGAAATCATACTTTACCCATAAAACATAGGCACTTTAACATACCTCATAAAATCATGAATAAATCATAGAAATCATAAGACATAAAGGTAACTTGAGGCATTCATAACATTCTTACGTAGGGAGTAACCCTCTTGGTTACATTTGGAATACCCATCACAGTATATTCCCTAAAATCTCTTTGGAGAAACCTTAACGTTTCACTCCTTCGCGTTACCCAATGCATTGGAGAGCTATAACGGGCTCACCCGCCCTTAGTTTATCACGGAACCACCCGTCTTCATAATAATGCCCAAGAACCATAACATAATCATATCACATAAAACATGCATAAAGGAAACATAAAATTTCCACATTTCAATCATGAGATATCAATACAACACATTGATATAAATCCATTGTGAAAACCATTTTCAATACCAAAATAAAAGAAAATTAAAACATGGTATTTAGTTTTCTTTTAAAAAGAAGGTATGGCTTGTAGAGGAAGCCGAAACTCAAATAACGGTCACGACGGCGGAGAAGTCGTTGTCGCCACATACGTACGACAAAAACATTCCCTTTTGTCATTTAGTAAACGCTTCGTATAAAAAAGATTCCTTTTGAATAGACGTAAAAGTCAAAGTGGTTTATACATCGTATAAAAGAAAGTTGTGTATAAAATAAAATATGCCTGAACGAAAGGAGATTGAGACGAAGTCCCATACCTCGTATCCGACTTGACCCGACCGTTCTTTAATCTCCTGAATCATAAACATGAGTTAATCTATACTTTCTTATGAATCTTTTACAAGTTCATTATTCCTTTTATACCATGTTATGAACCTCATGTAATTACTTAAGCTAATAATGTTTATTTTGACGGTATTTGGTTCTTAAGTCAAAAATAGACTTCTTACACTTACATGTTGTTAATTTGGTCAAAGGCTCATTATATCCAGAATGGTATTCATGATGTAGATATCATATATGTCATATATATCCAGTACATACATGAATTTATAATATTACATCACATTTAGAGGTAAGAAATGAAATGCACCGTTCATGGAGACGGTAAGCCGTACGTACGCAAGAACGTTACTTCCATTTCTATTTCATATTTTCTGGAATGGAATCATAATGATATAAGAGTATATTATAATTCCAGTATAATAACATATATAATATCATTAACTTTATCCTTTACAAATCCCACATATGGTATTAACGAATCAAATCACTTTTAGGGGGCGGTAGTCCGCACTTCCTAAAATGAAGATATCGTGTTTTACCCATAATGGAAACCATAAAGGTATGCCCAAAATGAAAAAAACATAAGCTTAAGGAAAAAATAAACATATTATATATCATATATAAAAATAGTGACATCATAATGGCCACATTTGAAGGTGTTAAATGAGTGTTGAACAATCAACGTTTCGGGAGGCATAATTTCGCCATCCACGGAAACTGTATGTTCTTTAACCATTGATGTAGTTTTGTAAGAGTTTAGCTCAAATAAATCTTATAACAACATCCTTGTATATTGAAGATACTTTTTTTGTTACAAATTAAGTAAATAAAAAGAGTTTAGGGGGTTGGAGAAGCAAAATAAAACAAATGAACATGAGAGAATGAATTACCTTTAAAAGTGTAACTCCTTTTGAGTTGAGCCTAAAGGCTTCCTTTGAAAGGATTCTGCCCAAAGGGAATCCTCTAGGATGAGGAGAGGGATGTGGAGAGAGCAAATGGGTAGGGTTTGGCCGAGCCAAAGGCTTGAAGAGTGTGTGAAATGAGGTAGAGGTGGGGGCCTTTTATAAGAGGAGAGGAGGGGCACTTTTGGAAAGTAAAGAAATATTACTTTATTTGAAAATGTGTATCGGTTTTAAAATGTCTCACATTGATATAATTCGTGGATAAGGTGATATGGTTTCGAAATCCACTCATCCAATTGGTTTTGGACATTTTTAGTTCATAGATTTTACATTATCTTTCCATTTTATTTAAATCGTCAAATAATGATGTCATCGCTGCATCATTATTATGTCATAAATAATTTAATTTATTTAATATCTAAAAATCATAAAAAAAATACTGTGATGTAGGAAATCTTTTTATCTTTCCAATGACTATTTATAATCAAAAATATGATCTTTATAACCCCATGTAAAAATTGTTTTCGTAAAACATCTCTTGTTTGTGTCATTTTTACTTTAACATTTAATAAAAAGTTATTTATGTCATTTCCAAACCAAAGTCTCTCAATGGGGTCCACAAGTTGACCCATGGCTTTTCTTGGTCGGCCATGACACAACCAATAAGGTTGGGACATGTGTCTAGGTCATTTCATATAATTAAAGCATTATTTATACCTTAAACTACCCTAATTACCACTAATCGTGATTAAGAACTTAATAAGTTACTATTCACCAAAAAAATTATTTTAATCTCATTGAACCACATTTTAATTCTTAATTACAACCATGTATGTTGGATTTTCAAAATTCAATACACATTAGTGGTAAAATTTCATTTAAATGAAAAATCAGTTTGCATGATTACCACTTAGTGGTTTCACTATTCATCAAAAATTGATGTTTTTCAGAAAATAACAAAAAATTCACCCTAAGCTATATTTGATATTCCGAATTCAAAAATGAAGTCTATTTTACAAAATTCAAATCATATAAGTCACATTAATTAATTTAATAATTAATTCCCGCTGCCAGAGCAAAGAGCGTGTTTTTACAAAACAATAAGTATCAAAAGATTGACACCAGTTTAAGTCTAATTTCAAAGTTAAATTGATTCAAATGACCACCATTGGATAAAATGGTAAAAATATATTCTAATTTCACTTCAAAACCAATTATAAAAATAATCTAATCATATAAATAAATTAGATTAAAATGCAGTTTTGATGTAAAATGCAGTATTTTTCACTATTCATTAAAAAATGAACATTGTCAGAAAAATACCAAAAATTCACACAATGTAAATTTTGATGTCCCAATCATAAAGGATAAGTTTATTTTGACAAACATAGTTTATCAAATTTTCAAAATATAGATTCAAAAATGGTTTTCCATCAAAAGGCAGTAAAAAAATATTTTAAGAATATTAGTGTATTCCATGCATAAGATTGTATTTATTTTCATTTTAAGCCTCTATAACACTATCTTAATCATTAATAGACATAGATAAAAATATCGATTATTCATTACTTACTTGGGATGTTACATGGATACCTAAATATAATCAAATAGTTCATTTGGTAGGCTTAAATTATGGGTATCAACATAGGGATATAATCCATTAATTGATGTAATATTCTCATAATAAACGACACAATATTGACTTTTATTGATATTTGATTGACCTATTCCTTAGGAGAAATATGAGAGCGGATAAAAAAATTTATGGTCCTCCAATATAACTATATTAATCTAACTAAGATCATCAGAAGTCATTGTAATTCATTTTAAGAGTAAAATATGGGAATTTTTAAGAAATTATTTGTTTACATGTTTTTCAACAATATTTTTGGTAGAATTTGAGGGGGGTCATTTTGACCATATGAAGATGGTATGGATTAACTTTTAGATATTATAAACTATGATTCAATGGAATCATTATATGAGGATTAATAAATATGTTCCCTTTCGTATTTACTGTCACCATGGGTACAATATTCACCAATAACCTGATGTTCCAGAGGTGACATGAGATCATTATTATTAAGGATATTATCATATTCTCCATGATCACATACTTCTTTTACATGAAAGGATATTCATGACACTGACAGTATCCTGAGTGAAGGGAAGGGGTCCCCAATCCATATGTACACCTTATTTACTTAAAATTTGTATATTTTTTATTAAAAAATATCATTTATGTTATGAATATAGATCAAACTACCCATTTACTAGAGGCACCCTTCAGAAATATTCATTCTCAAGGATGAGGCTAGAATAACTTCCAATGTCTGTGATTTCTGTTCAGTTGGGGAATATACCAAAACATTTTATGAAATTAATTTGAAAAAAATATTAAGCATAAAAAAATGAACATAAATGAAAAGATAAATTAAAAAATATGTGTAAATTTTTGTTAACAAGTATTTTTGAATTATTAACACTTTAGCAAGTTCACTCCATAGAATGGTAGGAAATATATTGAAACTATAATCGTAAATAATTAGGTAGTGTTTTCTATAAAAGGATGACCCGCATAACAGTTATGAAAAAATGTATCTATATATTTTTATTCAATTGTGTAACACAATTATATTTTGTGAAAAATATTTTTTAATTAATTTAACCTTCCTGATATTTTTCATTTAAAAACATACAAAATATTAATTTTTTATATAAAACACCATGTTTAGATTGCATTATACGACACCAAGTTGAGATTGTGAAGCATGTACCACCTGGTTTAGATTGTAGTATATGTAACACCATTCCTTGCGTGTGATAAACACAACACTGAGTTATTTTTATAGAATTCGTTATATGGAAGACCGATTATTAACAAACTATAGTATATTATTAAAATAATATTATTTAATGTAAAATCATATAAGATTGTAACATCCCAGTCAAATAAATATTATGTAATTTTCATTTTTATTATTATTTGTAAATAATATAATAATTTTACATTAAAGGGTATTCAATTTCCAATTTCATACCAAACACGCAACAATGAGTTTCTCTAAAATCTCATGTTTCACATAAGGATATGTGGTACTGCAAAATAATAATATAATATTTCTTTAAATGGTAGTTAACACCATATTGTTTTATTCGAGGGAATGAATAGAACTAACTTAAATATTATTATAAATGTTTGTTAATTTTTATAGATTTATTCAATAAAATTTTGACGCTTCAAATTAGAATGAATCTGATTTTTAGAATGAAATACTATAATATTTTTTAAAGGTAAATTTCCCACATGTTGATAATGAACCCTTATTAAATATAGTTTTTTTTTACTTTTATATTTTTCATTTGACAAAATAAACATTATATTGAGAAATGGGACATTAATATTTACATTGGGTAGATTTTTGTTATTTTTCAGATAAAGTTATTTTTTAATGAATAATGGAAAATAATGCATTTAATACAAAACATCCTATTAATCTACTATATTTAAATAGTTATATTTTTATTTTTATTTTTTTAATGTATAAATGGATTATATTTTTTCTATATAATCCAATTTTGAACATTTAATGTAATGTCACTTTGAATATTTTCTTAAACAGGTGTCAATATTTTCATAGTTATTATTTCTTAAATACACGCTTTATGTTTTTGACAAAGGGAATTAATTTTAAATTAATTATACAAATTATATGTTGTGAGTTAATAAAAATGGATTCCAAATTTATAATAAAGAGTTACAAATTGTTTAAATAGTTATCTTTAATTTTTATACGTTTTGAAAAGTAATTTTAGTAATTATATTATTTACCATTGTTAAAGAGTAAATCAAGTAAATAAGTGTAGAAAATAATATTATAATATAATTAAATTACCCTATCACATGTCAAACTCCTATTGGATGATACATGTGCGACCATTCTAATCCTTGTCTCAATTTTGGGACCCCATGGATCCACTTGTAACTGAAAATGATATTTTATAAAAAGTAATTAAATGTTAAGAAAAATGAAACATAAACATATATCCTTTAGTAAAAAAAATAATATGTGGTTATATAAGTGTTATTTATGATTATAAATAGTAATTAGAAAGTTAAAAATATTTCGTACATCATGATATTTTATTTAGAATTTTCAGACATCAAAAAAACTGATTCATTTATGACACAATGATGATTTAATGATTACTTCATTAATGAATTTTTTAAATAAATAAGATAATAAATATTAAAATAAATTTATTTTGAAACTATTAATGCTATCCACGAATTTTATGGATGATTATGAGTTTTTTACATTGAATAAATGAAGTTTATTTGAAATTTTCAAGTATTTGTGGATTTTTAAAAAGGCACGATATGAATTGAATAAAAATTGAACTAAATGAATTTTTAAATAAATTAATATTTTATGCAATGATAAAATAATCCTAAAAATATAATATTCTTCCAAATTATATATAAGATGTTATAATTTTCAATAATGATCCATTTTGGATCTCTAGGTTTTTATTTTTAATATATTATCCAAATAATACGAATATACAAGAAGACATTATAAAAGTAAGATTAGTTAACTAAGGGTTAAATAAAAATGATAAGGATTAAAAAATATCCAAAACCTATAAAATTATTATTGGATAATTTTATTTAGACATAATCTCATCTTATATTCATATTTAATGAGTTTGTTCCTTTTTAAACTGACAATCATTTTATAATAAAATAGTATTTTTAAAAAAATTAAAGAGCCCCTCTTCCCTCTTATAAATAAACACCACCTCTAACACATTCCTCACACCTATAAAACCACTTGTATCATCTAACATCTTCTCCAATAAGGTCCAAAAATAAATCTATTCCATTTAAAAGCCTTACATTGGGAATAAGGTTGTTTAATAAATCATATTGGTTCAAATCAAATGGAGTTACCCTATTTAATGTTAATGTCTTCTCTCAAGATCTTGTCATTTAGTTTCATTGTCTAACCCCATAAACTATATTTATTAAATTATTTCATATGAAAAATATTATCATCAAAATACTAAGATTTTTTTATGAGAATTATCCTATCTACACATCCACACACCTCTATGTAATGGATACGAACATATCGTTTCTACGGACGATGAACTGCTGTCTCACCAAATGATGATTGTAAAATTATCTCTTACTACCAATAAAGGTTGAAATTTTGATGGAAATGTATTTAAATTTATATTTTTTTATATTGTCTCAATGTTTTGTTTTTTTTTCATTTATAGAAATCCTTTATGGTTTCTGTAATGGATAAATATGATAATTTCATTAGAGAAAGTGCGGACTACCGCCCCACAATGTGATATGACTCGTTCAAGCCATTCATGGAACATATAAAGGATGACATTAATAAAATTCTAGATGATATTATATTGGAATCATAATATACCTTTATATCATTATGTTTTCTTTCCATTTAACATTATATAGAAATTAAAGTTGATTTCATGCGTACGTACGACATACCATCTCCATGAACAGTGATTTTAATTTATTTTCTAAACATCTTATTTACTATTATAAATGAATATATATATTCGGCATAAATATGTGATATATGAAATCTAAATCATTTATATTATTTTTGATATAATTGTCTTTTGACAACATGGGAAACTTATAATTATAAGAATTTTAATTTTGTAACCAGTACCAAATATCTATGAAACGACGGTTATTAACTCAAATGATTCTATAATGTCTAAAACATTTTATTAAGTAATATAAAAGAAATTATGAACTTTAAAGTGGTTTAGAATCACATATAAATTTATTTTATTTTATTATTCAAGATATAAAAGAACTAACGAGTCAAGTTAGACATGTGGTAAGGTAATTCATAACCCAATTTCCATTCATTGGGTTAATTTCTACATTTAAATTATTACGTTCTATGATTTTTTATATAATAACGGTTTTGTACTATCTTGTACATATTAATTACATATGTGTACATTTTTTTAATACTCATAATAGATCTATTTTATTACAAAATTTTCTTTTTAATGGAACCTATCACCCTAATATTTTAGTCAAAGACTTCTTTTAGGTTATGTATTTTAAATAAAATTATGAAATATTGGGATATGTTCTTATATATCCTTATTTCTTTCCATTTTATGTCCAATTGATTGGGGACCCTTTATTCTCTCATCAAATCATTTTTTGAATTTCTAAGTGACATTGTTAAGATGCCGAATTTTCATAAGGGAATTCATATCAATCTCTTTCCATTGAGGAATAATTTGATTTATACAAGACTATAATTAATGAGGTGTATAATTCCCTTTGACATTTAATTTTATTCAGAAGAAATCGTATTTATGAATTGTTTTAGTAAAAAATAATAAAGAGTTTATGTTCTTAACATTCATGATGGAAATGACCTTTCCACCACCAAGAGCATTATTTGATATTTGACTTCCTTAACAATTCATAATGTTTATAAAGGATAATAAATACCATAAACTCTTTTTATGTATTTTGGTATTTAAAATGATTTCGAGAAACCATTTATAATGTTAATATCTTCAATAGATCTAATAGGATTGCAAAGTGGAAATTTTATCTATCCTTTGTACTTATTTTATGTTTATGTTACGGGTGTGGAAATTGTTTACATATACAGGTGGTTCCATTATAAACATTGGGTGGGTGAGCACAGGATATATCTCTAATGCACTTAGTAATGTGACAGAGGTAAACATTAATGTTTCTCTAAATTGATTTAGGGAATATACTGTGATATGTATTCCAAAAATAACTCCCTATGTACCAGTGATAGCTACAAGGAATGTATGTTATGGACTCCACAAGTTACCTTTAGGATTTATGAATATTATGTAGTATTCATAAATATTATGATTTCATGGATATTTTAAAAGAACTTTTGTTTTTTATGTATTGATGTAAGCATGATTTTGTTCATTATTTTATAACCATTACTGATCATTTTATTCTCATCCAATGTCATTGAAATGTTTTTCATAGTGTATAAATAAGGGTAAGATAAATGAAGAATTCATGAAAATTTATATCAAGAAATGAACTATTTTTTTTATTTTAAGTGTTTTTTATGATAAATGGTACTGAGTATAAATGTCTACAAGTTATATTTATGTTCCTATGTATGTGTCATGACATAATTATTTAAAGGATTAAACCAGAAAATATCCTCAATATGAATTATTATATTCATTCAAAATTATGTAATTTTTTTGGTTGGGGTCTTATTGTTGGTATTAGAGGTTGGTTTAGACAACTGTAGGAGTTAGGATGTTGTAAAATTAATTTCCATAAATTAATTTATAGTAATACTGAAAAGATATATCATTTAAATAATACAATGTATACTTTAATGAGATATTTGTTTTAAGAATAATTTTTGATTGAGTAAATAGGGAATCTATGTTGGGGAGGCATATAGAGGGAAATGAACTTCAAAATCAGAATTTTGAGATGGTAGAAATCAGAATTGAACCGTTTGTTACTATGATGGATAACATGACATCGTTGATAAATGGTGGTTGTGTTTATATATTATATATTGGTATATTCTAAATGATAAGAGTTGAATGAAATTCATTTACATGTTGTCTAGGAGACTTTAAAAGAAAAGTAATTATATGGGAAATTAAGCATATTCGAGTTTTTCTTAAAAAAAATTCATTCGCTGGTTACATAGTTTCAAAAATTGGCATAAATTTTGATCCTTCTAAAACAAAATTTGTGGAAGAATGGACAATACCCAAAAATATAAGTGAGATTCATAGTTCATTGGTTTAGTCGGTTAATACATTTGGTTTTCTGGGAATTTTCATGTTTATCTATCCCACTGACTATGTTGACACTAAAAGGTGTCAAGTTTATGGAGACAGAAGAATGTGATAATTTTATTTTCAAGATTTGAAGAGAATATTGAAGAATTCTCTAGTTTTGAAATTTCCTTATGGAGATGTTGAATTTTTTATCTATAGGTATTCTTCATTGAATGTACATGGCTATTTCCCTATTCAAAATGATCTGTTAATTGCTTATGCTTCACGTCAGTTGAAACTTCATGTGTTATATTACCCTAAACATGATATTGAATTATCTACTGCTGTTTTTTCTTAAAACAAATAGGTTGAATAATCTTTATGAATTAAAATGTGAAATATAATATGGCCAAAAATGTTTGATGTATATATTCACACGGAAATAATTGAACATGATACATAGGAGATGTTTGAAATTAATCAAGGATTGTGATTTCATTATTCCTTGCTATCCAGAAAAGGAAAATATAGTGGATAAAACTTTTATTTGAAGAAGTAATTCTACATTAACCACATTACATTTGGAACAAGATGCTTTGATTTAATATTTTATGAACATTTCCATAAAAGTAGTTGGTGGAGAAAATTACTCTATTTTGTTTCAGGTGTCAGTGAAATCATCTCTATTAGACAAAATTAAGCAAGTGTAGAAGGAAGAAAATTTGTAATAGAAGAAGGTATAGTTAGTTCATATGGGTATGTTTATTGAATTTAAATTTGAAAATGATTTTATTTTTTAAAGCGATTATGCATGCCTTGAGATTCACAGAAAAAGAAAGAGTTGTCATTTGATTATCATAGTTCTCTGTTTCCAGTTCATCCTGGTAGTATATAGATTTACAATGATCTTTGAGTTTATTACTGGTAGGATAAAATGAAAAGAGATATTTTTGACTTTACTATGAAGTGTTTGACTTGTCAATAGGTTAAAGCATAATGACAACTACCGAAAGGGATGGTTTATCCTTTATCAGTGCAAAAGTGGAAATCAGAAAATATATCCATGGAATTCGTTGTGGGATTACCAATGATATCTCAAGGCAATAATGCAATCTAGCTTATTATTGATCGACTGACTGAATCTTCACATTTACTTCCTATTCCAGTCACTCTATCTCCAGATAAATATTCTTGACTATATGTTAATGAGATAGTTAGGTTTCCTGGAGTTCCCTTCTCTATTGTATTTGTCCATGATCCCGGGTTCACAGATATATTTTGGAATGGCCTTCAAAATTCATTCGGTATTGAATTAAATTTTTGTACATCTTTTCATCCTCAATAATATGGGAAGTCAGAAAGATCAATTATGATATTGGATGACATGCCACTTGCTTTCTCAATGGATTACCTGGGATGTTGGGACCGACATCATTCCTTAGTTGAACTTTCATATAATAACAGTTTTAATTCCAGTATATAGATGGAACCATTCGAGGCATTATATTGTAAGTGGTGTTAAACACTATCTTATTGGGATGAAGTAGGTGAAAGGAAGTTGATGGGACCATACTTGGTGGACGATATGCAAAAAAATATTTAGTTTATTCTAGAAAACATGATAATAGATTAGAGCACGAAAGAAATTTACGCAGATAACCAGAGGAAGGATCTTTCTTTCAAGGTAGGTGATCTTGCCTTTCTCAAATTTTCTCCCTGGAAAAGGGTGATGAGTTTTGGTAAGAAGGGAAGCTGAGTCTAAGGTTCATTGGACCCTATGAAATCCTAGAGATTGATGGATCAGTTATCTATCATGTTTCTTTAACTCCATGTTTATACCAGGTAAAAATAAAATTTATGTTTCAATGTTGAAAATGTATATTCCAGATCTATCTCATATTTTGAGTCTATAGGTAGTTCAGTTGTAAGAGAATCATTCTTAAGTGGAACAACTAATCCAGATTCTTGACCAAAAAGAGCATGTGTTGCGAAATAAGTTAATTCATCAGGTAATGGTTTTGTGGAAAACCCATATGGTTAAAGAGGCAACATTTGAATTTGAAAATTCTATGAGGGATAAATACCCCCATTTATTTGATATGTTAATAAAATTTTGAGGATTCTATTTCTAAAAGAAGGGATGGATGTAGCTTCCCATGTAAATAAAGAGTATGAAATTATCATATTTATTAATATTTTTGAATTAAATATAAATTTTACTTTTAAAGGGTTTCTATGTTTGATGGAATTACCGAAACACAACAATATGTTACTCTGAAATCTCATGTTTCACGTAAGGTTGTGTCATACTAAAAAATAATAATATATTATTAATTTAAATGCTAGTTAAATTCCATTCATTTTATTGGAGGGAAAGAACATAACCAACTACTATTTGATTATAAATGTTTTTAAATGTTTTTACATTTTTCCATTAAAATTTATAAAATTAAAATGAAATTGAATTTGAATTTAAGAATGAAATTCTCTAATATTTATAAAAGGCTGGTTTACTCCAATTTGATGGCAAACCACTTTTAAATCCAGTTTTCATTACTTTTATATGATCCATTAGAAAAAAATTCTACTTTTTAAATTCGAACATCACAATTTAATTTAGGTAAATTTTTTTTATTTTTATGATAAGGTGCATTTTTAATGAATATTGAACAATACTGTATTTAATTCAAAATTGCCTTTTAAAAAAATTTATTTATATAGTTATATTGTTATTTTTATTTGATTTAATGTTTATTTGAAATATATTTTAGTCATTTAATCAAATATTGGTCATTGAATTTATTTTCACATTTAAATTGGACATAAACATGTGTTAGTATTTTGATAGTTATTATTTCATAAAAACATGATTTTTGGGTTTAACAACGAATATTAATTTAAAATTAATTTCTTCTACTTATGTGTTTAGAATTTACTATAATGGATTCCATATTTGGAATTAGTTGGTCCATATTTTGTAAATAGGTATCAATTTTTTTAAAAATTATGAGTAGTAACATCCGTAATTATTTAATTTACCATTGTTAAAAGGTAAAATCTGGTAAATATTGTTTAAAAATAAAATTATCATAATATTCAATTACTGTAAAAAGTGTAAAAATAATATTGGATGATAATTTACAACCATGGACATCATTGGGTAAATTTTGGGACCCCATGGAGCCACTTTTAATGGAAATTGACATTTTATAAAAATTAATTTAATGTTAAGGAAAATGTAACATAAATATATATATTTTAGTAAAAAACATTTTATGGGGTTACATAAGATATAATTTTGATTATAAATATTAATTATAAATAAAAATATATTTCCAACATCATGATAATTTATCTATAATTTTTATCAATCAAATAAATTTATTTTTTTAGGACACAATGATGATGTAATGATTACCTCATTAATTAATGTTTTAAATAAATAAGATTATAAATATTAAAATAAATTTATTTTGAAACTTTTTATTTCATCCATAAATGTTATGGATTATTAAGACTTCTTATATTTGAATTAATGAATATTTTTCGAATTTATCACTTTATTATGTATTTTTAAAAATTAACGATATTAATAGTATAAAAATTGACATAAATGTGTTTTTAAATCAATTAATATTATTTAAATGATAAAATAGTCATAAAAATATATTACTGTTAAAAATGACATATATGATGTTAAAAATTTTATTAATGAACCATTTTCGGCCTCTTAGAAGTTTATAGTATATATATTGATCATATATTATGAATATAGAAGAATACATGGTTAAAGTTAAATAAGATATCAAATAGTTAAATACAAAAGATAAGGCTTAGAAATGTCTAAAACATGTCCGATTATTATTGGATGATTTTTTTTGGACATATATTCTTATCTAATTCGATATTGTGGTTTTAAATTGAAAAAAAATATAATAAAATAATACTTTCAAACATTCCTAAAGAGCCAATCTTTCATCTTATAAAAGGACACCACCTCTAACCCATTACTCACACCTCTAATTCCCCTAATCTCATCCAAACACTAATCCAATAAGCTCAAAAAATCCCTATATTCCACCTAGTTTCCTTACAATTGATATATTAAATTCAATAAAGCCTTTCCGTTCAAACCAATGGGAGTTACCCCATTTAAAGCTAACGTCATTTCTCAAGTTATTTTCTTTTATTTTACTTTTCCAACCTCATAATCAATTTTTATTGCATTATTTTATAAAAAAAATAGTATCAACATTATACTAGAATTTTTTCATGATGTGGATTCAAAATACACATCCACATACATCCATCTAATAAATATGACATACTGTTTCTGTGGACGACGAACTGCTGCCTCACGAAATGATGATTGTTCAATTATTTCTTACCACCTATCATAGAGCCCATTTATGATAGAACTGTATATGAATACAATATATATTATATTTATATTGTCTCCATTCATTTTTTATTTTACATTTATATCATACCTTTACGGTTCCCTTAACTGGTAAATACCATAATTTCATTTGAAGAAGTGCGGACTACCGCCCCCTCTATGTGATATGACTCATTCATGTCGTACATGGAATGTATAAAGGATGGAGATAATGAAATTATATATGACATTCTAGTAGAATTATAATATAACTATGTATAATTAATTTTTCATTCCAATAAATACAAAATATAAATGAAATTAGTGTTCATGCGTACGTACAGATTACAGTCTCCATGAATGATACATTTCATTTATTATCTCCAAATGTTATATACTATTATAAATAAATACATATACTAAAAATATATGATATATATGATATATAAATTATTAATATAATTTTGTAGATAATGAAATTTGGACCACATGGAAAACCTGTAATTATAAGAACTAAATTTTTTACTCATGTACCAAATATCAACAAATCGACACTTATTAACTAAAATGATTAGTTATTGTTTATTACGTGGAAATAAGGGATATAAAAGGAATAATAAACTTGAAAAAGGTTCTTAAGGAAGTATAAATTAACTTTAAATTATTTTTCAGGATACTATAGAATGAACGAGTCTAGTCGGACCCGAGGAAGGGGAACTTCTTAACCCAATTTCTATTTTTTGGGATAATCATCTACATTTAAATTATGTCGTTCTATGATTTTTTATGAAATAACATTTTATGTCCTATATTATATATATAAATTAATTATTTTTAATTATATTTAATAAACATAAATGATCTATTTTATTTACAAAATGGTATTTGTAAGGGAACCTTTCACATATTATTTTTGTCAACGACTTCTTTAATGTTATGTAATTTAATTAATATTTTAAAATGTTGGGATATGTTATTCTATATCCTTATTTATGCCAATTTTTTATCCATGTGATGTGGCTTCATATTTTCACCCATAAAATCATTTTCTGAGTTTTTATGTGACACTGTTAGGCTGCAGAATTTTCATATGGGACTTCGTCACAATATTTTTTCATTGAGATATTATTTGATTTATAAACAACTATCATTTATTCGATGTATAAACCCTTTTACTTTTACATTTATTCAAAATGAATCATTTTTTTCGAATTGTTTTAGAAAAATTATAAATTAATGTTTCTTTTTAACGTATGTTGTGTCAACAACCATTCAGCCACCGCGAGCATTATTTTATATTTGGCATCCTTAACAAGACATATGGTTTTTAAAAGGAAAATAAATACCATATACACTTTTGAAATGCTTTTCATAGGGTATAAGGAAGTGTAAGAGAAAGGAAGAATTCAAGACAATTTAAATGACGATAATATCTCTTTTTTTATTTTACTAGTTTCTATTTTATGAAACAAATGTTACTAAATAGAAGGGTCTACATGTATTATTCATGTTGTTATGTATATGTTATGACAAAATTCTCTAAAGCTCAAAAACTAATAATATTCTCAATGTAAATTATTAATGTAAATATAGATTGTGTAATGTTTAAGGTTGGGTCCTTATAATTATATCTATAAATTAGAGGCTATCAATAGTATTAAATGAGTTAGGAAAATATATGGTTTATAATTGGAATTCATCAGTTAATAATTAATTATAAATGAAAACATATACCAATGGATTATAAAAGAAATAGTTTTATTTTTATGCTTCTAAGGCCATTTAATCTTAAAAAATTAAGTTAATTATAATTATTTAATGATATTAATGAAATTTATATATTATATATTCTTTAAATTATTTAGGATATTCATGTAATATAATTCATAGGAATAATATAATAAAAAACTCAATTTTAGGCATAAAAAACCATATGTTTCAAAAGGGTATTCTTAGTGACTTTTAATGGTGAAACATTTTTAAATTTTAATTTTTAATCATATAGATTTTTTATTTAAAAAAATCCTTCCCTTTTATTAGGATATCATATTTTACATTTGTTGGATTTTTTATAATTTTATTTAATGTATCATGTTTTTATGAACAATGTAATTTATTGATTTTTAATTGCATGTAGATATTTCAGCGGTAAAATTTATTTAAGGATAATTATATATCTTATAGATTTTAACATATCATTAGATATTTTTTAAAAAATTTATTTAATTTATTTCATTTGAATTTTATTCACATTGAATTTGGATATAAAAATGTCAATCTTTTAGAGTTTTTCATTTTACAAACATTTTTCTCATTCTATCCACATGATTACATTTAACATTATTTATGAAATTTATTTTTATTGAATTATTAAAACTTTATTCCAAATTTGGAATTATTAGGTATGAATTTAGTAAAATAGTCCCTTTTTTGGACAATATGAATAGTTACATAAGTAATTTTTAATAAGACATTTAACGGAATATTAGGTAATTAAGGATAAATATAATATTATAAAATTGAGAAACCTCAACAAAACATAACCAATTATTATTTGATTAATTAAATTTACCCTTCCCATATAAGGATGTAAATGTAATAACTTATGGTTCACTAATCCATTGAAATAATTAAAATACTTTTAAACTCAATGGGAGTGACAAAATGTGGCACTATTACTTTTAATATGGATAATATTTTTAATATGGGATTAAATAGAATATTTGCTCAAATATATGTATTATATGGAATAGAAATATTTTTATCTAGATAAATAAATATTTATAAATTTTATTCAATAAATAATTATCATATATAATAAAAAAATGATGATGCATTAATTAATCAACAACATAAATATTCAATTAAAAGATATTATAAATATTAATATAAATGTAATGTAACATAATATATGTGATCGCATTATTTTATGGGTGAATATTACATGTTGGGGTGTTTTTATGTTAAATTTATTGATGTTTTCTAGCTGTATGTATTTTTTTAATGTCAATGTTCTGGATAGTGTCAAAATTGACACTAATGACAACTTATAAAAAAATATTTTATTAAATATTATTAAAATAATTAAAATATCAACTGAGGATAATGGGATTATATATGGTTTAAAAAAAAATTATTCACATTTATGGTCAAATTTAAAAATTATATGTCAAAATTATATCATCTTATTATAATGAAATTATTTACCATAGTTATAATTAAAATATTTTAATTGATGTTTTATCAAAATTATAATTATATTAATAACACAAAATATTGAATAAAATATATCAGTTGAGGAATAATATATAATTATCATGCATTATATTTGAATAAATTGAATTTTTTAGCTATTTAAATTGATATTGATTTTTCTATAAATTAATATATTTAGAGTTTCTAATAGTGTCATTCACCTTTATTATAAAAAGGAATCCAGGATAATCCTCTAATTTTACCATATTGAGTCATATATATTGACCAAACAATTAGAAAATATCTTATAATCATAATTACACACATTCTAACTATTTTTTACCTCCCATTGAACAAACTATAGATTCCTTTCAAAGAGATATAAAGGAGTCATTTTGAAATGAAGGTAATCACTACAAATAATCACTCTCTTTTCTACTAATCTATACCTCCGATAAATCTATGATATATTTCTTAAAATAATACTCATAATAATAAATATTCTTAAATGTTATAATTATTATAAAAATCCATTATATATCCCTTTCCCATTGAGCAAGTAGTGAATGTATTGCACGATTGCATGTTCTGATTCTCATCTCCACATACTGAGACTATTCATTTTCAATCACCATAATTGATGATTTGGAATTATGATGGGTCTAATATATATATATATATATATATGATATTTATAAAATATTAATACTTTTTTATTATATTATTTATTTATCTTTTTAACATAAAATATTATAGAAAATTGTAATGTCACTCGTTCAAACGTATTGCATACAATATCTACAATGTAATGTGACTCATTTTTCTTCTATATTTTACATGGATGGTAATACAGACTAATTTTATGAATATATATAATTTATGTAACATAAAAAATATTAGTTAATTATAATATATCATATACTTTCATTTCTTGTAAAATGAAATTACAATGATAACATTGTTTATGAATACATATGGCATGCCCTCTCCTGAAATGGTCTATATTATTTTTTAACTACTATATTTTGAATCAAAAATAATCCATATATAATGAAAATATATATGATATATATATATAACATTTTTCTCATTTTTAATATTATTAAATCAAGATCTATATAATAGGACCACAGATTTAAAGTCAAAATATTTATGAAATACAAAGTGATCATCACATGAAACAAAATTTTAACATGGAATTGTTAATAATATAGTAATATAAGGATATATTTGAATCTTATATGGTATTATATTTTGGAATATGATGCATTTTTCGATGAATGATAAAATTATAGTTATTATTGTAGAGACGCGAAGCTTGATGTACATAGACATTACATTACTTTTGCGGAATACTTAGTACATATCAAAAACACACACACAAGGACCGTAATAGTTTAGTGTCTTTGGAAACTCGGAATATAATCTTCTAATTGTGGTGATAGATCATCAACATCTCCCATAAAGATCTTCTTTTTTTTAAACCTAAATCCTTTCATTATATCCTGGGGAAAAGAAAACATAAAAGGGTGAACTCAAATGCTCAATAAGGGTAAACAAAAGAAATATCAATCACATCATTTTCATAAGAACATATCTTTTGGAAATCATAACCTGCAAAAGAGATCATAATTTTATAACATGGGATAAATCATAGTAGTGAAATGTAATCCCAATAATCATAACTTAAAACATGAAACATTGTGGCATACACACATAATCATAGAGAATCATTTCTTATTAGTCAAGAATCATTGCCAAGACTATCTTAGTGGACAACGTCCCTTTCTGAACCGAGTACACTCCTCATTTCTGTCCTATTTCACTGAACCGGTTTAACCTACCGTTCCAGCCATGTTTATCTCATGAGATATAAAATCTTTAACCAATGCATTGGAGGGAGATATAGGTCCCACCCATCTCATAATGATACCATTATTATGTGTGCCACAAAATCATAAATCATACATCAATGCAAAACCCATCTAATAAAAATGGGATTCTTAAACAACATGACATCATAAAACAATTCATATAAGATAAATGAATTCATAAAAATAATTCCATCACAACATAATCAAATCAATTTAATAATAGGGATAGAAACATAACCCTATATTATCTTAGATGGAAAATAATTTTGATAAAACGCTTGAACTCCATTCTTGAGGAAAATATCCTTTCTACTTCAAAAACATTTTCCTTAACATGTCATAAAATTTTAAACTAAAATAAGTTAATTAAAAATAAGCTTTAAAACTTTTAAAGTAATCTTCTTGGAAATAATGTTTTAAAAATCCATTCAAGCCATATAAGTTATAAAAAACATTCTTCTCGTACTTTTTTCAGAAAAGTCAAAAAGTACCTCGTACGAAAAATGACAAAATATTCCATTCATATCCATTACTAAAAACTCACCGAAGGGTAAAATTGGATTTAAACAATTGTAGGTGGATGTAAACAATATTACATATTGAGGGAACATGGATGTGGATGATAAAATACACCCCAGTAAATACCAAAGTATAAACAATCTCGGATAAAAATGAGATTGTGATATTTTCCCTTACCTTAGGTCCGATTTTCTTTATAAGAGTCCTAACCTCCTGTATAATGATTTAAATAATGTTATTGACTTATTCCAGAATCATAATTATTTTTATGATATCATATATGGTCATATTCTTATCTTCTTATTGGTAATATTTCATTATTACTTGTTATTCGGATGTTTATTACTTTTTGTTCTTATGCGTGTTTTGTTGAATAAATTATTATTTTTCATTTTAGGTTACAGATACCACATTTATAGAATGGTATTAGGGTAATATATATCATATTAATTCATTAAATTCATTTATATAATCAATATGCAATGAAGATCGTGTAGAACGAGTCGCATCACATCGTGGAGATAGTATTCCGTACGTACGCACGAGCGATGATATCGTTCCCATGATTGTGGAATTGTATTGGAGTATATATATACTATTTCAGAATCAATATAACTTTACAATAATCATATATAGTAATTATTTACACCATTATACGCATCCAATTAAGGTGGTGGTGGAAAATAGTTTACACCACGGTGTGGAGACATTATTCCGTACGTATGTACTCGCGGTGATTTAGTTTTTCGAAGGATGGATAGATGGTGAAATACGGTTGTTTCATACTTATAATAACATATCAGTATATTAGTGAAACTGATGTTATTACTTCATAATGAAACAACCTAAGAAGAACAATTGGAAGAAGAAATAAAGGTGAAAGAATCGGTAACAGATATTACCTCTTCTTTGAAGCGCCTCTTTGATACCTTCTCTTAGGGCACTAAAATTGGACTTTGTAGAATACCAGGACCTCTATGATGTCTCTAGGGAAGTGTAGAGAAGAAATTTTCAGGGGATTGCTGAGCTTGAAGGCTCAAATTGGTGTGAGGAAGAGGGGGAGGAGGTTCCCTTTTATAAGGGAGGAGAGGGGCACCTTTGGAATAACTAAAAATATTATTTTATTATAAAGCCAAATTCGGTTTTAAATAGCTCCAAATTGACTTATTTCAAAGATAAGGTGTGGATGGGTCCAAATCCTCTCATACAATATAATTTAGACAAGTTTAGGTTCCTATTTTAACCTTATCATTTTGTTTTAACATTAAGTTAAATAATTTTACTTTTACAGTGTCTTCTTGTGTTCTTACACTATAAGGTTAATCAACATACTATATCAAGCCAAACGAACCCCAAATTATTTATCATTAATATATATAACCTTATCTAAGTCATTTGGCCGAACCATAGATTTTTAGGAAAAAAATAACAATTAATAATATAATATTTGTTTTAAGAACTATTTTATGTCAATTTTGACACTATTTAGTAATTGATTTTTGTGAAAATCATAACAGAATTATTAGTTCGATACAAGTTTCATAAATCAATACTAACATGTCATATTAACCTTGAAAATTATTTTAATTCATAAAAAGTCTCAAATTACATTTATTTGGGTATTTATAACATCAATTATGTCAATATTTTATTAATAAAATAATTACTACATCATCGTTGTGTCATAAATAAATTAAATTATTTAATGTCTAATAATTACAAATAAAATACCATTATGTAGGAAATCCTTTTAGATTTCTAATTAATATTTATAGTCTAATTTATCTTATGTATAACCCTATATTAAAAATGATTTACTTATTAAACATTGATTTTAACTATTTTAACCCTTCTTTAAATAAATTAATAATAAATGTCCTAATCTAATCCAAGTGGGCTTAAATGGTCATATTTTATTTATAAGGTTGTTTTTGGTCGAATTACACTTATCCAATAGAATTAGGACATGTCTTAAGGTAATAATAATATCATTTTACCCTTAATTACCCTATTTAATTTTAACCGTGGTAAAAAAAAAGTAAAAAGTTACTATTCACCAAAAATTATTTTCATCTCAATGAACCACATTTTAGTCCTTGATATTAACCGTGTGTCTCAGATTTTCGAAATTCCACTCACAGAAGTGGTAAAATTAAGTTTTATGAAAAATTCAGTTTTTTAACTACCACTTAGTGGTTTCACTATTCATCAAAAAATGGAAGTTTCCAGAAAAATATCAAAAATTAGGCCTATGCTTTATCTGATATTATAAATTAAAAAATGATATCTATTTTATCAAATTAAAAACATATCAGTTACATTAATTTATTGAAAACTTAATTCCCGTCGTCAAAACAAATAGCGTGTTTTTAAGATATAATAACTATCAAAAGATTGACAGTTGTTTATGTCTGGTTTAAATGTGAAATTACATCCAATGACCAACATTGTATTAAATTGTAAAAATATATTCTAAATATACTTTAAAACCACTCAAATTCATAATTTATAACTATTTATTATTTTGAATAAAAAAGTTGTTTTTAATTAAAATTTAGTAATTTTCACTATTCATCAGAATATGAAAGTTATCTGAAAAGTACCAAAATTTCACACTAAGATAATTTCGATATTCTAAATCCAAAAATGAAGTCCATTTTGAAAAATAAAATTTACAAAATTTTAAAAAGTGGTTATTACTATTCATAACAGCTAGTTTTAAGAATATTTTAATGGCATATCATTGTTTAGTGAAACTCGGTATTGTGTACGATGCAAGCTATCGAGGAAGGCCGCGATTGCGTGTAATGCAAGGAAAGTCAAGGATGTGTGTTGTGGAAGATTCTTTTTGGTGTAGCTTACAACACAAGACATTAATGAAATTAAAAATAATATTTTTCATAAAATCTCGGGGTGTTACATTCTACCCCCCTTAAAATGAATTTCACCGTCGAAATTCGTCGGGGTTATAAATAGTTTAATATTAGAAAGTTTCTTTAATAGAAACCCACATCGTAAAATGGAATACTAAAACCAATCTTTAAAAACAAAATTATGAAATGTAACGGTTACCCAAATAAACTAATCACTGGGTTTCGACATAGGTGAAAATATGGATATGGAAGAGAAATCTTACCACCATGTTCTGATGGAGAGTGGTAGTGAACAAGGCTATGGAAAAGCCAACAATCACAAAGCCATAAATTTGTGATGATCTAAGTACCATCTGATTCATCAGATATAAGAGTACTATGACAACATTTTTGGTTTTCAAGATCATTTCCCAAAAGTTGATGAAATTGGAATTAGATGAAATACTTTCGTGATTTTGGTATAGTCTCACTGTTGGTCATTCTTTGGACAATTTCTACTTCATCTCTTAAAGAAATGAAGTTGGATTTGACATTCGTGAAGTGTTAGCAGATCATGGGGTAGAATGATGGGTCATTCCATCTGTCTCAAATAAAAGGTTACAAAAGTTATCAAAAATACATAAGACCATCTATGGTGAAGTAAATCCTATATGATTCCAAAAATGAACTTATACTTCATATATCATACCGCGTAATAAAATAAAACTAGTTTCTACTAACCAGGGACTTCCTGTAGGCCAGTGCTAGGCGATAAAGGCCAGTCACACTTTGGTTGTGGGTTTGATTCCAACATCCTTGTCCGACGCGATGAGATGTCGCCCATCCTGCAGGTTTTCCTTTTTGTAAAACTACATTACTATAACATCTGATCAATAATATCAAAAAAAGTTCTATCCTTAAAAAATACTAAATTATGTCCAACATAATACATTCCAATCTTTAGGCTTATCCAAAATAATATTGTCCAATCTCATATTACAGTGAAAACGATTACCAAAGAGATCATATAACTAGCAGGTTAATACCATTGTTGATCCCCATATATCATGAGATATGTCTTGTTGGTCACATTCCAAACATTAAAATGCCTTAATCATGTATTCTCTTGAAAAAAATGAATACCCGTTGAACCTTATTGAAAACATGAATGCTGTTAAAAGTTTCTCTTTCCACATACCAAAATCCTCAAAATTCTATATACTCAAACCATAATATCACTTAGTCCTTATATCAATCATGAGCTCATAAATACTGTCAAACATTTTATTTTATCGTTTTCCCTTCATTATGCGCATATCATCGTTTTTTTCAAAAATATCTCAATCACTTTCCATGGTTACCATTACTATTGAAAACCATAATAGACTAATACATAAATATTCCAATATTCCACGATACTATATACAACATTATTTTGGAATCCCATTACATAAAAACTTAATCATTCCACCACATCGTTGTCATATTCAACATCGCCAATGGTGATCGCATGTGACTTCCCTTTGTCCTTTGCTTTCAGTGGTTTCTCATGTCGATCATCACTAACCCTTGGATTAGGGCATTTATTACCATAATTCCCCATTTCCTTGCACTTGAAGCATTGATGTGTAGTAGGTTCATTCTGTGCATACCTTCCTTTGTTTGCATCATTAGACATCTTCTTCCCATCATTGCGGCATTCAAATGCCCGATGACCTTCCTTTCCACATTTAAAATATTTACTTGTACCTTTAAGACAATCTCTACCATGCTTCTTTCCACACATTAAGCATAAGGAAACATTCATCTTCTTTTCACCATTATTCTGAGATCTCTCCTTGAACTCCATCTTTAGTTTTGTGTCAAAACTATGAGATGGATATGTAACACCAACTTCCATTTCTACCTTGATAGCACAACGCACAATTTCTTCCTTGCAACTGAAGTCTCATATAGCTAATGACCTTCGAAGATTTGGTTATAAGCCACTGAAGAATCGATCAACTTTACTTTCAGGTTGGATGATAAAGCCAGATGCATACCTTGCAAGCCTTGTAAAATTCGCTTCGTATACACCTACAGATTCATCATCCTTTTGCTTTAGTTCAAGAAACTCCTTCTCCAAATTTGTTCGAAGAATACGAGGGTAGTACTTATTAAAAAATAAGTTCTTGAACTTGTCCCATTCCATGGACCCAATTTCATCTCATGGCCTCGTATTCTTGATAAGATTCCACCATTGATCAGAATCTCCTTCCAAACGATACACTTCTAGGATGACTTTATCATGTTCAGAACATTGAAGGACTGAAAATATCTTTTCAGTAGTACTGATCCATTGATCAGAAACTAATGGATCAGTAGACCCACTGAATGAGGGTGGAAGCTGCCTCATGAAGGACTCAATAGAATATTGTTCCCTTCTCTGCTCATTTGGAAATCCAGAATGATTCATAGCTTCTGTAAGTATAGAAATAAGATTTTGCACTCCATCTCTCGTAACATTTGTTTGTTCATGGGGACAATCATTGCATTGTCCATTACATTGATAAACACGGTTCCTTCGGGTTCCAGCCATCGTCTAAATCCCAAAAAGAATAGTGTGAGAGGCAAAAATCACGCTAGGGGAAACAACATAATAAAGGGGGAGTACCTTTAATATCTAACATCTTAGGTTACCGTAATTATAGTACTATAACCTATACTTATAATTAACCTTAGGGACATCCCTAGACATACCATAGAAATATCTCTAGGGATCTCAGTAAAGTTCTTGCATCCTAGTTTCCAAAGGTTGACTAAACCTTTCCACTAATACCAACTTTAGAGACCCGAAGCTAGACGTACATAAACATTACATTACTTTTGCGGAATACTTAGTACATATCAAAAACACACACACAAGGACCGTAATAGTTTAGTGTCTTTGGAAACTCGGAATATAATCTTCTAATCGTGGTGAAAGATCATCAACATCTCCCATAAAGATATTCTTTAAAAAAACCTAAATCCTTTCATTATATCATGGGGAAAAGAAAACATAAAAGGGTGAGCTCAAATTCTCAGTAAGGGTAAACAAAAGAAATATCAATCACATCATATTCATAAGAACATATCTTCTGGAAATCTTAACATGAAAAAGAGATCATAATTTCATAACATGGGATAAATCATAGTAGTGAAATGTAATCCCAATAATCATAAATTAAATCATGAAACTTTGTGGCATACACAAATAATCATAGAAAATCATTTATTATTAGTCAAGACTCATTTCCAAGACTATCTTAGTGGACAAAGTCCCTTTCTGAACCGAGTACACTCCTCGTTTCAGTCCTGTTTCACTGAACCGGTATAACCTAACGTTCCAGCCATGTCTATCTCATTAGATATAAAATCTTTACCCAATGCATTGGAGGGAGGTATAGGTCCCACCCATATCATAATGATACCATTCTTATGTGTGCCACAAAATCATAAATCATACATCATTGCATAACCCATGTAATAAAAATGGGATTCTTAAACAACATGACATCATTAAACAATTCATATAAGATAAAGGAATTCATAAAAATAATTCCATCACAACATAATCAAATCAATGTAATAATAGGGATATAAACATAACCCCATATTATATTAGATTGAAAATAATTTTGATAAAACACTTAAACTCCATTCTTGATGAAAATATCCTTTCTACTTCAAAAGCATTTTCCTTAACATGTCATAAAATAATAAACTAAAAGAAGCTGATTAAAAATAAACTTGAAAACTTGTAATGTAAACTTCTTAGAAATAATGTTTTAAAAATCCATTCATGCCGTATAAGTTAAAAAATACATTCTTCTCGTACTATTGTTGGAAAAGTCAAAAAGTACCTCGTATGAAAAACAACAAAATATTCCTTTCATATCCTTTACTAAAAACTCACTGAAGGGTAAAATTGGATTTAAACAGTTGTATGTGGATGTACACAATATTACATATTGAGGGAACATGGACGTGGATGATAAAATACACCCCAGTAAATACCAAAGTATAAACAATCTCGGATAAAAATGAGATTGTGATATTTTCCCTTACCTTAGGTCCAATTTGCTTCGTAAGTGTCCGAACCTCCTGTATAATGATTTAAATAATGTTATTGACTTATTCCAGAATCATAATTATTTTTATTATATCATATATGTTCATATTCTTAGCTTATTATTGGTAATATTTCATTATTACATGTTTTTGGGGTGTTTATTACTTTTTGTTCTTATGCGTGTTTTGTCGAATAAATTCTTATTTTTCATTTTAGGTTATAGATACCTCATTTAAAGAATTTAATTAGGGTACTATATATCATATTAATTCATTAAATTCATTTATATAATCATTATTCAATGAATATCATGTAGAACGAGTCGCATCACATCGTGGAGATGGTATTCCATACGTACGCACGAGCGATGATATCGTTCCCATGATTGTGGAATTGTATTGGAGTATATATATACTATTTAATAATCAATATAAATTTACAATAATCATATATAGTCATTATTTACACCATTATACCCATCCAAGTAAGGTGGTGGTGGAAAATATATTACACCACGACATGGAGGCGGTATTCTGTACGTACGTACGCGCGGTGATTTCGTTTTCCATAGGTTGGATAGATCGTGAAATAGGTTTGTTTCATACTTATAATAACATATCAGTATATTAGTTATACTGATGTTATTACTTCATAATGAGACAACCTAAGAAGAAGAAGTGGAAGAAAAAATAAAGGTCAAAGAATCGGTAACGGATATTACCTCTTCTTTGAAGCGCCTCTTTGATACCTCATCTTAGGGAACTAAAAATGGTCTTTGAAGAAACCCAGGACCTCTATGATGTCTCTAGGGAAGTGGAGAGAAGCAATTTTCAGGGTTTGGCCGATCATGAAGGCTCATATTGGTGTGAGGAAGAGGGAGAGGAGGTTCCCTTTTATAAGGGAGGAGAGGGGAACCTTTGGAATAACTAAAAATATTATTTAATTATAAAGCCAAATTCGGTTTTAAATAGCTCCAAATTGATTTATTTCGAATCTAAGGTGGGGATGGGTCGAAATCCTTTCATCCAATAGAATTTAGACAAGTTTAGGTTCCTATTTTAACCTTATCATTTAGTCTTAACATTAAGTTAAATAATTTTACTTTTACCGTGTCTTCTAGTGTTCTTACACTATAAGGTTAATAAACTTTCTATATCAAGACAAACGAACCCCAAGTTGTTTATTATTAATATATATAACCTTATATAAGTCATTTTTCCGAACCCTAGATTTTTTGGAATAAAATAACAATTAATAATATAATATTTGTTTTAAAAACTATTTTATGTTAATTTTGACACTATTTAGTAATTGATTTTTGTGAAAATCATGACAGAATTATTAGTTCGAACCAAGTTTCTTAAATCAATTCTAACATGTCATATTAACCTATAAAAGTAGTCTAATTCATAAAAAGTCTCAAATTACATTTATTTGGGTATTTATAACATCAATTATGTCAATATTTCATTAATAAGATAATTACTGCATCATCGTTGTGTCATAAATAAATTAAATTATTTAATGTCTAAGAATTACCAATAAAATACCATTATTTAGGAAATATTTTTAGCTTTCTAATTAATATTTATAGTAGAATTTATCTTATGTATAACCCTATATTAAAAATGCTTTACTTATTAAACTTTGATTTTAAATATTTTAACCCTTCTTTAATTAAATTAATAATAAATGTCCTAATCTTGTCCAAGTGGGCATAAATGGTCATATTTTATTCCTAAGATTGTTTTGGGTCGAATTACACTTATCCAATAGAATTAGGACATGTGTTAGGGTAATAATAATATCATTTTTACCCTTAATTACCCTATTTACTTTTAATCGTGGTAAAAAAAAGTAAAAAGTTACTATTCACCAAAAATTATTTTCATCTCATTGAACCACATTTTAGTCCTTGATATAAACCATGTCTCTTGGATTTTCGAAATTTTTATCACAGAAGCGGTAAAATTAAGTTTTATGAAAAATTCAGTTTTTTAACTACCACTTAGGGGTTTCACTATTCATCAAAAAAAATGAATGTTTCCAGAAAAATACCAAAAAATAGGCCTAAGCTATATTTGATATTATGAATTCAAAAATGATGTCTATTTTATCAAATTCAAAACATATCAGTTACATTAATTTATTTAAAACTTAATTCATGTCGTCAAAAAATGGTGTGTTTTTATGAGATAATAACTATCAAAAGATTGATACTTGTTTTTGTCTGGTTCAAATGTGAAGTTACATCCAATGACCAACATTTTATTAAATTGTAAAAATATATTCTAAATATTCTTTAAAACCACTCAAATTAATAATTTATAACTATTAATAATTTTGATTAAAAAAGTTGTTTTTAATTAAAATATAGTAATTTTCACTATTAATCAGAATATGAAAGTTATCTGAAAAGTTCCAAAATTTCACCCTAATCTAATTTCGATATTCCAAATCCAAAAATGAAGTCCATTTTGAAAAATAAAATTTACAAAATTTCAAAAAGTGGTTATTACTCTTCATAAAGGCTAGTTTTAGTAATATTTTAATGGCATATCATTGTTTAGTGAAACTCGGTGAGTACGACGCAAGCTATCGAGGAAAGCTGCGATTGCGTGTAATGCAAGGCAAGTCAAGGATGCATGTTGTGCAAGCTCCTTTTGGTGTAGCATACAACACAAGACATTAATGAAATTAAAAATAATATTTTTCATAAAATCTCGGGGTGTTACAATTATAGAGGTTTTATGAATTTATATGAAGTAATCTAGTACTTATGGTAAAAGAATTTCATCTCACTTTATATTTCTATGAGATTCTTATAATCATCAGCACTCACTACTTTTGTGTGGTCTATATACTATCCTATTATATTTTATATAATTAATTTCCATTATTTTATGATATTAACATCATCAAATTGATGTATTTATTCATTGGGGATCATGATTCTAATGTTACTCAGGTAGTACCAGTTTCTCATCTCTCTCATATTTACCATGAGATAAAAACCAGTTTCACCTCTTACTTGTAAGAATATATTGCGAACAAACTGAGGTCGATATTTAACCGATCACCTGATTCGGTCAACAACATGGACCATAAGGCATTCTTGATCCCCACAAGCTTGAAACTACTTTTGGGCATCCAAACACGGTTTTGGAAATGATTTTCACCAGAAAATAAAATACAGATAAACCAGACAAAATAGATAAACAATAACAATAGAAAATAAAATATAGATAACCAGCTATACATACCTCCATGTGACCCAATGTTTCACCACCAAAAACAGAACCATGCTCCCACCATGAGAGATCCAAGACTATAACATAAAACTGAAATGTAATGTAGGGTTGAGAAACAATATGCATAGTATTAAAGCCGAAATAATAAAAAATATTATTCCCCTGACATTAATAAGAAATACAGTCTTTCTAGTTTGATAGTATAATATAAAAATAATAATTTTTATCCTTCTTTTAATGATCAAGTCCCAATATATCATTTTTATGTTAAATGCTTCTATTATATTATATTTTCAAAATAGATTCCAGCCATACATTGAAAAATATATTTATTTGATTAAATGATTGTATTTCACAAATGAGACATAAATTATAAAATAACTGAAATGAAAATCACATCACAAGACTCATGTAACCGAAGAGCACCATGTTTAATCCCTTAAGTTAACTTGCACAAGTGTGACCTTAGGGACGCCGTACCTCTGTGAAAGGTGGCATAGAAACTATGACACTGAGAAAATGTTTCTTAGAACCCCTGACCCACAGAAACTATGGCTTATAAAACATGACCCACATTTATTCATATGTGAAAATAGTGGTGTTGTTTCACTCATTCTAGAAAAAACAAGGACAAACCTATTTATTTTCACCTTGTGTACTTGTCCTGGTCTACCCACCTTGATATATAGTTTTCCCATTGTGCTCTATATCTAGCGGTGGTGATTTTTTATCAGTAAACATATACGTACATAATACATTGTTTAGAAAATACTCATTCATCTTCTCACCTCCGTTCTCCCTCCATAATCCTGTTCCCCCTCTTTCACATCACACAATGTATAAGCCTTAGTATTAGGAACATACTAACACATTCAATATACACATGATTTCTTAAAACAAAGGGGTCTTCCAGAAGTGGGGTTTTCTAATTTTATGAACCATTTTCATGCTATCAAATGGGATTTTTTGCTTTATAAATAATATCATTCATTTCATAAAACATAATTACCCAAAATCCTTTAAAATACTTCTAAAAACTCTTCTAAAAATAAAATGTGTTTCATATTTAAAAAAAATCATGAACCTCTACTTACAACGATGGAATTCATTTAAGAATGTCAAACCACCATTTTAACAAGTGTTTGCTAACAAATTATAATTTAAAATATTCATTACCATTTTAAAACCACTTAGGAAAATAGTTTTCCCGAAAAATAACATGACACCAAATGGGAATTAGTAATACATTAAATATTCCAAAATAAAGGCATAACCACTTCTAACAGAAACACCCAGATTTCAATGCATGTGTATATAACATTAATATATGACATGTTTTTGAAAAAATAAACTAATTATGAAATAAAAACTAAAGGAATATGTATAGGGTACCTACCTCTAGGGGGAACCAAACCGTCCACTTTAGATCTTGGCAGTTTTTAACTAAAAGTTGATGCTCCCCACTAATCATATTCACATTCACATGCATGAATGGACACTTAGCCTCTATGCACATTCCGCATGGCTATTGGGATGGATAGGGGGATCATTACATATACTCTTATTTGAATATGATAGTCTCCAATCCCCAACGCATTCACATTTATATATATACATAGGAACACCTTACACCATACACATATAAAAACATCCATGAATGAATATTCATGTAACATGGGAAAATATATTTATATAAAGTCATAACTATGCATACAAAGGTGAATATCCCTTGACTTGGTGCCTCAAAACAAAATATCAAGGATCAACATACTACAAAGTTAAATAATAGCACTATGAGACACCTAAATAACACCATAAATCTAGTGTGAAACTAATTAGCGACATAAAAGTACATAAATAAAAACATGAATCTTTTGTGATGGCAGCCCGAGACTGCTTGACATTTCATGTATATACATTTTTGTATATATATATATATATATATAAATTTTGACCCAATTACATATTTCCCGTATCATGTTGTACTATGTAAAAGGAGGATATACATATATAAATGTTTACCCATGTATATACATATATATCTTGGCCTCCAACGACCAAAATCCACACCTTGATGAACAAATCATGATACAACAATTAAAAGGAATATATAAATTTCAAAGGGATACAAAAAACTAAATTAATAAGGGAAGAAATAGACACTGCATGCCAAATATGTTTTTCACCCTCTATATGATTTATTAAAGCAATTAAAAATTTTATAATACATGTCCAAGGAGAAACACAATGTTTTATACACAAATAACCACTTAAAATACACTTTTTTAATTAAACATAAACTAAAGCCATACAAAAAAATAATATGTGTCCCATTCATGATCTAATAATGTAAATGGACAAGTCATAAAACACAAACATGCAATAAAAAAAGAATTTATATCCAAAACACACATTTTTTCACACAATAATTCCATTTAAATAACAAAAAAATGTTAACCTATTTCAAAATAAACATTCTAACCCCAAAACAGTATCGAAAACTAAAAAAAATAATAAAAAAGTAAAATTAAATTTGAAAAAAATTGAAGAAATTTAATAATTGTTATCCGAAAAACATGGATAACCCATTTCCCTTGATAGAAGTGTCTAAAACTATCATAGACCAAACCTGCAAGAACATATATAACAAGATTCGATCAAAAGAAAAACCCCAAACACATTAGGGTTTTGACAAAGTATGCGCACTCCATGAAATCAAATAAAACACCCAAAAATTCAGAAGGGGAAGGGAGAAGAGGCTCACTTGAGGTATTCACACACCAATGCAGGAGGTGATTAGTTTTCCAAAGGGGGGAGCAGTGTGTCAGAGCCTATCAAGGATTGATGGGTTTCATGAATAGGAGAGCGAGGCTGACCACATGAGAGAGGAAGGGTCGGCCATGCATGATGGGATTTGTGACTAGAGGAAGGGAGGAGGCGTGCTAGAGGGCCCTCGACCGGTGGGGTGTAGCACAAGTGGGGGAGGGAAGGGGGTCAGTTACGTAATGGGTAAGGGGTTGGAGGCGCTACGCATGGGGAAGGGGGAGGAAGACCTGTGGTTTGAGAAAAAAAACAAAAAAAACAACTTTAATGAAATAATAATAATAATAATATTATTATTATTATGACAAATAATTTAATAATTATTATTATTATCAACATAATAATAATATTTTTATTATCTATAATAATAATATTATCTATATTATAATTATTAAATCGATTTAAATTAATTTTATTTTAATCCATTTTGATTATTATTTAGAAAATATTTTGAAAATTAAGAATCCAAAATACTCAAATATAAAAAAAAATTCTTTAAGCGCAATATTTAGGGTCGGGATGTGACAATTATCCCCACCACAAAAACATTCTACCACCAGAATGTCACCCCAGCAAACAAGGAATAAAATCGTCTTCGAAACTAAATAAGTACCAGAAAATCAAAAAACTCAGTGAGACTTTTCATTCCATTAGTCACACCCTACCAACACTATGGGAGACTAGAATGAGTAGAGACATCAATAATAGAGGAGGGTTCTCCCCATCATAAGTACCCAACAAGCACATCCAAAATTGAGACTCTCAAAAAGGGATAACTCTAGAACTACTAACATGATCCAAAGAGGAAACCGCCAACACAATCAAAAAATCCGTCAAAAATCATCAACCTATAAAGGCATGACATGATTCATGGTGGGTCTCCACACCATCTAAGAATAGACCAGCATAAGATAAAGGGCACGTACCAATATAAGAAACCTTACACGACCGGCCCAAAGAATCTTCACATAAACCAAACCCTAAACCTAAATGGTAAACTAGACCTGATTTCATTATTTCCCAAGATGTCTACATATCTAAATTGAGCACAACCCAAAACCAGAACGAAAAATAGTTCACATAGGCTAACTAAACATGTACAATCATTTCAAGACTCACAACCATATGTAGAAGATCATTCATGTGTTCTCTTCCATAGGGAACAACCAAAGATAAACATTCAAAAAGAATTACCGAAATGAGGAGAAGAGGCCTCTATGCCATTATAAACACAAACGGACCTTCAAAGGTGAAAAACATACAACAAAGAAACCTAAATTATCATTACCACCACACTAGAGACAAACACGGGGCCATGGTCCTTCACAGACCATGATTTCTTAACTTCCTAAAAATTATCACTCTGAGACCTATGGTTTGAGATATGATGTCATGAAGCATCTTCTTCCCTGCAGTTAGGAGATGACTTCCTTGAATCGAGACACTTTTTGATGTTTTTGTTAGAAGAACCTCTGTAAGATTCCCAAAAATGCACAAAGAATAAAATTCTTTGAAGTATAATGATAAAGGAACTTAAAGTACAAAAAGTAGACACCCCATATGAAAATCAATAGTAGGGACCACCTAATATATAATGGAATTGAAAAGAAGAATTCTCACATACATGTTCCACTGGTTTGGTCTCCTCTCCAGATGGGGAACTTTCCCAAACACAATAATGAATTTATCTATGAACCATGGACCAAGACCCCACTCAAGATAAACATTAACTTATTCCATGATGATACATACAAGGAAAATAGAATAAACTCCTTGAAATTCCCAATGTAACCCATTAATATATGTTGGCATTGCTGGACACTCACGAGCTCTGCCACTTTCCATGCCTTCACTTTCTTAGGTATACACTATCCGGATAGAGTGGTTGTAAACACCTTCCATGTAATACCAACATTCAACGATGCTAGGATCATCTTCTTCCATCATTCTATAGTTGAACCATCAATCCAAATTGAACCAAAATGAGCCCTCGTAACATTGGGAGTTCCCAATAACCTGAAAACACCAAAAATTTTACCATGCCCATCATATAACTTCAATAGATCGTGATCACCACAGAAGAAGAACCACGAATGAAAAGGACTCAATTCCACCACTCCACTATGTGTTTGTGTAAAACCAATAACTTAAAGAGACTCACAAGAACCCCCAAGGACCTTTCTGGGAGGCATACTCAAAAACAAGATTCTAAAATCCGAATTAAAACTCATCATAAATCAGATTCTCAACTTCAATCACAAAATAAAACATAAACTCAAACCACCATTCCAATCATATTTTAGTATGTCAAAACCAAGAACCCAAAAAAAGGATACCAAACAAGAAAAAATAACACTAAACAATTTCTGACACACTTTTCAAAATACTTAAATTATTATTTTTAATTTTTTTAAAAAAATTATTCTGCAATTGAATCAAATTAAATATCAGCCATTGGTATTCCATGAAGTCTCACACATACATATCCATGTGCCAGCTCAATCACACATCATGTCATGTAACAAATTCATTCACTTTCTTTATAGTTACCTAAATGTATTTGATCACTCATAGTAATTCATAGGGTTAATTCAAAACAAATTTAATTTTCAAAATGTATCATTCAACGTAATACACAAATTATCTACCAATTTCAAAAAGTCAGTTATCATTAAAGAAATACACATTAAATTTACCAAACGTTTTCTAATTCATATTCCAATTGGTGTTACTATGATCCCAAAATAACTTCCAAAACACCTCCCATTATCTCTTTCAAACCACACATTAAATTAAATGTAAACTATTTCCAATCCAAAACCACATTCCCTATTGAAACCCCATTTTTTATTGGAACCATTTTCAATTTTGAAATCCACTCAAGTCAATTAAAACAAATCCCAAACATAACTGATATAAAAAAATAAAAAAATACGGGACCAGTGGCTATGTTATCCCAATAACATCGCTTAGAAAACCATGTTCTTAGTGAGAATCCACCATATTAAGTATCTTGAACCATGCACTCGGGCTATACATAGGTTGTTACTCCATGAAAATGCTCTACGTAACACCAGATCGCTTCCTTTGTAATCCATTATCCACACAGACCAAGGAAAGAAAAAAATAAAATCCCAGACTACACCTAGAATCTCGAGTCTTGGGATGGGCATTGGTTCATGAAATTATTCCAACACCTACCTCTTGAGTCCCAACACACATAATCACCACGCTAACTAACACCCTAAATAATAAAAACCTTTTCTGATACCATTTTCTCACGAACCCACCCAGGTCGCCTCTAAACAGGTCACCTGACCAGGTTCGTGACAGGGCCAGAATGGCGTTCTTGATACATATGGCTAGGAAACTAGTGTTCATCATCAAAACATGGTGTTGGGGATAATTTAGACCAAAAAGTAAATGATATATAAATAGAAATAAACCAGAAAAACTAGATAAACAATAACATCATAAACTAAAATAATGATAACCATCCAGACATACCTTGATTTGAAACCATGGGTCACCACCAAAAATAGAACCACACTCGATTTAAGATCGACACATGAATACAAAATGAAACATAAAAGTAATGTAGAAATGAGAACCGAGATGCTCAATAGAATGAAAAAATAACACAACATCTTATGCCCCTTCCATTAATAAGAAATCTAATCATGCATGTTTGAAAATAGGAAATTAAAAAATTGTTTTCCTTCTATTAAAATTCAAGTCCCAATATATAATTTTTAAATAAAACACTTCAATTCCCCTATATTTTCAAAATATATTCCATGAATACATTGAAAAAAAAATTATATTAAATTATGGTTTTTCTTAAATAATACATAAAGTACAAAAGGACTAAAATAAAAATCAAATCAAAATAATTATGTGTCAAATGAGCACCATGGGTAATACCAATTGGTAACTAGCACAAGTGGGACCCTAGAGAGCATCTTACATTAGTGAAACATGGCGTAGAAACCACGACCCTTAGAATATGTTGGATATAAACCACAACCCTAAGAAATTGTTTCTTGGAAACCACGACCCTAATTTATTCATATTTTTAGTTAGTGTTTTTGTGTCAATGATTCTAGATGAAACCTTGAAAAATCATTGTTGTGTCATGTAGTATACATGTCCGGGGCCACCCACCTAGATACCCATTTTTCCCATTATGCTCTGTTTTAAGTGGTGAGGAGATTTTATCAAGAAAACATATATGTACATAAAAAATTATTAATCCAAAACTCATTCAACCTCTCCAAAATGATCTCTCTCCTTAAGCACATTCCTCTACTGTTACGATAAATAATGCATAAGCTACAAAATTTGGCACATATTAACACATTCGATATACAAATCATTTTCAAAAACCAATTTTTATCCAATAAGATTTTTTTTTCAATTTCAAAAACCATTTTATATGTTTCAAATAGGCATTGTTGTTTTACAAATAATAGTTTTTATTTCAGAAAACATAATCACCCAAACACTTTCAAAACCCTTTTAAAAGAAAAACTAAATAATAAATGTGTTACATATTTAAAATATGGCATGAACCCTTGTTTACAATTTTAAACTTCATTTAAGAATGTCAAACAACCATATGGATACTATTTCATACCAAAACTCATCTTGGAAAATATTAATTACTAATTTAAAACCACATAGGAAAACACTTCAAGAAAAATCTCTTAATTCAAAATGGTCATTATTATTACATAAAGTTTTCTAAAAAAAGGCCTAAAAACGAATAACAACAACACCCTGAATTCATAGAATGAGTGTATTGAATATATATATCACATGTTTCTGAAATAATCATGCAACAATTAAATTCAAACTAAAGGAAAATGCATAGAGGACTTACCTCAAGGTGGAACTAAACTGACCACATCGGCTCTTGGCTATTTCTAACTAAAAGCTACTTATCCCCCACTAAGTCTTTTCACTTTCACATACATGCAAGAACACTTATCCCCTATGAACAAGACTGCATGACCATGGGCATGCACAATGGGATCCTTACATATACACAAATATTTATATGCCCATCTCCACTCACCTGTGCATGAACTATTATATATATATGCATATGCACACCTAAACCTGTATATGTATAAACACTACCATGCATGAATATATGTGTAATGAGGGAACCTATATATATATATATAAATACATACCTATGCATAAATAGTCGAATCTCCCTTGACAGGGAAACTTGACACCGAAGAGCAAGGATTAACCTACTACACGAGTAAATAATATCACTCTAAAACACCCAAAGAGAACCATAAATCAATTGTGATACTATCCAGTGGCATAATAGTCCATATCTCAAAACACAAATCCTTTGACGATGGAAGCCCAATACCACTTCACCCTAAATTTATATATATTTTCATATATATATATATATATATATACAATTTTCCCAATGAAATTATTCCATTCCCTGTGAGGAAATATGTGCAAGGAGGATATATGTATATACTTTCGTACACTTGTATAAAAATATATGCCATTTCTTCCAATGACCAAAATCCAAAACACGATGAAAAAAACACAATACCATAAAAAAAATGTCTTGAAATTATAAAGGGATCCAAAAAATCTAAAATAAGTAAGGAAGAAACCGAAACCGCACATCAAACATGTTTTTCACTATTTATATGATTTAATAATCCAATTAAAATTTATAATAAAGTGGTCAAAGGATAAACACATCATTTTATACACAAATAACTATATAAAATACCCTTGTGAATTAAACATACTACGACACCATAATAAAATATAATTTTCAGTCCTTACATGATCTAATAATGAAAACAACCATGCCAAAAAAACACATCCAAGAATTACCAAAAGAATTTATATAAAAAAACACCCTATTGTACACAAGCATGCCATATAAATAACAAACACATGATTATCTATTGAATAAATAGTTTTTTCACAAAAAAATTATGACAACTCAAAAATCATAAAACCCAAAAATTAAAATTAAACCACAGTGAAAAAATTGTAGAATCCTTACCCAAAAACTAAATAACAAGATTCGATAAAAAAATACACAAACACATTAGGGTTCAAAAAATTTATTCAAACTCTATGAAATCATATAAAACACCAAAATAGTGGAAGGGGATGGGAGAAGAGGCTCACCAGAGGGATTAACACACTAATGCATGAGGATATTCTGTTTCTAAAGGGGGATAGATTCATGTTAGAGCTTCTAACAGTTGGTTGGTTTGCGTAAATAGGAGTGTTTTCTTGGACGCTTGAGAGAAGAGTGGTCAGCCGAGCATGACGGGAGTCATTTCTAGAGAATGGATGGGGGATCATCGGAGGGTAATCAGCCATTGGGGGGGGGGGGGTTGCGCAAGTAGTAGAGGGAGGGGGTATCAGTCACATAAGGGGTAAGGGGTGGGAGGTTCTACACATGGGAAAAGGGGAGGAAGACATAGGATTGGAGAAAAAAACAAAACAAAAAAACGTTAATTCAATAATAATAATAATATTATTACAAATAAATTAATAATAATAATAATAATGAAAAAAAATATTGATATTAAACTTATTATTATTATTAAATATACTTCCTTTTAATTATTTTATTTCATTTTGATTTTCATTTAATAAATTTTTTAAACTTTATGAAAACTTAATACTCAAATATAAATAAAAATAACCACAACCGTAAGATTTCAGGTCAGGGTGTGACATATGTCGTGTGTTTACTAAACAGTGATGTATTATATGATTTATATTATTAATTATATTAGTGATTTCATATCAATTTGATTATCATTTTTAATGGGTTATGTGTTTCAAAATATTCCAAATCGTTAAGGTATTTTTGTCTCAAATTGCCTTCTATGAGACACATGCCATGTTGTGCCCAAATATTTATCCATTAGGAATATATAATTCCTTTTAAATGATATATAACAGATTTATTTATTTTCATGATATGTATATTCTCATTAAATTTTATTCATTCTATTGTGTTATGATTCATAGTTTCCAAATTGGTAATGGTTTAGAGGTACAATCTCACTATTTATTGAGATTATATTGGATTATGAATCCATTGATGAAATGTTGTTATCCATCTCTCAAGATGAATCATGAATTTTATTCCCAAATGTATAATCATGATGTATCATGGAATCAGTACCAATTTCCTACTCTTCTGTTCATATGATTATTAATATTATTTTTTTAAGAATGTTTGAATTTACCTCTCCCTTCGGTCGAAAATTTATGTTTGATCAAGACCATGTTTCAAAAATGGTTTTAAAAATGATAAAAATATTTTTTTTAACACATCAATGAAAAAGTTTCTCAAAATTATTTGAATAATTATTTTTATTTTTTCAATGTATATTAAAATAAAATTATTTTCCCAAGTATTTTTGTATTAGAATAAACTTTTCAACGATGAAAAATAATTTCTGCAAGAATTGTTTTTAAAATATATTTCAAAATTATTTTCCATCTAAGTTGAAATATAATGATTTTAACAATTACCTTTATATGAAATTATCCAATGGTTCCATTCATATTCTTTTATAAATTGTTTATGATTTTATGACATGTTTTTTTTAAAACCCACTTCTATTTTCATGGTTTATATGTTTATGAAACTCTTTCCCCTTCCACATGTTATATTCTTATGAAACCTGTTTCTCTTCGATGAGTTATACCATGATAAATGATTTTAAAACCATATTCCTACAAAAAGTTATTCTATAATGAAATTATTATGAAACATATATATTTTTTATAGGTTATGATATAATAATTTTTTTGATAACCATTTCATTTAATGGTGGATGATATGATGTTTATAATACCCATCACTTTTATTGTTCATGATATGTAGAATTTTTTATTGTCTTGTGGAAAATGTATGAATTATTTTATTATATGAATGGTGGGGACTATATCTATTTCCAATTAATAAGGTAATGGTAGATGTTTTATATCCTCAAGAGGGGAAATGGGGGGGGAAGACAAGACTAATATAAAATAGAATATTAAAAATTAAATAAGATGGTACATGATAGGGAATCTTATGAATGAAATACGAGGGTACATGGGAGGAAATCCCAATCATGAAACAAGAAGGTTTATGAGAGGTCATCACAAGAATGTATCACATACTGGGGTTATTATCCCAATCCTAACATTATATGAAGTTCTTGTTAGGAATCCCTGAAATATTATTTTCTATGTTATCGTGTATTCCACAAGATCCATGTCTTATTCCGTCAGGGATAATGATCATTCACCCCTTATGATTTAGGTATGATCAAATGCCAATATTTACGCCATGATTCATGTTTATGATATTTGATATGTAGGGTGTGATGATATATTTTTAGGATCATGTACTCATACCATTATTACCATCTTTATAGTTTTATATATATATATATCCCTTTTTAACATTATTATAATTTTTAGATCACCACTTTTTATGTTTGTTTCCCTTGGTTATAAAGATATATTTTATCTGAGATATTTATAATATGGGTTCTAATCACGGATTACTTAGTTGGATAAAATGTAGATAACTCATGCACAAGTGTTTATGATTCCATGTTACCAAAAGAACTAAACTAATACAGTTATGGCCATATGTTTTCTTGATGTTTATTTTTTTCTAAAAAAATGATATAATTTCAAAGAACATTAAGATTTGGTTATTATAGTTATTATTAGGGAAAAAATTTAGTAATCAAATGGAAAATAGGACTATAAAACATTATTGACATCCCTAGGCATATTTCTGAAGATATATATAAATATTTCATACATATACGAATAATTTAATGTTTTGGAAAATCTCTTGGAGTTTTGGTAAAAGATAGAATATGTTGTTTCCTACCATTATATCTTTATATGGATACTATAAGTGGATGTGTATATTATAGAAATGTATATAGGGGTAATATGTCCAACAATGTTCATGAGGCCTACCTCAAGCATAACCTACTGCACAACAGCATGCCATTGTACACAAATATTAGGACACTAAAGGAGGGATATGCTTAGGAAATTTTTGAAACATTTTACAGACCATCATCATAGATTTTAATAGGATATGTATATTAATGACATAGGATAAAAATGATCATTCATAGATTAAGAAATATTCTTTCAATATTTAGAAATATTATAAACAATTATCAAGGTCATAAGGTTCTGCACTATGATGATTATTTCTTAGTCTAATTTTTTTGGTTTTAGTCGATGGTTGTAACCCAAAATAACTATGTTAATGGACAATAAAATGAAAAATGTATCTAATTTCCTCCTAATAAACAAAATTGTATGGGAGATATAATTCAAAACTGTATTGTTATGATCACACAAATTTATCATGTTATGAAATATGGTGAACATCTAAAGAGGAAAAAGAGGTAACAATAATATGATGAGTCTCTCATGAGTCAACTCTTAGATTTTATCATTGGTTCCTATGGCCCTTGATTTAATTGGATGTGGATCATTAAAACTGAAAAGATATTTTCTATCCTTTTGTGTTTAGATGAATAAATATTTCTTTATCATTTTCTACTTTATAGAAGCTGCCACAAATCAATGGTGGAGTCTCATTAAGAATACAAGGCAATAAGGTGAAACTGACTCCATATAATGTGATGAATTCAAGAAAATATTTTTGAATATGTACTTTCCATTTATTATTAATGGGATGACGGTAAACGAATCCCTAGTAATGATTCTAAAGGCATATGAATCATTTGGTGAATATAATGAATCTTTTACATGGATTGCGTGGTACTCTTCTAGAATTATCATTCAACCTAAATGAATTTTTTGATTCTTTGGTATCATAAAAATTATTCTTTGAAAGGCCATAGATATAACATAATTTATCATCTATGATGTGGTTTTTAGATATTCTGTAATCATGGAAATATGAGTTGTAATTGATTATCAATATCATGGTTTTTACAAGAATAGGAAGATTGAGTTTAAAGTAAAATATTACAGTTATGGAGAAAAAAATGAGCATTCCATTACACACAATTTGTGGGATGTACATGGATGGTATTCTCATATAGGGAATGATGAATGTTTTATGTGTTGAAGAGAAGGTAATCATATGGATGAATGTCTATGTAATGGGAGTAAAAAATATATTTACGTTAATAATGGTATAAGACAACATAATTCTCGTCCAACAATTAAATGTCCCAATTTCATAGAATTTAGACATTAGGCAACAAATTTCTCCAATCCAATGATTAATGTGGATGATAATCCACTAAAACCAATGTGGAATTAGGGATAGTGAAAATATTTATCTATACAAATGTACGAATTTAATCATTATAATTAGGGAAAATATATCCTCTCTACCTTATTTTAGAAAATGTGTGATTGATTTTGTATGACTATACCCCATGAATTAATTTTTCATTCACCCATTGGTGTTGTCTCTAGAAATTATCTCCCTCTATATAAATTTTGGATTAATAAAATGACATTTCATATTATACCAGAACAATGATTGACCCATGTTTCCTATGAAAATTATTGTCTATAGTATAGCATCTTATTTAAGGAATAAATGGTAAATTATAATGTGAAAGGGTAATAATGATAACCAGTTATGGAAACATTATGTTAAAAATTGAATAAATTTTGGGAGATTAAATTATTATCTCACCACATGGTGATTTTAAAATTCTGGATAGCCAATTCTATCAATGTTGTGTTAATGGTAACTGATGAAATATGGGATGTATTATCAGAGATATCATGATATTTTCATTCTTTAGGAATAAAATAATTCATCTTTTTTTTTGTAAAAAGTGAGGTGAAGTGGAAACTGATAAAGGAACAAAAAAGAATATGATTTTTATGAAATCACATATGTATATATCCTTTGAATAAATTATTACACACTATGAACGTATTTTGATATAAAAGTTTGTCTTGTTATCATTAATTTTGATGATATCAATACCCTTTTTGAAGCCTATTTTGGGTTTTGTATTTGATAGTTAAATGGTTCTTAACCATGTTCTCTTTCACTATCCATCAAAACATGAAATTTGGATTTTTTATCCATGTTATTTTTTCAATTTCTATCTATATTCTACTATGTGGAAAGATAGTTATATGTAACATTGGGTAACCGTTAGGTTTCCAACATTCTTATATTAAGGATGTTTTAGTATTTTTTTTCATTGTGGGTTTCTATGAATGAGAATTTTATGTATTTAGCCTTTAAGAACAATGATGAATTTTTGGGGTAAAACACTTTATGAGGGGTATAATCTAGCACAATAATATTTTTTGAAATATATATTTTTTTAATTAATGTAAACTTTTCAATATTTTTCTTGTCACACCATAATAAATATAGCTTTAGTTATATTAAAAACATTATGTTTGGATTGAATAATATGAAACACCATGTTTATATAGAGCTACATAAAACCATTGGTTTAGCTTATGGTATATGAAACACCATGCTTATATTGTAGTTCAAACAATGTCGAGTCCTTTTAATAGCTTGCATTACTTGCAAGATTGGGTTTTAAAGAACTATAATATATTATTAATTTATTAATATTTATATAAAATATGATATAATGTATAAATTATGTTATATGTTTTCTATACTATTAACTATCGTATGAAAATATTTGTTTATAATACATATTCATTATTTACCAATAAATTATAAATGAAATTATATACCAATAGATTATAAAGGAAATAGTTTTACCTTTATGCACCCAATGTAATTTTATCACAATAAATTAAATTTATTATAACTTTTCAATGATATTATTTATATATATATGAAAATAAATTAAACAAAATATTTTTTATATTTGTGTAATAAATTTAAAATTAATAAAAAAGAAAAAACCCATTTTTATGCCTAGAAACTTATATTTTTTAGAAGGGTAATTTTTTCGTATTATTTTGGGGAAACCATTTCAATTATAATTTTTGACTCTTTTAAAAAATTTTATGAAAAATAATCTTTTTATTTGATGGAAGGATTTCAAAACATAATTTTGTTGAATTTATTTTTTTTGTTGGACTTGTTTCATGTTTTGATAAAAAAGAAAAATTCTGTTTTGTATTTGAAAGTTTCATTATCATAAAAATTAATTGTAGTGTTTTATTAAATATATTATTGTTTATAATGTATTATTTGTTCATATATTTATCATATAATCCAACTAGGGCCATTGGAATAAATTTCAAATTGAATTTGAATTTAAAAATATTTCAATCATTTGGACGTGTTCCCTTTAAAAACTTTTTTTCTTTTTATGCAAAAGGGATTAATTTTAAATTTATTTTCGATATTATTTTATGAAATATTACAAATGTATTTCATATTTAGAAACATAAGTTAATATTTTATTAAATAGTTCCTTGTTATGGCTATGTAAACTTGGTATATTAATGTTTGGGATATTTTTGTTGCAAGCAGAATTGACAGGGCATTTGTCAATAAGGCTTGTCTTGATTTTTGTGGGTCTATTTATTGTGTTCCTCTTTCTAGAATTAATTTATATAATAAATCCTTTTTGTTTGACCCTGTGAGTAAGGATCCAAAACGTGATTTTTCCTTTTATAATTAATAAATATTCGGTCAATCATAATTAGATCATAATAATTGTCAAACTGACCTGTACTTCATGGAATGGTATGGATAATGAAATCACTTTTTTCATCAAGGTAAATCTCTTTAAAAGAACATTGAAATTCTAGAGAAAATTTCCTTCCATCTCCCTTGAATTTGATGTTTTATCCCGTAAGGAATATGTTCTACACATGCAGGAGAATAATTCCTCAAATGAATTCTCTAATGATATATTCGGTGAGACTCAGCTTGTTTCCAAGCTTAATAACATGTTGAATATAAATGATTTTTGAAAAATATATAATTTTAAGTTTAATTAGTTGAGATATTATTATAGAAACTCTAATTTTTCAACACATTGTAGATAATTTGGAAGGTCTCGAGTCAAAATTATTTTTTTCAAAAATGGGAAAAATGTCTTTGATAACAGAAAGGATATTTCTAAACATGTTGTTACATATTTTAAAGATCTATTCAATGGTAATGTTCCTCTTGCAGATCTAGTGGAGAGTATTATTTTTACACTTTTCAATCAAAAGGATAATTCCAATATTAAATATATACCTTCGTAATTTGATATCAAAGAATCGGCATTTAGTCTAAAGCCTCACAGCTCACCTCGTCCTGATGGTTTTGGGAGTTTTTTCATTCAAACATATTGGGATATCATTCATGTTGATGTTTGTAGGTTGGTTATTCGTTATTTTAAAGGTGGATCCCTTACTCAGGGTATGAAGGCTTTAATATTTTCTCTCAATCCAATGATGAATAATTCCCATGAGATTCATTTTATCAAGCCAGTTTCTATGGTCCACATAATTTTAAAAATCATTTGAAATTTCATGGCCACAAGTTTGTCCCCAATATCTATTAAGATTGTTTCCCCTAATCAGTCTATCATTATTAATGGTATATCTATTCAATATTTCCTCATTACTGCCTTGAAATGTGTTAAAATTCATAAGAAATACAAATGGTATTGTAATATTTCTATCAAATTTGATCTTAGGATATCTTTTTATACTATAAATTGGTAATTCATTTATATGGTTATGTTTTTTTTTGCTTTTTCTGATGTTTTCCTTAATAAGGATAAATCATTTTAGAGTTAACTAGTACCTCTATCCTTGTTAATGTATCCCATGTGGGATATTTTTCTTATTATAGAGGAGTTAGACAAGGTGACACTCTCCCGACCATCATTTTTTATATTGTGGAAGATTACTTTAGTAGATTACTTTCTATTATAGCTGGCAATGGGAAACAAAAGTCTATTAGTGTTGGTAGAGGAATTTTTTCTCCCACTCACAAGTTGTATGATGATTATATAATTCTATTCAATAATCGTTACATGATAAATATTAATTATATTATGTCATCCCTTTTCATTATGAATTAGTATCTGGTCGTGAGATTAGTTTCATTAAGTCCTTCGTTTACTTTGGTAGTAATTTTCCAATTTCTAGGATGAGAGGAATTTTCAGGGGAATTGTGTATTCATGAATAAGTACTTTCCATTACATATTTTTGTGTTCATATGTTTTGGGGGAGACTTAAACCATTTTAATTTTCTGACATTCTCAGTAAAGTCAAAAGGCATCTTGCTGCTTTGAAGGAAATGTATCTTCCTTTCGCAGGCCGTGTATGTTTTTTCAAGGATGTCATTATTTCTATGTTTATTTATTATTTCATGGAATATTAATGGTCGGTCACTCTAATCAATAACATTAATTTTACTATTAAAATTTTTACATAGAGTGGTAGCATTCTGGTCAAAAAATTAGCCACAGTATCATGGAATAATTGTTCTAAACCCTATGATGTATGGGGTCTTGGTATTAAAAATATTGATATGTTTAATGATTCTTTAAAGGAATTAATCATATAGAGGCTTTTCAATAGTAATTATGATTTTATTAACATTATCTAAAATAATTTCAGGGTTAGTCTTCTGAATGGGGTATTTAATCATCTAGATTCATCTGTTTGTCCTGATTTTAAATTCATTTTTCTCCTTTTGTCTCTCATGCCATATGTCATGTTTCAAGGAAATAATCTTTAACTTTTTTGAAGGCCCAATGTAATCTTTTTCCCCATGTTGATTCCTTGATGAATGATGACTTCAATTCTAATCTAGATGCTACTATTTAACAGCAGATTGATAATATGGGGGGTCTCTCAAATAATATTGTTAATATTATTAGTAGCTATTTTTTCTCTGACAAAAAAGGATATTATGGAATGGGAACCTAAATTTAATGTCTTGATGTCCCCTAAAAATATTTATAGATTATTTATCAAGCAATTTATGTTATAAGTGGATGGAGGATTTACATATGAACATTATTAGGCCTTCTCAAACAACATTTTACTAGATATTTGATAATGGGAAGCTTGCTACAGATTTTTTCCTTCAAAAATGTGTAATTTCACACTACACATCATGTGTGTTTTCCATAAACATAGGGGACACATTGATCATTTGATTCCTAGTTGTGTTACTGCCTTATCCATTGGGAAGGTTGTTTATGATATATTTGAAATCCCTATGCCTGGTGTATCATCTACCTATGAATTCCTCCAAGGATAGCATTAAACATCACATTGTCCAAAATTGATGTATATTGTTTGGGTTTCTGCTATTGAACATCCCCATTTTATTTTGTTTCCCCATAATAATGTGATTCATGATATCGTGTCCTTCTCATTCATCAATGTTCTTTCATCTATTCTTGCTGTTGTGCATAAAGTAGAATTATCGAGGAAGAATTTTTTTTCTCTCAATTCATGATTTTCCTATAATAAATATGTTTGTTGTTAAGGGAAACATCAGTCCTCTGAATGGAACATTTGATTTTTTTTAAAGGATCCATTTTTTGGATGATTAATAGTAAAGACTTATGGATCTTCTAGAAGTAATCAGAGGCTCTAATGTTATGGTTCTGTTTAAATAAATCATAAATAAGATGTTATTAGATGTTATCATGGTTTTTGTGGCTTTTATTCATAACATGATGATGAAATTCATGGAATTATCTTTATTGTGGGACAAGATTAGAGTCATGGAAGGGATAATTTATGGATAGAGAGCGATTCTACATATGTCATCTCTGCAATCGGGATGGGTCTTTCACACTTGACATTGAAGCTAAATAATCATTGGATCAAATGTTTGGATACTCTATTTTACTCGAACCATAATATCACTCACATTTGTAGGGAATCCAATTCTGTTGATGATGGTCTTAAAACTAAAGGTGTCATTGGATTAAATTAATCATTGTATGATCATGTTTTGGATGATCATATTCCTTTTCTTAAATGATATTATGATATGTCTCCCAATTTCAGACACGTGCATGTTGTCTCTTGTTTTTCATATTAATTTGGTTTTAAAATGACATTTTTATGTTTTAATTCCATTTTATTAATTCTTATTATTTTTGGTCATATCTGGTTGATGTTGTTATGTTTTTTTTACATTTTTTTGTTTTGAAATAACTCCATGGGGCCTTTTGGTTAGTTTTATTCTTTCAGCTTCCTTAATGTGGTCTATTTCTATGCTTTTTCCATTGTAATGAAGTGTCATGTTTTCTGATCCTTGTTGGTAATTTCTTCTCTAGATTTCATGGAGTATCTACTATGATGCAACATGGAATGTATTGATCATTTTGAGTCTCAAAATGTGCCTCTTTTGGTGAAAACGTTTCTTTTTAAATGTCAATGATCCTTCTTTTTTACTGGTCTTCATCATATCTGATATTTTTTCTTATGCCCTTAGTTGTTATCATTTTTCAATTTTTGTCATATCTGGATGATGTCGACATGAATGCAGCGGCCTATATTTCGATCATTGTTGAGAATTTCTACAAATGGAATTCAAAGAGTTTCTTATTTTATGCTTATTTTCAATGCATGGGATCTCCATGCTGTCCTAAAAGGTGGATAATTTCCCTTAGGATGCTTAAATATGAGACAACAATAGATTCATTGAGCTTGCTTCTTCTTTTGACATGGAGTGGCATGCTTTGATACATCCTTGTTACATTTGGTGTGGCCTGCCTCGTTGTAGATAATGGAATGAATTGAGTGCATTGAGTATCCTTCTCATTTGGAAGGCAAGTAAGTTCCTAATGTTTCACATCAATAGTTCACCCCATATTTATTGGGAGGTTCTTGATGCTTTTAATTTGAAATCTTGTATTTTGATCACTAACCCCATAACTAATTCATTATGGTTGTTGGGTGTTCCATGACTATATCTTTTATCCCGTATTGTTTTATTTTGATTTAATAAACATCCATTGTATAAAATATTAATTTATATATAATTCTTCAATCAATGGTTTTTTATACATTTTTCCATTATTTATATTTTTTACGATAAAATATATAATTAGGTAATATATATACATTATTTTACAAAATATTATATATATATCACATATATATATAACCTACCTCTATAGAAATAGTGATATATTTTGATACATTTGGTCATATGGATGAGTTGTTAAAGGTGAGGGGACTACAAATCCTTTCCCTGGTTCAAATATTAGTGTCACCATATCAAAAAAAGAATTTAGGAATCCGTTATCTATTGTTCTGTTACAATTTGTTTCATGAATAAATATGTACTGTATATAGAAGAAAAAACATTTGTTTCTTCCATTATTCTAAGGGTTATTCTCTAAAAATTCCACATGTCATACAAAATTGTATGACAGATGATATCCATCAGTATAGAACTGATCTATCTCCAAAAATTTTATTCTTTTAGTGAAGCTTGTATAGTTTGGGAAAGGGTTTTGATCCAAAAAAAATATTCCACAACAAATGATATTTCAATATTAATGATCATAAAAAACATAAAAACAAGAAATAAAATAAGAATCATAGGTCCTAAGGGGAATAATGAATTGGATTTATCTGCACCTTCATTTATATTAACACTGGTATTCTTCATAGGGTTATGACATCAGTGGTAGTATATATCATTTACAAGTGATTCCATCATCATGGGAAAGAGTTACTACATACAATCCAAACCGATGATGGGTTTATTGTTAGATTAACCTTATGGCCTCATGACCCATTATCTCTGACATTGTAGAAAGTGTTTTTTTTCTAAGAGAATTTGGGTCATAATGACAAGATGTCATCGTAAAATTCCTTCGGATTATCACCAGCAGTCTGCTCATGGGATTTGAACCCATAACCTCAATGTTATGATCCATACGATCTACCAACCTTCTGTACCAACAATTAATATTTTGAAACTCATGGAAAAATTAGGATGGTGAAGTTAACCCCTATTACCATATCTATATAAATTTTATAATGGAATCACCCCTCAGGATGGCTATCTGAGAATGTATTATATGGAACCCATATCAAAAAAAGATACTTTAGTACAATAGTATGAATTAAATAATCCCTTTTCCAAAAAATGCCACCATTAATATGTTATTCAATAGATAAATGAATAATAAAATTTGTCATTAAATTGATCAAAATATTTATTCCAATTCCATGTGTAGGATAACCCATGATGGAGTATGTTTTTTATTTCAATGTGGGTCTTTTCTTCACCTTTCATGCAACACATGGTGTCAGGGTCGTCCCGATAATGTTCTTTATCCATTTGTATTCATTACAATCTCTATGAATTTAACCAATTCATTAGAAATTACCTCTTCCCCAAAATGTACTCAATATTGGTAGTTTCTACCAACTATCTTGGTTTGATTCCTTGGATTTAACAGTGGAATTAAAAATATTCATAAATACCCTTTACACCAAAATATTCCAGATAATGCATGCATCCTCTATATTACCATGTCAACTAGTAGAGAAAATGTGATAAATATTGAAAAATATATCCTATGAATCATGAATCATATATTTGTTCTAGATGGAGAAATTTAAAATTAAATTTATTTCCCAAACATAAAATTAAAACTTTAAGAGAGATATTAATCGATATAGTGATATGGGATGTATGGATTTTTGAGAAGAGAAGAGTAGTGGTACTTCTGGACTGCCTAAATCCCATTTTTGAATAAAAATATGGATCTACATTATTTGATCTTACCTGTATTTCATTGATACAAATCCCATCCCAATATAGAAATGATAGGGTCCAATTGGAAACAATCTAGTAGGAATTGAACCTACAAATTTTCCAATTATAGTTTCGGTGCTTTCACATGAAAATTTTCCCCATTCCACTACCTAGTGGTATCAAAATGTATTTTTTGTTCCATATCATATCATTCTATCAAAGAAATTGGATATATCCATAAAATATACATTAGTTTTTATTCATTAATCTTATTCAAATAACAATTATCATTAAATAATAATTAATAGATTAACATATGGTCCAAATAAATCATGGATATATTTCATCATACCATACATATGATCTGATAAAATTTATGATTCTTGTCCACCCCCACACCTTTTCTAGTTTCCCTTGTCAGAAATACAACATTAGTAGCTTGTTGGTATGGTCTGATGGCTGTCTTTGAAATATTAGTTTTTTATCCCTCAGACCCCATTCTAGATCAAATGTACCCCCCGAACGATTCCGTCTTTTCTCGTAACCTATGATACCTATTAAAGGACCAAACCCAATGCTAGGGAATATTTATTCTTTGTATTCTCTTTCTATCAAGTTAGATTTAGGGATGATGCAATTTTTAGTTTTTGGGAGATGTTAAGGTCTCCCTTTTAGATGCAGGAAATAACTCTGAGAGATATGCTTTCCCATAGGATGTAGAAATAGTAGTGAAAAAATTACATTATGTATTCGCCAATATATCTCATATTAATCAATATAAATTTAAATTTGGATAAATATATCAATGGAGACTAAAACACAATAGAATAAGGATAAAGATAATAAAGAGGAATCCCAACACCCCCCCCCCCCTCGGAGGAGGGTCTTGTATCTTATTAGGTAGTTTGTGTGGAATCTTCTTACCAAATCTATTTATTAATATCAAATATATATGTTATATAGAGAAATATATAATGTACACATTGTTATTTCAGTAACCTCATTCAATAATGAAAATAATTAAGAGACTAATGAAAAAAAATATTTGTTAAAAAGGAAGAGTCATTTGGATTTCAATGAGGAATTGACTATTTATTTTTCATTTTTAATGAAAAATAGGTAAAATAAATATTTTTATTCCTCATATAGAATATGAATAGTGTAACAAGAAAAATTTAATCAAACTATATAGGATTTGAACTTACGACATTTGGTTTTGGAGACCCATTTTCTACCGAACTGATAGTTTTATGAATTATTCAATATTGATAAAATGGATGGTATTACTAGTGAATCCTATTAATTTTCTAAGAAATAAGTTTTCTAATTTAAACATAAATTAAAAATATCTAAAAATGATCAATTTTAATTTCTCAATGAAATCCATGTCGATTTACTGAATTTGAGGTGCCAATGATAATTTCATGTTTCCATTTATCATGTATGTATAATACTTAATAGTCTTTTAAGATCAGTCATAACTAAACATGTTCTTAAGTGATGAAATAGAACCAGGGTCCTTGTCTTATTTTATTCTATCAGAGGTTAAATTGAGAATTATTTTCAAGATAATGGCCTAATTGTTTACATCCATCATCAAATGCATGCTATAATTGATAGAAAAAAGAATCTAGTAATACACATTCATGTACTAGCTAAAGATTTATGTATCACTATTGGAGAACATATTCACAGATATTCTTTTATAATAAAACTGGATGGGAAAAAATACATCCCTTTGGGGTTTAATTTTTTCATGATAGACCATCTTTTAGTCCAAATAGTGTATATCAGTGGCATGATTATGTCCTATTCCCCATGACATTGAAAAAGTGATCCATCGGTTCTGGTACAATATACAATCATTCCTTACTATATGGAGTAATACAACCAAGCCGTAATTGCAATGACCAAATTGTAGTACATGAGGACTACCAATCGACTCTAAATTGAATGTGTTTTATTGGAACATGAAAACATGAATTAATGGATCCTTATTACATAAATTAGTCATCATGGTCATAGAATGGATCAATGATATTTTTATAGGTCTTCCCAAAAGTTCTATAAAATGGAAACCAAATAAGGATGACAAGAAAATCAGATATAATGATGGAATAATGGTGCATTCTTTCATTGTATAATTTAGATACTAATTTGCAATCAAATAATAATAGTAAATATTTTATATCAATCTAGAAATAAATTATGTGATATTATTAATTTCTATAGAAGGTGGTGAAATAATTACTTAATTAGATACATATCTCAGACCTTTGACACAAATCGATGTGTCATAGGTTCTATACAGAATAGTCCTTTTAGTGATTCTAATAATTTGCATACTTAAGATCAGCCAATTCTATTAACTGAAATGATATATGTTCTGCACTATATGACTACTACTAAAATCACTCATTCACCACCCTATTCCCCTCTCATATATGGGGATCATTTATATGGAGGGAAATTGTTTTGAGTCCATATTTGGATTTACATAATCTGAATTCATAATAAGTATGTCGTGAAATATTAGTTCCGTATATCATTTGTTCACAGACTAGTGTATATTAATTGCTCATTTTTAGATAAAAATTTTTTCACAATCTTCAAGTGGGGATTATCAGATCCATTTACCATATCAAGGGTCAATAAAGAGTATGAACTTTACCTTGGTATGGGAACCAAATCTAGAAATGGAATCTAGTAGCCTATGTAATAAGGCTGAGGAGAAAAAGGAAGAATCACTATGAGGAGGGTCTTAAATTTGATTAGTTTGTTGGTGAGGAAATTTAATATTAATGCGATGATCAAAAACTAATCTGAGAGGATGATAAAAAATACTTGGACTAGGAGATGACGTGGGACATGTTCTTACAGAATACCTGGATTCAATGATAAATAATTTCATGTCATTACTAGATAGTAGTCATTAAAACACGGTAAAAAATAAAGAATCCATATTTTTAATCTATCATAAATATCATAAAATGGGTTTTCTAGATACCAACAATGGCCAATGTTCATATAAATTGATACATATTCAATCAGTCACTCCTGTATATTAGGTTATTAGATTAGTGGGACAGCAAGCCCCTGAGAATTTCATCCTTGAGCCGGGGCTATGAGGACACAGATACATGATATTTACAAGTTATCAATAGTTAGTTACCCTGATATATTAATCATTCATAGATAATTATCATGGAATACTAATCGTGAAATTTGAAACCAAAGTTTTCATATAGAGGATAGATGGTGTGATTCTGGTGAGATCTAACAGTATAGATTAAACGTTCTATTCAACCATGGGATTTGGGTTGTCTGGGAGCATCAGAGATCCTCTATTATCTAGAATCCATAGATCCTATATTATGCTATGAAGTATTCTTGTTTATTTATGGAATTAAACAACTCCATGTATGGGGATAGCTTATTGATAATAGTTACTCAAGAAATAATTAATTCCTTATTAAAAAACTGTATATTTGTATCGTACTATATATATATTATATTAATATATAATGAATTGAATATAATATATTGAATAGAAAAATATAATTAAAAAATTCAGATATAATTAATTTGTGATATTCCTACTAGTATATGTTGGTTTCCTCATTTATCTTGATTAAACATCTCAAAAAATGAAAAAAGTGTAAAAACAATGATATTTTTCATTTATTAAATTTTTTTGTCGTGAGTGAACATATAAGTGAAATAAATATTTAACATACATGAGTATGGGAACAAGACGAAAAAAATTAATTAATAATGACTATACTAAACCATGCAACGAGTCCCCAACACATAATCTTAATGACCCAATTTCAAGAGTGGAGCTCTACCCACTGAGCTATATCAACATAATTTATTTTATCACGCATGAATGAGTCATCATATTATTATTATTCATTACATTTCTCAATTTTACCATCTTGGAAAAGAACTAGAGACCTCTCATGTGATGTAAATAATCGCACCAATGATAAAAAATCAATCTATTCCTTTTCAGGAGTGATTCATCCTTCATGAAGAGTGTACATAATTCATCTTAATGGGTAAATTTATTTTTTATGGAATATATATATAAATATATTTTTTATATACTACATAAAATAATATGATAATATATATTTACTATAAAATACGAGCCCAAGATATTTACCTTTTATAAATCTTAATGATTCAAAAATGTATCAACATTAAATCCTTCTAATTATAATGTCGGGTGAAGAGATAAAAATATTCATAAAAAAGAAATTAATGTCTGAAAATTATATTTAATTAATGAATCTATTTTGGTTATCCTAATATATATATATATATATATTAATTTGACCACATCTTTATTTGTATTAAAAAATATAAGGGTTTCTACAACAATGTATATGTCATCCAAGATTTTTAATTTCATGTCGAACCTCGTGAATTGAGTGAAAAAATAAAGATACTCAACATTTTGGGGTCAATGAGTAGTTTCGTAAAGTGTTCCCATTGAAAAAATGTTTGAATAAAATATCCCACAAAATGAATTGTGTCTATGAATATATAAAATTGTGATATTGATTTATCACTCTAAATGTCTATGTTCAATTAGAAGGCCTATGATTTGAATGGAGAACAATAATTGGGGAAATAAGATTTATTCACATTTCATTTGATGTAGAGAGGATAGTGGAATGTAGTGTAAAATATAAAAAATATTCTCTAGAGTAAAAAGAGAGATATGTCTCCTCTATTACTCATACATATTATGGAAGTATCAATATAATTTCTTATAGACATTAAGTCAGACTTGTACATAATGAACATGATTTTGATGATGGAATATGATGTCCAATGATGTAGTTATCTTTCCATTAGCATTAGAAGATATGGATTATTAGAATGGAATGTCTCATCTCATTGAAAAATTATGTTCAATTTTATATATAGAAATTACTTCCAGAACAATTCATGAGTTGGGGAAAGAATCTACATTTCTATGATTTTATGAGGAATGAATCAAGATCGAATCGATGGTTTCACAAGGGGTTTTGTAAATTTGGATTTTTTTATTCAGGATCGACACTATTTTTTTCATTGAGATACTCCTTAAAGAATGAAATTAATATTTTAAATCATTTACCAATTAAAATTATTTAAAATAGTGGAAAAAAGTATGAAACATGCTACATGTTTTTGTTTTTTCTTAAGAATTCTATAATGAGTACTCATTTTCATTTAGAATTGATTTTCATATATTCAAACAAAAATAAAATAATAGAATCTATAATAATAATATTATTTTCATCTATATTTTACAAGGATGGTTAAAATATTTACAACAATGAATATATATAATTAATATAACATAAAAATGAATATGGAATTAAAATATATCATTTACATTCCATTATTATAAGATGAAATGGGAATGAAAACAATGTTCAGGCATACATATAGCCAATTGTCTCTAGAATGATGTGTTTTATATTTTATCTCTAAATCTTTGAATCGCCATTAATTCATATACAATGAATATTTATATTAAATTTATTTCATGTTTATCATTCGAATGATGATGAAATCATTGTCTATATAAGAGGAATATGGATAATAAGTCAAAACATATACAAAAAATTAAGCCTTTATTACCTGAAACATAACATTATCATGGAATTGTAAATAAATGATTAATATTAAGTAATAATTAAATAATATATGGAATTATATATATGAATATGGTTCTATGATTTAATTATAATAAAATTATATTTATTATACAAGTTATTATAAAATATATGAAGGGATTCAAGACTTATGGAAAGGTAATATCATCCCAATTTTTATTTCGATTAGAATCATGCCATATTCACCACTCAATTTATTTAGATGGTTCCTATAACATCACGTTACGTTTTTAGGTTTTATTATGTTTCTAAGTACCATCATTATTGAGTAAAGGTTTTTGGAGTGGTTGGGTGAATTTTAGAGGAAAGATAAAGGCCAGTGTGTTGTGCACGGTTTGCGCATGGCTTGAAAAACTGTTCCATCCATGGAACGTGGATAGTGGATTTCGCACGAGCGACACATGGTTCATCTAACAGTGCGGAAAAACCATGCGAGAAGTTTCGCCTAGGCAGTAGCTCATGGACGATTAGTGCATGTTTCGTTAAACTGTGCTGCCAAACCATGCAGCCACTTAAATTAGATCCTTAAATTGTGGATCTCACTCCATTTTTCCTATAATTACATTGTTTCTCCTCCTGAGTAGCCCTAACTTGGGATTTGACTTCTCCTAAGGTTATAGAAGGTTCCTACATCGTTCAGGAGGTGATCCAAAGGCTCCTCTTGGTGAATCGAAGCTGGATTCTTGAGGGATGTTATTGTTCTTCATCGTTCTTGATCGGTTTCTTAGATATACTGAGATCTACTTCCCTTCATCTCTCCGTTTCATAGATTTATGCCCGTTATGGGTAGACCAATGTGTGTGGTACCAAATTTGAGGATATTTGTTCTTGATTTTTCTAGGAGAAGAGATATAAGGTGGGTACTTGAGAAAGAAACCTGTTTTCGCGATCATTCTCTATCGTTGTGGGTTTGGTCAAAAACTTCGAGGTAGGTGGTTCCGTCCCGACTTGCCAAATTGATTATCATTGTAATTGATTAATTTATTTCAATTAATAATTTAAATTCAATTCCCGATTATGTTTTCAATTAAATTGATAAAAAATCGATTCTATTTAATTGGGGTATTTGAAATGGTATTGGCATTGAAATTTGGGAAAACCCCAATTCCATTGAATTGGGTGTGTTTATTGGAATTGGCCAATTTAAATTTCTTAATTTAAATTGTGAATTTTATGGAAATGATTTTAATTAAATTGTTTAATTTAATTGTGGAATTTAATTTTTTAATTATGGAATTTATTTGAATGGTTTTTCAAACATCTGAAAATGGATTAAAATGATTTGATAGAAACCCATTGGTTTTATCTTGTGAAAAAAGCATGTTTTGAATAAAACCTGTTTTGGTTTTAAATGGAATTAAATTGGAACTTTTGAAATGTAATAATGGGATAGATCATACTTTATCATTACTAAAATAGTTCACCCATCATGTAAGAGAGCATGAAAGCCTTAGGTAGTTAGTGAGTTATTTGGATACACTCTACGCTAGGAAAACGTTCTAAAACATACATGTGGGGGTCAAATCCCAGAAGGGTTTGTGAAGAGTATCCTTTGGATAGTGTCATAGGGACGTGTGTATACACATTTTTCTGAGATCACATATAGAGTGTGAAATCCTATAGCTGGTTAATACTGTCGTGCCTTTTGGCAGATGATCATGTCGCTTGCTTTTTTATTTATATTTGAGATATAAATGTATTCCAATGATTATGAAATGCTTTACATTCCTGCTGAATTTATATAAACTGTTACATATAAATGTTTTTCTTAATCCATTGTTTTAGAAATATTCTATCATTTGTTTAATAATTTCTTAAAGTGTTAATTTCCATCATTTTCAAATATATAACATGTTTGGTTTAAATTTGATTTTGGGATTGTCAAACCTGTTTATTTGAAAGTTGAAATCTTTTATATGTATAATTCAAATTAGTAATCTGGTATAGAATATTTGGTGGTATCCTTCTGGTCTTAGGCTCACACCCCACATTTTCCTTCAGGTGATTATAGAATCCCTTCTTCTAGGCTCGAGAAAAGGGAAGGAATCTCTTGGAGGTGGATCCAGTTGTTGATCTTCTCTTGGTGAGTTGTGTCCTTAGGGACCTTGGGGCAGTTCTCCAATTTAATACATGGCTTGTATTACTTTGGTCTTTTTATTCCAAGTTATATTCTGGTACATCACACGCGTTGGAGATTTTTTTGTAATGCTTATTGTTTCGTTATATATTGCTTCCGCATTCTTGTGGCAGAAATCGTTCCCACTTGTATGTGGAACGATGACAGGTGTTAGTCGTCGACACGTGGGGATCAGGAATGCTCACCAGGCTATGTCAAGGTCAGCTCTGTTATCGGGTTACCTGGGTACCTGGGTTGGTTCATGACAAAATGGTATCATAAAGAGGTTAAGTATCGTGCCTTGATTAAAATATGCATTTGAGTATTGTTTTAGGGACTTGGGAGGGAGTTGTTATTGAGTTCCTAGCCACCTCTCCCCACAATGAACCTTATGTCACTAGGGTTTGATAGGGATATACGACTTATGGATTAGTTCTAGTATTTTCCCTGTTTTAATTTAGATAGAGTGGAATCCAAATCTTGTTATCCCTTCTTTGAATAATAGTTTTACATGTTACTCATTTTGGGTGTTAATCCATGTCTTTTTATGCTGTATAGAATTATGCATCCAAGAAGACATGGTAATAAGATCCAAAAAGGAACTACTGCTGAATATCAGTAAGAGAGTCCTATTGTGGATCTGAGTCTAGTTGAGGTGATTGTTCTCCTTGTCCAAGATCTGGGACATGCACCACCTCCAGTTCATGTTCAAACTCGATCTATAGATCCTCATATTGATATTCTATAAAGTTGTTCTCAAGAATTCCTACACCAGAATCCACAGGTTTTCAAAGGCTCCACATACACTCATCGTGATGAGGATTTGTTGAGTAAGATTGATCGTCTGTTTGGGTTCCTGGAGACACCTGATGTGATCAAGGTGAAGTGTGCCACCTTCATGATAGAGGGTCCAAGTAGTAGATGGTGGGACACAATGGTGACAGCTGGGAAACATGAGGGTTTGGAGTTGAAAGACTTTAGGGTCCTCTTCACTAACTAGTTCTAACAGGAATTGATGGTGTTGGCCAAGGCTGTGGAGTTTCTCAAGATTGAGCAGGACAACAAAACCATGACTGAGTACTCAAATAATTTTTCTTATTTGGTATAGTTTTCTCTTGAGATTGTATCTAATGACAAGATTAAGGATCGACGATTTGAGTTGGGACTTCAATCAGATATCGGTTCTCATGTTTTTCTACAAAAGATACCCACTTATATTGATGTGCTGGATAGGGCGATGATGGTTGAGATGGACCTGACAGTAAAGTCATGGTTGAATGATGTTCTTTTCACTCCTAATGGAAGTGTTGGTTCCTTTAAAGGACAATGGAAGTGTGACATTTCTCATAGAATTTATCGACAACAGAGTCATTCCAGACCTCCAGTAGCACCAGGAGTGGCTTCTTTGACATGTTATCAGTGTGGAAAACCAAGACATTCAATGAGGGTTTGCACTGAGGCACCCAAGAACTGTGGCTCCAGCAGATGGTCAGGGAACTTATAGAGATTCTTCCATCACTTCTCTACTCCACGTAGTGGAACAGGATCATCATCACCTCCAAATACTGTGGGGCCATCAAATTCTTCACCTTCAAAATGGTTCCAGCTACAGGAATCTACAATGAAGCTTCTTCACGCAGCGGATGAGTCACCAGAGGTAGCCGATGCAGGTCCTGCAATAGCGAGAGGTACCATTACTATAGCTTCATCTTTAGTGATAACTCTTTTTGATAATGGTGCATATCACACTTTTATTTCAACCCATATTGTTAATCTTCTTAATCTACCTATGGAACTTATACCTTGTGTGATGGATTTTACTACTCCCCTTGGTACAATGAGAGAGAAGAGTCTCAATAGTCCTTCTTGTGTCTTCTCTCTATCAGATGTTGATCATGATTGGAGTTTTTTTTTCATTGTCAACATGAAATATTTTGATTACTTTTTTGGGATGGATTAGTTCATTTCCAATAAATCCCAGATTGATTTTTATCTATGACGGGTCTACCTTACGGCACCCAGTGATGTGTCACTCGTTTTTTAAGGTGAATGGGACCTAAGGTCAAGCAGAGTCAGACCCTCTTATCCAGATTTGGGGAAAGTTATATCATTGATTGCTTTTGATCTGGGGAGAGATTCAATGTTTAGTGATCTACCACCAGTCGTTGATGAGTTTCCCCGATGTGTTTCCTTCTGACTTCTTTAGTTTTCCACCTGTAAGAGAGGTTGAGTTCTCTATTGGCTTAATTCTTGGAACTCAACCTGTTTCTATTACCACATACCGAATGGCTCTAGTTGAACTAAAAGAACTGAAGTTTCAGTTAGATGGACTTCTTGATAAGGGTTTTATACCCCTGAGTGTTTCCCATTGGGAAGCTCCAGTTCTCTTCACCAAGAAGGCTCAGGGTTCTCTTCGCTTATGGGTTGATTATCGAAAGCTCAATAGAGTTACGATAAAGAACCAAAATTTGTTACCATGAATTGATGATTTGTTTGATCATTTGAAAGAGCCAATGTGGTTTTCAAAAATTGAACTTCGATCAGTTTGCCATCAGTTGAGGATAAAAGAATCTGACATTCATAAGACTGCTTTTCGGAGTAGGTATGGCCATTATGATTACCTTGTTATGCCCTTCGGCCTAAAAAATGCTCCTACATTTTTCATGGATTTGGTGAACAGGGTTTTTCGTGAGTATATAGATACCTTGGTAGTAGTCTTTTTGGATGACATTTATTTCTACTACTTGTCTGAGGAGGATCATGTGCATCATCTGAGAATAGTTATGAGTCTTCTAAAGAATCAACGAATTTATTCCAATCTTTTGAAGTGTGATTTCTGGATTCGGAAAGTGTAATTATTGTGTCATGTTGTGTCATAACAAGGAATTTATGATGATCCTGGGATGTAGAGGGCTTTTATGACTTGGGAAAACCCACAAAATGTTTTCGAGATTCAGAGCTTCTTGGGATTAGTAGGATATTATCACCAGTTTTTTGAAGACTTCTCATAGTTAGCTTCTCCAATGACTGCTATGACTCGATAGGGAGTGTCGTTTTCCTGGAATGAAATATGTTCAAGTTATTCTGTTGAGGTAAAGAGTCTTTTGAATACTGTGCCGGTGTTAACTCTTCCTGAGTCTTGGATAGGTTCTGTGGTCTTCTGTGATGCATCAGATTTAGGTTTGGGATGTGTCCTCATGCCGGGTAATCATGTTGTTGCCTATGGGTCTCATCAGCTTAAGCCTCAGGAGAAGACATATACTACCCATGACCTTGAACATGCAACTATAATGCATGCACATAATTATTGTAGACATTACCATTTTAGAGAATGGATTACTATGTATTCAGGCCCCAAGATCTTGAGTTATATCTACTTTCATAAATATTTGAATCTCTGCCAAAGGCGTTGGGTGGAGTACCTGCAATCTTTCAACTATGAAATTGTCTATAACACGGGAAAAGGGAATGTATATTCAGATGCGTTAAGTAGGAAAATTCTATACATGATGTGAAATAATGTTCAGAATGATAGAGTTTGATCGCTCTTTTTTCTCAATTTCATGTTGGAGTTCAATAAAAGGGGAATGAAGTTTCTTTAGCTAGTGTGCAGTTGACATTAACTCTTCTCGGGTTAATTCTTCAGGAATAACAACTGGATGATGAATTTTATAGCATTAGGGACACTCTTTATGGTGGGGAAACAGATACTCAGTGGCTATTCTCCAAATAGGGTGTTCTGTGTTTTCGAAACTGTTACGTGGTGCTGTTAGGGGGATGGAATGATGTGATGGGGGTTTTCCATAACTATCATTAGGATGTACACCCGAGAACCACGAATATGTTATATGATATGAGACAATAGTTCCGGTGGTCAAGTATTAGACAGGACATTTCTGACTTTTTATCTCATTTCTACACATGCCAGTAGGTGAAAGCCGAGCACCAGAAGCCTTCGGGTATTCTTAAACCACTTCTTGTCCCTACATTGAAGTGGGATAAAATATCTATGGACTTTGTGGTTGGGTTACCTCAAAACCAGAGGAAGAAGAACGTGATATGGGTTGTGATTGACAAACTGACTAAGTAGGGTCATTTTATACCTATTCGTGATATAACCAATGTTGAGGAGTTAGAAAATATGTATGAAAAAGAAGTTGTTCATCTTCACAGAGTTCCATCTGCTATAGTCTCTGATAGTGATACTCTATTTACTTATCACTTTTTAAGATGCCTTCAAGATACACTGGGATCTCAAGTCTATTTGATCACGGCCTACCGTCCCCAGTCAGATGGCCAGATAGAGAGATCTATTCAGATCCTTGAGGATATGCTCTGTGCAGGGGTTCTTGACATTGGAGGGTGTTGGGATGGTATTCTGGGGCGAGTTGAGTTTTCCTATAACAACAGTCACCATTTTGCAATCACTATGGCTCATTTTGAGGCTTTGTATGGCCTTCCATGTATTTCTCCATTATGTTGGTCGGAGATTGGTGAAAGTTCCTTGGTAGGGCTGAGTTTTGTTCAAGTGATGACAGCTAAGATCCATTTGATTCGTCAAAGAATGTTGACAGAATAGAGTCTGTAAAATTCTTATACTGATCATCGCCGTAAACCATTATAATTCTCAGTTGTTGACCAGATGTTCTTGAAACATTCCCCACGATTAGGTCATCGACAACTTGGGAGTCAAGGGAATCTTCCTCCTCGTTTTGAGGGACATTTTGAGGTTTTTGGTCTTGTAGGAAAAGTTTCTTACCATCTAGCTCTACAACCACAGCTGACGTTGATACATAACATGTTCCTTGTATCGCAGTTGTGAAATTATCTCTCTGATCCTTCTCATGTTTTGAACTAGAGTTATCTTGAGATTGAACCAGATTTATCTGTGACTGAAAGACCAGTCAAGGTTATTGATTCTGAGATGAAGGTGCTTCGTGGCAGAACGATACCTATAGTTCATGTTCTATGGCAGCATGGTTTTGATTCTCATGAGATGTGGGAAAGGGAGGCAATAATGAGAGAGTAGTTGACTCATCTTTTTGACATGGAGGTTCCTTCATAGGATTTCTAGGGGCATAAAGATCATATGGTTGGGAGGTTGTAACATCATGTTACGTTTTCATTTTTTTATGTTTTTAAGTACCTTCATTTTAGAGTAAAGGCTTGGGGAGCGGTTGGGTGAGTTTTTGAGGAAATATAAAGGCCAATGTGTTGTGCCTAGTTTGTGCATGTTTTGATAAACTGTGCGACCAAACTGTGCCATCGTTGAAACCTGACCCATAGCTTCCGCACGAGTGGCACACAGTTTGTCTAACTGTGTGGCCAAACCATGCGAGAAGTGTGGCCGAGGCAGTAGCTCGCGTACGATTAGCGCACAGTTTGTTAGACCGTGCGGACAAACAATGCGACCACTTAAATGAGATCCTTAAATTGTGGATCTCCCTCAGTTTTCCCACTAAGTACTTCATTTCTCCTCTTAAGCGACCCAAACTTAGGATTTGTCTTCTCCTAAGGTGAAAGAAGGCTCCCCCATCATTCTGGAGGTGATCCAAAGGCTCCTCTTGGAGAGTTGAAGCGGTATTCTTGAGGTATGTGATCGTTCTTCATCGCTCTTGATCAATTTCTATTATATACATTGATCTACTTCCCTTCCTCTCTCGTTTTCTTGTATATATGACCATTATGGGTAGATCTATGTGTGTGGTTCCAAATATGATGAGAGTAGGAATTTATCTTTCTAGGAGAAGAGATCTAAGGTGGGTTCTTAAATAAAAAAAACTGGTTTTCTTGAGCGTTCTTGATCGTTGTGGTTTTGGTCAAAAACATTGAGGTAGGTGGTTCAGTCCAGACTTGCTATATTTATTATCATTGTATTTTCTTGGTTTATTTCAATTACTGATTTAAATTCAATTGCTCAAATTTGTTTTCAATTAAATTTATAAAAACTCGATTACATTGAATAGAGATATTTGAAATGATTTTGGCATAGAAATTTTAGAAAACCCCACTTCTATTAAATTTGGTGTGTTTATGGGAAGTGGCCAATTTAAATTGTTTAATTTAAATTGCGAATTTGATGGAAATGATTTCAATTAAATTGTTGAATTTAATTGAGGAAATGAATTTTGTAATGATGGAATTGATTTGAATGGTTTTCAAACTTATGAAAATGGATTAAAATGATTTGATAGAAACCCATTGGTTTTATATTTTGAAAAATGAATGTTTTGAATAAAACCCGTTTTGGATTTAAATGGAAGGAAATTAGCACTTTTGTAATGGAGGAATGAGATTGATCATAATTTCATCATTCTTAAAATAGTTTTCCCATCATGTAAGAGATAATTCAAGCCTTAGTTAGTTAGTGAGTTATTTGGATACGCTTTACCCTATGACAACCTTCTAAAACATACTGGTAGTGGGTCACATCCCCGATGGGTTGGTGACGAGTCTCCTTTGGTCACTGTCATAGGGACGTGTGTATACACATTTTTCTGAGTTCACATATAGAGTGCTGAATCTTATAGCTGGTTAATACTATCGTACCATTTGGCAGATGAATATGTCGCTCTCTTGTTTATTTATATTTGAGATTTAAATTTATTCCAATGCTTATGAACTACTTTACATTCCTACTGAATTTATATAAACTGTTATATGTAAATGTCTTTCTTAAGCCATTGTTTTAGAAATATTCCATAATTTGTTAATGCATTGCATAAAATGTTTATTTCCATCATTTGAAAATGCATTGCATGTTTTTTTAAATATGATTTTGGTATTGTAAAACCTTTTTATTTGAATGTGGAAAGCTTTTCTCTGGATAATTCAAATTTGGAAGCTTTCGTGGTATCCTACTAGGCTTAGGCTCACACCCCAATTTTTCTTTCAGGTGTTTCTAGACTTCCATCTTCTAGGCTCGAGAAAAGGGAAGGAATCTTTTGGAGGTGGATCCATTGGTTGATCTTCTCATGGTGAGTTGTGTCCTTAGGGACCTTGTGGTAGTTTTCCCATTTTAGTACTTGGGTTTTAGTACTTTGGGATTTTTATTCCAAGTTGTATTCGGGTACATCACTCCCGGTGGAATTTTTTTTAAATACATACTATTTCGTTTTCTATTTCTTCTGCATTCATGTGTCATAAATAATTCCCAATTGTATACTGAATGATTCCAGGTGCTAGTCACTGACCCGTGGGGATCAAGAATGCCCTTCGGGCTATGTGAGGGACCACTCGGTTATTGGGTTACCAGGGTACCCGGGCTGGTTCGTGACAGTTCCTACACTGACCAATCATATTTTATATAATTTATATAATTTTATTAATTATATTAAAACATTTAAATTAAATTTATTTTTTCAGGGGGATTACAATTCTAATTTCACTAAAATTTTAAATTTTTTATCATCTCAATATTATTTTTTGTCAAATACAACCTCTATTCACCTTATATTTCATATGTCAGGTTTTTTACTTCCCATAGATGTATTAAATGATTTTTGTACTTAAATTTACGATTATTTACATATCTATTTGACGATATTTATCTCATGGGGTATTTTTATCAAAATTTACAAAATCAGTAATGTAATAATTTCTCAAATTGCCTTCTTTGAGTCACATGCCACGTTAAGAACCAATATTTTACCATGAGGTGTATATAATACCTTTTAAATGTTGTATAATTAATCACATTGTGTTCATTATGTGTTAATATTCTTGTAATTTAATTATTTATGTGGTATTATTATTCAATGTTACCAAATTGGTAACCGTCTATAGTTATAATCTCAATGTTTATCGAGATTTTTTAATATTATGATTCCATTGATGATGTATTATTACACAAATACTATGTGGAATCATGGATATTATTATAATATATCTATTCATAATATCGTCATATATTTGTACCATTTTACCACTCATTGGAATGTAATATGTATAAGAAATAAAATGTAAGAATGTCATAATTTTCTTTTCACTTATGTAGGAAAACTGTGTTCACTCGAGACCATATTTTCTAAAATAATTTACAAACCACTTTCAAGATTATTTTATAAGTTTTCAAGGAAAATGTTTCTGAAAAATATTTAATTATGTTTTTTGTTATTTCAATGTATTTTAAATGAAAATTATTTTCAAATGTTTTATGACATAAAAATATATTGTCTATGATGAATGGGTCTTTTTGCAATAAATTTTCATAAAACATAGTTAAAAATTAATTTCCATATAAGATGAAATCTATTTATGTTACTCATTCAATTTTGTGAAATTATAAAAAAGACCCATTAATATTCTTTCTCTAGAAGCTTTATGTTTTGATGGAATGATGTGTATGAAAACCTTTTTATCATTCATGTGATATATGCTTATAAAATTCGTTTATCTTTCACATGTGATATTCTTATGAAACCCTTCTCTTTTTACGCGTTATACCATGATAAATTAATATGAAACCTACATCCTTATATGTGTTATTAGATGTTGAAATTGTAATACCCCTAGATTTTTATATGATTGATTTTTTATATATTATGTTGTATGCTATATTATGTTACATTTGTTCTAAATGCAACATAGGCATATATTGTGGTATATAAAACACTATTTTTGTCTTTTTTTAGTCAATTTCAAGAACTTTTGATAGAATTCAATACATGAAAACCAAATATTAATAGAAAAACTGAATATTATTATGTTACTTAATAACCAAGGCATTATAATTGCGAATATGAAATTTATTGTATTAATTATAAAAATAAATTTTACATTTTTATGTAAAATAATAAAATCACTCTTAGTGGATTTTATTAATGAATTATATATGTAATATATTGAATATAATGCTTAAAATTCATCTTATATGTTTTCTAGATATTATATATGAATATATTTAATTCTTCATAACAAAGAATTATTTATAAAAAATGAAATTTTACCCTTTTTTGATGGCGCACATATTTAAAATCTAGTATTTAATACTTTTATATATTTTATGTATGAAATTAAGCATTTTCTTTTTATGTAGGATTTAAATATTTTCACTTGTCTATGTTTTTTATATTATTCATACAAAATTCATGTTTTGATGAATAAAAAAAATATAATAAATTTATATTAAAAATAAATTTTTTCATCAAATTAATTTATATAGTTAAATTATTTTATTGAATGGGGTTAAAGTACAAGTTGTGATTATTTATACATGTCAATATAATTTATTGAATTGTAACAGATTATACATTGAATTTTAATTTAATTTTTTTTAATCTTTTGCAATGTTTTAACTTTTAAAACCTTATTATTATACTGACTATAAGAATAAATATAAATTAATCAATTATGAATATCTATTTTGAATTTCTAAAAATGAATTATATATTTGGAATCAGTATATAAAATTTATATAAATATCATTCTTCTATTTTTAGGCATCATGAATAGTGATTTTTTTAATTTTAATTAATATGGTAAAAATCTGAAAAAAATAATTAAGGGTAAATATAATATTATAAAATTATTACAACACTTGTAAAAATGTTATTGTATGAGTGAATTTTTACCTAAAAAATCCTTGGGTATATATGATACCCTTTGGAAACCACATGGATCATATTAGCATATTTAATATATTTTATTTAAAGAATAGTTAATTATGTCTTACTCAAATATTAATATATAAATCAATATTGATATAATCTTATAAAAAAGTTAAATTAAATTATAAATTCTCATTTGAAACATAAAATTTTTCTATATATCATTGTAATTTATTTGTTAATTTTAGAAAATAATTAATTACTATAACAATTTATATATTGACGTTGAAAAAAATAATTAATAGATGAAAAATCAATAAAATAATTTTAATTAATATTATATTTACCATTAAAACACACAAACACCTAAAAAGTATTATTGATAGATTATATATATAATATAAGCATCCAAGGGTTGAGTTATTGGCCATTTGGGGCTTTATAGATGTGTTTATGAACCTTATATTATATTATTTAAAGTGATGTTAATCTTCTCACATTCAAGTATTAATGAATATAATATTTTAAGCATATCAATTTTCCAATGATATATTCATCTTTATATATTCATCTAAAATATAGAATATTTATCTTAATTTTTTTATTTCATTTATGGATTTTATTTTATAAATAAATATTTTAAAAAATTATACAAATCTAATATATTATTTATTATATTAATGAAAATTCCAAATTATTGTTATTAAAATTATTATAATAATTATAAATCAAGATAATTTATATGGCCAACGAATTTCCTAGAATACCTTTTCTATGTAGGTATATAATAAAAAATATGTTTCAAGGATAAAATCATGTATTTATATTTTTAAAAATATATAAATTGAATAAATAAATTATTTAAAAAACATAAAACATTTTAGTAATTATTGTATGGTTGAAACTTTGACCATGAATTCATTTATGGTGCAATTTATCTCAAATAAATTAAAGTTTCAATATTTTAATATTGAGACATTTATTATCTTTGTTAAAATTAAATAGAATAAATAACAATTAAATTAAAATTATATGGTTTAAATGGATAGAAACCACTGTCTAAAAATTATTGTTTGGTATGAGTAAAACCTTTTCATAGCTAATTTTTTAATTTTATAATTTTTTGTTCATTTTTTATGTGTTTTGTATTTATTATAAATTAATATTTTTTAAAAATTCAAAGGTACCCAAACCTAAATTATCAATGTGAACATCCTCCCTCACAACATCTCATCAACATGATCCTTAAAGTTTAGATATCCCTTGATAATTTCCATACAAATAATATTTATTCACTATATAGATGTGATTTTATTCTCAACAGTACTAGAACCATGGTCATCTATGCATGAATTGGAGTATGGTTGGAGTTTGTTGTCAATCCTCTGAGAATGTTGAGAATATGTGCCAGCAAAGGACTAATACAGGTCAGGCAGATAACAGTATTTAAGGTGGCACCATTTTCCAGTGTTTGCCAAATTTCTTGACCTCAAAACTAACAAAACGGGAAAATAATGATTTTTGGGAAAGAGACTTGTGCATCGGGTATGTTTCGTGCAAGCGAATTGGGCGCCAAGAAAGGACTTGTGCGTCAGTGCTTAGGAGGATTGGAATGTTGCGCGCAAGAAGTTTTTGTAGATCCGAACATAAAAATATGGCAAAGGAAAGAGGTTCGCACAAGTATTGGTTGGGTCTTGCATGTGAGTAGCGCGACAGAGGCTATGGAGGTTGTAATTGCATGACGAAACATGATCATCGAGAGGAGTCTTGCATGCCACCACGTTGGGTTTCTAGTTTTTCTATAAATAGATGATGAACCCTCCTCATTTTCAATTATGTTTGAGACTTAGAGAAGTTTAGTGCTCCCGTCGCGCAGGTGAAGTGGTCGTACATGTGGTGGTGGGTCGTGCATGTTTTATTTTTTAGAAATGAGTGTCGCACAAGTCGTTGAGGTGGAATTGTGCACCAGTTATAACTTGCATTCTGTATTTGAAACATTTTCACCATCTTCGGGAAGCATGCTAGGTGTTTATGAACAATGCCTATCTTTTTTGAAGCTGTACGAAATCTTGGAGATTGCCCGGTACCCTTAGCGCAAAGTGATATTCATCTACTAGTGAGAGTCGGACTTCAATAGAGAATCTACATACAATATAAGATGCATTATTTGTAAATGATGAAGAGAACTTCACGTCTATAAACTGAGTGGGACTTCACCAAAGGCAGTGAGTCAGGGGGAGTCAACAGGAGTGACCTGGGGGATGCAATGATCTATCCCTGATCCTTTGTAAAGGTATTGATCCTGGGATAGAGTAACTGTTCCCAAACCATTGTAATCCACAACTAATAAAGAATAGTGAAATTTGGTACGACCGAAAACTTGTCGGCGTATGCCCCTTTATCATAGCCCTTAGTGGTTAACTATGTAAAAGTCGGTGTGTCATCTCTCTGTATGTGATTTTTTTCTCTCTATTCATATTCACCTTATTGGTTTAACAAGTTCCAACAAATGTGGGAACAAGATCCATCTATATAAAAGAAAACATTTTCACCCTGATTTACCCATCCCCTCTCAGGTTGTCCTGGGGTCCTACAAGTGGTATCAGAGGGAGGTTGCTGGTGTTGAATCTGTCCTTTTTCATCCTAGAGAATGTAGTCAATGTCAGGGGAGACCCTCTCTTTGAGGGAAGTAATTTCCAGATCTGGCAGAATAGAATGAGATATTATCTAAGATCACTTGGAATAATGGAAGTCATTTTTTCCACTATCCATGGTATACATGTTACTGATCCAAAATGGCGGGATATGATGGATACCGATAAGAAAATTGTTGACGCTGATGCTAAAGCACATAATTCTCTTACCGCAGCCCTTTCTGATCAGATCTACATAAAGGTAATGAGTTGCACCTCTGCAAAGTCCATGTGGGATAAACATGAAAATATTTATGAAGGAGATAGAAAAGAGAAGGAAGAAAAATTACAAGTCTTACACAACAGGTTTGACGATCGAAAGATGCATCCTAATGAGAATAAATCAAAGACATTGAAATCATTAAGAAAATCTTGAGATGACTTCCTCCTATGTACAATGCAAAGGTGTCAGCCCTTGAAGAATGAGATATTTCTAATCTATATCTGGATCATCTATTAAGTAGTATGGTGGCATATGAGATGACAGTCAAACATGAAGATTTTATGATTCATGTAAGTAAGAAAGTGTAATTCAAAGGCATGGACAAAATGAAAATTTCAAAACATAGTAATAGTGAAAATGATGAGGAAAAATTTTATTTCTCTCATTTGCAAGAAGCTGGAGAAGGTAAAATGAAAATTTAAAGGTAAAATACCACTAGCATGTTTTCTTTGTGGAAGAGTTGGGCATATTGCATCTCAGTGCCAAAAAACATTTGATGATGATGAGAGCGAAGCTGAAGGCATCGAGAAGCCATGGAAAAGCTTTTTCAGAAAGGGAGACTTCAATTCTGGAAAGAAAATACAGATGAAGTGTTTTGTATGTGAAGAAGAACATGAGGATATTGGATTTTGTGAAGAAGGAGAACCAGAATTTAAAATAGGAAACCATGCTTCCATGATGGCTACCATTGAAAAGTCAAAACCCTCGATCAATAAAGGCATAGATAATCAGATTAGTCCTAATGGTGATACAAAGATTAAAATTAAGGATTCCTTTTGAATGCATGGAAAAAATGGTAGAGATGCAATAAGTGGAAGGAAATGGTGGATGAATCATTAGAATATGTTCAGGAGCAAGAAGAAGAAATTGAAAGACTAGAAGAACGGGTGAGTGTTCAGTCTTCTATCCATGAGAGAATAGATGACCTTGTGGAACTAAAGATTAAAATTTATGTACTAGAAAAGGTGATAAATTACCATTCATCTAGACTGGAAGAGAAGTCCAAGATATTTGAGAGCCTTGAGGAAGAATTTGTTTCTATTACGAGTAAAATTGAATGTCAATCAACCACAAATGAGTGTAAGAAGATAAATAATTTTGTAATATTCTCAGATACAGAATTACTAGCAAGAGTTAAGTGTGGTTCATATGGGGTTGAAAAAATCTAGAGTGATCAAAGACCTACTTGCATGGGAAAGAGTGGATTTGGATGTGAAGCTGAGACATCAATTTTTGGAAGTGGAGAGAGAAAAAATAAAGACATGATAAAAGATGGACATGTTGAAATATTGCATGATGTGCAAAAAAAGAAACCCTAAATCCAAACTAAAAGATAAACTGAAAATTATCCTCAAACTTTTAGAAATGATAGGAAGTCCCCTTATTCTCCCAAGGTAGAAGGAATGTGGTGAAATTCAAGTGAGAATACATTTCCTCTCATGATGTTTCAGTTCTGTGTCTATCTGGGACATACCATGTCATATTGAGAAGAGGCTAGGAGCTACTTGAATGGGGAAGATTTGGGACATCAACAAGGGAGACCGACTTCATATCCTCCATCTTATAGAAGAAATAGTTTCTATGGATATTGTTTTTATTGTACTAACATTTTCCATAAATCTATGTATTGAAAGAATAGATTCTATAGGAGGGATTCATACAACTCTTAGAGACAGGTCAATATCCACCATCCTAATTGTGTTGCTCTCTCTAACAGGTTTTCTTATCCAGAAGAAGATTATGGGTATGAAGAATCTGATTATGTGGATGAAATAATTAGAAGCCCATCAATATCTTATACTAAATCCATTATCTCATGGAAAGAAAAGAGGAAGATCGAGAAATCCAACCCTGTAGAGGTGGCCCTCAAAGCAATAAAAATAAATAGTACTTGGATTCTGGATAGCAGTTGTTCATATCATATATAACGCCTCGACCCCAGTTACCCAGAGTCTGTGCATTATAACATAACATTGGAATGATCATAGAGGATCAAGTCTCAAAAGACCGATTAGTTTAGTAACCTTGGAAACACTAGAAACATTCATAAAGTTTACATTATATCATAAAATGAAAACTAAAACAATATAGTCTCCATATTCCACACTCATATCCCCTCATACTATCCTATCAGATCATTCATAAATTACTTCTTCACATCCTGGGAAAAATAAAACATAGAAAGGGGTGATCTCAGATTCCCAATAAGGATAACAATATAGTGGAAACATTCATAAATAAGCATAAACATTTAAGGAAATGTATAACTAAAACAAAAGTTTTTTAAACATGAACTTCAGCATGATATGGCAGAAATAAAATGAAATAATGCCATTTACTTATTCACATTGATATTCTACTAGTCGAATAATCACCTGCAATATCAAAAACCACTTTCATAATGATGGAATGCATAATTCCAGACTATCAAAACCACATAGTCAAGGCCTCATGCCAAGAATAAAAATAAGATGTTGTCAAGGCCTTATGCCAAGACACTAGTTTGACTCATGAGACATACCGATGAATCAAAGAGCTATAACGGACTCCAACCATCACTTACTAAGTTCAATTCATTTGTCATATGAAATGTTTGAAACATAACATAAACATTCGTATTTAAACTATATACGAAATGTCAAATACATTGTCCACAAACCATGAATGGTATAAAAATAGCACATCCATAGTCAAACATAATTCATTCGATACAATATGGATGATTGTATTATATATGATTAACCTCAATCGAGAATAATGAAGGATATTGACATATATTAAAATAATCATCAAACTATTTAGGGAAATATCCCACTTTTTCTTGAAAACAATTAAAAGTCACACTATTTGTCTAGAATCCATTTAAAATAGATTTTTGAATAAAAGTGTCCCATACCACTTTGAATCTATAAAAAGTAATTTTGATTTTAAAACATTAATGTCTATATAAATAAATTTTTAAAAACCTTTTTTAAAACATGGAAATTAATTAGAATTATTTAGAATAATAAATCTTTAAAACATTTTAAAATGATATTTTAGTTAGAGTTATTAACCTAAAGAGAGACACTTAATAAAAATAATTGAGGTAAAAAAACTTTGTAATATCATGAGAATAAATGGATTCATGATATACCATGTCAAATTACATCTTATACTCCGTATAAATGTGATTTAGTGTATAATAACAAAGGAGTGTAAATGGAATATAAATTGAGATGAAACATCCCATAAAGGATTTATCCATAGGTTAAGGATAAATAAACGAAATAATTATGTGTGATAAATATAAATACCGACAATATGATTGGATATTCAGTGCAAAATAATCAAAGGACATTCACACATATTCTTCTAAAAACAACACCAATGAATTGGATGTTTAACTCAACAAATCAAGATTGATTAAAAATTACTCTTATCAAGTTCGTATCGGTGACTTGAGAATTTATCAATGGAGTGATTATGTGTATCAAATGTATATCCACAGAAAGGGGAGTGTAAATTATGACATAATCAAATGAATAGTGATTCCATACATAATCTTGGTGTAATATAATCAATGAATTGTGCGTGAAGCCGAATGAATGGAAATTTCAATTTCAAATTCCCTTATTTATTTCGTAACTTACGAAACATACACCCATGAAAGAAGGATCATACAAAGATGATTTAAATTTACATTAACTAATGTATATATAACAATGAATACAAAAAAGGGTAGTACACACACCATATGCAATAAATAAGTGGTGAATAATGGAAATATCACGGAATAAAAATTGATATAAGAAACCCCGTACCACGTTGTAATTCAATCGGGTCCTGTGAACAGAAGTTACTAACCACAAAAATAATCATAGAATAGAATGAATATAATTATAATCATGATAGTATATATCAATTGGCTGTACACAATACACCACATTCAATAAATAGGTGGCGAATAATAAAAATCTCATGGAATTAAAAGTGAGATAAGAAATCCCATACCACGTTGTAATTCAATCGAGTCGTGTGACCAGAAGTTAATAACAACAAAAAATAATCATATAATACCATGACTATGATTATAATAATGATAGTATATATCAATTGGCAGTACACAATACACCACATGAAATAAATAGGTGGCGAATAAAAAAAATCTCACAGAATTAAAAGTGAGATAAGAAATCCCTTACCACGTTGTAATTCAATCGAGTCGTATGAGCAGAAGTTAATAACCACAAAAATAATCCCATAATACCATGAATATCATGATAATCATGATAGTATATATCAATTGGATGTACACAATACACCACATGAAATAAATAGGTGGCGAATAATAAAAATCTCATGGAATTAAATGTGAGAGAAGAAATCCCTTACCAAGTTGTAATTCAATCGAGTCATATGACCAGAAGTTAATAACCACAAAAATAATCACAGAATACCATTTATATAATTATAATCTTGATAGTATATAAAAATTGGAAGTACACAATACACCAAATTCCTTAAATAGGTGGCGAATAATAAAAATCTCATGGAATTAAAAGTGAGATAAGAAATCCCTTACATTGTACGGTTTCCTTGGCCGATGGTATGTTAGCCTCCTATATAATGGTGAAATAATTCTTATTGAATTATAAAAGAATAATATACATTTATATGATATCATATATGATCTTTTAACATTGCATTGTTAATAATATCTTACTATTATCATCGTTTCGGGTGTTAACTTACTCATTTTCTTTTATAAGTTTTGTTACATAATACAAGTTTGTTAGTGATAGTTTGTATCTTATTCATATACAAAATGATATCAAGTCCTCAAACATTATTTTTAATAATAAAATTAGGACTAGACTTGTATGGATACGATGGGGAATTAATCTCACCGCGTTCGTGGAGACGGTAGTCCGTACGTATGGTCGAGCGATAATATCATTCTTTTGATATTAAAATCATATATAATTGGATGGTATATCATATATACAGAATAATTATCATGTTATACTAATTACTTAAATTAATTACACATCATTATTATACCCATCTAAATAATAATATATTAAATAACAATTACACCTCGACGTGGAGACGGTAGGCCATACGTATGCACGTATGCTGACATGTTATTCAAGGGATGAATAGAATAATGAATTTGGTTATTTCATATTTATAATAACATCAATGTATATATAATATTCTGGAGTTATTATTTTTGAATGGAAATAACATGGAAAGAAGAAGTTGAAGAAGAAAGGAACTTAAATGAGGGAGGTTAAATCATTACCTCTTCTTCGGGTTTTTCCTTTTTATTTGATCAAAAGGGATCCATAGGATTGCTTTATGATCTAAATAAGGAATCCAAGTTTAAGTGAGGGAATTTGGGAGGATATTTGGGCAGGGTATGGACGAGCCAAAAGGCTTTGATGGTGTAAATTAGAGGGATGGGGAAGTGCTCTTTTATAAGAGGGGTGAGTGGGACCTTTGGAAAAGCTAGAAATATTTTATTATAATAAATTCATATTCAGATTTTAATGGCTCTAAAGTAAATTATTTACGGTATAAGGTGGTTATGCGTCGAAAAAGACTCAACCAATAAGTTTTAGATAGGATTGGGTCACTATAATAACCTTATATTTTACTTTTAACTCTTAGTTAATTAGTTTGCCATTTACCATGTCACTTTGTAATTTTATATTATATACTTACAAAACATACTATATACATCCAAGCGACTCCCAAGTGGTCCATTAATGATACATGTATCAGGATAAAATTCTTTTGGCTGAACCTTATATTTTTAGGAATTTAATATCAATTAATAATATAATATTTGTTTTAAAAACTCTTTTTTTGTCAATTTGGACACTATTTGGTATTTGATTTTTGTGAAACTTATAACAGCATGATTACTTCAAAAAAAACATAATTAAATCAATAATAACATGTCATATTAGGCTATAAAATTAATGGAATTCATTAAAAGTCTCAAATTATATTTATTTGGGTATTTATAATATCAATAATTTTAATATTTTACTAATAAGGTCATTACAACATCATCATTAAGATATAAATAAATTAAATTATTTAACGTCTAAATATTATAAATAAAATAGCATTATGTAAGAAATACTTTTATATTTCTAATGAATATTTATAATCAAATTTGTCTTATGTATATTCCTATATTAAAAATGATTTATTTATTAATCTTTGATTTTATCTCTTTTAACCATTATTTGAATTAAATAATAATAAATGTCCTAATCTAATACAAGTTGACCTAAATGATAATATTTTATTCATAAGGTTGTTTCTGGTCATGATAAACTTTTCCAATAGAATTAGGACATGTGTTAGAGTAATATTAATATCATTTTTACCCTAATTACCCAATTTACATTTGACCGTGATTAATAAAAGTAAAAAGTTACTATTCACAAAAAAAATTATTTTTATCTTATTGAACAACATTTTACTCCTTGATGTTAACCATATCCCTTGGATTTTTGAAATTCAACTCACAGAAGCAGTAAAATTATGTTTTATGTAATTTTCCAAACTCTCCTAGGAGGTGGGTAAAAGACGGTGAGAAGTTCAATAAAATATTAATATATATAAAATTATTCTAAACAAACTCCAATGAATTACATTGAAATTATATAGGTATTATGTATCTATTTTTACCTAAATTAAATTTAAATAATATAAATAATTATTTAAATCATAATTCGTTTTTAAACTATAACTCAGTGTTTTTTTCACTATTCCACAAAAATTGAATGTTTTCAAAAAAATACCAAAAATTCACCCTAAGCTAATATCGATATTATGAATCCAAAATTGAAGTCCATTTTCAAAAATAAAATTTTCAAAATTTCAAAAAGTGGGTATTACTATTCATAACGGCTAGATTGATTGGTTGTGATGTGTGTTAAAAGACGAAGTTGCGTACAACACACGCTACTGTATTATTCAAAGAGAAGAGTACCATGGAAGCTTGGGGTGTTACATTCTCCACTCCTTCAAATAATTTCATCCAATAAATTTTTAAAATTGGGCTTGGGAATATTATGGAAAGTCCCACATTGGAAAAAGATCCAATAAAACTATCACCTTAAAAGAAAGAAAGAGAAGTACAAAGGTTACCCAAGATAACTCATACTAGGATTACATCAAGGAAAACATGGATATGGATGATAAAGTAAGTGTCAAGTTCTTATGGAGAGGGATAGAAAACATGATCAGGAAAAAGTTAACAACAAGAAACCTACAAACTTGTGATGGGACCAATGGTCAGTATTTTCCCAGTAGGAAAATTATACAGACAACATTTTTTTAGTTACATTACATAAAGATGAGGAATTCATTTATGAGATTGACTAAGAAAATAAAGAGATATACTTACTTTTTATGTAGATTTTCATTCTTTAATAAATTTCCACCAATAATTCAATTTTTTTAAATGATGAATATTCAAGAAGGCTTCGTCACACTGAAAGAGCTAGAATAATGTTCTATAGAATCACATGATCCACAAAGGATAAACTATATATTACCCAGTCTTTAGAGATTAATCAAAACAAAAATAGTTAGTACATGATCTTATGATACCCCAAAAGGATATTCCTTTAGAGAAAGAAACAGTAATCTTATTATCTAAAATTAAACCAACAATACCCCAAAGTTAAATAAATACCATTCAATAAGCAATTGTCATTAACATCTATCAATATAATCCAAAATAATATTGAAACCCAAAATTTAGAAGAATTTGGTTATGTATTCTTCCATGTTAAATTGTATCTCCAAATGACATCAACTACTCTTAATGTCACATACTTAAAAGTAATTAACCTAATCCCATATAATCTATTATAGGTTAATGATTTCAATAAATAAACCAAATCACTATAAATCCACAATAAAAACGTAGATAAAAATCCTACATTACTCCTCAAATCAAATACCATAGTATTCTATTTTCCTTGGGCATATAGTGTTCCCAACAAAGTGAACATCTTCCAAAAAAAATTTATGACTTAACCACCAAATCATTTTCCTATACTAAGGGTATTAATTTGATAAGACATAAGAATCTAAATCAACTTATTATTGATCAATAAAATCATTTAACAAAAAATAATTAGTCACATAACCAGGGACTTCACGTAGTCCAGTGGTAGGCGATAAATCCCAATCTCACATTGGTTGTGGGTTAGATTCCAACATCTTTGTCCGATGCAACAGGTTTTCACACAGTCTACATGTTTTCCTTTTTCCAAAAATATATTTTATAACATTACCATTACATTTTTTTAACCAGAAATGTTATCTCATACCTTTCATTTTCATCCCAAAAAATAATAACTTGTAATTTCATCACACCCAATGATCATATAAAACAAAATGGTTATTTATAACTATATCCACAAGGGAAAAGATAAGTCTTCCTCAAATAACATTCTCACATTGAAAACTACGGGGTTATAAATAAAATAGAAAATTCTTCCAATGTAATCCCAACAATAAGGAGCACAAATACTTTTAAACATTTCTACAACAATTTATTTCCACAATGCATCTTCTTTGACCAAGATAATATCCTACAGAATAGGGAATTCACATGGGTAATGGACAGGTCCCCTACATTTATGGCAAATGACTGTAAATGGATTCTTCGGACCATTTTTATTTTCTTCTATAATAATCTTCATTTTTCCTCAGCAATTCTTCAATTTATGTTCATCTTTCCCACACGTAAAGAATTTCTCTTTTCCATTGAGACACTTTCCTGGGTGTATCCTTCACATTTCATACATGATGGAAATTTAGGATTCTTTTCTCCATGGTCTCCACAGCTGGAGCTCTTATCATTCATCACATTCCACTTCTTTGTTGAGTCCCGTAGTTGGGTAATATATTTTTTGTTGATCATCTTTTTGGAAAACGGATTTTTCATGAACACGATATCTTTTATGCCTATCAACATCCCATTTTGTTTCACATTTCCACCACCATTCCCACCATGTACATCATTCTCAATGTTACAATGACTTCCTTGGACTCCAGCCATTGACTAAAACCAGAAATAATTGTGTGAGTAACATTAGTCATAAAGTAATTTAGAGAATATCATGACACCATATTATCAATTTGAAACACCTTAGGATGAACCAATGTCAAATACTTCAAATTTTTTTGTATAGAAAATTTAAATTATCCTAAGAATATCCCTCGGGGGTATCGTAACAAGGAGTGCAGCAATGCCCATTATCGTTCACCATTTCTAGTTTGAGTCTAGATCAAAGTGGTGTTTTGGGTTTTACCCCTAGGTACATCTATGACAAATCCACCTCTACCTACTCATATCCAGACAGGGAAGTAGTTCATGGAAAACTCACAAAATCTATACAATACAAAAATTCGAGAATGTTCTTCTATACTAATCTGCAATGTCTATCTTAGGGCTATGTGCTCTAATCAGAGTTTATCTAAATCTTGTTTCCAAGGATTGTACTAAACATCCTCTGATACCAACTGTAACACCCCGACCCCAGTTACCCAGAGTTGGTGCATTATTACATAACATTGGAATGTTCACAAAGGATCTTGTCTCAAAAGACAGATTAGTTTAGTAGCCTTGGAAACAATAGATACATTCATAAAGGTTACATTACATCATTAAATGAAAACTGCAACAACATAGTATCCATAGTCCACACTCATATCCCCTCATTCAATCCCTGATGGTCAATCATAAAATACTTCTTCACATCTTGGAAAAAATAAACCATATAAAGTGGTGTTCTCATAATCCCAGTAAGGATAACAATAGAGCGGAAACATTCATAAATAAGCATAAACATTTAAGGAAAAGTATAACTAAAACAAAAGCGTTTTAATCATGAACTTCAGCATGATATGGCAGAAATAAAATGAAATAATTCCATTTACTTATTCACATGGTTATTCAACTATTCGAATAATAACATGCAATATCAAAAACCACTTTCATAATGATAGAATTCATAATCCCAGACTATAATAACCACATAGTCAAGGTCTCGATCCAAGACTACAAATAAGATTTTGTCAAGGCCTTGTGCCAAGACAATAGTTTGTCACATGAGACCTACCGATACATCTAAGAGCTATAGAGGTCACCACCCATCAATTACTAAGTCCAATGCATTCCTCATATGAAATTTTCAAAACATAACATTATCAATATTATTAAAACTAGCTTACAAAATGTCAATACTTTATCCACAAACCATGAATGTTATAAAAATAGCACATCCACAGTAAAACATAACTCATTCAATACAATATGGGAGATTTTATTATATCAGATTAACCTCAATTGAGACTAATGAAGGATATTAACATAGATTAAAATAATCATCAAACTATTGATAGAAATATCCCCCTTTTTCTTGAAAACATTTAAAATTCACACTATTTATCAAGAATTCATTTAAAATAGATTTTTGAATCAAAGGGTCCCACACCACTTTGAATCTATAAAAAAAATTTGATTTGAAAACATTAATGTCCATATAAATAAATCCATGAAAACCTTTTTTAAAACATGGACATTAATGAGAAAGAATAAGATTAATAAATCTTTAAAACATTTTAAAATGATATTTTAGTTAGAGTTCCTAACCAAACGAGAGACACATGAATACAGATAATTTAGGTAATAAAAACTTTTTAATATCATGTGAATAATGGAATTCATGATATACTATGTCAAAGTACATTTTATACACTATATAAAAGTGATTTGGTGTATAACAATAAAGAAGTCTTAATGGAATGTAAATTCAGATGAAATCTATTATAAAGGTTGTATCCTAAGGTTAAGGATAAATCAACGACATAATAATGTGTGAAAAATATAAATACACTAAATATGAATGGATATTCAGTGTAAAACAATCAACGGACATTCACATATATTCTTGTAAAAACAACACCAATGAATTTGATATTTGACTCAAAAAATTGGGATTGAGTAAAAATTACTCTTATCAAGTTCATACCGATGCCTTGAGAATTTATCAATGGAGTGATTATGTGTATAAAAATTAAATCCAGAGAATGTGGAGTGGAAATTATGACACAATCAAATTACTAGAGATTCTATACAAAATATTGGAGTAACATAATCAATGAAGTATGCATGAAGCCAAATGAATGGAAATTGAAATTTCAAATTCCCTTTTTGATTGGGTAACATACGAAACATACACCCATGAAAGAAGGATCATAAAATGATGATTTAAATATAAATGAACTAAATTATATTACATAATTAATACAAACATGGGTAGTACACACACCACATGCAATAAATAAGTGGTGAATAATTGAAATCTCACGGAATTAAAAGTGAGAAAAGAAACCCCTTACCACGTTGTAATTCAATCGAGTCATGTGACCAGAATATAATAACCACAAAAATAATCACAGAATACCATGAATATAATTATAATCAGGTTAGTATATATCAATTTTCAATACACAATACACCACATGCAATAAATAGGTGGCGAATAATAAATATCTCATGGAATTAAAAGTGATATAAGAAATCCCTTACCACGTTGTAATTCAATCCAGTCATGTGACCAGAAGTTAATAACCACAAAAAAAATAACAAACTACCATGAATATAATGACAATAATGATATTATATATCAATTGGCAGTACACAATACACCACATGCAATAAATAGGTGGTGAATAATAGAAATCTCACAGAATTAAAAGTGGGATAAGAAATCCCTTACCACGTTGTAATTCAATCAAGTCATATGACCAGAAGTTAATAACAACAAAAATAATCATATAATACCATGAATATAATGATAATCATGATTGTATATATCTATTGTTAGTACACAATACACCACATGCAATAAATAGGTGGCGAATAATAATAATCTCATGGAATTAAAAGTGAGATAAGAAATCCCTTACCGCGTTGTAATTCAACGAGTCATATGACCAGAAGTTAATAACCAAAAAACTAATCATAGAACAACATGTATATAATGATAATCATGATAGTATATATCAAATTTTAGTACACAATACACTACATGCAATAAATTGGTGGTGAATAATAAAAATCTCACGGAATTAAAAGTGAGATAAGAAATCCCTTACATTGTATTGTTTCCTTGTTCGAGGGTAGGTTATCCTCCCATATAATGGTGAAATAATTGTTATTTAATTATACAAGAATCATATAAATTAATATGATATCAAATATGATCTTTTAACGTTTCATTGTTAATAATATCATAGTATTATCATTATTTCGGGTGTTAACTTACCCGTTTTCTTTTATATGTTTTGATTCATAAGTCATATTTTTTTTTTGATAATTTGTATCATATTCATATAAAAAATGATATCAAGTCCTTAAAAATTATTTTTAATCGTATAATTATGATTAAACTTGTATGGATATGATGGGGTATGAATCTCATTACGTTCGTGGAGACGGTAGTCCGTACGTAAGAACGAGCGATAATATCATTCTTTTGGTATTAAAATAATATATAATTGGATGGTATATCATATATATACTAAATCATTATCATTTTATACTTATTATTTACCTGAATTACACATCATTATTACAATCATCTAAATAATAATATATTCTATAACAATTACACCACGACGTGGAGATGGTGGGCCGTACGTACGCACGTATGGTGACATGTTATTCAAGGGATGGATAGAATAATGAATTTGGTTGTTCCATATATATAATAACATCACATTATATAGAATCTTCTGGATTTATTATTTTATAATGTATATAACAAGGAAAGAAGAAGTTGAAGAAGAAAGGAACATGAAAGAGGGTGGTGAAATCATTACATCTTTTTGGGGTTCTTCCTTTTGATTTGATCAAAATGGCTCCATAGGTTGGCTTTCTGATAAATCTAAGGTCTCTAGGTTGAAGTGAGGGAAGTTAAGAGGATATTTGGGTAGGTTTTGGTTGAGATAAAATTCTTTGAAGGTGTGAATTAGAGGGAAGGGGGTGTACTGATTTATAAGAGGGGTGAGGGGCACCTTTTAGAAAAGCTAAAAATATTATTTTATAATAATTTAATATTCGGTTTATAATGGCTAAAAAGTGTATTATTTAATGTTTAAGTTGGGTATGGGTCGAAAACCACTCAACCAATAGGTTTTAGACAGTTTTGGGTCACTATAATAAACTTATCTTTTAATTTAAACTCTTAGTTAATTAATTTGACATTTACAATGTCACTTTGTATTTTTTTTATTATATAGTTAATAAACATACTATATACATCTAAAAGATCCCCAAGTGGTCCATTAATGATAAAAATATCATGATATAAGTCATGTTTCTTATCCATAGATTTTTAGGAATTTAATATCAATTAATAATATATTATTTGTTTTAAAAACTCTTTTTTTTCAATTTTGACACAATTTGGTATTTGATTTTTGTGAAAATTATAACAGCATGATTACTTCTAAAAAACATAATTAAATATATAATAACATGTCATATTAAGCCATAAAATTCGTGTAATCCATTAAATCTCTCAAATTATATTTATTTGGGTATTTTTAATATCAATTATATTAATATTTTACTAATAAAGTAATAACCGCATCATATTGTGTCATAAATAAAATATATTATATAATGTCTAAAAATTATAAATAAAATACCATTATGTTGGAATGATTTTTATATTTCTAATGAATATTTATAATCAAATTTATCTTATGTGTAATCTTATATTAATAATGTTTTAGTTATTAAACAACGATTATATCTCTTTTAACTCTTCATTGAATTAAATAATAGTAAATGCCCTAATCTAATACAAGTAAACCTAAATTATAATACTTTATTCATAATGTTGTTTTTGGTCGACATAAACTTGTCCAATAGAATTAGTACATGTGTTAAGGTAATATTAATATGATTTTTACCCTTAATTACCCTATTTATTTTAACCGTGGTAAATAAAAGTAAAAATCTACTATTCCACAAAAATTATTTTTATCTTATTGAACAACATTTTAGTCCTTGATATTAACCATGTCTCTCTGATTTTTGAAATTCAACTCATAGATGTAGTAAAATTATATTTTATGTGAATTTCCAAATTCTCTTAAGAGGTGGGTAAAAGACGGTGAAAAGTTCCATAAAATTTTTATATATCTAAAATTATTCTAATCTAACTCCAATAAATTTCATTGAACTAATATAGGTATTATGTATCTATTTTGAACATAATTAATTTTTATTACAATATATAATTATTTAAATAAAAATTCGGTTTTAAACTATAACTAAGTGTTTTTTCACTATTCATAAAAAATTTAATGTTTTCAGAAAAATACCAAATATTCACCGTAAGCTAATTTTGATATTCTATATCCAAAAATGATTTCTATTTTGAAAGATAAAATTTATAAAATTTCAAAAAGTGTATATTACTATTCATAACAACTAGTTTGATTGGTTTTGTTGTGTGTTAGAACTCGAAGTTGCGTACAACACACGCTATTGTATTATTTAAAGAGAATCATACCTTGGATGCTTGGGGTGTCACATCATATGAAAGGAAATGTTGGCCTGTTAACAGATATCAAAATGAAGGTTGATGGTACAGTACAATTTGTGAATGATGGAGCTCTGAAAAATGAAAGGCAGTGGAAGTACTGAATTAGCTAATGGAGAGCTAAAGAAGATTGAAGTCCTTTATGTAGATGGCATACGTCAATATATACTCAGTGTGCGTCAACTCTGTGACATAGGACTTATAAAGACTTTTAATCTGAAAGGTATCAAAATTAAGGGAAATATAGGAAATTCACTAATGAATGGATACAAAATAGAAGGCAACTTGTGTCGGGTTTATAATAAAGAAAATGTCTGCTACATGACTATTGAAGAAGAAATCAATTTGTGGAATCAGAGACTGGGACATATCAATCAACAAGACATGGAGAAAATATAAAAAATGAGGATTTTCATGGTCATTCCCAACCTAACGTATGAGCGTGAAAAGTATTGTGATTCGTGCATTCACTGAAAGCTGGTATGTAGTTCATATCTGCCAAAGAAGAAAAACATATCTCATCTTCTTGATCTAATTCATACATGTGTATGTGGGCCGATAAATGATGTCGGAACTCATGGAAAAGGGTATTTTTTCCTCTTCATATATTAATACAGTAGAATGGCATGTGTTATTGTCATTCACAGGAAACAACAAGTGCTTGACTGCATGAAAACATATCAATGAATCACAGAGAATGATACTAGATGAAGAATCAAAATGTTGCGATCTGAAAATGGAGGGGAATACAAGTCAATGGAATTTGAAAATTACCTGGAGAAGCCTGGGATACAACATGAGATAGCTGCTGTGAGAACTCCACAACAAAATGTAGTTGGTGAATGTAGGAATCGACAGGTGAACAACATGGCATGAACTATGCTAATTGACAGTTGTATTACATGACATTACTAGAAAGAGGTTGTTCAAGCTGCATTTTATATTAAAAATCTAATAGGACCTTATATGGGTTAGAAGAAGACACCATATGAATTGTGGCATGTAAGGAAGCCCTCATTGAAATATTTTCGTGTTTTTGGAAGTAAATGCTACATCAGGAAAAAAGAAGGAAATCGATTGAAGTATGGTGACCATGTAGATGAAGGAATTTTCATTGGATACTCAATGAACAGAAAATCTTACAAGTGTTTCAACAAATTATTAGGATGGATTATATAAAGAAGTGATGTTAAGATAATTGAAGAGAAAAACAAAAATTCTTCAAGGAATTCATATGCTGATGTGATAGAAAGTGAGGAAGAAAGTGAACATGGAGAAAATAAAAATATAGAAATAGAGGAAGCTATAAAAACACTCAGAAGTCACATCATGATGTTGACTCAGAAAAAGAATATGAAGAAGAAACTATGGCTGGAGCGAATGAAACTGAATCACACATGAGAAATCGTAGAGTTGAGATTGATCCATCTAACATAATTGGGGACATGAGCACACCCACTCAAACAAGGAGGATGGTAAATAACAAAAAATATCCATCTCTATCAGTTGTGGAGCCATCCTCATTCGAAGAAGCTACAAAGGATGAATCTTGAGTGAATGCCATGAATGTAGATTTAGATCAGATTGACAAGAATCAGACATGGGATCTTGTCCAGAGACCCAAAGGTCACAATCTGATTGGTAAAAAATGGATCTTCAAGAACAAGTTTGATGAGCATTTAAGTGTTATTAGAAACAAGGCTCAACTAGAATGTAAGGGATATTCAATGATTGATGGCATTGATGTTGATGAAACCTTTGATCTAGTGGCTAGACTGGAGTCAATCAGGATATTCCATGGCATGGAACTCCAAAGAGGATATATTATATATCAAATGGATGTCAAGACACTATTTTTGAATGGTGTTCTCAAAGAAGAAGTCTACATCGAAAAACCAATGGGTTTTGTTCTTTGTACTGATGAAACAAAGGTATGAAAACTGAAGAATGCTCTATATGGTTTGAATCAGGCACCACGAGCATGGTATTCTTGGATGGACTCTTATCTCAAGAAGATGGAATTCAAAAGAGGAGGAGTAGATCACAATCTATATGTGAAGAATTCTCCAAGAGATCAATTCATGGTTCTAGTCTACTTTGATGATATCAAATTTCGTGGCAGCAGGCAGAAATCAGTGGATGAATTTTCCAATCATATGAAATCAGAATTTGAAATGTCTATGATTGGGGGGATGACATAATTCTTGGGGCTGGAGGTGATTCAAAAGAAGGATTACACAATCATTTCTTAGGAAAATTCTGCAAGAGAGATTTTGAAGAATTTTAATATGCAAGACTACAAAACAATATCAACTCCAATTTCAGTTGGAACCAAACTTGGAAAGCATGAGGATGGGGCATCTGTAGACCCCTCTATGTATAGCAGGATAATTGGGAGCCTATTGTACCTGACAACGACATGGCCATATATTGTCTTTTCACCTTGTCTAATGGCCCGCTTTTAGAGTAATACAAAAATTGACCATATGATAAAAGTAAGAAAGAATCACTAGGTCAATTAAAGGTACTCACAGTTGTGGGTATTACATTGGTACATGAAGAGATAGTAAATTATCATCATTTTTTGAGGCTGACTGGGCTGGTGATGTAGTGGACAGAAAGTCCACCAGTGGTGCAAAATTATATATTGGGAATAAATGCATTGGTTGGTTGAGCAAGAAACAAGAAATTACTTCTCTTAGTACTGCTGAAGCTGAATATATCTCTGCCACAAAGGCATACACTCAACTGCTATGGATGAAGCAACAACTAACAGATATTGGTGATGAGGGGAAGAAACCAATGGTTATTTAATGTGATAACAAGAGCACAATTGATCTTACGAAGAATCCTGTTCAGCATTATCGTACAAAACATATTGAAATCATGTATCACATTATCAAAGAAAAAGTTGAGCACAGTGTGATTAGAATGGACCATGTGGGAACTGATGAGCAAGTGGCTGATATCCTGACCAAGCCACTATTAGCGGTAGTGTTTGAGAAGCATCGGTTGATCCTCGGTGTTCTGCCACCAACCAGTGCATAAAGAGGCTACAAAAATCCCCTCCCCATAGTTATGTTAATTGTTTTTAATATGTTTCTGGATGTGATGTAGGTTTGAGGGGGAGATACTATCCAGGGTGAGTGTGGATTGATCTGAACAATGAACATTTACCTGTCATTGGGTTTATTGTCAATGGGGGTGAAAGGAATAAATTTAGGCATGTAATTCTGGAATGTAGGTGATAGGATGGGAAGGTATTCATTGGACGGGATCCCAATTCACGCTTTCTCTCTTGTTTTCTACACCGAGCATTGCTTACATAGACTTAGAGTGTTGGCTGGGTTAATTCTTGGGTTTCTAGTTTGCATGTGAATGGTGATCAATTGTAGTTTTTTACTGATTGCCAACAAATATAAAGGGGCAGATTGTTGGAACCATGGTCATCTATACTTGAATTGGAGCATGGTTTGTGTTTGTTGTTAATCCCCAAAGGAAGTTCAGAATATGTGCTAGAAAAGGACTCATACATGTCAAGAAGATAACAGTATTGAAGGAGGCAATGTTTTACAGTGCTTGCCAAATTTCTGGACCTCAAAACTAACAAATGGGGAATACAATGCTTTTGGGAAAGAGACTTTTGCACCGGGTATGTGTCGCGCAATCACTGAGAAAGGACTTTCCCGCCGATGATTAGGAGGATTGGAATGTTTTGTGCCATATGTGTTTGTAGATCAGAACTTCAAAATATGGAAAAGGAAATAGGTTCATGCAAGTATTGGTTGGGTCGCGCAAGTGAGTAGTGTGACAGTAGCTAGGGCGGTTGGAATTGTGAGCCCCAAAATGCGTTCTGAGAGGAGGCACGTGCGCCACCGCACAGGTTGTCTGGTTTTCCTATAAATAGAGGACAACCCCTCCTCATTTGAAATTTTTTCGGAGACATTGTGATGTTCAGTGATCCTGTTGGGCAAGTGGTGGTGGGTCATGTAAGTATAAGTTGCGCAATAGTTTTCCATTGCACGCCAAACCCAGTTTGGGATAAAATTAATGTGAGTCTCACATGTTTGAAGTTTTAGAAGTGAGTGTCATGCAAGTCATTGAGGTGGAATTGCATTCCAGTTATAACTTGCGTGCTGTCTTTGAAACTTGCGTGACAGCTTGGGGAAGCGCACCAGGTGTTATTGAAGTACACCCTTATTTTTTGAAGCTACACGAAAGCTGGGAGATTTCCTGGTACCCTCAGCGCAATGTGAGATTCATCTATTAGTGAGAGTTTTACTTTAACAGAGCATCTAAATACAATAGAGGATGCAGTTTTTCAATGATGAATAGACCTTCCTATCTATAATTTGAGTGGGACTTCACCAAAGGCAGTGAGCCAGAGGGAGTCAACTGGAGTGACCCGAGGGAAGTATTGAGCTATACTTGAACCATTGTAAATTTAGTGAGCCTGGGATAGAGTGATTGTGCCTGAACCATTGTAATCCACAACTAGTGAAGAATAGTGGAATTTGGTACGATCGACAACTAGTTGGCGTATGATATGTGGGCATAGCCCTTAGTGGTGAACCAAGAAAAAAGTGGTGTGTCATCTCTCTGCATGTGATTGTGTGCTTTCTATTCATATTCATCATACAGGTTTAACAAGACCCTACCAATGTGGGAATAATATCAATCTCGTTAAAAGAAAAAGTTGTCACCCTGATTCACCCCTCCCCTCTCATGGTGTCCCGTGGTCCTAAAAAAAGTCCATTAGTTTTTCCATTAAAACGAGATCTGGTTGGTTCTCATTGAAGAAGAGGTAATCTTTTCTACTGGTTATTTCTAACATTTTTCTTCATCATCTTCATTTAACATTGTTGTTTCCATTATTAATTAATAACTGTAATATAATCTATATAATGAGATGTTATTATGGTTATGGAAGAACCTTATTCCACCTTCTATCCAACCAATGAAAAACGAAATCGATACACATGTGTACATATGGATTAATGTCTCCACGTCATGGTGTAATTTTTTTATCACTACCACCATACTTATATGGGTATAATCATATAAATAATAATTATATGTCATTATTTTAACTAGATATGGATTATCTAAAAAACATCACATCATTAAATACCAAACCAATAAACAATTATGGTAATGTTATCATCACTCATGCATATGTATGACCTACCATCTCCACGACATGATGTGATTCATTTCCAACTCCACCATTCAGGAATGATTATATAAATGTATATGATGAATAAATACTATATAAATTAACTAAATATAATATTTTAATGATGTAATTATATGTTATTTATTGTAATTGGTAATTATTTGACAGAACATGCAATATAAAATAAATAATAAAAGAACAAAAGAAGATAAATAATGAAATATTATTCAGCTGTTGTTAATATGATCACCTATGATATCATAAATATTAAAAATGTTCTTGAATAAGTTATTTACATTATTTAAAACATTATAAAAGTGTTTTCAATTTTTATAATCAAAATATGACCTAAGGTAAGGGATTAAATTGTCATAATTTTATTTCATTGTGACATATGTATTATACATCACCTATTTCTTTTGTTTACTATTTCATCTCACCATGAATGTTTTTTATGATTCTTATAATGAATGCTACGATATTTTCATATGAATATTATTTTATATATTTTTTACCACAAAAGATTTTACTGATTATAAATTGGTAATGGATAATATCACAATCTCATTATTATCCTAGATTGTTTAAACACAAGTATTTAAAAAGGTATATTTATCATCCATGTCCATATATCCTAAATATGTTTTAAAAAATATGATTTTTATTATTCTAAATATTTTTACTGTCATTTTTATATATTGTAGAATTTTTAATAAATGGTGTTAATGTAATCATTTATCAATTTCGACACTAGGAACTTTTTCACTTTTTCAGAAATATTACGTAGAGAATGTTATTTTATCAAATATGGAATAAATGTATTTTTATTCTGTCATAGCACCTTATTTTCAATAATCTTCCGTTATAGGATTCCAAATTTATTTTAAAATAAAATATTTTCATTTCAAAGTTAAGGGTATTTTTAGAATGAAATAATTTTTGGTGAAGAAAGAATATTTTTCTTTAATTATTAATTTCATGTTTGTCTTATCAAAATTATTTTTACATTTAAGTTGACTTTCATTGACAGGGATATGTTTAGACACCTATTGTCACAAACCAAATATGGTTTCCACTATTACTGTAACCAAATACATCACATTACAAGGTCCAAAGGGCGTTCTCTATCCCCACAGGTTAGCACAAGAACCCGGGTAACAATAAATTAGGTTTGGGAACAATTTACCTGAGTATGGTAGCATAATACATTAAATACCACAAATAATAAGAATGTGAAATTTCCATGCCAAACAATACTTCATCAACACATGAAATAAATATATTGATTTAAAAAAAGTACATGAGGTCCAAAAATAAACTAAAATAGCATGAAATATTCCAAAAAGAATCCACACAACATGGGGTCATCACCCCCAAGTCGTCTCCACAACAACGCACTATAGAAGGGAAGTAACAACCTGAACTCCCGTCACCCAAGGCTTTTCCTTTTCCTAAGTGAAACATAATCAAGTCCAATTACAACCAAGGATTTAAATTAGGGTGTGATCCAATGCCCAATATGATACAACAAAATTATTCCAACGAGTATGCAATACAAGGTGAAAAAATAAACCAGTTTTAATACATAATCAAAAGTGGTTATAATTTCCATAAAATGAAACATTCAATTGAAAATAGTTATTAAACTAAAACATTCATAATTTAAACACATTTTAATAATACATGTTATCTATTTAATGCACATACATACACACAATATTATAAGGTTAAATACCCCAAATCCAATGAGCACCAAAACCAGGAACACCCCTGGGCTACTAGATAGTCCCAAACCCTATGTACCTCGTACCTTTGGGTAATGTAATCATGTCACAAGTCATTTCCCATGCATGAGCCCCCAGTAGGGAATATAAACATAACCTAGTGGTTCCCTAAAATCATCCATATAATCTATTTAGTGTCATCATTATCCCTTTGCTTAGTGAAACATGGATTAAACCCATCTCGACCACTAGCCATACTTGTACATATCTATCCACCTAGGTACCCCGGTTTACCAATTTGTTATCAAACAATTTCCGAAAACCATATACATCTCTTATCATATAAACCCAAAAAATACAGGACAAAAATAAACAATAAATTTTCTATACATGCTATATAGCACTTAAAACACACACAAATAAATTTTTATTTTCAATAAACAACTTATCAAAATCATGCCTTGTTTTGCACCCAAAACTCATTAAAATATCCAAATTTCAAAACATGGGAATCCTTAAAAGTCACAAAAATGGAAAAGGAATCCCAAAAGAATTAATGATACCCAAAAATCAATTTTAGTGAAGCCCCATATGATTTAAGAAGTGATATTGTTGTAAACCCTCCATTGGCATACCACACGACACTTAAATATTCAAGTGTCTAACAAACACTATTAAAAAATATTTTCATAGAAATTAACAAAAGTTATAAACATTAAAAACAAAATTTATATCCATAATAAATTACAATAAAATCAACTAAGCAATTATAGAGTATCCACAAATGAATAAATAGAATATTTCATTGAAAACCCCCCAATTTCACATAAAAATGGCACAAATAAATAAATTTATTTACAATCACCTCAAGAACCGATTTTTACACAAATAAAAAAATTATGTAATCATTATAATAAAATAAAAACATCAATCTATTTATAAGGATTTAATACACAATGTAATCACCTACCATAAGTGTCAAAAACCTCAAATATTCATGCGAATGTTCAACAACACAAACTCCGCACCACAAAGGAGTTAAAAGAGACCTAAAACCATAATTTCAGTCCATGAAACACAAGATAAAACCCTAATATAGATACCATACTTACTAGACAATAGGAAAATCAATAATAAGTTAATAAACCCTATGAAAATTGGATTAATAAGGATATAAATCTACATACTTGAGGGATCATGATGAAATCTCACAAAACACAATAGTAGCTGGATTTCCAACCATAAAAAAATCAAGTGAGGTATGAAAAAGGATTATTAGGTCATAAAAGATGTAGAATGTGGAGAAAATAGTGAGAAATGAAGGATTAATAATGGAAACAAATTACCTTATCAAATATGGACATATTGAGAAATCATGAGAAGGTTTCCCCAAATCCGCGATGGAAATGAGCTCCAAAGAGGGAGAAGAGAATATGAGGTCATGATTAGTGATGTTTTCTTCAAGTGAGAGGAGGTGTAATGCCTCGACCCCAGTTACCTAGAGTCGGTTCATTATTACAGAACATTGGCATCATCACATGAAAGATCAAATCTCGAACGACCGATTGGTTTAGTAGCCTTGGAAACACAAGATATATTCATAATGTTTTACATTACATCATAAAGTGAAAAACTACTACAAAAACATATTGTCTCCATAGTCCACACTATTATCCCCTCATAATATCCCTGCAGTTCATTCATAATTTAAATCTTCACATCTTGGGAAAAATAAAACATAGAAAAGGGGTGAGCTCAAATGCCCCGTAGGGATAACAATATAGCGGAAACATTCAAAAATAAGAATAAACATTTAAGGCAGTGTATAAATAAAACAAACGCATTTTAAACTAGAAATTCAACATAGTATGGAAACAATAAAATGAAATAATTACATTTACTTAATCACATGGATATTCTAATAATCGAATAATCAAATGTAATATCAATAACCAATTTCATAATGATGGAATGCATAATGCCAGACTATCATAACCACATAGCCAAGGCCCCGTGCCAAGACTAAAAATAAAATTTTTCCATGGCCTTGTGCCAAGACACTATTTTTTCTCATGAAACGTACTGATGCATCGAGGAGCTATAGCAGGATCCACCCGTCTCATATTAAGTCCAACGTATTCCCATATGAAAAGGTTTAAAAATAACATAAACATTCGTATAAAAACTAGAATACTAAATGTCAATACTTTCACCATAAACCATGAATGGTATAAAAATAGCACATCCACATTCAAACATATCACAAAACCTTCAATACAATATAGAAGTTTTGTATCATAATAAATCATCTTAAAATAAGTGTAAAATCCATCAAAGGATGTTGATATAGATGAAATCAAAACTCTTTTTTGAGAAATATATCTTTTTATTTTGAAATCATTTAAGAGTAATATATTTATAAAATACAACATTTTATTTAAAAATATTATTATATGCTTGTAAGGGAAGCTTCATCGATTTTATAACAGAGGAAAATAGCTGCACCCGCCGTATAAGTTAAAAAACATTCTTACCTTAATTCTGTCGAAAAGGTTAAAAAGGACATTGTTTGGAAAACGACTGAAATATTCCTTCATAAACCTCTTATAAAAAGTCAAAAAAGGGTATAAACTAATTTAACCGATATTCTTGTAAATAGTAATTTTCTTTGAAATATATTTTTAAGAAACATGGATGTGGATGATAAAGAGATCCCAGTAGATTATTACGTATAAACAACCTCGTATAATGAAGAGATTGTGAAATAAACCCTTACCTTGTACTTTTCCTTGGTTGGGGGTAGGTTAAACTCCTGTATAATGGTGAAATAATTGTTATTAAATTATACAAAAATCATATACATTAATATTATATCATATATGATCTGTTAACATTGATTTGTTATTAATATATTAGTATTATCGTTGTTTCGAGTGATAACTTACTCGTTTTCTTTTATATGTTTTGTTACGTAAGTCGTGTTTGTCTAGGATAAGTTGTATCATAATCATATCCAGAATGATATCAACTCCTAATATACTATTATTAATCCTCAAATGAAAATTAGACTTGAATGGATACGATGGAGAATGAATCTCACTGCGTTCGTGGAAACTGTAGTCCGTACGTATGCACGAGTGACAATATCATTCTTTTCATAATAAAATAATATATAATTGGATGGTATATCATATATAAAGAATTATTATCATGTTACATTAATTATTTACATTAATTACACATCATTATTATACCCATACAAATAATAATTTATTGAATAACAATTACACCACGACGTGGAGACGGTAAGTCGTACGTATGCACGTATGGTAACATGTTATTCAAAGGATGGATAGAATACTGAATATTGTTGTACCATATTTATAATAACATCACTATATATATATGATACTGGAGTTATTATTTTAGAATGGTAATAACAAAGAAAGAAGAAATGGAAGAAGAAAGGAACTTGAAAAAGGGTGGTGAAATCATTACCTCTTCTTTGGGTTCTTTATTTTGATTTAATCAAAAGGGCTCCTTAAGTTGGATTTATGACTAAAATAAGGCCTCTAGGATGAAGTGGGAGATGTTTATAGAGTATTGGGGCTGTGTTTTGCCGAACCAAAAGGCTTTGAAGGTGTGAGTTAATGAGAAGGGAGAGTGCCCTTTTATAAGAGGGGTGAGGGGCACCTTTGGAAAAGCTAGAAATATTATTTTATAATAAATTCATATTCGGTTTATAATGGCTCCAAAGTGAATTATTTAAAGTTTAAGGTGGGTATAGGTTTAAAAACACTCAACCAATAGAATTTATACAGGATTGGGTTACTATATTAACCTTATCATTAAATATTAAATCTTAGTTAATTAGTTTGACTTTTACAATGTCTCTTTGTATTTTTATATTATATGCTTAATAAACATACTATATATATCCAAGAGACCCCCAATTGGTCTATTAATAATAAAAATATAATTATATAAGTCTCTTGGCCGAAACTTATATTTTTAGGAATTTAATATCAATTAATAATATACTATTTGTTTTTAAAACTCTTTTGTGTCAATTTTGATACTATTCAATAATTGATTTTTTCAAAAATCATAACAAAATAATTACTTCAAAAAAGTTAATTAAGTCAATACTAACATGTCATATTAACCTATAAAATTATTTTAATTCATTAAAAGTCTCAAATTATATTTATTTGTGTATTTATAATATCAATTATTTTAATTTTTCACTATTATGGTAATTATTGCATCATCATTGTGTCATAATTAAATTAAATTATTTAATGTATAAAAATTATAACTAAAATGTAATTATGTAGGAAATATTTATATATTTACAATGAATATTTATAGTTGAAAATAAAACATATATATCCCTTTTTAAAAATTGTTTTGCTAAAAGATATATGCTTTTGTCATTTTTGAATTTATTTTAACTTAATTAAAATAAAGTGTCCCTATCACTTACAGGTGGCACCATGGGGTCCCAAAATCGACCCAATGATTCCCATGGTCGAACATGTATCTTAAAATATGGTTAGGACACGTTTTAGGGTAACTTTTTATTATTATATTATTATTGTTTAACCCTTATCTACCGGATTTACCCTTTAACCATGGTAAATAAAATATTTACCGAAGTAATTATTCAAAATGTCTAAAAATAAAAGTTAACTATTTACACAATTTGAACATCCTGATTCCAAATATGGAATCCATTTTCCCAAATTCAAAACACAGAAGAGGCATAAATTAATTTAAAATTAATTCCCTCTGTCAAAACAAAAACGTGTTTTTAAGATATAATAACTATCAAAAGATTGATAATTGTTTATGTTCAGTTTCATTGTGAAATTATGTCCAATGACCAAAATTGTATTAAATGGTAAAAATATATTATAAATATACTATAAAACCACTTAAATTAATAATTTATCACTATTAATTATTTTGATTAAAAAGGTTGTTTTTAATTAAAATTTAGTAATTTTCACAATTCATCAAAATATTAAATTTATCTGAAAGGTACCAAAATTTCACCTTAGGCTAAATTTGTTGAGTCAATAAGGTTTTCCTTATGACTTTTCCATTCCTTCTTGTTTTGAAAATCACAAACACCTTATCTTTAAGGAAAATTCTTTCTTAAGGAAAATCGCTTTTATAAGGAAAATTGCTTTCTTAAGGAAAATCGCTTTTATAAGGAAAAATGCTTTCTTAAGAAAAATCGCTTTTATAAGAAAAATGATTTCTTAAGAAAAATCTCTTTTATAAGAAAAATTATCCTTATCATATTTTCATTCATATTTTTCTTAAGTATGAGATTCGGATTCATTTTCTCGGAATCATTAAAACTTTGATATAAAGCATTCTGTTTTAGGATTCGGTTCTGGACAAGAACTATAAGGAAGTTTCATTCCGAATTCCGGATATGAATTCTGACTAAGTTCTATTCCAGATTCAGGATACGAATTCTGAAGAAGAATTCTCATTACGAATTCTAATGAAGAAATCCCATTCCAAATTCTCATTACGAATTCTGAAGAAGAATTCTCATTACGAATTCTAATGAAGAAATCCCATTCCGAATTCTCATTACGAATTCTGAAGAAGAATTCTCATTACGAATTCTAATGAAGAAATCCCATTCCGAATTATCATTACGAATTCTGATGATGAATTCTCAATACGATTTCTGATGACGAATTCCTATTCTGAATTCTCATTTTGAATTCACCTATTAAACAGAATCTGATTATCATTGTTTTATACACTCTGAATTTATTCACTCCGAACTTTCACTCTGAAATTTCTATTCCGAACTTTTATGTTAGAGTTTAAAACGATGTCGTACATTCTGTTACACTTGCTTTGTTATAAAACGATGTCGTCCATTTTTTTATAAACTAACCGTTGTTTAAGCGACACGTGTACAGGTCCCTCCGAACTTTAAGGAAAATATGACCGTTGGAGAGGAGCCGACCTTACCTATAAATAGGAGCTCATTTGAAAAAGCTCACAACGGATGGATGAACAATTTGGACTTTGTGCATACATGCTGTTGAAGTGATTTCTAGAGAGAGAGTCTCTTATTAACTCTCAAAGCTTCATGCGACTCCGAATGTTGGTGATTACATTCGAGGGCTTCCGGGGATAGGAAGACAGAGGTTGCCGATTACCTTAAAGATCGAGGGCTTTCTTGCTGAGAAAGACAGAGGTTGCCGACTACCTTAAAGATCGAGGACTTCCTTGCTGAGGAAGACAGAGGTTACCACTTACCTTGAAGTTGAGGGCTTGCGGGGATATCAAGACAGAGACACCGATCTTCGTATCGAGGGCTTACCCTGGTGTGGGTAAGACAGAATTGCTTGAAAGTATAAATCAAGGGACCATTATCCAAGGTTGTTGGATACCCTTCTCTTTGGGTTAAAAGACTATTATCTTGTTACTAGTAGTTTTACTACTTGTTTTATTCCGCTGCAATTTGTATCTTAAGGAAAGTATAACTTTCTTATACTTCCTTACTTACTCTGATTAGTTTAGATTCTATACGCTGTAAGGTAGAATCTCATATTGTAACTTTTGTTAAGTTTCAATTTCCGGAACCATATTTCTAGAACCTACTTTTGGAATCTCTTTCCTAGTTTTAGTTCGTTGTTAGAGGTGTTTTGAATTTACTTAGTTTAACTTTGTTAAACATAGTCCTTTCCTTTTCTTAAGGAAACTTTAGTTATTCATAACTAACTTTAAAGGTTCCAAAGGAATTTTTAAAGTATACAATTCACCCCCCCTCTTGTATATTGAGCATCTCATATTATATTTCGATCCTACAATTGGTATCAGAGGTTGGAAACCTCTTACTCTATACCATTCTTACATTTGGTATCAGAGCCAAGGTTACTGAAATACTTGTACTCACATACAAGTTTTTCTTGCTCAACTTTTCCATTCTGAACTCTGTCATTCCTATTTATCCATTCCGAACTTTTCCATTCCGAAATTTTCCCATTCCGAACTTTTTGATTATGAATCTTTTTCTACTAACAAGATTGTATCCTAGTTATATTAAGTATGGCAGGAATGAATGTTGGATCTATTGACAATCTGAATCCTACGAGACCACCAATCTTTGATGGTAATGATTATGAATACTGGAGAGATCGTATGAAGACATTTGTTATCAATACTGGAGTAGACAACTTTGTCATGCTTACTGGTGACTATAAAATTCCTGACAAGGAAGTCAGAACCTTTACTAACCAGGAGAAGCAAGAATATCAACTCAACTATAAGGTACGCAATACTCTATTATGTTCAATGACTAGAAATATATATAGCCAAATTTCTTCATGTGAAGCAGCTAACTGTATATGGAAGAAGTTAGAGGTTACACACTTTGGGACTTCTAAAGTGATTGAGACTAGAAGAGCTATGCTTAGAGCTGAATATCATGGCTTCAATTTTCCTTATGGAGAACCTATCTGTAAAGTTCAACAAAGATTTATGACTATCGTCAACAGTATACAATCTATGGGAGAAAAAGGTTTAGATGATGAAGCTCTTGTGGACAAGATAATTGACATTATGCCCAAGGAGTGGGAATCCAAGAGAACAGCTATAGATGAGAACAGGAAGGTTACTCAAATTACTCTTGATGAATTATTTGGAACTCTTCTACAACATGAAACTAGAATGAAGAGAGATGCTGACAACATCAAGAAGAAGAATGGAAATGGAACAGTTGCTTTTACTACAACTTCAAATCAGATGAAAGCTAAGACTCCTGAGAGAGTTACCAGATCCAAGTCTAAGAAAGTCATTTTCCAATCCGAATCTAGTGAGAGTGAAGTTTCAGAAAATGAATTAGCCAATCTTGCTCGAAGGATGAACAAGATAGATGGACAAAGAAACTTTCAATCCAAGTATAAGAAGAAGGATAGGAAAGATAAGAAAGATGGAGAAGTAACTTGTTATGAATGTAAAAGAGCTGGACATATTAGACCAGATTGCCCTATGCTCAGAAAGAAAGAAAGGAAGGAAAGGCATTCAGACAAGAACAGAAAGAAGTATTACAAAGCCAAAACTATGAAAGTTCTAAAAGATAATGACACCTGGAGTGCCAGTGGTGGTGACTCTTTAGATTAATCTTCTGATTATGAATCTTCAGGACAGAAGAATCTTGGTCTTATAGCCAGATTACCTATTTATAATCATTGTCTTATGGATAAGGTACGAAATGCTGAATCTATGACCAATGTTTCTTTAAATTCTAATGATAGTAAGTATTATAACTCTTCTGATGAAGAATCATCTTCTGATGAGGAAAATACGTTACCTACTTTTGAAGAAGTCTCTAGGTTTGCTGAACTTCTTGAGATTGAGAATTCCAAACTCAACAAGAAACTTGATAAGGCAAATTCTAGGAATTCTATTCTTACTAAAGAGATATAAGATCTTTCTAAAGATCTTGATAAGAAAAATGCTGATTTTGAATATATTTCAAAAAATCTTGAGGAAGTAAGTTCTGAGAAGAACAAACTTTCTAAAGAATTAGAAAAAGTAATTTCTAAGAAAAATGTTTTCGAGCCTAACTCTAGTTCCAAAACTTATGATTTTGAGGATAAAAACTTGGTTATAAAAATCAAGTCCGAAATTTTTTCCTTAAAGAAGTGTTTATCAAACTTTACCCATGGTAAAGAAAATTTTGATAAAATGTATTCTCAAATACGACCTTTAAGAAATAAATCCGGATTTGGTTATACCCATGCAAAACCAATTTTCAGCAACAATTATTTTGTTCCTCAAAGTGCCCCATTTTGTACTAAGTGTCAATATGGTGGTCACTGGGCAAGAAATTGTTCCTTAAACAAAACCCAATCCTTAGGTTTCCATAAAGCTTATTTTTCTAAGAAAATGTGGGTTCCAAAAATTTTATTGTCTGGAAATCTCGGATCCAAACAAGTTTGGATTCCGAAAATCTAACTTTGTTCTTAATTTCAGGAAAATAAAGAAAGTTCCAGCAACAATATATGGTTCATGGATAGTGGATGTTCCCGGCATATGACTGGTAACAAAAGATTTTTTGAAAAGATTATCAAAACGAAAGGAGGAAAGGTAACTTTCGGAGACAATGCTAAGGGAGAGATTGTTGGTATTGGTAATATTGTTCTTTTAGGTAAAACTTTGATTTCATATGTTCTTTTTGTTAATGGTCTTAAGCACAACCTCATTAGCATAAGTCAGTTATGTGATGAAGGTTACCTTGTGAATTTTAGGAATGATAAATGCTTAGTTCACAATTCCAAGGAAGAATTTATTCTCTCAGCCAACAGGCAAGAGAATGTTTACACCTTAAACATAGAAGACCTAAGAATCCAAGATTTACCTTTCCTAAGTGCAATGGAAGATCACTCTTGGTTATGGCATAGAAGATTAGGACATTGTAATCTTAGAAACCTATGTAAACTCTCTAAGAAGAAACTTGTTAAGGATCTACCGGAGCTTAGATTTGATTCTTCTAAAGTTTGTGATCCTTGTCAATATGGCAAGCAACATAAGTCTAGTTTTAAGTCAATCGGTGAAGTCTCAACAACCGATGCATTACAGTTGGTGCATATGGATCTCTTTGGTCCAACACAAACTGGAAGCATTGGAGGCAAATACTATGTGTTTGTTCTAGTTGATGATTACACTAGATTTACTTGGGTCTATTTTCTAGCAAGGAAATCTGAAGCTTTTTCTTATTTCAAAAGTTTTAGAGATCAAGTTAAAAATGAGAAAAACCTTCCATTGAAAACCGTTCTTAGTGATCATGGAGGAGAATTTCAAAATTCAGATTTTAAAACTTTTTGTAGTAAGAAAGGTATTACTCACAACTTTTCAGCACCTAGAACTCCTCAACAGAATGGTGTAGTTGAAAGAAGAAATAGAATTCTTCAAGAAATAACTAGAACCATGTTGAGTGAATATTCTATTGCTAGACATTTCTGGGCTGAAGCTGTAAGTACTGCTTGTTATACTATAAATCGAGTTTTGATTAGACCTTTTCTTAATAAAACTCCTTATGAGTTATGGAATGGTAGAAAACCTAGACATTCCTACTTCAAGGTTTTTGGTTGCAAAGTATTCATCTTGAATACTAAAGGTAACTTACATAAATTCGCACCAAAATCAGATGAAGGGATTTTCTTAGGTTATTCCACAACCTCTAAGGCATATAGAGTTTTTAATAAAAATACTTGTACTATTGAAGAAACAGTACATGTAAAATTTGATGAATTAGATCCTTTTGTTTTTAAAACCTCCCATCCTACATCTTCTGATGTGTTTTCAAAAACTGATTGTCAACCTTTGATAGAAGAAGCTTCTGATAAGGAAATTGTTCTAGAAGATACTTCTGAAACATTTACCCCAGAAGACTTTCTACCCTATGTTGATGAACAGGTTTTACAAAACCCGAATCATATGTTTCTTAAGAATCATCCCAGTGATAGTATCATTGGTGATGTAAATCAACCTGTAAGGACTAGAAGTTCCTTAAGAAATGAAGTAGAACATCTAGCATTTCATTCCCAATTAGAGCCTAAAAGCACTGATGAAGCTTTAGGTGATGATGATTGGATCAAAGCAATGCAAGATGAACTAAATGAATTCGAAAGGAATAAAGTCTGGACCTTGGTTGAAATACCTATGGAAACTTCTGTTATTGGAGTAAAATGGGTTTTCAGAAATAAATGTGATGAAAATGGAGTCATTGTTAGAAATAAAGCTAGACTTGTTGCTAAAGGCTATAATCAGCAAGAAGGAATAGACTATGAAGAAACCTATGCTCCAGTATCTAGACTTGAATCTATCCGCATTTTACTTGCCTTTGCAGCATTCTTTAATTTCAAACTTTTCCAAATGGATGTGAAATGTGCTTTTCTTAACGGTTATGTTCAAGAGGAAGTTTTTGTGGAACAACCTCCTGGCTTTGAAGATACAAAACATCCTGATCATGTTTTTAGAATTACCAAAGCTTTGTATGGCCTTAAACAAGCCCCACGAGCATGGTATGATAGACTTACTGGATTTTTGCTTCAAAATAACTATGTTAAGGGAAAGGCAGATCCAACCCTTTTTATAAAGAAAGATAAGAAAAATGTTTTGATTGTTCAAATTTATGTTGATGACATTATATTTGGTTCAACTCAGCAATCTTTGACTGACTCTTTTGCTAGTCTAATGAAATCTGAGTTTGAAATTAGTATGATGGGTGAGTTAACATTTTTCCTTGGTTTTCAAATTTCTCAAAAACCAGAAGGAACCTACATATCTCAACATAAGAATATTAAAGATCTTCTTAAAAAGTATGGTTATGACAACACTAAGAGTATAAGTACTCCTATTGGTACCTCAATCTCTCTAGATCATGATGAAGCTGGGAAACCAGTAGATCAAACATCTTTTAGAGGTATGATTGGAAGTCTACTTTACTTAACAGCTAGTCGACCAGACTTAATGTTTTCAGTATGCTTATGTGGAAGATATCAATCCAATCCTAAGGAATCTCACTTAAAGGCAGTAAAAAGAATTTTTCGCTACCTTAAGGGAACCATGGATCTAGGATTATTTTTTACTTCTGGAAATGATTTTGTTCTAAAAAGCTTTTCTGATGCTGACTTTGGTGGATGTAGAATGGATAGGAAAAGTACATCTGGAACTTTTCATTTCTTAGGAGATTCATTAGTTTCTTGGTCATGCATGAAGCAACATTCTGTTGCACTCTCCACTGCTGAAGCTGAATATGTAGCAGCTGGAAGTTGTTGTGCACAAGTGTTGTGGATTCAACACACACTCACAGACTATGGCCTGAGTTTTACTAAAACTCAAATTTTATGTGATAACACAAGTGCCATTTCCCTAAGTAAAAACTCTGCACATCACTCCCGTGCAAAACACATAGATATTAGGCATCACTTTCTTAGGGATCACACACTTAAAGGAGACATTATTCTTCAGTTTATCGGAACGCAAGATCAACTTGCTGATATTTTCACAAAATCTTTGCCTTCTGATAGATTTGAATATATTAAACAGAAGTTAGGAATGATAACCGTAAGGTAATCTTCCTTAATTAACTTTCTGTTGAAAAAAATTTCCTTACAGTAATAAACTCCTTTTCATAGGGGGAGTACATTTGATTGTTTCGTTAACAATGTTTTTCAAAAAAAAATTTCAAACTTTTCGGAACGAAGATTTCCGGAATGGAACTTCCGAAACTACCATTTTCCAGAATGGATATTTTCGTACAGAATACTTCTGGAATGAAAGTATTCGTATTGAAAATTTCCGGAATGGACAACTTTCGTACCGGGACTTTCATAAACAGATTTTCGTACCAAATTTTGTTTTTCATATTGACTTTTTCGTAATGACTTTTTCGTATTGACTTTTTCGTAATGACTTTTTCGTATTAATCCTCTTTCGTATTTATTTTTTGAGTTCTTCGTATTCAGTTTTCCGTATTGATTTTTTCGTATTCGTCTTTATATTACCCATTACGAATAACTTTCCTAAGCTAGTCTGAAAGGTATGATTTCCTTACTGAAATTTTCGTAATCATATTTTACTTGCTGGACTTTTCTTATAGTTTGTTTTCGGTTTTTTTTGCTGAAGTTTTCGTAATCATAGTTTGTTTTTAGATTTCTTATAGTTTGTTTTCGGTTTTTGGATTTCTTAATTCCTTACTTTAATAAAAACCTCAAAAAGATCGGATTCAAGCTCTCAACCGTTAGATCTGATCTCAGATCATTCTAAACCGTTAGATCAACCGAGGAAGTTGAATCGTCATCCCATTGCCTATATAAAGGGGACCCTATTTTCTCGTCCCACATCGATTTCAATCTTTTGCGTGCTGAAGCTCTGACTCTCCGATTTAAGGCCGTTCCGAACCACAGTTTTCTCAGTTCCAAACTTCAGTCTTCTCTGTTCCGAATATCTCAGAGGACTTCTAATCCGAATGTCTACAGAGTTAGCTTCTCAAGAAATGTCTTCAACCAAGCCTATTTCTCAGTGGTTAGTCTACAGAGAGAGGTTAGTTCATCCGAATTTCTTCAGCAACTATGATTCTATTATTTCAAAGAATATCAAGCTGAATGGCTGGGAAGGTGTTGCGGTATCAAAAACCGGCAACCAAGATGAAGTGTACTCTGACTTGCTTGTCGAGTTTTATGAGTCAGTTGCTTTCTTCGAGGAAGATAATAGAGAAAAATTTTCTTTCAAATCGTATGGCAAGACATATAAGCTTTCTTACACCAAGGCTGCAAGCTTAGTAGGGTTATCATATGAAGGTGAAGCTGAGTTTATTTCCCACGTATTGCCAGACTCTTTGGGTAGTTTCAACAAGGAGAAAGCCTTAGAAATTCTCGTATTGGATGATGACAAGGCTCCAAAAATAGCAAGCCTATCTACAAACTTCCGGATGCTGGAGTTATGGGTGCAAGGGCTTATTGTACCGAGAAAAGGAGATAAGGATAGCCTGAAGAAGAGTGAGATATATATCTTAGATTTCCTGATAAATCTAAGAAAGTTCAACTTGATGAAGCATATTCTTCTTAACATTGAAAATTTGAAGAAGGGGAATCTGAGAGCTCAGATCGTGATGTACCCGGCAATATTATCGAAGCTCATAGTTTGGTGCCTAGAATCCTTCAAGGTTGCTTGTAGTTCAAAACCAAGGGTATGCAAGATCATGCTAGTCAGCGATGCAACTCTTAAGAGAATGAATGTAGCTTTCGACAAGAAGTCTGGAACCTTTATTGATCTTCCTCCTCAAGTAGAAGTGACTCCGAAAGTGGCTGATCCGGAATCATCCAAGTCGATAAGGAAGAGGAAGCTGAAAGTAGTGGTTGTCGAAGCTGAGGAACCTAAGTCCAAGGAAGTCCACTCCGCACCTCCTAAATCTAAGAAGAAGAAAACCTATACTGATGAGGTTGCAGCGAAGTGGAGAGCTGACAAAGAGAAGAGGAAGGAAGGAGATCCGCAGTTCGGATTGGATCCTGCAGAGGCTAAAGCTCTGAAAGAGAAGGCTGCTGATGAGCTCGAGAAACAAGCAAAGGAGAAGAAACTGAAGAAGAAAATGTCCGAGGCTGAGGTAGCTCAGGCCTTGTTAAAGTTCAACGAAATGGTTTCAGCAACCATTCCCGTTCCGAGATCTTTTTCTCTGGAATCTCTACCTGAGACTCCAGGAAGAAATCTTGTTACTCCGGAAGAGGCTGTTGCTACTGAGGAAGTAGAGCAAGTGGAAGAAGTTGAAGAAGCTGCTGAAGGAAGTGGTGAGACAGGAGATGTGCTCAAACAAATAGATGAATATAAGGGAACTCCTTCGGAACACTTGTCGCTCCGAACATTTGAAGCTCAATCTTCAAAGCTTGTTACTCCTGAATTGGAAGAAGAGAAAGGTGAAGAAGAAGTTTCTTGTCTGAGAGAAGAAGAACATCTTTTACTTGATGCTGCTCAGAAGGAAAATGTAGAAGTTGCTGATGAGGAAGATTTGGTTGTTCAAGTGTCTGATAGCGAGAAGAAATCTCCGGAACAGGTTTCTATTCCGGAAGAAGATAAGGGGAAACAAATTCTTGCTGATACCCCGAGTTCAGAAAAGAGTATGAGGAAGGAAGCTAGTAGTTCTTCTAAGAGGAAGTTGGAGCTTATTGAGGAAGAAAATTCTCCTAGAAAGATTTCAGATTCAGAGTCATCTTCGTTGGGGCATGATTTTGTTGTCCAGTCTTTGAAGAAGTTGGTGGGAACCATTCCGACCTTCTCCAGTATAGACTCCAGATGCCAGATGCTCCAACATGCGTTAAATCAGAAAACAGACTCCATATCCATGGTTATGGATAAGTGTGTAGAGATTGAAGCGCAGTTCAAAAGTTTCTTTATTGCTTACGAAGCCCATAAAAGATCTTGCAAAAGGATGACAAGTTGGTCTAAGAAAACTGTGGAAGAGATGAGGCTTTTAGATGAGTTTCAAGAAAATGTTAAGGATGCATTTCAAACCGAGGACAAGAAGTTTCATGAGATGACTGCTTCATTCGATGAGAAATTGACAGAGGAAAAGAAAATTCGGATTCAGGAAGTGAGAGATCTGAATGGAAAGCTCAACTCCGTTAATCAAAGTTGGAAATTTGAAAGGGATCATCGGATCGATTTTCTAGAAAGAATGAAAGCTCAGGAAGAGAAAATGAAAGCTCAGGAAGAAAAGTTGAAGGCTCAGGAAGAAATAATTGAAGCTCAGTCAGCAAGAATAGTTGCCTTAGAAAAGCAAGCTGGAGAAGATCATAAGGACCTCAAGAAAATCAAGACGATTCTTAAGGGGCTCATGTCGAAGGAGAAAGATCCGAAATGACCAATCCGATCTTTTTGTTGTAATCTGTTTTTTTTGGTTGCTGACATTTCAAATATAATGAGAATTGTGCTTGTTGTTTCTATTGTTGTCTTTACTAATCTTTTCAGGTACTTTGTTATGTTTTTTCCATTCCCTCCAATTCTTTTTGAAAATCACAAAGGGGGAGAAGGAAAAGATCCTTAAGAAAAAGAGGAAATCTAATAAGAGTTTATCAAAGGGGGAGAAAAGAAAATACCCAAGGAAAAAGAACTCTAATAAGAGTTTGTTTAAGGGGGAGTTTTTCTTAAAGAAACATCACTCCGGAAATATGAATACGATCCTTAGAGTTTCAAAGCCTAAGGGGGAGTTAGTCGTATTCATCTATATTCTTAAACCAAGGGAGATAAGCTTTAATGTGTTTCTTTCTTCTTGGAATAACTTTTTTGTAAGGATGTTTGTGCTTTCCAAAAAGGGGGAGATTGTTGAGTCAATAAGGTTTTCCTTATGACTTTTCCATTCCTTCTTGTTTTGAAAATCACAAACACCTTATCTTTAAGGAAAATGCTTTCTTAAGGAAAATCGCTTTTATAAGGAAAATTGCTTTCTTAAGGAAAATCGCTTTTATAAGGAAAAATGCTTTCTTAAGAAAAATCGCTTTTATAAGAAAAATGCTTTCTTAAGAAAAATCGCTTTTATAAGAAAAATTATCCTTATCATATTTTCATTCATATTTTTCTTAAGTATGAGATTCAGATTCATTTTCTCGGAATCATTAAAACTTTGATATAAAGCATTCTGTTTTAGGATTCGGTTCTGGACAAGAACTATAAGGAAGTTTCATTCCGAATTCCGGATATGAATTCTGACTAAGTTCTATTCCAGATTCAGGATACGAATTCTGAAGAAGAATTCTCATTACGAATTCTAATGAAGAAATCCCATTCCGAATTCTCATTACGAATTCTGAAGAAGAATTCTCATTACGAATTCTAATGAAGAAATCCCATTCCGAATTCTCATTACGAATTCTGAAGAAGAATTCTCATTACGAATTATAATGAAGAAATCCCATTCCGAATTCTCATTATGAATTCTGATGATGAATTCTCAATACGATTTCTGATGATGAATTCCTATTCCGAATTCTCATTCCGAATTCACCTATTAAACAGAATTTGATTATCATTGTTTTATACAGTCTGAATTTATTCACTCCGAACTTTCACTCCGAAATTTCTATTCCGAACTTTTATGTTAGAGTTTAAAACGATGTCGTACATTCTGTTACACTTGCTTTGTTATAAAACGATGTCGTCCATTTTGTTATAAACTAACCATTGTCTAAGTGACACGTGTACAGGTCCCTCCGAACTTTAAGGAAAATATGACCGTTGGAGAGGAGCCGACCTTACCTATAAATAGGAGCTCATTTGAAAAAGCTCACAACGGATGGATGAACAATTTGGACTTTGTGCATACATGCTGTTGAAGTGATTTCTAGAGAGAGAGTCTCTTATTAACTCTCAAAGATTCGTGCGACTCCGAATGTTGGTGATTACATTCGAGGGCTTCCGGGGATAGGAAGACAGAGGTTGCTGATTAACTTAAAGATCGAGGACTTTGTTGCTGAGAAAGACAGAGGTTGCTGACTACCTTAAAGATCGAGGACTTCCTTGCTGAGGAAGACAGAGGTTACCATCTACCTTGAAGTTGAGGGCTTGCGGGGATAGAAAGACAGAGACTCCGATCTTCGTATCGAGGGCTTACCCTGGTGTGGGTAAGACAGACTTGCTTGAAAGTATAAATCAAGGGACCTTTATCCAAGGTTGTTGGATACCCTTCTCTTTGGGTTAAAAGACTATTATCTTGTTACTAGTAGTTTTACTACTTGTTTTATTCCACTGCAATTTGTATCTTAAGGAAAGTATAACTTTCTTATACTTCCTTACTTACTCTGATTAGTTTAGATTCTATACGCTGTAAGGTAGAATCTCATATTGTAACTTTTGTTAAGTTTCAATTTCCGGAACCATATTTCCGGAACCTACTTTTGGAATCTCTTTCCTAGTTTTAGTTCGTTGTTAGAGGTGTTGTGAATTTACTTAGTTTAACTTTTTTAAACTTAGTCCTTTCCTTTTCTTAAGGAAACATTAGTTATTCATAACTAAATTTAAAGGTTCCAAAGGAATTTTTAAAGTATACAATTCACCCCCCCTCTTGTATATTGAGCATCTCATATTATATTTCGATCCTACAAAATTCGATACTCCAAATCCAAAAATGAATTCCATTTTTAGAGATAAAATTTCTAAAATTTCAAAAATTAGGTATTACTATTTATAACGGATAATTTGATTGGTTGTGGTGTGTGTTAGAACTCGATGTGGTGTACAACACACGCTATTGCATTATTCAAAGAGAAACGTACCGTAAAATCTTGGGATGTTACATTGTCCCCTCATTCAAATGATTTTGTCCTAGAAATTTTTAGAATACTATCGAATGAAAATACTCGGGTGGTTCTCCATCATAAGTTCCTCGGGTTCCCACGTTGCTTCTTCCATCGTATGGTTTCTCCACAAAACTTTTACCAGACGCGTCGTCCGGTTTCTCAGTACTTTTTCTCTCGTATCAAGAATCCTGATGGGATATTCGCAATAAGATAGATCAGGTTCCTGTTCTAATTCCTCATAGGTGAGTATATGCGTTGGGTCAGGCATGTATTTCCTCAACAGAGATACGTGGAACACATCGTGAACATTGGAGAGACTTGGCGGCATTGCCAATCGGTAAGCTACAACCCCAATTCGTTCTAGAATTTCGAATGGTCCGATGTACCTGGGACTCAGTTTACCTTTCTTACCAAAACTTATGACTCCCTTCCATGTAGATACCTTCAGGAAAACATGATCACTGACTTGAAATTCTAAATCCTTCCTTCGATTATCAGCATAGCTCTTCTGCCAACTTTGAGCTGCTTTGATGTGATTTTGGATTACCTTCACCTTTTCCATTGTTTCCTCTACCAGTTCTGGACCTACAAGTTTTATTACACCAACGTCATCCCAAAAGGTTTGTGTGTGACATCTCTTTCCATATAACGCTTCATATGGTGCCATCTGAATACTCGAATGGAAGCTATTGTTATAGGAAAATTCTACCAAAGGAAAATATTGATCCCACACACCCTGAAAGTCAAGTGAGAAAGATCTTAACATGTCTTATATAGTTTGAATAGATTGTTCTGATTGTCCGTCTGTCTGAGGGTGATAGGCAGTGCTGAAATGAAGTTCAGTATCCAAGGATTTCTGACGACTCTTCCAGAAGCATGAAGTAAAACGGGGATCACGACCAGAAACAATCGATAGGGGTACTCCATGAAGTCTCACAACATCATTAATATATATTATTACTAAATGTTCCAGTGGTAGATCTTCTCTTATAGCAAGAAAATGTGATGACTTGGTAAGACAATCAACAATAACCCATATTGCATCGTTCCTTCTAGGAGTCTTTGGTAGCCCCATGACAAAGTCCATCGTAATATTGTCCAATTTCCACTCCGGTATAGGATGAGGTTTCATGACTCCTCCAGGTTGTCGCCTTACAGCTTTCACGTGTTGTCAAATCATACATCTTGACAAAAAATCGACAATCTCCCTCTTCATGTTGTTCCACCAAAAATGATTATTCAAATCTCTATACATTTTGTTGCTCCCAGGGTGTATAGAGAAATTGGAACTATGAGCATCATCCAGTAATTCCATTTTTAGATCAGGTATATCATGAACACAAAGCCTCTTCCCGAATTTCAAAATTTATTCTTCATACACAAAGTCTCTCAATCTCCCATTATTCACAGCTTTAATCTTTTTTTGAAATTCTTTATCATCATTCTGAGAACTCTTAATCCTTTCTAGTATACCAAGATATCATCAATAAATACCACCACAAATTCATCAAGATATTCCTTGAAATCTCTATTCATCAGATCCATGAATACATAGGGTGCATTAGTCAATCCAAAAGGCATTACAGTAAGCTCGTAATGCCCGTACCTAGTTCGAAATGCTGTCTTCGGAATGTCTTCCTTCTTTACACAAAACTGATGGTATCCAGATCGAAGGTCAATCTTTGAAAAGCATTGAGCTCCATACAGTTGGTCAAATAATTCATCAATGCGAGGTAGGGGATACTTGTTCATTATTTTTATAGCATTGATATCCCTATAGTCGATACATAACATCATAGATCCATCTTTCTTCTTAACAAAAAGAACAGGGGATCCACATGGAGAATCACTAGGTCGAATAAATCCTTTATTACTCAATTCTTCTAGTTGTTTCTTTAGTTCGACTAATTCTACAGTGGCCATTCTATAAGGGGTCTTCGATATAGGCCTTGATCCAGGAATTAAATCAATGGAAAACTCAACTTCTCATTCTGGAGGATGTCTAGGGAAATCTTCCGGAAATACATCTACATATTATTTCACAACAGGTACATCTTCTATTTGAAAATTACTTTCCTCACCCACAGTCATTTCATTCTCTTCCTCCCCAATAATTGAATTTAGTTGAGCTACTGGGGGTGGATCTTGATAAGAATTAGGTGGTGACGATTCTGCTATAAAGATAAGGTGTTCCTTATCATCATCATCAAAAATCGTAACCTCCATATTCTTACAATAAATCTTCACATCATAATCCGAAATCCAATCCATACCGATGATTATATCAATCTCAATCATAGGTATGACGATGAGATCAGCGGATAAAGAACATTTATGTGCTCTAATGGGGACTGATTCCAAAAACATTGTTGCAATGATACTTCCCTTAGGAGTTTTAACTGACAACTCCCTTGTTAAATCAAGTTGGAAATATATAATTTTCATAGAAAACTGGGAAGATATGAAACAATGCGATGATCCAAAATCAAATAATGCATTTTCTAAACATGAGGAAACCATTAAATTACCTTCCACCACGTCTCTTAGAGCTTCTACCTCAGTAGTAGTGATAGAAAAATCTTGGCCTTGATCAATTGGCCTTTTCTGAGGTAAGTTCCCCTGACGATTAGGTCATTAATTTGCATAATGTCCAATCTCCCTGCAATTGTAGCACTGAACATTGGTAGCTTCCTTCTTCCCTTTGCAATCATGAGCTTGGTGGCCTTTTTCACCACATTTGTAACAGACACACATTCCATTCAAGCAAGTACCAGGGTGTTTCTTCCCACATTTACCACAGGATGGATATTCAACCTTTTCCTTATTCCCCTTATTTCCATTACCATATTTATTAGCAGATCTTTTCTTCTCTTTCTTTGCTTAAAAGTCATAAGTCTTAGAGAATTCATTTTGAGTCTTTATAGCACATGATACAATGTCTTCGTACGATGAAAAGGAATGTGAGACTGATGCTCGATGGAGAAATGGTTTTAACCCATCAAATAAATGATCAATCTTACTTATTGCGTTACGTATATAATCTCCAGTATACCTTGATAACCTTGTAAAGTTAGCCTTATACTTTGTGACATTCTCATCCTCCTTTTGTCTCAGACTCAAAAAATGCCTTTCCATATCTGCTCGATGGTCACGAGGAAAGTATTTTTCTAAAAACAGATCTTTGAACTCCCTCTATTCCATATTTTATACTTCATCATCTTCCTTCATGTTTTGAATCAATGACCACCATTGATCAGCATCTCCAGTGAGGCGGTAAACTGCCATGAAAACTTTTTCTCTTTTAGTACTCTCCAAATCCTGAAATATTTTCTCTAGGGAATTCATCCATTGCTCAGCTACTAAGGTATTTTTACTCCCATTGAACTTTGGTGGTTGTTGCCTCATGAATTGATCTAACATTGATCCTCCATGCTACGGATCAGGGTGCTCTATACGGGTATGGTTATTATTCATAACCTGAGTGAGTTGTCCTAGTATGGTGATTAGCTGATCCGCACCAGTTGCATCACCAGCTCCACTATATTTATCTTGAGCAGGAGGGCAATCCCTACATGGAGTGTGTGCATTGATACGGTTTCCATTTCTTCCACTAGGCACCATTTCTAAACAATGGCATAAACTAGATCAGTTTATGTATCAAAATACATAATTCCATACTTATAAAACACTTAACATAAATTGAACTATTTATGGATACAATCCATAATCATAAAAATGTTTTCTTTGAGGAAGTATATACTCATAAACCCTTCATAATTATTTCTAATGAAAATGAGAGTTATCCTAATCATATCCCTCGGGAGTGTCGTAACCAAGAGTGCAGCAATACCTGTTGTCGTGCACCAATTCCTGTTCGATTCTAGCTCAAATAAGTGTTTTCGGGTTTTACCCGTAGGTACATTTGTGTCAGAGCCGTCTCTACTTGCTCGTATCCAGTCATGGATGTATTGCTCGGAAAACTCACAAAATCTCTACAATACCAAAATTCTAGGATGTTTTTCTATACTAATCCTCAAATTCCATCTTAAATCTATGTGCTCTAATCAGAGTTTATCTAAATCTAGCTTCTAAGGTTTGTACTAAACTTCCTCTGATACCAACTGGAACGCCCTGTCCCCAGTTACCTAGAGTCGGTGCATTATTACATAACATTGGCCTGATCACAAGAAAGATCAAATCTCGAAAGACCGATTGGTTTAGTAGCCTTGTAAACACTATATATATTCATAATGTTTTACATTACATCATTAAGTGAAAAACTACTACAAAAAAATATTGTCTCCATAGCCCACACTATTATCCCCTCATAATATCCATGCAGGTCATTCATAATTTACTTCTTCATATCCTGGGAAAAATAAAACATAGAAAAGGGGTGAGCTCAATTGCCCACTAAGGATAACAATATAGCGGAAACTTTCATAAATAAGAATAATCATTTAAGGCAGTGTATAACTAAAATATAAGCCTTTTAAACATGAACTTCAATATAGTATGGTAAAAATAAAATGAAATAATTCCATTTACTTATTCACATGGATATTCTACTAATAGAATAATCACATGCAATATCAATAACCACTTTCATAATGATGGAATGCATAATGCCAGACTATCATAACCACATAGCCAAGGCCTTATGCCAAGACTACAAATAATATTTTTCAAGGCCTTGTTCCAAGACACTATTTTTCCTCAGGAGACCTACCGATGCATCGAGGAGCTATAGTGGGCACCATCCGTCACATATTAAGTCCAATTCATTCCCATATGAAAAGGTTTAAACATAACAAAAACATTCGTATTAAAACTAGCATACGAAATGTCAATACTTTCACCATAAACCATGAACGTTATGAAAATAGCACATCCATAGTCAAACATATCACAAAAACTTCAATACAATATAGAAGTTTTGTATCATAATAAATCAACTTCAAATAAGCATAAAATCCATCAAAGGATGTTGACATAGATGAAATCAAAACTCTTTTTAGAGAAATATCTCTTTCTATTTTGAAATATTTTAAGAGTCATATATATATAAAATAAAACAATTTCTTTGAAAATATTCTTATATGCTTGTAGGGGAAGCTTCGACGATTTTATAATGGTGGAAAATAGCCGCACCCGCCGTATAAGTTAAAAAAATATTCTTACCTTAATTATTTCGAAAAGTTTAAAAAGGACATTGGTTGGAAAATAGCGGAATGATTCCTTTATAAACCTCTTATAAAAAGTCAAACAAGGGTATAAATGACTTTATCCCATATTCTTTTAAATAGTAATTTTTTTTGAATTACATTTTTAAGAAACATGGATGTGGATGATAAAGAGATCCCAGTAGATTATTACGTATAAACAACCTCAGATAATGAAGAGATTGCGAAATAATCCCTTACCTTGTACATTTCCTTGGTTGGGGGTAGGTTAAATTCCTGTATAATGGTGAAATAATTGTTATTAAATTATACAATAATCATATACATTAATATGATATCATATATGATCTTTCAACATTGATTTGTTAATAATATCTTAGTATTATCGTTGTTTCGGGTGTTAACTTACTCGTTTTCTTTTATATGTTTTTTACGTAAGTCGTGTTTTTAATTTATAGGTTGTATATTAATCATATCAAAAATTATATAAAGTCCTTATATAATATTATTAATCATCAAATGAGAATTAGACTTGAATGGATACGATGGAGAATGAATCTCATCGCGTTCGTGGAGACGGTAGTTTGTACGTACGCACGAGCGACAATATCATTCTTTTGATATTAAAATAAAATATAATTGGATGGTATATAATATATATTGAATAATTATCATGTTAAATTAATTATTTATATGAATTACACATCATTATTATACCCATCCAAATAATAATTTATTGAATAACAATTACACCACGACGGGGAGACGGTAAGACGTACGTACGCACGTATGGTGACATGTTATTAAAAGGATGGATAGAATACTGAATATGATTGTACCATATTTATAATAACATCATAGTATATATAATATATTGTATTTATTATTTTATAATGGTAATAACAAAGAAAGAATAAGTGGAAGAAGAAAGGAACTTGAAAAAAGGTGGTGAAATCATTACCTCTTCTTTGGGTTCTTCCTTTTGATTTAATCAAAAGGGCTTTTTAAGTTGGCTTTCTGACTAAAGGAAATCCTATAGGATGAATTGAGGGATGTTGAGAGTGTATTTTTGTAGAGTTTGTCTGATACAAAAGGCTTTTAAGGTGTGAGTTAATGAGAAGGGGTAGTGCCCTTTTATAAGAGGGGTGAGGGGCACCTTTGGAAAATCTAGAAATATTATTTTATAATAAATTAATATTCGGTTTCTAATTGCTCCAAAGTAGATTATTTAAAGTTTGAGGTGGGTATAGGTCAGAAACCACTCAACCAATTTAATTTAGACAGGTTTTGGTTACTATATTAACCTTGTCATTAAGTATTAACTCTTAGTTAATTAGTTTCACTTTTACAATGTCTCTTTGTATTTTTATATTATATGGTTAATAAACATACTATATACATCAAAGAGACCCCCACGTGGTCCATTAATGATTCACCTATCATGATATAAGTCTCTTGGCCGAACCATATATTTTTAGGAATTCAATATCAATTAATAATATACTATTTGTTTTAAAAACTCTTTTATGTCAATTTTGACACTATTCAATAATTGATTTTTTTAAAAATCATAACAGAATAATTACTTCGAAAACAGTTAATAACATAAATCCTAACATGTAATATTAACCTAAAAAATTAGTTTAATTCATAAAAAGTCTCAAATTATTATTATTTGTGTATTTATAATATCAATTATTTTAATTTTTCACTATTATGGTAATTACTTCATCATCATTGTGTCATAAATAAATTAAATTATTTAATGTCTAAAAATTATAAATAAAATATAATTATGTAGGAAATCTTTTTGTATTTTTAATTCATATTTATAGTTGAAAATACAACATATGTATCCCGTTGTAAAAATTGTTTTTCTAAAAGATATATGTTTTTGTCATTTTTGTATTTATTTTAACTTAATTAAAATAAAGTGTCCCAATCACTTACAAGTGGCAGCATGGGGTCCCAAAATCGACCCAATGATGCCCATGGTCGAACATGTATCAACCAATAATGTTGGGACACGTTTTAGGGTAATTTGTAATTATTATAATATTATTTTTTAACCCTTATTTACCGGATTTACCCTTTAACCATGGTAAATAATATATTTACCGAAATAAATTATTCAAAATGTCTAAAAATAAAAGTTACCTATTTACCCAATTTAAACATCCTGATTCCAAATATGGAATCCATTTTTCCAAATTCAAAACACTGAAGTGGAATAAATTAATTTAAAATTAATTCCCGCTGTCAAAACAAAAAGCGTGTTTTTTAGATATAATAACTATCAAATGATTGATACTTGTTTATGATCGGTTTAATTGTGAAATTATGTCCAAGGAAAAAAATTGTATTAAATGGTAAATATATATTCTAAATATACTTTACAACCACTCAAATTCATAATTTAACACTATTAATTTTTTTGATTAAAAAAGTTTTTTTTAATTAAAATTCAGTAATTTTCACTATTCAACAAAATATTAAATTTTATCTGAAATGTACCAAAATTTCAACTTAATCTAAATTCGATACCTCAAGTCCAAAAATGAAGTCCATTTTGAGTGGTAAAATTTCACAAATTTCAAAAAGTAGGTATTACTATTTATAATGGCTAGTTTGATTGGTTATGGTGTGTGTTAGAACTCGATGTTGCGTACAACACATGCTATTTCTTTATTCAAAAAGAAATGTACCATAGAAGCATGGGGTGTTATAGGAGGAATCACAAAAAAATAAAAATGAATAATTTATAAAATAATCGAAATTTATTTTTTAACCTTTAAATGGGCTTCCGAGCAGGCACAATTCCTTAAATAAAAACCCAAATCGACCATGATTATGGTGTCCTAATGGGTCTGAATTAATATAGTGGAATTAATAGGTTATGGGAGGTCATTTTGAATGTGATTTAGGAGAAAAATATTGAAAAAAATCAAATATTTATAATAGAATCAAAATTGGCCTTTAAATATGGAAATGTGCTCAATGTTCCACACAAATCATGAAAACTCACCAATTCCTCAAGAAACCTGTGAGAACCCCCGAAAACAAAGTAAGATTGTAAATTAAATGGAAAATAACTTTAAAATAATTAATTAATGTAACACCTATTATTCCTATGATTTGATTGTGTCTATTATATATTTCTATTTATGACATCCAGTTGTTTTTTTTAGATTGTTTCTTGGTGAAATAACATTTGAAAACCACTTCTTATTCCTTTTGTTATGAAATGTTTAATTATTTATGTTTTTATGGAAATTGTAAAAATTAGTTTATTATGAGATCCTTGTGACCTATATATCCCTCTAATTCTGTGGGTAAATATTTATATTTTGAGATATAGAAGACTATAATGTCAATTAATTCCAGTTCACTAATATAGGGCTCGAACAACAAGTAAATCCAGTTCAGTAATACATGGATTGATTAAGGAGTTACCACGATTTTGTAATTGAATTTTTCCACTATGATTGTCTTGGATATGAACCCTGCCTAATTTGAATATGATTTCATGTGCTTATTTTTTCGCAATAATTCAATGTTTTATACTGAATTTATTTTCTCATGGATCATTTACCTTTATGATTTATGTCTTATTAATAGATAATATTTATTTCATGACTCAATATATTAATATTAGTTATACATGATATGATTTTCTAATGTATTTTTCCATGTTTTTTCATTCTTATGTTCATATATTGTTTGATATTTTCCATGATTACCTATAATGATAATTTGATCTCAACATTTTCTTATGTTTTCTTTTCCCCATTATAAAAATATTTGTTCTCGGTATGAATTCTAAATGGAAATATATGTATAGGATATTCTAATGATCATTCATGAAATTAGGAGAATCTGTTCCTGTTTTCCACATACACTAAAATAACATGATCTTTAGGTGTAATTTTTTTAATGTATTATGTTTTCCACTAAATTAACATATTTTCATTGTAATTCAATTTTGGGTCGTTTTTAGTTGATATCATAGTGAAGGTTTTGTTATCATTTTAAAACTATTATGCAAAAACATTAGTGAGATACCATGGTATTTTTCTATGGATATGTCTTGGGATGTTCCTAAGGATATGTCTAACTATAGGTTACAATCATAGAATTTTCATAAAAATCATGAATAACCAAGGATTGAACATAAGGTGTCATATATTGAATTTCTATAATTTATTTCCATTGGTACTATGATTTTAATATATTTTAATTCTTTCTCACATTTTTCATTCCGATCTTACATATTCTATAGAACAAGATTGAACATCGTTAACATTGACTGTTTCGGATGTGGAAATAATGGGAATTATGAAAATTGATCTCCTAAGTGGAAATATCATGATGAAAATAATAAAGTTTGTATTATTATTTGTTATAATTTTGAGCATAAGGATATTGTAAATGAAATGTTAAAGGAATGTGACATTTTTTCAATGTTATATACCTTAAAAATAAGAATCATGAATAGATTATTATTGAGGAACCTTAATATATGATTCACATTATTATTCATAGAATGTATAAAATATAAGTCATGAGTATTTGGATATGAATAAATTTGGAGGATTTATGTGTATATGATTTGGAATTTATTGATTATGTATTTCCAGTATATTTTTTTCATTATCGATGAAAATGGTTATGTAAAACATTTATGGAGAATTAGAAAAGTGATTTATGGGGAATGTAATATTTTTATTCATGGAACCATAATTTTTTCATGATGTGTATAAAATTTTGTATATTTTGGATAAATATATTTTGGATTTTTTAGATTTTTATGATAATACATTTTTATTATTTGACATGTAGGTTATTTTATCATGAATGATGTATACATATTTTTGGGACTTATGGAATATATCCAATATGTTTTGGAATTACGAAACATGCATGTTTTTCAATAAAAAAACAAGAATGATTTAATATAATAATCATTATATGATGTAATATTTTTTTTAGAATTCATTAACGGTCTAATTGATATCAAATAAGTAAAAATTACATTATTATAATATAGAAATATTGGTTAACTTATTTAAAATTTAATATAATTACTAAGTGATAAATTAAAATAATATGGATTAATGGGTAGAACCAAAATGATAAAAAATATTTGTTAAAATATTAAAAACTTATATAATCCAATCTTCGAATATAATAAATTTTGATTTTTTGGTATGTGTTTTTACTTTAATATAAATTAATATGTTTGAAAATTCCAAAGTTTCTCCGAACGTCATTTAAAAATGGTAACTTTCTCCTTCAAAACATCACATTACATTGAGCCTGAAAGCAAAGATATCCACAGTACATTTACCTTATAAAAATTCTTATTCACATAAAACAGGTTCTGGTAATCTTAAAGAACACAATCTAGGATTCTTAAGTGGATATATAGTGGGAGCTCATCAAAGAAGAATTAATCTACTCTACCGATTAATTTTTACTTATATCTTAATCTAATTTATATTCCACTATTTCTTAAAATATTAAGTAATATATATAGTATCACCTATATACTAAGATGATATTATGGTTATGGAACATCCTTATTCCACCATTTATCCATCCTATGAAAATCCAAATCACCAAGCGTCTGTATGTACGAAAAACCATCTCCACATCATTGTTTAATCTGTTTTTTACCACCACCATACATTGATGGGTAAAATTATGGAAATAAAGAAATATATGTGATTATTATAACATGATATGTATTATGAAACAAATTATATACCATTCCAATATATATAATTAAACAATTATAGAATGATGTCGTCGCTCGATTATACATACCGCCAATCATCTCAATTATGCTAGGTGATACATATATTTGTACACCATTAATACATGATTATATAAATTCATATTACATAGAATTATGATATATATTACCTTAATAAAATTCTATAATTGATATAACTATATCCTATTTTCATGAATTGGGGATTATATGCCAAAACATGTAAGGTAAAATAAAGCCAGTGACACCAAAAGAAGAGTAATAATGAAATATTATTAAACTCATGTCAATATTATCACATAAATGTCATGAATATAAATATAGTTCTCAAATAATTTGATTACATTATTAAAATAATTAAAATGTTGTTTTTGATAGGTATAAATGAAATCTTACCTAATGTAAGTGATTATTCTGTCTCAATTTTATTTCATTAGGACATTTGATTTATACACACCTGATTTCTTTTGTGTGGTGTTTTTGCTACCCATGGATATTTTTTATAATTCTACTTATGATGTTTTTGATATTTAAATATGCATATAATTTTCTATATTTTATTAGGGATACTATTTAACCAGTTATAAATAGGCACGGGATTATTTTTCAATCTAATTATTATCAATGATCGTTTATTCATAAGTATATATTATGTTATATTTATCATCCAAGTCAATGTTCCCTAATAATTTTCTCCAAAATATTATATCTATTATTATAAAATTTTCTTAGTGTCAACATTTCCAATTTTTTAATTTTTAATAAATGGTATTAATGGAATCATTTTTCATTTTTCATAAATGTTACTTTTTTACTTCTTCAGAAAAAGTACGAGGAGATGGTTTTTTTAATTTACACGGCATGAATGGTTTTTCAACCATTCAGTGAACCTTATATCCATGAATCTTCCTTTATATTATTTCTTTTTTATTATCAAATAAATTATTTTCTTTTAGAATTTCATGGTATTTTTAGGGAAAAAAACATTTTTGGCGATGAAAGTATACTTTCATCAAGAATTAATTGCACATGTTTTATCGAAACAAAATGTCCATATAAGATGAAATATGTTGATAGGGTTATGTTTCTACCAATAATATTCATATATATTTATTATTTTTATTGTGGAATGATATTTATGAAATATAGTATTTATATAGATTATGTTATTATGTTCAAGAAACTGTAGATACTCGAATCTTAACGTACATGGACATTACATTACATTTGTGGAATAATTAGTACATAACAAAAACACACACAAGGACCGTAATAGTTTAGTGTCTTTGGAAACTCGAAATATAATCTTCTAATCATGGTGAAATATTTTTAACATCTCCCATAAAGATCTTATTTTTTTTCCTAAAACCTTTCTTTATATCTTCGGGAAAAGAAAACATAAAAGGGTGAACTCAAATGATCAGTAAGGGTAAAAAAAGAAATATCAATCACATCATATTTATAAGAACATAACTTTTGGAAATCTTAACCTGCAAAAGAGAGCATAATTTCATAAAATGGGATAAATCATATAAGTGAAATGAAATCCCAATAATCATAACATAAAACAAGAAACTTTGTGGAATACACACATAATAATTGAGAATAATTTCTTATTAGTAAACACTCATTTCCAAGACTATCTTAGTGGACAAATTCTATTTCTGAACCAAGTTCACTCCTCGTTTCATTCCTGTTTCATTGAACTGGTATAACCTGCTGTTCCAGCCATGTCTATCTCATGAGATATAAAATCTTTACCCAATGCATTGGAGGGAGATATAGGTCACACCCATCTCACAATGATACCATCCTTATGTGTTCCACAAAATCATAAACCATACATCATAGAATAACCCATGTAATAAAAATGGGATTCTTAAACATCATGAAATCATAAAACAATTCATATAAGATAAAGGAATTCATAAAAACAATTCCATCACAACATAATAAAATAAATGTAATAATAGGTATAGAAACAAAACCCTTTTTTATCATAGATTAAAAATAATTTTGATAAAACACTTGAACTCCATTCTTTAGGAAAATATCCTTTCTACTTCAAAAACACTTTTCCTTTCTTAACGTGTCATGCAATTCTTGACTAAAAGAACTTGATCAAAAATAAACTTGAAAACTTGTAAAGGAATATTCTTGGAAATAATGTTTTAAAAATCCTTTCATGTCTTATAAGTTAAAAAAAACATTCGTCTAGTTCTTTTGTTAGAAAAGTCAAAAAGTACCTCGTACGAAAAAAGACAAAAGATTCCTTTCATATCTTTTACTAAAAACTCACCGAAGGGTAAAATTGGATATAAACTATTGTAGAATTATGTAAATATTACATATTGAGGAAACATTGATGTGGATGATAAAATGCACCCCATTAAATTCCAAATTATAAACAATCTCAGTTAAAAATGAGATTGTGATATTTCCCTTACCTTAGGTCTGATTTTCTTCATAAGTGTCTGAACCACCTCTTCTTTGAATAACCTCTTTGAGAACTCCTTTTAGGGCACTAAAATTGGTATTTGAAGAATACCAGACCTCTAGGATGTTTCTAGGGAAGTGGAGAAGAGAATTTGGTAGGCGTTGGCCGAGATTGAAAGCTCAAAGTGTTGTGAGGAAGAGAGGGAGGAGGTGCCCTTTTATAAGGGAGGAGAGGGGCTCCTTTGGAAAAAATAAAAATATTATTTTATTATAAAGCCAAATTCGGTTTTAAATAGCTCCAAATTGATTTATTTATAATCTAAGGTAGGAATGGGCAGAAATCCTTTCATCAAATTTAATTTAGACAAGTTTAGGATCCTATTTTAACAATATCATTTATATTTAACTTTAAGTTAGATAATTTTACTTTTACCGTGTCTTTTTGTATTCTTACACTATAAGGTTAATAAACATACTATAAGAAGACAAACGAACCCCAAGTTGTTTATTATTAATATATATAACCTTTTCTAAGTCATTTGTCTTAACCTTAGATTTTGAAGAATAAAATAACAATTAATAATATAATATTAGTTTTTGAAACTATTTTATGTAATTTTTGACACTATTTAGTAATTTATTTTTGTGAAAATCATAATAGAATTATTAGTTGGAAAAGTCAATTAAATCCATACTAACATTTCATATTAACCTAGAAAATTAGTTGGATTCATAAAAAGTTTCAAATTACATTTATTTTGGTATTTATAACATCAATTATGTCAATATTTCATTAATAAGATTATTACTGCATCATATTTGTGTCATAATTAAATTAAATTATTTATTATCTAAAAATTTCAAATAAAATACCATTATGTAGGAAATATTTTTAGATTTCTAATGAATATTTATAGTCTAATTTATCTTATGTATAGCCCTATATTAAAAATGATATACTTATTATACTTTGATTTTAACTATTTTAACCCTTCTTTAAATAAATTAATAATAAATATCCTAATCTAATCCATGTGGGCCTAAATTGTAATAATTTATTCATAAGTTTGTTTTTGTTCGAATAATACTTATCCAATAGAATTAGGACATGTTTTAGGGTAATAATAATAACACTTTTACCCTTAATTACACTATTTACTTTTAACCGTGGTAAAAAAAGTAAAAAGATACTATTCACTAAAAATTATTTTCATCTCATTGAACCACATTTTACTTACTGAAATCAACCGTGTCTCTTGGATTTTTGAAATTCCACTCCCAGAAGCGGTAAAATTATGTTTTAGGAAAAAATTCATTTTTTTAACTACCACTTAGTGGTTTCACTATTCATCAAAAAATGAATGTTTCTAGAAAAATACCAAAAATTAGGCCTGAGATATATTTGATATTATGAATTCAAAAATGATTTTTATTTTTCCAAATTCAAAACATATCAGCTACATTAACAAATTTAAAAATTATTTCTCGTTGTCAAAAAAGTAGCGTGTTTTTAAGAGATAATAACTATCAAAAGATTGACACTTGTTTATGTTTGGTTTAAATGTGAAATTACATCCAATGAACAAAATTGTATTAAATTGTAAAAATATATTCTAAATATACTTTAAAACCACTCAAATTAATAATTTATCACTATTAATTATTTCAATTAAAAAAGTTTTTTTTAGTTAAAATTTAGTAATTTTCACTATTCATCAGAATATGAAAGTTATTCGAAAAGTACCAAAATTTCACCCCAAGATAATTTCGATATTCCAAATCCAAAAATGAAGTCCATTTTTTAAAAAATAAAATTTACAAAATTTCAAAAAGTGGTTATTACTATTCATAACGGCTAGTTTTAATAATAGCAAATCGTTGTTTAGTGAAACTCGTTATTGCGTACTACACACGCTATCGAGGAAGGTCATGATTGCGTGTAATGCAAGGAAAGTCAAGGATGCATGTTGTGCAAGCTCCTTTTGGTGTAGCGTACAACAAAAGACATTAATGAAAACAAAAAGAAAATTTTTTATAAAATATCGGGGTGTTACATTCTACCCCACTTAAAATGAATTTCGCCCTCGAAATTCGTCGGGGTTATAAATGGTTTTCTAATCGAAAGTTTCTTTAATAGAAACCCACATCGTAAAAAGGAATACCAAAACTTGGATTTTAAAACTAATGTATGAAACGTAACAGTTACCCAAATAAACTAATCACTACTTTTCCTCATAGGTGAAAATATGGATATGGAAGAGAAATCTAACCATCATGTTCTAATGGAATGTGGTAGAGAACATGGCTAAGAAAAAGCCAGAAATCACAAAGCCATAAATTTTTGATGATCTAAGGTACCATCTAAATCATCAGATATAAGATCACTAGGACAACATTTTTAGTTTTCAAGATCATTTCCCTAAAGTTGATGAAATTGGAATTAGAAGAAATACTTTCGTGATTTTGGTATTGTCTCACCATTGGTCATTCTTTGGACAATTTCTACTTAATATCTTAATGAAATGAAGTTGAATTTGTCATTCATGATGTGTTAGCAGATCATGTGATAGAATGATGGGTCATTCCATCTGTCTCAAACAAAAGGTTAGAAAAGTTATTAAAAAATACATAAGTCCATCTATAGTGAGATTAATCATATATGGTTACTAAAATGGACTTATAATTCATATATCATACTGCTTAATATAATAAAAATAGTTTCTACTAAACAGGGACTTCTTGTAGGCTAGTGGTAGGTGATAAAGGCCAGTCACACTTCAGTTGTGGGTTCGATTCCCACAGCCTTGTCCGACGCGATGGGTTGTCGCCCGTCCTACAGGTTGTCCTTTTTCTAAAACTACATTACTATAACATCACATAAATAATATCAAAAAAAAGTTCTATCCTTAATCAATATTATCTTATGGTCAACATAATCCCTTCCAATCTTTTGGCTTATCTAAAATACTTTGGTCCAAGCACATAGTATAAAGAAAATGATTACTTGAAATGTCACATAACAGTTACGTGAATGCAATCATTTATCCCCAATATATCATAAGATATATCTTTTTGTTTAAATTACAATCATGTGAATACCTTAATCATGTATTCTCTTGAATAATGAATACCCATTAATTGAACCATAGTGAAAACATGAATGGAGTTAAAAGTTAACACTTTTCACATACCAAAATCTTCAAAATTCTATATACTCAAACCATGATATCACTTAGTCCTTATATCAATCATGAGCTCATGAATACTTTCAAACATTTCATTTTCTCCTTATCCCTTCATTATGCGCATATCATCTGCTTTCTAAAATATTTGAATCACTTTTCATGGTTACAACTACCTTAAAATAATAATAAAAAATATTCTAATACACAATAAAAGTACCTCAACAACATTATTCTTGAATACCAATACATAAACACTTCAATCCATACTCTTTAATTATTGTCCTGGAATATGTCCTTCCTTGATTTATAAGTAACTTTTTAGGTCAGGGCATTGAGTTGGGTAATGACCATGTTCTCCACAAATGATACATTGAACTCTATAACAGTCTGTCACTCTATGACCCTTTTCTCCACACAGATAACATCGGTCCCGCCATTTGAGGTATTCCTTAGGGTTCTTCTTCCCTTCTATAGAAATCCCAATCTTCCTTTCTTTATGCTCCTCAACATGCGAACATGCGTAATAGTCTATCTTCCTCTTCTTTGATGAATTAGGCATAACACTAAATTTAACCTTGTTAATCATATATCTCGATGACTGATTCAACATAATCACGATGTCTTTCTCTCTATAAATTACACAATTTTGTTGCTCATAGTCACCAATTTGTCCATTGGATTCAATGTTAACCGAATTCCTTCTGGTTACCTCCATTAACTAAAACACATAAAGAATTCTGTGAGAGACAAAAATCATGCTAGAGAAAACAACATAGTAAAGGGGGAGTGCCCTCAATATCTAACATCTTAGGTTAAATTCTATGATCGTTAGAGCAATTCTAGGACTATAACCTATACATATACTTAACCTTAGATACATCCCTAGACATACCTTAGATATATCTCTAGGGATCTCACTAAATTTCTCGCATTCTAGTTTCTAAAGGTTGACTAAACCTTACCTCTGATACCAACTGTAGAGACCCGTAGCATAACGTACATGAACATTACATTACTTTTGTGGAATACTTAGTACATAAAAAAAACACACACAAGGATCGTAATAGTTTAGTATCTTTGGAATCTCGGAATATAATCTTCTAATCGTGGTGAATGATCTTCAACAACTCCCATAAATATCTTCTTTTTTTAACCTACAACCTTTCTCTATATCTTGGGGAAAAGAAAACATAAAAGGGTGAGCTCAAATGCTCATTAATGGTAAAAAAGGAAATATCAATCACATCATATTCATAAGAACAGAACTTTTGGAAATCTTAACCTGCAAAAGAGAGCATAATTTCATAACATGGGATAAATCATATAAGTGAAATGAAATCCCAATAATCATAACATAAAAAATGAATCATTGTGGCCTAAACACATAATCATTGAGAATCATTTATTATTAGTCAAGACTCATTGCCAAGACTATCTTAGTGGACAAATTCTATTTCTGAACCGAGTTCACTCCTCGTTTCAGTCTTGTTTCACTGAACCGGTATAACCTTCCGTTCCAGCCAAGTCTATCTCATGAGATATAAAATATTTACCCAATGAATTGGAGGGAGATATAGGTCCCACCCATCTCATAATTATAAAATTCCTATGTTTTCCACAAAATCATAAACCATACATCATAGCATAACCCATGTAATAAAAATGGGATTCTTAAACATCATGAAATCATAAAATTGAAGCACCTCTTTGATACCTCCATTTAGGGCACTAAAATTGGTCTTTGAAGAAGCCCAGTACCTCTAGGATGTTTCTAGGGAAGTGGAGAAGATAATTTGGTAGGGGTTGGACGAGCTTGAAGGCTCAAAGTGGTGTGAGGAAGATAGGGAGGAGGTTCCCTTTTATAAGGGAGGAGGGGGGCTCCTTTGGAAAAAATAAAAATATTATTTTATTATAAATTCAAATTCGGTTTTAAATAGCTCCAAATTGATTTATTTAGAAGATAAGGTGGGTATGGGTCTAAATAATCTCATCCAATATAATTTATAAAAGTTTAGGATCCTATATTAACCATATCATTTATATTTATCTTTAAGGTAGATAATTTTACTTTTACCATGTCTTTTTGTGTTGTTACACTATAAGGTTAATAAACTTACTATAAGAAGAAAAAAGAACCCCAAGTTGTTTATTATTAATATATATAACCTTATCTTAGAAATTTGGCCGAACCTTAGATTTTTAGGAATAAAATAACAATTAATAATATAATATTTGTTTTAAAAACTATTTTATGTCAATTTTGACACTATTTAGTAATTGATTTTTGTGAAAATCATAACAGAATGATTATTTCGAAAAAAGTTAATTAAATCCATACTAACATGTCATATTAACCTAGAAAATTAGTGTAATTCATAAAAAGTCTCAAATTACATTTATTTTGGTATTTACAACATCAATTATGTCAATATTTCATTAATAAGATAATTATTGCATCATCTTTGTGTCATTAATAAATTAAATTATTTAAAGTCTAAAAATTACAAATAAAATACCATTATGTAGGAAATATTTTATCTTTCTGATTAATCTTTATAGTTGAATTTATCTTTTGTATAACACTATATTAAAAATTATATACTTATTATACTTTGATTTTATCTATTTTAACCCTTCTTTAAATAAATTAATAATAAATGTCCAAATCTAATCCAAGTGGGCCTAAATGATCATAGTTTATTCCTAAGGTTGTTTTTGGTCTAATTATACTTATCCAATAGAATTAGGACATGTTTTAGGGTAATAATAATAATACTTTTACCCTTAATTACCCTATTTACTTTTAACCGTGGTAAAAAAAGTAAAAAGTTACTATTCACCAAAAATAATTTTCATCTTATTGAACCAAATTTTACTTACTGACATCAACTGTGTCTCTTGGATTTTTGAAATTCCACTCACCGAAGCGGTAAAATTATGTTTTATGAAAAAATTCAGTTTTTTAACTACCACTTAGTGGTTTCACTATTCATCAAAAAATGAAAGTTTCCAGAAAAATAACAAAAATTATGCCTAAGATATATTTGATATTATGAATTCAAAAATGATGTTTATTTTACCAAATTAAAAACATATCAGTTACATTAACTAATTTAAAAATTAATTCCTGTTGTCAGAACAAATAGCGTGTTTCTAAGAGATAATAACTATTCAAAGATCGACATTTGTTTATGTCTGGTTTAAATGTGAAATTACATCCAATGAACAACATTGTTTTAAATTGTAAAAATATATTCTAAATATACTTTAATTCCACTCAAATTAATAATTTATCACTATTAATTATTTCAATTAAAAAAGTTGTTTTTATTTAAAATTTAGTAATTTTCACTATTCATCATAATATTAAAGTTATTCGAAAAGTACCAAAATTTAACCCTAAGCTAATTTCAATATTCCGAATCCAAAAATGAAGTCCATTTTGAAAAATAAAATTTAAATAATTTCAAAAAGTATTTATTACTATTCATAACGGCTAGTTTTAATAATAGCATATCGTAGTTTAGTGAAACTCAGTATTGCGTACTACACACGCTGTCGAGGAAGGTCGTGATTGCGTGTAATGCAAGTCAAGTCAAGGATGCGTGTTGCGTAAGCTCCTTTTGGTGTAGCGTACAACACAAGACATTAATGAAATAAAAAAGAATATTTTTCATAAAATCTTTGGGTGTTACCGAAACACATTTTATTCATTGGGTTATGATATGATGAATGCATTATTTATTTGTGGAATAGGTAAGAATTATTGAATTATAAGATGGGTGGGACTAATATCACCCTACAATTACTTGGGTAAATATTTACATCTTTTTTAGTAATACAAGGCTATAATTGGGAGTGAACTCGATTCAGTAATGGACTTTTTCCACTATGATGGTCTTGCCAATGAGCCTTGGATAATATTGAAATGATTTTTTTAATTAACTATTTTCCATAATTCCTTGTTTATTCCATAGTTTTTTTCTCAGGGATAATGTTTCATTATAATTTATGTCTTATTTACTTCCATTATTTATTTAATGAAATAATATTTCGAAATATATTATAAATGGTATGAGTTTCTAAAGATATGTTATTGTTTTTATGTTCTTATGTTTCTGTTTTTTTATATTTTCCTTATTTACCCATTACATAGAATTTTTTCTCAACCATTCCTTATTTTTTCTTTTCCTCAAGATATTAATATAGGTTTTATGATAGAAACCAAAGGGGAAGATCTTTATGGGTGGTTTTTGAAGATCATTCACCAAATTAGAAGAATATTTTCCATGTTTCCAAAGGCACTAAAATAATATGGTCTTTGGAAAACTATTTGTTTAATGAACTATTTATTCCACATAATTAATATTATTTTAATGTAAATTATTCTTGTTTCATTATAGAAATGATTATGAAACCCACATATTTCCATAAGTTATGATATGATTAAAAATTTTTGATATTGATTTCATTTCATGGGTTATGATATGATCTTATGAAACCCCTCTCTTTTAACGAGTCCTGATATGATTCATGCATTAATATCATGTGGAACTTGTTTATATAATTCTATTATTCAATGGGTGGAACTTATATCTCCCTCCAATTCATTGGTTTACTAAATTTTTTTTAGGAGATCAAGAGTGTACATAAGAGGGATTCATAAGTATAAAATATTACAGAATATTGATCTCAAAAAGAGGGTACACAAGAGGGCATCCTATGGCTGAAAAAAGATGGTACATGGGATGGAATCCCAATCACAAAACAATAGGGTACATAGAAGGTAATCAAAATCTCCAATAATGTGCATGGTTTATTATACTAATCCTAACTAGTAATGAAGGTCTTAGTAGGTTACCTTGACATAATATTTTCCATGTTTATATGTATTCCATAAGTTACGGGTCTTATTCCATCATGGATCATGTTATTTCATCCATTATGATTCATTACATATGAAATGAATATAATTATGACATGGGTCATTTTTATGATATATTATATATTGGGAAGGATCATCTAATGTTGTGAACACATTATCATACCATTATGATCTTGTCAATTCTTACATGTCTACCATGTTTAACTTTACTAAACATCTGAGCTCACATATTTTATTATCTCCTTCCCCATGTTATGGGGATATTTTTTTTATGATATTTCATTGAAGGGTTCTAGTATTGGGAAACATAATTGTGGATAATGTATCTCACATAGGATCTATTATTTATGTTTCTATGTTTTTTGAAGCACTAAACTAATATGGTCTTTCGACATCAATTTGTGTAATGTTTTTAGTATTCTATTGAAATGATGTGATTTTAATGACTGTTAAGACTAGTTCGGTATAACAAGTCTCAAAGGGTGAATTAACACCTTAAATTTATCTACCCTATCCAACGAAAATGTAAGATTTTCTATTGAAGTATGCTATATAATTTTACACAGTTATAAAGTCATTTTGGAAGGGGACATGTAAGATTTACTATATCCCATGTGTGAGAGGATTTTAGATTGTATAAGACAAATATGATAATAATTATCATTTATATCAGGTTGGACGAACACATTTCCAATCATACAAGATATAAAAATGCGTCCTTTGTTTCTTTTTATATTATTTTCACTATCTTCATCCATGAAGGAAATAGCCATGTGACACTCGATGGATCCTCTCTTCAAATGATATGATTCTTCTATAGATGACTCAACACTCAAACTCAAAAGGTAATAATATGTCCTCAATAAGTTATTACATGAAATTATTTGAGAATATAAGGTCAAAAATGAAATAATTATCAGTTAGTATAACCACAATCATATTCATAATGTCATATTTATATTCTAGGGCACTATGATTCTTATCATTTCTTGCTCCTAAGAATATTGTATTAAAAGCCTATATTTTCAATTCTAGAAGCCCCTCCAATTTTCCCAATGATGGGGAATATTTTTTATGGATTATGTCAAATAAATTAGATTTATTATAATTACGATAATATACTATTACATTCTATAGTGGGTAACCAGATATAAATATATTTAAATTAACATTGGATTAATCAAGACTAGATATTACCTCATTTTTATCTCAAAAATGATCTAATTTTCCAGTTTCTCGAATAAATATAAACACATTATAACTGGTTCGTAGACATTGAGGACCATTCCAACAATGCCTATCTAGAACCCCTTGACTTTTGGAACTACATTTTTAATTATTATAAGGGAATATAGGTTTATGCCAATCATTTTTAGACATGAAACCACAGGTCCTGAAGATAAAAAATATAAACCCATATTTTGATATTTTTAGTTCATAATTATGTTTGAAAGGATTTTTTCCATTATCTAATTTAGTGGGAGAGCATAGTAAGACATGATAACATTGATCTGCCTAGTAATTAGGGCTCTGGTGTCCAGATTATACAAGACTCTACAACCCAAGACCCCCCTTTGGGAGAAGCACAACTAGAGCACATTGTTGAGGAGTTTCAAGAATAATTCTCCCAGTTACCAGTATCAAAGGTTTCTAGAAGAATGTTACCTGCTACCTTAACAATTCCTATAAGCTCTGAGAAGTGGTTTATCCATCTTTCTGTTGATGAAACTAAACATGTTCAAGTTGGAGTTATACCCAATGAATCTGTGGATGAGACTGAATCAGATCCTAAAGAATGCCTAGCTACATGCTATGTTATCCCTTGCACTAGGCGAAGGTCTTCCAATAAATGAAGATAATGTTTTGGAACTGCCAGGGTCTTGGGAACTCTCCCAAGGTCAGAGCCCTGAAGCTTATCATCATGGCCAATAATTCCAAGATATTGGGTATTGCTGAACCAAGAATGAAATTTTCAAGATGGACGACCTTCAACTGGAATTATATTGGGTACTCCCTAATTGGTACCAATCAGCTAAAGAATGGAAATGAATCATTATGGGTGCTAAAACACAATAGTGTCATCATTTATTCTTTTCATATTGACCAATAGGCAGTAACTTTATTCTGCTATCATCAGTCCAATTCCATTTGTGTGAATTTTGTATATTCCATCAATCAATACATTAGAACGAGATCATTATGGATCACCTTACTCAAAAAATATGAGAATATTACTACTATATGGATTCTTCTTGGTGACATTAATACCATTATGAGGCCAGAGGAAAAAACTGGAAGCAACTTCTGGAGAGTTTCGGCCAAATACATTCATTACTTCATTGATCAATGTAGACTGATTGTAGTTCCCATCTCAGGTTCAGATTTTACATGGAGTAGATACACTATTAATGAGAGGAAAGAAAGTAAATTAGATAGGTTTCTAGTGAATATGGATGAATGAAGTGACACAATGGTGGTTTCTAGCCTGACCCTTCCAAGACAACCTTCAGACCATAATACTATTTTTGTTGACCTTTGTTTTCATACATTGTGATCAGCCCCTTTACCCTTTAAGTTTAACAATTCATGGACAGTTGTGCCGGGGTGCAGGGAAATAATAATCGAGGCATGAAGAATTGATTTTAGAGTTAGTTCTGTGAAAAGTTTTACTTCCAAGTTGAAAATTGCCAAACCTAGACTCAAAGAGGGGAGTACAAAATCCTTCTACAACATTGATAATGATATTAAAGGGGCTGAATCTAATATGATAACATGTCAGCAAAGGAATATTCATTAGGACATCCCATCTTAAGAAGAGATACAAGATGTCTTTAAGCTAGACTACCTCTTGAATCTTAAGGATAATTTTTTCCAAAATTAGCTAAATGTTAAGTGGCTGAAGGATTGTTATAGAAATTCAAGATTATTTCATTGGATGCATAGGGAGAAAAAGATTAAGGGAACCCTTAAGTCTCTTATGATTGATAGAACATTGTTCACATCTAAAAATGATATTGCCAATGTTGTTACTTATAACATTGAAATTTTATTCTTTGACCCTGGTTAGAACAACTCAAACAAGATAATCAGATGTGTTGAACCAATTCTGGATGATAATTAGAATAAAAAACACATTGAGATTACATTTTACAATGAGAAACATCAGTCACTCTTCTCCATAAATGTGTACAGTTTTTCTTGTATTGACGGGTTCACTAATAAATTCATTATGTTCTACTTGGACATTATCCACATTGAAGTAATTATTCCTATTGGGGAATTCTTTAAAAATTCTTTTATACCATTTAGGATGAACTCATATTTTATTTCTCTGATACCGAAGAAAGAGAATGCAATCTATATTAAATAACTTGGGCCTGTTGAAACTAGGAACTCAATTCCTAAAGTTATTTGTAAGATCATGGAAATCTGGTTAGGTGAAGTTTCTAAGAATCTTATCTCTGCTAATCACTTTTTCTTTGTACCTAGTAGGAATATTCATAACTTTCTCTTTACTGCATCTGAATGTATTAATATTGTGAGAGGCAAAGTACAAAATGGAAACATGGCCTTGAATGTTGACAAATTAATGTCCTTTGACACAAAACGGTGGGATTTTATTTTCACAATCCTTAAGATGCATGGAATCTCAGAGATATTTATTGGTATGGTCTCTTCCATTTTGAAAAGTTCTAGTCTATCCTTTATTGTCATTGGATCCCCTATGAGTTTCTTTCAATTCACTTGAGGATTCAGTCAAGGTGATCCTTTATCTGGGCTTCGGTTGTCTATGGCTGAAGATTATCTTAGTCAGTGCCTTAATGATCTTGTTAATAATGGATTTTATCAAAGAATGAGAGCAGGTAGAAATTACTTTTCTCTCTCACAATTACATTATGAGGATGAAATACTTTTGTTCCATAAGGCTAACATGGAAACTATTTCTTTCATCAAGATTATATTTTCATATTATGAAGAGGTTACAGGCTAGGTAATTAGTTGGAATAAATCCTTTGTTTTATTTGGACAAGGACATTTAATATTGATACAAAACAGGGTTTCTTGTATGATTGGTGTCAAAAGAGGCACCTTTACCATTAATTACATATGGATACCTTTCTTTTGGGGAAGGGTGAAATGTATCCACATGGATGGAATAGCTCTTAAAATTGACTATCAGTTGGCATGTTAGAAATGGAAGACTATGTCTCAGGCTGGTAGACTTTGTCTTTTCAACTCTGTTATCACATCTATGTTTGTTTAATCCTTTTCTGTATACAAATGTTCAAGATCTCTTCTCAAGTAATAGTGTGGATTGATATGAAATTTTATTTGGACTAGGTCAACCCATTAAAGAAAAATTTTCATTGTTTCTTTGAATGATAGTATAATGATAGTGAATATGGGAGGAATGGGAGTTAAGGATATCAGAATAATCAATGATACTCTTCTAAAAAACATAACTTGTAGAATTTTGGCCAAGCCTAATTACTCCCTCTAATTTCTTATTAGAATGTTCATGGACAAGTTAAAAAAGGAAAGTGTATGTATTTGAAATCATCAGTTTTGCCTTCAGTCAGAAGCACATATTCTACTATCATTTCTCAATATATATAGTTGGTCTATCCTGGATCTCATTTGAATTGCTGGAACACCCCATGATTGTCCTCTCCCATTAAGGACTATTTAACCATTCCATGTTCCTTGAAAAATTTGTCTATATCTAATATTCAGTGGAACAATAATGTCTATGACATCATTCTTAGTAATTTTTATATTGAGATTACAAATTGTGCCTATGTTTATATGGATGTAATGATCTAAAAACCTTCTCCTAATGGTTCCTTTTCCATCCTAGATTAATACAAGATGATGTGTTTGTACCATATGGAATTCCTTCGTGGTTGGAAGCTATTAGAAATCCCTATATATTCCCCAATGTTTCCATGTTAATCAAGAGAATCTGGAAACAACGCCTACCCATCCAGTATGATTTGAAGTGTACATGCCTCAACATTGCTCCGTTATGCCTCTTCTGCCATAAGCGTGACGAATCTCTTATGCATATGTTTATTCCCTACACCTTTTCTGATCGATTATGGAACTATCTTCAAACAACTTTTCAATGCTGTTTCAATTCTTGCTCAATTGAATCACAAGTTTTCTTAGTCCTTCAGTACGCTTTTTGTGAACAATTGAAATCCCTTCTTATTTCTTCTACTATCCCAGTTATCTCTTATATCTGGAAGTCTCGGAACAACATTGTCTTTAATAATTGTGATCCATTTTTTATGAAGGGGTTATAGTGATCCATCGAAGCATAAAAAATGCTTCGATGAATCAAACTGGATCATTGAACAATGATATTTTTGACTTTCTCCTTTTGATAACTCTTGGGGTTAGTGGCATGGAAGTAAAACCAAGAGTGATGAAATACATCCAGTGGATTCCACAAATCTCTGATTGGTTAAAAGTGAATGTTGATGGGGTGGCTTCCATTTCACTTGGACCTGTTGGGTGTGGTGGAGTCTTCAGAACCCATCAGGGCTTCATTAAATGTTGTTTCGTGGATTATATTGGGTTTGATCATGAGATTGAATTAGAACTGTGGGAGATGATTAAGGCCATCAGGTAAGCGGATCGCTATGTTTGGTGTAGATTATGTCTTGAATCAGACTCCTATGTTGCTGTACAGATTTTGAAAGATCGATACTAGAATGTTCCTCGGATGATACTGTCTGTCTGGAATTCCTGCCTCAATCTTGATGAATGATTAGCCCTTGATGTTTCTCATGATTATCATGAAGCAAACTATGTTGCTGATGCCCTCTCCAAAAGGGCTATCATGGAGGTTAGTTCTAGTTGGTCTTTTGTTATGCCCAACTACTATGATATTTTGTTTATGAATGATTGTGATTGTGTTCTTTACACAAGTATTTGTAAGGCTCCCATTTTCTGAGTTGTTTTGTACTGTTTATCTTTTTTTTATAATAATTTGTTGGGAGCAAGTTTCTGCCTGTCTCTCGGGCCTTTTGGCTATAGGAAATATATTTGATTGATAATGTACTAATTCAAATAACATTTTTGTCTTTTAATCCAAAATTATTATATATACGTGATGATTGGGTTGAATATTTGAATATAATGATTCTAAATATGTAATTTTTAATATCATAAGGGGTATAGGATGAATAATTTCTAGTATAGTTGATTCAAAATTATGAACTATTATTCATTGAATTTTCTTTCCGTCATTGTTTTTAATGGGGGTCATTCCATATTCTCTTTTTTAGTTGAAATTAATTTGAATTATGAATATAGGAATCCACATGTATTTATTTAATGTGATCATAAAAATAGATTGACTAAGAGGAGGGGAGTTTAGGCTCATCACACCCTTTATGGGGAATTATTTTTTACTCTGGGTCTCTATTGTATATTTGAGATGAATACATGAATCCTTCAAAAATCCAACGACAAGTTTGGTTACCCATATTCTAATGATATAATTGACATCATGTTTTTAATTTCAACTTGTTCACACCAATATAAATTATTTATATCCATGGAGGTGGATATTTTTTTAAACTTATGGATTGAACCATGAAGAGGTTTCTAACGTATCTATCATCAATAGGTGTCAAAATACATAATGTAAGATTGAATTTATGGGAATTATACCTCAATAGGAGTCTCATACTAGAAGCACATTCATAATTCAAAATGGATTCTCATCGTTGCTCTCTAATCCCATATTAGTCAAGCTCTATGTGATAATCATGAGATAGTAGAAGGTCTTTCACATTGCATGATAACATACTTTGTGATTTTATTATTTTTTAAGGGATTTAACCAAGAAGAATGAATATGTTTTTGGGTAGTATGATGGATATCTAACTCATGGATATTTGGATGTTTAGTTGGGGATTTCACCTAGGAGGACTCCGTGTGTTTGGAACAATGAAGAGAGTGTCATCCAATTGTGATTTGGAGGTTTTGTTGGGGGTAATAACGTCTAGGATTCCCTTGATTCTAGAATGATTAGGACAATATAATATAACAGCTATTTAGAGATTTGGAAGGGTAATTGTCCTAAGAGATTACCCATATTTCTTTTATGATGGGGAAATTCCACATTCATGTTAATTTAGAAATATTGTTAGGTGATAAACCTATGATGAAGCACATATCTATATAATCATATGGATAATCTCAAGTCAAAGTGATTGATGGTTTGGATGGGGCTTTCGCAATGATGGATGTCAATATTTCTAGAAAAAGCATGATAATCTCAACTCATGGTGATTGATGCATTGTTGGGAGATTACACCTAGGAGGATGACAATATTTCTAGAACCATGATGGGTATCATAACTACTGGTGGTTGATTTTCTCTTTTGGGAATGAACCTAAAAGGATTCCAATGTCTTTGGAACCTTGAAAAGAATATAAACGCATGGTTATTTAATTTTTTGGATGTGGAATACACTTATATGGATGCCCATAATTGTGTGAAGATTTGTTGACCTCGTGGTAGTTTGGATTTTTATTTTGGGATTACAAAAATTAGGAAACCATTATTTCTAAAATGATCATGAGATTCCCTTTTCTTGTTAATTTTGAAGAGTCATTGTGGAATAATCATATGTGGTTTCTTATTTTCTTTAACAAAGATAAAAATCACAACTAATGGTAATTTAATATTTTTATTGGGATTACAAATCAAAGGATGCCCTTATTGTTAATATTTGTTGGTCATCACATAATACATGCATGAGGTATATTACACATGAATCATAAAGAATCATAATATTATTATTGGAGGAATCATATGATAGTCATATAGGGTATACTATAGATTAATTATAAGTAGCAAATACAATTAGAAAAAAGATTTCTATAAATAGTTGGTGTGGGACATATGAATGGGAAGCCGATTTTGGTGCAACCAGGAACATGTGTAACGTGATGAGGATTTAAGAGTTTTGTGAGGATTAATCCACTCATGGTACATGGAGAATCCATTAGGAGAATCTCAATTGTAGAATGAGAAATTGCACAAGAGTATAAGGTAGAAAGAAGTATGTTTAGTGAAGTGTAGGGGAGATTGTTGAAAAATTGTATTAAATGAGGTAGTTGTTAGTATTATATAGTCTAAAATTGAGAATATTCTACATAGTTTCGTAAAATATCAGGATGTGACAACACATTCTATATTTGGGTAAGATACTATAGAAAATAGAATTGTCCAGAGGCCTAGAACTACATCATAGTTGTGACCTCGAGTTGGGATGTAGGGTTCCTGCTTTGCGATATAGACATAGTGGGATGGAAGTTATAGTTGTATAGAATTATATGTATTGGGCCTCCATAATACAGATTTCAAAGAGGATCATCCTCACCACGTCTTCACAATGGGGATATATATTTGGTATCTATAATGGGGATTTTAAAAATGGGATTCTATAAAGGGACATCCACAAAGGGGACCCGTAAATGCGAATACACATAGGGTTTTGTCAAATGGCCATTGTAAAGGATGCTATGTAGAGGGGTTCTTCAATGGGGGTTTATAAATAGTATTTTTCATAGGGATTACATCTTTATGAGAGCGGCCCTAAAATTTCATCTTGGATTGTAAATGGAAACAGTTTCAAAAATAAGTGGGAAATTTAATTTCATGCGATAGGATTACATTGTGGAGGGACATAATTGGATTTATTTTAAAATTACCTTTCATGTTAATAATTCAGAAATATTACCTATGTGATTATGGGAGTGTTTGTGTATGCTGATCATCCACTACAACTGATCCACTTATTTTTCAATGTATTTAACTCTTATATTACTAAATTCGGTGTTGATAATTTTTTTTTGTATTGAATAGACACATTTTTGGAACTATAGACCACATATCAAATGGGGATGTCACATAAAAGAACAAAAAGTGTTCCATAATGGTTTTCCATAAAGGGTCTAGATAAAGGAAATTATTTTATATGTGGGGGGTCAAAAGTGACTCCATAGAATTAAAATAATTTTGTTTGTAGGGCTCCAATATCCATCATATCATGAACCATTTAATGTGAAATGATGTAATATCGAAGTGTGTTATGGTCAGAGAAAAATTCATTGTAGGATTTTAGACTTTTTTATATTTATTGTGGATAAAATGAAAAATGACTTTGAATGACCAAAAATATTGATCAGTATTTCTATTTGGGCCCTGAGATTAGTCAAATCTTATCCTACAAAAAAAATCCTCTTTAGGTTATTTAAATGATGATATTATTTATTGTCATATGGAAAGGTTTATGGAACTAATTTTTCAATGAAAACAATCATATCATCAAACCATCATGTTCCCCTTAATAAAACATAATGGAAATCATATTTATCCAAATTTGGGTTAAAATATCAAAAAATACACCTTTTCTAGGGGTTCACAAAGTAACACTACATTAGATGACAAAATATTCTAAATGATTTCATTATTAAACTGAAGTTTATTATGCAGCAAACTCCAAAGTAAGGGGATTTATTATATTTATCCTTCGAATTGACTTCATTAGGATTCCTAATTTTAGGTAGCTTTTGAAAAAAAATCTCTTTTGAAGTGAGGGTATACCATAGAAAATTCTTTGATAAAAGTGAATAAGAATTATTCTATAAAACATAAAAATTTTTGGGGCTCTACACTTTTTAACCCACATAAAGAGGATGTTATTAGTGATGATGTCACTAAAAGGGGATATATGATGAGATATTATGTGTTCATGTGTAATGAATCCTCTTTAATAGACCCATTTAATCATTTATCTAATGGTCTACAATATATAATGTTTCCTTGGTATGGTTGTGCCGACCATGACAACAAATGGAATCTTCTAGGGTTTTTTTCAAATATTACCCCTAACGACTCCGCAAAGCTAATTTAAATGTGTTAGTTATTTCTATAAAAAAATAAAAATTACATTATTGAAAAACCATTAGTATCGTATCTTATAGGAGTATCATATTCAAAGTATAGATCAAAAGATTCAATCTAGTAATGAAATTATTGGTCACACTTCTTTTGAACTATAAAAAAAATTTTATGTCAAGGATCACCTCCATTTGTAATTTAGTTTTTAGTTCATACAGGTATTAATAACATAGTCCTTATGAACCAATAACAGGCCCCACTGGTATGTTTTTGTACTGAAATTTTGATGCTCATAATAGGTTCTATCGAAATAATATGACTAATAATTTCTTAATGTTTAATTGTTCCCATTATAGGTCCACATCCATACAAATAATATTTTTTTATTGGTCCTCTATACATGTTAATTTCTAGTATTTTGTATATCTAAATTATGTGAAAGGAGGTGTTTCATTTTCCAACATATTATATTGATTTCTTTATTTTTGAAAAGTTTCTTGATTTCACACAATGGATTTTATTTTATCCTATAGAGAGTCAACCAAGTCAATATTTTTGACAACTGTTCCAATTAAAAATATGACCATGTATAGTTAAAAGGAGAATCATGAAATACTTTTCACACATATTTAATCGATTGAAATCCAATTTGAATTACCTTATGTAATATTTATTTAAATTTATATTATTTTATCCATAGTGAGGGATACATAATGTAATATCCATTTACCATATCAATATAAATACATCACATGATCTAAAATAGGGTAAAATTTAAATAAATACTCTTTTATATGGTTAAATTTATTCATATTTTTAGGGTAATATTAGATGATAAATATTAAACCCATTTTATGAGTTATACTAGGAAGATATATTTCACCTAATTTATTTGGGATTAAGTCACCAAAATTTCTCCTATATAATTTTATATTGATCTATCTTCTCTTGAAGAATTAGTGATAGAATATTTACAATTAAATTAACCTAATAGTTATGGGGAAATCCGAAATGATTATATTTCCTCCAATAATAGCCACACCCACCATCATTATATATTTTTTTCCAAAATAATATAAGAGAGTTTCCACTCAAAATTCATCAGTGAAAACTTCATTCATCATATAATTTTTGTCGATGATACAAATTTCATTGACTGAATAATGGTGCCCCTTGGTGGCAATGTTCCAATCAACCATAATTTCAATATGGGTATTTTTATCCATTTCTATATCCTTTGTGGGATAAATAACAATCCTTTTATATTTTTTCCCTAATTTTTGAATATTTTGATTTATGTTCACTATGATGGATAACTAATCCGCTCTAATTTCCCTTATAAATGATTTATTGAGGATTTTCCTGAGGGAGTCCCGCTTAGACTTCATTTAAAAATTTATAAGAATAATTATGTAATATTAATTAGAAATATGTATAATGGATATTATTATTATAATTCACCAAATCAATAGAAGGCTAATATTCATAAATTTTATAGGGTAATATTTCTACCAGAACAATTAGTTTTAGTTATATTAATTGTTCAGCAATTTCATCATTGACTCTTGTGGGATTTTACATTTCCATGGGTGGTGGAAGTGAAAAAAATGAAACAATATATATATATTGTTGATTTTCATTATCAAATGTTACATCATTTAATCTATGTTCTTTAAAGACTTTTATCTATTCTATTTGAGATTGTGATGAGTATAGATCACATTTTAAGAATGAGATAATAAATATTGAAGTCCGGTATTCTCTATATGGTTTTCACATAATGTTGGTTTCCTACTCAATATTATCAGTGGCCTAATGTAAAATATTTTAAATAGTCTACTTTTTTTTGTATTAAATTTCAGATCATTTGATACATTTGTAGTATTATTGATAGACCCGAAAGAATATCTTGACAATGGGCCTCACAAATTAACAAAGGATATAAAATTTGATGTTACCTTCTATATGAGAATCTATATATATCAGTAAGGTGAGTAAAATATAGAATTTTTTGTAATTCCCATCATCTCATTTGTATCATTGATGGGGTATATATGGGTACATTGTAAGGGTAAATTATTCTATTAATATAAGCATTCTAAAGGTTCTATCATTGCTTCTATAAATCTAGGATAAAATCTATTAATTTTTTTAAATCCATCCATTTAAAAATATATCATATCACTATGATGTGGTTACCATATTTACCCATGAGATAAATTCCTTATTTGGAGGTTATGGAAATTCAACCACCTGTTAAATCATAAAAAAGACATTATTTTATCTTATAATTCTTCTTTAATTTTATACGAACATGAAAAAATGGCATAGAACTGTAATAAAATATTAACATTATCTATTTTCTTTCATTATTTCATAAAATATTCCTTATATTTGGATAATAATTTATCTACTTGATTTAACCATATCGGTCATTTTTGTAGGGTTTTTGAAAGGGATATATATCACAATTAATCTCATTAATTTTATTAGAGAGTAACAATTACAAGGGAGGAAACAATTTTGAACATAACTCAAATATATTATATATATGGGATTGGATTTCGATAGTCAGTAATTATGATCCTCGTATTGATGACATATAAAAAAGTGTTTTTTTATATATGGCCATTATCAAAGTGGAATTAATATTGAGTGGACCTCCTTACAAATATAGGATTTAGGTTGGGGAGATTCAACACAATGAAAACCATACACGGGGCTCCATGGATACTATCATATATTATATATAGGTGACCATGAGAGTTACTTGAAACGGAATTTATGGTATGCGGAGGACTCTATTTCCTAGTAATATTTTCTCTTTATAGAGGAAATCCACAAATTGCAACAAAGGGATTACTTCTTTGGGCAGCCATCAAGATTATATAGAGAGATCCTACATGGTAGATACTCAGAGGAGGATCTCTAGAGTTCCAAATATTTCTCCATGATGGATACCCTCTATGTCCATTTCCTCTTGTCATAGTGTGGAGTATTTGGTATTTTCATGGGGTGTTATTTAAATATTTAATTGGCCTAATGATTTCAAATGTTGACTGGAAAAATAATATGAGCATCCTCAAAGGATATATAATTTCCTTGATGATATTTTATGGGCCTTCATGGTATGGTTATTGTGGAAAAGTGTTCAATCGTGATTGGATTCACATAGTATAGATATTAATGAAAATGAGAATGAATAATCCTTGGTTACATCATCTGATCAGTTGAACCAGCTAGAGACATCATTAAATGATTTCATCAGTAAGTTGGTAGGGTATAAAAGGGATAAATGGAATTATGATTTGAGGTCACTAGTCAAATAAAATCTAAATTAGAATATTCCAAGAGGATTCATTGGTGAGAATAAAAATATGATCCCAGTGCTCAATGGGTGTTACAGAAACATTCGATGAAGATCCATTATCCAGGGTATGAATATAAGATGAATGTAATATTATATCTCTAATGTGACATAAAACACATATGTTAGGTGTAAATAATTGATAATTTAAATGATTAATATTTTTTAGTACGTATGTGACACATAACATAGAGCTTAAACAATATAGAAAATGTATTTTTTAATTTCAATATATTAAATCGCTTGTAGAAAACAGTACCCCGAGTCTAAATGGTATTTATCATTTTATACCTATAATGGTCTGATCCTATCTGGTCAATTCTTCTGAATAAATATAGCATTTGATGTTTTCTAGGAGGTTACGGTGACGTATCTCCAACAATTTTTTTAAATTTTCAATTTTGTGAATTGTTCTATCGGTGATACCAATGCGAACAATTCCAATGGAAGACCGATGTGAGCAGATCTAGTGGTAGACCGATGTGAACAGTTCTACGAGTGAGACCAATGTCAACACTTCCAAAGGTAGATTGATGTTAACCTATGCATCAGTGAGATCGACATGAACAGTTCCAGCGGTATACTGATTTGAATAAGTTCAACGGTAGACCGATGTGAACGGTTTCACCGATGAGACTGATGTGAACAGTTCCACTAGTGATATCAATGTGAATAGTTCCAATGGTAGACCGATTTGAACAGTTCGAACAGTAGACCAATGTGAACACATCTATCGATATACAGATTTGATCAGTTCCACAAGTGAGACATATGTGAACAGTTCCACCGGTGAGTCTGATGTGAATAGTTCCAATGGTAGACCGATGTGAACAGTTCCAATGAAAGACTGATGTGAATAGTTTTGCTGGTGAGACCGATTTGAATAGTTCCAACAATAGACCAATGTGAACAGTTCCATCGCTGAGATCGTTGTGAAAGGTCCACCGGTGAGACTGATTTGAATAGTTCTAATGGAAGACCGATGTAACAATTACAATGGTAGAATGATGTGAATAGTTCCAACAGTAGACCAATGTGAACTGTTCCAATGGTAGACCGATTTGAAATGTTCCAACTGTTGACTAATGTGAAGAGTTTTACTATTAGGATTGATCTGAACAGTTCCACTGGTGAGGGTCTAACATCAAATTGTCTTTCCTTTTCCAAATATTGAGTTAATGACCATTGTTTCCAAAAATGGTGAGGTTCCAGCAGTACTGTCTATTTACTTTTCAAAATTTCAAGTTCACAAATAGTGTTTCCAAATTGGTGAGGTTCTAATAGCAGCCTCTATTTTCTATTAGAAATTTCAAGTTCATGAACATTGTTTCCAGAACTATGAGGTTCTAATAGAAGCCTATATTTCCTTTCCCAAATTTAGATCTCATGAACATTGTTTTCAAAATTTCTATGTACCAACAGTAGCCTCTATTTCCTTTTCCAAATTTCTAGTTCATGAATATTGATTCAAGAACGTTGAGCTTCCAAAAACAACATCTACTTTCTTTTAAAAAAATTTATTTCATTAATAGTGTTTCCGGACCAGTGAGGTGCTGACATCATCCTCTATTTTCTTTTCCAAATATTGAGTTTATGAACAATGTTTATAGACCAGTGAGGTTCTAATAATAGACTATATTTCCTTTTCCAATTTTTTTTTTGTATAATAGTGTATCCATACCAGAAAGGCTCTAACTGAATCTATTTTTTCCTTTTCAAAATTTCATGTTTAGTGTACAGTGTTTCCAACTTCCAAAATCATTGACCCTTTGTCATTTCCATTGATGAAAAATCCATTTAGTGACTTGTTTTAAAGACACTAAGGCTGATTAAAAATCCATAAATCCTATATTAATTTCTCTATGGCTTGTTATTTTGTTACATTTCCAATGAACAATGTTTAATGCGATAAACATTTAATGGATAATCTAGCTTATCATAAAATGCTTCTCCAATAAATTTTATAAAGGGACAATATATCTTCCTCCCTAGTTCTCTATCCTTGTTCTCTAGTGTGATATGGTCGAACCTTTCTTTACATACCATAGTAATTGTGATATAAAAATTTCATCATTGGATTTGTTTCCCTTGAAATAGTTCTTGCTGCAAGTTCACACTCTATTTTTTGTGCTACCAAGTAGAATCGATCAATCATTGATATATGGTATAAAATATCATGATTATTTTTGGTTCCTCTTCTTCTGTTCCTCCATTACCTTTTAGGGAATGCTACCTCCATGTTCCTAATGGAATTTTATAGGGTGTTGGACAGTGTGGTGGTGTCTCTACATCCTCAGGAGGATGCAGTCCTCCAAGATCATGATCTATTTTGTTAGTCAATTCAAAGAGCATCGAAAACCATTTGAGGTAGGGGATTTTTTGCTTAAATATTCTATTATGTGAAAATGAAGAGTTTTCATTTTTTAGACCATTGGATCACAATGGAAATGACATATTAAATATTTTAACCAGATAAATAAATTTATATCAATTTTATGTTATTTCATATTATTTTGATAAATATTTTGACATCTATGCTTTTTTTGTTTTGATTTTCATTCTTTATGGAAATTCATAATGAACGTAATGTTGTAATTAATTGTTAATTTTTTTGAAAAAGATTAAGACACATGAAAATGAATTTGGTTACTGTTTTTGTAATTTGATGTTAATTAAATTGATGAAGTAATCACATAAAATCAATTTGTGTTAACATGCTGTTATGTTTAACCATAGTAGGAACCTTCCAAAAAATAATCTGTTATTGTAGTTTGATTAAATAACTAGTTGTCTGATTAAAAAGATAATGACTCATAGGGTTCTGAGATACCCTCTGGATTGTAAATCTCAGTAGACAAATTCTTGAATCTATGAGAGATCATTGTGTCTGAAGGTTGTATACATTGTTTAAGGGCTAAGAGACCAATTTATATGATGTTTTTTTTCTACTTCTTGTGTTATGGTTTGATCTTCGAAGGTTATTGTGATATGTGGGGGCTGAGAGGCCTATTAATTTTTGATGAAGTTGATGCATAGAGTGGAATGATTCATTAGTTTATGCATGTTAGTGTCAGTGAGGACACTGGCGGGGATGGAATGGGTTGGATTTGAATGGTTTGATGCATGTAGATTATTGTCGGCTATTTATCTTCCTCACTTTCACTGCTGCTCAAGGATGAATGTTTTTATAACCACCGTTCAAAAGGGATGATGATGTGTTGGGTATTCCACATGATTTATGTGTTTACATTCATAAGAGAGGATGGGTTTACGCTCTTGCTATAGGCATATTAGACTCAATAGGTAGTCCATCTACTCACCGTTTTGATCCACCTTGTGTTTAATTGCTTAGAATATTTCTTATAGAATTTCTCATAATATGGGAAAGTAATATTTGTGTTAATAAATGATTGAATAAATGATGTTAACCCAAGGGGTTGGAGCTTGTGGGGACGTAATGGTGAGGTTTCAATTTAAAGGAACATTGAACTTTGGGTGTGATGCTAAGGAAGTATAATGTAGATATTTTTAATAGTAAATTAATGTTTAAATAATTAATGAACATAAAGTAAAAATTATATAAAGGTAATTATGTAATGTATTCAATCTATTAAAATGGTTGTGTTCTTATTGGATGCCTATTCTTAGAAGTGGAAGTTGGGATTTCAGAAGACATTAGCTAAAGTTGAGTCTAATATGTTGTTATTCACATGGTGTGGTTGTGAGATATAGTATATTCTGTACTTTTAGTTTTTATATATGCTACTCCACACTATCAATTATGTTAATAGACACACTGCGGATTCTGAGCCCTGAGGGGTATTTTCCCTAACATTCTGGGGGGAGGGATGGATGGCTGACTATGTCCATTGGCCCCGCACTTTTATCATGGTAGTTACTTGTGCTAGTAGTCACAATGAGTAGTTTTCCCCATACATTTGTATAGAGGGATGTGATGGATTGTGGTTATTCACACATATATATTCTGGATATAGTTTCCTATGGACTATTATAGATATAACATGTATAGGAGGTGATAGTTTGTTGATCCAAATATGGTGTGTTGGGTTTAGTTCATTGAGGTATAATGCATGTAGAGACCCCAAACCCGACGTACATGGACATTATATTAATTTTGCGTAATATCTAATACATAAAAAAAACAGACACCAAATGACCATAATATTTTAGTTTCTTTGGAATCTCAGAACATAATCTTCTAATCGTGGTGAATGGTCTTAAACATCTCCCATAAAGATCTTCCCCTTTTGTTTTCTTAACTAAAATCTTTCTTTATATACTGGGGAAAAATCATATAAAGGGTGATCTCAAATGCTTAGTAAGGGTAAGAATGGAGAAAATAATACAAACCATATACATTTGATCTTAAAGACATGTACATAATGTTTAAACATCAAAATCATGAGCAATGACATAAAACATGGTAGTACGTAAGGAATATACCATAATGGAACATCCATCGTCATAAAATGGAATGGGAATAAATTATGTAATTGTGGAAAACCATTAAGCACATGATATGATTTTCATAGTAGCTAATTCATTGCTGCCAAGACCATCTTAGTGGACAAAGTCCCTTTCTGAATCGAGATCACTCCTCATTCCAGTCGTGTAACACTAAACCGGATTAACATACCATTCCATCCATGTATATATCATGAGATATAAATCTTTACCCAAAGCATTGGAGGTAGATAAAGTTCCCACAGATCTCATAATGAAGTCATTCTTAATTGTGGCACAAAATGAACATAAATCATTCATCATAACCTGAAGAATAAAATGGGTTTCATAAACATCAACCCATCATAACGTAATCCACATAAAACAAATGGTTATAATTACATCACAAAAAGAATCAAATCATGTAAATAATAGAGACATTATACTTGAATCATAATAATACTAAATAATTCCATCATAGATTGAAAATAGTTTTGACAAAACACTTGAAATGAATTCTTGAGGAAAAACTCATTTCTTCATGAAAATTGTTTTCTTTTCACAAAATGCCATGAAATTTTAAAAGAAAACGATTTTGTTGAAAATAATTATGAAATATTGTAGAGGAAGCTTCATAAAAATAAGCGTTATGAATCCGTAAATATCCAATAATGCAGTATAAGTTAAAAAACAATCTCCTCGTACATTTAACAAAAATGTCAAAAAGTACCACGTATGGTTAACAAAAGAAAAATTCATTCCATATCACAAAGTAAAACTAAAGAGGGGTAAAAATGAATTTAAACATAGATGGAAATATATTAAACACTTTATTAAAACAGAATTATGGTCATGGATGAAAAATATAACCCCAATTAAAACTTATGAATTAACAATCTCAGATAAGAACAAGATTGGAATACTTATCCCTTACCTTATGTCCAATTTCTTCCGTATGTGTCCGAGACTCCTTTATAATGATTTTTATAATTTCATTGCCTTATTAAAGAATCATATTTATTGTTATTTTATCATTTATGGTTCACTTGTGACTTTATATTAACTGTTCTTTTGAAAATTCCATGTTACAGTAGTGTTTTGGGTAAAATCATTTTATTTATCGTACATGTTTGGACTTGTGGTTCATGATATTATTATTAATTATATCGTCATTTAATTACTTACAGAATTTTAATAATGATTTATATATCATATTTATTCATTATATATATATATATATTATAGATAGATAAATGAAAAGAAATACTCCGTTCAAAGAGACAGTAGGTCATACATACGCATGAACGCTATTTTCCATTCCTTATTGACGTTAATGGAAGTAAGTATATGACATATATATATATACACATAAATATAGTATCTTTAACAAGTCTTATATTTCGTTATTATTTATTATATATTCTTTATAATCATTCTTGAATGGTTAACATGGAGAATGAATCTCATCACATCGTGGAGATGGTAATCTGTACATACCCACAAGCGAAGATATTGTTCCCATAATTATTGAATTGAATTGGAGTGGATGATATAATATCTTAGAATTAGTATGATGTAATAATAACCATATATAGTTATTCATTACACCAATATACCCATCCATGTTAGGTGGTGGTGGAAAACAGATTACACCACGGTGTGGAGACGGTATTCTGTACGTACGCACGTGCAATGATTTCATTTTCCGTAGGATGGATAGATGGTGAAATAGGGTTGTTTAATATTTATAATAATATATTAGTATATAATTAATACTTATTTTATTACTTTATAATGAAAAAACTAAAGAATAGAATGTCGAAGAAGAAATAAACATGAAAGAGTCGGTAGAAGAGATTACCTCTTCCTCAACGCACCTCCTTTAATCTTCTTCTTAGGGCACTAAAGTTGGTATTTTGAGAATACCAGAACCTCTATAAAATAACTAGAGAGGTTTAAAAGAGGAATTGGTAGGGTTTTTCAGAGCTTCAAGGCTAAAAATGGTGTAATTAGAAGAGGTAAGGGGTGCCTTTTTTATAAGGGAGGAGTGGGGCACCTTTGGTAACATAAGAAATATTAATTAATAATAAATTCAAACTCACATAAAAACCACAAAAAACGACTCAAATCCTAATATTAGATGATATAAGGTTGTAATATCATCAGACAATAAAATTTAGTCATGTTGGGAATTTATTATAAACATTATCAACTTGATTTATCCTTATTTAATCTATTTAATTTTATTTGTGGTAATAATATTCTAATTTTTAAATTGTTATAAAAAATTACTTATGTGTTATTAATTGTCCGTAATTGGATAATTTGTGACATTTTATACCATATAAATTTAAATTTATAATTTTTAAATATATTTTTTGATTTTAAAACAATTTCATAATATGTTATTTTTATAAAATAACAATAATGTCAATTTTGACACTATTAATTTATTTTAATATAAATAAAATCCACAAAGAGTATATACTCTAAAAAAAATATTTAATATATTCTTAACATGTCATATGTGTCTATAAAATTCTTGGGGAACATGAAATAGTTTATATAATATTTATTTTAATATTTTCAAAACAAATTATTTGGTATATCTCTTAATAAAATAATTAGTACATCATTTTTTTATAATTATTTAATATATATATTGTTTGCATATAAATTAAAACTAAAATCCTAAAATGAATATAAATTTCATATATTCCATAATAATACTTTTACTTGAATATATCATCTTAAATTCACAACATGTAAGTTGTTATATTTATTAAATTATGAAGGTGACAACTTTGGAATAATTTAAAATAAAATAACATAAGTGTCATAATCTTCATTATATGGATCCAAATGGTCATCAATTCGGCCACTGGATGATTAGGGTTAATATATACACTACCAATAAGTCTTGCTCAGTTTTTGTAGCCTTTTTATGTTTATTATTATTTCAATAAAAACTACATTATTGATTTTTCAATAAATAAATAATTTCTGCATCATTAATGTATAAGCTAATAAGGTAAATAAGTAATTATTAAAAAATAAAAATAAATTATCAAGATAAATAAAAACAATTAAGCTTTAAAATTTGTTTTTATTAGCGAATTTATATTCTATATAACCATATATTAAAATAGTTTAATTATTAATGTTTTAGTGAGACATATTTCACATTAATTTAAATAAAATAAATTAAAGGTCTCAATCAAATCCCAGTGGGTTCTAATGGATTAAATTTTGACCAAAATATTCCATAGAATGAAATATAATCATCCAATTATATTAATACAAGTGTTAGGATAATTTTATTATATTATATTTACCCATGATTACCTGATTTACCTTTAACTATAGTAAATAAAATTTACCGTAGTTACTATTCATTGTGCCCAAAAATAAAAAGTAGAATATTAACATAATTTAGACCTACTGATTCCAAATATGGTTTCTATTTTTTTTATTAAAATCACTAAAGTTGCAGAAATTATTTTAATATTAATTCTGTTGATAAGAAAATGAGTTTTAAAAGTTAAAACATTACAAAAGATTGAAATGTTTTTACTAAGGAATTCAATGTGAAATTAATGGTAATGACATATATTATATTAAATGGTAAAAATATATTCTATTTATAATTTAAACCTATTTAATATTATTATTTGACCATATAAATTATTTCATTGGAAAACGTTGTTTTTAATTAAAATATAGCATGTTTTTACTATTCATAAAAATATGAAGGTTATCAGAATAATATGAAAATTTTATCCTAAGTAAATTTTTATATCCCAATTCCAAAGAAGAATTTTATTTGGTCATATTTAACCTATAAACTTGTCAAAATCATATTTAAAATGGTTGTGCCATCAAAAGGTGGCAGACCAACATTTTTTGAAAAATAATTATTCTACCCGAAATATTTTATTTTGTTCTCATACCATGTTCTAGAAACTGATTAATATGAATGATAATGTTACAAAATTCAAAATGTAGATAATAATATTCATAATGACTAGTTCATAATAATATTATAACCATATATTGTTGTTTAGTGAAACCCTGTTTTGCGTAGAACACATGCTATCAAGGAAGGACGTGATGGCATGTAATGCTAGCCAAGTCAGGGTTGCGTGTAGTGAAAGACTATTTTTTTGTTGTGTATAACATAATCCAACCATATTTAATTTATAAATTTCATATATATATATATACACACACACTCAATGTTTCGTATAATAACTACTATCAAACGAACTTGAAATTGTGTGTAACACGATCCAAGAATAGTGTTGCGTATACTGTAAGCCAATACGGTCGTGCGTATAGTGCAATATAATCTTGGTGTAGCGTACAATAGAAGATATTAATGAAATTAAAAATAATAAATCTCATAAAATCTCAGGGTGTTACATTCTACCCTCCTTAAAATGAATTTCGCCCTCGAAATTCGTCGGGGTTATAAATGGTTTATTACATGAGAGTTTCTTTCATAGAAACCCAAATTGTAAAAAGGAATACCAAATATTATCTCTCAAAACTAATGTATGAAACATGAAAGTTACCCAAATTAACTAATCACTGGGTTTCCAAATAGGATAACATAGTTGAAAATATGGACATGGAAGAGAAATCTAACATTCACATTCGAATGGAGAGTGGTAGAGGACATGACTATGATAAATCCAACAGTCACAAAGACCTTAATTTTTGATGATTTAAGGAACCATCTGATTAATCAGATATGAGGGCACTAGGCAACTTTTTTGGTTTTCATGTTCATTTCCCGAATGTTGAATATTTTTTGAATTAAAAGAAATAGATACTTGATTTTGGTACAATATCATTGTTGTTTTTTCCTTGAAAAATTTCCACTTCATATTGTAATGAAATGAAGTTGAATTTTTCTTATGTGAAGTGTTACCAGATCACGCGATAGAATGATAGGCCATTCCATCTGTCTCAAACATATGGTTATCAATAGTTATCAAATATACATAAGTCCATTTATGGTGAGGTTATTTGTACATGATTCCAAAAATGGACTTATACTTCATCTATCATAACACTTAATATAATAAAACTAGTTTCTAATAACCAAGAACTTCCTGGAGACCAGTGGTAGGTGATAAAGTCCTGCCATACTTTGGTTGTGGGTTTGATTCCCACATTATTGTATGACGTGATGGTTTGTCACTCGTCCTACAGGTTGTCCCATTTTCTTAAACTACACTAGTATAACATTCCGTCAATAATATCGAAAAAAGATCTATCCTTAAACAATACTAACTTTTGTTCAACATAATCCATTCCAATCTTTAGGCTTTTCCGAAATACTTCATTCTAAAATCATAGTATAAAGAGAACGATTACTAAAAAGGTCACATAATAAGCACGTGAATACCATCATTTATCCCTCAAATATCATATGATATATCTTGTTGGTCAAATTACAAACATGTGAATTCCTTAATCATGTATTCTATTGAAAATTGAATACCCATTGAACATTAGTGAAAACATGAATACTATCAAAATGTAACACTTTCCACATACCAAAATTCAAAAATCTCTATATACTCAAACCATGATATAACATTGTCCTTATATCAGTCATGAGATCATTTCATTTTTTTCTTTATCCCTTCATTATGCGCATATCATCTTCATTAAAAAAATATTTAAAACACTTTTCATGGTTACCGGTACCATATAAATATTGAAAACTAATACATAGATATTCAAAAATTCTATGATACCATAAATGAGGTTTCGTGATACTATTTTGAAATCCCATTACACAAACACTTAATCATTAAAAAACGTCATTGTCATACTCAACATCACAAATAGTGATCGCATGTGTCTTCCCTTTATCATTTTCTTTAAGAGGATGGTCACATTGAACATCAATAACCCTTGGATTAGTTTATTCATTAGCATAATGCTCCATTTTGTTTCACTTGAAGCATTGATGTGTTGGTGGTGGGTTCTCTGTAGTCTTTTCTTTATTCAAATCATTAGAAACACTTTTTCTATTTCTTCGACACTCAGCTGCTTGATGACATTATTTTCCACACATAAGACATTTTCTTGTCCCTTTAAGACAATATTTATCATGCTTCATTCCACACTTTGTGCATAAAGATACATTCATCTTCTTTTCACCATTATTCTGATATTTTTTCATGAACCCCAGCTTTCATATTATGTCGAATACCATGTGATGGGTTTGTAACACCAACTTCTAGTTCTACCTCGATAGCACAACAATCAATTTCTTCATAGATACTGATGTATCTTATAGCTAATGCCCTTCGAAGACTTGGTATTAAGCCATTGAAGAATAGATAAACTTTAATTTCAGGTGGGATGATAAAGCCAGATGCATACCTTGCAAGACTTGTAAAATTCATTTCATATATACCAACAGATTCATCATCATTTTTCTTATGCTCAAGGAACTCATTTTCCATATTTGATAGAAGAATACGATGGAAGTACTTATTGAAAAACAAGTAATTGAACATTCCCCATTCCATTGATTCAATTTCATTTGGGGCCTTGTATTCATGATTAGAGTCCACCACTGGTCGTCTGCACCTTCTAAACGGTAAACATCAAAAATTACTTTTTCATGCTCTAAACAACGAATCATGGAAAATATCTTTTCAATGCTACTGATCATTTATTCAGCAACAAGTGGATCTGAAGACCCACTGAAAGAAGGTGGACATTGCCTCATGAATGATTAAATAGAATATTGTTCCCTTCTTTGCTCATTCGGAAGTCGAGAATGATTCATAGCTTGTGTAAGTATAGAAATAAGAATTTTCACTCCATTTCCCATAACATTTGGTTGTTCAGGAGTACAACCATTGCATTGTCCATTACATTCATCAATACGGTTCAATCAGGATCCTGCCATCGTCTAAAACCCAAAAAGAAAAGCGTGAGTTGGAGAAATAATTCTAAGAAAACAACTTAATAAAGGGGATGTACATTCAATATCTAACATATTATGTTTAATTCTATGATCTTTACCATAATCCAAGGACTATAACCTATAGTTATACATATCCTTAGGGACACCCCTTGACATTCCTTAAAATATCTATAGGGATATCACTAACGTTTTCACATCCTAGTTTCCAAAAGTTAACTAAACCTTTCCTTTAATACCAACTATAGAGACCCCAAACATGAAATAAATGGACTTTACATTACTTTTTCAGAATATCTAATACATAAAAAAACAGTCACCAAAGGACCGTAATAGTTTAGTGTCTTTGGATACTCAGAACATAATATTCTAACAATGGTGAAATATCTTCAACATCTCCCATAAATATCTTCCCCTTTTGTTTTCTTAGCTAAAATCATTATTTATATCTTGGGGGAAAGAAAACATATAAAGGGTGAGCTCAAATTCTCAATATCGGTAATCATGTGGAAAATAAAACAAACCATATACATTTGAACATAAGAAATGAACATAATGTTTAAACATCAAAATCTTGAGCAATGACATAAAACATGGAAGTACGTAAGGAATAGATCAAAATGGAACATCATTCATCACAAAATATCATGGGAATAAATCAAGTAATTGTGAAAAACCATTAAGAACATTATATGATTTCCATAGTATCCATGACATTGCTGCCAAGACCATCTTAGTGGACAAAGTCCCTTTCTGAGTCGAGTTCACTCCTCGTTCCAGTCCGGTAACACTAAACTAGAATTACTTACCGTTCCATCCATGTCTATCTCTTGATATATAAACCTTTACCCAATGTATTGAAGGGGGATATAGTTCCCAAAAATTTCATAATTTAATCTTTCTTACATGTGCCACGAAATACGTATAAATCATTCATCATAACCCAAAGAATAAAATGGGTTTCATAAACACCATCCCATCATAACATAATCCATATAAAAAAATGGATATCATTTCATCATAAATAGAATCAAACCATGTAAATAATAGAGACATTATACTTGAAACATAATCATACTATATAATTTCATCTTATATGGAAAATAATTTTCACAAAACACATGAAATGAATTCATCAGGAAGATATCCTTTCTTCTTCAAAAACGTTTTCTTTTCACAAAATGCCATGCAATTTTAAAAGAAAAGTATTTTATTGAAAATAATTATGATATATTGTAGAGAAATATTCATGAAAATATGTCATTATGAATCCATAAAAATCCATTCACTCCATATACGTTAGAAAAACATTATTCTTGTACTTTTAACGAAAATGTCAAAAAGTACCATGTATAGTAAACTAAAGCAAGATTCCTTCCATATCACAAAGTAAAAGTCAAGAGGGGTAAACAAGACATTAAAAATACATGGAAGAATATTAAACACATTATTAAAACATTTTTATGGACATGGATGAAAAATATAACCCTAGTAAATATTTATGAATAAATAATCTCAGATAAGAAAAAGATTGGAAAAATTATCCCTTACCATATGTCCAATTTCATACGTATGTGTCTGAGACTCATGTATAATGATTTAAATAATGTCATTTGACTTATTATAGAATCGCATTAATTATTATTATATCATATATGGTTCACTTATGACTTTATATTACCCGTTCTTTTGTAAATTCCATGTTAAAGCAGTGTTTTGGGTAAAATCGTTTTATTTATCTTACGTGTTTGGAATTGGGGTTTTTGATATTATTATTACTTATATCATTATTTAATTACATCCAGAATGTAAATCATGATTTATATATCATATATATTTAGTATATATATATATAAGATATAGATAAATTAAATGAGATACACCGTTCATGGAGACGGTAGGCCGTACGTACTCATGAACGTTGTTTTCCTTTCCTTATAGAATTTAATGGAAGTACGTAGATGAAACACACACACACACACATATATATATATATACACACACAAAAATAAATCCAGTATCTTTATCATTTCATATATTTCATTATTATTCATTATATATAATTTATAATCATTCTTGAATGGTTAACATGGAGAATGAATCTCATCGCATCGTGGAGACGGTAATCTGTACGTACAAATGAGCTATGATATCATTCCCATAATTATTTAATTGAATTGGAGTGGATTATATAATATCTCATAAGCAGTATGATGTAATAATAACCATATATATTTATTCTTTTCACTAATATAATCATCCAAGTAAGGTGGTGGTGGAAATACTAATTACACCACGGCGGGGAGACGGTATTCCGTACACACGCACACGCGGTGATTTCATTTTCTGTAGAATTGATTGAAGGTGAAATAGGGTTATTTCATATTAATAATAAAATATCATTATATAAGTAATACTGATTTTATTACTTTGTAATGAAACAATTTAAGAAGAAGAAGTAGAAGATGAAAGAAACGTGAAAGAGTCGGTAGATGAGATTACCTCTTCCTCGACGCACCTCCATTATTATTCTTCTTAGGGCACTATAGGATGTCTTTTGAGAAGACTAGAACCTCTATGATATAACTATAGAGGTTTATAATAGGAATTGGCAGGGGTTGGCTGAGATTCAAGGCTATAAAGGGTGTGAAGAGAAGAGGGAAGGGGTGCCCATTTTATAATGGAGGAGTGGGGCACCTTTGGTAACATAAACAATATTAATTTATAATAAATTCAACCTCACCAAAAAATGACTCAAATACAAAAATTAGATGACATAGGCTTGTAATCTCATCAACCAATAAAATATAGTCAAGTTATAATTATATTTTAAACATTATCAACTTGATTTATCCTTATTTAGTCTATTTAATTTTATTTGGGGTAATATGATTCTAATTTTTTAATTGTTTTAAATAATTACTTATGTGTTGTGAATTTTAAATAATTGGATAATTTATTACTTTTTCGACCAAATAAATTTCAATTTATAATTTTTAAATATTTTTGTGATTGTCGATCAATTTAATAATATGTTATTTTTATAAAATAACAATAGTTTCAAATTTGACACTATTAATTAAAATTTTTTAAATGAAATCCACAAGAAGATAAATTCTAAAAAAAAGTATTTAATAGATTCCTAACATGTTAAAGTTTTCTAGAAAATTCATGGGGCACATTAAATAGTTCATATAATATTTAGTTTAATATTTTTAAAACCATTTATTTGGTATATCTCTTAATAAAATAATTAGTACAACAGTTTTGTATAATTATTAAATATAATTATTTGTTGCATAAAAATTAAAAATAAAATCATATGATTAAGATAAATATAATATATTTCATAATAATACTTTTACTCGAATTTATCATCTAAAAATCACAACATGTAAATTGTTATATTTATTAAATTATGAAGGTGACAACTTTGGAATCATTTAAAATAAAATAATATAAGTGTCATAATCATCTTTATAAGGATCCAAATGTTTACCAATTCGGCCAATAGATGATTATGGTTTATATATACACAAAAAATAAGTCTTGTTCAGGTTTTTTATCCTGTTGATGTGTATTATTATTTCAATAAAAACTATATTATTGATTTTTCACTAAATAAATAATTTATGCATCATTAATGTATAAGCTAATAAGATAAATACATGATTTTTAAAAATTACAAATATATTACCATGATAAAGAAAAACATTTTAGCTTTCAAATGAGTACTTATAACCTAATTTATATTATGTATAACCTTATATTAATATAGTTTAATTATTAAAGATTGAGTGGGTCATATTTCACTTTCTTTTAAATAAAATAAATTAATGGTCTTAATCAAATACCAGTGGGTTCCAATGGATTCCATTTCAACAAAAATATGCCATAAGACGAAATATAATCATCTAATTATATTAATACATGTTTTAGGTTAATTTTATAATATTATATTTACCCTCAATTACACGATTTACCTTTAACAACGGTAAATAAAATTTATCGTAGTTACTATTCATAGTCCCCAAAAATAAAAATTAGCCTATTAACATAATTTTGACTTACTGATTCGAAATATGAATTCCATTTTTCATAATTCAAATCATATAATTTTCATCCATTAATTTAGAATTAATCCTGTTGTTAAGAAAACAAGTTTTAAAAGTTAAAACATTGCAAAATATTGAAATGTTTTTACCAATGAATTCAATGTAAAATTAATGGTAATGACATATATTAAATTAAATGGTAAAAATATATTCTATTTATACTTTAAAACCATTTAATATTATAATTTAACCATATAAATTATTGCAATTAGAAGAATTTTTTTTAATTAAAATATAGCGTGTTTTTACTATTCATTAAAATAAGAAAAATATCAGAATAATATGAAAATTATATCCAATGTAAATTTTTATATCCGGATTCCAAATAAAATTTTTTATTTTCAAATTGAATCTATAAAATTGTCAAAATTCATATTTAAAATGGTTTCAACATCAAAAGGCAACAAAACTGTATTTTTATAAAAATACTTATTTTACCTGAGAAATTTTATTTTGTTCTCTTACTATGTTTTAGAAAATGTTTAAGATGAATTATAATGTTATAAAATTAAAAATGTAGTTAATACTATTCATAATTGCTAGTTCATAATAATATTATAACCGTATATCGTTGTTTAGTGAAAACCTATATTGCATACAACACCCGCTATCAAGGAAGATCGCAATTGCGTGTAATGCAAGCCAAGTCAGGGTTGTGTGTAGTGAAATTCTCATTTGTTGTTTCTTATAACATAATCCACCCATATTTTATTTATACATTGAATATATATATATTTACACTCAATGTTGCGTAGAATAACTTTTATCAAATGAACATGAAATATTGTGTAAAATGATCCAAGATTAGTGTTGTGTATACGGCAACCTAATACGGTCTTGCGTATAGAGCAAGATAATCTTGGTTTAGCATAAAACAAAAAATATGAAAGAAATTAAAAATAATAAATATCATAAAATCTTGTGGTGTTGCAATTCCAAACGCATGAAACATGTTATGCGGGCTATAGTGGCCCAAAAAACAAACTAGTTACATTGATTACGTGGACATGGAGGTTTGGTTGCATGAGGTGCATGTTTTGGTGATTTGCCCTTGTGTCTCTGGGAAAGAATTTTTGTAGAGGGATTGTTTAGGATGGGCGACTTTTGGGAGAAGAATCAAACCAGTGAAGAAGTATTTGTGGGGTACCCTTGATATTATTTATAATATTATATACTCTTGTATGAAATACTTGGTGAGAGTATCCATGTTAAGGTTGGGAACCTAGTGTACCTATTTAGGAGATGAGATAGTTTCACTTGTTGTTCACTGTGCCTTATCATGATTTCATTACTTTTACACATGTGTAACTATTGAGGGTCCTAATGATTATACTTTTATACACAACCTATGTATATATTAACTTTTTTTCATATCACTTGGAGTTAGTTGGAGAGTAGGATGGTTTCAACTAGCTTGGGGTTTCTTGAGCTGTTTGGGCTTTGTTGTCACCTTTGTTTTTTTTCTTTCCTATGTACATTCAGTTTTCCCCAATGAGTTTTAGTAGTTTTTTCATGACATTACATATGTTAACATGGGTTATATTTTATATTTCAGTCTCAATTGGTATTTTTTGGTGTATATCTAATCTCTCTCATTCGCATTTGTTTTATTAGAGGGTAATGCAACCCATTTGTGTGTTCATTATACCCTCGAGGCTAGTTTCCTTCCTAGGTCCTGTAGGAGGAGGGACTCAGGGGTCACTATTTCTCTTCTCACATTACCGGCCCATGAGGGGTACATAATGTGGGGAGGGGTCATGACAGAGTGGTATTAATGGTCTGGTTGAAGAATATGACGAAGTTTGGTGTTAGTCACATGTGATGTCGCCTGTGTTGGTAGGTAAATAGTTTCAGTAATGTTTAACAAGTAATGTAAAAATAGGAGACCGAATGAGACATAAGCATTTATCCCCCCTCTGATCTGATTCCCATACCATTATGTTTACAATGGCTACTAAACAAGGTGACACTAGTTTCAGGGTAGAGACCTAGGAATGGATCATGTATCATTTTTCTTTGTGATTTTGTTTGAATGGGTATACCTTAGGATAGGTTAACCAAAAATGAATATGATACAACAATTAATTAATTAAAAATGATTCTTAAATATTCCATGATTGAAAGCTCTAATTATTTGATATTTTTTAGGTATGGATCCAGGTCGACATCCTTTCTAGGTTCGCGTAGACGATGTCCAGTAGGTTGTGCCATAATATTAATGTAGGGTAGAGGTCGAAGATGACGACAACACTGGGAGGAGAAAATATGAGAGTATCAGTTTTAGAGTCTGAAAAAGTATGGGGGCTCCATTTTAGATGTAGTCACATATGATTAGTTGGAGGTGGTCAAGACAGGATTCAGTTTAATCCTTGCTCAGATGAATCACTGATTATCCTTGGTTGTGACGATGTTGTGTGGAGCAGCGAGGTAGAGGTGGTTCTTGTTCCTCAAGGATCGAAAGGATTCTTCTACATCATGCGAGGATTTCCGAGATAATTTTATATTCATGTTTCTTTCTTTTTCCATGAAGTTGTCCAGTCTATAAGAGCTTATTACCCTTCGAAAGGAGAGCTCCAGTTTGTGAATGATTGGAATCCATTTCAGGAAACTTTTAGGGTGTGCTTTGGACCAGTTTCTAGATTAGGATGTCAGGGAAAGGCATTTTGAGGATGTTATACATCCAGTGATCCAGGGCGAGGTCACCTAATTTGTACTGAAGACATATCTTGAGTTACTGGCAAGGATAGAGGTCGTTGAGAGAACATTGGACAAAAAAAAATCATTACAAGAGTGATGTAATCATGATTCCTCAGGAAGCATAGATGTGGTCCGGGGGTCTTGGTTTATAGGTCAGAATAGTTTTGTTTTCAGTCAGGAGTAGGTCCAATCCATCAACAAATATTTTATCATGTGGGAAGCGGCTCTCAGAACTATTCCAAGGAATTATGAAATTTTTTAATTGTTGTTTTTGAGGTCATCATAATAGAGAGTGCCCGAAATTTTAGATTAGTTATCATGCACGAGGTGTTCTACATGATATTCCTCCATTGAGGTAGTTCTAGCCGATGCAGCAGCAGCAGGTTGCACCAGTATTGGATCAGTAGACGGTTGAAGGGAAAGACAAAGGAGAGCCTTGAGACACTAACCATTATTAGAGTGTAGAGCAAGGATGTGGGGGTGGTCATCATCAGGGTTAGAGAGGTTGTGGTTGAGATCATGGCCAACTTTATGCTTTAGCGTTGCCAAAACCAGGTGAGCCAGATGTCATTTGAGGTACCCTTTGCTTGTTTTATACATTGGTGTATACCATGTTTGATTTAGGAGTCACATACTCCTTCATATCACTTACCCTTTCCCATACTTTTGTTCTTCAGGTGGAGAGGCTTACAGTGCACTTGGAGTTGACTATGCTTCTGGGAGGTCGATATGAATTGTTTGAAGTACACAGAGACTGTGAGCTACTTCTACTGCATCACCACTCTTTGGGGGATTTCCTATGTTTACGGATACAATAATATGATGTCATCCTTGGAATATATTGGTTTTATTAGTTGTAGGGTATCATAGATTCCTTCAGGATGAAGGTTGTGTTCATTGATTACGATAGAGATCTATTGGTGTTTTTTGTGAGAGAGACCCTCTAATGGGTCAGAGGCGTGTTCCATCCTTATCATCTATGATGGTTGAGTTCTTCAGACATTCACCAGTGGGCGTTTCCATGGGTCATAGATGATAACCATGTTGTATTTCTAGAATAGATTGTATCATTACCCCCTCGACAAGAAATCATGTATGGGATTGAGCTACAACCAGAAGCATCTCATATCTCTATATCCTCATATTGGATGACCCAATATGAGTTATGAGAGATATTTATTCAGCCTGATGGTCCATTAAATTTCAGTTTTGTTCTGTAGAGTGTGTCACTGTGGGGTGCACCTATTTTCTTCATGATGAAGGCTAACCGAATTTTGTAGTTTGGTATCGATTATCATCTCTTAACCAAAGTGACAATGAAGAATTGCTATCTAGTTCCATGGATAGAAGATTTATTCAATCAAATGAAGGGTGAAGGTTGGTTCCCAATGATCATCTTATGGTCAGTATATCATCAGATTCATGTAAAAGAGGATGATATCTCAAAGACTACTTTCTCGTGTTGTCATGGGCATTACATGTTCATGGTAATGCCATTCAGTGTGAATAATTCACTGGCAGTGTTCATGGGATTGATGAATGTAGTGTTTTTTGATTTCCTGGTTATGATCATAGCAGTTTTCATCGACTACATCCTTGTGTACTCCACCACTTAAGAGGATCATTCTGAGCATCTACATATTGTTATGGGAGGTCTTCGTCAACTACATCAATCTGTAATGTTTTTGAAGTGTGATTTTTGGTCTCGATAAGTCTGTTTCATGGGGAATTTCTTGTCCCAACATGGAGTAGTTGTGGATCCATAGATTATAGATGTATTTGTGTCTTGGGTAGCTCCCAAGATAGTGGAAGAGGTGTGATGTTTCCGTGGGATTGAAAGATACTAGAAGAGGATCGTAGCTGATTTCTCTAGGGTTATTACTCCTATGATAGCAATGGATGGGAAGGATTAGACATTCATGTCAATTAATTTGTGTTATTAAACATTCATGTACCTAAAAATGATGTTAGTAAGTTCTTTGGTTATTTTTCATCCATCAAACGGAGTTCTGTTTAATGTTTTTGGCAATGCTTCACATATGGGGTTAGGCTGTGTTCTAATGCAGCAGAGATCAATTATTTCTTATGAATCTCTTCATTTGCATCCCCATGAATGTAACTCTAAAACCCAATATTTTGAGTTTGTAGTTATGGTTTTTACTCTTTGTTATGGATTCATTACCACATTGGCGAGCGATTTGTGGTTTCACAAATCATAAAATTATGTAGTATGTTTTCTCCCAACATGACATAAACATTCCACAACAATACTGGATGGGGTTCTTACAAAAGTATAATTTCAAAAGATAATATACCCATTTAAAGGGGAATTTTGTAGTTGATGCGCTGACTAGGAAGACATGTAGTGTTGTAGTGTTTGAATCTGGTGATTCATTGAGATTTATGGAAGAACTTTCAGCATTGCATCTTGATATGGGAGAAGTTGGGGGAAGAGGGTGTCTTTTTCAGATGATGGTGTAGTCATATATTCTGTTGCCGGTGGAAGATTCCTAGTTCTTGGATCTTACGGTGGAGGTCTGGAGGGACTGAGTTGATTCTAGAGAGGCCCTTCATTGGTTGGACTATATATTAACGCCAATGATTAATGTATCATCGAAGGATAATTTTTTCCTTCAGAGATACTTGAGACGGTTCTCAGAGAGTTCCATAGTTCTCATTTAACAGTGCATCTTGGAATGATAAATAGGCACCGATCCTTGAGTAGTTAGTTTTGGTGCCCTGGGATGAAGCATGTAGTTGCGGAGTTTTTGTCTTTATGTTTGGTCTATAAGACGGTCAAGGCTAAGCATAGTGTCCCCAGTGGTTTGCTCTAGCTATTTGATATTCCTTAGTATATATGGGAGGAAATATCAAGGGTCTTTATTACTGGTTTAGATTGAGTTCATGGAGGATATGATTTGATTTTGGTGGTAGTGGACCATCTAAAAAAAGCATCCAACATCAAAGCAATAAAGGAGTCATGTTCAGTGGATGTTTTATCAAGGCATTATCTGGAGGATATGGGGATACTTCATGGAGTCCCAAGGAGGACCATTTCTGATTGAGATCATGGTTCTACCTCTAGTGTATAAAGAGGTCTGCAGCTTGCTTTTTGATATCAACTATTCCTTATCACTGCTTTTCAATCCATAAACGAACGGTCAGAGATAGTAGACTATCCATAATCGGGAAGACATGTTACACTCATGTGTCCTTGATTTTGGAGGATCGTGGATGAGGCCCTTACTCTTAGTGGAGTTCACTTACAATAATAATTTTCACTCCAATAACAGTACGGCAAAATTATAAGCCTTTCATGTCTGACCATTAAATTTTCCATTATGATGGACTGGGTTTGGAGTGTCATCAATTTTCAGACAAGAACTAGTGTAGAATATGAAATATAGGGTTTTGGTGATCCGTGAGAGGATGAAAGCAGAACAACATCGTCAGAAATCATTTTCCGCTCAAAGGTGGATACCTATAGAGTTTGATGTATTTGATCACATGTTTCGGAAGGTGACTCCCAATCGTGGATTGCAAAGGATTAGTCATGAGAGTATTTTTCTTCCCATTTTGTAGGTATTTTTGAGGGGTTGGCTCTTGTTGGAGCCGTGGAATATTAGATAGAACATTCCCTGAAGATGAGCCTGATACATGATGTAATCCATGTATCATAGCTCCATACATATAATCATGATGACTCACACATCATCGATTAGAGTGAGATCAATGTTGACGATGACGTGACCTTTGTGGAGTGGCTGGTATAGATCCACGACCACAAAGAGAATGTGTTTTGTGGGTGTTCAACACCCTTGGTTTGTGTCTTTTGGTTACATGGTGGCATGGAGGAGAGTACCTGGGAATGTGAGACATAAATATGTGCTCAGTACCCCTATTTATTTGATGTTTACCTCTATTTGTGTTTTAAAAAATGTCTGCTTTGTGTTAGTAGAAATTTTTTGTTTATTAGATGGATTTCGTTGTTTTCTTTTTGTGGCTTGATCTCTTTTTATAGGTATCTCGAAGGGTGGTTTTTTGGATCCCGTTTCTGTTTCCCTTTATGTGGGTTTTGAATTCTCGAGGATGAGAATGTTTTGAGAGGTATCTCATGTAATGGCCCAGACCACTCTGGTCCATTACTCTAAAGACATCTAGTGTTTGAGGAGTTATGGTAGGTTAAGGTGACATATCCCCAACACTTTTCCAAATTTTCATTTTTGTGAACTGTTACATCATCAATACTGATTTGAATAGTTCCAACGGTAGTCCGATGTGAATATTCCCAATGGTAGACCAATTAAAACAGTTCCACCAGTGAGACCAATGTGAATAGTTCCAATCGTAGACCGATGAGAGTAGTTCAATCGGTGAGACTGATGAAAATAATTCATACAATAGAATGATGTTAATGGTTCCAAAGTAGACTGATATATACACTTCCAATTGTAGGCCATTGTGAAAAATTCATCCAGTGAGACCGATGTGAACATTTCCAATGGTAGAACAATATGAATAGTTACAATAGTATACCTATGTGAATAGTTCCACCTATGATACTGATGTTTACAGTTATAATGGTAGACTGATGTAAACAGTTCCACTAGTGAGATTGATGTGAACATTTCCACTGGGGGAAAAGATGTGTACAGTTCAAACAGTGGAATGATATGAACAGTTACAATGGTATAATTATGTGAATAGTTCAAACAGTATACCTTTTTGATATGTTCCACCGATGAGACCAAAGTGAACAGTTCTAGTAGTGAGACCGATGTGATCACTTCCAATGGTAGACTAATTTGAAAAAATCTAGTGTTAGACTAATGTGAACAGTTTCACCCGTGAGACTGATCTAAATAGTTCCAATAGTATACATATTTGAATAGTTCCACCAGTGAGACGGCTATGAATAGATCCACTGGTGAGATCAATGTGAATAGTTCGAACGGTAGGCTGATGTGAACAGTTCCGACTATAGACAGATGTGAATAGTTCCAACAGTAGAACGATGGGAATAGTTCCACCAGTGGGTCTGATGTGAATAGTACCAATGGATGACCCATGTGAAGTGTTCAAATGACCGACCTATGTGAAGACTTCCACCAGTGAGACCATTGTGAAATGTTCCACTGGTCATAATGATGTGAACAGTTCCACATGTGAGGTTCCAACATTAGCAACTATTTTTTTTCCAAATTTTGAGTTCATGAATTGTGTTTCCAGAATGGTGAAGTTATAACAACACCCACAATTTCCTTTTCAAAATTCATAGTTCGTGAACAATGTTTGTAGAATAGTTATGTTCCAAAGGAAACCATTATCACCTTTTCAAAATTTCAAGTTAATGAATAGTGTTTCTAGAAAGGTGACTTTCTAATAGAATCCCTTGTTTCATTTTCAAATTTTTGAGTTAATGAATAGTGTATTTAAAACAGCGATGTTCCAAGAGAAGCCTATATTTCCTTTTCCAAATTTTGAGTTCATGAAATGTTTTTCCAGAGTGGTGAGGTTCCAATAGTAGCCTCTATTTCCTTTTCTAAATTTTTAGAAAAGCATAGTGTTTCTAGACCAATGTGGTTTTAATAGAAGCCTATATTTCCATTGAAAAATTTTGATTTCATGAATAGTGTTTCCAGACCAGTGATGTTCTAATGGTATCCCCTTTTTTCCATTCCCAAATTTCTAGTTTGGTGTACAGTTTTTTCTGCTTCCTACAGCTTTTCCCCATTGATGAATCTTTTGATGTGAAATGAATTTAATCCTTGTTTCATAGTCTCTATAACCGATTTAATGGCCATAACTCCTATATTACATTTCATAGGACTCAGGATTCATTTACTTGGTTGAACCACGTGGTGGAATGTGATCCACATTTAATGGAAAATCCATCATATCTTAAACTCATACTCTGTTAAATCATCAAATGGGACATGATATCTTCCTCCATAGTTCTTCCTCCTTTTTCTCCTATGTGAGACACTCAATCCTTTCATTACATCCTATAGTAGTTGTGCGATCAAACATTTCTCCTTAGATTGGTTTCCCATAAATTTCTTCATTCTCGAAGTTCCCCCTCTTTTTTGTGTGCCACCAAGCAGTATAGATTAATCCTCGATATAAGTAAAAACTATTGTCATTATTCTATGTTCATCTTATTCGGAAAATAATTTCCCTTTTTTGGAATGTTATCTACAAGTTCCTAATGAATTTTCTTAGGTTTTGGATGATGTGGTGGTGTCTCTTCATCCTCGTGTGGATGCAGTCCTCCAAGAGGGGTGCTCATGATATGTTTTGTTAGTATGTTCAAAGACCATCAGTAACCTTTTGAGGTAGCAGATTCATTGTTTTAGTTTTCTTTTACGTGAAAATTTAAAGTTAGCATATTTTAGCCCACTAGATAACAATGTAAATGAAATAGTATGTATCTGAAGTAGATAAATAAATTGATATCAATTGTATTTTATTTCCTCATATTTTCCTAGATAGTGAGAAATTTATTCTTGATTTTTATTGATTTTAGATCATGATGGAAATATTTAATGAATGTAAAGATGGAATTAATTGATTATTGTTTGGATAAAGATAAATAGTCATATAAATGAAACTTGTTTTTTTGTTGTAATTTAATTTTTAGCAGCTTGGTGAACTAAACATCTTTAATCAATTTGTGATAGATTGTTGTTTATGTTACCCATAGGTTGGAACATATAAATAAATAATCGGTTAATAATAGATGCCGTAAAGAACAATTTTTTTTATAAAAAGATAACAACTCATACAGTTCTATATTATCATCTAACATCTAAATTCCACGAGCCATATGCATGGATTTTTGAGAGCTCGTTTTGTTAGAAGATTGGATACCTTGGTTAAGAACCAAGTGACCAATTGATATGAAGTTTTTTTCCCACTGCATGTGTTGTTATGTGATCCTAGAAGGCTTTTGTGATATGTGGGAACTGAGAGGCCTATTGATTTTGGAATACGTTAATGCCTAGAGTGGAGAGATCCATCAGTTTATGCATGTGGGTGTCAGAGAGAACACATGAGATGATGTAACAGGTTTGATTTGAATGTTTGGATTCTTGTTATTTCATGTTGGTTGTTTATCTTCCTCACTTTACCCACTTCTGAAGACATATAGTTTTCTTACCTTCCATCAGAAAGGGTTGAATATGAGTGGGATGCTCCATGTACTTTTCGTGTTTAGATTTTGGAGGGAGGATGGGTCTACATTCTTTCTATAAGAGACAAAGACTTAATGAGTAGTACATATACTAACCGTGTTGAGACACTTTGTGTTTAGTAGGTTATAATGTTTTTCAAAAATTCTTGGGAAATGTAGGAATTTAATATTATTTTTAATAAATGATTTCTTAAAAGATATTAACCCATGGGGTTGGAACTAGCTTGGATGCAATGTTGATGTTTCAATTTAATAGAACAATGTACTTTTGGTGTGATGCAAATGAAATATAATGTGGAAATTGTTAATAGTTAATTAATGTTTAAAGAATTAATGCAGGTAAAGTGAAATAGAAAAAAATGGAATTATGTAATATAATCAAGATATTTAAATGGTTTTGTTCTTATTGAATTTCTAGTCTTATAAGTGACACACGGGAGTCCAAGAGACGTTAGCTGCAGTTGAGTCTAAGACTTGGTTATGCCCAAAGTATGGTTGTGAGCTATAGTATATTCTGTACTTTTTATGTTCTAATATGCTAATACACCCTATCAGATATGGAAAATGACACTGTAGGGATTCTGAGCCTTGGGGGTGTTTTCCCCAACATTCTTCTGGGGTATAGACGGATGAATACACCCTTTTTCCCCGCTATCTTCTCCTGATAGTTTCTTGTACTGGTATGAAAATTTGTTAGTTTTCTCCATATATGTGTGTATAGGGCTACAACGACATTTGGTTATTCACACACACATATTCTTGATATATATTTATATGTACTACTATATATATTAGTTGCATATGATGTGATGGCATGAGGATCCTTACTCAGTGTGTGGGATGTAAGGGCTTGAGGAATAATGTCATACGTATGATACATGTTATGCGAGTTGGGGTTGATCTTAGAAACTACCTGGTTACTTTTTTTACATGGACATGGTGGTTTTGTTGCATGACGTGTGTGTTGTGGTGCTTCGACCAGGTGTATATGGGCAATCCTTTTTTGAGATAGAAGGCTTAGGACATGCGATGTTGGGGAAATACGGCAAACTGGTGGGGAAGTAGTAGAGGGATACCATTGATATTATTTATATTCTTATATAATCTTGTATGTGATACTTGATGAGAGTATTCATGGTGAGTTTTGGAACATAGTATACATTTTTAGGGGTAGAGATGAATTTACTTGTTGTTCACTGTTCTTTAGCATGATTTCATTGCTATTGCACGATAGGCTTTATGGAGGATCCTATTGAGTATACTATTATACTAACCCTATGTATATATAAACTATTTTTAATGTCACTTGATGTTGGTGGAGATCAGGCCAGTTTCTACTAGCTTGGGGTTGCAGGAGCTGTTTGGGCATCGTGGACACTACTGTTTTTTACTTTCCTTTGGTACATGCAGTTTTCCCCTTTCAGTTGTAGTAGTTTTTCATGAAATTACATATGTGCACTTGGGTTTTATTTTATATTTCAGACTGAGTAAGTGTTTCTCTGCATCTATCTTATCCCTCTCATTCACATGTATTATCTAAGAAGGTAATGCCTCCCATTTGTGTGTTCACTTTACCCTCGGTGCTATTGTCCAACCCGGGTCATACTGGAGGCAGGACTTGGGGGCCACTATCTCCCTTCTCACATTGTCAGCCTAGGAGGGGTACACCTTGTCGGGAGGGGTGTGAAAATAACATTATTAATTATCCATTATATTTGGTAAAATTAATATTATTATCTAAAATACGAAAAATAAGAAATCCATTGACGAGATATAAAATAATAAACAATAAAAATATTATAATTTTTTTTTGAAAAACAATAATTTTTCAACAAGATGGTTTAGTCACTCTTTTAATGCATAATATAAAAATAAGTTCTTAACAGGTGAGAATAATTTTTTAGAAAAATGTGTAAATTTTTTAAAATTGTAACATCAGTGTTTTATTATGGTGTTTTTTTTATTTTTTGAAATGTTTCAAATTTCATTAAATAGTGAAAATACAAAATTTAAATTGAAAAAACATCCTTTTTGTTTAAATTATTTATAAAGTTAGATTAAATTATAAATTTGGTTTAATGAAAAATTAGTGCAATTATATATCATTTAAAAACATTTATGTCAATGGAATCAATTTCATGGTAATATTTTATATAAAAACATTATAATCTTTTGAAAATTAATGCTTACAAAACATGCATTATCGTCTTGTAAGAAGGATTAATTATATATGATTTTTTTAATTATAATTTATAAAAATACATTAAAAATTTTAATTCATCATAATATATTTCATATAATAATTTTAATATACTTTTTTATGTAAATTATTAGTAAAATAATTAAAAATTGATAACAATTATTATGGTGAAAATTATTTTACCTGGATTTTAACTTAATTTAATGGGATAAAATGTCCAAATAAATGAATAAAATGAAGTTTATGAATATATATAACATTTAATAAATAAGGCTCAATAAAAATTCCTTTAGGAACTGGTGGAAAATGAATTTTTTTAACACAATCTTCTTTAAAAAATTACAAGTTTGTAAGCCACCTCACTTATAAAAGGCCACCAATTATCCTCTATTATTCACACCTTCATAACCATTTGGTTTTTCCAAGACCTTTTACAATGATTTTAAAAAATCCATAAAATCATCATTAAAACCTTGGTTTTTTAGATAAAACCATCCTATAATGATTTTTCGAGCAAGACTAAGGAGGATACCCGAATAAGAGGTAGCATTATTTAATGAGATTTTTTTATTTTTTTCTACATCCTTAAATTATTATTGATAAATGATGTTATAATAACATAATAATATTTGATATAAATAGATGTTTTTATGATAATTTAATAACCTAAAACCATCCAAACATCTATCAATTGCGTTACAAAATTACAATCATTGTGTACGGAAGACTACTACCTAATGAACTAATGTCATTTGTTATTCCATTACCCCTTCCCACGGTGGGATGTGATGATAGATATTATATATATATATATATTAAATTTATAACATAATTACACATATGTTTAAAAAAAACATATATACATTTTTTAATTTCCATTCTATTGTTATTTTAAAATCATTTCTCTTTTCTATGGTGAACTACCGCTTCCGGAATCGATGTGATTCAAATTTCACTAACACTATAAAATTAATGTAACAAAAAACATTGTAATGGAAATATGTGATATACATGAAATAAGTATTTTATTAAAGAAATATATTTCATTATTGAATATATAATATTTTATTTTAATTATTTCATTTTCACACACTACTATATGATATCGTCGTTCATGTATGTATGGACAACCACCTTCACAAAGTGACGTGATTCAATTTTTATCACCAAAACAAAAGGGTGATATATATAAGTGTATTTAAATAAGTAATATATTATTTATGATATTGATATAATTGTTTACTGATATAATATTACTAACATCCTTTCCATAATGACCATTGAAAAATTAAAATGTTAGAAATGCGTACATATGACCAACTATTTCCATGATCTTAACATATATTATGTAAAATAAAAATGTTCCACAATTTTCTGTAAAAGTATAATTGATTTTTAAAAATGATAATTATGTTATGTTTATTAATATGGGGATTTATTTATAAAATTTGAACAAGAACATGATATGTTTTGTCAATATATGAATAATAAATCAAGGAACTTAACACATGAAACAATTAAATTATAAAATCATTATTAATTAATATATAATAATCTGTCATGAAGGGTGATATATAATATTTAAATATTAGTATGTTTTATTATATATGTTAATACCATATTTAAATCCCCTATACAAATGTTAAATCATCTTCAACCAAAAGGAATCATGAGGTAATTGATTTTTAACACTATTTCTACTCACTGGGTTTAACATATACATCATTGATTATGTAACAATAATATATTTTATCTAATTATTTATGATTATTTTATGTTTACTTTCCACATTTTTATTTTTATCTACATTTTCATCACAGATTAAAATAATCTATTAATATTCACTTCAACGATATTATCATTGTAAGGGACTTCATCTTAATTTCCCTTCATTAAGACATATTTTATTATTATAAACCTATTTCAATTTATATTGGTTAATTACTATCCATTTGACATGTAATATCATTAATATTTAATATTTATTGGTATTTTATTTAATAATTTAATTTATTTCATTCAATGGTATTTGATATAGAATTTTCCAAGTGGTAAATAATTTATAACTAAATTTCATTTAATTTGGTTAAATTTCATATTAATCATATTTTAAATGTTAGAAATGCGTACATATGACCTACTATTTCTATGTTTGAAAAAATGAATATCCCTTTGATAGGTCATAGTGGGAATGGTATTCGGATTCATGAGTTCATGACCTTCCATAATTAATAACATTCTTCATTAGAAATTTTGTTATTACAGTGAATGATATTTTAAATGTGATATTATCTATGGATGAATTTCATTCTCAGTTGATCTATTAAATGGTATGTGTATTATGTTTGATGCAATTCATATTCATTTTTATATATTTAATTATGGAATGTAATTTATTAGTTAAACAGTATGTCTGTTCATTTATTTTCCTTAAAAAATTTATTAATCATTATTCATTCTTGGTAGATACCACAACACATAACCTCAACATAGTATTTATACTCATTCTTGTTTTTTTCCTTTCCTACAATACCATAATTTTTATTATGATTATTATACAACAATATTCTAGAAGGGAAAATTATATTCTTGAATAAAAAAATTTAACATTTTTATTCAAATGTAATGATATAATTATGTTTTTATCTAGTTTTTTAATACTACTAAATTATTCAGTCCATTTTATATGATTCCTCGTGTCTTATTGAAATTTAATAATATGACACTAGCTAGGAGTTAATAGGTTTGGTGACACTATATTAGGATTATTGATATGAGAATTATTCAATGTTACTATTTAAATTTACTAAAATTCTATGTTGGTAGGGGAGGAGATTTAAACGTACCCTGATTTTTTAGACTAAATACACGAGTGAGCACATATATTGTTGAGGGTAATATTATTCTACAATTATTTATCCATCATCAGTTTATTGTGAATATAATCTAAAATAGGAATTCAAATTTTTTACCTCACCTCCATAGACACCACGATGTTCTAATGAGCTCATTAAGTGTGGACATAAGCATCAATAGAGGCCTCCTCTAGTGACAATATGAATACGGTGAAGATTAATTTTTACTAAATCCATGATAAGATGGAATTCAAGGTAGATGTGAGTAGTAATATGATATCTCTCCCTCTCCAATGATTTTAAAAATATAATAATGTGATTTTTTGGTGTAAATAAGAGTATGAACATATTATCATTCTTTGGTATTCTATTTACATTAGAAAAAACTCAATATTGTTTCCCTTTTTCTATTGAGAAAACCAATAACCACTTAGGTAATATCATTAGTTTTTTCCTTATAATTTTCATCCACATGGAACTAGTGATGGTGGTGATTTGTATGATCCATATTATGAATATCTTGAAAGATCATAGGTACATAACTACATTTCACATACAACCCCTATGATAATATATATTGATTTATTCAGAAATAGTGAAAAGATTAATTAATGGTTTATGTTTGAAACTATTATTATCAAAATCCTCATTGTTCTCTTTTTATCTACAGTATACAAGGATTCCCCATAGTGATTCTCTACCTTGTATTATTCAATTCAATAATTTCATTTTTTCATTATTAATTCATCATCGGATCATTGACCGTCGATTTTTATAACTTTTTTGTTGGGGACATATTGATTTTTCACGATTGAGACACATCCTTTAAAAAAAATTGAGGGATATGTCATGCAATTCAATTTCTATGATGAATGAGGAATTTCACATCTAAAAATAATTTATCCTTTTAGGTTGATATTTTCTAATGATCTAGATAATTCAATTAATTTTAATTAAAGGGTTATCGTGAAAATTTTATGTCATATTACATGGACCAAAAACAATTTATAATTCCTGTCAGTGTATCATCCCAATTTTGGGATTTATCGATCAATAAAATTCATAGATGAAAAATTCTCTTAATGTGAACCAATATTCGTCTAACACACCACATGAAACACACTAAATTTTAAATTGGATGAAACTTAAATTCATTTGGGAAAAGTTTATTTTTTGTTTAATAATGACACTTTGGGTATACAATGGCCAATATAATCATTGTTTGGGAATATATAAAGCTTTAGGGGGACTATTTTTTACTAAATGAATAAATTAAATATTTATTTAATGATTTGAATAATTAAAAATTCTTATTTAAGTATTTCATACCTCCATGATAGTGATCTATCATCAATATGTGTCAATGTAAACATTTATATGTTTTTAACATTATACATCCTTATCTAATTTGACAGGGAAACTACAAATTGATGATATATACCTAGAATGTATCTAATTTTTATCTATCTATGGAGGTGATAGGTCATATATAGTTATTATTGTTTCAAGAAAATTATATTTCTACATATTTCTTTTTAAAGGAATTAGAAAATATATATATTAGTAAAATATAATGGGACACACAATTTAATTTAATATCTTGCGGAAAGGTTAACTATGGATATTTTTTTTCACGAAAACATTAACATGTGTTGTAAATTTAATTTCCATTAATATTTATCATATATTCTTTCATTTAAAATCATAGGGATTACATTACATAGAGAAAAGTACCTAGTAAAGGATTTTTTGGGAGATATTCATAAATGTTCCATTTTGGTTTGTCATGTTTATCTGTAATGAGATATGAATGTGAATGATAGGCTCATATTTTTTATTGACCTATTACTAATTGAAGACATGTAATGTGGAGAAAATATATTAATTATGAATATTTTCATGTATAATAAGAAATTTTCACTATTAATGATAATTTTATTTTGGTAATATGGCCATGTTATGGAATCATTTTTTATGATTCGTATTGACAAGATAGTGGAATTTTACATATCCTTATTAAAAATATTTATATCCCAAAAAGGGAATTTTATATAATTTATGGTAATTTTATAGTATCATACCTTGAATATCTATTTCATTCATTGTATACATTGTTAGGATGATTTTCACCATACAACTGAGATGTTTGTTTTTGTAAAGGGGTGATGAAAAACATTGAGTGGGGATTGTAGATCTAATTCCTTTTTTTGGATGTCCATTTAATGTTATTTATTAACTAAATCAGTAAGGATTTTTATAAGCATGAGTAATATTTCATGTTGAAGATAATTTAGGGAACACCCCTAGTAGAAAGTCCACATCTCGATAGGGGATAAAAAATTATATGTATAGGTCCTGTGAATACTCATCAAGAATTTTATTGAGATATCCAGTGACTCAGGTTATATTAGGATTTCTAGAAATGCACCTATAATGTGGAGATTTATAACTCTTTAACTCATTCAGTGGAACAATTGATTCCACTAGCTACTAAAACAAATATGGTTTTTGATAATGTGGTTGGAAATATAGGAATCAACATCATGGGAAGGTTCCATTGATATCATTATGATATAAATTCTCATTTTAATGGAATATATGATAATTAGATATATAAGAAACATCGTCAAAATAAATCTACATAATCCCAAACATATTATATTTTATTTGGAACCCTTTAAAGACATATCATAGGTAATAACTTTTATCATAACCTAGGGAAATGAAATAAATGAAATGGTAAATTTAGATGATCATTATTGATTTATATGGTACATTTCAACACAACATGAGAATATAGGTATGAGAACAAGATCATGAAATTATAAAAACCATACCATATATAAAATAGATTAAAATATTTTTACATGACATAAAACATGACAATTAACAAGACATGTGTGCTAATGTTATCGAAGGAATTGATTTATTAGAGGATTACATTGGAGAAATAAATGAGTTTTTGGAAAGAACATAATCATAAAAAATAATTGGAATAACTAATAAGATTATCCTTCTGTTTTGTACTTTTTTCTTAAGTAATCATATTATTGAAACTTCACTCCTAGTAATTTCATTGTGGATTGAGTTCCCTCTATAAAACCACAATAATAGTTAATTCTCACTCCAATGACTATAACGGTGATTGTTATCACTTAAAAAACCATCATTGTAGTCAATGTTCACACCAAAGAATATCATTGTTCATATAGTCCAACACTGAAGAAGGTTCAATACTTATTCCAACCTAGTTTATCTAATTAGATATCAATCATTACCCAATGAATTGGAGGCTATATAATTCTGATCCCACCCAAATCACATTTTATATCATTAATATGTGGGAAAAAATATTTTAAAACATTAAAAAATTTGTAACCCTGAAAAAATAGGGGTTTTCTATGCATTTCATTATATCCAAACCCATAGAAAATAAAAATGGTTCATAGTCATTTCACCACATCAACATAGCATAAATTGTGTTAAATGAATGGGTTTCAAAAACTTATTTCCATTATAATGAATTAAAATACATTTAAAAAAATGATCATATCATTAAATAATATTCTATGTAGAGAATATGTTATATCAACATATTTTATAGTAGATAAAAAATTATAATATTGGCTTTATAAAAACATAGATGAGGAAAATATACTTTCAATTGGAAAAAAAATTTTAAAAACATGATAATTTAAAAAAAAATTAATGAAATAAATTTCATCCAAAAAATATTTTAAAAAAATGGATACGTCAAATCATTTATTTGGAAGGAGGGTTGAAAATTCTTTTAATGACATATACATTAACATAAAATATTCATTTTTCTCTTTTATCAGAATGGTCAAACATTAACACATTTGGGAAATGGGAAGAACAATTTATTTATATTTATATAAAAAAATTAGACATGGAAAAAATGAATTTAAGATTCTTATTATAATATTAACAAAAATATTTAAATATTTTTTTAGTAAATATTAATATCGATGAAAAATAATAATCATCTGAAGATATAAATGAAGTTACACTATAAAAAATTCATTTTTTCTCATCTGTAAATAAATAGTAGAAATATAAGTAAATATTTTAATTTTAAGAATTAATGATAGGAAAAAATTCATAATTTTGTTGAGAGGTATACCATAATATTTCATCATTTGAATATTTATCATAAATAAACATGATAAACAATGAGAGTGCAAAATTAACCCCTTAACTCATTGGTATAATTTGAATCATTTTTCCCATGAATTAAAAAACCTTACATATATGTTAAAATAAATATAAATTTAATTTTAATCCTTGTAAAGTTACATGATGTAATTTATATACACCACACTAAATATAAATGTTGTGAATATACATTGGTAATAAAAAAAGTGAGAATAAAATCCATTACATTTGGTATGACTTCAATATTACATTTTCAAACAACAATTATAAGAAATAAAGAGTTAATATTATTATATTAGAGAAACTCAAAAATATATATAATACCATATTTTATATTCTTATAGCCTTTTTATCACAGATTTATTTAGAAATAAGTATTAAAATCACTATTCACTGTGATATATTCTTCATATTCTGTGTTTGTTTTGGTTCACTAGTATTTTTCAAGTATATAAATAATGATTAAATATTATAAGTAAATTTAATAATGATATAAATATTCTAAATACTTATAATATAATTATATTAGACCATTAATAAAATATTGGCATATAAAATTGAAATACACTATTTTTGGAGATGGTAATTTTTGTGTTATTTTTTTTTCACTTAGAGATAGATGGAACAAAAGGAAGTTATATAACAAATAGTATTTCTAGGATCATAATAATATCATATATTTTATTAATATTCATAAAATACTTCAATACATTAATCTAAAGAAATTTTAAATTGAAAAAAAATCACAACTCTTTGAGGAGGTGGAAGTAAACGTGTATTCAAAAGTTAAATTATCACATAATATCATTTTGGATGTTAAGAAAGTATATGAGATATTTTAATTAATGTAGTATTTTTATTTTTAGGGTTTCAAATTTATAAAGTAAATACAATTTGTTATCCATCCCTGATATATAGTGGTCAAAAAAGAATTGTATATCTAAGTGGAGACAATAGGTTGTAAGTAAGCACAAGAGATACTCCCATATCCCATTTGATTGAAAGAGTTTGAATGGAAGGTGCTTTCATTAGTATAAAAATAGTTAGGCATATTTTTTATATGTTATTTACTATTTTATGAAAATATAATAGATTAAGATGAGTTAAAATAATAATTTAGAATAATGAGATCAGTTTATGTAATTACCTATTCTTTGAAACAACTCCTTTAGATCTACTCTTAATGGGCCTATAGTGCTTTATTGGGATTACAATAACCAGTATAATATGGATAAAGATCATTAAAAATTATTTTGAAAATTTATAGTCAGAACATAATTCTCAATTTTTTGTGATTAAGATAAAATATGGCTACAAATTTATTATTGAGAGGAGGGGAAATCATAATATTTCTAAAGAGTTTAAAATAGAAAAAAGAATTTTCAAGAGAAAAATCCCCCAAATTAAATGGGATTAAAATAAATATATTATGGGGTTTTATTACCATAAATAAATTAAAAAATTGATTTAATTTGTGTTGTTAGTATTATCTTATAGTTAATACTCTCCACTAATATATTTTAATATTAACAACGGGAAGAACTATTTACACTTAGAGGGTTATAATTTTAATTATATGGTAACTATAGAATCGTAAAAGGAAAAAGAATTAAAATTTAGACCTTCTATTATCCTAACTATCTTATTTAATGTTTCTATATTTCCTAAATAATTTAATTAAATATTATTTTCTGAAAATAAATTGAATTTTAATTTCGGTACTACTTATTAAATTTGACTTAAATGGAAAAAATTTAATGATATAATTTGAATTTAATCCATCAACACAACATCAATAATTCATATTAATGTATAAAATTCCAGGAACTCATTAAATCACCATTATTATGTTGCATTATTTTTTTTGTAAAAAGTTATTTTATTATATAATAATTCAAAAAATATAGAATCACTATTGCATAATTATTTATGGTAATTATATAATTTATAAAAATGTAAAATAAATTTCCAAAACGGAAATAATTTCATTAATCGTAATATTTAAATTCATATTCATTCAAAAAATAATTTTTCCAACATGGATATATAAGTGATATTTGAAACTAAGAGAGTTATAGTTTTATCATTTTTTATTTATGTAATATATTTGGAGTTATTATATTTTTTTAAATTAAATAAATAAATTACAATATTATGATAAGAAGTATATAATTAATATTATCCAATAATAAAGTTCATTAAAAATAACTTCCTTGTAACATATTTAATTAGTATATTTACATGATTCACCCTTTACTAAGGAGAAAATTTTTAGTAGTATTACTATTCTTATTTACCCAAAATAAAATGAAACAATTTAAAAAATATGATTTTTTTCAAAAAAAAATAATGTATTTTAAAAAAATAAACACATATATGTAAATGAAAATAATTTTAAAATAATTATTAACAAAAATGAATAAAAATTATTAAAATTGAATATTTATGCATAAAACATTGTTTATTCTCATCCAATTCATTAAAAAATCATATATGAATTCTAAAAACATTTTATAGAATATAGAATTTTTAAATTTCATTAAAATAAATCATAAATAGTTATTTATTAAAAACATTATACTAATAAACTATTTCATACAAAAAATTTGTTTTTATGTAATTTTTTTGAAAGTATAAAAATAAATTTATACTAAATAAAAAAAAATAGAATAAAATTATTTTAATTGTATAATTAATAATTTACAAGGAATGAATTTAATTTGATAAAAAAATTTAAAAAAGGAATCTTTTCCCTAAAACAAAAATATTGTTTTCAATAAAAATTAATATTTTTCTCTTTTTATTCGAAAAGTAGTATTTTTTGAAAAAATTACACTAACTTGATTTTGACGTGATTGTTTAAAAAATTCTTTTCATTTTGACAAATTTTCTTCATTTTTATTGATATTAATAGTTACATTCTACTCCAAAATGGAAAATGTTTTTAAGATAAATCATTATTGAATGATAAAACATCTTCCATAAAAATTGAGTGCTTATTTCATAATAAATAATCATTTAATTTATATTTATTAGAACCATTATAAATATTTCCCAATATGATAGATCAAATTCAGAAATTCCCAATTTAACTTATAATTTATAAACATTATATTTAAATCATAAAAATAAATTTTTTATTTAAGCTTATTGTTATGTGTCCTCTATACAATCATAAATTTTCTTCTTTTGAAATATTTTGGTGTTTATTCTGCCCCACATAAATTTTTTTCAGAAATTTTTTTTTTCTTCAATCAATGATTTACTAATTGAAAATTCATTTATAAACACCAGTGATTTACTCTGGAATAATGATACTTCTTCTAAAAATGTAAAGCGAAAAACATAAAGGATTCCTGAAATAACTTAAATTTGGTTTCTCAAATATGGAGAACATGGTAGAGAAAATAATATATGGAAATGGAAGAGAAAAATAACTCCCAAAGGCTAGTAGATGCTGATATAGAATAAGGTAAATATAAATATAATGACTATAAAGCCATAAATCTATCATAAGTGAAAATGACACTGATTCATTAGAAATTAAGTTAAACTTTTAACATTATTATTTCAAGATGCTTTTCCTAAACATGATTAATATTTTTAAAATAATGAAATAGAACTTGAGAAAAGGTCATTACATGATTTTATTCAATATAATAATAAAACATGTATCATTTTGTTGTTCTTATATCAATTATCACTTTATCTATTACACTAAAAAATTAACAATCATGTTTAATTTTTTCATTAAAGAAAACAAAAATTAAAATTTTACAGATCCACAAAATAATGATAAGCCATTCATATCATCATCATGTTTTTATGATGACCAAAATGATTACAAAAGATTATACTATATAGAGAAATCATATTTTAATCTACAAAAAACATCCAATGTTAAATTAAAATACTTCCATAAATACAAAACATTTAAAAGGATCCAAAATATTCATTTCAAAAATCAACATCCAATGATTTATAATGAAGTTAATTAAATATGAAAACCCAAATTAAAATAAATATCTCGAATAAAATGAATCATTTTCTATCATACATATAAAATACTTAAATAAATAGATCAAATTTTATCATAAATCATTGTAATAAATTAAATTTCATTAAAACATAAATGAAAACATGTATTATTGAAAAAATCTAGCACCCTAATTATTCCTTAAATAAAATAAAACATTAATTAATATATTAAATAAATTAGGAAATTTTGTAATATCCGATTTATTATAAAATAACTATCATTTCAAACAACATGAATATAAAATAATGTAATTTTTTATAACAAATTATATCTTTATGTCATTATTCATTCAACGTCATTCAGATAATAAGGCTTATATTTCATGTAACACCCCAAGCTTCCATGTTACGTTTCTCTTTGAATAATAGAGCAGCGTGTGTTGTACCCAACCTCGAGTTCTAACACACCGCGACCATTCAAAGTAGTCGTTATGAATATTAATACCCACATATTAAAATTATATAAATTTTATATTTCAAAATGGATTTCATTTTTGGATTCGGTATATTGAAATTAGCCTATGTTGAATTTTTGGTATTTTTCCGAGAACTTCCAATTTTTGATGAAAAATAAAAAATACTTAAAAACAATATTATTAATTAAAATAATTTATAGTGTTAAATTATAATATTGAGTGATTTAAAATTATAATTATAATATAATTTTACTGTTTTATATAATGGTGCTAATTAGAATTAATTTCACTTTGAAATTGGACATAAACAATTGCCAATCATTTGATTGATATTATTTCTTAAATACACGCTATTTGTTTTGACAATGGGTATTAATTATAAAACTAATTAATGCAAGTTATATGTTTGGAGTTTTGTAAAATATACATAATTTTTTAATTTAGAATATCAATTATATCTTAGGGTGAATTTTTTGTATTGTTCTGAGAAACTTCAATTTATGATGAATAGTGAAACCACTAAATGGTAGTAAAAAAACTAATTTTTTGATTAAGTGAAGCATTTCCCCTTATGTGAATTGAATTTCAAAAATACGATATACATGGTTGTCATTAATAAGTAATATGTGGTTCAATGAGATTAAAATAATTTTTGGTGAATAGTAACTTTTATGTTTTATTAATCGAGATTAAAGGTAATTAGTGTAATTTAAGGTAAATATAATGTTATAAAAATATGAAATTACCATTACACTTGTCCTACCATTTTTGGATGAGTCATGGGAGACCAAGACAATCAATGGGTCAACATGGGGACCCATTGGAGCCACTTGGGTAAGAAAATGACACTAATAACTTTTTATTTAAAGTACAAATAAAATTGTCACAAACATGTGTTTTTTACTAAAAAAATTATTACATGGGGTTATATACGTTAAATTTTAAACAATAAATATTAATTGGAACGCTAAAAATATTTCCTAAGTCATGGTAATTTTTTTAAAATTTTTAAACATTAAATAAATTAAATGTTTTATGACACCATGATGATGCCGCGATTACCACATAAATTAAGGATTTAAATAAAATGAAAATATATTGTAAAATATAAGACTTACAGTTTTCAACAACCTATTGGATGAGTATATTTAGAACCCTTATATCCGTATACTCGAAATATATAATTGTGGGACCTTAAAAATCTGAAACTCATTGTATAATACATTAACATTTCATGACATTCCATGAGTGCCTCTCCTCTCCTCTTATAAAAGGCCCCCAACTCTACCACCTTATTCACACCTTAAATCCATTTGGATCGGTCAAACTCTGCCCAAATACTCTCAAAACTTACCTATATTACTCTTATAAGCCTCACATTGTGACGAAGTCTTCCCAAGTAAGCCTTTGGCTCAAATAAAAAAGAGTTACCCGATTTTAAGGTAATGTCTTCTATTGTGTTCTTTTGTTTTATTTTGCTTCTCCAACCCCTTAAAATCTTTTAATAACTTTCTTTTTTAACAAAACCAGTATCTTAAATATACTAGGATGTTTTTATGAGAATTATTATTTTTAAACTAACACACACCTTCGTCTAATGGTTAAGGAACATACTGTTTCTGTGGGTGGCGAATTACTGCCTCACGAAACGATGATTGTTCAATCTTCTTTTAACACCATTCATGGTGGCCATTAAGATGTCAATATATTTATTTATGATATATATTATGTTTATGTTTTCCTTATTCTTCTGTATTTTTCATTTATGGCATTCCTTTATGATCTCCATTATGGGTAAACGTGATAATTACATTTTAGGAAGTGCGAACTACCACCCCCACAAAGTTATTTGAATCGTTAATGCCATATGTGGTACGTGTAAAGGATGGAGTAAATGATATTATATATGATATTATACTGGAATTATAAGACACTTTTATATAATTACTATTTCATTCCATTAAATATGAAATAGAAATGAATGTAGCGTTCATGCGTATGTACGACTTACCGTCTCCATGAACGGTGCATTTCATTTCTTACCTATAAATGTTATGTAATATTGTAAATTCATATGTATAATAGATATATATGATATATATGATATCTACATCATGAATATAATTCTGGATATAATGGATATTTTACTACATGAACAACTTGTAATTATAAGATGTTTATTTTTGACTCAAGTACACAAGATCGACAAAATGGCCGTTATTAACATAAATAATTTCATAATGTTCCTAACATGGTAATAAGTGATATAAAAGGAATAAAGAACTTTAAAAATATTCATAAGAAATTATAAATTAACGCTAGTTTATTATTCATGCGGATAAAAAATGGTCAAGTCAAGTCGGACATGAGGTAAGGGACTTCGTCTCAATCTCCTTTCATTGAGGCATATTTTGTTTAATACACAACATTATTTTATACAGTTGTTTAAACCCCTTTGAATTTAACATTCATTCAAAAGGAATATTTTTATAAGAAGTGTTTTTACTAAACGATAGAAGGAATGTTTTGTCTTATTTATGCGGCGATAATGACTTCTCCACCACCATGACCATTATTTGAGTTTCGGCTTCCTCAAAAAGACATAACTTTTTCTAAATGAAAAATAATTGAAATGTTTTAAAATTATATCATTTTGTTATTGAAAATGGTTTTGATAATGTTTTTATTATATCAATGTGTTGTATTTATATCTTGTGATTGAAATGTGGAATTTTTATGTTTCCTTTATGCATATTTTATGTGATGCGATTATGTTATAGTTTACGGTATGTTTAAACATATTCAAATGAGGATTGCATAGAAATTAATAAGTAACGGGTGGAGACCGCTATAGCTCATCGATGAATCGGCAGGTCTCATGAGGCAAACTAGTGTCTTGGCACGAGGCCGTGACAAAATATTATTTGTAGTATTGGCACATGGCCTTGAATACGTGGTTATGATAGTATGAAATTATGCATTTCATCATTATGAATGTGGTTATTGATATTGCATGTCATTATTAAACCATTAAAATATCCATGTGAATAAGTAAATGGCATTAGTTCATTTTACTTTTTCCATGATATGCTGAATTTCAAGTTTAAAAGGCTTTAGTTTTAGTTATACATTTCCATAAATGTCTATGTTTATTTATGAAATCTTACGCTATATTTTTATCCTTATAGATCATCTGAGCTCACCCCTTTCTATGTTTTATTATTCCCAGGATGTGAAGAAATATTTTATGACTGAACTGCAAGGATAGTCTGAAGGGGATATGGGTGTGGACTATGGAGACTATGTTATTGTAGTTTTTCACTTTATGATGTAATGTAACATTTATGAATGTATCTAGTGTTTCAAAGGATACTAAACTAATCGGTCTTCAGAGACTTGATCTTTTATGATCGTGCCAGTGTTACGTAATAATGAACCAACTCTGGGTAACTGGGGTCAGGGCATTATAGTTGGTATCAGAGGTAGTTTAGTACTATCCTTGGTAGATAGATTTAGATAAACTCTGATTAGAGCACATATCCCTAAGATAATCGTTGAGAATTAGTATAGAGGAACTTCCTAGAATTTTGGTATTTTAGTGATTTTGTGAGTTTTCTGAGAAATACATCCTTGTCTAGATATGAGCAGGTAGAGGTGGCTCTGGTACAGATGTACCTAGGGGTAAAACCCAAAAAAAAACCGCTTTGATCTAGACTCGAATGGGAACTCGTGCACGACAGTGGGCCTTGCTACACTCTTGGTTATGAAACTCATGGAGGATATGGTTAGGATAATTCTCATTTTAAAAAACCATTATGAAGGGTTTATGAGTATATATTTCATCAAAGAAAACATCTTTATTATTATGGATTATATCCATAAACCGTTCAATTTATATTAAGTATATTACAAGTTTGGAATTATTCATTGCAATTCATAAACTGACCTAGTTTATGCCATTGTATAGAAATGGATCCCTGTAGAAGGATTGTGAACTCCAGCAATACATATGATCCAAATTGAAATAAGGATTAGATATTTCAGGATATTAAGCCAACATTTAGAAGATACATAGTATCCCATGTATTCTCAACATATGAAGAAATAGTATCATGTGTTAATAAGATAATTAATGAATTCTATGAGTCCTAAGGCTTTGAATGGAAGCAAGATAAGAAAATGATGGAAAAGAGAAAGATGGATAATGGGAAGATGGAAAAGAATAATTTTACAATATGTGATAACTATAGGAAGAAACACCTTGGAACTTTCCTGAAGGGAATGTGGGTTTTTTATAAGTGTGTAGAAAAAGGACACCAAGTGCATGACTGCAAGGGTATGAAAATGTTTTCAAATGTACAATATGTCATCTATAAAGAGTGGGGACACTACGCAAACCAATGTAAAAATCATCAGAGTATGCCAAAAATTATGTTATTGGATAATAATCAAGTTATAATACATCCACAGATGAGGAGGAATGAGTAGAGTTCTTATGTTTTTATTAAAGAATTGTGTCATTTGAGTTTAGTATCAATGATGTACTGGTTATAATAATTATGGAGTAAATATGGATTGTGCTGTAGTGTTATTTCATTAAGGACTTAAGATTGTGTGGAACCAAGAAAAGTGACTCAATAGCAGGTTCAATTTTTGGAAAATATATGGTTGAGAGAAAGATTATTAATAAAATGATTCTGATACCGAGATAGTGATTTTGGAATAATACATGATTGATTTGGATAAATTATATTGGATATTCTTGACTTACTTGAAGCTGATTAATGATTTGTATACATTTTTGGATAGAAGAAGTATATCTAGTATTCTATAAGGAATAAGGGATCATGAATGTAATCAATAAGGATTTATCATAATTCAGGATACTGCAGTGTTTTAAAAGAATACATGATAAATGTATTCACAAGTTATTACGCGGAAAAAGGATCTTCATTGTTTTTACCTTCCTTATAAAATTTGGACTGTGAGTTTGGACAGTGGTATTTTGGATAATTATAATGTTTGGAATGAATTAAGTTTAACATTTAATAGTATTATTTAAGGGTAAAACATTTCTTATGATTAATTTTCAAATATTATAATACTATAGCTTTAGGAAAAGGAAAACATGTAGGTTGGGGGATAACCTGTCGCGTCAGACAAAGCTCCAGGAATCAAAACCACAATCATAGTGCGACAGGCCTTTATTACCTACGACTAGCCTACATGAAGTCCCTGGTTATTACAAAATATTTTTCCTAATCTAAATGATATGTTTTAATATTTGGAACCTTGTACGATTAGGATAAATATAATATTTTCGAGTTCTATAATATTTTTGAGTGAAATATGAGTTTGTTGTAGAAATTAGTTGAAAGTTGAAACTCTACTTGTCAAGTATATATATAAATATACATCTCTCTTATTCTATGAATAAATTAATACATAAAAATTAATAAAGGGTTATTAAAAAAATTGTGTTATCCTAATACCTTATGTTTTATTGAACTGATGATATTTTAAATCACCATAGATTGAAAGATTTGAAGCCCTCAATTTTACACTTGTTTGTGACTGATGACCTCAATCACTCCCTACAAATATTTAAATTTTCCATCCAATTATTTGTCTCTAATTTCCACCAATGTTCTCTTAATCGAGATCATAATTTTGTGGTGACTATTTTTTCCCTTTCCCTCTTATTAAGGATAAATTTTATTAACCTTATTTCCGATGTGGGTCTTCCACAAAGTTCTTTTCTACTTTCAGCGTTTTATTTTATAAGAACAATTTCAAATTGAGAGGATGTAATTTATTGAAGGAGGGTAAAATGTAACACCCCAAGCTTCCATGGTACACTTCTCTTTGAATAATAGAGCAGCATGTGTTGTATGTAACCTAGAGTTCTAACACAACACGACCAATCAAATAGTCATTATGAATTGTAATACCCACTTTTTGAAATTATATAAACATTATATTTCAAAATGGACTTCATTTATGGATTTGGAAATTCAAAATTAGCATATATTGAATTTTTGGTATTTATTCGAGAACTTTCAATTTTCGATGAATAGTGAAAAATACATAAAAACAACATTATTAATCAAAATAATTTATAGTGATAAATTAAAATATTGTGTATTTTTAAATTATAATTAGAATATATTTTTTTTCATTTTATACAATGGTGGTCATTAGAATTAATTTCACATTGAAATTGAACATAAATAATTGTCAATCTTTTGATTGATATTGTTTCTTAAAAACACACTATGTGTTTTGACAATGGGTATTAATTATAAAATTAATTAATGAAACTTATATTTTTGGGTTTTTTTAAAATATATATCAATTTTTAATTTGAAATTTCAATTATATCATCGGGTGAATTTTTGTTATTGTTTTGAGAAAAATGTCAATTTTTAATGAATAGTGAAACAACTAAGTGGTAGTTAAAAAACTAATTTTTCGTTAAAATGAAACATTACCACTACTTTGAATTGAATTTAAAAAATCCTACATACATGGTTGTCATTAGGATGTAAAATGTGGTTCAATGAGATGAAATCATTTATGGTGAATAGTAACTTTTATGTTTTATTAATCACGATTAAAGGTAATTAGTGTAATTTATGGTAAATATAATGTTATAATAACATGAAATTACCTTTACACTTGTCCTACCCTTATTGGATGAGTCATGAACCAACAATGACAATCCATGGGTCGTCTTGGTGACCCCATGGAGCCACATGGGTAAGAAAATGACATTAATAAATTGTTATTTACAGTAAAAATAAAATTGTCACAAACATGTGTTGTTTTACTAAAACAATTATTAAATTGGGTTATATAAGTTAACATTTCGACTATATATATTCATTTGAAATATAAAAAGATTTCCTACATCTTGGTAAATTTCTTTATATTTTTTATCCATTAAATAAATTAATTTTTTATGACACCATGATGATGCATCGATTACCTCATTAATTATCGATTTAAATAAAATGAAAAGGTAATGTAAAATATAAGAAATATACTAGTGAAAAACCTATTGTATGAGTATATATCTAACCCTTATCACCTTATCCTCAAAATATATAATTTTCGGACCTTTAAAATCCGAAGCTCATTATATAATAATGTAACATTTCATGACTTTCCACGAGTGCCCCTCCTCTCCTCTTATAAAAGGCCCCCACCTCTACCACCTTATTCACACCTTGAAGCCATTTGGCTCAGCCAAACTCTGCCCAAATACTCTCACAACATCCCTATATTACTCCTAGAAGCCTCACATTGGTCAGAAATCTTCCCATGGAAGCCATGGGCTCAAATAAAAAAGAGTTACCCGATTTTATGGTAATGTATTCTCTTATGTTTTTTTTGTTTTTTTTTTGCTTCTCCAACCCCTTAAAATGTTTTAATTCATTTATTTTTAAACAAAAATAGTGTATCCAATATTTTAGGATGTTTTTATGAGAAGTATTTTATTTAAACTTACACACACCTTCGTCTAATGGTTAAAGAACATACTGTTTCTGTGGGTGGCGAATTACTGCCTCACGAAACGATGATTGTTCAATCTTCTTTTAACACCTTTCATGGTGGCCATTAATATGTCACAATATTTATTGATGATATATATTAAGTTAATGTTTTCCTTATTCTTATGTATTTTTCTTTTATGTCATTCCTTTATGATCTCCATTATGGGTAAACGCGATACTTTCATTTTTGGAAGTGCGGATTACTGCCCCCTCAAGGTGATTTGAATCGTTAATGCCATATGTGGGACGTGTAAAGGATGGAATAAATGATATTATATATGATATTATACTGGGATTATAATACAACTTTATATAAATATTATTTCATTCCATTAAATATGAAATATAAATGAAAGTTGCTTTCAAGCGTTCGTACGGCTTACCATCTCCATTAACGGTGCATTTCATTTCCTACCTCTAAATGTTATGTAATATTGTAAATGCATATGTATAATGGATATATATGATATCTCCATCATGAATATAATTCTGTATATAATGTATATTTTACCACATGAACAACATTTTGTTATAAGAAGTTTATTTTTGACTCAAGTACCAATGATCGACAAAATGACCGTTATTACTATAAATAATTACATAATGTTCATAACTTGGTAATAAGTGATATAAAATCAATAATGAACTTGAAACTGGTTCTTAAGCAATTGTAAATTAACTCTATTTTATTATTCATGAGGCTAAATGACGGTCGAGTCAAGTCGAACACAAGGTAAGGGACTTCATCTCAATCTCCTTTGATTGAGGCATATTTTGTTTAATACACAACATTCTTTTATACTGTGTGTAAACCCCTTTGAATTTTACTTTCATTCAAAAGGAATCGTTTTATACGAAGAATTCTTAATAAAATACAAAAGGAATGGTTTGTCTTACATATGTTGTGACAATGACTTCTCCGTTGCCGTGACCATTATTTGAGTTTCGACTTCCTCTACAAGACATAACTTTTTTTAACTGAAAAATAAATACAAATTTTAAATATGCTTTTATTTTGGTATTGATAATGGTTTTAATAATGTTTTTATTATATCAATGTGTTGTATTTATATCATATGATTAAAGTGTGGAAATTTTAGGTATCCTTTTTGAATGTTTTATGTGATACGATTATGTTGTGGTTTATGATATGTTTAATCCAATTCATATGAGGAATGCATTGGACATAATAAGTGACGGGTGGAGCCCTCTATAGCACCTCGATGCATCAGCATATCTCATGAGACAAACTAGTGTCTTGGCACGAGGCCTAGAAAAAATCTTATTTGTAGTCTTGGCACGAGGCCTTGTCTACGTGGTTATGATAGTCTTGAATTATGCATTCCATCATTATGAAAGTGGTTATTGATATTTCATGTAATTATTCGACCAGTAGAATATCAATGTGAATAAGTAAATGGAAGTATTTCATTTTAATTTTGTCATGTTATGCTGAAGTTCATGTTTAAGAGGAATTTTTTTAATTATACATTACCTTAAATGTTTATGTTTATTTATGAAAGCATCCACTATATAGTTATCCTTACTTAGCATCTGAGCTCACCCCTTTCTATGTTTTATTTTTCCAAGGATGTGAAGAAATATTTAATGACTGACCTGAAGGGATAGTTTGAAGGGGATATGGGTGTGGACTATGGATACTATGCTATTTTATTTTTTCACTTTATTATTTAATGTAACATTTATGAATGTATCTAGTGTTTCCAAGGCTACTAAACTAATCGGTCTTTCGAGACGTGATCTTTTGTGATCATTCCAATGTTACGTAATAATTCACTGACTCTGGGTAACTGGGGTCGGGGCGTTTTATTTCATCTAATAATGTATTATATAAAAATACATCCATTATAGTAAATCACTTTTCTTTGTCATCAGAAGCATTCAACGAATTATTGAAAATTATTTATAAAAAAACTCAAAATATAAATCCATTTATATTTCATAGAAATTATTACCAGAAAATAATTATAAACATATTTATCTAGCATAGTAATTAATTTCTTATTCATAAATACATCAATCATTACACTTTAATAATCTATATAAAAAGGTCCTTCTTATTGTGGGAGTTACATCACGTAGTATGGAATTGCCTCAAGTAATGGTCATTTTCCCCAAACATAACACATTGAACCATAAATGGTACAATTTGATAAAATTATTGTCCCCCATAAAATTATTCATTTATCCATAAAAATTTAATCTAGTATTCCCTTTTTTCTTCACAAATATAACATATTATGATTCCTTTTATACATTAATTTTAGTGAAACATCTCACATTATCAACATCTGTGAAAATGAATATTCATTCGTCCTTGGTGTCAACCACCCATGCTCTTAGGTAACTCTATCTTTATCATTTTTTGTGGATTCCAATGTCGGATAAGGTGAATTTTATTAATCATATAACATTATAATTTTTTTTCACAATCATAATATCCATCACTTAAGACATCCAAAAAATTTCCACTCATCAACACAGTGAATATCACATTCCACACTAACCTTGTTCCATCTATTTCACACCATTACATAAAACCAAAATCTATATTGTGATTGACAATAATAATAGTGGAAGCCCAAATAATAATGAAAACCCATTAAACATATTTCTAAATAATTGTACATTCAATTCAATATATGGAACCTTCTGTTTAACATATTTCAACCATAATCATCCTAAATTCTAATCCTTCATAAATGATCAAAATGAAAATGTGAATTATCTCAAGAATGTAACCTATGAGATTTAATCCAGGTATTTAGCATGGTAACACTCAATGATCACCTAACATATGGCTTATATATATTAGACCGTAGGGATTTTTTTTTATTACCCCTTTAGTTATTTTTTTCAAAACCCACATCAACATTATTTATTTATATAAAAATCACTTAATTTGTTCTGTAAAAAAACATTGGGAAATTATCTTATGAATATACATTTCCATTTAGATTTAACTAAATTATTATCATCATATTTTTTGAATGAAAAATAACCATTTTTGAAGTACTAATTATAGAAACCTATAAGTTTAATACATTAATAATCCTTCTTGTTGGATAAATACTCAATTCACAACATAATGTTCCATTGATGAATCATATATTTATTGTCCATTTGGAAACATGGTTACAAAATCAAATGGTTTTTATGGTAACTATAACATCTCCAATATAATTCTCCATAAGAAGTACCCCTCTTAGATATATCACACATAACACATTTCTTCATAACTAAATGAAATTAAACATAATAAAGGGTGAGGTTATATTCACTATATGGGTGAACATAAAATATATCAACATAAAAGGGTAAAAATGTTATGATTACAAGTTTATAACATTTAAACAACCATACCCTACATATTATAGTTGAAAACCCTATATAATGTAACACTGTGAGGAAGTTAATAAGGCTTGAATCATAAATACAATTATATATCATTAATCCTGAGATTATTACTTTGGAATAACAAATGAATTTATAGAATCAACATAAATATTAAAAATAAATTCTATAGATTTCTATTATCACTAACAAACCTATCATTTTGTATTGGTTCCACCCCCCAAATTGAAATGGTATTCATACTTCACTCCCATGAGTATCATATGGGACTTGATTCACTCCCAAAACCCTCTATGTATTCACGGATCACACTGAAGACTATAATAGTGTATTTATTTAACTCCTAAACCCTATTACTAGTCAAGGATCCATCCCATGATTATCATACTGAATATAGTACCATACTAATCAGTGTTCACTGCCCAATCTAATCACATTTATAACATGAGATATCAATCATTACCGAATGAATCATAGGCATATAAAATTCTATGACCACCTATCACATAATTAAAATCATATATAGAGGTGTCACAATGTCATAAAAAATTATCCATATCATTAAACATGAAAAATTGGGTATCATTAATATTTCCCCATAGCATTACATAGGAGAAAATGGGTTATATAAAAATTTAATCAATATATCATAATATAAACCATGGAAATGAATTGGGGATAATAAAATTTATTTTATAATTAATGTAAACCACCAATATAATATATAATGACTATTTTATTGGTTCATTTCCTAAATAAATTTTATGTACCATCATAAGATGTTATATTTTATAAAAAATCCCACAAAATGAAGAATAGAAAATTTCTGGGGGAAAATATAATATTCACAAGAAAAATCCGTTTGAAAAAAATTATTTTTTGACTATTAAGGAAATTGTTTATTCAAATATATCCACATAATATCATAATGGGAGAGTTAATCATAAATCATATTTATTCTTAGGCTTAATCAATCCATTGGACATGACTTCATGAGATTCCATTCATACTATATATGTTTTCAAAAATTCATTCACACTTTTACAGTAATATATAAGAATTAAATCATTTGAAAATAATAATAATATTACTTTTAAAATATTTTTAAATTTGTATCCTAATTATATTATGTTTTTTCAAATAAATTTGAATTCTTATAGAGATTTTGTTACACTAAACATCATATTTATATGAACCATGATATACTATTAAAATGTTACTATCAAATAGTTGATGGATTTTAGAGTATTAGATGAAATAAATAAATTATCAAAATGTATTACTTAGAAATGTATAAAATTAATTCATATTTCATTATTTATTTACAAATAATAATAAAAACCTTTTAAAATAAATGAAATAGTTTTTTGGAAATGATTTTTTGGTATATAGTTTTTTGTTATCATAATAAATGAAAATTATTTTTGAACTCTCTCTGAGGTGGTTATTTTAATAATCCCAAATCATTTTTGTATTTATGACAATTTAGTCTTTTGTTCAAATTGTTCTAAATGTGTTTATATTTGTTTAATTAATGTTTGTAAATGTTTATCTATGTTAATTTATGTTTTATTGTTGACCTCGAAGTATTCTGGAATCAAATAGACGGTTTCTGAAAATTACATGTTTTGTCTCACCGTTAGTTATATTCTTGAGTCATCGATGTTGAACGGTCGAAACGATGAAGAGGAATTCACCGATGAAAACGGTATCACCGAACGGTGGCACTGATAGGAACGATCGCACCGATAGTGATGGTCACACCGATGGAAGCGGTCACACCGATGGCTACCGAAGATCTAAAGAGCTACTGATGATCATGAGTCACCGATATCGATGATCAATGAGCTACCAATGCTAATGATACCAATACCGATGATCAATGAGCTACCGATGCTGATGCTACCGATACCGATGATCAATGAGATACTGATGCTGATGCTACCGATACCGATGATCAATGAGCTACCGATGCTGATGCTACCGATACCGATGCAAATTCAAAACGACTCACCAATCTCATGACTCACTGATAGTCATGAAAACTTTTTTAATATCTATAAAATCTTATTTAATTCCAACAATCACATTTGATTTTCATATTGCAATTAATGATATTTAAATTTAGTTGTTGTCATGTCAGGGGATCGTACCTCGTACCTATAAAAAGGAAATCATTCTTATTGCCGGATCTCATGGAATAAAAGGAAGATCGAGCTGCAGTAAACAGAAATGTGCGTGAAAAGGCACCGAGATAGAACTATTCCATGCACATACATATATACATGAAAATAAGAACACACAGGGAACTCGAAGAATACACTGCAAGATCATCAATGAACTCTCATGCATGCAACCCAGCACTACTGAAGAACACATGAGGAACACTAGAAACCAGTGAAAATACTCACTTGTGAAGGACACCAAGATGAACTACGATACTCTATTTTTCAACAGAAGAACTAGAGAAGGACAAAGAAGCATTTTTTCTAAGTCCAAGGATTCTAGAGCTGCACTTTTAATCTCTAGAGCATTTAAAACTCTTACCTACTCTCTCTTAGTGATTCATTTATTTAAATTTTGAGAAGTGTGTGTACTTTGTATACTTTAGAAGCACACTGTCTCCTGTGCTAAATTGGAGGATACTAAATCCCCATTCCAAACTCCCTATATCATATTGTATCCCACTGAGGATAGTGGTAGAGGTCAAGTGTGACCTGGACAGCCTGGGTGATGTTGTCTTTGTTTCCCCATAAAGAACTGTGGTAGAGTTCTTAGGACCTGAAGAGTAATGTACTGTTGTTAACCCCGATCCAGGGTGTGGATCAAATTTATATATAAGTTTGATAGTACTAAGTCTCTGCTTGATACTGAACCTCTTGGTAATATCTTCTATTTTTTAGTATAATTCTAAAGTATACTACATGTATCTTTTATATTCTGCTGCTATTACTTTGAAATACAAAACTATTTTAAAGTTACCTTAATAGTTAAATTAGTTGGTGTTTATACTTTTTGTGAACCAGTATGTTATCTTCAAAAGATTATTTAATCCTGTGATTAAATTGGCGGAGATCTAATAAATCATTAAGAATCCAATTGAACATTTAAAATATGTATAAATTCACTAGAGTATAAATTTATTCTTAAATTGTGGGATTTTAAGAGAAATCCTTATTAACATAAATTTTAATTGGAAATCAATTCAACCCCTCTTGAGTATCCACTCTGAACAAAATTTGGTATCAGAGGTATTCTTTTTGTTTATCAATGTTATCAAATACTCTGTTTTCAACTGTGATTTTAGTTATATTTTAAATATTCTAAATTTCTTTTAGTTCTAAATTTTATCTCTTTAAATTTATATTATAGAATATAGGTATGGTTAATAGACTAGGAGGCGCCGTTACCAATAGGTCACCTTTCTTTAATGGCACCAATTATGCTCATTGGAAACTGAAAATGAAAATTCATTTAGAAATTATGGTATTAGATGTCTGGACTGCTATAGAAACTGAATATAAGATTCCTAAAACTGTTAGAACTACTTTGGATGAAGATACTAAGATAGATTACAAAAATAATTTTAAAGCTATGAATTCCCTGAATTATGCTTTAGGAGATGAAGAGTTCAATAGAATATCTTCTTGTAAAACTGCCAATTAAATATGGGATCCTTTGAGTGTTTCTCGTGAAGGAACAACTAATTTTAAAGAAATAAGATTGAATACATATACTATTAAATATAAAAATTTTATGATGAAGAATGATGAACGTGTCTCTGACATGTACCTTAGGTTCCATGATATTCTCAATACAATGATCTCTCGTGGAAAATATGTCACTTCTATGTAACAAATCATGAGAATATTGAGATTTCTACCAGATCGATGGAGAGGCACTTATGTTTCAATTATAGAATCATGTGACATAAGCAAGCTACTAGTCAAGGAGCTCATTGGTAATCTTATGTTGTATGAGGAAGAACTCATGGTGAATAATGAGGATGATGATGAAACAAAAAGGATGTCTGTAGCTTTTAAATCGACTACTTCTAAGAGAAAGGACAAAGACAATGTTCAAATACAAACTGAATGTTCAAAAGGTGAAAATTCAAACTCTGACAGTGATGCTGAGATTGATCAGATAGCCAGAAGATTCAATAGGTTCTATAGGATGAATAAATTATTATCAAATTAAAGCTATAAAGGAATGTATGTCAAAAAGGGCATTGGAAAAAGGATTGGAAAAATCCTGACAAGAATGATGACTTTTTTCTATGAATGCAAAAGAAAAGGACACATAAAAGATGATGGTCCAAAACTGAAGTTCCACAAGAAACATTAATATAAGGACAATAAGCATAAAAGATCTATGAAAGCTACTTAGTGTGATTAAAAATACAACACAAGTGAATCTGTTGTTTTTTATTCTGAAAAAAATTGTGCCAAAATGTTCTTCATGACCAGTACCTTGGAGGTACCTGTTTCACCTATATCGAATGATTATTATTCTGGAACAGATTCTGAATATGAAAACATGTCTAGTGATGAATTGTTTGAATATAGTAATATGCTAGAAGAAACATATAATGATCTTATGGATATGTATAAAGTCTTAAAGAAACATAATGCTCTCACCTCAAATGTTAAATCTGCTCTTGATATAGAAAAGGAAAAGAATGATCAACTGTTAAAGGGAAATACTGAACTGAATATTCCTAATGAGGAATTAAGGAAATTCATAGAACATTTTACCAATGGAAAGGATGCACTAACTCAAATGCGCGGAAAAAAGTGGCACCAAATTATAACACTAGAATATGCAATCATCCAGGACAAAGACAGCTTACTATGACTAGATTTATTCCTAAATCTGGACAAAATGGTGCTATTTCTTATTCTGGTAATTCATATTCCTCAACTAGTTATTTACACATTTATAGATCAAATAATGTTTATCATTCAAAATATGTTGAATCTTTTAATTATATGAGACCAATAAGACAAATTTGGATTCCTAAAGCTTTGATTTCTAACCTATCTGGACCCATGAAGATCTGGGTACCAAAATCATTTTCAATCTAAATATATTTTGTAGGAAACATGTTTGAATATTTCTCACAAGAAGATATGGTACTTTGATAGTGTATGTTGAAGACATATGTCTGGATATTACTCATGCTTCAAGATCTTAATAAATTTTGATAGTGGCAATGTCACCATTGGTGATAATTCTAGAGGAAAAATCATCGGCCTTAGCCAGATTGGTAAAACTGATTCAGTTTTTTTTTCTAAAGTTTTATTTGTTTATGGAATTTAATATAATCTGTTATGTATTTCTCAATTATGTGATGATGGATTTAATGTGAAATTTGAAAATGATTCCTGTAATGTTTTTAACTCTAAAAATGTTTTATTATTTTCTGCTTTGAGAAATGAAAATGTTTATGTTGATGATTTAAATTCATTATCCAAAAAAAATGTTAATTACCAAAATTCTTTTCATAAAGAATATTGGCATTGGATCTGAAGATTATCACACTTTAATATTCATTCACATAAAAAACGGACTAGTAAGAACTTAGTTAGAGACCTACCGAAGCTTGAATTCCCAATTCACAAAGTTTGTAATCCCTGTCAAAAGGGAAAGAGACATAATGTTTCTTTTAAATCAAAGAAAGAAGTCTCAACTTCTCCCCCTCTCGAGTTGGTTCACATGGACTTGTTTGGACCTTCTTGAGTTTCTAGTTTAAATATGAAGCACTATATCTATGTCCTGGTAGATGAATTTTCTAGATATACTTGGGTATAATTCTTAGCTCACAAGAGTGAAGCTTGTTCTTACATTTTTAAATACTCAAAGTCTATAGAGAACCATAGTGGAATTAAGTTTAAAACCCTAAGAAGTGATCATGGCTGTGAGTTTGAAAATCATGAATTTGAATCTTATTGCTCACACAATGGTTATAGTCACAACTATTCAGCTTCTAAGACACCTCACCAGAATGGTGTAGTAGAAAGAAGGAACAGAACCCTTCAAGAAATATCAAGAACCATGCTTCTTGAGTATGTCTTACCTATTTATTTTTGGGCTGAAGATGTGAATACATCTTGTTATATTATCAATAGAGTCTTAATTAGACCTGTTCTTAAAAAGGACCCTTATGATTTTTAGGATAATAGGAAACCTAAAGTTAGTTACTTCAGAGTCTTTGGCTACAAAGTATTAATTATTAATAAAAATGATAATTTGGATAAATTTGCTTCTAAAAGTGATGAGGGAATATTTCTAGGTTATTCCATATCCAGTAAATCCAATAGAGTCATTAATAAGAGAACCGAGTGTGTGGATGAATCTGTTCACATTATGTTTGATGAAACTGATACACATGAACCTAAACCATATCATGATAATATTGAAGAATATTTGAGTATTCTTGACCTTTATGATAAAACTAAAGAACCTACTATAAAAACATCCAATTCTGGATATATGTCAGAATCTGATTCTGTTGAACCCGAACCTATAGATGAACCTAAAATTTCTAGTCCAAGATTCTCTAGATCAACTAGGATTCTAAAGAACCATCCTTTGGATGTTGTTGTTGGTAATCTGGATAGAGGAACACAGACTAGAGCTTCTCTAAGAAACCAGGTTGATCATCAAGCCTTTCTTTCTCAATTACAACCAAAAAATATCAATGATGCTATCAATGATGAATTTTGGGTAATTGATAAGCAAGAAGTGTAAAATCAATTTGATTGAAACAACGTTTGGAAATTAGTTGACATACCTAAGGACACTTTCACAATAGGCACTAAATGAGTTTTTAGAAATAAAGTTGATGAGTCTGGAAACATAGTTAGAAACAAAGATACTCTAGTTGCACAAGGATATAGTCAAGAGGAAGGTATAAACTATATTTAAACCTTTCCACCAGTAGCTAGATTAGAAGCTATTAGGATTCTACTTTCCTATGTTCCTCATCTGAATTTCAAGTTATATCAAATGGATGTTAAATGTGATTTTCTTAATGGTTTTATTGTTTAAGATGTTTTTATTGAACAACCACATATATTTACTAATACACATTTTCCAAAACAATTTTTTAAACTTTCTAATGCTATATATGCTGTAAAACAAGCTCCAAGAGCTTGGTATGATAGACATAGTAGTCTTCCTATTTTAAGAGTTTTTACTAAAGGGATTTCTTATCCAACTCTTTTTATTAAAATAATCTCTAAGGATGTTTTAATAGTACAAATATATGTTGATGATATTATTTTTGGATCTTCTAAACATTTTTTATGTACTGATTTTTCAAAGAGTATGAGAAATGTGTTTAATGGGAGAACTCAAATATTTTATTGAATTTCATGTTTTCCGAAATGAAAATGGTATTATTTGGAATCAAATTAAATATAAAAAGGATCTTTTAAAACATGTTGGTTTGGATAGTATTATGGAATATGATACTCCTATGAGTACATTTTGTAAATTGGATGCAGATGAAACTGGGAAACCATTGGATCAAACAAATTACATAGGTATGATTGGAAGCTTACATTACGTCACTGCTAGTCGACCAGATATTATGTTTAGTGTGTGTATGTGTGAAAGATTTGAAGATAATCTTAATGAATCTCATTTTATTACAATTAAAAGAATTTTCAAATATCTTAAACATACTACAAATTTGGGTTTATTTTATCCTAAAAGACAATCGTTTGACTTAATGAGTTATTCAGATGCTGACTTTTCTGGTTTAAAGTTAGATAGAAAGAGCACATCTGGAACATGTCATCTTTTGGGAATGTCTCTACTATCTTGGGGTAGTAAGAAATAGAAATCTGTTGCGTTATCTACTGCTGAAGAAAAATACATTGCTGCTGGTAGTTGTTGTGCACAAATTCTATAGATTAACCACACTCTTTTGTACTATGGATATGATTATAAGCATGTTTCAATAAACTGTGATAACACTATTGCAATTAACATATCAAAGAACTATGTGTCTCACTCTAGATCAAAACACATTGATGTAAGGAACCACGTTTTGAGATATCACTACCAAAAATGTGATAATACTCTTGAGTTTATAGGTATTGAACATCAATTAGATGACATTTTCACCAAGCACTTAAGTTCTGAAAATATAGACTTGATTAAAAAAGAGTTGGATATGATAGGTCTTTGAAACCGATCGTTCAATAATTATCTATGAAACTGATCAGTTAAACTAATCTGTCGAACTGATCTATCAAAAAGATCTGTCAAACCATTCTATCAAACTGATATGTCAAACCGATCTGTCAAACCAATCTCTCAAACTGATCTATCAAACCGATCTGTCAAACCGATCTTCCAAACTGATCTTTCAAACCGATCAGTGAAACTGATCTTTCAAACCGATCTGTCAAACCGATCTATCAAACCGATCTGTCAAACCGATCTATCAAACTGATCAGTCAAACCGATTAGTGAAACTGATCAGTCAAACTGTTCAGTCAAACTGATCTGTCAAATCGATTAGTGCTACAGATTGGGTTGTACTGTTTTTAAAAATCATTATTTTCTGTTTAAAACGACGATGTTTTACTTAATCAATATTCTATAGTGTTGTAACCCTAAATGATAAAAATAATGACTCGCGGCTATTTCATTCTCTAAAGTCTGTTGGCATTCCATTTCCCAGCTAACTCTCTCTTCACTTTCCTGTAACCTGAGCCTTTTGAATCATTCCAAGCCTCTCAATTATCTCAAACCTCAAAATGGAAAAGCAAAAGTGACAAGGTAAGGAATCTGAAGGATCGTCACCTGTCAAGTGTTCTTGAGGTGAGTCGAGCAGTACGACACAGAGGTATGTGAACCCAGAGCTAGAAAAACGGGAAGTTATAGATGAAAAGGAAATATGTTCAGAATGGGTCTTATCTAGCAAGTCTATTCTCTTGAATGTGATGGAAATGAAAGGTTGAAAGAATTGGTTATGCGATAATGATCGGGAATTTTACCCGAAGTTGGTTCATGAGTTATATTTAAACATGAATGTAGTATTGGATGTAGTAGAGACTGTGAGATTATCTTCGATAGTAAAAGGGAAAAAGATTAATTTTTCATCGAAATAGTGCGATGAATTTTTGGGAGTACCTCATAATGGAAGATATTAGGATTATGTTGGTAATATACCTCCTACTACTGATTACATTTCATATGAGCTAGCCATTGAGTTATTGACTGGGAAGTCTGAATCGAGGAGGATATCATCTGCTGAGTTTGATGGTGAGAATAGAATCCTGTTTACGTTTATTCAACATACAATTTGCCCTAGAAAAGGTGACTGCTTCAGTAAAGTATCAGAATGTTTTTCTATTATTCCTTTTGTTGAATGGTGAAAAGATCAATCTGTGTACATATTTTTCTGATCATATTTTTGAGATGATAAAATCTTAAAATAAAGCTACCACTTTGTTTTATTCTAATCAAATTTCATCCATGCTGAAATTATTGGGCTGTGTGGATGATGGAGATGAGTGTATCTCATCAATTGTCTTCTGTTCAACAAAGTTATTTGTAAGAGGATGAAAATAAATTGGGTCACGTGGAAGAAATATTGGGTTGCTGATGAAGAAAAGTTATATGAGTCCTTCAATCCTACTGATCATCCAAGGAGACCAAAGGGGATAAGAGATCCTAGTTTAAAACCTGGTGAGGAAGTGGTTTATTCAGATGAAGAAGAGGAAGTGGTAGTTACTAAGGAAACTAGTGAATATTGTAAGAATGGAAAAGAAGAAGAAGAGTCTTGTGATAATCTGAATGCTGAAGAGGAGGCTGAATCATCTCTTGGTGAGAGGACTGATCCTGATTCAGTGATCCCAAAGAAAAGAAGAATGGAATTTGGACTAGCTAGTCCACCTCAAAACCTACAAAAAATTGATTCTTTTTATATGATGATGAAGAAGAAGAAGTTGAGACTCAGAAGTCAAATGTTGAGAAGTATGAATCCATTAGTATAGACAGTTCAAGTGGGAGATCAGTTAATAATGATGATGATGAAGGAAATGAGTGTGATGAGGGTGATGGTGGTGGTGGTGGTGATAGTGATACTAGTAGCAGTGACAGTGATAGTGGTGATGCTGACGATGCTAGTGCACGACCTATAGAAGGTCAAAATGTAATACAAGATGATCCCCAACCACAAAAAAATGTGCAAGTAATGTCACTGAGGCTGATAGAATAGAAAAGTTGGAGATTTATGAGGATGAGGAAGTCCATCCTGAAAATTCTGGAAGAGCTCAGTTTGTGAAACCTCTATATCCTTCTTGAAAGCTTCATGGGAGGAACACACTGGTCTTGCAGTTCTGGGTTTAGATTTCCCAGAGGAAGAGGAAGGTGAATAATTGGATCTTACATGAGTAAGTGATTCAGCTAAGGCTCATTTAATTGCTGAGTATATGCAAAAAGTAGAAGTCCAACCTGATCCTTCAGTGTCTCAAGCTAGACCTGATCCTGCAATTTCTAAATCTGATTTTGACATATTTAAGGTTGAGTTGGTTTAAGCAGTTAGAGATTCTATGAATGATGAGTTATCCCATGTTCCTGCTCCCGCTCCTGCGAATTTATCTGAAGCCGCTATGCTTGACTTGGCTGAGAGAGTGGTAAGCCTTATCAATCCAGACCTGGCCAATTCTAGTGAGTTGATTGGGAGGCACATTACCTATTTCAGTCAAACACTCATAGATTGAGGCAGTAATCTAGTTTCTCTATTAGGAGAGTTCAAATCAACCATCTCAGGTATGATGGAATTATTAATAAATCTGATAGAACATTTAAAGAAGGCAGATTTGAGGAAGTTGAAAGTTGAGATCATGCAAGTTATTTCTTAGGAAACTTCCTCAAATGTGACCAAGATTATGGGTCATGAGCTTAATATATTAAAGGATGTTGATAGAGAAGATCTTGAAGCTCTTGAAATGAATTTAGATTTAGATTCTTTGAAAAAGATGAAAGAGCACAGTGATCATATTCATAAAATGGTGCAGCTGTATTCAACCGATGCTATCAAGGATCAAAAAGAGATTAAGGAGAAATTAGATCATTACTTCTCTAATATTTACACCAATCATGAGTTTAATCATCATTTCAATGTAATGGATGACAATGTGAGACTCCCTCCAATTACTCATGCTTTTAAGGCTCACGTTCAGCAGTTAAAGGATTTTACTCTTACATTGGAATGTTTTATGCAGAATAAGGATGATTTTGAAAAGTATATGAAGTATGGTGGAGAAGTAATTCAGGACATCATCAATTTTCTCAAACCTTACCTTCATGTTCAAGTTACAGCCATTGTTTTTCTACATCTGAGCCTCTTAATTCATCAGATGTTTCTCCTGGTCAGATGTTCGTCTCTCAAACTCTCTCCAGTATTCGGCCAATCTTTCAACAGACTCCATCAGAAAGATCTTTTACTCCTCAGCAGGTAAACATAAAACCCAAAGTTCATCCAGCTAGAGTAATCCTACCTCCTTTCTCAATCTGCCAAGTTCAACCTTCCACCCAGCCACCTTCTGGACCATCCATCCCTCCAACTAACAAAGGAAAAGCTCCATTGCACCTGGAGAAATAGCTATATCTGTCAATTTTTGATAGGGTGTCTATTTCTTGTACTTTTCACTTTTGGATGTGATTTTTGTACTCATTTTAAAAGCTTATTTTTTTCTGTGGAATCTCCTTCTTCATTCTCTCTTCTTTTTTATAATCCCAAAGGGGGAGAAATCTGGGAGATGATGCATATGAATGGGTGAACTGAATGTGCATATGAGCCCATGCTGGCTATTTATAACATTCATGCAGGGGGAAAAATCTACGTGGGAGTAATGGTGAATGGGGAGAATGATTCGTATTATCTGACTTATATTATAGGGGTTGAATGACTTAGTTATATAAGTTTTATTTTCTATTGTAAATATACTTTTTCTTTTGGAATATATAATTTTTATTTAGTGGGAGCATACTGAATAACATACTATCTTATCTATTCATTTATGTCATTGATTTGTGATTATCAAAAAGGGGGAGATTTTTGAACTCTCTCTGAGATAGTTATTTTAATAATCCCAAATCATTGTTGTATTTATGACAATTTAGTCTTTGTTTTTTAAAATTGTTATAAATGTTTTTATATTTGTTTAATTCATGTTTACAAGTGTTTATCTATGTTAATTTATGTTTTACTATTGACCTGGAAGTATTCTGGAATCAAACAGACACTTTGTAAAAAATCCATGTTTTGTCTCACTGTTAGTTATATTCATGAGTCACCGATGAGGAACGGTCACACCAATGAAGAGAAAGTCACCCATCACAATAATCTCACAAAACGGTCGCACTGATAGGAACGGTCGCACCTATAGAAATGGTCGCATCGATGGCAATGGTCGCACCGATGGCTAATGAAGATTTAAAGAGCTACTGATGATCATGAGTCACCGATACCGATGATAAATAAGCTACCGATGCTAATGGTACCGACAATGATGATCAATAAGCGACCGATGTTGATGCAATCGATACCAATGATCAATGAGCTACCAATGCTGATGCTACCGATACCGATGATCAATGAGCTACCGATGTTGATGCTTCCGATACTGATGCAGATTCAAAATGACTCGCCGATCTCATGACTCCCCGATAGTCATGAAAACTATTTGAATATATATAAACTCTTATTTAATTCCAACTTTAATATTTTATGTTCTTAATGAAATTAATGATATTTAATGTTACTTGTTGGCATGTTAGGGGACTGTACGTCGTACCTATGAAAATGTAATCATTCCCGTTGCCGGAGCTCGTGGAATAAAAGGAAGATCATGCAGTAGTAAGAAGAAGTGTGAGTTAAAAGGCACAAAGATAGAATTATTCCATGCACATAAATATATACATGAAAATAAAAACACATGAGAACTCGAAGAATACATTGCAGGATATTCAAAGAACTCTCATGCATGAAACCCATCACTACTGAAGAACACACGAAGAACACTGGAAACCAGTGAACATATTCACTTGTGAAGGACACCAAGCTGAACTACGATACTCTATTCTTCAACAAAAGAAACATAGAAGGACTAAAAATAATTTCTGCTAAATCCACGGAGTCCAGAGTTACACTGCTAATCTCTAGATCATTTTAATCTCTTTCCTACTCCCTCTAAGTGATTCATTTATTTACATTTTGAGCAGTGTGTGTACTCTGTATACATTACACACCCACTGTCTCCTGTGCTTAACTGGAGGATACTAAATCCTCATTCCAAACTAAATACATCATACTGTATCCCACTTAGGATAGTGGTAGAGTGCAAGTGTGACCTGGACAGCCTATGTGATGTTGTCATTGTTTTCCCATGATGAACTATGGTAGAGGTCATATGACCTAGACAGTATTGTACTGTTGTTAACCCTGATCTAGGGTGTGGATCAAATTTATATATAAGTTTGAGAGGACTAAGCCTCTGCAAGAGACTGAACCTTCTATTTATATCTTCTGTGCTTTTTAGTATAAGTCTAAAGTATACTACATATATCTTTTATATTCTGCTGCTATTACTTTGAAATACAAAACGATTTTAATGTTAAATTGATAGTTAAATTAGAAAGTGTTTATACTTGTTGTGAACTAGTAGGTCAGATTCAAAAGCTAATTTAATCATGTGATTAAATTGTCTGAGATCTAATCAATCTTTAAGAATCCAATTGACCATTGCAATATATATAAATTCATTGTAGTTTAAATTAGTTCTTAAATTGAGGGATTTAAAGAGAAATCCTTTTTAACAGAATTTTTAATTGGAAATCAATTCACCTACCTCTTGAGTATCCACTCCGACTAACAATTTTCACTAATGTATAATTATTTTAATGAAATTTATGTATTATATATTCAATTAAATTATTTAATATTCATGTAATATTGTTTTATGCATATGATAATAAAAACTCATGTATAATACATAGAAATTTATTTTTCTAGAAAGAGGCTGCAATAAATTTCATGAATTTATATTATAATTATTTTTTCCATATGTAGTAATAAAAATTTATAAATTAATTATATATTTAGAATAATGAGATTAAAATATTATAAATAGACACCTTTTATTTTTTGGTCAATATAAATTATAACTGTGGTAAAACTTTTCACCTTAGTATATGGAAAATCATAATAATAATGGTTAAAAATATGTCAAGGCCATAATGTTTCAACCGAATTATCATTTTATTAAAAGAATTTTACCATTATAACTATAAAATAGAAATTTCATAGTTCAATAGAATCTTTTCCTTTAATAATACATATATAATATATATATAAATTTTAAAAAATGTAAAGGTATTTGTTTTAAATATCACTTATGTATCCACATAGCTATGAAATAAAGTTATGAATAAATAAAATAATATTTTTTAGATTAATGAAATTATTTTCCTAATAGTAATTTGTTTTCATTTATAGTAATAATGTGATGACTATAATTTCTTACGCAACACTGATTAAGTATTATTCTATTTAAAAAAAAATTAACTACTTTTAATATTTTTAAATGTGATTTTGCTTAAAGGATTTGTTATCATGCAAGATTTATTTAGATATATAAGACAAATAAGGGCTGTTTGGAACCATAGTATTTTAATTAGCTCCTTATCATGAGGTATTTACTGATTAATGAAATAAATAATATTAGTAATGGTAATAATAATATTTTTTACTAAATAATATTTCCTTAAATAATATAAAATTCATAAAAATATTATATCTAATAAAATGATTTGGATATGGTTTTATTCCTCATATATGTTCTATATGTTACTATATTTTCGTTTTTAGTAGCATTATTAACCCATAAATGATGAAAAATTTCGTATTATGGTAATTTTCAAAAGACATAAATGGGGGTTAAAACAAAAATATAAGTGTAAATGTGTTTAGAACACTTAATCCAATTTTTATTTCATTAGCGTATATTTACTCATATTCATATTATATTTGAATATTATTAATTTTTATCCATTTTTTCATCAAAATTAATGTTTATTAATTTAATATATTAATAAATTCAAAGAGTTATCCTCCCCTCAATTATTAATTGGTAACCTCATTTATTTTACTCTCACCAAATTGATCCTTACACATTAACCAATCAATACAAATTTACCATGTACACTTATCTAGAAATAACCTAGTGGTTTATTTCATCCTTAATGTGTAATCTTATATTTCTATATAGGAGATGCGAAGGAGTCCTTTAAAGGAATGTAGAAATACATTAAGTGATCACAATACTTTAAACGTTTTTCCTCATCTAAAACTATTACATTATTCATAAAATAATTATTTCATCATCTTCATCAATATAGTAAATTATTTTATGATTATAAAAACACTATTATGTTCCTACATTATCATCAAATGTGGAGTAATCATCTTGGAAATCCATACAGATAGCTTATCGTCTCCTCGTACCAATATAAATCATTTTTCATAAAAACCAATTATGGGTTTCTATTATTATGGGTTTAAAAATAATAAATTATATTTAAGAAAGAATATTAATTCAAGAATTATAATATTACTTCTTAAATCTTACTATCCTATCATTTTTAAATGACCATCAACCATGTGTATGTGTGGACTATCACCCCCATAAGCGATATGCTGTTTTTTTCATTTATATTTTTATTGGATGGTAATGTGGATGAACATTACAAATATATATGATATATATGATATAATAATTATCTTGAATTTTTTAATTAATGGTTTCCTTTATTTTATTCAATTCATCTAAAATTGAAAACAATTATCCTGAATTTTTATGGGTACCGCCTCCTTGAATGGTGTCATCAATTTTTAAATACATAAATGTTTTGGATGACTAAATATAAATATATATTGAAAATATAATAATTTATTAATATTATTAGCAATATGTATATTATGACACTATGAAAAAAGTACAAGGACCAAATCTATCAAACCAGAACATGCATGGAAAATAATTAATTATCACCGGTAATAGTGAATGTGAAAATGAATTATTAAAAAACATGTGATTAAAGGATATAATTAAATAATAGTTGGTTTTATATATATGATCATGATTTTATAATGAGATCCCTAAAAACATAGATATATTATATAAGAGAATCAATATATTTATTAATGATGTCGAACATAAATTAAGGTGTTTTATATTGCAATCTCATGGTCAATCAAGATTTTTAATGATTTTGTTTTGATTGTGAAATATTACGATCAACTTCTTATGGTAGGAAATAATTTTATTATTCTATTTTTATTTCCTTAAAATACTTGTTTTTCCTAAAATTTTGTAACATAATGTACTCAAGAGAATTCAAATTTTTTACTCTGGAAAACCGACTTCATTTTTATCTTCGTTTGAAAATCAATTTTCTTCCATATATTAATTTTCATAAAAATTAATGTTGGATTTTATAAATAACCAATGATTTTTAAATACTTTTTTACCATTTTTTTTGTAAAAAATTAATTGAAATTAATCAATTTGTTATTTTCAAAATGACATACTTTTAGACATTTTATACTAAAATATGGAAGGATTTTTTTCTGATATTTCCTGAAATAAAATTTCAACAACCAGGTCCGCTCATTATATTTTAAAATTACATTTCAAGTTTCCACGATTATTTTTAGTAAAAATATTTTCACTCTATTATAGATGTTTATTGATTTTTAATAATTAGTTTCAAAATTGAAAGGTTTTCCCCCCAGAATGTGTTAATTATATTTTAATTCATCAAAGACACAAAAATTCAATGTTTTTTATGAGATACACATAGAATATGGTCTAATAATATAATCCCTATTATTTATCAAGACTAGTTCAATTTAATATGTCTATATTCTTATGATACTGATAAAATTTTTGCTAGTTATATTTTAATGAAATGGTAATGAAACCCATTTCATTTAATGGGAAGTAATATGATGAATAGTTTATGATATTTTGGCACTCATATATATGATCTTCACTATGGTATTATTTTTCCATGAACACCCACTAATAAAGTGGAAAAAAATATCCTCTTGTGAGAAATATGATTGGATTGCAATGTGATCCCAATTCTGTAAAAGCATGTTTCCACAATGATATACAATGGACCGACACCATTCCACTGTGACAGTTATGGTAATGATCACTGACTAATAATCAAATGAATTTCTGTCACACCCATGACTTATTTTAATGGTAAATTTCATTTAATTTCCATTCATACTTTGATTGTGTGGGGGGGGGGGTTCCCAATCTTTTATGGAGGAATGAGAGAGTTTTCATGAATTGGGCCAAACCGTGAGCCCAATTCCATATTTAAAAACCAATTTTGTTTCTTTTATAACTTTTTTTTTAATATTTTGCACCCATTAAACTTCCCAAATGACCTCCCCTGACCTATTAACACCACCATTTCAATTTGGAGCTTTTAGAAATCCATAACCAGGGTTTATTTGGGTTTTTATCTAAGGGGTTGGGCCAGCCCGAAAGCCCAATTCCTGTTTTAAAAATAAATTTTGATTATGTTATAACATATTCATTTTTTGTGCTTTGTCTATGATTCGAAGTCTCACCCAATCCCAATTAACCCATCCGCGCATCGGAGCTCTCTCCCACCTCTTTAGAGCTCTTGTTAATCTCTATTTGGTGACAAACATCATAGGCTTTCTCAAATCCACCAGATTTGAAGAGGTAAAGTATTTCCTTCATAACACTCTCAATTTTTATTCTTTTTCTCCCATTAAAATTCCTAAATGATCTATTTATCATTTTGAGAACCTCCCTTTATGTTTTGGGTATTTTTGAAATCAGCTACTAGTATTTTTGGGGTGATTTCTATAAGATATTTTAAGTAAGTTGTTCTCTTTCTTTCTTCATTCTAATTGTTTAGGGTTACACCCAATGTACTTAGGGTTTCTTCCCTTATCATTGAGGTTCATATTGTCTAGAAAGTAGGGTTTAAAAATTAGGGTTTTACATTGTGTTTCATGGTCTGAAATTCTGGTTTTAGGTCTGGTTTACCTTCCTTGAGGTGCAGCGGTGGTGCGTTTGAGTTTTCTCACAAAGGATTCAAGGGTTTCCTTGGTTTTGGTAGGTGATTCCATTGTGTATGAAATAATTGTGAATTGGCTACTGTTTTATGGTATTTTAATGTTTATTTTATTTTATTATTTCGGAAAAAATAGTTTTAGTGGTGTTTTTATTTAAAATGAATCCTAAATGCCAATTTCATTTGAAATTGGGGGTTTCTTCATGGAAATGTTTTATTAGTTTATTTGGGGATACCCTATAAGTAATTAGTTGATTTTATTGAACTATATTAGGGATAAAAATAATGTTTTTAATGATTATCCTTTGTGTTTGTTTCTGAAAAATCTGGTTTTAATGGTGTTTGTGAACTACATGAAATTCTAAGAGTTGTGTTGCGTAAAAATAGAGATTTTGCAATGATGTCGTTTCTTGAACCATATGGGGCTGCCCTAAAAATGATTTCGTGTTTTCACTGAAATTTAGTAGACTGACCATTCTATTTTGAAAACGTAAAAGTCTGCACATAGTATGAATGTGAGGTTTATAAGGAGTTTTGTGTCTGAACCCCTACAGGATTTTGAGGAATTGTTTTATGAAAAAATGTAAGTGTTTTATTGCATGTTTTATGTGGTATAAAATGTGATAGCTACTGTATTGGTTTTGTTTGACCAGTAATGGTGTTCTATATGAAAATTTATTTATGTTGCATGCTGAAATTGATTGAGCACAAAAGGGGAAGCCCGAGTACCTAGGTGGGGCAGATTTGTACTAGTACGGCTAGTGGACCAGATGGGTTTTGTCGCTGTTTCACTTAGAATTTGGATAACGACAAATCTAACTAAACTATGTCATTGATTATTGGGTACCACTAGGTTATTGTTATGTTCCCTACTAGTGGATCGTGCATGAGAACAGATTTTTCTATGGTTACTTTACATCGAGGTACGAGGTAAATAGGGCCCAAGACAACCTAGTGCCTAGGGGTGTTCCCAATGTTGTTGCTCATTGGATTTGTAGTATTTACCCATGTATTAGTGTTTGTTTGGAAGGAAATTACAGTATATAACATTTCTATTTTAATGTGTTAATATTCGGAAAATTTTGGATTGAAAACTATTTTCAATTGGAAGTTTCATTTCTTGAAATTTTAACACTACTTTTCCTTGCATTTGAAAACTGCTTGCTTTTTCACATTGAATTTCTTAATCCTTGGAATCATTGGGTTGTATAATATTAGGCTTAGTCTCACACCCAACATACACCCCATGGGTGTTAGTATACTTGGTTATGTTTGATTCAGGTAATGGAAAGGCTAAGGGTGATGGCGGTTCAGGGTGTTAGTTCTCATCCTTGGTGCAGAGTTGTGGAGATAGCTTAGGTGCGATGACCCCTAGTCGTGTTGAGTCCTTGGGGCTGTCTTGATGCTATAATTATTTTTATTTGGACCACTTGTATTATCTTTACACCAATGTACTCAGTTCTGGTTTATTCTTAAGTTTTGTTTGGCTCAAAAATTTCAGATTTATATTATGGATTATTTTTAATGTTTAATGCTTTCATACTCGGGTAAATCATTCCCAAACCTAATTTAATGATACCCAGGCACTTTTTCCAGCCTTGTGAGGATAGGGAAAGCCCACCGGGTCATGTCACGGGCTGGGATTGGTGCTATTTTTGGCGGTGACCAGATTCAGTTCGTGACAAAATGGTATCAGAGGAGGTTCGCTCCTTAGGTCATGTTATTTGGGGAAGAGTCAGGATAGTCTGGAGCTAGGATTGTCGAGACATGAAATTTTAGTCATGGGTAGCATGCCTGGCCAGTACACCTCATGAAGGGATTCAAGTCACCATGGGAAGTATGGATTTATCTAAGTCCTTTGATTTTCTTGGTTTAATGATGACTATGAGAAATGAAAAAAGAGTTGGGAGAATAATCTTAGTGAGCTCACAAGGCCTGGAAAGCCATGTGGAGCCATAGATATTTCCCTAGAATACTCTCTGTGATAGTGAAGTGATTGTAATATGTCTTCCAACCATATGTCCAAGTCACCCACTGAAACTAGTTTCCTCTCACATTGTCTTCTGTCTCTTTGTTTTGGAATCATGGAAACTTGGTTTTTTTTTGAAAAATAAATGACTTCACTTTAAGGAGTGCGAATTTTTGTGCTGTTATTTTCTAGTAAAGTTAAAATGGTTTATTTTAAAGTCTATAAATGAAATTTCAGAATTATTTCAAAAGGTTAAATTATGTGTTTACACCACTTTTCAACGTATGAACAATGTTAATTGGGGTTTTGAAAATATGTTTCTAGAGGAATTTTTTTTAACTGTGGAATAGTGTTTTAGATTGAATTATGTGTTGTAGAATTTTTGAGTGGGGGTTGAAGATATATTTTGGGTTTGGTGACTACTGAACATTTGAAACAAAATTATGAACTTTTAGAACCTTGTCTTGAAATGAGAAGTGTTTAGTTCTTAATTAAATAGAGATTTATGAAATGGTGTTTTTCATGAAATTAGAAGTGTTTTGAAATGGGTTGAAATGTTTTGAAACAATTGTGAGAGGCATGAATATGTGCTTTTATTGAATTATGCATTCTTTTCTATATTGGTTTGTGAGATGAAAAATTGGGTTTTGATATTATGGTTAGTATTTTTCAGAAAGGAAAATTGTGGTTAAATGTTTGATTTTAAAAAGAGGAAAGGTTTGATTTTTGGTATTTGGTATTCTCAAGGGTGACCACATGCATAGGTTTATTTGGGAATATGGATGGATATGAGTTGGGTTCCTAGTGTGGCATGTAAACATGCATGTGTGAGGCTCATGAGATACCATCGGTAAATGCGCAACCGACCAACACTGTTTTTTTAAATAATGTTTTTGATGGAAAGTGTTGTGTTTTGATAATGTATGGTTGGGAGGTATGTATTATGTGTTTTCGGGATTATTATTGTGGGATTTTTTGAGTTAAATAACCCCTCTTGTTTGAATGATGTTTTGGATTTGTGTTTCATTGATATTTTGGAATGAAGCGTTGGTCAGTGGTCTCTTTTGAAGAAATGTTTGGGAGGCCAATGTGGTGGCACCCCTCATGTGTTCGGTTCAGGAGTGGTTTCTGGTGACCAAATGACCATATTGGTTGGGTCCATGGGTTTTCTTGTAGGCTAGGGTACTCCCCCATAAAGTGTTAATGTATTATTCATGTTTGGCCTATGGAGATTCACCGTTGGATGATTCTCCAGTTGATCAACATAAAGACTTTATTCTTGAGGATTGGAGATTTATTTTACCCCTCTTCTTTTTAAATTATGTGGATCCCTCTATAGTGGGAGAGTGTTGGTGGGAGGTTGAAATTGTCCTTTGTTTCTTATGTTTCTTTCATTGTCTAAGGTCAATGAAGTTCAGGGTTGTCAATGTAGAATGATGTCTTAAAGGGCCTCTAGGTATATTATTAGTCTCATTGAAGAAATAGTTCATGTTAGGCCACCAGTGTGCACGATCTGACCAAGAGTGGCTATTATGGACACCTGCTGGAATCATGTGCTATTTGGGACTCAGTACAAGGTCCCTCTCCTTGTGTTTTATTTTATCCACAATGTTCATGTTTGGTGATGGCTTGCAATGTAATGTTTTCACTTGACTATAAGGATGAATGTTGTGCAATCTTATGAGATACACTATTTTGATGGATGTGCGTCTTCCTATAAGAAATTCAAAATACTATTTTCTAGAGGAATGTTTTTCTATATGTCCTTTCATTCAGCTGTTTAGCATCCAAAGGAAAAAAGGGGCGATGTGTGTGCATCCTCTAACTTCTTATTTTGGTATAATGATGGGTTGGGGAAGAGCGGGTTTGAAGTGTGTCATGTCTCAATGAGACCATATGAGATTATAGTATAATTGTTTTTGGCACTGTAAGAAGTTGGTTATTTTAGCGGTTTCCAAATCCTAACTGCGTGGCCGATGATGCTTCAATCCATTGAGCTCCATCCATAGGCCCCGGAGAGAAGCTGGCACATAGTTAAGGGAAATCCTAGAGTCATTCAAACTTTTGGTCAAGGTCATATCCTCAATATGAAAGAGATGAATAGTTTAATCCTCTGGTGTCGTCGTCTTGTTCCAATTTCTCACATTTGGTGGAAAGAGGTGTGAGTACCTTGTTCCCATGTCATACCCTGAGTTGATTTTTTTACCCTTTGGGTTCCCTTGTGTTTTTGGTGAAAAGTTTAAAATTTGGGTTAGGCAGGTTGATGTGAATAGTTTGTGCACGGTTAGTAGTAATTGTGTGCCAACCCAAGGGACCGTGTGATAAGAGACATATCTACCGCATGGTCTTCGCACGTCTATGATCCTTGGCCAAGCAAACTGTGTGAAGTTTCCTCTTTGGACAGAATTATTCGCACAGTTAACTCGTGGTTTCCTAAACCGTGTGAACCAATCGTGCGACCATGCCAGCTCCTTAAAATTATGTTGTTTTTTGTTGTTGTTATCCCATAATATTTAGTTAATATGGTTTTGTTTTGTTTGGGGTATACCCACAATGGTACTCATGTACGTTTCATTGGATGAATTCTGATATTAAACTACCCCTAATGCTGGGAAGTCTGTTCAAGGCCCCCTGTTAGTTTGTTGATTTTGTCTTAAGGAAAGTTGTGTTTTTTATTATGGTTGGGAGACCCATCATATTTATCATGTGTGTTCTCTTGGAAAAGGAATAATTTTAGTTTACCCCTTATGATGGGGAGACCATTCATTCCTTCCCCAATTGTTATCCTTATTCTGTCTCAGAAATTGAGTTGTCCCTAGTGGTGGGATGTCCGGATTGGGTAACCCCGTACTAGTGACTCAATTTTCTCAGTTGTGTATTATAGATAGGAGGTAGTATAATTCAAGTCTATCTATCCACAAATTTGTTACTTGGGGTAAATTTTGGGTTGGAGAACACATAATGGTTTTGTTTACGTAATGTTGTGGTAGCGTTATTTGAGTTCGTTGTTCGTTTCAAGTGGATTGCTTGAGTGTCCTCTTGTAGTGCTTGAGGTTTTTTGAATTGGGATGTGTTTTGAATGTGCGTAATAATTTTATGTATGTGGGGTTATTTTTGGTTGGTGAGATTATTATCTTCCTTTTTTTGATCAATTGGAGATGTTCGTCCTTTTCGAAGCGGGTGAAAACGTGTCAAGAAAGTCTGTCTTGGTCTATCGTTTGGGCTTTGCTTTTGCATCTGGTGTTTTTGTGGCATTTCGGGGTCAGAATGCATTATGGTGGGGAGATTTGTCACACCCATGACTTATGTTAAAGGTAAATTTCATTTAATTTCAATTCATACTTTGTTTGTGGGGGGGGGGGGTTCCCAATCTTTTATGGAGGAATGAGAGAGTTTTCATGAATTGGGCCAAACCGTGAGCCCAATTCCAGATTTAAAAAAGAATTTTGTTTCTTTTATAACTTTTTCATTTTTTTAATATTTTTCACCCATTCAACTTTCCAAATGACCTCCCCTGACCTATTAACACCACCATTGCAATTTGGAGCTTTTATAAATCCATAACCAGGGTTTATTTGGGTTTTTATCTAAGGGGTTGGGCCAGCCCGAAAGCCCAATTCCTGTTTTAAAAATAAATTTTAATTATGTTATAACTTATTAAATTTTTGGGAATTCTCGGTGATTCCAGGTCTCACCCAAGACCCATTAACCCAGCCACGCGTCGGAGCTCTCTCCTACCTCTTTAGAGCTCTGGTTAATCACGATTTGGTCCAAACATTATAGGCTTACTCAAATCTCCCAGATTTGAAGAGGTAAAGTATTTCCCTCATAACTCAATCAATTTTTACTCCTTTTCCCCCATTAAAATTCCTAAATGATCTATTTATCCTTTTTCAAACCTCCCTTGAAGGTTTGGGTATTTTTGAAATCAGCTACTGGTATTTTTGGTGGCGATTTCTACAAGATATTTTAAGCAAGTTGTTATCCTTCTTTCTTCTTTCAATTTGTTTAGGGTTACATCCAATGTACTTAGTTTTTCTTCCCTTATCATTGAGGTTACTAATGTCTAGAATGTAGGGTTTAAAATTTAGGGTTTTACCTTGTGTTTCATGGTTTGAAATTTTGGTTTTAGGTCTGGTTTACCTTCCTTGAGGTGCTGCGGTGGTGCGTTTGAGTTTTTGCACAAAGGATTCAAGGGTTTCCTTGGTTTTGGTAGGTGATTCCATTGTGTATGGAATATTTGTGAATTGAATACTGTTTTTATGGTATTTTCATGCTTATTTAATTTTATTATTTCTAAAAAAATAGCATTAGTGTTGTTTATATTTAAAATGAATCCTAAATGAAAATTTCATGTGAAATTGAGGGTTTCTTCATGGAAATGTTTTATTAGTTTAGTTGGGGCTACCCTATAAGTAATTAGTTGATTTTATTGAACTATAATAGGTATAAAAATAATGTTTTTAATGATTATACCTTGTGTTTGTTTATGAAAAATCTGGTTTTAATGGTGTTTGTGAACCACATGAAATTCTAAGAGTTGTGTTGTGTAAAAATGGAGATTTTGCAATGATGTCATTTCTTGAACCATATGGGGCTGCCCTAAAAATGATTTTGTGCTTTCACTGAAATGTAGTAGCCTGACCTTTCTATTTTGAAAACTTAAAAATGTGCACATAGTATGAAAGTGAGGTTTATATGGAGTTTTGTGTCTGAAACCCTACGACATTTTGATGAATTGTTTTATGAAAAATCTAAGTGTTTTGTTGCAATTTTTAAGTGGTATAAATGTGATAGCTACTGTATCGGTTGTGTTTGACCAGTAATGGTGTTTTATATGAAAATTTATTTATGTTTCATGCTGAAATTTATTGATCACAAAAGGGGAAGCCCGAGTACCTAGGTGGGGAGGATTTGTACTAGTACAACTTGTAGACCGGATGGGTTTTGTCCTTGTTTCACATAGCATTTGGATAAAGACAAATATAACTAAACTATGTGGATGATTATTGGGGACCAATAGGTTATGGGTATGTTCCATACTAGTGTATCATGCACGAGAATTGATATTTCTATAGTTACTTTACATCGAGGTATGAGGTACATGGGGCCCAAGACAACCTAGTGCCTAGGGATGTTCCCAACGTTGTTACTCATTAGATTTGTAGTATTTACCCATGTCTTATGGTGTGTTTGGAATTAAATTACAGTATATAACATTTCTATTTCAATGATTTAATATTCTGAAAATTTTGGATTGAAAACTATTTTCAATTGGAGGATTCATTTCTTGAAATTTTAACACTACTTTTCCTTACGTTTGAAAACTGCTTTCTTTTTCAAATTGAATTTCTTACGCTTTGGAATCATTGGGTGGTATTCTATTGGGCTTAGTCTCACACCCTACTCATACCACTTGGGTGTGAGTAGACTTGGTTATGTTTGATTCAGGTAAAGGAAAGGCTAAGGGTGATGGTGGTTCAGGGTGTTAGTTCTCATCCTTGGTGCGGAGTTGTGGAGATTTCTTGGGGGCGATGACCCCTAGTCGTGTGGAGTCCTTGGGGCTGTCTTGATGCTATAATTATTTTTATTTGGACCACTTGTATAATAATTAAACCAATGTACTCAGTTATGGTTTTTACTTAAGTCTTGTTTGGATCAAAAATTTCAGATTTATATTATGGATTGTTTTTAATGTTTTATGCTTTCTTACTCGGGTAAATCATTCCCAAACCTAAATTAATGATACCCAGGCACTTGTTCCAGCCCGTGGGTATAGGGAACACCCTTCGGGTCATGTCACGGTTTGGGTTTGGTACCAGTTTTGGTGGGGACTAGATTCGGTTCGTGACATTTTCCCAGCATATTTATATACTAAAAAATATATTTCTTATTCAAATTTCACAGTCTCATCAATCATTCTCATTAATATCTTCTCAAATCATGGCATATATACTACCATGGGTTTTTAAATTACACAATATTATGATATATAATATTAATTTTTCATATTTTGTTCTCATAACTTTTTTCTCTAATTGTGATTAAGTGACCATTGATATCTCCCTTTTTCACCGTAACTGAGAAACAGAGCCTACACATTAATATGATTCATTTTTGAGGTAATTAATAATGGTTTTATCTAAGATTTTATATGAATGGTTATATTTTTTAATACCATGGTGTGAGATTATGTATATGTATTATAAAATTGTTTATTATGTTTCCATTTTTCCAAATATACATGATATATATGATTCTGGAATGGATAGATTAGTCATATAATGAAATAAATTCTACATTGATGTAAAAAGTATATATGATAATCTTAGGACTCTATAGTGGGTATCAAAATCAAATGTAGTTATCCATCCGAAAATAGCATGAAAAAACATTTATCAGAACCCGTGGGATAAGTATATGTAAATAATAGAATCTAATTATTTTTTAATGATCCTGAATTAAATAGGATAATGATGAGTTTTTATAGAATTACGTGTCACCATTGAGATATATTATAAATGATTTTTCATAACAGTGTAGTTTCCCAACATGATTAGTATTTCTAAAACTATGATTTTGGATTTATTAAATTATTGTAATAGAAAGGAATCATGTTAATGATGAATGAAATGAAATATTCATTGATCTTAATGCAGTGAAAACATATGTTATGGGAGTGGGATGAAAATAATTCATTCCAAGGATGAAAAAAATTTAGATATCTATTAATCACGCTGAGCTTCTATATAATATAATGTGGGAAAATAATCATTCTTTCCTTCATAGGGAAACATCCACATTATATCGGTGGTTCAATTTACCCACAATTCACAGGTAAATGGATATACACTACTATGATCTTATATTTCATTATATATTGTTCATAACATTAGAATTTTTTTCTGGTACTTTTTCATTTAGAAGTAGAAACATATAATTTGTGTATTCTTATCAAGAACCTAAAACAATATGAAGAAATTGAATCTCTTTTGAGGGATGAGATTAATATCTTATTTATCAATAATTATTTTATCCATTTTATTTATATGAAAATTGTGAAATAATTATGTGAGTTTATAGAGAAATATGGAAAATTAGTTCGTTACAATGAGGCATGTTTTACATGGCATGATAGGTATGTTTCTTGTTTTTTCATCCATCGTAAAAGTAAGTTGATCAATTCCTTAATAAGTTAATACTGAGTCTGTAAATGGTGAAATCAATTAGGTACATAAATATATATGAATAAATCATTTGATGAACTATCATGTATTAGATGGATATTGGTATTACACGTCAATTTCTTGGTTTTGAAAAGTTTAGAAAAATGGAATACATAGTAAATTCTAAAATCAATGGTTATAAGAATATTATAACACCTTAGTAATAATTGGTAAATATTTTGTCTAACCATGTGATGAAATCATGCATGGGGTGTTTAAACTAAGTGTCTAGCACAGTGTTAGTATTCAGATTTCCTAACCATATACCATAATTATTCACTATTAAAAATAGGATCTAAAATTTGAGGATTTCAATTTGGATTACATCCTAAATGTAATTTTTACCAAATTAAACCATAACATGAACTCAAACCCTTCAAATATCTGGGGATACCATTCATCATGATCGAGTATATATCTTTCTGTGATATTTTAGGGCATTTGAGCATGGAATCCTTGGTATGTTTTTTTGGTTATTTTCCTTAGTTTTCTTAATTTTCCCAATCTTTGATGTATGATTATAATCTGCTCTGGATAGATACATGGTCCATGATTCCAATAATATTATGTTATGGTTTTTTTAACTGAAACAAAATCTAAAAATTATTTATAGACTTTAATGTTGATGTTTTTGAGTTTTGTGTTAATATGCATCTTTTCCTACGTTTGACTGGTATGTGGATTCACTATCAACTCCTTTTAGTTATAACTTGGTTCATTTTTGTAAAATTGATTCAATTTCATGAATTTAATGGTAAAACTGGTAATAAATGTTTGTTGGAAACCCTTTATAGTGTTGGTGTGTAAAATTTTGGAAATTGGTCATTCTGTTGAAAGTACCCTGATTACAGATTATAATATAATCATTTTAGAATATGATTTTGTTAGATTCATGGAAACTGGTTATTGGAAATTATTTCAATAATAATTTTTTTCTAAAATGATTTACCAAAATTGGATTAGAAAATTGTTTGGAATAAAATATCATCATCTGTTCATATTAAATGAAAAAAACATTGGAAGGGGTGTGTTCCAATATAGAATATAGAATATGGATACCTTGGGGTGAAATTTTAGATCAATGATATAAATCTCATGAGTATAGATCTGTCACATAGGTATACATTCCTATTTGTGTGGAATGGAATAAGTTATGAAAAATGGAATTGATAAATAGTTCTAAAGGAATGTTTGGATGATTTTAAAGGAAAAAATTGTTAATTAGAGAAGGTTTTGGATTCATTATAAAATGATTTAATTTTTTTTGAAAAGAATTTTTATTAATTTTCTAACTTGGTAATACCATAGTTTCCTGAGTGGGTAAGTCATTAGGAAAATCCTATTGAGTTTTATAATCACCCTCTACTTGGGAACATTGGTGCATTTTCTAATATTGTATATCGTGACACATAAAAAGTGTATTTATATGGGTTATTTAGTGATTCGTGATGATAAAATGCTCATTAATATCTGGATTTGGATCTTGGAGTAGAGTGGGAGTTGATTATTTTATGTATTTTGTGTCATTGAGACTTTTTAGTCTCGGTTTCAACATTTATTATCATATAGTTTGGTTTTGTTTTCTCTTTATACAATTATATTATTGTTAATTAATCTATTTTAGAATTATAATACATTTCTCTCACACATCATATAATGGATGTTTGTTTAGGAATTTCTAGATTGGTTATTTTCTTTTTAAAGGGGGTATCATCCCCAAATGATATGAAGACAATGAATTTTATTTCCCTCATTCAGTGTAATGGGCTTGTCATATACGGCCTAGTAATATCCCACTGCATTCCGAAGCCAATGAGGAGTTTCAAGATGTTAAATATTTAAATGGGGAATTTATCTTTTATGGTTGGGAAAACACATAACATTGATGATATGGAATTTTATTTTTCATATCGATATCCTGATGAAATAATTTCAGTTTCTCCCACTATATCGTGAATATGGTTGTTAAAAAGAAAAAATATCTTGTAATTCATCAATTTCCAAGATTAAATTTAAAATATACATGATTATAATCAATAATGTATGAAGAAACTCTAGGATAATATTATTAAGAGATTCATTCATCAATGTGAATCACCTTGCGACACACCTATTTTTTTATAATAAGAAATATAAATAAATGTTAATCCAAATTGATTGTCAAGAACATAATAATATAAATCTAAAAAACATGTTTCCTAAAATTGATATTGATTTTTTATTTGATCAACATAATTGATCTGAATACATTTTAAGTATTTATTTTTACGGTTATGATCAATTGAGGGTCAAGGTGGATATTCAGAATACAACATTCCTACGAGGTATAGACAATATAAATTAATGGGAAGACATTGGTACATACTAATTCTTCTTATATCATCACTATCTTAATAAATATAGGATTTTTAAAATACAATAATCATACATTGGTAGTCATTATAGATGAAATTTTTATATATTCATTGATTACAGAAGAGTTATGATATTATTTATGGGTTGTAATAAATACATTGAAGAAGGAGACTATTTACTCACAATTTACTATTTTTTAATTTTAGAATTTTAAAGTTTAATTATTAGGTCATATAATATCATTTGGGGGTATATCAGTTGACCCTTGAAATATAGATTATATTGAACAAGGGATCAGGCCAACCACTCTAACCAAGATCCAATGATTTTGTGATTTAGATGGATATTATTCGTTCATTGTGGATAATTTTAAATGAATATGAAATCCAAAAAGAATGTTATATAGATATAGAATCATCACCCACATGATCATTATTTCATCCACTCATGATTTGGTTTTTTTGATGGAGGTTTATAGCGGAATATGATCATCTATTTGTGGTGTTGTATTTGTCTACATCATCTTGTTTCCATATCATTCATTAGTCATCACAATCCTTATTATACATAATATTATATGAATTCTTCTATGGATATCTATATACATGATATCATGGTGATGGAATTAGAAACACTGGCAATGGTGTTATTCGATGGGATTAGTGTGGCTTAAATCTCTTTAGATATGGTTTTCATCCAAATCTGGGCACTATTTTTGATTTATCATCAATAGGTGCTTTGGGTAGGATTTTTTTGGACTATCATTGATGAAACCATTTTCCCCATCAACTATGAAGAGAAAGTGGGATCTTTAATGTTGGTTATTTGTGTTATAGTGGGCATCTATGTGTGGAGATAGTTCAATGTTTTTTGTCAATGGCATCATATATTAGGAGTACATCACATTTATTGGTGCAAAAATTGGGGAAGAAGAAGAAAAAGAGGAAAGCATCAGGGGATACTAGGCAATGATAGTTTGTGGAGGCCCCATTGCCCCGCATCTGCAGTAGAGGAAGGATGTGGGATGCTCCGCAAACCCCTTTGACGTTAGTGATCTTGCTCGGGAGAAAGAAAGTTGGATGCCCCGAGAACCCCTTTGACATTCACGACCCCGCCGAGGAGCAAGAAGGTAGGATGCCATGCGAACCCCTTTGACGTTCGTGGGCCCACCACATAGCAATGAGGCGGGATCCTCTGCCAGACGATTTGACGTTCTCGAACCTGCTATGGAGCAAGCATCGTCTTTGCAATGAGTGAGCTTTGTTTCATGGTGCATATTTCCTATAAATACAGGGCTCCCCTCGAGCACAAAAAATGGATCCTCTAACCATTCAGCTTCTTAGATCTCAAATCATTAAGCAATATATGATCTAAACTCTATGATCACTTAATGGTACTTCTGCAACATTATGTGTCTTCCCATATTCATGAATTAAGCCTCTCTTAAATGATGGATTCCCTTCACAGAGCCCGTATGAACCCGGATCTTCGTTTTAGGTATGTTTTTCCTTTTTCTGGAGTTTTTGGGAAAAATAAAATTTCTGGAAATTTTTGAAGTACATGCCAGGTACATTATGAGTACACATCGTGTACTCTTCTTCGGCTCGATGTTGTGTGTAGGTCGTGCCCGGGCCACGCACACGGTGTATAGGGGTGACGTGGAGGCCAATTATGGCGGAGTACATAAAGACCTAGTACACACTGTTTCCTCTAAAAGTACACGTCGGGTACTTTATTTTTTTCATTAAACAGACCGGGGTCCCGCTTGATGCACATAAATGTCTTCTTCTAGGTTCGGTTTGTCCGAGAGCGTCGAGTATCCACAAATATCTGACGATCCCCTGCCTCTCTGCACGTTCTCTGATTAGAGCATGATCGATTGCATTGGAATCGCAGAGGTGAGTTCTTCTTTCTTCTTGATCCTTGTTTTCCAATTCCTCCTCTCTCTCATGTTATCGTGGATTATGTGTTTTAGATTTTTTCTAATATCTACGATGTTCTAAGGAGAATATGTCATCACTTTTCATGTATATCGATCTCCTAGGATCGAGGTAGGTGGTTTCTACCTTTTTGTAGAAAATCGTTGAGTATTTTGTGCAGTTACGCCACTTCCCTTGAACGAGAATTGTGTGTTTTCATATTTTTCCCTTTATTTATTGCCTTCTTGCTTGATTTCTATAGTACATGTTTACCTTTGTGAATATAGTAGTTTTTGTTGTACTCTGGATGCTTTCCATGGATGTTTTTCTTATTTAGTGTTTTCCAGTTTCTATTCCTAGTTTTAGGGTAGTGGAACTATTGCTTTGTTATACTGTTGGGACTTATAATGATAGCCAAGTAGTTCTTGAGGTTTACATGGAAGTTTCAAGCATGTTGAACATGTTTATTTCACACATAACTGTGAGAACCTAGTGTAGTAGACCATAGGGAGAATGGATGTAAGGGCTTATCCAGAGTATCTTTTAATACGATGCGAGACCACATGGGGAATTGAGGATGAGTGCTTCCTCAGAGAATCTGTATTTCCTCGACGCAGGCCACAGGGGGAATGAGATGTTGAGTGCTTCCCCAGAGAGTCTTTAGTATGATATGAGACTATAGGGGGAATTAACGGTGACTGATTCCTTAGAAAGTATACTCTTAGCTGAACCAGAGGGGTGAGACCGTGTGTGCCTCCTAGAGGGTTACTAGTACATGTATATTGAACCATAGGGGTTAGGCTGTGAGATATACCCAGAGGGTTACCTGTTTCTTACATGTTGTAGGTTGTTACATGTTTAATTTATATGCTAGAACTGTGGATTGTAGTTGCTGTGGGATTTTCTATTTACCGTTTCCTCCACTTCTACTTCCCTTGTATTCATTGACTGTTATGGACAGATCTTTTGGTGATTTTCTATCGGGATTTTATCTCACACCCTATTTGGTCCATGCTTTTGGGCCCATGCAGACTTTTTTGTTGCAGGTATAGATAAGGTAATGCGCCCTTCAACTTCCGGTACTTGATTGTTTGGAGCTAGAGAGAAAGGGACCAAGCTTAGGATTGTGATGTTGTGGGAGTTGTTGTTTCTTTATTACATGTGTTCGGTTGAATTTCAGAACATTGTTGTGTTTGATACATTATTTAGATACTTGTACTCGTTGCATCATTATCATCATTACTATATATTTATTCTTCCATTGTACGGTTCCAGTTATGTATGTTGTTACTGCTTCCTCTATTGACTGTTGTTTTCCATACCTTGTATACCATAACGAATGAGGGCATAGTTTCCCCAATAACTTACCAAGACCCTCACTACTAGTCGACACCCTATGGAATTTCGGGAAATGTGCATAAGGTTGTGTGGAGAACAGGGCACGAGGTACCAGTGGTGGGGCTCTAGATTCGGGTCATTACAAAGTGGTATAAGAGGAGTTCCTTTCTCTTGATTTACTATTTGGAGACTTTAGCCTGGGAAAGGATGGATTCTGTACTTGGTATTAATATGTACTCGGGATTAGCTAACCCGTGTATAGGGAAAATACATACTACCTCATTAATTGTAGTTTGTTGGTTTTGAGATTTTACATTTGATATGATTTCACCTAGAGTGATTCAGATGTCTTGTGCTGTTATTGTTTTTCTATTGCCGTTCAATTTCTGTCGCAACCCAATGAGATGAGGGTGTGTTATCTCGATCATCATATAGTCATTTGTTAGAAATCACATGCCATGAAATCTTTCCATGCCATCTTGGGTGCATTAGCGATTGCATGCTATTGTGATAGACTTTGTTTAGATTATTATATGATGTTGTGATAGATTCTTGATAGAATTTCTGCTGCCCTTTTAGAGGATTGTTTGTATTATTATTTGCTTAAAGGAACACCAAATTTTGATTCTTAAGGTGTTATGGTCCCTCTTGAATCAGAAATTGGTGGATCATGATCATGTTTTCTCTTGTTTATGACTGAAGGAGATTCCGAGATTTGATTTGTAGGGAGTATGGTCCATCATGAATCATCATTTGGCACCTCATTGCTTTGATTTCAGTGTTTTCTGGGGTTCTGTGTAGTTTCTTAGCTACATCCAAGAAAAAACTAGAATACACGGTGTGTAATTTTGACCACACTCTGGGTAGTTTTTAGACTGTGTCACGGACCGTGTGAGCACAGACACACTGTTGTAGAAATAACTTCAGGAACACGCCGTGTACGGTAGGTACACTCCGTGTAGTTCGGTGCTATATACCCGACTGTGTCACTAACAACATGGGTTAGGGAAGAACGAGTTGAACATGCCGTGTTATAAAGGAACACGCTGTGTAGTCCTATCCAGGTACCCATCCGTGTCCCGAACAACACGGGTCGACGTTACCTTCTCATAGACACGCCGTGTTGTTTTCGGAACATGCCGGGTAATCTTGTTTAGGTACTCAGCCGTTTCACGAACAAAACTGGATGGTTTCACCTTCACCTATAAACATCATGTTTGTTTATAACACGCCATGTAGGGTCCGGCCATGTAGATGCCTATGTATTTAACAACATTGGTCGCCGAAGCCTTGTCTAGTACATGTCGTGTTTGTCCAGAACAAACCGTGAAGTCTCTGGTTAAGTCGGGCCGTGTGGGTTAGCCGTGTGATGAGACTCGGGCAGGGGAATAGTTTTCAAGTACACACCATGTGTGGGGTCAAAACGCCGTGTAGTTTGAGGCTCTACACGACCTATAGGGCATGGGTACACACAAATTTCAGTGGCTTAAGAAGACACACCCTGTAGTTTTATAACACGTTGTGTAGTCATTTTTTTAAACTTTTTTGTTTTCCTTTCATTGTTTCTGTTTTTTACTCTTATTTTCTCAGTCCTAGTTAATTTTGATCTAAATTGTTCTTTTTATCATTTAGAAACATGCCTCCAAGACATCCCCCAGTTGTACGTCAGTTGTCAGGAAGTGATCAGATACCAGATATGGCTGATTAGGGACTTCATGCCGATCCTCCAGTTGGGTCAGTCTTGGAACCGACTGTCATACCAGTTGCAGGCATTGATGCGTAGTTCATGGAAGTTTTTATGAGGATAATGCAGACCTTTCAGGGAGCACCGCCTCCTGCCACGTCTATGGAAGACTTGACGAGGGTTTTCCAGCAGTATTCTCCGGCTACATTCTTGGGGGAAGGAGGACCACAAGCTGTAGAGTCAAGGCTAGAATCCATGCAGACTATATTCGAGCATCTGGAGACACCACCAGAGAGTCGAGTCATGCTCACTACCTACATGCTCTAAGACTCATCCAAGAGGTGGTCGTAGATGACCTCATAGGCGGTTCATCAGCAGGTTATGTATTGGGAGGAGTTTCAGCGTGTCTTTAATGACTACATATACCCAAAGACCCTGAGGGCTGATCGAGCTCGGTAGTTCATGAGCTTAGAGCAGGGTACTCTTTCTATCATGGAGTATTTCGCCCGTCTCATTGAGCTGCATCGTTTCACCACACTACGGGATGGGAGTGGTATGTTCTTGGCAGGGAAGTTTGAGGATGGTCTCAGGCGGGAGATTCGCTCACATGTGAATCCCTTCCAGTTGACTTCAATCAGTTCCATCGTCAACTAGGAACTGATTGCGGAGTGCAATATAAGAGACTCAGGAGCCGCAAGCCAGGGTGGTTCTCCTTCCAGAGCTAGTTTTCCTTTAGAAGATAGCAAGAAGCGCCGAAGGGAGTCTATACATGGAGATCCTAGGAAGCGAGATGCATCTTCAGGAAGCCATGTGATATGCTACCAGTGTGACCGGTTAGGACACAAGAGGCCGTATTGCCAGAGAGTCCCCATGGAGTTCCAATCATGTGGCATGATGGGTCACCTTCAGCATTTCTTCCAGGTTTTCTCACCAGCAGCTGGTGACCGAGGTTCTTCCATGACTACTCGTTCAGGAGCAGCACCACCAGTTTCTCGCCAGTCGGGGAACTTGAGTTCTTCCGTCCATTTGGGACTAGGTGGAGGTCGAGTCCGTGGTAGTCATCCAACATTCCCTCAGCACCAGCAAGGTGGATCAGCTCAGAGTGGTCATCCCGGGGCATATGGACACGGTGCAGACCAGTCTTTCACCATGGAGAAGACCAATCAAGAGCAAGATCTCGACCCTTCTATAGTTTGAGGTTCGATTTCAGTAGCCTCAGTTTTATCTTCATATCTTTTCGATACTGGTGCTACGTATAGCTTTATCTCTATTGCTATCATGGAGATCCTTGGGCTCTGTATCTTTTCTTCTGCCGACTCGTTGACACTAAACACACATTTGGGGACAAGGACATCTAGTGTAAGTCAGTATCGAGAGTCCCCTCTCGAGGTAGCATGGTATAATTTCTTACAGGACCTCTACATCCTAGAGTTGAAAGGCTATGATGTCATTCCCAGGATGGACTGGTTGGTTCCCTTCAAGGCAGTCGTCGATTGTTATCACCACATGGTTTGTTTTGTCTCACCATAGGGTGAGTCTTTTCTTCATAGAGGCGAATGGGATGTCTCGGCGATTCAAGCCAGACTTGAGCATTATGGGATAAGCAGGGTGATTCCCGGATTGGTATTCATTATCTGGATGATCAGGGGACTTCATAGTTGGAATTTCCTCCAGTGGTGCATCATTTTAGAGAGGTATTTCCAGAATACTTTTCAGGTTTCCCTCTGGAGTGTGAGGTAGACTTTTCTATTTATCTCGTGCCAGGAGTGGCACTGGTGTCCATCCCTCCCTATATGATGGACACTCTTGAGTTGTAGGAGATCAAGAAGTAGTTAGAGGAGTTGCAGGAAAAGGGTTTCATCCAACCGAGTACTTCTCCTTGGGGATCGCCTATCATTTTTGCGAAGAAGGAAAACGGTACCCTTAGGCACTCTGTGGATTATAGGAAACTGAAATAGTTGAAAGTCAATAACTGATATCCCTTTCTGAGGATTGATGACCTTTTTTATCAGCTTCGAGGATCCTGGGTGTTCTCAACGATCTATTTGATGTCTGGTTATCATCAGTCGCACGTTAGACCATCAGATATACCTCTGATAGCCTTCAGGTTCAGGTATGGTCTATACGAGTATACATTCATGCCATTCATTCTCACAAACGCACCTGTAGTCTTCATGGCACTGATTAACCGAGGGTTCCATCATTACATGGACTCCTTCATCATGGTCTTCATGGACGATATCATGGTGTACTCTCACACTCGACACGACCATGCTACCCATCTTGAGATCGTTCTGAGTACACTAAGAGATCATCTAATTTATGTTGAACTCTCAAAGTTCCACTTTTGTATGGATCAGATTCACTTCTTGGGTCATGTCATCTGAGAGGCAGGAGTATCTGTGGACCTAGAGAATTTGAGAGCTGTAGTTTCTTGGGAGCACCCGAAGAACTTTTTTGAGGTACAGAGTTTCCTAGGGCTAGATGGATACTAAAGACGCTTAATTTAGGACTTCTCACGCCTAGAAGCACCATTTAATAGTCTGACCAAGAAGGGGGAGAAGTTCTTATGGTCAGATTCTTGTGAGTCAGCATTTCAGGAGCTAAAGGGAAGGTTGACGTTAGCACCAATACTAGTCTTTATAGAGCATGGAAAGATCTATACTGTCTATTGTGATGCTTCAGGTATAAAACTAGTAACTGTGCTTTTGCAGAGAGATGGAGTCGTTTTGTAGGGGTCTCTGCAGTTGAGGCCACATGAGAGGAACTGCCCAACTCATGATCTGGAGTTAGCAGTTGTTGTTCATGCCTTACGATGTTGAAGACATTACCTTATGGGAGATCAATTTGAGGTTTTCACCGACCACAAGAGTCTCAAGTACATCTTCACTCAGTGTGATCTGAATCTGATATAGCGCAGGTGGGTCGAGTATCTTCAGTAGTCTGATTTCAAGATTGCCTATACGCCAGGAAAGGCAAACACAATGGTAGATGTGTTGAGTAAAAGAACTCAGATTTAGGAAGTTTAGGAGGCCAGCAGTGAGTGGCATCTTATGGCTCTGTTCTCTAAGATGCATCTTGATGTTCACGAAAGATAGGGACGGACATACCTATCTTTTTTAGTTGTTAACTCTATGCTTCTTGATCGGGTAAGGATGAGGCAGCTATCAGACTCAGAAGGATTAGTCCTATGGGAGAGTGTGTTGGGAGAGGATCCTCATCCTAGATGGACAGTGGGTGAGAATGAGATCTTACATTTCTAGGGACACGTATGGGTGCTAGCAGACATATACAAGGAGCTTATGTGGGATTTTCATTCCTCAGTTTGGGCAGTTCATCCTGGCGTCACCAAGTTGAATCGAGATCTTCGTCGCCAGTACTGGTGGCCGGGTATGAAGAAATATGTTGCTGGTTTTTTCATAAGATGTTCTACTTGTTAGAATGTGAAGGAGCAGCATCAACGACCAGAATTCCTTTTACAGTAATTACCCATTCCGGAGTGGAAGTGGAACAATGTTGCGATAGACTTCGTAACCAGATTTTCAAGGTCTCCTCGAGGGAACAATGCTTTTTGGGTTTTTGTCGATAGACTTATGAAGGTTTCTGACTTCTTTCCGATCAAGTAGGCCATCAGTGTTGATGATCTGGGACGACATTACATCATAGAGATTGTGTGTCTTCCTGTAGTTCCACACTCCATTGTTTTAGATAGGGATGTGCATTTTACCTCTCGGTTCTGGAAGGGACTTCAGAAGGCCTTGTGTGCATATGTACTTTTGAGTACAGCATACCATCCCCAGACTGATGGTCAGTCTGAGCGAATGATCCAGGTGCTTGAGGATACGCTTCGAGCATGCATCCTAGACATTGGCGGTTCTTGGGAGAAGCATATCCCTCTGGTGGAGTTCCCTACAACAACAGTTTTCAGGCGATTAATAAGATGGCTACATATGAGGCCTTGTACGGTAGGCTATGCCTATCACCCTTATGCTGGTTGGAGGCAGGAGAGGCATATTTGTTTGGTCCTTTCATTGTTAATGAGACTTTAGAGCAAATAGAGCTGATTCGGAATAGGATAGCTACAACAGAGTCTGAGCAGAAGTCTTATGCTGATCAGCGGGGATGACCTTTGGAGTTCGAGGTCGGGGATCAGGTTTTCCTATGATTCGCACCGAGTTTGGGACACAAAAGGATTCAGGGGAAGGGTAAGCTTTCTTCGTGATTCGTCGTGCCATTATAGGTATTGGAGAGTGTTGGGCCAGTTGCCTATCAGTTGCAGATACCTCAGACGTATCGGGCCATGCATGACGTATTCCACATCTCTCAACCCCGATGTTACATTTCGGACCCATCTCATGTCTTTCAGCATGGAGAAGTTGAGATCGATGTGGATCCATCATTTGAGGAGCATCCCATTCAGATTTTCGATCGCAGCACGAAGGTTCTCCATGGGCAGTTTGTTCCTTTAGTACAGGTGCTATGGTAGCACGGATGAGTACAGGATGAGACCTGGTAATGGGAGGCCGATGTACGATCACAGTGGCCAGAGTTGTTCGAGGTTTCTCCTTCTCCACCTCGTTAGGGAAATTTGGGGATGGATTTAATTAAGTGGGGGGGGGGGGAAGTTTGTAAGAACCCAGATCTTCATTTCAGGTTTGTTTTTCATTTTTCTGGTGTTTTAGGGAAAAATAAAATTTCTGCAAATTTTTGAAGTACACCCCATGTACATTATGAGTAAACACCGTGTACTCTTTTCCAGCTTGAAGCCAATTGCCGACTATGCCCGGGCCACCCACACGGTCTGTAAGGGATACATGGATGCCGATTTTGGTGGAGTACGGAAAGACCCAGTACACACCATGTACTCTAAAATTATACACCATGTACTTTATTTTTTATTCATTAATCAGACTGGGGTCATTCCTGACGCATAGAAACGTCTTCTTCTAGGTTCCATTCGTCTGAGAGCACCGAGGATCCGCGAATCTTCGACGAGCCCCTGCCTATCCGCCCGTTCTCCGATTCAAACATGGTCGATTACGTTGGAATCGCAGTGGTGATTTCTCCTTCTGATTGATCCTTTTTTTACAATTCCTCCTCTCTCTCATGTTATCATGGTTTGTGAGTTTCGGACATTTTCTCAGATATACGACATTCTAAGGAGAATCTATTTTCATTGTTCACATATATCGATCTCCAAGAATTGAGGTAAGTGGTTTGTGCCTTTTTGTAGAATGTATTTCATTATTTTGTTCAATTACGCCAATTCCCTTGAATGGGAATTGTGTATTTTCTTGTTTTTCCCATGATTGATTCCCTTCTTTCTTAATTTCTATAGTAGAGGTTTACCTTTGTGAATAGTGTAGTTTTTTTTTACTATGGTTGATTGCAATGCTTGTTTTTCTTTTTTGGTGTTTTCCAGTTTCCATGCCTCGTTGTAGGATCATGGAACTATTTCTTTGTTAAGATTTTGGGACTTATAATGATAGCCTAGTAGTTCTTGAGGCTTAAATGGACGTTGCACGCATGATGAGAATTTTTATTACACATAAGACAGTGAGATCCTAGTGTAGTAGACCATAGAGAGAATGGATGTAAGGGCTTCTCTAGAGTGTCTTTTAATACGATGCGAGACCACTGGGGGAATTGATTATGAGTTCTTCCTCAGAGAGTCTGTAGTTCCTCGATGCGGGAGACATGGGGAATGAGATGTTGAGTGCTTCCCTATAGAGCCTTTAGTATGATGTGAGACTATAGGGGGAATTGACGTTGAGTGCTTCCTCAGAAAGTCTACTCTTAACTGAACCAGAGGGGTGAGACTGTGTGTGCCTCCTAGAGGGTTGATAGTACTTATAGGTTGAACCATAGGGGTTAGGCTATGAGATCTACCCAGAGGGTTACCTATTTAATACTTGATGTTTGTTGTTACTTGTGTACTTTATATGCTAGAACTATGGATTGTAGCTGTTGTGTGATTTTCTGTTTACTTCTTCCTGCACTTTTACTTGCCCTGTATTCGTTGACTGTTTGGCACATTTCTTTGGGTGATTCTCTTCTAGGATTGTATCTCACACCCTGTTTGGGACATTCTTTTGGTCCTAAGAAGACTTTTTTGTTGCAGGTATAGATAAGGGTACTTTGACTTCAGGTACATGATTTTTTGTAGCTAGAGAGAAAGGGACCAAGCTTAGGCTTACGATACTGCCGGAGTTTCCATTCCTTTAGTACTTGAGTTCGGTTGTATTTCAGAACGTTGTTGTGTTTTCTTCTTTACTTAGATAATTGTACCTGCTTCATCATTATCATCATTTCTATATATTTATTCTTCTTCTGTATAGTTCCAGTTATGTATGTTGTTACTGCTTCTGTTATTTATTATTGTTTTCCTTACCTTGTATACCTTACCGAATGAGGGCATAGTTTCCCCAAAAACATACCAAGGCCCTCACTACTAGTCGGAAACCTCTGGAATTTGGGGAAATTATCTTGTGGTCTTGTGGTGAACCGGGCACAGGGCACCAGTATAGGGGCTTTGGATTTGGGTCATTACAGTGCCCCTGAGCCTCTGCGAAGGAAGGGGATCCCCAAGGGGACTCGGTCCATCATTGAACATTTATGCTTCATGAAGCACCCTTCGTGCACAGGTGACCTATATGCTAAGGCTAGGAAATTGTACCTCACTAAGCACATTACATCACAATCCTAATCTTTTTGAGGCACCCTATCTTTGCGATTCATTACTCCGCAAATGAATTTTCGTGTCGAGAATAACCTTTCATAAGTTTATATTCCCTATTCCCAAGAAAGGATCCTCAACTTCGTGATGCACACCCCTTAATAAATACCTTCTATTTTATGGGGAACTAGATCTTCACAAGCCTTCAACCTATGAACAAATTTTCCCTACAATCCCTTTTCTCCTGTGACACTCCAGTTTTACACGATGTGATTTCAAATTACCTTGGAAACAACTTCCTGTTCTGTTCCATCGCCTCATGCTTCTTCAAATAGGCACACTAATTGTTATTTCATCCTCAAATCTCCTCACTAACATGGTACCCCAATGGGATCACCTCATGACACCACCCATCCATGACGTTTCTCATTCCTTCCATTCCTTGAGGGAGGATGGGTATCAGTCATGTATATCCTTTGGGTTCAAAGTGAACCCACCTCGTCCGACCAGCAGGACGTTAAACTGCCATGAAACCTCATCCTCAGCACATGATGTTAAACTATATCCCCACCCCAAATTCTATCTGTGGGTAATGGGAAACCATATTAGAGTAAGCCCCTGGTTATTCTTACAGGAGTCTGCACCCCTGCTCCTCCACTCTTCTTCCGTGCAAAAGACTAATAATAGATATGTGGTGAGGGATTTTGTTATCCCTTTCGTCACCCTCGGGTATTTGTCTCCATTTGGGACTCCACCCTATAGTAATTCCCAGTCTCCATCTCCCCAGTTTCGCTCCATGCATAAGCCCCTATTTCCTTTTCGGGCTATTCCACGCATTAGCCCCTTTTTCCTCTTTGGGTCACTAACCACGTGTAAGCCCCATTCCACTTCCAATGGATTCACCAATCATGACGTGATCGTCAGGTATTTTCTTGCCTCTTGTTTTCCACACTGAGCATGACTCACATGGGCTTAGAGTAAGCACTAACCATTTGACATGTTTTGAACTACGAGGACTTTTATCCACTCCACGGCAAGGTACCTAGGAAGTATCCATAAGGTTCAATCCAGACATTAATTGGTTCCAACCACCCTTAACATGGGTTCCAACCATATGAACTACGTTGACATTGATCCATTATAATGCATGGTACGTAGGATGCCTCCCAGAGGATCATGCCCAACATCCATCTGTTCTTATACCATTTCAAATTGGTTCCAACCCTCCGAACTATGTGGACTTTGATCATTGCCAAGGAAATGTATGTAGGAAGCCTACCTGAGGCTAGATCCCAACAACCATTGGTTCCGACCCCCTTCATGTCGGTTCACAAAATCTTAAAATAAACTTTGAAAGGCTTTTATCCCTATCTTGTAGACAAGGTACGCATGAATCTTTTCTGATGTTCAATCACATCACATGGTCATTCCAACCATCTTCACCTCGGTTCCCACCAACCCAAACTACGCAGGAATTGATCCATGTCTTCAAGACATGGTTCGTACAAAGACTCTATATGGTTTAATCCAAACAACAACTGGTCCCAACCACTCCACGTTAACCCTCCCCCATCCTGCATGATGATAAACTATAGGCCCTTCCATGCTTCACAAGACCCGTCATTTGGGGTTCCTTCATTTTTAGGGTGAAAAGGTCCCCCAAATGGCTTGGATATTTAGCCTACGGGTTCTCCTACAATTTTTGAGCAACACACAAAACGTCTCTCAATTATCTCGGGCCCCTGTCCCATGGTCTCACTTAGTAATATATGGTGTGGTATGGGATTATGTCATCATTCATGTTGGGTTACTCATCGTGCCATACAAATCCCTCATTGGGGTATCATGCTCTTACTCTTGATCCTTGTCATAAGACGATAAACTACATGACATCTTCTAGAACTATGTACGAATTGATTCTCATTCTCAAGGGATACGTAGGATCTCTTGAACATCTTGTCTTCGGGTCCATACCCACTTCATCGAAATATCCCCATCATTTTTTCCATTGGCCAGTGTTCTACTAGGGGAGGGATATACAATGTGGTTTCAGTTTATGTTCCCATTCAATAAGGGTTTACAACTACCATGCCACATACCTCTCTCTCTTGAGTGGCCTTCTCTCCAATTACATATATTCATCTAATGGAGTTTACTACCTCACAGTCGGGTCCCTTGACCTTATTAGGTGATTCACCATTGTTCCCAAGAGTACTCTGGTCCAACACATAGAGTGTCGAATTCTATCCTAACATTTTCTTACTCACCTTCTAGGATATGTGTTCCCCTTCATTAGGGATTCCATCATCATTCAAATCAGTTGGGACCCCCAAATGGCATAGATTGTCGACCCAAGGGCCATCCTACCACTACAGGCCAATGTCCTAGAGGGTTCTGAACAAAAAGTTGATACAATTCCATCGTTGTGAACATGGTCAGTGGTCAACACTGATTTCTTGCTCCCATTTCAGGTCACACGATATGGATACTATGTTCCAAACATGGTCAAAATCCTTCCTCCATCATCACAAAAACTCATGTAGCACTAAATGTCAGTCACATAATTCAGATCATTTTCCAACCCATCATGTCAAAGTGGAATCTCGACACTACTGGTGTTATCCCTCAATGCGCGTCTACATGTTAGGAGGACAAAGCCACAGTAAGGTGTTCTCTGGGTCCCCACACTGACTTCCCCATTACTTACAGTCCATGTATTGTGAAGATCTCCCCCTCCCTTGTTTTCCAAACCGAGTTCAACTCACATAGGCATAGGAATTGAACCGAGGACTATGCCTTTTTGGAATAGTTCTGCTTCTCCATGGTCTGAGATCTATGACCTTAAACTAAGATATAATTATGGTTCCTCTCTTTTATTCATCCCATTGGGATTTGAACCTAATAGGACCATGTGGTGTGGAGAATGAGTGAATATTCCCTCGTTAACACCAATTTTACAATAGCCACACAACTTATGTCCCCTTACAAGAGTTAGTCCCTCATACATCCTATCCCACATGACATTAAAATGTTCTTCGTCCCGCACAAGGTTAAATAGTACCTTCAAGAACTACGTATGGATTTATTCTCATCCTCATGCGATACTCTAGAACACCCGAGAATATAGTCTTCGGGTCCAGATCAACTAAGAGCTAGCCTCTCCGGTCCTATATCCTCTAACCCGTTCTGGCCCCTTGGCTTGAGGTTTCTCTTGCAGAATCGCACGCAGTGCGATGTGGACCTCATCCTCCTTAGCATCGGGTATACATTATCGCATCATGCACATTCCCTCTTGAACCACATCTCTTAAGACTAGGCCATATGAAGTTAAACTATGTAGCATGTTCTTATCACATAACCCTAAACTATGACATTATCATCTTGGTCACACGACGAAAAAAGGCACTACATCATGGTGTCCTCACTCGAGAGGACATCATGTTTGGTATCAGTCACACGCCATAAAATTTTTCAATGCCAACACATCGCTTGATTCTTATGGCGATTCCTGGATGTTCAATCCTACATCAGTCGCTTAAAAAAACACATTCATCCAAAAGGAAAAACAAGATCTATCAAATATCGTTTCCTTTGGTGAAAGGGATTGACCCACACAACCTTATTATCCATACCACTAGTATCCTACCATGACATCCCTAGAACTACTTGTTTCTTGAATCCCATCTTCATGGGATATGTAGGATCAACCTTGCACCTTGTCTCAGGCCCAACATAACTTTCGTTTTCGGCCCGTCAACCTGAATCCTCCACCAAAAAGTGCATGTTGATCCATGCTCCAGATTCTAATTCACATCGAGTTATATAATTACATCCCAATGTGTCTCCCGCATTTCCTACCATCCATGGTCCGAGATCTATGAACATAATCTAAGACCACTCCATGTCCTTTCCACAAGACTTTAAAATATACGACATTATCTAGAACTAAGTATGTCTTGATTCTCATCTGCATGGGATACGTAGGAACACCGAGACACATTTTCTCCGAGTCTAGCCCTAGGAATCTAAAATCGTGTCCCCTATTTTCTAGCCCATTGAGCTGAACTCATTTGGGGACATGTTTTGTGGTGATTACATCTTTGGTTCTCGTTCACGTCGGCTTTTTCAATAGCTGCACCATGTGCTAAAATATATTTTTTCCCAGCATGGTCCGAGTTCTGTAATGATAACTATGATATACCTATGGGAACTGCACTTTGGGTTCAGCTATTTCTCCAACCTACACATAGTACATTAAATAATGCACCCCCATTAATGGTCCACCCTAGGACCTTAATTTGGAAGTGTGAGACCCCAAGACCCTTGTCTTTGGAAAGGGAATCGACTCCCTCTATCTGATACATCTCATTTTAGTACCCAAATGTGTTTTAACAATGATCCTAATGTGTGGAATTTTCATGGGGACATTCCCCTCATTCCATGTCTATGCGTTTTGAGCCCGTTATTTGGATCTATATCCTCTTCAACACCTAAAGGGATCCCCTACTCCTCCTGGTCTCGGGTCACCTCGACTCACCTACAGTCTTTGGCCAACATACCTAAAGACCCCAGACGACATATACAACAGATCCTGTGTTTCGAACAAGGTCAGTGGTCGACCCTCATACGTCTGTCCCAATTTCATAATAACATGAGACAGATGATGTGTTTCAAACATGGTCAACAACCATCCCCTATTGTCACACAGACATCATTATGGTCCAAATCTCGAGTATCATGATTCACATATTTCCACTTCCTTATGTTCAAGTGGAATTATGACATACTCTACATTACTTCTTCTCACATCTAGCTACATTACATTGATGGTTCAACATCATTGGGATGACATTCACCGAGTTTCCCCTCACCCCCAACATGTTTATTCCTGTGTAAGGAATGTCCCACCACTACTTCTTGTTTCTGACATTGAGCATGACTCACGTGGGCTTAGTAGTTTTGGTAGGATGTGTACTGGCGCAGTAATTCCATACATGCCCTTCGACATCCCACATGACATTAAACTATGCTCTAAGAACTATGTATGTATTGATTCCCATCCTAATGGGGTACGTAAGAATGCCCGACCACTTCACTTCAGGCCTAACCTGACTTTCACATTAGTTTTCTTGGACTAATGAACATACTTCGGGGATACGTGGTGTGATCAGGACTACACGTCCTCATTAAAGTCAAGTTTATAGCTACAACACCACATACTCCATTCCTAGGATCATCCCTTTCACACCCCATCCTATTGTATGAAATTAAACTGCACGATTCCATATGTCCTCAACCCAGGACACTGAACAATGGTTCTACTATAAAAAAGTTCAGGATGCCCCATGATAATCATGGGATACACCAGATCCATTGTGAAAAAGGATTTCCCCTACCAGCATTGGTATATGACCACATTGTATCTCTAAAAATATGTTTGACTTGATTATCATCCTTATGTGATATGTAGCGACACCATGAATTTTTCCTTGGGCCTATCCCTAGGGTCATTAACCCTACTGGTCCCTTGGGCCCGATCCTGGTCATGGTAGTATGACTTTTAAACTATGTGCACTTGCTTTACCATATAACATAAAATGATAGGTCTTTCTATGTCCATTCCAAAGAAGTCCTGTTGCGAAGCATGTTTGATCCCTGATCGGATAGATACACCCAACTAATGTGTTTCCACCATAGTGGGATAATTTTAAGAGTGTTGGACTCTATTTAAACAACACATCACTCCACCCTCAACACTTTGCATGACCTTTACTCAGACCCTCATCCCTTTTTGTGTCTAAAAATAACACCCTAACATTCATGGATGGTCGTCCTATGGTTCGCCTACTATCCTGGGCCAATGTTCTAAAAGACTAATTGGAATCATTTTGAGTCAGGCCCTATATTTTGAAAATGGTCAGCAATCAGCCCTGATTTGTTACCCTTGTTCCTAGCTAACACGATATGGATTCTGTGTTTCAAACATGGTAAATAGTTATCCTAAATTTAAACACCATCCCTACCATGTTCCGAATTTTGGATTTCATGATTCATGTGCTTCACTCCACTATGATCGGATTAATTCAAAATCACCGGGAATTACCTTACTGGTCCACTAGAGCACATTAGAAGGATGAAACATCAATTGTTCTGAGGACCTCCCCCTCCAACCGGGACTCCCCCATCTCTTCCTAGAAATATGGGTTGGTTGTTCAAATGTTGAATTACCAAATCATGGTTGGAACTCTTATATTCAGATATAATTTCATGGCGATTGTCCCCTGTTTATCACATTATGATTGACCCGTGTGAGCTTATGGATTTATCACTAGGAATTTCATATATGTAACAGATGCGTGGAAAACAAACACCAACAATTGAACTCATACATACATTGGGCATCAAACAAATCAATACATTAAAGTACATTCAAGGTTTTTTAATCCTTATAGAACCCATGGGTTGATCCCTCCCATGGACGGGTTGACCCCGTCAAAAAAAAGTTACAGCTCTACCAACCATCTGGCCGGTGGAGTCCTAAATTTTCTATCGCCTGTTCAGTTCATGCGCCTCCTCGGAAGTGATGCAGAACAATTCATCTGCCACAATCTTGTATTACTATATGTCAGCCCAGATGACGGTCATCTCTTTAGAGGACCGCATCATGCACTCTTCAAACTCTACCATCAGAGCCTTCAATTTCAATATTATCTCCAATTGCACGTTAAGGGAGGATGAGTGCTCATCTTCTCATACATGTAGCCACTGAACCTCATTTTTAAACTCTCATATCCTCTTGATGTTCACCGCTTTCCTCCGATGCCAGCTCACACTGAGCCCACTGTCATATTCCTGAATCTTCTCTGCCATAAGATCTTGGACGATCATGTGGTGATGATGGGAATCTACTCCCCCGACACATAGTTCACGTAGTCATGAGCGAAGTCTTTCCATCTCATCCAGCGATAGTACTTTGAGGGTGTCATTGATGATGCACTTGATCTGATTCCACTATCAATGACAGTATATTTTTCTATCATCTTCATTAGAGGTTGTCACGTCCCAATCAGCGTGGTTGGTAGGATCATATGTAGGGAACTCCCCAAGGAACTTGTCAGTAGGGTCCACATCTGGGGTTTGATCGGGAATGGTAGGAGCCAGGTTGTCTGATCAATCCTCATCGTTGAACCCCTCTTCAATAATCCTGGGGTCATCCCCACTGATGGTACCACTAGAGATCAGGAGCTCCACAGATTGGTCAGTTTGGTTATTCTCCTCCACATTCACCAGCATTCCCATGGGTAAGGTGACACTAGATGTCTCGACCATCCACTCCAAGGCAACCCTTATCATTTGAAGAACTATGCACACCAAAAAGAGGCATGGACGTCTGTTGACATGGTCAATGGGTTATAGTCATGATGTTGGTAGAGGAGACATACTGAGATCAAATTCCTGGTCACGTTCATGGATTGATGTTGTTGAAACCCCAAGGCATGGCCCTCTGTACATTGTGAGAAGGTCTGGAAATTCTGGAGGAGCCACCTCAGGTATCCTGGCCCTGCCAGACACTGAAATCGATGTGGTCGTAGGTGTGGATCCTGAAGGCCCCGCATCCGCATCCACTAAGGGATGAGAATAGTTTCTATGTATGAGATCCCCCTGCATGGTTCAAATTTTACTAAGGATTCCAGGATGACCTGGAAGAAAGCCTTGAATAAGGGTTTTGGGATTTTAACTCAAGGGACTCTGTGAACTCATCAATGTCTGAGGCTTGATCACCAACTTCCCCGTACTCCAACGGAATCCCTCTACCGTCCTCGTACCACCGTGAGGATTCGTCTGATTCTTCTAGAAAAGGTAAATTTTCACTCAAATTAGCCTCTAACAACTACAGGGGGTCCATACGATCCAGAAGCACTTTGACATGCTCTTTCCTTAGATGAGTTGAACCCCAGGTATTCACGATGTCTTACATCTCAGCTAGGTATTGTACCCGCTCCAATGGAGACACCAAAAAATTGTTCTTAATAGGTCCTATCCCTGAAAAATTCATCTCGATATGGTTCATATGTAGCCACATCTCGACAGAGCTGAGGAATTACCTATTGAGATACCAAATTTCCCAAGAATCTGGGAAGATGACATTCTCTAGCATGTATTTTTGGCGCAGTCGCATCCCTCTAGCCTTATTAGATATTGTACAGAATCCTCTCGGCGACCTCCCCTCTAGAGGACTCTGTTCTATAGAATCGATGTGTCCAATTCCACTGTAGGATCCACAAACACTTCCTCCACCTCATCCATTGCATGCCTAACTACCATAGAATCCCTGCTGCCGTTAGATGTCCTTGCTGCCTTCCGGCCCCGACCTCGAGGCTGAGGAGATGCACCATCACCAACTGAAACAGATGGTTGCTTTAGCATTTATCCCTAGTAGGCTGCCTCCCAGCTTTAGGCGTACTCCTTCACCAACCCAAAGACGACTATTGGAGGAGGTAGATCTTTCAACTTCTTCCCATCCTCTCGCATGAACATGAGCCACATTTTCCTCATCACGCATTTATTCTCCTCATAGAACACCCCCAAGTAGACATACGGGGTCTATCACTACATGCAGCAAAATTGTCTAACAAATCTGTGCAGGGTGTATAGCTCATATAGTCGCTCACAATTCACTCTTTCTACTAGGACTCTACCTCGAATGTCCAAGATATATGACTAGTGCTTCTCCATTCCTTGGTTATCATCAGTAAAATCACTTGTCGATAGTGTGAAAAACGAAAAGATGAACTCCTCCACTTTCCACACCTGGTTCAGTACCACTTGCATAGTCAACTTGGTCGGAAATCTACCTCTGGCGTTCAGGATCGACAGACCGATGTTCGATCTTGGAGGGAATATGGGGTTTGGATATTCATAAATTTTCCAAACTTGGTCCTCTCTCCATCCATACAAAAGCTGTAATGGACAACATATCCTATATGACATCATCCCCTCAGAGTCATGCCACAAAATCTTGTATGTCTTGGTGAGCATCATTTTCCTGTGGATGAATCTCCCTCCAGTAGCAACATGGAAACCATGATGAATGTACTTGGTCACACACCCATGTATGTATCCCTCACTGGTAGGATCCAACCTCAAATGAGAGCATCGATGAATGCCGCCAGCCTGACTACAGGATGTTGCTCGGTAATGACACTGAATCCCCAAGCATTCCACTGGATGCCCACCAAGAGCTGCCAGTATGAGTGCTCATTACCCCGTTGAGACACCTTCGGAAAAGAATGAGGCCTCACATGAAACTACCTCTCTTCCGGAATATTCAGAAATTGGTTGAACCATGGCCTGAAATGGACATCCCACACTGCTTCCTTGTCCTCTCCTGGAACCAGCTTCATCAATGCCATTGCCAACAGCGACATCTGCACCAAATCCTCTAACTCACCCATAATGGGGAGGAATTCATCATACACATTCTCCCAGTATCAGGACTCCCAAGAACTATAACACATCCCATAAACTAATGTCAACCACCTCGTATGGTAGGTGGAATATATTGGTCTTCAAGGAACACCTGCTCAGCAACTCTGGAATCACCTACATTTGTTGATAGATGTGGAATTGGGTGGCCCAAGCCATTTCATATAGGACCACTCTTCTTATCTCATCCCCAAACACTTCACATGAGGTACCTACACAGTAGTCCTAGGACCAATAATCTATGAAGTTTCTGCCCTAGCGCATGTCCCACACATTGGATCACCCCTTTTACGGGTTCGATTGGGCCTCCATCAAGATTCTATTTCACAGAGGAGTGGATTTATCCAACTAAAATGCCTTCATGTCCACATTTTTAATGTGATTATATATGATGTATACAATGATAGGTGTGAAGTCATCTTGGGCATGGCCGTTAGCCGCCCTGATCCATTGGTGCTGACACGATGTGCTCCTGATCCAGTAAGCTGGCAAGTCCCTAATTTATTCATGGATGAAGACGTCATATTTCATCTCAAAGCCATACATTGTAAACCTCTTAGAGAGTGGGTGGTTACTCTAGAATTCCGACAGTAGATGCACCAGAAAATATTGGTTAGTGTGGGTGTGTATCAACTACCATAGGCGCAAACTATTCACTATATCCTCCCTTAGGGAAGAATTTATGAGGACCCCCTACCAGTCTCTTGATGAACCATTCCGTTTTATGTTTGAGTTTTTTCTAGGTTAGGTACACAAATCTCTTTCATAGAGCAAATTTGTGGAGCTTGTTCAGAAAGGATTTTCAGGGATCCCTGCCATGACCTTCAAATGTATGTTTCTAAGCATTGTTGCAGAGTCCAAGACTCAGTGTTCACCACGAAGTTGAAGTCTAGATTCACTGAGAGCTAGTGCGGAGAACGTGGAGATTTTCTAATTGAGAGAGCTTTAAGAAAAAATCATGGATGATAGAAAGGAATTAAGAGAAGAAGACTCCCTTATTTATTGGCAATAACCTTTTCAGCATTGAGGTGCGTGTTAATCGTGGCGAGCTTCGCAATGCGCTCATACATCCCATCACTTTCCCGCTTTTCATGCGTCCTTCGTGATATAGCTTCAGGAACAACAGGGGGATTTCGGCACATTACACTCATACTTTGACCCTTGATTTCTCTTTAGCTCCATGTATGAGGGGGGATGGACATTTTTTGGAGCCAAAATTGGGTAATATGATGAACAAGGGGAAAGTATCATAAGTTTCCCAGTGGATACCATTCGTGGAGCCCCCATGGTCCCACGGCTGCCACGGCGCTAAGAGACGGGATGCCTCGAGATCCCCTTTGACATTCAAGAGCCCTCCATGGAGCAAGGAAGAAGTATGACCCCTGAACCCATTTGACATTAGAGAGACCTTCGTAGAGTAAGGAGGTAGGATGCCCTATAAACCCAATTGACATTCGCGAGCCTGCCATGGAGAAATGAGGCGCGATCCTCCACTAGCCGATTTGACTTTCATGAACCCGACGCAGAGCAAGCTTCATCCTCGCACCGATCGAGCTCTGCTTCACAACACCTTTTGTCTATAAATACATTGCTACCCTTGATCCCGAAGGACGGATCCTCCAAAATTTCTCCCTCTTATCTCCCAAATCGTGATGCAATCTCTGCTCTGGAAACCATGAGCTCTTCTAGGTACTTCTACATCGCGAAGTGCCTTCACGTCTTCCTGAATGAAGCATCTCTTCATAGAGGAATTCTCATAGAGGAACCCATGGGCCTCCAAGATGGAAGGGGATACCCAAGGGGACTAGGGTCGTCATGGAGTGTTTATACTTCACAAATCACCATAGGTGAACATGTAACCTATATGCTAATGCTAGGCCACTATCCCTCGATAAGAACATTGATTTACAATCCAACACTTCATGAGGCACCCTTTCTTGATGATGTATTGCTCTGTGAATGCCTTTCCACTTTTCAAAGCACCTTTCATATGTGCATATTAGCTATTCCTAGTCAAGGCCAGTCCACTTCACGAAGAAAACCCCTTTTCGTATACGTTCCATCTCATGGGGAACCAGTGCTTCATAAGGCTTCTACCTATGAACCCATTTTTTCTACAATCCCTTTTCTCGTGCGACCCTCCAGTTTTGCATGAAGTGATTTCAAAGTCCCTTGGACACTTCTTCCCATTGTGTTGGTTAACCTCATTCTATTCTCATAGGGATGAAAATAGCTATTGATTATTTTCATAGCCACACTAACGTGGGACTCCAATGGGATCACCTCATGATACCCCCATCCATGGTGTTTCTGATGCCTTACCAACCCCAAGGGCGGATGGGTATCAGTCATTTATGTCATTGGGGTGAAGATTGAACTGGCCTCATTCAAGCTGTATGACATTAAATATCAATGAAACCTCATCCTCGACACATGACGTTAAACTCTGACCTCATCCTGACATCTGTTCGTGGGGAAAGGTCAACCCTATTGGTGTAAGACCCTAGCTTCTCTTGCAGGAGGCATCACCCCTTCTCCTCCACTCTTCATCCATGCCAAAGACCAAGAGGAGACTTGGGGACAAGGATTTTGTTATCCCTTCCCTCTCCCTCTGGGCTTTGTCGCCATCTAGGCCTCCACCCTAGAGTAAGTCCCAATCTCTATCTCCGTAGGGCTGCTCCACACGTATACCCCTGTTTACATTTTGGTTCGTTCCATGCATAATACCATGTTTCCACTTGGAGCCGCTGGCCACGTGTATGCCCCACTCTACTTTCCACAAACACACCATTCATGATGTGATCATCAGGTCTTTGGTGCCTATTGTTTCTCACACCAAGCATGACTCATGTGGGCTTTGAGTAAGCAACGACCATGACCCATGTTTTAAACTATGTGGAATTTGATCCTTTCTAAGGAAAAGATCATAGGAATCCTCCCGGATGTTCAAGCCCAACAACCAATTTTTTGACACCCCTTCACATCAGTTCCATCCATCCGAACTACGTGGTCTTTGATCTTTTCCAAGGCAAGGTATGTAGTAAGCCTACCTGAAGTTCAAGCCCAACAACCATAGGTTTCGACCCCCCCCCCCTCACATTGGTTCAAACCATTATAACAATGTGGACTTCAATCATTGCCAAGGAAATGTATGTAGGAAGACTCCCTGAGGTTCGAGCCCAATAACCCTTGGTTCCGACCCCCTTCACATCGGTTAACCAAATCTCAACCCGAACTATGCAGGCTTTGATCAATGTCTCCTAGACAGGGTACATAGCAAGACTTCCTAAGGTTCAATCCCAATACCCAATTGGTCTGACCATATTCAAATCAGTTCCCACCAACCTAAACTATGAATAAATTGATCCCTTTCTCCTAGACATGGTACGTAAGAAGCCTCCTAGAAGTTAAAGCTAGAAAACCACTGGTCCTGATAAATCACGTCAGTCCATCCCTATCATGAATGATGCTAAACTGTATGACCCTTTTTTCCCCATCCTGTGGTAAGCCATTGTGACCCCCTACCCAATGGAAGGACGTTGTGAACATCAAACAGTAGTAAGCTGTTGTGATCCCTACTCAGTGGTAAGTCGTTGTCATCTTTAGTAAGTTGTAAGCCGTTGTCAACCTAAACCCTATGGTATGTCATCGTCATCCCCTTTGTCAGGACCCATATCTCTGGTCCATCCCAGTGGAATCAGATCATCCTCAGGCTTAAAAACACACGTTAGCTCCGGTATATCATAAGGTCATTGTCCTCGGTGCACAAGTCGATCCAATACCCCATCCTGAACTACATGGACATTGATTCCCTACTATGGAGATATGTAGGAGGTCTCTTTGAGGCTCAACCCCATCATCACTATATCCCTCAAGTTGACTCCATTTCATTATCCATCCACTTCACTTAATCATCCATCATTTATCCCGATTCTTACTCGTGCCGCCACATCCCAGTGAGATCATGATAATTCACCTATGCATCGCTCCATCTAGTATCCGGGTAACTAAAAACGTGTTAGCACAGACATCACTGTTCCCTCAAGGGGATACACCTATCATATCCACTCTACTATGTGTTCCGATTAGTTTGATCTATCTTCACATGTTGTTAAACTCATGGCATACCTTGTGTTAATCATGGGAAGTTGATAAAAACCACAGAGACATTCCTATGGTATATAATTCCTTTCATATAACGTGATATGAATCGAGCTTCCACCCCTTCGTGAAGCCCTATAATAAGGGTAAGAGACCCATATGTGATAGTGTTCCAGTGTATAGACAATCCAGTGATGTCTAGCACGACTACTCCCCTGAATGAAGGTTGTTGCCCTGGCTGGACCACATGGAATGTCCCAAAAGAAGCAGTGTTATTAACCGTCATCCATGAAGATATGGCCTTGGGAAGAGTTTCAAGAACAATGTCTTACATCTATAAGGGAGACCCAGACAAGGTAACGACTTCCGAGGAGGAATCCATGGAAGGAGGAACTGAAACCCCATCATCCCATTTTGATCACGGAGAAAACTTCCCTGCACAAGCTATAGATGCTGACCACCTTTGGAAAGCTAGAATGCAGGTAAACAAACAAAATCATCATCCTCAAATCAGAAGGGCACGTGCACCCCGACGAAAGCATCAGAAACAGCATGTCAACACTTCTTCAATATGGGTTTAGATAATTTTTATTAGTTTCATATTAGGTCCATTTATTTGAAATTCTAGTGTATATTGGTATTTAGTGGATGTTATTTTTTTTATTTCTAGCTTATTGAATAAATTATTGAAACTAAATTTTTTTCTCATTAACGTTTTTATGTGGTACCATTTTCTACAGGCGATGATTGGTAAGTGTCCTCGAATGGTGTACAGATATAATAACATCCATAATTCATCCATCTATCATAATCTTTATGCATGTATGGGTAACCTTCTATTGAATTTTTTGTTGTGTTTTTTTTCAAGTTTTATCTAATGCATTTTCAGTTGTACAACTCGAATGAGGGATATGTGTAATAGAATATATCATATTTTCCACACTAGTTGTTATTTTTCTATAGAGGGTTGTTTTTTCATATTGTTTTGGACCATCAAAATTGAAACTGAATGGAAGTTGTGATATTTCACCATCGAGAGATATCACTTTATCATTTTCTGGTCAGGGTGCCAAGACAATACATGATTATTGTTTTGATAATTTTCCCATTTGATCACTTGGGATATTTTTAGGTCCATAAGTTCATGATTATAATGGAATATATTCCTCTATAAATTCAATGGATTCCCTATGCACTCATTTCTAAAAATAGATTTTCAATTTTTATATATTCACAATAAAGGGTGTGTTACCATCAACAGATGATATTGGTCAACGCACATATGCTTATGCTACATTATAGTAGAGTATGTGTTTGTAATATGTATTTATTAATCAAAAAAGAGATTTATATGAAACATTATGTAGAATAATTTGGTTATATCTTATGCCTCTTGAAAACTAACATTTTAGGGAAAAAATTACATAAAACATTAATCAAAGTTAGTTGTGGAAATATTTAGCCTAAATATATGGAAGAATTTCAATTACATGGAAATTTATGAAATATAAACTAATAAAAACTCTACTGTATAAATTAACTAAAATATATATTAACATTATAATAATTACATTGTAGGAGCTGATTTACAATTATGACTGGTCAACACATCACCACCCATGGAAAGTAGATAGGGTGGTATATTCTCTCTATCAAGAGGATCATTCTAGATTATCTATAAGTTGGATCATATAAAATACTATATTTATAGACATGAAAAAGATGGATATTTAAATCTGAATGGAAGTGTATAAATATATTGTTTTATTATTTATATTCAACAATCTATCAATGTGTTGATTAGAGAGGCATAAAAGTAAGAGGATGAAATTTAAATGTTATAGATTAATGTTTCCAAGATCATCATTGGTTGTGATAGAAAAATAATGTTAGAGAATCTTATATGTTTCACATTGAATATATATTTTAAAATGGATATGTTTTATAAAGATCCATGTTCTTTATTATATATTCGTCAATGATATATGTTGATGTATAGTGGTTCGATGGAGTAATTTTGGTGCGATGAAATGAGGAGATATCTTTCAGAGTATGTTTCCCAATACATATTATTTCACAATGTTCAGGGTGATAGAAATATTTCTATGGGGATTTTATAACCATTAACCAAACAAAAAGGGGAATAGAATAAAATAACTATTGATTTTGTCATCAAACACTAAAAAATATCTTAATTTCTAAATGTTATATGTGTTTTAGTCGATATTAGTTTTATTTCATCACAAATTATTACCATTAAAATATATTTCACCAATAGTCAAATTACATATCTATAAATTATAATTTTCTTAAAAAAATCATGATGTACCAAAAAAATTATATGTGATTATGATATGAGGTTTAACTCGATGTTTATGATAAGTACTGAAGAGGAACAAGATAAAGAGTTATGTTTGATTACTTCTTATCATCATTAGATATATGGTCAGTCTGAGAGGACCTCTCAAACTCATGATGTTCTATTTAAGAATTTATCTTTGTATTTCAAATGTGGTTTTGATAAATACCTTTCGTTGGTTCAATTTTCTTAAAAAATATTTTTCACTTCCACATTCAGATGACCCAATATGAATTCCTCTATAGTAGGAATGTGTAACTCCATAATTCCATAATGTGGTTGGATAATGAAATGAATTCTATAATTATATATATGAGGAAATGAAATATAATGTTAGTTCTATTTAACAATACATAAGAAGATCTTATATTGAAAAAAGTGTTATATAGGAAATGTGAAAAATGATAAAGATAGTGATGTTGGATACAAGGTATTCTTATGAATATATATTGAGATGAGGGAGAAGCGATTTAGAAAGAAGATTAATATTATATGTAGTTATATCAGATAATTTGAAATTCTTGATTGTATCGATACTGTATCCAATTGATAGAGTTTAAAATTGAATCACTCTCATGTTCATGTTGTGTTACGTGTATCTATCCTTAGATTGTACATACCTGATACTTTATATGTTATGAACTGAGACGTCATTCAAATACATAATGACAATTATTTCTAGGAATAATTGGTGTAGATTATATATCATATTGAGAATGTGCTATTAAACAAGGCCACTAAATAAATTTTTTTTGGGATAAACCATGAATTTGATGAAAATGTTTGGGAAGCTAAGGATTTTATGTGGTAAAAGTATCCTTAGTTGTTTTTATCAGAGTAATAGAATTTCAAGAAATGAATTATTTCTAGCAGTTGAATATAACACCCTAAGATTTTATGAAATATTTTTTCCAAATAAATTTAATTTCATTGATATCTTTCTTGAAATAGAATAATGAGTTTAGAAGAATCATGAAATAATATTAATATATTTTTACGAACTAGCTATTTGATTGGATGCTATGAATATTAAAAAATAATTTATGGAAAAAATCGGTTTTAAATGTATTAAATTAATTAAATATATAACATTTATTTTTAAATAAAAATATAAATCATTAAAAAATAAGGTAGATGTATTTTTGGAAAAAAAATTTGTGTTTCAAATTTATATTTACCATAATAAATTAAAATTTTCACTAATGGTGTATTATTTTGATGATAAATATACATTATATATTAAATAATTTTTTTAACATTCATCTAATATTGGTTATACATAGATTATTAATAAATATAGTTTTATTTTGAAATATTTATTTTTATAAAAATTAATTTTCACAAAAAATTTTAGATTTATGTTAAAACTGCATTATTGAATTTATAGTTATTAAAATAGATATATTTTATTACAAATATCTAATCACGAGTTAATATTTTATAAATAATAACCTTTTATTTTTTGCTGAATATAAATTGTAACTGTGGTAATATATATCACCTTGGTATAGGGTAAATGGTATTAATCTTGTCAAAAACTATGTTGCAGGGCCATAATTTATCATACTAATTATAGTTAATTAAATTCCTTTATTCCATATCAACATACTATATAAATTCATTATATTGGTGGACAATTTTATATGAATATTATAGCCACCATACATTTCATAAATAATTATTAAAATTTCTAATGATAAACAACATAAATTTGTTACCAAACCAGAACCCAAAATATTACATTATGGCAAAAATTTGAATGATAACTAAAATTTACACAATAAAAAAAATTTCTTTATTCTTTATTCTATAGTTTTTTAGTTTCCCTCAAATAATCCGTAGTATAAGTAGTCACATAATGACATACATGAATGGAAGGGGTGATCTAAAATCCCATTAAGTTGACAGAGACGAACATAAATCAAAATAACTTAGGTGAGAATAATAATAATCATCATAAAATATAAATTGGATAATAATAGTAATCATGAGATGAATCATTATAAAATCCATGTAATTTGTAAATTCATAAAAATGAACCCTCATGTTCTAGTGTCTATATACGACACATAGATGTGAACAATGTTTTCCTCATGTTCACACATAACATATGTCAATAGTCATAACATTATAATTTTGAAATTATATAGCATCATTTTCATGTATATTGTACTTTATCACATGAGATACATCATAATATGAAATGCATTGGATTTCTAAATAATTTCAATTTCACCCATCAGAAAATAACATTTACATATTGAAGCATGCAACACAAATCCTATATCATTATTTTAAATAAAATAACACATGGAAAGGAATTGGGTTTCATGATAATTTCAAAAATAATGAATCAATGAATAAAATTTGGTGGTAAAAATAATAATGGAATAAGAAATATGGTATAATTATAATCAATCATTAGTGAAGAAGGAACAATCTCATGGTAAGTAAAATATATTTCTTTTTTAAAGAAGAGTTCTACTAAAAATGTCTATACATTAATCAAAATATAATATTGGGAAAATTTATATCCCATAAACGAAAATGGAAGGATAATGAAATTATTTTTAAGGAACATTGAAGAACATATCAACCAATATTTTTTTAATAAAGGAGCATTAACCATAATAACTGGAGTTTGGTTTGAGAATCCCCTTACCTAATGTAAATATTATTTCATTAAATTTACACCCAAGATATAAAAATTAGATTAAATAATTAATAAATGAATATCCTATTAAAAATTTATTTGACTCATTATAATTTTATTTTGAATGTTTGTGGCCATTTTCATGAATCGTAATGTTGAATTTCATCGTTTGGGAGTGTTCTTTTTCTTGGTTTTCTTGATGGGTTCAATTTTATAAATTAATAGAAGATAATGAAAAAAGGATAATTTTTTATAATTTATGTTATATGTTATTAATGTAAATAAATAAGATTATATGGTCTTATATATATATATATATCAAGACCTATGTATGATTATTTAAATAATATTATAGTGATAATTGTTTAGATTCATTATCGCGGTTTCTGATCACTACCAAATAGTTTTTTATTATTATTTAATAATATTTATATATATTTGTTATAGATCATAAAAATTTGATGAATAACATTTTAAAATATTTTTCAGCTATTAAACTAGTTTTATTACCATATTTAAATGTTGTAATAGAAAAACAAAACTGTTTACCCTTGGACGTGATAAACCAACACCTCAGAAATGATGTTCTTACATTTAGAATAAAAGGGAGAGGAGAAGAGGATTTATGATGGAGTATTATGTTATCATAATAACATTATAGTATACATATATATGTAATATACTATAATTATTATTATTCTTGGATGGGGTGAGGGGAGTGGACAATAATAATAGAAAAGATCTTGAAATTAAATTAGAAGAATAAAGAAGTGGATTTTACCACTAAACATATTCTCCTTCAGAACCTCCATAGAGAAACTAGATTTTGTATTTTTGGATATTAAAGGATCCTATACAAGGGAAAATGTATTATTAATTGTATTTAGAATATTCTGAACAACTGTCAAGTCATGGAAGGTTTTAGGGGAAGAGGAGGTGGTGGTGGTATAAAATAATAGATTAGAGTGTGGATTTTTCATTTTTTAAATATTTATTATATTTCTTCACCTGAATACTATAATTATTTTTAACCTCATCAATAAATATATTAAAATGTTTAAGGGTAGCTAATTATTATTAGTTTACACTATCCTTAAATCATTTATGATTCAATAAATCTTTTATTTTGTAAATACCATAAATTATTGTATATAACTGTCTATGAAATATTAAACTATTTTTGAAAATTGACTAAAATCCAACCTTAAAATATTTTGACATGTAAAATTAAAAATGAACTCCATATTTTGAAAATAATTTTATAAATATTAGATATTAAATTTTTAATCCATATGTGCCTTTAATAAAAAAATAATTATTTTATAATTATAACTTATTTTATTAGACATTAAAAAATTAGTGAAGGTCTCATGAAATTATATAATAACCATGAGACAAAAAATTATTAATTTGTGAAAATGTTTTTTTAAAATAAATATTCTTTTCAATCATTAAATTACATATATGATTATAATTAAATGTTTATGTCTTAATGAAATACCTACACTTATTTTATCAATTATAAAATATTTATTTACTTTTTATAAGATATAATTATATCATATTTTCTTTTATAAGATGAATAAAATTTAAAAATTTATATATGATGTCAATATTTTTTTCTAGATTTGTATTATTTATGGTTATGTTACTATTCCAATGGTCATGTTTCTATTTCATCAATAATAGTTCCATATATTCTAGAAAATACCTCTTATTTCATTATTAAATATTTGTAAGGATTAAATTTTGTTTTATATATGATTATCTATGATTTATACTGTATGTAATAATTATAATAATGGAGTTTCCATTGACAATATTTTCGGTTGTTATATTCATCCCCTTTATAAAATTTATCACTCGATATTTCATTTTACATACTATTGGGAAAGTAGTAATGGTAATTATCCGTGATCTCTTCTTACAGTTCCCATATTGTGTATTCATAATTATGGTTTCTCCCTAATACTAAGAACAATTGATTAGTCTTGTTTTGTAAAAATTTATATTTACTGTTAAAGATATTCAGTAGTTTCCCATCATAAGAGACATCATTTTAGAACCATACCACCTATGGATTCAGTATATGTGAGGGATATGGAATGTACATATATTAGAGGGATACATGGAATACATATTTTACCTGGGATATGGTTGTTGTAAGTTCTATTAGATAAGAAATAAATCCCACTCAATCAAGAATCTAAATGGGGATAATGAACCTGGGTCTTAACATTCCTTTCATCCCAAATCTCATGATCCTCTTATATATAGATATAAAGGGTAATACCATGTATACAAACATATTATATAGGTCTTGTCTATGGTTGTATTCATATCACTTCTCTTATATTTTGGATGCCTTGATGTGTTGTTGAAGGGTTTTATCCTTTTCCTCTATTTATTTGACCATTCCATGTCCAAGAAGGTTATTTTCGATAACATCATCACTACATGTAAGTGTTTTAAAAATTTCACCATAAAGGGATTCTTATAGAGCTATTTGGATGATAAAGGGAAAACTGTTTTTGTAAGAGAACTTTACCTGAGGAAGATGTTGGACATATCTTCATTTAATATCGATAAAAAAAATTCCACAAAAATACATATGGTGTCTGAATAGTCCACTCATATTATCCATCTGTTTGAGTATGATAGTCCATGTTGAAGATCTTCTCAGTTCTTGGATAATTTCAGATATTTTTCCAAAACCTGGAAGTGAATCTCATTTCATAATCGAAAAAAATTTATAGTTGTATTCCATGTATCCTAAAAACATATCTAATGTATATATGTACATTCTAATCCGGTGATATGTCCTCTTGAATTGTGAAAATGTGATCTGTCATTGTAAGACGATCCATAATCTTCTAATTAGAATAGATTCCACTTCATTTCTTCAAAATCTTAGAGACCTAGTCAAGAGTGTTGTCTTAATTTTCCATGTTGGTATTATTAATGGTCTCATTATCCCCATATAATTTTTTATATCATCCATCATTTTCTCACATACTAGGAACAATGATGTATTTCTAGTGATGTCCTTCTTGATATTTTTACACAAATAGTTCACTAATATATCTCAATACATATGTTTTCTCCATAGGTGAACATATAAGGATCAACTATATGTGTCATTTAAAAGCTCTTTATTTTTCAATTTATTTTACGGTAAACATAATCATAACCCATGTAAGAACCCGGTTCTTATTTTAGAGTTACGATATTCTTCTTTTCCTTTTCCTTAAGTGTTTTTGAGAAAATATGGAAAATGGGGAAAAATCCTAAATTTTGGAACTACACGCTGTATACTTTTGGCCGTGTTGGGATGAGTACACGGGGAGTGTAGCCATGTAGGCGGCGAATGGTGTAGGAATCGACTACATATCGTGTAGTGGTACCTTATACGCCATGTAGTTAGTTGGCAGACCAAAATAGTAAGGCGGTGGTGTCGCCGCCAGCTGGGCGACAGTACACGCCGTGTAATTGCGAGTACATGCCTTGTACTCATGTCGACGGATGAAAAGTGTGACGGTGCCGCCAAATGAACAGTTAAATGAAGGGAGTACACGCCGTGTTCTCAGAAGTACAGGCCGTGTACTTTGTTTTTTCGGCTTAAGATAGGCAGTAGCCTCTTAAATTGTTAGAGGAGGAACTTGAGCCATTTTGGAACCAAAGGAGGAGGCCAGATCTTTGAAGATCCACCGGGCGTTCGTCTGGAATCCAATTCAGCTTCGGAAGATCTCGTTGGAACCGCACGGGTAGGACCTCTCCTATCCTAGTACCGTTATTACCAATTCTGCTCCTAATGCAAGCTATTTACGTTTGAATGGGTTTTGTTCTTCGTCAGATCTATGTCGTTCTTGGGAGTTTCTTGAGTCGGAGTTCGTGTATAACTCTCGTTGACGTATAAGGTAGGTGTATTTGTTTTTATTTTTCCAACTACTATATGTTTTGTGCATTTTTGTGCCACGAACCCATGTTGGGGTGTCGTGTGGATGAGGTCGTTGCTATGTTTAATTCCTATAATTGCATAGGTGTTTAAAATATAATATTAAAATGTTGTTTGGGATTATTGCTTGGATCTGTAACCACCCCCGGTCTGTGTTTCACTATTTAGCCGTTTGTCCAGGATACCCGAGGGTATGCCTTTAAAGTAGTAATTGTAGAATTGCCTTGAGAGGAATTGCTTGTTACTGCTTTTTTACCTGTTGGGCATGGCCTGGTTACCTGTTTTTCCTGAGGGCGTTTCTTGTATTTAGCCGGAGGGCAATGTTGTGATTAGCCTGAGGGCACTGCACTATTTAGCCTGAGGGATGTAGTTAATTTGCATGAGGGCATCCGTTTTTGCCTGAGAGGTTGACTTCTAGGACTGAGGGCGACAATTCCTACGCCTGAGGGAAATTTCTATTATGCCTGAGGGCTATACCTGCCAGTTGGATTCTGCTTACCTGAGGGTAAGGTTTTGTTTGTCTGAGGATGTGGACTGTTTACTTAGAAAGGCATTGTGGAAATTTTCAATATTTAAATGGATTGAATGGATAATAAATTGAAATATAATAGGTAATTAGTTACTTTTGAGTACTGCTTAATTTATTGAATTTTACTACTGCACACTGTTGTTGCATGTTTACACGCAGTTGGGCACGTGCCTTTGGTGGGTGCCTATAGAGATATATTTCTCACACCCTGTTTGGGTCACACTTTTTGGCCCAAACAGATTACATTGCGGCAGGTGTATATAGGGGCAAGAGTCCCTATACAGGTACTTTACTGTTTATGTGGAGTAGGGGGCATGGGACCGAGCCTAGGCTTGTGATGTCGCTGCTAGCTGTTTTTTTAGTTTTGTTGTACTCTGTATTTCGTTGTACTGTATTGATTTATAACAAGTTCTAGATGTTTTCTTAGAACTTGAAACATGTAGCATCATCACATATATATTGTTGGTTATATCCACTGCTGTAGTTATTTCAGTTGTGAATGTTTACTACTTCTATTGTCGTTGTAGGTTTATTTTGTATTCCGATGCGCTACACTTTGACAAATGAGGGAATAGTTTCAACACTATCAGACCTAGGCCCTCGCTGCTAGTCGGCAGCCTCTGGCATTTGGGGAAATTCACTTGAGGTCTTGTGGTGAACCGGTCTCGGGGCACCCGTTTAATGGAATCTAGGTCCGGGATGTTACAAAGTGGTATCAGAGGGGTTTCTTTTCATTGACTTACTATTTGGAGTAGTAGTCAGGGATATGACTAACGGTAGTTGGTAATATGTTGTTCCCGGGGGTAGCCAACCTGTGTATAGGGAAATTCCAGTCTACCTCATATTTTGCATTTCTTTGATTTTTCCATTTACAGTTGATATGTTTTCACCGTTGGGTGACGCACTTGGATTGTGCTGTTTATATTTTATCTATGGGTTCTATTTAGTTGCAACCCGATGAGATGAGGGTATTCCGTCTCATGCATCATATAGGCACATGCTAGAAATCACATGCCATTCATAGTTTCCATGCAATGTAGGTGCATTAGAATTTTCATGTTGTTGTGATAGTCTGTGTGCTAATTAAGCAAGTTGTTGTGATAGCTACCTGATAATTACATGCCTTGAGATATGGTGTTTGTGTTTGAGCCTATTTATAGAATGGATGCCAAACTTTGGTTTTTGGGTAGTATGGGTCCCCATTGACTGGAATTTGGTGGATCATTGACTTTTATTGGTTATAACAAAGACAAGATGTCAAAATTTTATTCGTGGGGAGTATGGGCCCCCACGGGTTGGAATTTGACACTTAGGTGTTGTTTTTTTTTTGTATTTTCTAGGTTCCGGGGAAATTTCTAAGGCATACTGTCTGGAAAACTGAGAATAAACTCTGTGTAGGACCTCATACACTCCATGTGTGTTCTTCTGTTTGGGAAGAAAAATGAACTTTTTTATTACACGCCGTGTACCCCGAGTACACGCCGTGTACTCTCTTCCCGTGTCACAAACCATGTGGGAAGCAACACAAGGTAGGGAAGGGCTAGGGTAAAACACGCCGTGTAGTTTTGTGCACGCCGTGTAGTTTTGTGCACGCCGTGTAGTGTGACCCAGAGTCCGACCGTGTAACTAACAACATGGGTCGGTGAAATCCTTGACAGAACACGCTGTGTCAATAATAGACACGCCGTTTATTGTGACTTGGGGACTGGGCCGTGTAAATAACAACATAGGTTTGTGTCACCTCTCCCTGAACACGCCGTGTACCTATGGGACACGCTGTGTAGTCCTATCCGAGGGCAGACCATGTGGAGTTAGCCGTGTGGCTGGGAAACGGGTTGTTGTACACACTATGTACGGGTGTAACAAACCGTGTGGAATTAAGCCGAGTAGTCGGTCGTGTCACAGAAGACACAGGAAGTTGGAAAATAACAAGTACACACCATGTAGATATTATACACACCGTGTAGTTTTGTTGAACGGAATATGTGTGGCTTAGCCATGTAGAAGGACCCGGGTAGGGGAAAGGAAGTCAAGTACACGATGTGTAGTCAGTGCACACACTGTGTAAGTCTTGTTTTTCCAATTTTGAATAATTTCCTCCTCTTCTTCTGTTGTGGTTCCTTCGCTTTCAGTCTTAATAATCTTGAATCTGACGGTTACTTTTGACCTTGTAGATTCATGCTGCCTAGAAGACCGTGAGTTGTTCTCCAGGAGAGTGGTGACGAGTATACTCCGGATATGGTGGGCCATGGGCTACCAGTTGATCCTCCAGCAGAGCCAGATGCGACGCCAACTGCTATACCGGACATAGGCACGGAGGTGCAGTTCCGTGAAGTCTTTATATGGTTCATAAAGTCCTTTCAGGGAGCACCGCAGGCTGCCACATCTATGGGCAAGCTGACACGTATCTTTCAGCATCAGCATCCACATACGTTTTCAGGGGAGGGAAGATCACAGGCTGCGGAGACTTGGTTGGGGTCGATGTAGACTATTTTCGAGCATCATGAGACACCTCCAGGTCGGAGCTTCAAGATCGTGACATATATGCCGCGTGATTCTGCCAAGAGGTGGTGGGATGTAACCACCCAGACAGACCATCCCAGGGACATGGCATGGGAGGATTTTCAGGTATTCTCCTATGAATTCTTATTTCTTGAGACGCTGAGGGCAGATAGAGCTTGAGAGTTAATGAATATGCAGTAGGGCACTATGTCGTTGATCGACTACATTGCTCGTTTTACAGAGCTTCAGTGTTTTTCACCCGTGCTGGTGGGTGATGAGACGTTGAGAGCCAGTCGTTTTGAGGATGGTCTTCGGTGTGACATTCGAGCACCGGTGAATGTTCTTAGGTGGCCTTCTTGTACACGCGGTTGTGAACCAGGTGTTAATTACGGAGAGGAACCTGCAGGAATATAGTGGTGTGGGCAAGGGCGGTTCAGCACCAGTTACTGTTATTATTTCTACTGGAAAGAGGAAGAGACATATGGACTTCTCTTAGGGCAGAAGTACCAGCCAGAAAACTTGTTCAGGTGGACTGGTCAGGTGCTACCAGTGTGGTAGAGAGGGGAAAAAGAGACAACTGTGTCCACGAGACCCAGTGGAGTTCTGAGCTTGCGGCAATATGGGTCATCTGCAGCGCTTTTGCAGGGTGTTTCTACCAATGGATAGTGAGAGGGGTTCTGTGCAGACTCCACGTATGGGAGAAGGACCAGTGGCCTCTTACTAGTCAGGGAACTGGAATACGTCCGGGCGTGCAGGCAGAGATGGTGGTCATGACCGTGGTAGGCAGACACCATGATCGCAGTGGCATCAGGGCTGTACAACTCAGGGTAGCCAGGCGGTGTCGCAGGGTCGCGGCACTGGTCAGGCATATGCAGCGCAACAGACACAGTAGGAGCATGATCCCGGAACATCTACAGTCATAGGTACTATTCTAGTTTCTTCTGTCTTGACTTCAGTACTTTTTGATATGGGTGCTACACATAGTTTTATATATGTACCCATAGTGGAAATCCTTGGGCTCTGTGTTTCTACTTCTTTCGATATCTTGACGCTAGACACTCCGTTCGGGAATAAGATGGCTGGTGTGAGTCAGTGCAAGGGGTGCCCCCTTACGGTTGGTGGGTGTCACTTACTTTGGGACCTCTATGTCTTGGAGATGAGGAGCTATGACGTCATTCTCGGGATGGACTGGTTGGTTCCCTTTCGAGCCTTTGTAGACTGCTATCATCGCATGGTGCATTTCACGTCCCCATAGGGCGGGGAGTTTCTATACAAGGGCGAATGGGATGTTCAGGCGAGTCGAGGTGGACCAGAGCATCCTGGGTGAGGTGGAGTTACAGCCCAGATTGCGAGTTTATATCTGGATGATCAGGCGACTTGTCAGGAGGATTTCCCTCTACTTGTTGATCATTTCAGGGATGTCTTCTCAGACGACTTTTCAGGTCTACCTCCGGTGTATGAGGTGGATTTCTCTATTTAGCTAGTTCCCGGAGTAGCACCGGTGTCCATTCCTCCTTATAGGATGGCCATGCATGAGTTGCAGGAACTCAAGAGGTATTTAGAAGAGCTACAGGCAAAGGGTTTTATCTGACCCAGTACTTCTCCTTGAGGTTCTCTTGGCCTTTTTACAAAAAAAGGCAGATTGTACCCTTACACTTTGTGTGGATTATCTGAAGCTGAACCAGTTGACAGATAAGAACCGATATCCCTTACTGAGGATATATGATCTGTTTGGTCAGCTTCGTGGAGCACGAGTGTTCTCGAATATTTACTTGAGATCAGGATATCATCATCTGCGCATTAGACCATCAGATATACCACTCACAGCTTTCAGGATTAGGTATGGTCTATATGAGTATACAGTTATGCCATTTGGACTCACGAACGCTCCAGTAGTATTCTTGGCTCTGATGAATTGTGTGTTCCATCCGTATCTTGATTCCTTTTTGGTAGTATTCGTGGATGACATCTTGGTGTACTCTCACACTCGACACGACCATGCCACCCATCTTGAGATCGTATTGAGTACACTGAGAGAGCATCAGCGATATGCTAAGCTCTCGAAGTGCCAATTTTGGATGGAAAAGATTCACATCATGGGTCACATTATCTCAGAGGCAGGAGTTGCAGTAGACCTAGAGAAGGTGAGAGCAGTAGTTTCCTGGGAGCAGCCTAAGAACGTGTTTGAGATACAGAGTTTTTAGGGCTGGCTGGTTACTACAGATGCTTCATCCAAATCTTCTCTCACTTATAAGCACCGTTGACAGGTCTGACTAAGAAGGGTGTGATGTTCGTTTGGTCAGAAGCTTGCGAGACATCTTTTCAGGACCTGAAGGGAAGGTTGACATCAGCACCGATCCTGATACTCCCAGAGTAGGGGAAGAGCTATACAGTTTCCTGTGATGCGTCAGGGATTGGGCTAGGAGCCGTTTTGATGCAGGGTGAAAGAGTTGTGGCGTACGGGTCTCAACAGTTGAGGCCACATGAGAGGAGTTACCCGACGCATTATCTCGAGTTGGATGCAGTTGTGCATGCATTGCGCTGTTGGAGACTCTATCTGTAGGGAGTGCATTTTGTGGTTTTCACTAACCAAAAAAGTCTCAAGTATATATTTACTCAGTGTGACCTGAATCTGAGGTAGAGAAGGTGGGTCGAGTACCTACAGTCCTTTGTGTTTGTGCTTACCTATACACCTGGTAAAGGTAATGCAGTAGCTGATGCACTGAGCAGGAAGACTCAGATACAGGCAGTACAGGAGGCCAGTGGTGAGTAGTAGCTTATGGCTTTGTTCTGTGAGATGCATCTGGAGTTGCATGACAGTCAGGGGCAGACTTATCTTTCCTCGTTAGCTATGACTTCTACCCTCCTGGTTAGAGTGAGGATAAGGCAGCTATCGGATTCAAAAGGCATAGTTCTACGGGATTCGGTGGCAAGTGAGGACCCTCCTCCCATTTGGACGATAGGTGATGATGAGGTTTTTCATTTCCATGGACGTGTATGGGTTCTAGGGGATATAAGCGAGGAGCTGATGCGGTAGTTTCATTCTTCAGAAAACTAAAATTGGACCTAGGATCACAATCAGAAAAAAAAATATTGAGCAGAATTCATTACGACTTGACTGTATATTTTAAATAAAAAAGAGAATTTTGATCTATATAACAGTGAGACAAATAAGAAAAAATGATTCATTTTTTTTATTCGATTAGAAATAATAGATATCATATTGGTTCTCATATATTTATTTAGTAATTACACTATGAAATTCAGGGATATATTTTCCCATTTTCACATTGGAACCAGAAAGGCCTGAGAATCCCCTTCATAATTTATTTTTCTTATTTAACCTCCTTATAATTTAAACATTTCACGGTGAAGTCGACAATATCTATTTTTATTCCGTCCCACCAATAATATTCTTAAAGGTCTTTATATATCATTTCACATAATAAATGAACTAAAAATATGGAACAATGAGCATCACATATCAAATTTTTCATTAGCGGTGAGTCAAAAGGAACACATAATCTCTTCTATAATTTGTAAAAAAATGTCAATATTACATTCAATCAACAAACTCTTTTGTTCCATGTTTTTTCATTTTTCAACTAATGTTATTCCTTATGTACATTCTTTATTATGACTAACAGAGACGATAAAATTGAAACCTGAAACCAAATAAGGTAATATCCCTCACAAATATGTAAAATCCAGAATTCATCCAATCATTATTCAATGGGTCATATTCAAAACAAATCATGATTATTTTAGCATTAATTTTTTTTCACTAAATGCATCAAATATTTTTTTCAAGGATTTTAAAAAATTACGTAGCCATATTACTTGATTATTTTTATCTTTCTGCTCCATCTCATGATCTTTTTTTATAAATGATTATAAAATTAAAACTTTTATGATCAGTATGTATTTAACATTTTACACCATTCAAATTATTCCCCTAAAAATTTTATTCAAAAAACACCAGTAGATTCTAAAGCATGTGTATGTTAATATAAACCACAAGGTATGAACTTTTGTGAAGATTAAGTTATTACATGATAATTTATCATTAGGAAAAAACCATGTAATATCAATAATTGATTAACATAGATAATTAATTCACCACTTCTGGATGGTAGGTCCAGAACTATATTATTTAAAAATATTAATTTCAATTTGGAAAGAAATAATCACATTTTTATAACCAGATAAACTCAATGAATTTTGGAATTAACATAATCGGTTTGATAGAAAACCATGAAAAATTTTCAGCAAAACGATCTTAATGTCGTGCTAATGGATGAAAACTAAAATTCTTGTTTATATCTGTGTCACATTTCCATTCTTCAACAACATTTGTTTTAGTAGGAAAAAATAGTTATTGTATCTTTAGGAACAATGGTTGAAAGGAAAGATCTTTTATGATACCAAAATTCATATTTTCTAAATTTACAGTATAGTTTCTTTTGTTTTAAGGGTTTCAAAAAAACTGTTTGATATAACTCATATAGCACTATACTTTTAGAAAAAACAAAAATTTCTCAATAAACACAACATAAAACTTATTCAAGAACATAATAAAAAAATTATTAATAAAATCCATGAATACATTATGGTAATATGATAACAAAAACAACATACTAAAAATTCATAATTCTAATATCTAATCTAAAATATATTCTTTGGAATGTCTACTTATTTTACATTCAACTGATGGTACCCAGAAATTCTGTAAACCTATGAAAAATACAGATCTCCCAATAACAAATCAAAAAAATCATTAATATTAGTAAAAGGATTATTTATCTAATAATTGATGCCATTCAGGGATATAAAATAAATTTAATTTCTTATTTAAAACATCATTATTCTTATGAATCAATATTAGTGCACCCCATAGTGAAGTGTTTGGTCAAATTAAACCCTTATCTTATAACTCGTGTAATTTATTTTTCATATATATAATTTTCACATGATCCATTCAATAATGTGGTTTTGAAATTGGATTATTTGTATAAACTATTTTAATTTTAAATTCAACATTAAATCAGATAGATTTCTGGGAAACACATCAAAAAAAATCCAGATACTCATTTACCATTGGCAGATATTTAATCTGAATAAGACCATTTTTACAACATCTAAAAGATAACATTTATCTCCCTATTTTCATAGTTTCTTGACCTCTTGATATGTTATCTATTTCATGGGTTAATTCGTGTACACAAAATAAAACTCTTTCTAAAAAGAACCCTCTTTAGTTCTACAATATATCTTATCCTGTGAAATAGAATTCATATTCATACCAAGAATATTATAAAAATATACTATAGGAAAAATAATATTTTTAGGTAACTTATTACACATACAAGGATTGGATGATTAATATAATATATTTTTCACAGTAATATTTCCCCCAGATATTTATACAATAAGTTTTGGATTCATTTCATATGACGGAATATTGAATATACTATAAAATTTCTACGAAATGAAGTAATTTGTAGACCCCAATTCAAAAACTTCATTTGTTCATTCTTAAAAATTTAGAAATGTACCCAATACAACTTCTTTGGATGGATAAAAAAATGATGATGCGGTTTCAATGGATTTCGTCACACCAATATGTTTCGAATCATGTTGATTCCTCCCACCCCTGAGTGAGTGAATTTGGAAAAACATTATCAAAATGACCTAACTCATTAAAGTTAAATGGTCTCACCATCAGATTCTCATTATTTTTCATATCATTTTACTTCTACCATTGTGACATGGGTCCATACAATCCTCAATTTTAGCAATTACTATAATTTAAAATGCCTTCATTTTTATTATATTTACCACAAGTTTCATACTAATGTAATTTTTTTTCATACAAATATATTTTGTTGATAAATTATTCCCTAATGAATTCCAAACCCACAACTTCTTATTATTGTTATTAAGAGGCACATACATTTTAGAAACATTCATCTCAACTTCTATAGAATAAATAAAATATCCTTATTAGCTTTTAAATGATTGTGATTTCAATTATCTTAAAAAAATTGTATAAAATAAGGGAAAATCTATTAAATTTAATATCAATGTATCAAATAAAATCTGTTACTTACCTGGATAGTTTCGTATAATTAAATTATTATAATGCCACAAAATCATCATATTTTAACCTCGATTCATATATTTTTATATCCATTTTAAATAGAACATTTTTATAAAAATATTTTTTCTATAAAAAGTCATTTAAAATCATCATATTCTAATGTGTACAAATTATACTTTTCCCTAGTATTTTTATCTACAGACCTACCTTGATTGGACTAACCTTCATAACTAGAAATATATAGTGTTTACTTTTCATATTTTGAACAACCTATTATATAAAATATAATTTCAATAGAGTTGATCCATCCTTCCGTAACTAATTGATCATAGGTTGCACTGAAATATAATGGAATAACCATGGGACATAATTCACTTATCACTCTTTCATTCACACATACAACTGGAATAACCATACCTTTGAATTCTATCTCTAGAGTAATAAATGCAATATAAATCTATAAGGGGGATCACCAAACATATATTAATATAATTTGGGGTTCAACCCATCATAACCTGAGCTATAATGGAGCCCAACCCATCATATCATGAGTAAAAAATTCATTATTACAAAATAAAAAATTTACAACAATCATATTATGAAATAAACCCTTGAATACTCTTCTAAACACATGAGTAAAACACATTAAGATATAAAAATATCTTTTTCATGTTAAAATACCTTTTAACATTAAAAACATAATTCATAAAAATGAATCCATTTTAATTGAGATGAAAAACAAAAACATAGAAAGGAAATAATTAAGCTAGTAAATAATAATAAATTTTTTTGAAAATATCATTCCATATATGTTATAAAACATTCCCTTTAAATTTTGTAAAATGTGTTAAAAAAGAACATTAAATGATGGATTTTAATAGAAATTTTCTTTACCTAGGTTTGATAAATGACATATAATATTTATATTCCAGAATACTATACTATGTATTATTATTTACATTCTTCTTAACCTTTATAAATTTTATTATCACTTATAATCATTATACAATAAATACTTAATTATGTACGTTCATATTGGATGTTTTGAAAAAATTTGTTAATGGAGTCCCAATATAATTTGGTATGATGAATCGATCATCTATATAATTATATTCATTAAATAATAATAAATTTGAACAGTAAATAATAATTTTAAATAATTCCACTAATATATGTTTATGAATAAATATCGACTTTATAATCATATGGACGATAGGTCATATGTAAGAATTAGTTGTTTTTTCTATTTTCAATCATCATTATGGAAATAAGGTAATAATTAAATAATTATAGCATTCCCACAAATATAATAATGATTTTTTAAATATACTTATATATAACATCCATGTGAGGAGGAGATGAAATATGAATCATATCACATCGTGGAGGTGATAGTTCACACGTATGAAAGAATAACAATATAACTTTTATGTGCATGTAAAGGTAAGAAAATATATGGTATATCATTATTTAATAATGATAAATATTTCATGAATAAAATATATATAAACAATAATTCCATTATTATAACATGTGTTCAGATATGGTGATGGAAAATTAATTATATCGTTTCCCAAGGCAGTAGTCCACTATACGCTAGAATAATCAATTATTTTCCAATTCGATTGAAATAGTTAAGGAAATAGCTGATGATGATATAATAAAAAAATATAAATTTATTTATGAAAATATATTTATTATTTCATTATTTTGGAAGATCATTTTAAGGATGTTGAAGAATAAATAAAATGGATACAGTTAATTAAAAATGATACCTCTATTGAGGAGGACATCCGTTGAAGAACAAATAAAAATATCGAAAGACGGTATTAAGCCTAAAATAAGGCATATAGATTGTGGGAAAGATTTTATTAATGTATTTAGTTAGAAATTTGAAAAAAATAGGCTCTGATGTGTTATGAATATAGGATAAGGGTTTCCCATTTAAAATAGTGGGTAGTGGCTTTCATTAAATATTTCACAATATTAAATTAATATAAATTTATAAAATATTTCAATTGGATATAAATTGGCATATTTAAAATATATGATGAGGATGCGTCAAAAAAATCGTTAAATTTAAATCTTGATCGGTTTAATTTTTTTTCATTCTCAATATTTTTTTTAACCTTTATTTTACCCTTCAAATTTATATAGTGATATCAGGAAATTTATAATTTAGGGGTAATATATTTACAATAAAATTATAAAAGTCTAATAAATGAGTCATTTTTTCAGTTTTAAGACTATTCTAATTTATTTCATTGAAATAATTTTTTTAATAAATTTCTTCATTTAATAAAAGGATTTATTAATAATTATCAACAATTACAATTATGATAATATTTATTACCTGACTTTTAAAAAATTACATAAGTATAATTTAAATTCAAAAAACACTACTAAAACGTCAATAACATTTCAAATTCATCATAAAAATTTATATATGTCATTTAAAATCAAATATTATATTTCTTTTATATTTGTATATTCATTTTTTTATATTTTTGTTAATTAAATCAATATTGTATAATCATTATTAATTATTTTTATTTGTTAATTTATTCTAAAAAAATTAGGAAAAATTTTCTTGATAAATATAAACAATTTATCAATAAAATTAATAAATTTAGATCAAAATATCACCCATATATCCCCATATAAAAAAAATTTCACATGTTAAAAACAAATGGGTGGGAAAATTTACTTTTCATTGAATATGAAATTATAAATTAAAAAATATAATCCATGTTGATTATAATGGTAATAATTTCAATGTAATAATATTTTTGGTCAGCACATAATTATATATTGATATTATTTTATCTATTAATGTAATTCTATAATAATTATATTATTATTTTCTCCTTTAATTACATAATTTTCCATTTATTATGTTATTAAAATAAATTACTACTGTTACTATTAATAATGCACCAACATAATAGGAACCTTTTTAATAAATATTTATCTTATAATTGTTAAAATAGAATCATTTTGCGATGACTGAAAACATAGATATTTCATTAATTAAATAAAAGTTAATCTCAATGATGGAACATGAGAGATGGGTTTTAACGTAAAATCATTCAAATGAATGAAATGTTTTAATTTACTAATTGAAAGTGAAATTTTTTACATTTTCCTTAATTGTATAAATAGATTAAATATTTACCTTCTTATAATTTTAAATAAATAAAAAATATTATAAATCACTATAAATTATTTAGATGAAAATATGTTTTCAATTAAAATGCATTATTTTTTAATCATTCATAAAACTATGTAACATATCAAAAAATAACCTCTATCAATGTAAATTTATATTTTGATATTTCAAATAAGAATGTTATTTTTTACAATACAATTTTTAAATGAGTGAAAAGTAATATTCAATACATGTGCACCATTAAAACTGTCAATAGAGCCTTTTATAAAAATAATGATGTTAACCAAAAAAAAAACAGATATATTATGTATTTTATTCAATATAGTGTCTTTTTTAAATAAAATAAATTTAATTAATAATATTAAATATTAAGAATACTTATTCTATCTTTACGTGGGATGTTGATTTTTTTTGAATTTGTGAACAAATATAATATAAACAAAATGTACATGTACATTGAATTCAACTCATATATATAAAATTGGAATAAATTTATTTCATTTTATTTCCCCAAAAATAGATTTGTGTAATTTAGTTGGACATACAGTAAACAATGGGTGGATATATATACTATTCACATTAGAGAGGATTTGAATGAAAAATATTATATATAATTAGAAGATTCTCAAGAAATACAAAATCAGAAACAAATCCTTGTCATGATATAATATAAAATTTACCAATCCATCTAATGAAAAATGTTGGATGGTATCATTTCAATAATTTAATTTATAAATTTGAAAACATTTTCCATGATGTTGACATCATTGAAATTTTTTAGGGGAATTTTAAAATCCCAATTTATTAGAAGAAGCTATATAGACCATTTAGAAAAAAAATAAATAAATATTTTTTTTATAAAATATATAGAATAAGAATTAATTATAAATAACATGAAAATATAGTTATTATATTTCATAATAAATAGAAAATATAGTGGAATTATGTAATTACAAAAGAATAATTACAAAGAAATGTTCATCAAACTTTATAAAAACAACTAATGTGGAAAATTCTACAAATAATTAAAACATTTAAATAAGCATTAATTATTAGAAAATTAACCATATTTATTATTTAATCATATATAAGGACATTCATAAATGAATATAATGAATACGGTCATAGAAGATGATGATTACAAATCAAAAAATGCAGGGATTGTTTCCTTATAATTAGTAAACAAGGAGCTAATGGGGAAATAAAATATTGATTATACCTTTAGAACATAAAAAAATAAATACTGGAGAAGAATATGATTTATGTTTTATAAATAATGATCTTACAAAATCTTAAAATCGATTAACATTAAAAACAATAACATTTTGAAATTTAGATTGAAAATGAATCACATATTGTAATTGTAATACTCAAATAAATATAAAATAAGTTGGATAACATGAAATTGAAATTTACATATCATAATATGAATAATATTTAATATAAAAAAATGTTATAGAGTTCTGAATAAACCATATCAAATAAATGATCATGTATTATAACCAACATATTTCATGGAATTAATAATGAAGACAAATAACTGATTCCATTAATCCAACTTATCAAATTGTGATATAAACACTTTTAATAAATTATGATTAAATATTTATTAACCATTTATGTACTTATAACCTTTTAAAGTATTCAATTATGAAAATTTATTACAAATACATTATTTACTTGTATTTTATTTCCATTATCATATGATATTTTCTTTGATTTTTATTTTATTAGTAGTTTCATAATGGAAGTGTAAATTACTATTTATATATTCAATGTTTTTCATTAAAAGTAAATTTTAGGCAATGTGATAGTAATTTTAAAATTATTTATATTTTTTTAATTTCATTTCTTATGTATTTTTTTATGAATTGTAATAAAAAATAATGATATTTTTTTAAGAAAAATGAGATGAATAAAAAGTTTATATAATAAAAAAATTGATTAATAATAGTTTAATGTTTTTAGAACATATACCATAAAAAACATTCTCATTAACTTATAATAAATTGATTATTATTGTTTCTTTTTAAATCCAATTTAGATAATTATAGAATTATTTAAGCATGTTGTTAAATAGTCCCACCAAAGAAAAACAATAATCAATGGGTGGGTATTATGATGCAAGTGATTTTTTTATATAGTATAATTATTATACAAAAAAACCAAAAATTTGTAAACTTTTTATGGTTATTATTATTATATTGTTATCGTTAAAAAATTAATAAATAACTATAGTGAAAACTGCAATAATTCACTTTTTTAGAAGTGTTAGTCCACACTATGGCATGAGTGAAAAACCTATTTACATAAAACATAAATTATGAAAGAATTATTACATTATTTTGGAATCAAAATAATCTATTTTTTAATATTTACTCATCAAATTCCATCTTTTAATATATTTTTTAGTGGTTATAAAAATAGATAAAGTCATTGTTGGAGCTTATAGTCTGCACATAACACATATGACAATTTTTTTCTTTAGATGGTTGAGAAGAAGGTATAAATTGGTCATTATATTATTATAATTAAACTCCATAATATTAGTAATAACTATGTGATAATAAATTATTAGATAACATATGCTTGATGTTGTATAAAAATATCTAAAATAAGATAGATATGATTTGAACATTACCTATTGCATTGGATGTTCTCCCCTAGGTAACATAATAAGGATTCTCAGTGTTGTCGATTGGAAAGAAATCAACTTCTAGAAATATTAAAGATATATATGGATTAACTATGTTATATTTTAGGTAAAGATAATTCTTTGCAGTTGGGGTATACATTTGGTGTAATTGATCCATTTACATGTAGTGAAATGGTATTTTTGGAAATTCCCATTAGTTTTTTCAAGGATAGAATGACTATCAGATAGTCAATGGCTCCAAAATAAGAAATAATTATGTTTTTTGTTATTTGAGGTTATGTAAGAATATATTATTCATTTTCAATAATTTTTTAAAAATGATTTAAATTTTTTTAACTTCATTTACCATTATTAATACAATTTATCATTTTAAATTTTATGTTGATAACTAGTTTTTACCAAAATAAATTAAATATTTTTTATATATAATGTATCCCATCATAAGAAATTTTAAATTCCAGGACCTTTATTTATAATAAATATAAAATATTTCATTTTTTAAATAATTTAATAAATAATTTAAAAATTAAATCATATAATATATGGAAGAAATTATATGTAAAAAAGTGACATTTTAGATATTAATTGTTCTTAATTGTATAAAACAATATTAACCATTTAAATGAGTGATAATATATATGGGTCAAAATATTATCGGTCTCATTATATATATTTGACCAAAATAACTTATTTGGAAATCGATTACAATAGATTAACAAATAATTCATTTAACACAACTCTTTCACCATTATCATGTTAATTAACTATAAATATAGTAATCATATTTTATTCTTAAAATGTAAATTGTTATTATATTATAATATTAACATTTTCATATAAAATATGAAATCCATTTTATTAAAATCACATTCGATAAAATATGAAAAATAATTTCTTATATAAGAGAATATAAATATTTTTAAAATAAAATATATCTTATGTTTAAAAAAAATTCATACATATTTTTTTTAAATCATTATAATATTTTTATGTGAATAATTTTACCAATTAAATATTTTATAAATATAATAAAATTTATATCTTTTTATGTAAAATATACTTTATAACAATCAAATAAATAATTTAATAATATTAAAAATACATTTTTTATTATTCACTTAAAAATAATTTGGATTAGATAAATCTATGAAATCTATCGTATGATAATATTCAAATAAATAATAAAACAATTAATTCAAAATCAAATTATAAAATTAAATAAGGTAACATAAAAATTAAATCATATATTTAAATTAGAATAAATTTTAACAGAGAAATAAAATTTTAAATTTTTTGTTGTTCTTATTCTTATTTCAAATCATTTAAAATTATAATATTGATAATATATTATAAATATATAAAAAATCAAATATATAATATATTTTTCCTTATAATAAATTACATAAATTATTAATTTCAAAATAAAACATTTTATCATAAATATATTTTTTATACCTAGGTATATATATTCAAATTTATTATTGGATTAATATTAAAAATAAAAATGTAATTTTTATATGTCATATAGTAAAATTTATAAAAAAACATGTGCAATGGGATAATTATATACATTAACAATTAAATGGTGGAATAATTTAATTTATACATAAATACCCCTATATGTGACCATGTAAGACTTATGTATAGAATTAGATCTATTTATAGTATTGATTTATGATTCAACTAGTATATATCTCATGAAAATTTCATTGAGCTTAAACATCTCTCATAAAAAATTTCTGCCATGATATAATTTTTCCGTATTATTCATGGGATTAGAATATGAAAAACTATAGTGATTTTTCCATATTTCTATGATTATAAATAGATCTTTTGAAGGGATAGTTGTAAAACTCAATTTAATTTAAATAATTTTTATTTATATATATTTCATAGTATGTTAACATCCTTTTATACCCAAAAAATATTAAAATATTATTTTTAATGATAATATTAATTTATTTTATTTTAATTTTTCATGATATTTTGAATGATTATTTTATAATTAATAGAACTATAAAAGGTATTAGATTTAAAAGTTAAAATCATATGAATTTTTTTCTCCCCCTTAAATAAATTACTTCATGAGAATTTAAATTAAAATTAACTAATAAAATAATTACTGATTTATAATATGGGGATTTTATTTCTAATGAGGTTTCATCATTAGTATATATGGTACAACTAGTGAACACATATTTTCCCTTATAATATGATTATAACTGTTACTGATTTTCTCTCTAAACATTGAGTTATGTAACCATCTATATTTGCTATTAACACCTATTATTGGTTGTGAATTTTTCTGGTGGTTTTATAAACGTTTTTCTACATATATGTGATCATGGTTTAATTAGGATTTTAATTAAGATTGTTATATCTCTATAACAGTCATGGTATCATTGTACTAGGATTTAAACCTCCCCCATACCACATTAAATTCATATTAAGGAAGGATATTATGAATTGAAGGGATACCAAAAATTTCAGAAGAGTAATTGACTTGGGAAATAATAATAACAAAAACATTTATTTTTCATAATAATTAACTATTTATTCAATGATTTTGGGATTTAATGTTCTTTGAAATAATCCTTATTAAATGGGGGAATGTGGAACAAGAATAATATACAACAATCATAGTTATTATGTGGATGGTCAATGTGCCACAAATCACCTCCTTTTCAGAACTTACTTCTATTGTTTTGATTTCATTGGATTTCCCATATTAACTTGTCATTGGATGTTTTCAATTCCTATCATCTATCATAAAACATGAATAAAGACAGTTATTTACATACTAATGGTGTTTCCTACAACATTGAACGGTTAGTATAAAATTAGTAAGAACTCCATTTTCATTTCAACCATACCCATTGAACACCTAATTTTTCCTCCATAATTAGTCTCTGAATGCCATTATTTCATAAAATATAATTCATCTCCAATTTCATTTGAAGCATTATCCTGGATTTCAATTTTTTCATTTTAAAAAAAATGAAAATGAAAATTCATTCATTTATCATCTTCATTATTCATATTTATATGAGACACCATAATTTTAAAATTTTCATGTAATGGAATCAATAATATGTTCATATTGTTAATCAAAATTATTGTTAGTCGGTTTCAAATAATCATAACATTTCTCACCCATTCTCATATATCAGTAGATTTCTCCGTGGAGAAATATAAAAATTTTCTATAACATCCACTGTAATAATATAACATTTATGAACTAACCTTTATCAAAAGAAAAGGAGATTAACATGAGAGATGAAAAATTTATTTCACAAGAAAATTATCATTAGTAATATCTTGAAAAAATCAACCTCAAATTTTTCTTCTCTTTGATAACATCACATTAAAATTGATTTCAACATCAGTAACTGCTAGTTTAATATATACATTATAATATTCTCTCCTCAATATTTCATATAATAATTCATTAAAAAATCAATCATAAAATTATTAGGAGATTTCACACAATAATATATTGTGATTTTCTATTAACATCAACAATGTTAAAATTCCTCACATACTTTTTCCAGAAATGAACTCTTTAATACATATACCATAACTTATGAATCACTATGGTTATAATATTACATATCCATAAACATGTTACTATAATTTTATTTACCAAAATATATTAAAATCCCTCGTAATAGTTCATAATTATAACAGTAATTTTCATATAAATTTCCATGTAAGAGTCTTGCTAAGTGTGCAGTGTCTGCGCCAAAAATCATGAATAGTGTAAAGATTGATTTGATACTCGAGAATCCTTTTTGGGGTGATTACCCATAGGATAATTATGACCCCAACCATGCCGATGTTCTATTATCTAAATGGGGAAATTGATTTTTAATAATATAAAATACAGAATATAGAAATAAATTAAAAATATGTTATCATAATTTTAAGATTTACCATTTTTATTTTCCCATGGGGTTTCAAAAAAGTTATATTATCCTAATAGTCACATTAAATTAACTACTTCTAAAAAAATTATCCCATTCCATACAGAATAAAGTAGAAAATAATGATAATCACAAATTTCCCTTACATTATTTCCATAATTTAAAACAGTATATTTTATAATTAAACACTCAATCATATGATTGAATAGAATAGTTCGATTTTGGACTACCTTCATAATAATCATATTTTACATTGCTTTGGAAAATTTAACAATAGTAAAGCTAAAATAGACACCCATATAGACTTATCTTTTGTTATACTAATCTGTATAATATAAGGAATGGAATCATATAAAAGTGGTGTGTTAAAACTATTATTAAGGCTTTATATATGTGATAATAATTTGATATATAAAATTTTCATTATATGATAATATTGATATGGTAATAGTATAAATACAGGATAATATAAAATAATACCCACAAAAGTATAGAAAAAAATTCATGAATCATATTATAAGGATTTGAATAACATATAAAAAGAATCAAAATATATTGGAATCCTTTGTAAATCAAGGATCCATTAAATGATAACATTTTGTTACCATATAAATTTGGAACAATCATTAGCAAATGGAAACATAACCTCCATGATTCAAAACATGCACCATTGCTTCAGAGAAAAAATTATTGTACCCATTTATATGTCACCATCGTGAGTCATTTCCGTTATTCTACAATTATTGTTGAAACATATTTTTAATTATATATGACTATATGTATTTAATAATTGAATTATAGGGTGATATATGACCCCTCCAATCATTCATCCATAAATTTGTGTTCAACTTTAATTCAATCCATCATTATATCATAAAGAACATGTGGAAAGAGTGTGGGTTTTATATAGTTTTCAAATGAAATCACACAGGAAAATATATCATAATTCTCTAAATAATAATAACACTATAATCATATGGAATATAAATTGGTATCCCCTGATATTAAGTAACATTCATGGTAAATAAGAATTAATTATTATGATGAGTTATGAAATATTTACGTTGAATATATTAAAACTGTATACTAGAAACATCATAATTTTCCAAATATATCGATTTATTTAATCGTGATGAATATACAAAAATAAATGTAAGATCTAATAATGTGTTCATTGGTTAGTAGTATTATATGAAATATAATTCATTTTACAAAGATATTGGTTATGTAGGACCAAAGTAGCGATAGATAATTTATATGGTAGAATGTAATATTTCATATTTCTTCTAGATAAATAAGTATTATGGAATATTTTGAATAATATAATTCATTGAGCATAAAATAGTTTAATTGAAATTGAATTAGATGAAAAACATTTTTCATGGAGAATTTAGAGAATCGTTTTCAAAATAAGAAATAGTAATAAATAATTTGATGGGAATTATTTATGTTAAATTATTTTTTAAATCCATGAGAGTAATAATTTTATTTAGAAAATAATTAATTCTATATAATAAGTCTCACAGAAAAACGAAAATATGAATGAAAATTCTATTGACCATTAATATCATATAATTAATTCTCTTCATAATTATATGAAAAAAACCAATGATAAATGATAAAAATATAAGTAAAACAATTTAATATATAAATTTATGTAGATGATGAAAAAATATATTATTATGTCTTCAATAAGAATATTTTTTATGTGTTTTAGTGAATATATTAATATATGATGGGGATTTAAAAACAAAATGGATAGTTAGGTTGATTGTACTTCTATTTTGTAAATAATGAGACATGGGATAACATTTAACAATTAGAGGACATATAAAACCCCACCATAACAAAAAAAATTATATAATTGAACTACCACATTTAGGGTAGTTAGGAACCTATATAACTTCTTATAGCATCATGTCGAACCCTCACAAGCACAGATTACACATTATATGGTTAAAATTTCAAAATAACATAGAACCTTTTTCCAAACCATGATTCTTCAACAACACCCCATTTCAAATTTAAAAAGACATAATCCACATAATTAATCTTATGAATCCATTGTCCAGAAAATAAATTATGCCTCCTGAGAAACCTATTATCATCTTCTACAAGTCATTGCCACCACCAAAACATCATCACATAACTATGGTCACCCTTATCCTCTAATTATCATTGGCCTCTATATGAAATCCACAACTCGAATTAGTCACCATAATTTCCATCATCACCTCCCACATTAGGACTGTAGTAAACTCTAAACTACAACCACCAACATCATCACCTTTCAAACACTGACAAACGATGATCAGGATTCACTGAACACTAATATCAACTCAAATAGAACCTCCAAAGGCTCTAGTGAACATCACATAACTATACCAATACAAGGAAAAGATATGGTAAACAATTCTTGTTCTGAGTAAGAGTAAAATAGATCCATCAAACTTATTTGGGGCCATTACTAACAATGACAAAAAAACATATCCCATTATCACATGAATGTAGTCCAGTCTGCTTGGAACCATCCACCGCAACACAAAACCCTTCCCAAATTATCTTGGATTCCAATTAAACCGTCCTAACAAAAAGAAAAAGATGTAAATGAAGGTCAGAAGCTTATTTTAATAGAAAAAACCTCCAATGAAAGAGACAACTGAGCACACACCAATACACTGATCAAAAATAATCAACAACAAATCTTCATTAGAAAAAACTTATACAACCACTCCATTAAAATTACCTCAAACAAAAAGATATGTTACTCATAAAAACCATGGAATAAAAAAAATATAAAATGATTGAAACCCTAAATGTATATGGGATTGAAACCCAAGGAAGAACATGTGAAAGTTAAAATAAAAAAGGGGAAGGGGACGAAACCGTAGACAAAAAAAGAAAAAAATGGAGGGAATGAAACCATATTAAGACAAAATGAATAAGACACAATCCTTAAATATCAAAATTGGGGGATAAAAACTCATTAGAGAGGAATGATATATCTTAAGCAAGCTCATCGAGAGAAAAACGGTTAGAGGAGCACTCCAGCACTGGGGGAGGTATGAGATAAATTTTCTCGAGAGACCCTTCTTGGAGAGAATGGGGTAAACCATCCTTCATTTTTTCATATAAAACCCAAAACTAATATTTGATGAAAAAATTGATTATAGATTTTATAAATTATTTGTACTAAATTTTACATTTTGGATCATCGTTAACAAATAATCCTAATTTGAAATTGAAAATAATGCACAAACCCTTTCTGTAATGGTAAAGTGTAAATTAATATAAAATAAGTGGGATACAATGAAATGGGTATTATAATTTAATGAAATTAATTTTATCCATTATACACTAAGTAAATTGTTTAGGAAATAAAACATATATATTAAATTATGGTTCATAGTATCAGTTATGTCTCATGAAATTGAAAATAGAGACAAGTATCCCTTATATTTAATCCCTCTTACCCAAAAGTTATCTAAAATAAAATATAAAAAATTAATAACTTAATAAAATATATAATAACCTTATCCATATATATATATATATCCATCAATAATCATAATTTATAATCATTTATAATAAATAAATTTATTAGTGGTATTTTATTACAATCAGTTTCTGTAATTAGCATTAATTTTTTGGTTACTGGTAGTTTAAGATTGGTGGCACTGATTGATGTTTATAAATTTATAGTTCATCACTTCCTGATCATTATAGTTTTCTGAATAAATGTTATATAATGATATATATGTTTCAAATTTCATCAAAGAATTATTTTGTTTTTGATTAATGATTATAATTTTGTGGAAGATATTGTTTCAGTAATTTTATTGAAAGTAAGGCATTAAAAAATATGTTCAATAAAAGTATAAATTATCAAAAACCATAAACCAGACATTGTATTCCTATTATATTTTATTATCACCAATATTAAAGAATACATAACCAACATAAATAAAGACATGTTATAATCTATGAGTGAGTATTGTCATGAATGTGATTCATCTATAATAATATAATTATTATATATGAATAACGATATTATTTATAAAAATTTCTTGTCATCATACATATATATTATGTTATTGGATTAAATAAAAAATACAATAAGAATAAATGATATATTTCACATTTTCCATGGTAGTAGTCTAAATGTATGAACAGGTGATGTAACCATTTATACAAATTATAAATAATGGAGTAATCAATATTTGTTTAGAAATAATAATAATATTATTTGTTTTATATTCATTCACATTGTATCTTATTTGATTCATCCTTGTATGTTATTTATGGGAATAAAAGCAGGTCACTTATGAAGGTGGATGTCTGCACATAAAAAGTATAAATTTTATAATATGAATGGATGAAAGGTTAATATAAATTAGACATTCTATTAGTAAAATTTGATTTTACAATACTAGCAATACTGATGTTATGATACTTATTGGATATAGTAAGTTTATGGTGGGTGAATATGAAATTAAACATGGGGATATATTTAGAATAATACTTCTCTCATTTAATGTTATCTCATGGGTTATATAACAACCCACGATTTTCATACATGGATATTACATCCTTTTGTGGATAATTTCCTAAATTAAATTCACAAATGTCTAGAGATTGTAATAGATTTGAGCCTTTGGAATCATGGGACACAGACTTCTTGCCAGATGGAAGATCTCTAGTAATTTCTAAAATGAGAATTACCATTAGTACTCAAACATAAATATCATTCTATATAACATGGTGAATAGAAACAAAAGAAAAATGTGAGCTCACATTCTCATTAAGGGTAATAAATGTGTATATATAAGCATAAATATGAGAATAATTGTATTATTATATGATCATAACATTATAATATCATACCTTTTATATAAAATATCATAAAGATCAATTGTTTATCAAATATTGGTATATCATTACAGATTAATCATATAGAAATAAAATAATACAATCTGTGAGATAATGACATCGATATAATATATGAAACTGTGGCAAACACATAAACTTTTATCTTCATGAATATTTATAAATATTAATATGTAATCTTATTAATTAAGGTAAATGAAATTAATATCTTACATAAATATATGGTCATGGAAACCTAGTCCACACATATGACTATGGTAATGAAAAGTATTTCCACATAGAGAATTGTGGACATGAAATTAGTTTCATGAAAAGCATATATTCCCCAAGAGTTATCCATAATTACCTGATGAACTAGAAGGATATATAGGTCTCACCCATCTTATAATGAAATCATTTATATTTATTCCATGAGAACATAAATCATTTATCATATCAGAACCCATAGAGTGATATGGGTTTCATAAAAATCATTCAATTATATTAAACACCATGCAAATGAAATGGGTTTCATAAATATCATTCAATCAAAAAAATATACCATCTTTAGGATGATTAAGAGTGTAATAATTGTTTAATATACCATGTAAACCATATCTATCACTATATAATGTTATCTTATAAGGAAAATATTTTTGAGCGATCACTTGAATACAATTCTTAATGAAAATATACTTTCTTCTTTGAAAACATTTGGATTTCATCAAATTATAAGGAATTTTTATTGAAACATTATATTTTAATATTAACATATTTTCATATATGGTAATAATTCAATAATTATGTCTTAGTGGTGGATGAAAATTACATTCATGTCGTATAAGTTTAAAAACAGTCATCATGTACTTTTCCCAAAAAAGTAAAAAATTGATTCTTTTGGGAAAATATCAAAATGATTATATTCAAATGAATCAGTCATATAAAAGTAATGGGTTAAAAATGACATTAAAAATACATAGTATAATATTATGAAATAATTGAATAAAATTTATTAATCATATATATGGAAGAAAATTATTTCCAAATGGATAAATTAAATGGAATAATCCCTAATATTGTGTGATAATTAAATAGGTATTTATAAAATTATAATCAGAAAAATCATATTCACATTGAAATTAACAATATTATATTTTATTTAAAATAAAACAATATTTAGGATTATAATTATAAAATACATTCTTGTCTAGTATATACCCCATGTAGAAGAAACAATTCCTGTATAATGGATGTGTCACAAATAAATAAATGCGTGACTAAAATCCTTACTACATGAGTACCATTTTAATCATGAAACTAATAAATAATAACATAAATTAATACATTTTAAAATTATTATATAAAGAAAATTAAAAATATATCATGGCATAAGTCAGTGTATAAACCACACAAGAGAAGTGAGTGCTGAAAATGTCATTTCTCTCACAGAAATAAATAGTGAGATAAAATTCAATCACCTTAGGTATGATTTAATTCATTAGTATCAAAAACTCACATAAAATGTATTAATTAATTTAATTTTATTGTTTTATATCCATATTAATTTTTATTATATCATATTTGATGATATTATCACCCAATTTCGAATAATATTTCATTATTCCTATTATTTCGGGAGTTAACTGCTTCATTATTCTATATGTTTTTTTTTCAAATAAGGCCTAACTAGTGTGAATAGGATAAAATTATTTCATTTCAAATTTTTTATTGATATAGTATTTAACATATTTATTAATTATATACATTTTTTATATTCATTATTTAATAGTGATAATGTATAATGAATTTCATCGCGTAGATGACATGGTAGGTCATACGTACGCATGAGCAACGACATCATTCCATTAATTATGAAATGGCAAGGAATTGTATTGTATATATTTTGTTCCATAATAAATTTAATTTCATAATAATTATATATAATTATTACTTCCATCATTATACAGACCCATGAAATGTGGCGATGACAAACACATTACACCATGAAACGAAGACTCTTGGTCACACATACAAGTGTATAGTTATTAAATTTATTATAGGATGGGTAAAGGGTGGAAAATGTGGGTAAGATAATCAAAACAAATTCTCAAAATATATGTTATATCCAATTAATTACTTTATAATGGAAACAACATATTAAGTGGTTGTAGAATATGATATACTCTTCAAAGAGTATGTAAGAATGATTACCTCTTCCCTAGCTAACATCCTTTGGAAATACTATTATAGACACTAGGGTTATTCTTTTTGGAAGACCAGAACTGTTAAATTGTCGATGTGATTGTTTATAAGGTAAATATTTAGGGTTTGGTCTATCTAGAATGTAGGACGTGTTCCAAAAATGGTGGTAGGAGGTGTCGTTTCACAATTGAGGTGAGGGGAACTTCTGAAATTTCTAACAAGAATAATTTATAATAAATCCATCTTCAATAAAAATTCCTCAAAAATTTCATTGAACACGATATAATATTAGATAATGTTGTTATATCTTTAACAAATAAATTTTATATTGGAATTGAGGTATTTCTAAACCATATATTGTTTATTAATCCTTAGATAATATATTTTAATTTTACCAATGATAACAATGATTATATTGAAATAAGAGTTTTTTTCATATAATATGTTAACTATAAAATAAATGGTTAATTAGTGATATTTTCCACCAAATCCCATTCCCCTTTGATAATTTAATATTTTAATGGTTTTAATGAAATATAATAAATTACAACGATAATAAAATATCATTAGTGTCAATTTTGACATTATTCATTATTTTCCTTTTAAAATGTCATATCAATATGATAACATCAATTCTACTATATTAAATCATCCACATCATGTAAAATTCATCCTGTTTTTTTTGGATGAAATTAATTATGTTTTATAATTTTTATTTTAATATTTTCTATATCATTTATTTGTTATATATATTTATTAAACAATTAATGTAGTTTCATTGTATAAACCCTTAAGGTATTTCTTTATTTCCTAAATATTATATATACATTAGAATTTTAGTGAAAAACATTTTATATTTTAAATTACTATTATAATAATATTTATCATCTTTAAAACCATATATTAAAAATGATATAGTTATTGCAAATATGACTATGAAAATTTTATAGTTAATTTAATAAAATATAATAAATGTATTAATATCATATAAGATTCATGAAAAGGTTATAAATTTTACTCCAAGAATGACTTTGGTCAAAAAAACTGTCATCCATTAAAATGAGACACATAAATCCTTTACTACATGACTATCTTTTTAATTATGAACCTAAAAAAGTAATTACATCAATGAATAATTTTTATAAGTATTAAATTAAGGAAATTGATTATATAACATGGAATAGGCCATCATATGCACAATACAAGAGAAGTGAGTGTTAAATATATAATGAATCTCACATAAATAAATAGTTAGATCAAATTCACTTACCTTAGGTATGATTTTATTCATAAATATTAAAAAATCATGTATAGTGTATTAATGAATTTAATTTTATTATTTCATAACCATATACATTTTTATTACAACATATATGATGATATTATCACTCGTTTTCTAATATTATTTCATTATTACTATTATTTCGTGTGTTTACTACTTCATTTTTCTATGGGTGTTTTTTAAAATACGGCTCAATTCACGTGAATAGGATACAATTATTTATTTTCCAAAATTTCATTAAGATAGTATATAACATATTTTTTTAATTATATAAATTTATATATTCATTATATAATAGTGATCTAGTATAATGAATTGCATCACGTCGTGTAGACGGTAGGTTGTACGTATGTACGAGTGACAATATCATTCCATTAATTATGAAATGTTAAGGAATTCGATGGTATATATTTATTTCTATAATAAATATAATTTTATATTAATTATATATAATTATTATTTCCATCATTAAACAGACCCAGGAAATGTGGTCATGAAAATTGTATTACACCACGACATGGAGTCTCTAGGTCATACATACAAATGTGTAGTGATATAAATTTTCATAGAATGGATAAATGGTGGAATATGGGGGTAACATAATCAACATAAAATATCAAAATATAGATTATATTTTATTTATTCATTTATATTGGAAACAACATATGAATTTGAAGAAGTATATGTTATACTCATTAGAGAGTCAATAAAAATGATTACCTCTATTATAGCAAACATCCTTTGAATATAATATTATAGAAACTAGGGTTATTCTTTTTGGAATACAAGAACCTATAAATTTTTAATGTTATTGTTTATAAGGTATATTATTAGGGGTTAGTCTATATAGAAGATATAATATGTCATCAAGAAGTGAGGGAGGAGGATTCATTTTACAATTGAGGTGAGGGGAACTTTTGAAATTTTTATATTGAATAATTTATAATAAATTAAACCTCAATAAAAATACCTCCAAAATTTCATTTATTCTAATATGATATTAGATAATGTTGTAATATCATCAACCACTGAATTTTATATAGGTTGTGAGGTAATTTTAGACCTCATATTTTTTATTAATCCTTAGTGAATATAATTTAATTTTAACTATGTTAAAAAAGATTATAATGACAAGAGATTTTTTTATTTAAAATGTTAACTAAAAAATAAATTGTGAATTGTTGATATTTTCCATTATATCCCATCACCTTTTTATTGTTTAATATTTTAATAGTTTTTAAATAATTTAATAAATTATAACGATAATAAAATATCATTAGTGTTTATTTTTTCATTATTCATTATTTTCCTTTTAAAAATTTTCATATCATTATGATCACTCCAAACCAGTTGTATTAAATCATCCATATTAGGTAAAATTCATCCTTAATTTTTTGAATGTAATTAATAATGTCAAATATTATTTATTTTAATATTTTTTATATCATTTATTTGTTATATCTATTAATTAAACAATTAATGTAAGATAATTGTATAAACCCTTAAGGATTTTTTTATTTCATAAAAATTATAAATTTATTACCATGATAATGAAAAACATTGTATATTTAAATTTATTATTATAATAATATTTTCCATATTTAAACCATATATTAAAAATGATATATTTATAAAAAATATAATTATGGAAAACTTATCATTATTTTAATAAAATATAATAAATGTATTAATATCATCTATGTGGCATGAAAATATTATAATATTAGTCAAAGAATTACTTTGGTAAAAAAAACACTCATTTGATAAAATGTGAGACATTAATCTGTTACTACGTGAGTACCTTTTTAATCATAAACCTAAATATAGAATGACATCAATGAATAATTTTTTAAATTATTAATTTAATGAAAATTAATTCTATAACAAGGTATAGGTCTATATATAAACAACACAACAAAAATGAGTGGTAAATATGGCATTCCTCTCACCGAAATAAATAGTGAGATAAAATTCACTTACCTTAGTTTTGATTTGATTCATAAATATCTAAAACTCATGTACAATGTAAAAAAGAATTTTATTTTATTATTTCAAAGAAATTTTAATTTTTATTATATTATATATGATGATATTATCACCCATTTTCTAATAATATTTCATTATTACTGTTGTTTCAGGTGTTAACTACATCAATTTTCTTTGTGTGTTTTTTCAAATAAAGCCCAATTAATGTTAATAGGATACAATTATTTATTTTCCAAAATATTATTATGATATTATATAAAATAGATATTAATTATATAATTTTTTTATTGATTTTTTAATAGTGATCTGGTATAATGAATTGCATCACGTCATGGAGATTGTATATCGTACGTACTCATGAGCGACATTATCATTCTATTAATTTTTAAATAGTAAGGAATTGGATGGTATATATTTGGTTACATTATTAATATAATTTTATAATAATTATATATAATTATTATTTCAATCATTAAACAGATACATGAAATGTATTGATGAATGATATATTACACCATGACATGGAGACTCTAGGACTTACATTCAATTGTGTAGTGAATTATTTTTTACATAGGATGGATAAAAAGTGGAATATGGGGTAACATAATCAAAATAAATTCTCAAAATATATGAGATATCGGAATTTTTACATCATTATGGAAATAACATATTGAGTGGAAGCATGATATGATATACTCTTCATAGAGTCAATAAAAATGATTACCTCTTCTATAGTGAACATCCTTTGGATATCCTATTATAGACACTTGGGTTATTCTTTTGGGAAGACCAAAACCAATAAATTGTAGAAGAGAATGATTATATGATAAATTTTTAGGGGTTGGTTGAGATAGAAGGTAGAATGTGTTATCAAGAAGTAACAGAGGTTGTGTCATTTTAAAACATTGGTGAGGTGCACTTATGAAATTTTTAAATAGAGATATTTATAATAAATTCATCATCAATAAAATATCCTCAACCACTTCATTTATTATAATAAAAAAGTATATAATGTTTTTATATCTTCAGCCCCTAAATTTTATATATATTTTGAGGTAATATTAGACCTTATATTTGTATTAATCCTTAGTAAATATATTTTAATTTTTAATATATTAACATTGATTATAATGACCATAGATTATTTTCATATAAAATGTTAACTACAAAATAAATTGTGAATTAATGATATTTTCGACCATATCCCATCCACCTATGATAATTTATTAATTTAATGGTTTTAAATTAATTTGAAAAATTATAACGATAATAAAATATCATTAGTGTCTATTTTGAAATTATTCATTATTTTCCTTTTAAAAGATTTCATATCAACATGATCACTTCAAACCATCTATATTAAATCAACAATGTCATTTAAAATTCATCCTAATTTTTTTTGATAAAATTAAATATGTCAAATAATTTTTATTTTAATATATTTTATATCATTTTTTTGTTATATCTATTAATTAAACAATTAATGTAGCATTATTGTATAATACCTTTTGTTATTTATTTATTTCCTCAATATTATAAATAAATTACCATGATAATGAAAAACATTTTATATTTAATATTAATATTATAATAACATTTACCATCTTTATAACCATATATTAAAAATGATATAATTATTGAAAATATGACTTTGAAAACTTTATCTTTATTTTAATAAAATATAATAAATGTATTACTATTATCCATGTGGCATGAAATTGTTATAAAATTAATCTAATAATGATTCTGGTAAAAAAACACTCATTCAAGAAAATTGGGATGGTAATTAAGATATTTTTTCATTATTTATATTATTATTTGTTTACCCATAATTATCTGGTTTACCTTCTTCCATTCCAATATAAAATTACAAATGTTTTCACTCGTAATGACGAAAAAATAAAATAAAAATATTTAAAATATTACGACCCACTAATTTAAAATTTGTAATCTATTTTTCAAGATAAAAAACAAATAATTTTTATGAATAAAATTAAATTTTTTCTCATTGATAGGTGTAAGAAAACAAGTTATTAAAGTTAAAACACTCCAAAAATTGAAATTTTTGTATATCAAAATTAAATGGTAAACTAATTCAAATGACCTAAATAAGATTAAATGATCAAAAAATTTCAAATTATAATTTAAATATAACTACAAATATAATTTAATACTCTAAATTCTTTTGATAAAAATGATTTTTAAAAATAAAAATACAATTTTATTTACTATTCATCCAAACATGAAACATACTATAAAAATATGTAAAATTAAAAACAATTAATATTTTTATTTTATTGATTAAAATAAATACTTCTATTTCATATATATTATATTAAAATGTAATAAATTGTAATTATAATGGGTTCTCAATTTAAAGGTTATAACGTTACCCATTTAAAAAATATTTTTTATGCATATGAATGGGTTGGTTCTTATATCTTTCACATAAAATTTATAGTATGAATAAAAAAAATATTTTCATGAATATTTTAAATATATATCTCATTAATATCATTAACTATTTTTGGTTATTTAAACTATTAAAATTGGACGAATTTTAAAAAAAATATATATATATTTACATTATAATCAAATGGAATAAATTTCCATTTATATTTAATTAGTAACCAATGATTTTATATTATAAACCTTATACATTAATAATTTAATAAATAATATTGATAACCAATTATTTAATGGATATGATCTATCTTATTATATTAAATAATATTATTTTCATAATATACTATTGATCGGTAAATCACTATATTTCTTGTAATGCAAGCTATCAAAATAACTCATCAATGTTTAAAAAAATACTAGAAGAGTGTTGGACATTCTACTAACTAATATAAGTGTTGAATTTAGTGTAATATTTACTTGGAATAGCATATAATTCAAGAAAAAGATATATTTTTATATATTGAAAGTTATATTCACTATTGTGTGAAACACATAATTACAAAAAGATTAAATTAAATCGAAAAAAACCACATGGATTTAAAAAGAAACATATTATGCATAATGATCCTATATTTATAATGTTTCTGGATTAAAGAAATTTTTTGAAGTATTCTAGAAGATACAACAGATTCGTTTTGGTCATGCTAATGACTTAAAAAAATGTATATAATTTATTTAGTAGTTCACTATTTTTATAAGTGAAAAAATTGGTATATTATCCAATAAAGAGTACATGTTCAATGATGGAATGAAACTAATCACGATTAAATATAATTATTATTTTAAATAATGGAGTGTGGGGTGAAATAATTTAAATAAATACACCACCATGTATTTTTTAACCATGTTTTGAAAAATTATTCACTACATTTATTATAATAACCCAATTTTATTGAATGGTAATATTTTCATAAATAAAATTATTTTAAGTTATATTATTTAAGTATTATACGCATAGAGAACATAATGAAATCAAAATCCAATTATTTAAATAAAAAATATAAAATTATTATTCATGTATAAAACCAAATAATATTCTAATCATTACAATTGGAAAATAATATATAATAGGAAATCGAAAATGGGAATATATATGTTGCTCTGATTAGCTTGAATAATCCCCCCATGTACAACACTATATAAATGAAACAAAATAGTACTAATCAAAGAAAAATATTATAAAATTGTAATGTATAACCACGGTATGAAGTTGAGTTAATATTGCGAGAAAATGGATACATATTTATAAGAGGTAATATGAATATGGAAATAGTAATGTGGCCACTGGGAATAGTAACTTGACCGTTGGAACTGAAAACTGACCATTGGAATAGTCATTTTAGGTAAATATAATAATTTTTGATGTAAATAGTCATTATTATGAGGGTTTTATTTAAATATATATATTATAATTGAATATCAATATCATGATTGAAATTGTTTTGGAAAATATAAGCACATTTTTAAAACACTATTAAAATGTATAATTTAAAAATCATTATGTTAATAATAAAAATATAAATATCTTATTGTAGAAATTATTTTTTATAATGAGTATTATTTTTTATATCTGTATTTAATAAATTTCCAATGTTTATTTTTTAGTAATTTTATGAAATACATCAATAGAAATACGATCGTACGAATATAGTTTTCAATGCTATGAGTGTATCATAAAATTTCGTCATTCAATATTTAAAAATGAAATTATTATTTCTATAAATTTTCCTTCAGGAAAAATATATTCAATTTCATTTTTTTTCATCAATATATAACAATATTAAGTTCCAAACTCAAGTGAAGTTTCTATTATGTAATGTCAAATGTGATCCCTTAAAATAATGATTTTTATTTTTTCTGCATTCCATTTTAATAAAATTAACAAATTTTAATTAAAAAGGGGATCAATGAACTAAATACATTATACTACTAATTTATAGTATAAATATTGATAAAATTTACAATTTATTTTTTTATCTTTCATATGATATTTTAATTAATATATTTTTATAAAAACACCCCTTTCCTCATGAATAAATAACCCTCTCTATCCCCTAAAAAAATCAACCTCCCTCTCCTTAAAAAGCCGCAGTTCATCCCAGATACACTTTTTTATGACCCAAGATACCATATATACATGTTGAAATAATCCAACTACAATTCTTATTGAATTATAGTGCTAAACAAGAGGTGTCACACTAAGGAAAGAGTGATTTTTTTTTCAAACTCTTATCTTATTTTCTTCTTTTTGGATCTATTTTCCATGATTTATATAAATGTAAAATATTATATTATTTAATTAGATATTTTTTTCATTGTTTTAATGATGTTAATCTACAATTAAAATTTATATTTATTATGTGTGTGTATTTTATAAATATTTTCTTCATATTTGGACAATATTCCTATTAATAGTTTGTTAATTGACAACATGGACTTCAACCATCCTTTTATTATAACCAATTATATTTCTAGTTATAATAAATAATTTATTATATATAATTATATAAAAATATTATTTATGCTTTTTTAATTAATTCAACTAATTTATAAATGACGTCTAAAAAAGTGACATTGAATCCAAATTGTAAAATATAATAAAAAGATGATATAAAAAATAATGGATAATAGAGAGTTTAATAAATTATAATTCATTTTTTATAATGGAACAATTTTTAGAATAAATTAACATTGTTCACATCAAGAAATATGTTTTAATAATCATATATTTTTTTATTATTGAGACTCAAAAGTGATAAATAATAGGGATTATCAAAAACAAATAATTCTCATTAGGTTATCCATATTTCAAGATATCTTTTGTATATATATTCCACTTATATTCTATAAATATCATTTTATTAATATTCTATTTTTTAGGGATTTACATGTCTTCACCATGATTTTTAAACAAAATAAAATGATTTCCCAAAAATAATATTCTTTCTAAGACACATCTTCTACACATCATGAGTTTTTTAACATTTACTAAATAATGATGATGTTTGTGAAATAAATGATATCACTTATTCATTTTGGATCACAAAATATATTCATTAAATCATTCTTTATGAAATCCTTTTAAAAACTATTTTGTTCCATGTAAATTCTCATGATTTTAATTTATATATTTCCTAAGTGATATTTATTAATATGTAATTATTTGGATGTGATGGGAGGGCCCTGAATTCTATATCCCTTAAATGAATAAGTAATATGACATTATGTGTATTTTTTTATGAATTGTAATATATTTTCTCATAATTTTTTATGATTATTCACATATATCATGTGTGAACATGATACTAGATTTGTTCAGAAATATTTGTGTAATTTTACCACTATTATACGATGTTTAATTTTTAGGAACAATTAATATTTCACTCCATTGTAAAATTTATTCATCATGATTAAGATTACAATACATTGTGTATAATGTGATAATTATGGTTATGCTCACACATATTATAATGATTCATGTCCTTTATTCATCCTCATAGTAGGACATTTTCTCACTAATTTCTTTGATGTCATATCATTAGGTGACTATATGCAATATGGAGAACATGAGCTTTTGTATGGATAAATATAAAGGATATAAATTAATTTTTATGATTTATTATGTATAAGTGATGTAAGATCTAAATTTTACATAGATAAAAAAACTTTCTATTCCTGAATGTATTACTATCATGTTCTTTATATTTGAAATTATCTAATATTCATTTGTCAATGAATATGGTAACAATAGTAGGTATAAATGGTAAGGATTTGATAATTAGGGACATTGAATTATAAATAATTAGTTTAAAGACATTGGTTACGTCTAAGTATATGTAAAATTCCATGAATACTTGTTTTATGAAAAATATATGTAGAAAAATCCTACGATATATTCCATTAGACTTTTTTTGAACATAATAATATTTCATTTATTAAAACGTTGTTGACTTATATTTCATTAAATAATTTTCCATTTAAAAATTGTGGGAACCAATATAAACAATAAAATATTCCAATATCAGTGAAAACAAAATGATTTAATGTATTATATCCCAAATCCCATAGTAGTTGGAGTAAAAATAGTATATAAATTCTTACCTAGAATTCTTAGGATATGAATAATAACCTTAATAATTTTTAAAATCCATTTTAACCCAAGAAGGGGAAACTAGATATTGAGTATTTTATGCATAAATTACCATCGATTTATTGTGGGTATTTCATTCCACATTTCATAGAATATTTATTTACAAAATAGAAAATATCTATTTTCTGGCCAACAATTCTGATAAAGAGAATGTGATTTAGGTCGCCTATAAATTAGATAGATAATTCTACCAATTGTGTGTGTGGAAAAATAACAACAATAAAATTGATAAAATAGAAGAGATTGATAGGGAATATATTAAGAGAATAGTACATTACAAGTATTTCAATTGATCACTTGAAAAAAATATAGAGAGTGGATTCATATAGATAAAAAAAGGAATTTGAATCTTTGAGGGAATATAGTGAATTCATCAAAAGGATTTCAACATACACCATAGGCATTTTTATCAATTATGATTATAAAATAGATAAATTCATTACCTGTTTAAAATCCCAATATCTAATGTCACTAGATATTTGATTCATCGAGAGTTATGAATATGTCTCGTTCACTGATCTTAATATAGCTATTGAATTCCAAGATATGTTTTTATGGATTTGATGATAAAAAAAAGAAGAATTGAGTTTCAAGATAATGGTTCAAATTCCAAATGAGGAAAAAGTATCAAACCATCCATCTGTACAAAATATTAGAATAATTGTCATGTGGATTTGCTTAATGGAATATGGGAATTATTAATGTGTGGGAGATAAGGCCAAAAATCTCATGGATGTTAAGGAGACATAAATATGTTGGCCAATGTGATGTTTAAAATATAGAAACCTTCTAATGCCTCAACCATGGTTCAATGATGTTATTATAATGATATATGTAACTCTGAATGCTAGTGAAATAAAACACATTCCCTAGTAATTAATTAGTGTACCAGACCTCTTATGTTAATGGAGAATGGGAAATAATATCCCATCACTATATTTGTTGTCATGTGTTCAAATTAAATCATAAAAAGTAAACATACATGTCAATAATAAATAGAAAATGTTTTATATGATACTATTAGTACAAATTTGTTACTTAACTCGACCAAATCATCATGGATCAGATAACTATTACCATTACATTGGAATAACATGAAAGGAATTAAATCTAGAAGAAAATTATATTTTATTTTCCACGATAATGTAAAAATATTCTATATTTACATATAAAATTTGAATAAAAAAAATTACAACCTAACATATTTCAACAATACAATTATTCAATATTACATGGCCATATATTTCATTATAAACTACATTGAATCCTATTTAAAGTAATCAAAATAATGGTGATCTTAACTGAATATTAATGGTTGCTTTCCATTGAAGAAATAATGAATCTGTTATCATAATCAAGATACTATGATAAATAAATAAACACACATTCCATGTAATATATAATATTATAATAAAGTTCATAAATATTATGGATTGAAATATAATAGATAGATAAACAAATAGAATCAATAAAATCATTATTATTATTGGTTAATGAATAAATGATATGGATCATTAAATAACTAAACCATGTTCCAATTATATAAATGAGAATTAAATGAATCCTATTCTAATATCATAGTGAAAATATATTGGAAAGAAATAAATATAAACTAAATGATGGAAATACATAATTATTGGTCCCCATGTTACCTAGGTATATTCAACAATGACCATCAACAACATTCAAATAGTGTTTTAAAAAATACTGTATAAAAATAAACATAATTAAGGATAATCAACTAATTCATCCTAGATGACTGTCAATACATTGAGGTTTTATCATTAAATATGCCCCACCCTTGTTGTACATGTCCAAAGATTTCATCATATATTGAATAATAAATTTAATTCATAATAAATTCACCCTAAAAAATATACGTATTTTATGGAAATTTAATGTCCAATGATCATAAGATTGTGAAAATTTCAAGGGAATTCTTTTACCTACAAAAATAAATCATGGAATTGAATGTCAATACTATTTTTATACAAATTGATCTTAAACCATTCTATGGAATAATATAGATGGTTTCAATATAACATATCCATAGTGGTCTATATGCAAAATAATGGTTGTTGTCATTGACATTTATAAATTCTATATAAATATCATTAAACTGTTCTTGAGGAAAAATACATTTTAATTTTGGAAATTTTTTTTAAAATCCTTTAATTTATATTCAAATATAAAAAATATATTTAAAAATTACCCAAATTATTATGAAATATATTCTATAAATAAATAATGGTTCTGTTGGTAGTTAATTTTTTTCATGACAAAAAGAATATTCATTTTTCATGGTAAAAATGATTAAAAAAGGTCATTCTTAAAAAAGATACAATTATATTCATGGAACCCCTCTTTCAAATAGATAAATTGGGTTAATATATCAATTAATAAATCATTATTAAAAAATTAATGAATGAAATAGAGAACATTTTTGTGAAACATGGTTTTGTATAAATATTGATATATGAACGAAGAGAGAGATGATATAAAATTTTAATAAAGTATTTTCTCAATATTTTGTAATTACCAATGTGGGGAAAAATAGTAATATCAGTTTTAAAATAAATATACCATCCATAGTAAAATAAAATTAATCATTCTATTAAAAAACTAGTCATATATTTTCATTTAAGGGAAATTCAATAAGAAACAATGTCAACTAGAATGAGATTCTGAAAAAACCATTAAAATAATCATAACTTTGAAATGAGAATTGACCAATGAATTAATTATGTGTAACATTAATAATTTCACATAAAAAGTGTAAAAAATACAATAGATAGTCAAAATTAATTAATCACATAATCATAAAATTCAACAATAATGAGACTGTAATATAAACAAATTCAATGGAATTGAGTTGTAGAATTATTTAACACTCGGTAGGATTTAATTCAAATCCTATTATATGAAATAATTAAAATTGGATCTTAAAATAACATGAAAAATTATTTATTCATGATATTACATGTAATTAGATAATATACACACTATATTAATGTAATTGGGAACATAAACATTAAATAGGCCTTAATGAAATGAAATTCAGAGGAAATGCCTTACCTTATGCTTCCTTTTGGTTGATTATTATTTTTCGTTACAACAAGTATTTATAAAAAAAAGGATCAACTTTTTCTATAATCATATTACTATTTATGACATCATATATTCTTTATTTATAAAATATCACTGACTAAATTTAAATAAAAATCCATTTATTTTATTGTTTTAGTTGTTATTTTCCTTGAATTCCCATGCATGTTTTTTAATAAACATTCTAATTATTATACTTATTATATTTCTATATCATACCTAGAATAACAATAATGAAATAATTACAATATTTTTACATCTAATATACATTGAAAATTAGTCATTATGGATGGTAATGTAAAAGTAATTATGTTCTAATCAAGGATAGGGTAGCTCATATGTACGCTTGGGTGACATTTCAATTTTTCATCGATTATTATGGAAAGAAGGAATGTAATATATTACCTTAATAGAATTATCATGGTATCACATATAAAATATTTTATTATTAAATATATAATGTTTTTGTTGTGGTTATGAAAAATTTGTCACATTACATCATGGTGTTTATAGTCCACATGTATAGGAATGATGTAATCATCTTTACATGATTGAAATGGGAAGAAAAAAATGATATATAATATTTTTAAATAAATATAAATATGTAATGAATATCATAATTATTTCATTTATATGACATATAATCGTTACATTTATCATTATAACCAACCTTGTGAAGAATTAGTGAAAGACAAATCATACAATTTTGTCGGGTGGTAGCCACCCATACAGCCGAGCAATGGTATTCTGTATCTTAATGAATTGAACGTAAAAATAAATATATATGTGATATACTATATTTATTTATATAAATATTTTATAAATAATATATATATATATATTATATCCAACATTTTATCATCCTCGATCCGGGAACCACTAAATGGTGTCGCAAGCCGGTTCACCACATGGCCTTTTGAGTGTCTCCACATATACAAGAGGCAACCGACTAGCAGTGAGGGTGTACATGAACATGAATGAAAACTATAAACTACATACTAGAATAATATGTAACATATAAATATAAATTAATAAAACTATAAACAATATACATGAATTAAAATCTTCTTCACAGATTCTGGATACGAATCCAAAACCATAAAATAAATAGGCTATTTCATGTCATGTTATGCCAACTAAAAAAAACACCAAATGAAACAAATACATAGATCCCAAAACAAAACATTTTGTGAATTTAGGATCCCTCCACCATGAACATCCCATTATCAAACTAATGATCTAACCAAGGGCCTATATTTTTGTCATATCATACAACCATAAAGTCTTCTCAAGTACCCATTGGTGTCCAGAATAGGATGAGAGTACAAATATCTTTTCTACAAAAAATGGTGTATAAAAAATATCCAAACTAAATAGATTGATTTTAGAGAAACAAAAATAATTATATTACTAAAAAGAACACAAATCAGTTTCCATTAGTTAACAATATCTACATAAACTATTCTCCTATGAATTTTTATAGTATATTCATTTTTATAAATGTAATGGCCTGGACCTCTCCGGTCTATTACATTGTAAAAATTAGGGTTAGGACGATAACGTTTGAGTTTTGTGAAAGAAGGTTTTAATTTATGGGATAGAGGGAGTAATTTTAAGATAATAATGGGTGTCAATAATAATAATAATAATTAATTATAATGATAGAGACCAGTTTATGAAATTGAATGAATATTTATTTCTATTAATTAATAATGATAATGGTGAATTTTTGTTTGTGATTAATTAAATGGAATGGTATTAATTTATTATGATAATAACCATGGTAAACTAATTTAAGGGGATTAATTTGGAACAATAATGATGGGTTTTATTACTATAAATAATATTAATAATAAATTTTAAGTGAGAAAAGAGATGGGGCGTAATGTAAATGGAGTGAAGGACAAGGGCAGGCACCACTTTTGGCGTAGTGGGAGAAGAAATCATGAATGGAAGAGTTATATTGGAGTGTGAATGTCAGAATAAAATGGGGAAGTAATAAAAGAAAAAGAAAAGGAAATTAATTAAGTTAAAAGGGATTGAGGTGCACCAAATTAGAGAGAGTGGTGTGTGACTTTGGGTATCTGAAATAAATCAATTTAAAATAATAATATAATAATCATATTATTGTTTTTGTTGATAAAACACATTTTCGACCGTAACTTCTTCATGCGACCTCAGTTTTATGAACCGTCAGCGGCAGTGCGACCTTGAATTTGAGACAGAAATTATGAGTCCATTATTGGATGTCTTTTTTGGGTTTTTTGATCGGGTACATGAAGTGATCGGAAAATTATAGACTTAATATTATTATTAAATCTTCGGCCCGCTATAACTCCAGCGTGCGAAATCGGATTGGATTCTTGTTAGTGGAAATGTGATACTATCATTAATATGATCGATTCAAGTTTAATGTAGAATATTAAATTATGGTTCGTGGCTCGGGTCCATGAAACACCCACGAATAATAATAATAATATTATTACATGATCTTGCATCCAACATATATCCCTCATACAGTGTTGGAATTGAGATCTGTCTATGATGTTGCAATCCTGAAATTAATATTGATGATTCAAAGAACATAAATCCTATATTAATTATTCATATGCCTCAGGATGTTTTTACTTGGTCAAACTGCATGGGTTAACGTGATCCTCTTTTAATGCGGAATTATGTGTATCTTAAACTGTCACCTCATTAAAAATTCACAAGGGATAAGATATCATCCTCCCTTGTTCTTCCACTATGTTCTCGGCAATGAGACGCTAGAACTATTCAATCCTTCCCGTATGAGTTTCACAATCAAACTATACTCTTCAGATCAGTTCTGCTATGTTTTGATGCGACAAAGTTGTATCGATCAATCCTCGATATAATATATGTTTTATTGTAATTCCTTTGGGATCATCTTCTCTTATTTCTCCCTCCTATATTATATCATGTATCTTACATGATTCTAATGGGGTGTTCTTGGGGTTTGGATGTTATGGTCATTCTGTGGCATCCTCAAGTGGATAAAGTTGGCACGAGAGGAGGATCATGACCCGTTTTGTAGATAAAGAACATCAAGAACTATTCGAGGTAGGGGATTCATGTCTTCTAATTCTTTTACATGAAACTGTATTGGTATCAAGTTTAATACCACTGGATGACAACAGAATTGGCATAATAAATATTTTAATCAGACAAATAAATTGATATCAATCGCAAGTTATTGCCTCATGTTTTTCTAAATAGTGTGATAGCTATTCCTTCTTTGAGTAGTGGTTTTTTCTTGATGGAAATCGGTAAAAAACGTAAATTGGGATTAATTGATAATTATTTATCTAAAGATAAATAGGCATGTAAACGAATCTGGTTCTTGTTGTAATTCGATGTTAATCAAATTGGTGCAGTGCGTATGTTTAATTATTTGTGATTTCATACTGATTAGGTTTCCCGAATTTGGGACCTATAAATAATAATTCTGCTAATTCAAGATGGATTAAATAACTAATTGTCTGATAATTCCATAAAGGGTTCAGTGTTACCTTCTTCATTGTTAAAGGGATAATATTCCAATTAAATATGGTGTTTATTTTCCAGCTATTTTTTCTTTGATGTGATCCTAGATGGATGTTGTGATATATGGGGGCATGGAGGATTTTGGTTGTGGCAGCAGATGATGCCTAGTGTGGCGAGATGCATCATGTTATGCATGTCGGCTCCAGGGAGGACACCAATGACGATGGAAAAGAGTGGATGTGATTGTTGGATTCTTGGTAATTTTTATTGGTTGTTTTTCTACTTTACTTTTCCCCACTGCTCAAGGCAGTTGTCCTTGCTTACCCTTATCCCGAAAGAGGCGAAGACACGTGGGTTATGCCATGTTCTTTCCGTGTTTAGCTCTCCAAGGAGGAATGGGTCTACACTCTCTCTATAGGTGGCAATGAATTTAAGGGTAGTATATCAACTCAACATATTGAGCTCACTTGTGTTTAGTAGCATTGAATGCTTTTCATGAATTCTTGTGAATATGGGAATATAATTCTTTAATGAATATTTGAATAAATGGTGTTAACCCATGGGGATAGAGATGCTGGAACATAATGATGAGGTTGTATTTTTTGAAGGAATAGTTGACTTTCGGTGTGATGCTAATGAAATTTTAAAGTGGAATGGTTCATGGTTAATTAATGTTTAAAGAATTAATTAACATACTGTTGAACTGATAAAAAGAAAATGATGTAATCTAATAAAGCTCTTTAAATGGTTGTGTGCTTATAGGATACCTATTCATAGAATTAACAGCCCAGAGTATGAGAGACGTTAGCTACAGTTGTGTTTAAGACTCTGTAATTCGCATAGTGTTGTTGTGAGATATAATATATCTGGTTGTTTTTGTATTTCTATACACTACTCCACCTAGTGAGTAAGGTCAACTGACACCCTGGGGATTCTAAGACTTGTGGGGGTGTTTTCCCCAACATTCCAGTGGGAGGATGAATGAATGAATGCCCCCTTTTTCCCCACTCTCTTCTCTTGGTAGTTACTTGTGCTAATAGTAACATTGGTTAGTTTTCTCTATTATGTGTGTATAGGGCTATAATGGATTGTGTTTATTCACGCACAAATATTCTGGATATAGTTTTCTATGTACTACTATAGTTCTAACGTGTGTAGTCTGTGATGGATTGAGGATCCTTACTCGGTGTATAGTCTGTAATGGCTTGAGGTATAATACCTGACGTATGATACACGTTATGCGAGATGTGGTGGCTCTCAGAAACTACATGGTTACTACTGGTGTTGAGGATGGTGTGGTGCTTCTCCTAGGTGTTTGTGGGCAAGCATGTTTTGAGAGAGATTCTTAGGACGTGCGACATTGGGGAAAAGTGGAAAACTAGTGGGGAAGTATTAGTGGGGTAACCTTGATATTATTTATTATATGATATATTCTTATATGATTAACTTGGTGAGAGTATCCATGGTGAGGCTGGAATCTTAGTATACCTGTTTAGGTGACGATTTAGTTTCACTAGTTGTTCAAAATACTTTAGCATGCTCTCGTTACTTTTTCACGAGAGGATTAAGGGAGGATCCTACTGAGTATATTGTTATACTCACCAAATGTATATATAAAATTTTTATCAGGTAACTTGTAGCAGGTTGGAGATCATGCTGGTTTCTACTAGCTTGGAGTTGCAGGAGTTGTTCAGGCTTGTGGTTATTGTTGTTATTTTACTTTCTTTTGGGTACTGGTAGTTTTTCATTCCAGTTGTATTACCTTTTCATGACATTTCATATATGAACATGGGATTATTTTATATTCAAATTATGAGTTGGATTTGAGTGGAATATATCTTATCTCTCTCATCTTCATGTTTTCTCTTAGACGGTAATGCCTCCCATTTGTGTGTTTATTAAACCCTCGATGCTAGTTGCCAACCCAGGGCATATTGGAGGCGGGACTTGAGGGTCATTATCTCCCTTCTTGCATTTCCAGCCCAAGAGGGGCACACTTTGTTGTAAGGGGGTTGTGACAGAGTGGTATCCGAAATCTGGTTGAGGGGTAGGATGGAGTTTGGACTAAGGCACATGTGAGGTTTCATGGGTTGGTAAGGAAACGGTGTCACTCATGTTTAGCAGGTGAGGTAAACTCTGAAGATTGGCTAAGACATAGGATTTAGGGCACCCTATGATCTAATGTCTGGACCATTAAGATTACAATGGCTACTAAACAAGGTAATACTAGTTGCTGGGTAGAGACCTAGGAATGGATCATTCATGATTCTTCGTTGTGCCTATGTTTGAATGGGTAGACCTTGGGATATAATAACCTAAAATGAATAAAATAAAACAATTAATTAATTAATGTTGATTCTTCCATATTCTAGGTTTAGGAGACATATTCTCCTTCACATCACTTACCCTTTTCTTTTCTTTGGTACTTGAGGTAGAGAGGCTTCCTGTTCCCCTCGCGTTGACTACGCTAGTTGGAGGTGAAGCTGACTTATTTGAAGTATGTAGATACTCTGATCTAGTGTTGGGATAACACCGCTATTGGGGAGATTTCCTATGTTTACGAATACAACCATATGATGTCATCCTCAGCATGGATTGGTTGTATTCGGTGCAGGCTATCATGGATTGCTTCATGAGAAAGGTCATCTTCATTGGTAAGGATGGAGAGCAAGTGGTGTTTGTCGGTGAGTGAGAATCGTGGATAGGTCATAGGAAAATTCCATCCTAAGCATCCATGATGTTTGAGATGATGCTAAGTTCATCAGAGGTTCAGTAGTTGGTGTTTCCTACTGTCATAGCGGACAACCCTGATGACATTCCGGAAGAGGTTGTAGCATTACCCCATCGACAAGAGATCAAGTTCGAGATCGATCTAATTCCATGAGAGTCTATTATCTCTATGATTCCATATAGGATATCCCCTTCTATTTTATAAGAGCTACGTATAAAGCTTGATGGTCTGTTGCAATGCAGGTTTGTTATTCCAAGTGTGTCACCATGGTGTGTAACAGTTTGGTTTGTGAAGAAGGCCGATGACAGTTTTCGGTTTTCTATCATTTATCATCACATAAAAAAGTTACAATAATGAATAACTATCATCTTCTGCAAATTGATGATTTATTTGATCAACTGAAGGGTGAATGTTGGTTCTCAAAGATCAACTTGCGGTCGGGATATCATCAGATGCGTGTGAAGGATGAGGATATTATGAAGACTGCATTCCATTGTCATCATGGGAATTATGAGTTCCTTGTAATTCCATTTGTCATAACGAATGCTATAGCTGTATTCATAGTATTGATGAATTCTAGGTTTCATGAGTTCCAAGACATGTTCGTGGTAGTATTCATCGATTATATCCTTGTGTAATCTACATATGAAGGGGAGCAAGTAGAGCATCTACGAGCCATTTTGGGAGTTCTTCGCCAACATCAGATGCATTGGAAGTTGTAAAATCATGATTCTTGTCCTCGAGAAGTACGTTTCATGGGGAATGTTGTGTCCTAATAGGGTGTAGCTGTGGATCCATCAATGGTAGAAGCAGTTGTGTCTTGGGCAGCCCCCATGACAGTGTCAGTGGTGTGAAGTTTCCATTGTCTTGCAAGCTACTACAGGAGGTTCGTAGCCAATTTCTCACGAGTTTCAACTCCTCTAATAGCTTTGACCAAGAAGGATTATCCATTCATATGGTCTGATCAATGTCAGGCAGTATTCGGGGTATCTAAAGGAGAAGTTATTAATTTCTCCAGTCCCATGTCTTCCTACTGAGGGAGTCCAGTATGATGTTATCTGTGATTCTTCACATCTAGGGTTAGGATGTGTTCTCATGCAGCAGAGCTCCATTGTTTCTTATGGGTCATGGAGATTGCACCCCCATGAATGCAACTATGACACCCATGATATTGAGTTGGCAGTCCTGGTGTTTGCTATGAAGTTGTGGAGACATTACCTCATTGGTGAGCGCTTTGTGGTTTTCAATGATCATAAGAGTTTGACGAATGTTTTCTCCCAGCATGACTTAGACATACTACAATGTAGTTAGATGGAGTTATTACAATAATATTACTTTGAAATATCGTATACACCTAGAAAAGGGAATGTTTTAGCTAATGCATTCAGCCAAAAGTCACATAGTGATACTGTGCATGAATCTGGTGATTCCTGGAGAGTAATGGAAAAACTGTCTGCATTGCATCTTAATATGGAAGTATTTGTGGGTAGAGGATGTCTTTTCAAGATGATGGTATAGTCATCCCTTGTGTAGAAGGTGAGGGTTGAACACCAAGTTCCTGGTGGTCTTCTTCAACCATTAGAGACTCCTCAGTATAAGTGGGAGAACAAATCAACGTACATTTTTATAGGTTTACCTTGAGCTATGGGAGGACTTGATGCTATTTGGGGGGTAGTGGATCATGTAACAATATTGGACCTCTTCCTAGCGATCTAGGAGTTGAGATCAGTGGAAGTTTTGTTGAGGTAGTATCTAGAGGACGTAGGGATACTTCATGGAGTCCCTAAGAAGGTCATTTCTGATCAAGATCCTCGTTTTCCCTCCAGGGTGTGGAGTGGTCTCCAACTTGCTTTTGGTTCTAAAATATGCCTTAGCACTACTTTTAAACCTCAAAAAGATGGTCAGACAGAGAAAACCATCCATACTCTTGAATATATGTTACGCCCTTGTGTTCTTGATTTTAGAGGTTCATGGATGAGGCACTTACCCTTATTGGAGTTCGCTTACAATAATGGTTTTCACTCCACCATCGGTATGGCGCCATTTGAATCCTTTTATGGATAGCCTTGTTGTTCTCCACTTTGTTGGATTAGGGTCGGAGAGTCCCCAATTCTAGGACCGAATCTAGTGCACAATATAATAGTGATGGTTCGGGTGATTCATGAGAGGATGAAGACCGGACAAGATCATCAAAAATCATATGCTGATCAAAGAATGAGGCCCATAGAGTTTAATGATGAGGATCATGTGTGTCTGAAGGTGACTCCCCGTCGTGGGAAACGAAGGTTTGCTCATGGAAGTATGTTTTATCCCTAGTTTGTTGGGACTTTCGAGGTGTTAGCTCATGTTGGAGCTATGTCGTATTTAGTAGAACATCCTCCACAGATGAGTCGGATACATGATGTTTTCCATGTATCCCAGCTCTTTCGTTATCTTCATGATGACTCCCACATTATCAATAGGGGAGAGATCGATGTTGATGATGATACAACCTTTGAGGAGCAACATGTGGAGATCCCAGATTGCAAGGATAAGGTTTTGCCCATGAATTCTATCCCCTTAGTTCTGGTATTGTGGTGACATGGTGGCATGAGGAGAGTATCTGGGAACGTGTGTCACAGATACATGCTCAGCACACAGAGTTTTATTATGCTTAACTATTTTCATGTAATGATGTTCCCTTTGTGGTTAGACATTTCATGTTATATTTATGAATTTCTTTTGTTGCTTCTGTTGCTTTCTCTCTTTTGAGAGGTATCTCGATGGGTGGTTATTTGGACCCCGATTATTATTTTTTTCTTTAGGTTGGTTTTGAATTCTTAGGGATGAGAATGTTTTGAGAGTAATCTAATGTAATGGATTATACCACTCTGGTACATTACATTGTGAAAATTAGGGTTAGGAAGTGGTCGTGTGAGTTTCCAGGGACAAGGTTTTAATTGATGGGAGAGAGGGAGTAATTATAAGATAATAATCGGCATCAATAATTATAATAATTATTAATGATAGTGATGGAGAACTGTTGATGAAATTGAAAGATGATTTATTACTATTATATTAAATAATAAATGGTAATGGTGGATATTAGTGTGTGATTAATTAAATGGAATGGTTTTAATTTAATTTGAGAATAACCATGGTAAACTAATTTAATGGGATTAAATTTGAACATTAATGATGGGTGTTATTACTAATTTTATTAATAATAAAATTGAAGTGAGAAAAGAGATGGGGTTTGATGGACATGGGTTAAAGGAAAGGGGTGGTGCCAATTTTGGTGGAGTGGGTGAAGAAATCTTGAATGGAAGAGTTTGATTGGAGAGAGAATGTGAGAATTTAATGGGGAAGTAATAAAAGAAAAAGAAAAGGAAATCAATTAATGTGAAAGGGTGTGAGGCACACAAATTGGAGTGTGTGGTGCGTAACTTTGGTTTTTGAAGTAAATAAATTGAAAATAATAATATAATAATCATATTATTGTTTTTTTTTATAAAACACTTTATTGATCATAACTTCTTCGTGTGACCTTGGTTTTACAAACCGTCAGCAGCAGTGTGACCCAGACATCGAGACCGAAATAATGAGTCTAATATTGGATTTCATTGTCGGGTTTTTGTATAGTGTACCCTAAGCGCTCGGAAAATAATAGACTTAATATTATTAATAAATCTTCGAACCTACATAACTCCCACGTGAGACGTCTGATTGACTTCTCATTAGTGTAAATGTGGTCCTGTCATTAATAGGATCGATTCAAGTCTAATGCGGAATATTAAATTATGGTTCATGGATCAGGTCCATGAAACCCCAATAATAATAATAATAATAATATGGGATATTGCATCCAACATATCTCCCTCATACGGTGTTTGAATGGAGAACCGTCTGTAAAGTTGCAACCCTAAAATTAAGATGGATGATTTAATGACCATAAATCCAATATTAATTATTCCTATAGCTCAGGATGTTTTTACACTGTGAAGCTGTGTGGGTTAATGAGATCCTCTTTTAATGGGGAATTAAGAATATCTTAAATGGTCACCCCATTAAATCTTCAAAAGGGGCAAGATATCATCCTCCCTTGTTCTTCCTCTTTGTTCTCAGCTATGAGGCACTATAAACTTTCAATAATTCCCGTAGTATTTTCATAATCAAAAATTACTCCTCGGATTGGTTCCACTTTGTTTTGATGTAACCATGCTATATCGAACAAACCTCGATATAAAGTTTGTTTTATCATCATTCTTTTGGGATCATCTTCTCCTATTTCTCCCTCATATATTATAGAATGTAATCTTAATGCTTCTAATGGGGTTTTCTTGGGGTTTGGTTGGTGCGGTCGTACCGTGTAATCCTCAAGTGGATGCAGTTGGCGCGAGAGGAGGATCGTGACCCGTTGTGTAGAAAAAGAACATCAAGAACTCATCGAGGTATAGGATTTTTTGCTTCTATTTCTTTTACGTGCAACTGTATTGTTATCATATTTAATCCCTCTAGATGATAATGGAATTGACATAATAAATATTTTAACCGGATAAATAAATTGATATCAATATCATGTTACCGCCTCATGTTTTTCTAGATAGTTTGATATCTATGCATGCTTTGATTAGCTGTTTGTTCTTGATGGAAATCGGTAAAGAACATAAATTGGGATTAATTGACAATTGTTTGGCTAAATATAAAGAGGCATATACACAAATATTGTTCTTGTTGTAATTAGATGTTAATAAAAAATTTGTAGTAAGCATGTTTAATTATTTATGATAGAATATTGATTAGGATTCCCAATTTTGGATGCTACAAATAATAAATATGTTAATTCAAGATGGATTAAAGAACTGATTGTTTGATAATTGTTTAAAGGGTTCTGAGTTAACCTCTTTATTGTTAAAGTTCCAAGAGACCAATTAAATGTGGTGTTTGTTTTCCTGTTGTTTGTGTTGTTATGTGATACAGGATGGTTGTTGTGATATGTAGGGGTATGTAGGCTTTTGGTTATGGCAGCAGATGACGCATAGAGTGGCGAGATGAATCGGGTTATGGTTGTGGGTGTCAGAGAGGGCACCGAGGATGATGGAATGGAGTGGATGTGATAGTTGGATGCTTGGTAATTTTGATTGGTTGTTTATATGCTTTAATTTTCCCCACTGCTAAAGGAAGCTGGCCTTGCTTACCCTTCTCCCAAAAGAGGTGAAGACATGCGGGTTATGCCAAATGATTTATGTGTTATTATTTTCTAGGGGGAATGTTTCTACGCTCTTGATATAGGCGGCAATGACTCGACGGATAGTATATCTACTCACTGTTTTGGTCCCCCATTTTGTTTAGTAGCATATAATTCTATTCTTGAATTCATAGGAATATGGGAAAGTAATTCTGTAATGAATATGTGAATAAATGGTGTTAACCCATGGGGATGGAGATGCTGGAACATAATGATGAGGTTGTAATTTTTGATGGAACAGTTGACATAGGGTGTGATGCAAACGATATTTTAATGTGGATTTTTTTCAAAGTTAATTAATGTTTAAATAATTATTTAACGTATTGTGGAACTAATAAAAAGGAAAAAATGTAATCTAATAAATCTCTTTAAATGGTTGTGTTCTTATAGGATATCTAGTCATAGAAGTAGCAGTCCAGAGTCTAAGAGACATTAGCTGTAGTTGTGTCTATGACTAGGTAATGCCCATAGTGTGGTTGTGAGATAAAATATATCCTGTACTTTTTGTGTTTCTACAAGCTACTCCACCATGTCAGTAGGGGAAACTGAAAGCTCGGGGATTCTGAGCCTTGGGCTGTGTTTTCGCCAACATTCTGGTGGGATGATGAATGGCTGAATACCCCCTTTGACCCCACTCTCTTCTCTTGGTAGTTACTAGTTCTGATAGGCACATTTGTATGTTTCCCCATATATGTGTGTAGAGGGTTGTAATGGCTTGTGTTTATTCACACACATATATTTTGGATATAGTTTTCTATGAAAAACTATAGGTGTAACGTGTGTTGGCTATGATGTCTTGTAGATCCTTACACAGTGTAAGGGCTGTAATGGCTTGAGGTATAATACCCACCATATGATACACGTTATGTGTGATGTGGTGGCTCTTGAAACAACCTGGTTACCTTTGTTTGTGAGGATGGTGTGGTGCTTCGCCTAGGTGTCTGCAGGTAAGACATTGTGGAGCATGAGGTACATATTGTTGTGCTTCGCCCAGGTTTCTGCGGGCAGGCCTTTTGGAGAGAGATGATTAGGATGTGTGATGTTGGGGAAAAGTGGAAAATTAGTGGGGAATTAGTAGCGGGTTACCGTTGATATTCATTATTATATGATATATTCTTGTATGTGTTACTTAGTGAGAGTAACCATGGAGACAATGGGAACATAGTATAACTATATGGTGATGAGTTAGTTTCACTTGTTGATCATTGTGCTTTAGCATGCTCTCTTTATTTTTACACGAGAGGCTTCGAGGATGATCCTACTGAGTATATAGTTATACTCACCCTATGTATATATAAAGAGTTTTTCATGTAACCTAGAGAAGGTTGGAGATCAAGCTGGTTTCTACTAACTTGGAGTTACAAGAGCTGTTCAAGCTTGTGGTTGCTCGTATTTTTACATTCTTTTTTGTACTAGTAGTTTTTTATATATGGTTGTAGTACTTTTTCATGAAATTTAATATATGAACATGGGTTTATTTTATATTCTGATTCTAATTTGGAGTTGATTGGTGCCTATATTATCTCTCTCTTCCGCATGTGTTCTCATAGAGGGTAATGCCTCCCATTTCTATGTTTATTATACCCTCGGTGATAGTTACCATCCCGGGGCCTACTGGAAGTGGGATTCAGGGGTCATTATCTCCTTTCTCACATTTTCGGACCAGGAGGGGTACCCATTGTGGGGAGGGGTTCATGAAAATCAATTACACTAAAACTTGTGTAATCCAACTAGTATGTATAAGGAGATTTGTAAAGACCCATATCTCATTAGGGAAACCATTTCACATCAAATTACAACTAACTTACGTTGGATTATTAGTCCCTATAGTATCATCAAATGAAGTTATTAAGGGAGTACAACCTATGTCAAACTTCTTAATTTGTGCATTTGTTGTGTGGGGTTTAATTCCTCAATCAAACCCATACAATAGAAATAAAACATCATGTAAATACCCAAAATTACACCATACCATTATAAAATTTATCATTAACAATTAACCACATATACCATTTCACAAATAATACTCACTAAGTATATACACAATTCAAAATTCATAGTTCATTCAACACATAAAAAATGTTCCAAAATCCTCATTATATCAAGTTATCAATTAATCAAAATTAAAATCACTTTTATTTCAATATCCATGTTTATTATTAATTGAAAATATCATTGATTTCATTAATCAAACTGTGTTAACATTCTAAACCTAATAATTATATGATCAATATCTTAATATATTCATTTTAAATTTAATAACACTATCATATGTTCTTGAATGTGGAATAGCCTATAGGTAGCCTCAATCCTATTCTATTTAACATCAATACATCTCACATTTATATTGGGGGATTCAATTCATCTTTAAACCAATAAAAATCCCAATGATGATTTTAAAAATCAATCAATACCACAATAAACCAAAGAAAAACCACCTACACATGAAAAATTCAGGAAAACTATGGTATATAACATGTAGACCACATGCCTTGATTCCAAAGATGAACACCATTTTAACCTTAGCCTTTGATTTGAACTCAAACACCATATGAAGACTCAAACCAATAATACACATGAAAATGAGGTTTTTAAAGATTCGGGAGGAAGGGAAATATTATAAAGGACCTAATTTAGAAAATAGAATAGTGAGGTGTGTTAGAATAACCTAAATCCTTGATATTCACCCAATAAGACCCCAAATGGATTGGAAATGAATGATATTGATCCATGGTATGTTTAGGGTTACAAGGTTATTAACACTTACTACTGGAAGATAAATTTTCATGAAAATCATCTAAGGGTTAAAAATCTAGAAGGATGAAACTGAAATTCAAATGTTTTTAATTGGGTTCATTGTTTTTCCACACGGTAGGGAAAATCATGTGGAAACTATGCACCACCATTGGTCCAAGGGTGTGGGGGAGGCTACATATTTTCCATGACATCCCAATCCATTTTTCAAACTGTGTAGTATCCTTGGTGGATAGTATTGTCCAATGCTGCATGCCATGGATCATACCTATTCTTGGTTTTACCAACCATGCTCTAGCCCTCTAAGAAGGAACATTTACGGTGAATGGTTTCTACTAACCATGTCTGAACCTTGCACCATGGACATGATTTCCCTTTTTCCCTTATTTCATTTCACAAATGCTCAGGACATTCCCAAACCACCTCACAAGATCGAGAAAAAAATCAATAATCAAATAACGGGGATTTAAACAAAAAACATAAACATGGACATACATTATAAGAAGACCAAGATCATACAACTTCATTACATTATAATGGATAACCAATAAGTCAAAAGCCCCTGCTTCAATGAGATTCCAATAAAAGAATATTGGGAAACAATTCCTGCTTATATGTCTCTCTCTCCCATGTTTATTTTTGAAAATCACCAAGCTACCCCAAAAATCGAACTATGTAATAGGCTTATCTCCTCAAAAGTTATCACTTTGATCCAAAATCACATATCAGATTCTCCTCAATGGATGTATAAATATATTACCCAAATCATCCCCAAAAACTTCACAAGGATTTTAAGGAATTAATTCCTAAATTGTATCATAAGGTAGCACTATTCATCTCACCCTACAATCGTTTAATATCGATTAAAAACTTAACTCTCATAATACTCTCGATGTATCTCACCCAAATCACATGGATACATCTTGCACCATTTTAATGTCCCTTCATTATCCAAAAAACAGGACCAACCATGGATTATATGATTTTATAACCATATTTTGTCTCATATATCATTCCAAAATCAAGGTTCAACTACATGAATACACATCTAAACACCCAATCTGAAATTAAATCACAAAATTTAACATAAGGCTCTAAAATAGATATATCCTCTGCCAATACACATCACAAAAACTGATACACTATGATTGAACATAATTGAACCCATACAACCCAAAACAGTAGTCATGTGATCAATACCTATAACATTCCTTCTATGGTGCTACACACTATATGATTTAGCTCACAAGCAACATATTTATGTGTGGGGAATATCATTGAGTGAAACAATCACCCTGATATAACCTCAACATTCACAACATACATCATCAGTTCTCCAACCCACTGTGCCAAAACACCCATTAGTACTCCCCCTAGTTGTGATGTCTGGAATTACATTAAAAATTACCTTAACTAGATAATCATCAACCATATGTTAAATTCAATGAACAACATGGAATATCTCATGTTTTTCTTCATCTGAAATATTTAATTTCAATAAAATATAAATTTTGTGGTTTATTATCACATAGAAGATCTATTAATTATACTTATAATGTCTGAATATTCAAGAATGGAAAATATCAAGACACTGTTTTTCCATTGTTGGCATTTTACTACCTACACCTACACATGGAGCTTCCTCAACTGAGGAATAACACCAAAATCCAATGAAACTACTAGATAAATTTCCAAAAATTTGTTTTTCTCTACCATTGGGGTGTCCACTACCTTCCATGTCACCAAAGTGCTCTTCCACGCCCATTAACATTCATAATAAAAGCACCTATATTATCTCGAAATCAACTATTGTAGTTTTGTATAGCACTAAAATGTAGTTTACATTTTAGGTAAACACATTTCTATCAAAAACATCCACCAAAGGTGTTTTATAACACACCACATTTTTACTACTTTCTAACTGAGTCCAACTATCGTTGATCAACTAATCATGGAAGGCCCATATTAACTGTTTGTATTAAACCAAATCACATGAACAATGTTTATTCACACATTCAGACATTCCATGATCATGTAAATGAAACCTAATAGATTCGCATCATGACAAATAAGGAGGTTCTCGCACCAAACCTCTATTACCAAGAACCATTTTCAGCCTAATCAAACCTATCAAAAAATATATCATAGAAATCATGAATTTTTTTAGAACTATCATTCCCAAGGCCAATACATTGCTCGATCAACACCCACATCCATGGCCCTCCTGGACATTCTCTAGGATTCCAAAAAAATATCATAAGTTTCTTATTATCATCCTAATGTCACTATATCAACTCTGAGATCATATCCACATCTCCTAATATTAACACATCATTTCATAATTTTGGTGTTTCATTGGAAAATATTTACCTGAACAATTAGAACCACTAATGTTTATCCTTAGACCACAAGATAAAACACATAACATGGTTACACCCGTCTATATTTTCATGGAACAAAAAAAACAACAACCACTACCAAATACTGGCTCCAATTATGACAATGATGACATTTTTACATATTCGGTCGATCCTGAGGACCTCATGCGTGATAATACAATGGTGTACTTTCCACCATATGACTCCACATACCTTGCACCATGAGAGTGACCTCTATGAGGCCCCATATCCATCCAGTCCCCTTTTATGTATATTGGAATGAATCTTTAGCCTCACCCAATGTACTCGATACAATTTCAGGATATTGGGAATGATCCTCATTGGATAAAACTTTTCTAATCCATACATGATCACTACCAAAACACATCAATCATTATTGTTTCCTCCCTGTATAGGATACCATGACATATTGAATTTTAATTTCTTAGATTTTCTGTGTATTATTTTTAAATATTATATGGGAATATTTTGAGACCTAGACAAAAAACAGCACATCATTCAGAGGCCTAGTGAGCCCAGAATGATGGTTTGTAATATTTTTATGTTAAGTGAGTCGGCACATGTGTGCGGTTGAGGATGTTTCCAAACGGATGCCTGGATTAAAAATCTAAGGGCACCATTGCGTAAGGTATGATGACATCATCTAAGAACGAGCCGAACCTCGACAGGTGCAGGCCAAGGGAAAAAGTTTATATTGGGACGTTTTATGTAATTTAATATTTTCAAGTTTATTTTATTTCTTTTATGGAAACATCCACTATAGTGCTGCAACGGGGAAAATTTTTCCTTAAAAAATGGAGCTTCATAATTACTCAATAATGGGAATTTGGACTCATTAATACCACATCGTATTTTTTAATTTCAAATACATTTCCATTTTTATTGTAAAAATCGAACATTGATCATTGGCAAAAGATGGAGAGAAACACTGGAGAAAACTCTCAGTGACGAATGACGACTGATCAAAGCTGTGGATCGTTGAGCCAACAAGGCCGGAGGATCTCAACGACGATGGTAGCATGACCTCTTCATAGGCGATCGATCCTAGTTTGAGGTAGGGGTTTGTTATTTGAATTCTTTTTCCCCTCTTTTTATTTAAACGATGAACGTAGATCTACCACGAACAAGTTGATCCATGGATTCGTGCGTTCTTGCGGGAGGGATTTTCACTGTGATGATTATGGGAGAATTAATCCATGTTGATTATTGGTTATGATTTATACTTCATTTAATCCTATTAATAGGATCAGGTCAATGTAGTGACAAACGACGATAGAGGTTCATTCCTCAATTTGATCGATTGGTTTTCCTCCCCCCTTTCCTTCTCAGGCGTTCTTTGCATTCTTAGCGTTCTTCATGGGCTAACAAATAATGGATTGTTGCGCATTATTTATGAAACGCAACAAACCCAAAATGATAAATTGACACCCCCAATGACCTTGCGGAGGTGCGACGACGATAGCGGACTGCGAATCGTACCGGATAGGGAAGGCTCATCCTTTGAGCGTTCTTTGTGTCGATGGTTCGTTGCATGTTTAAGGAGATGATCAGAGGTCCAAAAACAATGGAAATAGATTCATGGGGTTGGGGTGACCAAAACCTAGGTGTTTCGTTGTGATCTGACATCCATATCGACTTACTAAGCATCAGCGATGTCATGATGGCGGAGGTCCGTGTTTCAAGAAATTTCCAGAATACACAGCATGTACATCTGAAGAACACACTATGTTGTCCTAGTGGTAGCATCTAGGGTTTTGGGAGTTAGAGAGGAATCACATGGCGTGTGACCCTAATCACACGGCGTGTTAGACTTTCCCCGATGCTCGGCATGTATATTCGGAAGCACACGGACACGGGTTGGACTACACAGCTTCAGGCGACACGGTGTGTATAGTATGGCAGAGGTGGCTATGTGGAACTCATCATGTATCCAGGGAGTACACAGACACGGAATGGAGTACACGACCCTATAATCCATTGCACGGCTAGTCAATGCCAGTAATGCGGGCCCCCTGTAACGACCCGGACCCATACAGCCACCCAAATAGTGCTAAAAAGGTCGGGCATTACAACCTTAGGCGCACCTCCCCGAACGCCAAAGGCTGCCGACTAGCAGTGAGGGTCTGATAGGTATAGTGGGGAGGATATACCCTCTTAGTGGATAATAATAAGGGTACTGGTCTGAGTAAAATAGTAATGATGTAGTAGAATAAACGAATCAACAGACTCGAACCACACCTGCAGAGCGGAAGCATAATCAATATAGATAAACAATGGAAGAAATAAGTATAAACAAAAACATTGGAAATAAATACAATGGCATGATGAATATCACAACAACTTCTACTGCAAACAAACAAACATGAATCCATATAAATTCATACAAATCAATATATAATGGCGCCAATGGCTAACCAGTAGTTACTAAAACAAGTAAGCACGCCGATACAGAAAGGAAAACAAAAAAAGTAAACTCTTACTAGGTAAGACCACAAGGTCCATACCATCTCCTTTCATAAACTAACGCAGCCCACCACTTGAAGCTAGCATCATTCCTGCATGTAAATCCATAAGGTCTACACTCGTCCCGAAGAGCCTGTGTGTAGTGTGATACAAATCTCAGTAGGATACAACCCAATGGTGCGTACCTAATATATGTGTTTAAGAAGACATGCATTTACAAGGAAAATAGTTAACAGTACAGTACACAATTAAACACAAACTCCACTGGTGTTCGACAGCCACCAGGGAGTGTCACCTGCTTCAGCCAATGCCAGAATCTCTGTCATGTAACCCGGCACCATGTACCACCTGACACCTCGTGTCTCAAGTACCGACGTCCAAAAGGCATAGCCAAAATGTAACCTGGAACCATGTGCCTCCTGACACCTCATGTCTCAAGTAACGATGTTCCGAAGGCACGACCAAGAAGTAACCCGGAGGGACAACGATGTCTGCCCTAAAATCACAGCGTGCCTCAGCCCCCAACCCGACAGACTCAATGCTATCTACCGAAGGCTCCTCACCTCCCACATGGCTTTCTACGACAAGCACCCCCAACCTAAATACCCAAACCGCATCTACGGGGGCCTCTACCCACACGAGTGGACAAAACCTCCTCATCAAAGATTATCTATTTGTGCCCACTAGTCAAGTTCCGGGGTGAGCGGTAATCACCAAAATAGTTCCTAAGCCAACACACACCATACACCTCGTGTCCCTGTGACCACGTCACTCAAGTCCGATGGCCTTGCCATCCCAGTAACCCATCCCATGCCCAACCTAACAGTCCTCATACCTCAAGTCGATGTCCATGACGCCCAATACTGTAGTCAAACCACCCAAAGTAACTCGGGACAAGCCTAACCTGACAGTCGTACTGACTCAACCGACGTCCATGATTCCCAAAACCATGGTCAAAACCACCCATAGTAACCCTGGTCCAAGCCCAACCTATGATCAGTATTACTGAACAATATCGGGGCCACACCCATCTCCACCCGAAGGTTCCAGCATAAGAAATTTTGCATTCACATACGTAAACAAAAGTTTTACTTTTAAATAGGAAAACAACTCAACATTTGAAATATTGCATCTATGTGGTGTCCCGTACCAAAACTAAGGTATCTATGGCCTCTTATAATACATATCAATGTTCAATAAACTAAACTCAATAGTTTATAACACAAATCAATCAATACATTTTTGGTTCCCTTTGCCAAAATTTCCCATTTGGGCAACGACCCTTCGCCCGACCCCACTCAAGAAAAATGGTAAATTTCATACCAATGGAATCCCATGTGTCTAAAAACCCATTTAATATGAAATAACAGATAAATTAGGGTCATTCTCAAAATTCCCAAAAACACGTCATAGGTGGCGCCACATAAATGTCCACGAAAACACGAATAATTGTATGCACCACCTACCTCGTACTAGTATGATGATACTTATCCGATTACAGCCTCTAATTAGGTCTAAAAAGTGGTAGATCGAGGGGGTTCCAATGCATCAAATGGTGTTCAGATTGGATTTCAGACAATTATTTGGGAGCATGAAGAATGTCCGGCCTTCTCTACCCGCGTAGGCCCTGAGTGGGAGGAAGAAAAGAGAAAGAATGCAGATTTCTGGGTGGCCCGGAACTTAAAAACCCTAAATTTATGTGGTCTCTTGGTTAACTCTCACAGTTGGTCAAACCATGTGCCAACCGTTTAGTTGCCACTGCCTCGCCCATGAACATCGCATGGACAACCCGCACGGTTTGGAAAGCTCTGTGCCGCCTTTGTAGAGCCCACTGTCTCACCCAAAGACTTCACACGGTTTGTCCGCAAGGTTTGGAAAACCGTGCGCCAACCATGCACACCTGAATTACCTCTCTAAAATCAAAAGTTTTATCCCAGAAATGTCTAATTTCTCAAGTTTTCTCAAAATCAAGTCAAAATTCGAAAAGGGTCAGTATTTTGACCAGTTCCAAAAACTCGGGTTCTTACAATCTCCCCACTTTTACATAGCTCGTTCCCGAGCTATCAAACGAAAACCGGAGATGACACCAAACATACCACCTCGATCAAAGAAACCCAGACACACCCAGTCATAAGGTTCTGGCTAAATTCCTCAAGGGGATCCCCACCTTAGGAATCGCCTAACTCGGTCTCAATCTGAAAAAACTCAGAATGAGAAAAGGTTCACAAACCTGTGTTCTGGACTCAAGGTCCTCCCATGACACATCTTTACCCCTGCCCCTCATTGGAGCTCTCCTGTCATTTCCAACACCGAAACATATCTCTCACCGCATCGGTTTCCGCCTCCACAAGGTCCTGCATCCCATGGATGCTCAAAACGAACTTGGTGCCTAGCACCTCAAGTAACCCGCATCCTCAATGCCTCAGTGCCCCTAGAACCTCAAGTAAGCCGCATCCTTGATGCCCCTGTGCCCATGGCACTGCAAGTAACCTACATCCTCGATGCCCTGATGCCCATGGAACCTCATAGATATATATAAATTATATCACCCACCAAAAATGCTACCAAACCCACTGTCCAGTATATAGTCAGTCCACATAAAACTTGTGCCCCTCGTGCACTCAAAACAGACATGCCTCTACAAGTCATTCCAAAAGATGACAAGGAAAACAAATCACGGCCACACTCGTGGTGTACCTATAACTATCACCGGCTCACTAGCCTGCTCAGCCTCGTGCAGCTCGATGGCATGCACCTGGTCTGAAACACGACAGCCTAATGCCTGACCTCCCTACGGTGCTGCCCCAGTCACCGTCCAATGACCCCTCAGCTGGGTCCCGCTGTCTTTGTCATGCCCTATGTGTGCTGCTGAACCTCGGATACCCTCTACTAGTGCCGAACCTGAACCAAGTCCAAATGCCACAGTCGGTCCTGGTCCATGTCTTTCTGCTATCTGAGAAGGATGCCTGCAAAACATATCCAGAAGCCCGACATGTCTACACGCTCGACAATCCTTAGGAGGCCTATCACACTGAGCCCGAACATGTCCCGCCTATCCACACTGGAAGAAAACCACTGCATAACATCTATGAGGTGTTCAAGCTGAGTCCTTGGCCTGCATGCCCTGCTAGAACTCATCAAGTCCTCGCTTCTTGCTATCGGAACTATCACTGGAAGATGTCGCTCGACTATCCTTGGGCCTATCCCTACGGTTTCCCTCTGTTATGAGCACCAGGTTCACCACCTCGGGGAAGGAACCCATCCTGAAAATGTTCACCTGGACCAGAATGGTGTGTCGTAATCCATCCTCGATGTGCCTCACCCTAGCTGCGTCATCGCTTACCATACTAGGTGTAATGTGAGAAAACTGCATGAACGTGGATGCATATCCAATGACGGACATGTGTCCCAGCTGAAGACTCATGAACTCCCGATCTCTCTCTTCCCTCAGTGTCTCTGGGTAAAAGTTCTTGAAGAATCTATCCTCGAAGTCCTTCCATGCCAGTCCCTCGTTCCTAGGATCCTGAACCTATACATCCCACCAACGCTTCGTCGGTCCTCTCAACATGTATGTTTCCATCTTGACCCTCCGCCGTTAAGGTGTATTGAGCTGCTCGAAGATCAACTGCATGCTTTCTATCCAGTTCTCTGCCACATGTGGGCCACCATCGCCCTAAAAAAGTGGCGGGTGCTACGAATGGAACTCTCACTTCAAATACGCCATAGAAGGCTCTGTACCCTGCGTGCCTCAGTCACTCCCTTGCAAGGCACATACTAGGATAACTAGGAGCTGCTTGTCAATCCATGGTCCCGATCATTGCAAAACCTGGATGTTGTCCTGCCTGCACTGGATCCTGAACCTGATCATGTCCCTGAGCCTATACATGTGGCTCATGCTAGGGCCTATACCAAATTCTGAACCTGATCATGCGACACTGTATCATATCCTGCTTGACGCTCCATTAAGTTGTGAAGTAGTAACCCACTGAATAACATAAATGGTCAGACATCCCATATATATATATATATCAATATATTCTACGCAGATAAGGACATCAGTAAAATGTAGTGCATAACAACTACCCTTACTCCCCCTCACCGCAACTCATGCCTCACAGCATACTGGCCTCATGGCCTCCTTACCCGCCCTCAATAGAGCCAAGTATCAAAAGTACCTCGGGCCATGCCCGTCCCGACAACTAACATTGCCTCAAACCGACGACCGAGTCGCCCAATCCTGACAGTTACACTGCCTCAATCATAGTACATGCCTGCTCTCTTATGAGTCAGACCCAAATATCCCGACATATGCAATTCTTACAAAATATAAAGCATCGCATTAACATTTGACCAACTATAAATTCTATCAATAATTTCACCAATTCACATTTCAGAGCATATAAATCATGGAAATTGATTTTTTATTCACATGGTATTATCACTTCACAAAGCATACATGCAATTATGAAATTGAAATACCCTAAAATGTGCCAATCAAGTGCCAAGGAAAAAAGTCTTTCCATACCGGGCCAAGGTCCAATTCTCCCTTACCACATCGGGTCAAGGGTCACATCTCACAATCTATAACATCACACACCAAGTGGGCCATCAAGGTGGAAATCATATAAATTTTAATTTGAGAAAAGAGCAAACAATAATCCCCACCCATTAGCAAGAAGGTCCTCCCTTGTATCTAGGGATGTAGGTACCAAGCGCAAGCACGAAACCCAGTTCTAGTAACAAAAACATATTTCTAGTCTACCAAATCCCAAATAGTAAAACCATCAAAAATAAAAAAAAAGATGTCTCAACCTCATTAGTAGCCAGAAAAACACTGCTACTAAATCCCTTTCAAGAACTCCTCTGATACCACTTTATAAATACCTGGACCCGAACAGCCACCCGAACAGTGCTAAACGGGATGGGTGTTACTACCTTAGGCGCACCTCCCTGAATGACAAAGGTTTTCAACTAGCAGCGAGGGTAGGATAGGTATAGTGGGGAGGCTATACCCTCTTGGAGGATAATAATAATTGTACTAGTCTGAGTAAAATTGTAAAGATGCAGTCGAATGAAAGAATCAGAAGACTTGAAGTAGACCCACAGAGCGGTAGCATAACCAATATAGATAATCAGTGGAAGCAATAAGTATAAACAAAAAGAGCTGAAATAAATACAATGACATGATGAATATCACAAAAACAACTACTGCAATCAAACAAACATGCATCCATAGAATGTATTACATATCAATCTATAACGGCACCAATGGATAACCAGCAGTTACTACAACAAGTAAGCATGCCGATACAGAAAGGAAAACAAAACTCATAATATCCAGCTAGGTAAGAACTCAAGTTCCATACCATCTCCATGGAAAAACTAACGCAGCCCAGCTCCTGAAGCTGACCTCATTCCTGCACGTAAATCCATAAGTTCTGCATGCGTCCCGAAGGGCCTGTGCAGGGTGTAAGACAAATCTCAGTAGGATACCACCCAATGGTGCATAACTAATATATGTGTTCAAATAGTCAAGCATTTACAAACAAAATAGTAAACAATACATTGAACAATTAAACACAAACTCCACTGGTGTTCAATAGCCACCATGGAGTGTCACCTGCTTCTTCCAATGTCGGATTCTCTTTCGTGTATCTTGGCACCATGTGCCACCAGACCCCTCGTGTCTCAAGTACCATGGTCTCAAAGGCACACCCAAAAAATAACTCGGCACCATGTGCCTCCTGGAACCTCATGTGTCAAGTACCGACGTCCCGAAGGCACGACCAAGAAGTAACCCTGAGGGACAGCGATGTCTGACCTCAAATCACAGTGAGCCTTAGCACCCACCCGATAGATTCAATGCTATCCCCCGAAGGCTGGTCACCTCCCCCGTGGATTTCTACGGTAAGCAACCCCAACGAAAATACCTATACCACATCTACGGGGGCCTCTACCCACATGAGTGGTCAAAATCACCTCCTCACAGAGTATCTATGTGTGCACACTACTCGAGTTCCGGGTGAGTGGTAATCACTAAAATAGTTCCTAAGCCACCACACACCTGACACCTCGTGTCCCTGCGACCATGTCTCTCAAGTATGATTTCCTCACTGTCCCAGTAATCTGGGCCATGCCTAACCTGACAGTCCTTCTGCCTCAAGTCAATATCCATGATCCCCAATACCATGGTTAGACCACCCAATGTAACTCAGGCCAAGCCCAACCTTACAGTCGTACTACCTCAACAGACATCCATGACGCCCAATCCCATGGTCAAAATCACCCATAGTAACCTCGGGCCAAGCCCAACTTGTGATCAGCATCACTCAACAATATCTGGGCCACGCCCATCACAACACGAAGGTTCCATCATAATTAATTCAACATTCACAAATGTAATCAAAAGAATTACTTTTAAACAGGATAACAACTCAACAGTTGAAATATTCCAACTATGTGTTGTCCGACACCAATATTAAGGTCTCTAAGGCATCTTAACATACATATCAATGTTCAATAAACTGATCTCAATAGTTTATAACACAAATCAATCAATACCATTTTGGCTCCCTCGACCAAAAGGCCCCATTTGAGCAACGACCATTCACCCGACCCCGCTCAAGAAAAACGGTAAAGGGCATACCCAAAGGCATCCCACGATTCTAATAAACTGTTTAATATGAAATATAAGTAAATTAGGGTCATTCTCAAAATACCCAAAAATGCCTCATAAGTCGTGCCACCAAAATTTCCACGAAAACACGAAAGTAGGTATTCACCGCCTACCTCATACTAGTATGTTGATACTTCTCTGATGGAAACCTCCAATTAGGTCTAAAACACGGTAGATCGAGGGGGTTCCAATGCATCAAACGGTGTTCGGATCGGAGTTCGATTGACGATCTAGGAGCAAGAAGAAGGTCTGGTTGGCTCTCCATATGTAAGCCCCGAGTGGGAGGAAGAAAAGAGGGAGAATGAGGAATTATGGGTTGCCTGGAACATAAAAAAAACCCAACATTAAGTGGTCACATGGTTAACCCACACGGTTTGGAAAACCGTGTGCCAGCCGAGCGGTTGCCACTACCTCACCCAAGACCATCACACGACCAACCCGCGTGGTTTGGCAAGTCGTGCACTGCCTGTGCGGAGACCACTGTCTCACCCAGAGACTTCGTACTGTTTTTCCGTATGGTTTGGAAAACCATGCGCCAACCATGCGCACATGCATTACATCCCCAAAATCGAATTTTTAAACCAGAAATGTCCAATTTCTCTACTTTTCTCACAAGCGAGTCAAAATTCAAAAGGGTCGGGATTTTGACCCCTTCCAAAAACTAGGGTTCTTACACCCCCCCCCCCCCCCGTGTATCGATTACATGGGTTTGAGTACACGGGTTGATGACCATGGACAAGTGCATGAATAGCGTACAGGGAGCCAACCCCAGTCACTCGGACACGGCGTGTGCACCGTATGAAATGTTGTGAACTCAATTTTTCTATATGGCCAGCCATATGACACGTGCCACTGTACACTGGCTATACCCAGGGTCAGACAACATGGCATGTAGCTTTTCTACATGTCGTGTACATTTTGTAAAACGGAATGCTCCTCTTATTCACCACATCTTGGACATCATACATTTGAGTAAGTGCACCATCTTCTCGTTCCCATGAAGGTCAGTATTCTTTTCGTTTTACAGGAGTATGATCCCTTCAGCATGAGTTTTTGTGATAGAGTCAAGCATCCATCCAAGATGCCTAGATCGAGATCCTCTATCCATTCTTTGTTAAGACTGTAAATGATTGGCCCACTGTGTAGGAATAATCACGAGATAAAAATAAAGTGCAAATACGGAAATAAATGGGACACCAGATGTAACGTTGAAAAACCCCCAAAATGAATGTGGTAAAAAACCATCGGAAGATAGAAGGATCACTATGGGGTAAAAGTGGGTACACACTCCCTCACTATTACAAGGAGAATACCCACATATATATCTCTCTTGAATAAATGGGGATACTGCCTCACTAAAATCTGTCTGTTATGGGATCTGTTGTACTAGTGATGAGAACCGATGATGAGATACTGAAGGGAGAGGATGTTTGTGCCTTTTATAGGAAACCATCACCCCTTCTCCTCCTTCTCTAGCTGGAAAATCTAGTGGGGGTTTGGCCACCAAAAACCAACCCAGCCCACCCCATTTGACAATGTGGGGGGCGGTGCTGTCCAGAGAAACTTCTTCTGACACATATCCCACTTGGATATTTGATTGATAACCATTAACATCTCCACATCCTTTCTATCTGCCCAACCATGCTGCTCACGTATCTGCAAGGCCGCTCGAGGATCTGCACAATCTAAACATATCAGAGTTAATCACCTTCGTCAGGAAATCTGCCAGATTTTTTTAGTATGAATCTTCTACATATCCACACTTCCTTCCTCCACAACAACTGATACAAAGTGATACTGTACCCCAATGTGCATCATCCTGGAATGAAATGATGGATTCCTTGCAATGTGCAAGGTGCTCGGACTGTCACAAAATAATTGAATCTGCATCTGTCTGTGCCCAAGATCCTCCAACAACTTTCTCATCCAAATCGCCTCTTTGCAAGCCTATGTAGCTTCCATGTACACTTACTCCATCGTGGATAAAGCCACAACTGACTGTAACTTCAAAATCTAGCTCATAGCTCCTCCTACATGAGAAAACACATAACCAGTATTGAATTTCCTCTGGTCAGAATCACCTACAGAATCTGAATCAACATTTCCTCTGATAGTAAAATCTAATCCTCCATAACATAACGCAGCATTTGAGGTCTCCTTGATGTATCTCAGGATCCTCTTATTTGTGTTCCAATTCTCCGGTCCTGGATTCTCCATGTACTGACTAATTGCTCACACTGCATGTGCAATGTCTGTTCTAGTACAAACCATAGCAAACATTAGACTACCCACTGTCGATGTATACGGTACTTGAGACATTTCCATCCACTTTACATCACTGCTAGGACTCATTGTGGAGGATAACTTGAAATTAATGGAATGAGGGGCAGAGATTGGATTACAGTCTTGCATGTTGAAACGTTTCAAGACTCTCTGTAAGTAAATATTCTGTGATAGCCCAATCATCCCATTATTTCATTCTCAGTAAATCTGCATCCCAAGAATCTTTTTTTCTAGTCCCAAGTCCTTTATATCAAAATCCCTAGCCAACTGTGCCTTTGTCTCCTAGATCTGATCATTTTTGGGGCCTACAACCAACATGTCATCCACACACAATAGAAGAATGATCAAATAATTACCATCCTAACACTTGAAATATGGACAAGGATCTGAATGAAGTCATTCATATCCAAGGCTCGTGATATAGGAATCAAATCTCTTGTACCAACACCTCTGTGCCTGTTTTAGACCGTATAGAGATTTGTTCAACCTGCAAACCAAGTTCTATTTACCTTATTTTTCAGACCCTTCCGGTTGTATCATATATATATCTTCATCTAGATCAGGATGTAGAAACACAGTCTTCACATACAACTGCTCTAGATGTAAGCAGTATGTAGCACACATCGCCAAAACCATCCGAACAGTCGTCAGTCTAACAACATGAGAAAATATTTCATTAAAATCAATACCTTCCTTCTGAGAAAATACATTAACCACCAGTATTGCACAATATCTTTCCACCTGGTCTTTTCCATCCTGCTTGATCATAAAGACCCATTTTATCCCATAGACTTCCTTTCACGAGGTAATGGAACAAGATCCCAAGTCTTGTTCCTATGCAGGGCTTCAAGTTCATCCTACATTGCCGCCATACATGAGGATACATCTAGACTCTGGGTTGCCTCCACAAAAGAAGATGGCTCTCCATCCTCTATCAATAAGAAATACGTAATATTTCTTTCAGTGACATAGTTTGAGTACCTTACTGGTGCTCTTTTCTCCCGAGTTGACTGTCGTGGTCCAGACTCAACCGGTACTTGATCATCATGCTCTGGTTATGCCTCAGAGGAAACTGATTCTTCCTTGGACTTGTCCTCTATTTCGACTGTTGAGGTTTCTGTATTCCCCTTCTCCATGTTTTGATTAGTTGTAATTTTCACCTTGTCTTCTACAAATATGACATCTCTTCTGATGATAAATTTATGGGCAGTGGGATCCCAAAAATGATACCCCTTCACACCATCAGCGTAACCCAAGAAGATACATTTCCTGGATCTCAAATCCAACTTCGATCATTCCAGGTCATTAATCATTGCATATAAAGGACTTCCAAGAGTATGTAATTGAGAATAGTCAGTGAGTTTACTAGTCCACATCTCCATCGATGTCTTCAGCTCAATCACCATTGAAAGAGATCGATTGATCACATAACAGGTGGTATTCACTGCTTCTGACCAAGAAGTTTTGGCAATACCCGTAGTCTTCAGCATCGCCCTTGTTCTATCCAAGAGGGTTCTGTTCATCCGCTCTGCCACTCCATTTTGCTGAGGAGTGTACGCAACGTGAACTGTCTCTTGATCCCTTCTTATTGAAAAAAAGTATAAAACTCCTCACTTGTATATTCTCCACCATTGTCTGTACTCAGAAACATGATCTTCTTTCTAGAGTCAAGCTCATTCTGTGCTTTGAATGTTTTGGAGACTTCAAAAACATCTTCCTTCTTCTTTATTGGGTACACCCAATATCTCCTGGAATAATCATCAATGAATGATACAATGTAACTTGCTCCTCCTAGGGATATAACCTGTGCTTTCCAAACATCGGAATGGATCAACTCCAAGATCTCATGACTTCTTGCCCTTGATGTCCCTAACTTTAACCTGTGTTGCTTGCTCAAAACACAATGCTCACAAAATAGTAAGGATACCTTTGTTAGCCCAGGCAGCAACTTATGATCTGCAAGAATCTTCAAGCTTCGTTCTGACACATGGCCAAGCTTCTGATGCCATAATGTCGTCAAAGCTTCGGTCGAGGTAGTTGATGCAACAGCTATCTCCGCCTCCTTGTACGTTTCACCCATAAGCACGTACAGGTTCATTGACATCTTATCCGCCTTCAATACCACAAGTGCACCCTTCACGATTCTCATCACTCCATTCTAGGTGTGTGTCTTGCATCCGATATCATCAAATTTTCCCAAAGACAATATGTTCTTCTTCATGCCCTTCACATGACGTACTCCTTGGATGGTCCGTACTATGCCATCATGCATCTTCAGTTTGTTGGTACCGAATACAATGATCATCAGAGTGTGATCGTTCCCCATGTACACAAGTCCTTCTGGGATGGTTTCATATTGGTCAAACCATTCCCGTCGAGACGTCATATGCCATGTTGCTCCTGAGTCGATAATCCATGCATCGTCGAGATGCTTCCTACTTCCAGTAGTCATTTACACTTCACTGACTAGTATATCTCATTTTCCAGAAGTACACTCCATATTCCGCTGAGATCTATTTTCACAACTCTTCTTATTCCATCAATCCTTCTTGATGTGTCCCTTCATGCCACAATTAAAACATGTGGCATTCTTCTTCTTACTCCTTGATTTGGACCTGCCATGATTTTGGCTCCCACTGGAACCACGCTCCATCATCCTCCCTTTCTCCATTGACAGAGCTTCTGCTTGGTGCGAAGTTGTCTGTCTGTCCTCCTTGTTCTTGCGCCAACTTTATTCTTCAAGAACCATGGCTACAACATCATTAAATAGTAGCATATACATCTGGATGAGTTGGTCATACAAATCTGGAAAACTCTGGAGTGGAATATCCATACATTCAGTATCAACAATTTTATAGCCCAACGCCATCAGTTGAGAAAACAGGGTATTCAGGTTGTTGATGTGGTCAGTCACTAAAGACGACTCCGCCATCCTATGAGTGTACAGTTTTCTCTTCAGGAAAATTTTGTTTTGTAGTGACTTGGCCTCATATTGCTTCATCAGAGTATCCCATATTTTCATTGTTGTCTTTTTCTCCGCTATGCTCGATTGGACCCCGTCTTCCAATGCCAAATGGATGTTGGCAATAGCATTCCAGTCCATATCATTCCATTTCATCTCCGTCACACCTGTTGGCTTTTCTCCAATTTCTAGAAGGCAATTATCCTTCCGCAGCACTGCCTGCATCTTCATTTTCCACAACAAAAAATTATTCCCGTTGAATTTTTAGATCTCGAATTTCACCGCCAACTAGACACGCTGTCAGTCCAGAACCTCCTCTGTTTCACAACAGTGTATATAATAATCTCAATAAATTTTTCTGATGTGAATAATCAACTGGGGCCACAATCATAGAGCATACTAAAGTTTTACGAGAATTATTAATACCCGAAAACGGGAACAACATCGGGCTAGAACCTTTCCTCTGATACCACCTGTTAGGACCGTAAATGATTGTCCCATGGTGCATCAATAATCATGAGATAAAAATAATGTGCGAATGTGGAAATAAATGGGACACCAGATGTAACGTGGAAAAACCCCCAAAATGAAAGGGCTAAAAAACCACGGGATGATAGCAGGATCACTATAGGGTAAAAGTGGGTACACACTCCCACACTATTATAAAAAGAAATCCCTCGTAAATATCTCTCTTGAATAAATGGGGAAACCGTCTCACTAAAACCGCTCTGCTATTGGATCTGTTGTACTGATGATGAGAACCGATGATGAGATGCTGAAGGGAGAGGATGCTTGTGCCTTTTATAGGAAACCCTCACCCCTTCTCCTCCTTATCCAGCTGGAAAATTGGGTGGGGGTTTGGCCACCAAACACTAACCCAGCCCACCCCTTTTGACAAAGTGGGGGGGGGTGCTATCTAGAGAAAATTATGCCGACATTATTGACCCTAGGTAGAGTTTGGAATCGACATGACCAACTTTACATGGTGTCGATCCTCTACCTAGAAGGTGAATTTTGGATGATTCGCGGTATCCTCCATGGCCCTAGAAGTGATCCTCATCTTTGTGTTGTGATATTTCTCACTCATGAGTGTGTCTCATATAATGAGTTCATCAATATACAATAAAATTCTCACTCTGGAGTGTGTGTCCCGTAATGAGTGTAACTACCTCTCGTGATGGTTCCCGATGAACGGTACATCACAGACAGATGTACTTCGAGCTATAAAACTCTTGGAGTGTGTTCTCCCGTAACGAGTGCTTCATGAAATCTTCAAAATGAACCCAAACTAGGGTGGAATGTGGTTGTGTGACTTGTATCCAAACTATAAGTTTGGGTTTTGAGTATTTCTGGTTTGTGCCTTATGTTCTGTAGACATATATTGTTCATAGCTTACTGTACCGTTGCTTGGTGTACTGCTTTGTGGTTTTCGGGTTCCTCTACTGAGTATTGTTATACTCACCCCGGCCTGGGATTTTCCCGCATGTGTCGTGTCTTGTGAAGATGACCAGCCTTTTGACTATGACCAGGGCGGTCCAGGACAGGACTGAACTTTCCAAGTTCCCTACTGGCCGAGGCATTTCTACGGCTACGACTGGCAGTCCCAGTACCTTTTTTTACAGTTTGGACTTTGTAGATTTCATATTTTTGTTTTGTTGGGCTTGTATTCTGGCCCAGTTTACATTCAGTACTTTATCTTCTATCATACTCTGTTGGTTGGGATTAGTTGTATGCCTGAATCTTTTTCCTTCGTGTTGTTACATTTTAGCATTTGTGTGCTTGGAGATGTGTGTGTGTTTACATTAACATAGGCAATGCCTCCAATGATTAGTAACATGCCTACTCTGTGCTAGTCACCAAACCTGAGCCTATTGGAGGCGGGCTTGGGGAGTCACGTCTTGGGCCCCACTGGGACGGGTTGTGACACGAATGCCTTTGGGATTCTAGACCAAACACTTTCATCAACACATAACCCCCACTTCTCAGGCATGGTTGACAACCAAAACTCAAATAAGCATCACATCCCTCCACGAAGAAGCAGTGAACCAACATTTACTTTATCACTACTACCACCACAACACTAAATTCCATCTGGAAAAAAATATTCATTAACAACCATAAATAATATTCCACCACACAAATCAAAAATCAATCTTCTCTCGCTTAGCCACACTTTCCACGTTGGTTTCATATTGAAGTACTTGTGCTTCTCCAGAGAAATGATTTCATCTATCCCAAATTCCATCATACCATACAAATATCTGCCCACTTACAGACCTCATCTGATTCCTTGTATAGCATCCCGTCTTTTTTATAACATAAACTTTCATTACATTACACAAAACTGAGTATCTTTAAGGTTTAGTGTCTTGGAAACCAGGAACATAATACATAAAAACAACATAAAGCATTTTTCTTAAACACTTGAAAGGCTTCTCCTTTAGTTCATCCTAGGTTCATTACTGTATCTCTTAACCTGGGGACATACATCAAAAGAAAGGGTGAGCAGAAGGCCCAGTAAGGGAAACAAGAGAAACATTTTACATGAGAACTTGAGATACTTCACTAAGGACATGAAAAGAACTTTAAGGCATGGGAAATAAATCATGAGATACATCATAATAAAATAACATTTACCATAACTTAAAGATGTGGCTGCAACATTTAATATTGACAATCGTTTCGTTTCACCAAGTTCTATCCCCAAGGTGTCGTTAAAAATTACCAAGGTTATTCACCAAGGCGTCGTTAAAATGGTCATCTCTAGAGATTAAGTCTTTACCCAATGCATTGGAGCGCTATCAGGGAGCACCCTTAAATTTGCCTTTATTATCATGTGATCCACATATATCATCATAAAAAATTTCATAAATAACCCATATAGCATAAAATAAATGGGTTTCATTTCATAATCAGAACGTTTTAAAAACTGCTTTAAGGACATGATCTTTACGTTACTTTAAACACACGGAAAGGGAAAGCGGGTATCATGTATGTAAATCCCAGAATATAAAATAGAAAATTTTTATATATATGTGAGTACCCCTATAGAAATAGGATCTTTGAGTATTCACTTTATAACATAAAATAATTTTGAGAAAAGAGAGGCATTTTGAGACGAAAATTCTGCAGCATAACGACTATGTTACAAGGTTTTAGAAAACTTTGAAAAGAGAGGGAACATGGGTCGAACAATCATAATTGACCCATAAAACATTAGAGGGACAGAATAAGAAGTATATATGGACATGGTGATGCAATTTCAAGGACATACCATTTGAAATGAAAGACATGGAAGGAAGAAAAAAGTTTGATTTCTCTTATGAAAATTCGGCAGCCTAACGACGTCACTTAAACTTCAACAAAAATGAATTGAATAGATCAAATAGGGTCTCTAATCATATGATCATAAAAGATCAGTATGATAGATATATAGATCATACCCCAACATAATAAAAAGTAACTTGAAATATTTGACATGAAAATCGAACTTGAAAAATGAAAAGGGTGAAAGAATCACTTAAAAATTCGGCAGCCTAACGGCGTCACTTAAACTTTCATAAAACGAAATTATCGGAGTAAGAGGGGATCTATCATTATATAAACATGAAAGGGGAAGTAAAGGGAATATAAAATAACATCCTCTCACGTAAGAACATGGAGCATAAAAGGAATGACATAAAAGAGATTACATGAAAAGAAAGAGAGGGGTCGGATCCTTACCTTAAAACGTGACTCTTGAAACTCAATGTTTTGGACCTTGAGGGCTTGGGGGCACCTTGGTAGGACTCATTGGGAGGTAAGGAGACCATAACTTCGTTGGGGGAGAGTTGGGAGTGAAAACTAAAGGAGGAATGGGTTGGTATTTATAGGAAAAGTGAGGGGACAAGGCATTAATGGCCAAGGGACACCTCATTAGTGGTTTTGGAAAAACCATGGACTTGCCCTTGGTATTTTCCCATGGTATTGGCCACTTGGGACACCTCATAACTTATCTTACTATCCATAATTCTACCATATTTAATATATACATAATACATCATTTAATGATGTCATTAAACACTCGTACCTTAAAAACTATATTTTCACTATTCATCGAAAATTCAACTTTCTCAGAATAATCCCAAAATTTCACCTTAACCAAATATCGATGCTCTAAATACATTTATGAACTCCATTTTATAAAAATAATATTCTAAATAATTTTATTTTAATTTTTAAATAAAAACACTATTCATCGAAAATTTGTTTTTTTCAGAAAAATCCTCAAAAATTACCTTACCATAATATCGATGCTCTGAGTTCAATAATAAAGTCCTTTTTATAAAAATAATTTTCTAATTATTTTTAATTAAATTTTTAAATAAAAAACACTATTCGCCTAAAAAACTAATAATTGATTAATCATTTATGAAACTGTTATTTACCCATTTTATTGAATCACATTACTTAATCCAGGTGTCTAAATTATATTAAAACCTTATTTGAGTGAAATTACTAATCCATTTGGTCACATTACTAATCCTAAGCGTAAAATCACTATTCATAATTTACTATTCATCAAACATTAAGTTGATCTTATTAGACTCCAAATTCCTTACTGAACACTTTTTTAGAAGACCATTTTTTGAAAATCATTATGCATCATTAGTTATTTAGGGTTTACATAAATATTTTTAAATATCCTTTTTTCAAAATTCATCAATAAAATACATTCTAAAATTATCTGGACAATTGAAATTTCACAAACATCACTAAAGGAAGAAATCTCAATTCATTCACCTGAAAGGATTACACAAGGAAGCTAGGGTCTCGTGACATAGCCCCTATAACACCGGCATAAGACCTAAGTGTAAGGTGTGATATGGTAAGATAATCTGAGGGAGGCTTAGATAACATTGCCCTAGTAGTAATCTCTACTAACTTGAACTTCTCCCGCAAGAGTTTCCGTTCAAGCTTGACACGCTAGAGTTTGGCTTGGGCTTGGTCCAAAGCGAAGCCCACAAAAGCTACCTCCTTCCCAACCTCTGATAAGTGGGCTTCATAAGGGTCGAGCCTACTGGATGAAGCCATCGACTCCTCTTTCTGCATTAACCATTAACATATTATTAAATCATTAAGAGTAAGTTAATATACTACTCAAAAATATTGGGTCGTTACATTCTTCCCCCCTTAAGAAATTTCTTCCCCGAAATTTATACTTGAGGCCTAGTCGAAAAGGTGAGGGTACTTTTGCTTCACTGTTTCCTCTGGCTCCCAAGTCGCTTCATCATATTTATGATTCCTCCATAACACTTTCACAAGGTGGGTAGTCTTGTTTCGTAGGACCATGACTCGATGGTCCAAGATCTCCACTGGCTGCTCCTCGTAAGAGAGGTCATGTTTTAGTTGTACCACCTCTGGGTTCAGTACATGCGAAGGGTCGGGTATGTACTTCCTCAAGGGAGATACATGGAAGACATCATGAACATGAATAAGGTTCGGTGGAAGTGCTAGAAGATAGGCCACTGCTCCTATGCGATCAATGATTTCATAGGGGCCAATGTACCTAGGGTTGAGCTTCCCTTTCTTCCCAAACCACATGACTCTCTTCCATGGAGAAATTCGAAGGAAGAATTTGTCACCAACACCAAACTCCAAGTCCCTTCGACGATTGTCAGCATAGCTCTTCTGCCGACTCTGAGCAGCCTTTATGTGTTGTTGGATGGCATGAAGCTGTTCCGTCATCTCTTGCACGAGATCGGGCCCAAGAATCTTCCTCTCACCAGTTTCATCCCAAAAAGTATGAGTTCTACACCTCTTTCCATACAGAGCTTCATAGGGTGCCATTTGAATACTCCAATGGAAGCTGTTGTTATAGGAGAACTCAACTAATGGGAGGTGTTGATCCCATCCACCCTTAAATTCCATTGAGCATAATCTCAGCATGTCTTTGAGTGACTGAATAGTCCTTTCAGATTGGCCATCAGTTTGAGGATGATAGGCCGTACTAAAATTCAATTCAGTATTCAGAGCATGTTGAAGACTTCTCCAGAATTTTGATGTGAATCCTGGGTCACAATCAGATACGATGTATAGTGGTACCCCATGCAGCCTTACCACATCCTTCACGTATATCTTTGCAAGCTGATCCAGAGAGAAATCTTCCCGAATAGAGATAAAATGGGCTGTCTTGGTGAGACGGTCCACAATAACCCATATCACATTGTTTCCTTTGGATTTTTTCGGGAGACTAGTTACAAAGTCCATAGTGATATTATATCACTTCCATACTGGTATGGGTAGTGGTTGTAATACCCCCTTAGGAAGATGTCGTTCTGCCTTTACTTGCTGACACACCAGGCACCTTGTAGTGTAATCAGCAATCTCCCTCTTCATGTTATCCCACCAATAATGATCACGAAGGTCTCTATACATCTTAGTACTTCCCGGGTGTATAGAGAATGTAGAGCTATGAGGTTCATCCATCAGTTCATTCTTTATCTCCAAAATAGATGGAAAACATAGTCTTGTACGAAATTTCAATACACCTTCTTGATCAATATTGAAATCAGGGAACTTCCCATCCTTTACAGCCTCAAACTTCTCCAGCAGCACAGGATCTTATTTTTGAGGCTTCTTGATCCTCACTAGTAATGAAGGTTGAGAAATCATTTGGAATAGGGTTGATGATGTCCGTTTCCGTATAATTCCCATGTCCAGTTTTACTTGATCTTTAATCAAGGGATCTCCTAGGATCCTCATTGTTTCTAGAACAACATGATCTTTCCTGCTTAACGCATCCGCGACCTTGTTTGCTCTTCCAGGGTGATAATGAATTGAACAATCATAGTCTTTAATAAGCTCCAACCATCTCCTTTGACTCATGTTCAATTCTTTCTGTGTGAAAATATAATTTAGACTTTGGTGGTCAGTGTATATATCACATTTCTCCCCATAAAGATAGTTCCTCCATATCTTTAGAACAAAAAGAACTGCCGCCAGCTCTAGATCATGCGTAGGATAATTCTGCTCATGAATCTTCAACTGTCGAGATGCATAAGCAATTACCTTGTCATTTTGCATGAGGACGCACCCAAGCCCTTTCAGAGATGCATCGCTAAAAATAAAAAATCCTTCTCTGATAGAGGGTAGTGCTAACACAGGTGCAGTAACCAATCTCTTCTTCTACTCTTGGAAACTTTCCTCGCATTCCTTTGTCCAGATGAACTTAACCCTTTTTCGAGTCAACTTGGTTAGTGGATTAGAAATCTGTGAAAAGTTTTTCACAAACCTCCTATAATATCCCACAAAACCAAGGAAACTACGACTCTCAGTTACAGTTGTGGATTGAGGCCACTCCTCCACAACCATTGTCTTTGCATGGTCAACCGAGATTTCTTCATTGGTTACGATGTGCCCCAAAAAACCCACATGTTGTAACCAAAACTCACACTTGCTGAACTTCCCAAAGAGCCTCTCCTTCCGCAGAGTTTTCAATATAACCCTTATATGATCTTCATGCTCCTCACGACTTTTTGAATATATAAAAATATCATCAATAAAAACTACCACAAAGTTATCAAGGTAGTCCTTAAATACTCTATTCATCAAATCCATGAAAATATCAGGAGAATTAGTCAAGCCGAAGGGCATAACAGTAGACTCATAATTCCCATATCTTGATCGGAAGGCAGTTTTTGGAATATCTTCCTTTTTCACCCTCAGTTGATGATAACCAGATCGAAGGTCAATCTTAGAGAAGAACTAAGCCCCATGAAGTTGGTCAAATAAATCATCAATTCTTGGAAGAGGATATCTGTTCTTCACTGTGATCCCTTTCAGTTCTCTATAATCGATGCATAGCCGCATTGATCCATCCTTCTTCTTCACAAAGAGAACTGGTGCTCCCCAAGGAGACACACTCGGTCGGATAAACCCTTTCTCCAACAAGTCTTGGAGTTGTTTCTTTAACTCTTCTAGCTCCACATTTTCCATTCTATATGGAGTCTTTGATATCGGTTGAGACCCAGGTACGAGTTCAATGGAGAACTCTACCTCTCTTTCTGGGGGAGGTCCAGGTAACTCCTCAGGAAATACATCCATATATTCCTGAACATTCGGAACATTTTCTATTTGTATGCTCCCTTTTCCTTCTTCATCATCACCGATTAACTCCATAAAGAAAGCTATAGGAGGTGCTTCTAGATAGGGATTAGTTCGGGATATCTCTCCTCAGAAGATAATTGTAGGTCCTTTATTCAAGACTACTGATATTTCCTTACTTCTGCATTTGATCTTAGAATTATACGCTGAGAGGCAGTCCATCCCTTGTATAATGTCGAATTCCATCATGGGAATGACTACTAGATTTGCGATAAGATTGTGCTCGCCAAAGTAAACACTAGAGTCTCTTAATACTGTTGATGCAAGGATAAACCCACTTGGAGTCTTGACTGACAACTCTACCTCTAGCAGTTCGGGGATTGATTCTATATTCCTTGCAAACTTGGAGGAAATAAAGGAATGCGTAGAACCAGAATCAAATAAAGTACTTTCTAGTTTTGAGAGGACAACAAGAGTACCTGATACCACATCGTTTGGAACTTCAACTTCAGTTGTTGTGATAGTGAAATCACGACCTTGCTCCCTTGGCCTCTGCTGAGGTTGATGGTGATTCCCCTCCACCGCCCTTGGATTTGGACATTGATTAGCAAAGTGCCCAAGCTGTCCACACTTGAAGCATGTGACTTCGGGTAGGGCCAGAACCATCTTTCTTCTATCGTTAGTGTTGGGAAGTTGAGGCTTCACCTCACTATAAAAATTCCGAGCAATATGGCCTCCTCTTCCACACTTGTAGCACTTTCCACTTCCGTTCAAGCAGTTCCCCTGATGATTCTTCCCACATTTATTGCAAGTGGTAAGTTGCATTTGCTTTCCACCTCTTCCCTAATCAAAAGACTTCCTTAAACTGGGCTCCAACGATCTCTTATTTTCATTTGGATTATGAGACCACTGTGTCTCACCAAACTCCAGCTCAACTTTCATAGCACTTCGAACTATTTCTTCATAGCTATCATAGTCCCTGTTGGCTAGATTCTTCCGCAGATGAGGTCGTAGTCCACCAAAGAATCTATCAACCTTCTCATTAGGGTCCATGACAAAGCTTGAGGTATAACAGGAAAGCCTTGTGAAGTTCATCTCATAGCTTTCGACAGATTCGTTATCCTTCTGCTTCAGCTCGAGAAACTCTTTCTCTATTCTCGTTCTCATGGAACGAGGGAAATACTTCTTAAGGAAAATTCCTCAAAATTCTTCCCACTCCATAGCTTCTATCTCTCTTCGTGGCTTCGTGTTTTTGATCAGTGACCACCACTGATCAGCTTCTCCCTCTAGGCGGTAAACAGCAAGGGTGACTTTTTCTTGTTCTAAACAATGAAGTACAGAAAAGATATTTTCAATGGAGCTTATCCATTGTTCCGCAACCAATGGGGCAGTAGATCCACTGAATTTTGGCGGTTGTTGACGCATGAATAACTCAACAGAGTGTTGTTCCCTTCGTGGTTAGTTCGGCCTCTCAGCTTGATTCATGTTATTACTCATAACTTGAGTCAGTTGGTTCATCATTTGCATGAATGTTTCCATTCCGGCTTCCATCGGAGGGCCGTCAGCACATGGTGCATTGCGGTCACCATCGGCACGGTCCCTCCTATTGACCGCCATTTTCTAAATGAATAAAACCTTAGTAAGAAACTTATTTCATTTATGAATCTTTTAACTAAGACTTCATGCTTAGACAATTACACTTTTCTATAATTCCTTCATAAGGATTCATAAAAAGCTTCTGATTAACCAAACATATCTTCTGAGAGTGTCGTAACCAAGAGTGCAGCAAGGCCCGTTATCGTGCACCAGTTCCCGTTCAAGTCTATCTCAAAGCGGTGTTTTCGGGTTTTACCCCTATGTATATCTGTGCCAGATTTGCCTCTACCTGCTCATATCTAGACAGGGATGTATTTGTTTGATAAACCACTTACTCAATACATACCAAAATACCAGGAAGTTTTCCTATATTTAAATTTTCTATAGGGTTCTTCCTAAAGTTTTTATATCCTAATTTCCACAAATAACTAAACCATCCTTTAATACCAACTATAGCATCCCGTCTTTTTTATAACATAAACTTTCATTACATTACACAAAACTGAGGATCTTTAAGGTTTAGTGTCTTGGAAACCAGGAACATAATACATAAAAACAACATAAAGCATTCTTCTTAAACACTTGAAAGGCTTCTCCTTTAGTTCATCCTAGGTTCATTACTGTATCTCACAACTTGGGGACATACATCAAAAGAAAGTGTGAGAAGAAGGCCCAGTAAGGGAAACAAGAGAAACATTTTACATGTGAACTTGAGATACTTCATTAAGGACATGAAAAGAACATTAAGGCATGAGAAATAAATCATGAGAAACATCATAATAAAAATAAAATTTTTCATAACATGAAGATGTGGATGCAACATTTAATATTGACAATCGTTTCGTTTCACCAAGGTCCATCCCTAAGGTGTCGTTAAAAATTACCAAGGTTATTCACCAAGGCGTCGTTAAAATGGTTATCTCAAGAGATTAAGTCTTTACCCAATGCATTGGAGCGCTATCTGGGCGCACCCTTAAATTTGCCTTTATTATCATGTGATCCACATATATCATCATCAGACATTTCATAAATAACCCATATAGAATAATATTAATGGGTTTCATTTCATAATCATAACGTTTTAAAAACTGCTTTAAAGACATGATCTTTACGTTACTTTAAACCCACGGAAAGGGAAAGCGGGTATCATGTATGTAAATCCCAGAATTTAAAATAGAAAATTTTTATATATATGTGAATACCTCTGTATAAATAGGAGCTTTGAGTATTCACTTTATAACATAAAATAATTTTGAGGAAAGAGAGGCATTTTGAGACGAAAATTCTGCAGCATAACGGCTATGTTACAAGGTTTTAGAAAACTTTGAAAAGAGAGGGAAGATGGGTCGAACAATCATAATTGACCCATAAAACAGTATAGGGACAGAATAAGAAGTATATATGGACATGGTGATGCAATTTCAAGGACATACCATTTGAAATGAAAAACATGGAAGGAAGAAAAAAGTTTGATTTCTCTTATGAAAATTCGGCAGCCTAACGGCATCACTTAAACTTCAACAAAAATGAATTGAACAGATCAAATAGGGTCTCTCATCATATGATCATAAGAGCTCAGTATGATAGATATAGAGATCATACCCCAACATAATAAAAAGGAACTTGAATGATTTGACATGAAAATCAAACTTGAAAAATGAGAAGGGTGAAAGAATCACTTAAAAATTCGGCCGCCTAACGGCGTCACTTAAACTTTCAGAAAACGAAATGATGAGAGTAAGAGGGGATATCTCATCATATAAAAATGAAAGGGGAATTAAGAGGAATATAAAAGAACATCCTCTCACCTAAGAACATGGAGCATAAAAGGAATGACATAAAAGAGATTACATGAAAAGAAAGAGAGGGGTCGGATCCCATACCTTAAAACGTGACTCTTGAAACTCAATGTTTTGGGCCTTGAGGGCTTGGGGGCACCTTGGGAGGACTCCTTGGGAGGTAAGGAGACCAGAACTTCGTTGGGGGAGAGTTGGTAGTGAAAACTAATGGAGGAATGGGTGGGTATTTATAGGGAAAGTGACGGGACAAGGCATTAATGGCCAAGGGACACCTCATTAGTGGTTTTGGCAAAAACATGGGCTTACCCATGGTATTTGCCCATGGTATTGGCCACTTGGGACACCTCATACCTTATCTTACTATTCATAATTCGACCATATTGAATATATACTTAATACATCATTTAATGATGTCATTAAACACCCGTAACTTAAAAACTATATTTTCACTATTCATCGAAAATTCAACATTCTCAGAATAATCCCAAAATTTCACCTTAACCAAATATCGATGATCTAAATACATTTATGAACTCCATTTTTTAAAAATAATTTTCTAAATAATTTTAATTTAATTTTTAAATAAAAACACTATTCATTGAAAATTCGTTTTTTTCAGAAAAATTCCCAAAAATTACCTTAACATAATATCGATGCTCTGAGTCCAAAAAAATTTCTTTTTATGAAAATAATTTTCTAATTATTTTTAATTAAATTTTTAATTAAAAAACACTATTCACTTGAAAAAACTAATACATGATTAATCATTTATGAAACCGTTATTTACACATTTTATTGAATCACATTACTTAATCTAGGTGTCTAAATTATATTAAAACCATCTTTGAGTGAAATTACTAATCCATTTGGTCACATTACTAATCCTAAGCGTAAAATCACTATTCATAATTTACTATTCATCAAAAATTATGTTGATCTTATTAGACTCAAAATTCCTTACTAAACACTTTTGTAGAAGACCATTTTTTGAAAATCATTATACATCATTAGTTATTTAGGGTTTACATAAATATTTTAAAATATCCTTTTTTCATAATTCATCAATAAAATACATTCTAAAATTATCTGGACAATTGAAATTTAACAAACATCACTAAAGGAAGAAATCTCAATTCATTCACCCGAAAAGATTACACAAGGAAGCTAGGGTCTCGTTACATAGCCCCTTATAACACCGGCATAAGACCTAAGTGTAAGGTGTGCTATGGTAAGAGTATCTGAGGGAGGCTCAAATAACATTGCCCTAGTAGTAATCTCTACTAACTTGAACTTCTCCCGCAAGCGTTTCCATTCAAGCTTGAAAAACTGGAGTTCGGCTTGGGCTTGGTCCAAAGCGAAGCCCATAGATGCTACCTCCTTCCCAAGCTCTGATAAGTGGGCTTCATAAGGGTCGAGTCTACTAGATGAATCCATCGACTCCTCTTTCTGCATTAACCATTAACATCTTATTAAATCATTAAGAGTAAGTTAATATACTACTCAAAAAGATTGGGTCGTTACACCTTCTGGTCGTGGACTTTCCTACAACCAAACACTAACCCCAAAACTAGACTTCACGATTCATACATCACAAAACCCCAAATATCCTCATACATAACTAACCATTACAATAGTTACGTAAGCCTCATCAGAGTCGATTAATTATTAATGTTCATATCAAAAAATCTACCATTCTACAAAATAACACAAACTATGTGAACACCCCTTACCATGGGTGGAACTCCCAAATCATAATTTTTCATGCATTCCTCATTCATCATTATCTCATCCACTGAATTAAAAAAATTTCCCACAAAACATGTTATCAGACTCTATTTCATGAGCTGTAATATTCTTTACCCTTGAGACAAATCTGAAAAAAACACAATTGATTATTTTCTCCCTTTAAAGATAAAATGTTGAAAAAACAATCATTTTATCAAAAACATGATTGAGCCCACTGGGCGTCAATCTCACCTATGAAGCAACAAAACATTCTTTACTTTCCACTACAACTACGACACTAGTTTAAATTCCCTCGATATTACCCTCCATTTTCCAAAAAATAGAAATGTATTCACAAATATAATGTTAAATACCAAAACAATTTACATTACCACATAGACTTCTATTCCAACACATCATCGGTGAAACACTTTGCATGGAACAACTAAACTACCAAACATCAGCTTGTTCTATAAACACTGAAATTATTAGGATCCCTACCTACCCGTATAATGATTCATCCATTAGTTACACACAAAATATATTCCCCAAACTAGAGTCATATCATGAAACGGCCATTAGCTCTCCCACTAATCCCTACACATAATCCCTCAACATGTTAATACCCATGGGTGGCACACCTATAACTATTATAAAACAAGCCAGATCTAACATGACCAACCAAAATTTTGGTTATCTTCCACACCGGTAATTATCAAAATATCATTCTAGTGTCCCCAAACAAAATCCCCCATTAATATGGAAAAAATACAACAACATAACTATAACCCACAATGATACCACCTTTACATTACAATGTGATTTCACAAAACATTAAGGTAAGATCCCTACATAATGTGAAATAGGGACAACCATCTGTCAACACGTCGAAACTCATCACTTCTTTCATACAATCTTATATGGTCTCATACTAGGGAACATGTACCTCCCAATCCAATCATACAAGGTTCCAAATAAACACAAAAATGGATAATCAATACCAGAGTCACTGAAGATCAATAAATAAAAATTATTCTGCAATTAACATCCCCATTTTGAATACATGGGTTCACATTTAAAATCATTGAGTTATTTCAAACACATCAAATACTCATACTTATTTTGGATTCATATTTTCAAAAAAATCATTCAAAATCATTTCCAAGAGTGTACAACTGTTGAAAACCACTAACATAAAATATAAACCACCTTCCATAAACAATACACTCCTCAAACACTATCCTAATGGACATGGTGAAATCTATAATTATACCCTCAACCATCTCTGTGATGGTCTAGGGTCAATAACGGTTAAATAAACTTTCATATTTACAATAATTTCATCAGAAACCCTTTTTAAATATTTTACCACCACAAAAAGTATATTTTATCATTTAGGAACCTTCCCATATTTACAAATTATCACAAGAATATAAAATAACCATTTATGGCTCTTCATTTTTTACTATTCAATAACCATTATGTTAAATTATATACAATTTCCAATTTAATCATCTTTATTGGTCAGGATTTAAATATATTTTTCGAGGGAAAATAAATCCATTTTATCCCTTAAATACCAAATTTCTTTCTCTTATATTATTACCATGATATAAGTTACTTATAACATTAGTTCCCTAGAATTATTCATGTATGCACAATCCTCGTTAAATTTATCCTGTGATAAAACATTCATAAAATGGTTATATCACTCAACAATTTGATCACCCATGGGTGAAATATTATCCAATTATAATCCACAAACACCAAGAATAAAAATCCAAAACCAGGTACATTGGTTCCCCCAAATACCTAGGTTAACTGATCTCATGCATGAGTTAATTTTCATTGGAAAATATACCTAATCAATTATTGAAATATTTATATTTTCAAACCAACAGAAATGAAAAATGTACTCTGATACCACTCTGTAATGTCCCCAACCCGAGATATGGTATGCTATGCCCCATGTCAGGTCATCACATGACCATAAGAATTCCATCCCATATAACAGACACATCTGAATAGCAGTTAGGGATTATTAGAAAATTCATGGATACTATCCTTCTTTCTCATATTATGCAAAAAATTATAAATGCAAAACAATAGAAACTATAAACAATAAACATGAATTAAATTTTTTTACCAAAAATGGATGCAAGTCTATAACCAAACAATAAATATTATATTTGATGCCATAATTTTCCAATTACAAAGGAAACCTCAAATGAAACAAGAAAAATAATCCCCAAATGGATCCTCACTCCATGTATGTATCCTTATTTCATGGACATCAAAGGCTCAATCCAACTATCCATCCTAGAGCCCTGGACCTAATACTAACTTACAACAATGAATATGCTTTCCTACATGATGGAATCTCGATTAGGGTGTGATTAATAATCAATAGGCCAAAAGAAATAGCGTCTGAAAAATATACACTCTAAATAAATAGTGAATTAATTATCAAAATAAATGAAAATTTAATCAAAATATAATCTATGTTCTATGTGATTAAAATATCATCTTAACCCATTTTCACAATTATTTTAATGGGTTATGAATTTTAGTAAATTGAAAAATTACATATCCCATCCAAATACCTTGTATTTTTGGATACATCATGTTCCAAATCTCACATGGGAAAAAATTTCACCTATAATTACATCACCCTTAACTTCGAGCCTCGGGAAATGTATTCTGGTCAAATTCATCCATTAGAGGCAGAGTATCAGTCTTACTCCCTAACCTATGCATTCTATTGGTGGGGTTTAGAGCCTCATTCGAACATGACCCTTGTGTTTAGAATCACATGTCAATACCCCACATACCACCAATACATGTTCACATTATTCTTTATCCACATATTAAAGATACCATTTCAGAAATCTTACACATGGAGTACACATACAATTCATATTTCATAGTTCATTCATAATATAAATAATCTGCAACCCTTAACATATTAACACATTTACTATTTAAAATTCAACACTTGTTAACACTTCATTAGTGTACCAAACACCCCCTTATTCCATGATATCAATTAAATATAAGTAAATTAAATTTCATTTCATCATCAATTTGAATCTACTATACACAATATCGTATATTTCTTCCATCAATATGTGTTAACACACTAAGAATAAAAATTATATGTTCAATATCTTGAACCCATATATATAATATTTAATAACCTACTCCTAATTTAGAAAATATAAAATACCACATAAGTACAGTCTTTAAAGATCTATGAATCCCCAGTATAGCACAATAGGATAATGATGGTTTTAACTCTTTACATATCCAATTTATAATCATATTCTTCCAATGAAACCCTAGGATAAATCTCAATGAAACATTATTACAATGTCATGCATAATAAAAACTCAATAATGGAATGGGATATAGCTTGTACACTACCTACCTTGATTTTGAATATGAAAACATTATTATCTATATCCTATAATTGATTATAATACACCCTTTAAATCCTTATCCTCTAATCCATTAAAAAAATAAGGTCTTAATACACTATAAGATGATGAGGGATTGTACAAGACATGATCTAGAAAAAGAATCAAATGGAAGTGGTATACTCATTAAAAGATTTGATATACACAAAAAAGTGATTTAAACAACATATAAATGTGGAAGATCAATCCCTGGGATGTTTACAACATTTTGGTTTTCAATTCTTGCTACAATTTGATAAATGGAGAAAAAAATTATGTTAGTGGTCATAAATACCAATCCCAAAAAATGGTAAAATATTAAATGTTTATTGGGTTTAATGGTTTGACCACTTGGTTGGACAGACAATGCACCTCGCCCTTCCATGAGGGGCACAAGGCACATGTATTTTTTAAGAGACCACGTGTTTTGAAAAACCAGGAAGTAACTGTGCATGGAGAATCAATCCAACCTCATATGGCGTGGATCCTCCAAATTAATTGTTTTACCAACAATAATCCCCCTTTCCATGAAATCAAAATAAATGTTAATGGTTACAACTAACAATGTGAATTCTGTGAAACATTCACTAGATGACCCCATTTTCACTTCATTAGTGTCCCAAACACATAGAACACATCCAAACCACCTCTCAAACAGATTAAACATTTATATATCTAGAATAAGTGGGTTTAAAGATAAATAATAAACAATTACTTAACTCCAAATAAGTTTCTATCTTAAAATTATCATACCCATCCATGAGTGGTTGAAATGAAAAATCGAATAACATCAGTTTCTGAGGAGGTAGAGCATCGTAAATAATAATATTGAATTAATAACCTATTTTATGGAAGTAGAAATTATATTATGTAATTATGTTATTATAAAATCATCCTAGTATGTGGAATATACAAATTTATTTATATCATGATGGTATAATAAAAATTTGTGGTTGGGTGAACAAAGAAAAATAATGGAGCTCTTTAAAGAACATTGCCTCTTCTTTGTATATCCTATTTATAAATTCCATAAAACATAAAATGATTTTATTAATATATAAATTATGTCATCTATGATTTGTTTAGGGAATTTTATTAAGATATTTTGGTGTGGACTGGGTGAACTAATTTTTTTTTGAAGTGGTCATGTGTAAAAGATTGTGGGAGGCCTTTTATAAGTGTGATTAGTGACACAACTGTTACTTTCTGAATGAATGAACTCATCACATGTTTTTTCAGGTCACCATGCCACATTAACGGACCAGTATAAAAAATTATATGTCATATGGCTTAAATATGGCCATCCAATAGGTTTTGGACTAGTGTTGGTCCATTCGTACACCCATTATTAAATGATTAACCAGTATGTAAACTCATTTGTTCCATAATCAATGTAATACATTATAAAATATTTATTAATAAATATATTAACAATTAAATCTGTCCATATTAGATAATATAAATTAATTTTTTTCAAATATGGAATCCATTTTTCAAAATTCAAATATCATAAATAGATAATTTTTATTTAAAAATAATCTTATAGGAGTTGTGTGAAAGTAGTTTTTTAAAGTGAAAGGGTTCAAATGTTATTAATAATTTTATATAAACCATTATTTTCAGAAAGTTTCCAATGACCTAAATATGGACAAATATATTTATTATTTAAATATGATGATGTTAAAATAATTTTGCATATAATTTACCATATAATTTAGCATATAATTGATATAGAATAAAAGAATGTTTTTAATATATATCTAGTATTTTTCGTTATTCATCATAATTGAATATTCTGATTGAAATCCCAAAATTTCACCTTAAGATAATTTTTTTTATTTCAATAATAGAAAATAATTATTGATATTAATTTTCTAAACATTATAATTTTTTTATTTTGACTCTATAAACAATTATACAATCCATTAGGAAAATAATTGTTTTTATGAAAATGTATTATTTTTATATAAATGATTTATAATCAATATATATCCAATAAATGTGTGTAAAATATATATTTTCATCAGTTATTTAATCATATTGATACCATACATTCCAATTCTAGGTCATATGTATTATATTAAATAATTATATTAATAATAAATTTTTAATAGGTAAAACCTCATCATATATTTAACATAATCTAACAAGGAAACTCAATGTTCCTTGTAACAAAATCACACTCATTATTTCTTTCATTGTGATCTATAGATTCCATTAAATTTATTTATAATTGTATATATATAGTAAAATCTTGCGATTTTATATTTTTTCTCTAGGATTTTTTTGGCGTTTCAGACAATATATCAAATATGATGTTAATATTTTAAAATTTTAGGGTGTTATATTATCCTCACCTTAAATAAATTATTTCATCATATTTATACTTGATCTCGGTAATCAGTGGCTTGATATTTAAAAAATTCATTTTAGGAAAACCCATATTCTGAAACTGGTAATAAAATAAAATCAAAATAAGAGAGAAAGATGGTGTGAAAAATAATTTATTATATCTAATAAATATGATTCTATATAGGACAACATGGTTTAAGGTAATGATATGAACGTGGAGGAAAATTATAAAAATTTATAAAAATTGAATGATATCATCGACAACAAGAAATTTAATGATCTATTTAATTTCATTGGGCTTAAAACAACATATATATTACAATATAACAGATAATAGGTTCAATATAAATGAATGTATTTGGATAATATTTTTGTTTCCGGACCCATTTCCAACTGCGGATAATTTTTTTACTTCCAATTATAATTATGTAATATAATTACTTTATATTAATATTTTTTATTATAAAAATTCTAGCCTTTGGTTTTTCATTAATCAAAAATTAATTCATCACTTCTTCTAATAAATAAATATCATAGAACGAATTTTCCAATGTCTGAATCATTAAAATTTACATTGAATGGATCATAATATCCATAAAACATGTGTTTATATCCAACTATAAATATTTTAAAAAATTGAAATTATTAGCACATGTTATCCAATATAATAAATTGATCTCTAAACTCCAAAAGTAACACCACTGGTTAATAATTAGTATTTATTCATCATATCAGTTAGCTATAATCAATGACACCTTAAATAAGACATCATGTAGGCCAATGGTATGCACAAAACCATTACCGTCCATTTCTCATGGTTTCAATCCCCACAACCATTCTAGATGTAATAAGTTATAACAAATCATACGGGTTTTCTATTTTATATAACCATGTTTTTATAATTTCTATGATGATCCAAAAAAATAATTTATATCCTAAAAATATGATTTTTCATTAAATAACATTTTATCTATTAGCTTCATTAAAAATTATTTTTTATTTTTAAAATTTTTTAATAATCAAATTTATATATTATTATAATTTCATTAATGATCATATTAAACCTAATGTTTTCCATTACCTTTATAATTATTTAGATAAAAGTTATTAGAATTTTCACTTAAGTAACATTCCAAATGAAATTAAAACAATCCAAAAATGCATCTAAATTTTCCTTAATCATTATACATTCTCCTCAGATAACACATAAACAATAGTTTTTAATAATTTTATCTTTTGTAAAATTTAATTTCCAAAACACATTATGTTATCCAAAAATCTTATTTTAATTAATAAACACACTTTCCTTTGATTCATCATGATTATAATAACCAAAATACCATTAGTAAAATACTTCATAAAAAATTATTCTTCTATTTTATTTCCATATCGGACCTTCCATGGTCGTGGTTTTTATGACGTTCATTCATTGTCACTATCTATTGAAATACGTCAATAAAATTTGAGAGTGAAATATAAATTAAACTAAGAATTTCTCCTGGCAGGGTTAATCTAGTTGTGCAGTAAGGCCCATTACCATGTACAATATGAAAATCATGAAAAATCATAAAATATCCTTTTATGAATAATTACCCCTAGTTAAATCAATTCCCATCCAAAGTCCATTTTTAGTACCTATATAAGGATGTATTACAAGGAAACCCCACATAATATAAACCTTACCAAATTATTATGATGATATTATACACATATCCTTGATGTATATCGTAGGGTCATTTTCAATAATCAATCACTTCCTAAATCTTTTTCCCAAGTATTCTATTAATCATTCTCTAATATGAATTTTATGAACCTAAATCCCAGTAGCTCGGAGCAGGTTCCTTCAACCATTTTTTGTAATAATATATAATTATTTTTATCTGGAAGGAAAAAATAGATTAGTATTCTTTGTGAACTATACACACACATGACTCTCATATTACATTTCAAAATAAAGAACTAGAAAAAAAATTTGAGAATAAATTTATTCAATATATAATATTCATATTTAACTATCATTGTAAATGTCATGGAATCCATTATAAATTATACAAAATGAGGGTCAACTGAAATGCATAGTGAGGGTTATATGAACTTCAAAAAATAATGAATAAATGATAATAGTCAATATATAAAGGTAAAAAATTGAAATCACATGATATGTTATCAATAAATGGATAAGGAAGAGTGTAAAAAATATGGGAATGAAAATAACAAAAAACTCAATCCATTTAGTCAATAACATAACTATCATAACTATATTATTCATAAATCATAATATGAGGAAAATAACTAATAAATACTGAATTTAAATAATTTGTAATTAAATGAATTCAGAGATAATTTCATATTTAAAATATTTTTCATTGTAATAACTCGATATTGTGTGAATGAAAATTCTATATTATTAGAAACAATTATTCTCTAGTACATTATACCTTTTCTATCAATAACGTTCACAAGATGGATTAATATATATATATATTGTTAAACCAAATTAACTATGGTAATAAAACTGATTCATCCCATGAGACATCTGATGCATAAAGGGGATACTTATAAACATTCTCCATTCATATCATACATTTCAAAATAATTCCTTATATATCAAATGACATATTTAATTACAAAAAATTTTAAATATCAAATCTCTTTATTGAATATTGAATACAAATTTATAAATATTTCAACATATATCAAAAATCATTCAATTTAGTAATCTGTATGTAAAATGATATATGGTTTATGAAAAATTCATATCAATGATATGTAATATGTATATTTATTGAAATTTAATGTTTTATTACCATATTCTAGTGAAAATTTCAAGGAAATATTATTGACAACAAATATGAATCTAGGATATGAATGTTTTTAATTTCCTTATTCAAAATGATCATAAAAAATCCAGAAAAATAATATAGATTGTATTATTATAACATATCCCTAAGATAGAATATGAAAAATATGTACTCTTGTCAATGATAAATGGAAATACCATAAAAAGTTATATAATAATTTTAATGAGAAATTAAAATTTTCATTTTGAAAAGATAATTCAAATTCATTTTCATTGAAAATTACTTTTCAAAAAAATTTACATTAAATTTATCCTCTAAAAATTCCATTTAATATTCAAATAAATTATTGCCTTGTCGGAGAGAAATTATGTACATGCAATTATGAATATTCCTTTTTTACATGTAAAAGTTATATGAAACATCATTGATTTAAAAGAGATAATAATATTCCATTAAAAAATTAAGAGATAATGTGGGTATAATTTATGTTTAAAAAATATTTTTTAGGTGGTTAATGAAATTTGTTTTGAAAACAATTTATGAATACATGGTTTTCCAGCAAAACTGATTTCTAATTGAAGAGATAAGTGATGGAGAATTTTATTATAACTTTGTCTCATTATTTTTATGTACCAAATAGTTAAAATATTTTTACTATAAATTGGTGAAGATATATAATATCTATAAGAGAATAAAATGAAATATTTATTACATAATGGTTATATAATTTATATTAATGTAAATTCAAGATTAAAAAATATCGAATGGAATGAGATTATAGAATAAACCAAAAAAATGATCATAACATTGAGGTGAAAATTAATCAATAAATCAATTATGTGTTATAATATAAAAAACAGATAAAACTAGTGTAAATACAATAATATATTTTTAAAAGTAATTATAATCATTATGATAGAATATTATATCTAATGTTGAAGTGTTATAGTTTATTGAAAGGGAATTGATTTATGAAATAATATTTCATGTGGTAAAATTTAATCCAAATACAATAAGATAATATAACTAAAATTTAATCACAAAATATCATGATGAAGATATTATTTATTATAATTTAATTTAAGGGTCATTATATACAACTTATAAAATTAATTAGTTTCACATCATTATAACAGGGATCAATGATATGAAATTGATATTAAATCCATTTAATTATTCTTCCGTTTGGTTGAACAATACTTCACCACTTTTTTAGTTTTATTAAACATTTTATTAAGTAATTAAATAACAGAATTAGAACTTATGATGTCATATGTAATCCTTTAATAACATAATATTAACTATGTGTTAGTAATGTTTCATTATTTTCATTGTTTTGTACCTGAATTTTCTTATTTTATCATGAATGTTTTGTTATTAATTCACTAATTATATCAAAGATTTTATAGTTCAATAATATATATAATAAAAATAATTAAATAATTATCATATTTTTACCTTATTTTTACTTTTAATACCAATCATGAATTATAGTTATGAATAATGAAGTACTTTAAGATCATGGAGACGACATGTCATAAGTATTAATGAGTAACGTTTCCATTTTTCAAAGATTATTATAGAAATGAGTTAAGTAATATATTTAAATTAAACCATGATAAAAATATCATATATACAATATATTATACTTATTTATGTCATCCGTGTTGTGTGGTCATGAAAATAGTGTCACATCACTTCATTAAGGTGGTAGTCCACATGTATATGAATGATGGTATCATCTTTACAAGGTTCAAAACGACTGAAATAAAAAGATATATATTTAATATATATAATTTTAAAAAAATTAATTAATTTAATAATTATATACTATATATCACATATAAACATTAAATTTATCTTTATCACATTCCATGTAATGCATTAGTGAATGAGGAATCACATCATATTGCGAGGTGGTATTCCACCTTACACACAAGTGATATTACAATGACTACTAAAAAATGGATGAAAAATAATTACATATATTATAGTGACTCCAGATGTAAAAATATTCTATAAAAATGATATATATATATATATATATTCTTTATATCCTTCATCATACAAAACAATGGGAGGTGGAAATGGAAAAATGAATGACATTGTTTCGCGAGATGATAGTCCACCTACACAAGAATGGTGATTTGGAAGTGCGGATGTATTTAATAAATTATATTGTATTAACAAAACAACATTATAATTAATATATTGGTATTATTAGTTCCCAATTTTATAAATAAAATTATATCATGTGGTGAACAATGTAAAATAAAAACGATGGTTGAAGAATAATACCCCTTATTTGGGTATCCTCCTTACGATTTCACTAACGCCTTCAAAGGATGAATTTATGAAAAAAATATTGCATATAGAATTATGTTAGGGATTTTGGAATGATATTATTTAGGTCATTTCAAATCCAAGGTGGTTTTATAGTTTGTAGTAGGATAGGGGAGGCCTTTCATAGGTTTGGTGAGTGGTTAATATGTATTTGTCTAATGAGTGAAATACATCGACATTATATTCATGAAGCCATGCTCAAATAATCATAATATTTATATAATATATTGGATAATTTTTAAATATGATTATTAAATGGGGTTATTACAATTGTTTTGTCATTATTGCATCTTATATTCTACAGTTAACCACTAAGTAAATTCGTTTTACCTTCACCACTATAATAAATTTTAATTGATTTAATTAATAATTATGTTTTAATGTAAATATGTATATATTATATGATATAAATATTCATATTAAAAATAGTGTGTAAATTTTTCTAAATTAATTTCACATTGGATTTAGAATATAATTTTAAATTAATATTCCAGATGTAGTGAGAAAGGGTTTTTAAATGACCATATGATAAAAATGATAAAACGTTTTTATATAAAATGCATACATGAAAACGTTTACAATGTCCTAAAATGGATTAATAGATATATATTTTTACTACTTTAACATTAAACAAAAGTCAAATTAATCTTTTACATTATAATTCAATTACTTGAAGAGTCATGTTTCAATTAAAATACTTTATTTTTTACTATTCAACAAATAATGAATCATCTCAAGAGAAATCCCAAAAATTTTACATATTATAATTTTTTATTTTTATTTCAAAAAATTCATCATATTTTTTATAATAATTTTTCTAATATTATAAAAAGTCATTTTCAATTAATGTTCCAAAAGAGAGACTAAAATTATAAAGTTATTCTAGAATCATTTATAATTTTATATAAATTATTTATAATATGTAGATAATAAATAAATGTGTGAAAAATATATATTTTCATAAGTAAGTTAATATATTTCATACCCATAATCATAATGTATAGGTGATAAACATAATATAAAATAATAACATAAATAGTATATTGTTTTTTGGTATAACATGATCTTGTGTGTATCAAACGTTATCGATGAAAATAATTGTTTCATCTAACACAAGATAACTATATATTTCATGCATTGTAAGATGTAAAATAGATTTAATTTATATAAAATATTAAATATTGTGTTAGGTCTATGTTTGTTATATTTCATTCCATGCTTGGTGATGTGTGGCATACACACAATCAAATAGAATGTGTATATTTTAAAATTTTATTTAGTTAAAAAGTGATTTATATACATCATTTTTTAGAACTATTGATTGAAATTCTTGATACATTGGACTGAACATATTTATAGACACACATGGTGGTGTACTCATTTCAACCCATGAGTTTGACTCCCCTCTTATTATCGATTGTGGGTAGTTTCTTATAGGGAATCTTGTAATCATTACCTTGAGGGAATTTGATATTATACAGTAAATGGACTGGATAACATTATACATAGAACTCATCAAATTTTTGGGAAAGTAAATCTATTTTCTTATTTGAAAAATACCTTGATACTATACAAATGAAAATATAATCATTAAACATTTCAGAATATCCATCAATTATGTGGTTGTTAACACCATGGAATGTAGATTACCTCACCCAAATTGACATGTCAAAGAAATGTATCAACCTGGATGAAATTACAATCGATAGGTAATACATTTCGGTATTTTCAAAATAAATACCCAGGATTCCCTCATATAGTGAGGTATAGTTCTCTTGAGAACATTTACTTGGATTAATTATTATCAATATATTTTAATCTAGGATAACCCTATCAAACAATATGTGTTAAAAAAGACGATGCAAGAGAACTTTTAAATTGGTATCATACAGCCTACCACATGACATTGGGGTAGGATTGATCTCATTGTGAAGACAAATGTTTGATAAATGTTGATATTTATCCATTTATAGGAGAAAAACAAGATTACCATATATAAAAAGTATCCTCTACTATGGATTGGTGACATCATAGGTAACTATGAGGGGATCAATACTTCTCAAAGGTGGATAATCATTCGGGATATCATCATCTAAAGGTGATAAGATTAAATATATATAATATAGTTCTTCATACAATGTATGTGAACTATGATTTATTATTTATTCCATGTATACTTACTAATGCCCCTACAATATTTATGTATTTTATAAATAGATTCTTTATATAAATACATGATAAATATTTTTATTGATTATTTATGATATTCTAATTTACTATAAGAGATAGTAGGAATATGATGTGAAAATAAGGATTTAGATAGAGACATTATTTAATGGTAAAATGTATTATATGTTTAGAATGTCTGAATTTTTGATGTATCATGTAACAATCATTGGGAACATGATCACATGTAAGGTAATTTCCATGGACCCTTCCACGAAAAAGGTAATTAATGAATGGACCATACCCATTAATGTCATAGAAATTCATTTATTCCAGGATTATAAGGGAAATATATTTTTGTGAGTGGAATTTATCATGATTCCCAAGCCTTTTTACTATGTTAACATGAAATGTGTAACACCCAGAGGTTTTATAAATTATTTTTTCTTTAAAATAAACACAATGTCATTAATGAATTCCATTGAATGATACAACACTTTATTATTTCCTTATAAACAACCACAAGTTATGATTTCCCTACGCAAAACACTAAAAAAATTTAGGTATAATAAACATAATGTTTGGCTTCTATTACACACAATTTCTTGTTCCTTTTATTTCATACATGACATGTTAGACTAAATTTTTATGAAATATAATATATTATTAATAAAATTATGAAAATATTATTATACGAATTATAGGGCCATGGGAACATAATATGTGAATAATGTTATATAAATTAAAATTCATTAGTTTAATTTTTTTAAATGAATTAATTGGTTTCCAATTAAATATAAATGAAAATAATTACCAATTGAATATAATGGAATAATTTTTTGGGAAAAAAAATTTATCCCCACAAATTTTATTTATCATAATAATTTAAATATATAACTATTATCAAGAGTTAATAAATAATTTATATATAATATATTCAACCAAATGTTTTTAAATTTATTGAATATGTTTTATAGGCATAAAATAAGAAGAAATTCAAATTTACTAAAAGTTGTATTATTCTAAAAAGCATTTTTTCGCCTTTTAATGTGACACTTCTCATAAATACTTTTTTTAAAATCTTTTATTAATTTTATATGACATATAAAACTTCATTTTATAAATATATATATATAATAATTTACATATTTGGATTTTTTATAAGATGCTTAATTTTTTTATGAATACTGAAAAACAATGAATTTTAATTAAACATTAAATTTTAATCTAATTTATTTTTATAATTAAATTATATTTAAAATTTTAATTCAATAATATTTAGATTAATAATATATATTAATAAAATTTATATCATTGGAATAAATTTAACTTATAAATTTATTATAAAAAAATTTAATCCTTGGGACATATTTACTTTTAGTCATTGTTGTATCATCCCAACTTTGGTATTAATTTTAATTTATATTGTGATATATTTTTTAATAATTTCAAAAAATTGAGTACATATTTTGATTATGAATAATTTATAATTCAAAATAATTTAAAATGAGGTTATGAACCCAATATTTTTTAATGTAATTAATATTAATTATATAAATTACGGTATAACAATACTATATTGTGGTTAAAATGTAAAAGTAATGTTTTAAAATGGACATTAACATTACAAAATATCATTTAATATCTGTATATGGACCTTAACACATCATTTAATTTATTTTTTATTCATTTAATCCACATGGTAGGTAAAAATTTGGGGATCATATAATTATTTTCAATAACTCAATGTGTGTTCTCTCCCCAATTTATAAAAGGGAACTCATTACCCTCACTTATTCACATATAAATTCCCCCTGGATCAACAATGAAATCCATAATAAGATACCACCTTATATCCCTTATTCCTTAAATAATATAATTAGGATTAAATGAAACTAAGGGGTCCTTGTTGTGAAAGCCAAAAAGAGTTACCCAAAGAATATTTAACATCATTCAATAAGAAGTTCATTTCTTTACCCCCCCCCCCCCCAATTAGTATTATTATATGATTATGTAATAAATTAATAAATATAAATATACTAAGATGTTTTTCAATTATCATCAATACATAAACTCAGATATACTTCAATCAAATGGGATACACAATCATTGTTTGTATGTACTATAGACTACTAAATCGGAAAGCGATGTCTTTATTTCACACATTATCACCATTCATGGTTGAAAATACTTCTGAAATTAAATTTCTTATATTATTTTAATGTTATTTATTATCCTTTAATTCTTCAATAAATATTATATAAGACATACATTCATAATTTCCATTTTTGGTAATACATTAACTTCATTTTTGGACGTGCGGACAACTTCCTCCTTAGAGAGATAGGATTCGTTCACACTTCACATTGATTGTATTAAAGATAATTTAAATAAATATATATTATATATATTACATAATAATTATAATTTAATGATAATATTTATACATATATATCATTTTATTTATTTCATTCATGATGATAAGAAAATGGAAATGAGGTAAATGTGTTAGTATAACCACCCATCTCCACAAATAGTGTATCTCATTTTATAATTATATATATTATATATAATTATAAATACATATATAATGAATATAAATGATATTTATATAATGTTTTATATTATGTAAAAAATTAAATAATTATCTTGTTAATTGTATCATGAATAACAAGACAAAACATAAAATAAAAACAAAGCTGTTATTGCCTGAAACTTAACTTTACCATAATTTTTTTTAAACAGGTAATATAGAGTCATAATAAAATAAAATATTGTGTAATAAAAAATAAAATGGTTATTTAGTAGTTTTTTAGTATTATTATATTTATTATATTGGTGTTTTGATCATCTACGTAGAGACTCGTGACAAGGTTAAGGGTTTTCTCGGCTCACATTAATTTCTATGTGATATATGATGTATTAAAAACATACACTTATTATATGGTGTATATACTAAAATATTATATTTTTAATAATTAATTTACTTTATTTAATGGTATTAAATTATTCAATTGATTTTATTATTTCAAGGATTTCAGGAATTAACTTCTAATCTAGTAATTAAGGTTCTAGTCTCACATTTATTTCAACTAGACCTATGCCATATTCATCACTACATTATTTAGTGTTATTTATATAATACCTAGTAACTTATTACATTATTAATATCCTTAAAATTATGTGAATTTATATATCCCTTATATTTTATCAGTTTTATGGTGTTTTATGATTCAAAAGTTACCAAATCAGTAAGGTAAATTTCCCTCAATTTTCCTTATATGAGACACAATTTTTTCTCAGGCACTTATATTATTTTACGAGGATTATATACTGCCATTGTAAATATTATACCATAAATAATATTATTTTAATTTCATTTTAATCTTTATTTAATTTTATTCTTCCATGAGGATTTTTAATTAATGTTACCAAAATGGTATGATTTTATTGGTATAATCTCATAATTTATCACGACTTTTTATTATTATGATTCCATTGTTGAAATATTATAATCCATATATCAATAATTCTCATGATTTTATTTTTTCTATATTTTATCAATATATTTTCATGTTTTAGTTCAATTATTTCAACTCTTTGTTACTACACTATGTATAATTTATTATTTTTTAACAAAATTGGACATTATTTCACTTTTTGGTGGGGAATTTTTTTATATATATACCATGACTTCTATAAATAAATAGAAATCATTTTTATGGGATATATTAAAATAATTATAAAAATAACATTTAAATTTATATTCTATTTTAAAAAGAGGTTAAAATCTTTTTCAAGATATCCTTTACATGTTTTTGAGGTTGTTTTCCATGAAAAAGGAATTCAAAATGGTTAATGGATTAATTTTTATTTCAAATATGAAAATAAATTTTAGTCACTAAATTTATTAATTTATTTTTAATAATTATTTTATATTTTTTCATGTTGGTTTTGAAATAATAGTATGTTGATGATTTTTTATTCCTTACAAAGTGATTTTCAAAAAATTTATATTTTATGTAAAAAATATCCATGTTATATTTCAAAAGAATTCTAAAAATAAGATAAAATTAATTGATATAGTTTATAATATACTAGGGATATTAGCTTGGACACTAATCCCATTGATTCTATAAATGGTTTATAAGAAATATGTCGAATATTTTATGAAACCAGTTCTTATTCTACGGTGTATACCATGATAAATTTATTATAAAGCCTACATCCTTCCATGGGTTATTTAATAACGAAATTATTATGAAACATATAACTTTTCCATAGGTTTTGATATGATGAAATAATTTTATATGCATTTAATTTCATGTATTATAATATGACTAATTTTTATGACTTTGTATAATATGTATTTATGATCCTAGTGTGTTCTTAGTGAGCCCTGATCCGCATGTTTCCTATTATGATGATATGCTTTATATAGGAATACAAATAGGTTGGATCATTACGAGGAAGATCAATATCTTTCACCAAATTGATGAATGTGATCCACATTTCCAAATTCACTAAAATATCAAAATCCATTGATATTTAACATTTTATTGTGCTAAACTTTCATCTAGAATGATTTAATATCCATTTATGTTAAACCTAGGTCAATATAATTGGGATCTAAGGAATAGTTTCTTCAACCTTTGGAAACATTAAAAAAATTAGTGTGATCTCTATAGATATTAATAACGATGTTTCTAGGGTGTATCTAAGGATAAGGCTAATTTGTCATAGATATTAAATTAGGTGTCATGATTTAGGAATAATATAAGTAGTTTTTCATGATTATGAGGTTTTCTGAAATTATATGTGTTTTACACACAATGGATTACAATCTTATTCAATAGAGGAACAATAAGGAATAAGTTTTACATTCAATTTTACATATTTGAAAATTGTGGGAATTATTAATATAAATTGACTATGTAGAAATAAAATATAGGGAGTCAGAATGTTGGCATGGGTATTGGTTATACTACAAAAGAAAAAGATACGGGGAATGAAATTTTAATGGTATGTTATGTTCTACGAGTATTTTTGACTTTAAAAGTAATAATATTGATTAGATTTAGGATGTTTATTATTAATAGATACTTCATATTTCATATCCTTGTAATAATGTATCATGGATATGATAATGGAGCCTAAGTAATGATTTAAATATAAAAAAATATGATTGAATTGTATACGCATTTGAATTAAAGATTTATGATATATGAATCATGACTTATTTTAGTCACTGGTTATTTAAAAGGATATGTTGAACATGGTAATCAAATAGAAAAGTTAATTAATGAAAGGGTTATAATTTTTTAAGGTATGTTATCCTATAATGTGTTCCTGATGTCGATAAAGCATTCATTATATTGGATAAAGAGATTATTAATATGGATTAATTAAATTAGAGAGACATGATTACCATGTAAGTTATTATTGATATGTTAAAAAATTGTTATTTGATATCATGTATAAATTTTAAAACACTTTATATATTTATGTAATTTAACAATTATTCAATAGAATAAGAATGAATAAATATTATCAATAATGTATTAGTAATTCAGTTTAATACAATCATTCTAAATAAAAAATTATAATAGTATTCACATGTTTTATATGTGACAAAAAATAGATACATCATGATATAAGGGGTCCAATTTCATGGTGATTATGAAAAATATTAGTGTCCTTCATTATAATGTTTTGGAATTTCAACATTCAGATGGACTGAATGTTTAACAGTTTATGGAATGGTTTATGTGAATCAAAATATGATGTTTTAGTGATTAATGTATTGTATCACCATATTAGTATTTATTCATATTGGATAACATGTGATAAGAATTTTTTTGATAAATTCACATAAAATGATCTATCATTATATTTATATATCTCATGAACTGTTAATGGTTTTGTAAAGAAAAATTGATCATATTTTCTTGGATGATGAAATAAATTGGACAATGATCATGAAAAAAATATGGAGAAATTATTTTAAAATTAATTATGTATATCATCTCATGAAAAATATTAAAATTATAGAAAACTGTCTAAAAATAAAATGATATCTCGTAATCATCATTTTAAATGAAATCAATGTCAAATTTCAATCCTTATTGGGTTATGGACTTTTTATAATTAAAATTCTAATTTTAGTAATATCAAAATATATCTATTGTAAATTGATAGATATATTTCTCTTCTATTTCCATGTTTTTAGTTTGGACATATTCTCTCCACTATGGAAACCTCGTTATGAGTTACTTTAGGAAACTATTATTTTCTACCTTTTTAAAAAAAATTCTTCAATATATATATTTTTTGAACTATGTTCTTAAGAATGTAACTTCAATGTGTTAATCCCTTGATGACCAGGAGTAATTTTTGGGTGAAAATAATTTTATATTTGGAAGAGTGTAATCCCATGTGTAATTATGAATTAATTTTTTTGGGAATAAATTAAATTTCATTGATGGCTTCCATTCCACTCTACACCAATATATGATTCCCTTACATGCATACCAATGTTATGATTTCCTTAGATTAAAAAATATAGTATCTTTCTGTATACAAACACTATGTTTTTTCTTGCGATACACTCAATGACATGTTCCTTTGATATCTTATTTTACACACAAGACCGTGTTTTACCAAAAAATAATATATTAATTATAATTTTATTATAATATAAGTATAAATAAAACTGATTTGGGTAATTAAATATGTTTATAAGATTAATTAAATTTTAAAATATTTTTTACAAGTTTTTTAAATTAAACAAATCTGTATCAATTAATTAAAATATAAAATATAAAATCATTGAATATGAAAATATTTTTTATCAAGAAAACATATTTTATTCATTCAATGTAATTATATATTAGTTAATTAAATTAATATAAATTAGTTAGATATATTAATTAATTTTATATATTATAAAATCAACCTAATTTTATTTATACATACAATTAATTTTATAGGCATAAAATATGAACAAATCTAATTATAGGTATATTAATTTGTATTATAGGAAAATATAGTTTTTCTTCCTTTTAATGGGAGAACAGTTTTCAAAAATATTTTTGATAATTTTATAATTATTATTTGAATAATATAATTCATTTTTGAAGTGCTAATATAAATGTTTTCTTTGGTATGGGTTTTGGTATTTTATTGGGATGATTCATTTTTTAAGATTAGCGAAAAATAATGATATTTAATTGAAAACTAAATTTCTGACTAATTTATTTATATAGTTAAATATTATGTTAAATTTTATATTCTACATCGATAAATTATAAATAAATTAATCTATTTTAGATAAAATAAAAAAAATAGATTGAAATTATATATAAATATATTTCAATCATTATGAAAATTTTAGTTTAAAAACCTGTTTTCTTGTCTCATCTACAATATTAGTTTTACATTTACTTCATAACATTATATGTTTTGAATTTCTAAAACTATATTCCATATTTGAAATAAGAAAATTATATATTTTTATATACGTTGAAATTATCATTTTACCAAAAAATTAGTGACAATAATTAAAAATTATTAACAATGATTAAGGTAAAAACAAGGTTACATGGTGGTAAATATTTAAACATAGGTTTTGAAATTAGAAATTAACATGTCCAAATCTCATTTTACATCTATATTTCTACAATAAAACATCATGGTTCTATTTTATTATTTCATGGATTCATCTTATTCGGTAAAAAATTAGAGGTCATACAATAATTTTCAAAAATTCCTTGTGTGTCATAATCCCCACATATAAAATGGAACTCACCACCGTCACTTATTAAAACATACCAAGAAATTTATATCATCCATATAGATCCTAAATAAAATAAAAAATTTCAAATAATCATCAAAGAAGAATTTATCTAGGAATAAATTAATCCAATGATACCCTTTGGTGAAACCCAAAAGGAATTACCCAAAGAAGAGGTAACATCCTTCAAGAATAACTTTTGTTTTATTTTATTACAACCCCACTAGATTATACATATTAAAATATTTTATAATATAAATAGTATTGTTAATATAGTAATATTTTATAATTTAAATTTAACTACCCACAATCACACATAATAATAGGAAATTGGATAAATAATCATTGTTCATGTATATAGAAGATAACCACCTCGCAAACCCATTCTATTCGATCATACATTACCACCATTCATGATTGGAAAAAATTACTTAATTAATTATCTTATATTTCATATATGATATTTATTATGTATACATGATTCTGAAATTTTTATATGAGATATACATTATTGATTTCCTTTTTTCTGGGAATACGATAACATCATTTGTGGATGTGTGGAATACCACCGCATCAAAGTGATGTGATTCATTAATGGTTTACATATAATGTTTTATGGATTGGTTTAATAATAATATGTGATATAATTTGAATTAAAATTATATAGGAATGATTATATATATACATATATTCCATTTACGTTCTTTCTTCCTATAAAAAACATAAAAAATGTTCTTGCGTTCGTATAACCTACTGTCTCTATGGATGGTGTATCACATTTGATATTTCTATAATTTATATATTATTTTAAATAATTATATTCTGAATATATATGTTATTTATATATTGCTTTATATTTGTTAAAATATTAAATAATAATCTTAGAAAGAAAATTAAGAATAACAAATAAAAACATATCTAAAAAACAAATAGTTTATTACATAAAACATATCATCAACAAGAAGATATTAATAAACAAGTAATATAATTTAATAATAAAATCATATATGGTATGATATATATGAAGATTTTTCAATATTATATGTATAATAAAAAAGTGTTTATCATAAAATAGGATTGAATGTGCACTCAAGATGTACAGAATTATGGTATGGCTTTTCCCATCTGACATTTATGTTTTTTGATATATATGATATATTCAGCACTTATTTTTTTTTGGGATTATATAAATAACAATGACATGTTATATAATATATTTAACTTATTTAGGGATATTAATTTTTTAATTGATTTTATTTTTTCCCAAATAGAATGATTAAAATGTTAGTTAAGTACAAATGGGATTTCTACACTCACTTTTAATTTTGCGAGACCTATTCTATATTCACCACTCATTTAATTTGTGTTGTATATACGATAAAAAATAATTTATTCTATGATTCTTATAATTAAATTTATTGTTATTTACATATCCATTTTAGAGAAACTCATTCATGGTGTTTTATTTCTCAAAATCTACAAAATGGTTAAGGTAGTTTTGTCTCAATTTACATTCATTTAGGGAAATGTTTGGTTGCACACCTATATTCATTTACGAGATGTATATAAATCCATTTTCAAATGTTATATCATGACTATATTGATTATAATTAAAACATAAACTTCAGGTAATTTTATTCTTTTATATGGATTTTGATCCAATGGTACCGAAATGGAAAAATATTATTGATATAATCTCATCATTTTCACGATTATTTATGATTATACATCAATTAATGAAATATTATGACCCATATATTTGGAATTATAATACGGTGTCAATTCTCTATGTTATTTCATGTAATGTTCATTGATTAGTTCAATTTCCCACTCGTTGTTACTTAATATAATTAAGACTGTGTTTTTAAGAAAATATTACATTTTTCCCCCTTTAATTAGAAATTTGTTTTAATAAAAAATATTGTTTTCTAAAATATTATTAAATTATTTTATGTGATATTTCGTGATCATTTTCATAGAAAATTATTTCATATTATTTTATGTTATCAAAATTTGTTAAAATGGTTATCAAAATCTATTTTAAATGTTTTAATGGTTATTTTCAAAGAAAATGGATTCCAAAATAATATATTATTTAAAAAAATCAATGGGAAATTGAGATTCTCCTAATAAAATGATTTAATTTTTTTAATGATTATTGGATACATTTTAAATAGTTTAATAAAATAAAATGATTTTAAATATGTTGTGTCTATTCAAAAAATATTTTCAATGAAATGTTATTTTCCTCGAGAAATTATAAAATTTATATTTATAAATACTTCCCCATTGAAGATGACATCCATTGATATGGTTTATGGTTTACTAGAGGTATTATCTCGGAAAATGTTCTCATTCATTCAATGAATGAATTATGATTAAGATTTCGAGTTTTTTATGAAACCAATTTCACTTTGATGGGTTATACAATAATACAATTATTATGAAATCAAATTCCTTTCATAGTCTATTCGATGTTAAAATTATTGGGAATCATTTCTCATTTCCATAGGTTATGATATGATGAAATTTTTACAATACCCATTTCATTTCATGGGTTATAATATGATTAATTTTTTTATATTGAGGAACACATGTATTATTTCATTTTGTGTTGGGTGAGACTTATATCTCCATCCAATGTATTATGTAATTAATTAAATACGCTGATATATTGATTGTTAACATGTATATGGGCTTGATCCCCAATTATAAATAAGTACGTCCTTATCAAAAAATGGGAATCAAAAGTGTCTGGATCCAAAATTGGAAACAAGTCTGTCAAGATCCACAATAAAAAACATGTTTCCCCAATCCAAAATTTGAAATATGTATTTCTAGATCCACTATGGGAATGGGGATAATCTAGATTTATATTGTGAAATAAGTGAATCCTAATGATCTATGAGAAACAGGTTTCTCCTAATCCATTATGATTATGTTCTTAGTTGTTAACCTTGCCACATTAAATGGTTTTATATATTTAAAATGGTTCCACACTTTTATTAATTGAACTGAAGATTTAGGGTCGGTTTATAATGATTTATCACCCTTATGATTCCTGATTTATGAATGTTTAATATTTAATCTAGGACTCAAGTATGTGATCTTTAATATATAGGGTATAAAATCCAAATGTTATTCTCATTTTCCCTTACCCTAATGATCATATTGTGCTTATTATCTCAATTATTTTAACCCCAACTGAGAATCTCAATTGACCCTTTCTTATGCTTCCTCTCCCCAATTTCTAAAGAATGGTTTTCTGTTAATTTAATATGGAGGAAGATATTTATCGGATATTTTAATGTTTTTTTACAAAATTATAAATATATGTTTCATGTTTCGAAATACACTCAACTATTATGGTATTCAGGAATATAGTTTTATTATGTGTTGAATCTTAATATGTAATGATATAATATCCATACATGTTAACACATTGTCATTATAGAGAGGGGTATAGTATATTTGGAAATATAAATGCAATAAATAATTTTGGGAGATTAAGAAGAGGATAATAAATATGCATGTATAGAAACTACCACAAAGTGGAGAAGGTTTTGGAAGATAAAGTGATTATTCAAGGAAGTGCTTGGTATGTGTTCTAATGTATAAAAATAATGTGACACCACATACCTCATTATAGTAGTCAAAATTTGAGAAAAAATACCCCATTCAAGATATGGACTTATCAACTTCAATATTAACATCTATGATTTGGGTGATCAACCTATATAGAATGATTTATGATTTATATAACGATCGTATGATTTAGAAGTATATATTCACTCAGAATGATCTCTACATGCATCAAGTAATATTTGTATAGCAAATGTATGACTAAAATATCCCAATTAACTACAATATGTGAAAATAAAACAATCTACCTATCGGTCGATGTAGAAAATAATCGGATACTCAATTAATGATATGGATTGAGAATGAAAAAAAATTATGCATATGAAATGGTAGATCTAGAAATCATAACCGAAAAGATTTAATCATAACTTTACCAAATGATTTCCATAAAAACCTATTCTAGATAAGATCAATGATGCACAATGTAATGAACCAGATATTCAAAATAATGCCAAAAGATATTATAGAATGTAAAATTCATGAATTATATATCGATGTGGTTGGTTTCATTGGTTTTGAAACTACGATTTTTATTCCTTCATCACATGAGATATATAATGATATATTGGATAGTATATATAGGTCATTTTTATCTATCCATCATGAATGATCTAGGATGTATCATCTTCTTTAAAAACCCCTTTGGTGAGATACCCTGATGATAGAGATTTCATAGAATATCTCATTTTTCATGGAATATCAGCATGTCAATGAAGAGTGACCAAATTACATGGGAAATATGGAATCATTTCATCTACCCATGTGAAAATTAGAGAATGTCATGATGTACTTTTTCAATGGTCTCCTAAATATATCCAAATGAATTTATTCAATAAGGTATTTGGTGGATCTTCTCATGATAACATCCCACTTCATCACTTTTCAATATGATTTCGCACTTGAATAGTATTCCACAATATATATGGTAGCAGTGGTGATGAGTTCTCAGGTAAGACGCTCAAACAGTACTAAAATAGTTCTATTATTTAGATCTAAATAATTTAGAATTACCCAATAATATATCAATATTATGTATAAATATTAGAATGGAATTTCACCCACAAGCCGGTGCCCTATCTGAATAAACTATTCCAAAAATGGCCAACATTTTGAGACCTTTTTCAATTTAATTCAAAGGTGGATGTAATAAAAATATCCCATTAGATGAGTTATAATAATATATTATTTTATAAAAAATTATTTAAATGGTCCATAAAAAATATATAGGGTAAGTAATGTATAACTCTTACTTGTTGGGATGAATTTGGAGAAGAAAAGCTAAATGGATGCATTCTTATGAAATTGATGATAGAGAAGGTTTCAACCATCCAACAGAATAAAAATCTTTTAATAAACATAAAAATATCTATGATTATAATATCTAAAGAGACATGGTGTTTTATGTTGTGGACAAATTGTTTCTTCAAATATAACCATGTAAAAGTTTCAGTTGTTTTGTAAATGATGGTATACTTATCACAAGGTACATTGGAAACTTTTTGATTTTAAATTACATAATAGAAGTGGATAATATGTTTTAAATTCCTACAAATATGGAATATTCACTAGATGTGTTTTGTGTATATCTCCCATGGTTGTACAGAAAAGTCACCTTACATGTACTGGATTTGGAGGTGGTATAATTAAAGAATAACCTCTCATTTTAGGAGTAGCCATTAAATATCATGGAAAAAAATATAATTTTATACACAACATTAAAACGAACCATGTAAATATATTGTGAATTTACCATAAGTATGGATACCTATCATGGGAACAATTCGAGACATGGAAACCTATTTAACATCACCTGTTCTCATACAATAATTTGAGTTGAGTTGTGAGGAGAGTATTTCCAAAGGGGGATGAATATAACGACCCATACTTTTAAAATATTAACTAATTCACAAAAAAATTTGTTCTGTTATGATATATATGTTTTGAATGCATGTAGAAAATAAAAAAACTGAAAAATGTTATTCATCATAAAATATCATTACATTAGTCAACTAGTATACCAATTAAAATTCCAATAATATAATTGAAACAAATATATAAAAGATAATATTCTAAAATATGGATCATACCACTCTATTATGATAATCGTACTCATGAACAAAACAATATAAAATAATCAACATTTTATTAAACCAATCAACACCATAGAAAATAAAAATATATAATTGGGGTGATTTTTGTTAATATTAAGATATATAATGAATTGGTATTTATAAGATATAATGTGGCCATTGGAATAATAATATGACTATTAGTAATAGAAACATGTATATTTGTAATAATAATATAACCATAAGAATAAAAAATCTAACACAATATAATAAATTGTGATATAAAAAATATTTATAATGATTAATTTATGTAAATAAAAATATGATTTAATTTTTTTTATTAATAGTGGAGGAAATGGGATACATGATTATGGGGGCATAAAATAACGAATTCCCAGAGATTTAACCATCATAATGTCAAGAAAAATAAGAAGAAGAGTTAAAAAATTAATAAGGGAAGTATAGGAACTATCTTAATTGTCCTTTGAATCCAAATAATCACTTTCATCAACCCATCATCCCCCATGTGTAGCAGGATAGTGATGTCGTCGATCAAGGTCTTGTATCTATAAAAATAACACTTAATAGAACAAGAAACAATGATTTGACCTTGATGGAAGTGGATACTGATTTATGATTCCATCTCTATAGAAGATTCTAATTTTTTATTTACTAAACATTTCCTTCCCTTCTCTGATTACATAAGACTCAACAGTATGTGAATCACTGGGAACATAAGATACACTAGAGGCAATGATGATAGAGCCACCAGGGATAAGAAAATTACCTATTTTATGAGTAAATATTGAACAATTGGTCCCATTAAAATTATTCATGATAGTTATAGAAGGATCAAACTATCCTATCCAATATCTTTGAGGTGGATTAAATTACCTTAAGTATAATTGGTCTCTAATATGCATGATACAATTGAGATATGGAGCATTATCCTCTTTCTTCATTAAACGTGTCATATCAACCACTGAACAAATTGTTCAAGTAACCAATAACTAGATTGTAACCTTGAAACCCTCACTACCGACTTTTTTCCTTACATACCAAATATTCCTATAGAAAACAACCAAGAGAAGTACCCTATCATACTATTTCATGTAGGTATATTAAAATATAGGTGATAGAAATAAAAAATAATGATATCTAGGGGAATAAGGCAATTTAATTCACTTAGTGAACACCATACATAGTGTTACATATCACCATTGAAAAAAGATGAGCAATATTCTCTTTGTGGGTGTTTCTACAACATGTAAACATTGAAAAAAACATCATTCCCTTTTACATAATATATTCACTTGTGGGGAGATAATATTTTATAATCTCACAAAAAAAAATCTTGGGGGGAATATGCTTACTAAAAAAATTCTTTTTTGAACAATTATGATTTATTTGAAAAGAATTATTATATAAATAACATAGGGTAATCCAAAGGTGTCATCGATTAGAAGGTGTGTTTCATGATTTATACATTTTATGTGTAATGTTTCATGATTATACGGTTTTCTTCAATGATATATTTTTATCACATAATGATTTCTGGTATTAGTCAATGGACATATATGGATGTAACATTTTTAACATTCAATGATTCATATTTTGAAATTATGGGAATTGTGAAAAAATTTGCCTAAATTTTAATATCATAAATAGAATAAAAAAGGTGGTATGAATAATTTTTATACTTCTGATGATAAAGAGATCTCAATCAACATGTTAAAGGTATGTGATTTTATTCCATTAATATTTATAGTGACCATTAAAATGAATTATTAAATTAATGTGGAAGAACTATAATACATGATTTATATTTCATATTCAAGGAATGATATATTATGGAATATTTTGATAAAGCCTATGTTATGGTTTAAGAAAAATGTTAGATCAAGGAAGTACATATGATTTGGAATTCAATGATTACGTTTAATAAGTCTTGAAAAATATAAGTAATTTCAATATATATTTAAAATGAGTATTGAAAACGATATGTTTAATGTTGATAAATACTAATAAAAGTTATATTTTGAGTAAGGCAAGGTAACCTTTAATGTGATCAGGATTTTGGGAAAATTGTGTTTTTCTTAGATAATGATATCATTTATTTTGATATAGTAAATTGGATAAAACTGATTACCTAGGATCTAATTATTGATTGTTTTAAAAAGTATTATATTGCATCAAGGATGATTTTTTTCAATTTCTTGGATTTTAAAAATATATACCTTAATCATTGGAATAAGTAATCATGAAGGTTCCCCATAAATATTTAGGGTAATTCAGGTTGTTAACATGTTTTAGGAGAATATATGATTGGAGTATTCAGATGATTTATATGTTACAACCAAGTGGTACATTGTGATATATAGGGGATCGATGTTAAGATGATTTTCATGATATTCTCCGAAAAATTTGTATTCTCAACTGGTGGAGGGATAATATATTTAACCTATTATGGAATGATTAAGAAAAACATCAGATGAATGATTTATATTGTGAGTTAATAATGAAACCAATAGTTATATGGTTATATAGGGATTTAAAAAATTTCACATATGCACATCATATTTATTTTGAAAATTATATTAATTTAATTTTAGTGATGGAAATATTGTATGTTGGGAGAAAATAAATTTTTTTTGGTAAGGCTGTCGGTCAAGAAACCATCACCAAAGGATGATAAGGGTTTTACGTCTACAAATTAAGTATATCCTAACATGGTTAATGTGTAATTTTTTTATAATAATTTGATTAATAAATATCTCTTTTGTGATTGATGACCTTAATCACTCCGTTATATTTACTCTTTTCATAAACAAATATATTTTCACTTCCCACGTATGTTCTCATACTTGGAAACATAGTTATATATTATGTTTTGTAACCATTATGTTTCCAATTTTTTCCCCAAATAATGTTTTGACAATAATTTTTTTGATGTGGTTATCTATGAAAGGATCATTCAATTATTAACCAAAAAGAATTTTTATAGAGATATTCATTTTAAGGGTATATAATTTCACACCCTAAAATTTGGTTAATTATTTTTTTCAAATCATTTTATTCTTATTAAGATTATATATTTCATTGAACCCAAAAAATAGTTAATTATATATATATATATATTTGTATATATATTAATTAAATAAATTTGGCATGAAATATATGGACTTCCATGTAAATTTTTCTCTACATCAAATATAATGGATATAATTCTCTATAAAGAACACTGAGGTAAGCATACATTACATTGAACATTGACTTTCCTGGATGGATTTCCTTACATGCACGACAATGTTTTATTAATCAATAACATTTTAATAAAATAATATTTTTTAATACATTAATACATTATCTATATGTAATGTTAGAAGTTAAAATTGTACTAACTAACTTATGAGAACCTATGTTTTATTACATTATTAAATAAATTCATTAGTTACAATAAACCAAATTAATATAAAGGGAATATTATTAAAGAAAACTATTTTTATGCTCAGAAAGATGGTTTATCAAAAAAATTGATTAATTACAATTATTTAGTGATATTAATTTAAAATTTATATTAAATGTTTAATAAATTAATTTTATATTCATGCAGCATATTTTATAGGAATAAAATAAAATCCCCACTTTTACACATAAAAACCTATATTTCGATTAAGGAACATTTACTACCATTTGATGGTGAAGTTATTGTAAATATAAATTTCTGAATATATATACATTTTATATTTAAAAATAAACTTATTTTTTTAATTATAAATATAACAATTCTATTAGGGTATATTTTTTGTATTTTTTGTGAGGTTTTAATTTTTAAAGAATACTGAAAAATAATAAAATTTAACTCAAAATTTTTTCTTCATTTTATTTATATATATGGATAAATTATATATTAAATTTATTTTAAATTTCAATTATATCAATATTTTATCAATTTACCCAATTCAGCACGTTAGAATTATTTTTAATGTGAAATTTGTTATAAAAACTTATCAAACATTTGAATGTTTTACATTAAAATTCTGCATTGTCGTCCCATCAAGATGATTTAATTTTAATGTATTTATTCTATTTCTAAGGTTTGAATTTACAAATAAAGATTCAATATCTTTAATCATCGTAAATTATCAAATATTAATATATCAAAAAAAATTAAAAAAAATATTAGTGAAGATAATTAAAAATAATTACAATGATTAATGTGAAATTTTACATAATAAAGAACAATAACTAAAAAATGCCTAATATTAACTAAAAAATTTTCCAAACACAATTTGACATTCATATATAGATGAAATCACTACTGGGATTTCTATTAGTCTATTATAGGATCCACATTTAATAAAGAAACATGGTTGGGGGTTCCCTTTTCCAGAATATTAAAAAAGTACAACTCCTCCTCCATTATAAAAAACCCCATCTCATCCCACATCCACAAAAATCTCATTCAACATAAAATAATACAATACATAACCAAATATACCCCAAATATCCTTTCCACACTCCTTGAATTATAGATTTTGGAATAAATCAAACCAATGAAGTCCTTTTCTGAAAACCAAAAGGTGTTTCCCAAAGAAGATGTAACATCCTCCCTCAAACATTATTATGTTATTTCCTTTATCCATCCCCTCCACTATCCTTGATAAATTCTTATAACAAATAGTATAATCAATATAAATAGTTTTTTCCTATCCTAATAGTTTTACCTACACATACACACACATACATTTGATGGGTAAAGATTAAATTATTTATTTTTATGATGAACTGATGCCTCCTAAAAAAGATGGTTGATCATTCATACATTAACTCTTATCATACTTGAAAGTATGGTGTAAGATATATTTTTATATAATATTCATTTAATTAATAATTTATTTTATATTAATTAATTATTTTACAATAATTTACCGTATACTTTCAATATTGTGTAAATATGATACTTTCGTTTGAGGAAGTGTGTACTACCGCCACCTAAAAAGGTGTTTTTTGTTCACACACTACGTGAAATTTTTTAAGGTTCTGTTCGGTGAAATTATTTGATATATATGTAATAATCATGATACTAGGATAATTATATATATAAAAATATATAAATATGTGTGTAATTTACTGTGTTTCATCCAATACAACAATAAATTTGAAATGAAGTTCATGCTTGCGTACAGCCTAGCACCTTGATGAATAGTGAATTCCATTTCCTACATCTATATCATACAGGTTATTAAAATACAAATATATTGAATATGAACTATATTAATGTCATGTTTTATATTCTATTACTCATGATTCAATTATAAGGACCAATGATATAATATATTAAGACAGATGTATAGAATAAATGGGATATTACCTGAAGTGAAATAGTAACATTGAATTATTAATAAGAGGTTAAAATAATGTCAATTTAAAACATATATTTTATTAAATATAATAATATTATAAATTAAAATATTAATAATAAACTAAATTTCATAATTCATTAGGATTTTATGAGTACAAAGTGAGTTGAGAAACAAAGTAAGGGAATTTCATCTCACTATTAATTTCTATGAGTTACTAACCTTATTCAATAGTAACTTCTTTTATGGTTTAGATACATCCCATAAATGTATTATATAAATATTATACTTATTTTTATTTGTATCTATGTAACCATTTTATGATGTTTATATCATGGGGTTTATGAAGTTTCTAAATCGATAACGTAATATTTTTCTCATTGTTCCATCTATGTGACACATGGCATGTTATACACCAACATTTTTATATGAGGGGTTTAAAATTCCCTCAAAATGTTATAACATGAATCTATATATTTACATGATGTTTTATATCTCCATCTAAATTATTTTTTCTTTATTGGATGCATGATTCCAATTTATTATGTTGTACATGTTTATTGAAATAATATCATCATTTATTGACATTTTTTATGATCAGGTTTTCATTAATGAAATATTATTATCCACCATTCTAGTGCACTCATTGTTTGGTATTGATTAATTTTTTATTAGTGAAAATTTTCACACTTTTTGTCACTTAAGATAATTAAAAAAATTATTATAATAAAATATGACCTTAAATATTTCTTTGGTCGAAAATAAATGGTCCTTCAAAACCATGACTTCCGTGATGGGATTCCATGAATATTCTATATATATCCTATGATATTTAAAAAAAATATTTTTCCTTTTTCTATTTTACTAATGTTTTAAATATAATCTTATTATCACTATTGAAAAAAGGTTTTTTTCAACCATTTTACAATGAACAAGGAATTTTATTTTACATAGTATGGAATGTACATATTTAACCACTATAGTTTATAAATCTATATTGGAATACTTAAAAGGATAATTTCTATGAATATGTTTCAAAAATAGGTTTTTAAAATAAATTGTTTTTATGTGTTTTTTAGTATTATATTATATGATTTTGAGGATAATTGTTTTTAAATTGGTTTTCATGCTCTATTATATGTTTTAAAATTATAACGAAATTATAAGTATTTACAATACTTGTATTATATGTTTTTGGGTTTATTTTCATGAAAATGGTTTTAAAAAGTTCTTACTCAATAAAAATATTTTCAATGGATAAAGGATAATTTCTATATGTAGTGTGTTAAAAAGTTATTTCAAAATTATTTCACATCTACGATAAAATATATTGGTGTTACTGATGCCTTTCTGGGGAAATGATTCAATAATTCAATTTATATTCTTTTAATGAATGGTTTATTCTTTATGGTATGATTTTTTCAAAATCTATCTCTCATTCATGGGATATATTCTTATGATGTTCTCATATTTTCATGGGTAATGTGTTGATTAAATCACTATGAAACATGTCTCCATGTCACTATTTAAAAAATGATTACATGTTAACAAAACCCATTTCACTTCATGGGTTGTGATATGACTGTTTATTATTTTCTGGAACATGTAGGTATTATTTATTTCTGAGTTGTTCGGGACATATATCTCATTTCAATTAATTTGGTAAATATTAATATCTCATGAGATAGACTAATATGGTCCTGAGAATGAATCATGACTAATAAGATGTCCATGGGAGTGAACCATGACTTCCAAGATGGTATTGGGGCTGAACCAAACTACTACTTTGATGATCTTGGGATTGATCCCTTATATGCAAAGGAAATTATATTATATTCTTATGTGTTTTCAAAAATTCCTAGTTTTTTTCATATGTAATGTGTTAATTTATTATGTTCTTTATTCTCATATGATTTTTTTCATTTAACCTATCAATCATTATTCCATTATTCAGCATTGTGATATTTTATTTGGAGGGTATGATCTTCAAATGATTTGATCACTTTCTAAAACTCATATTATCATATTTATTCTTACATATATCCACTGTTTTCCCTTATTTAGAATTTAAGCTCACCAATTATTATGTTTAATGACCATGATTATTAATATATGTATTTTGGAGGATTTTCCAAAGAAGGGTTCTAATTAATAAGAACATATTGGGTGATAAATTAGCTCACTTATGGATTTATTGGATGATGAAACAAGATCCAATTTCTCTATAGTCCCTGGTAGGGCTAATTTGAAAGAACATTTATGGATGGAAAACATGATATGGGAAATTGTGGATTTTGCGTCAATATGTTTATTCTGTCAACAAGTGAGGACCAAAATAAAACATCCCAGAAGATTCTTGCAACCTCTAAAAATTCTTACAATAGAATGGGATGCCACAACATATATTTTTTCACTAGATTACCAAAAATACCAAGGAAGAATAATGCGATATGGGTAATTATTGATCAACATACAAAATCTGCACATTTACTCAATATATGGAGGATTTTCCACAAGAAATCCTAGAACAACTCTATATCAATGATGTTGGGAGACATCATGGGGAACCTCTATCAATTTAATATGATCATAATCCACAGTTTACAATAAATTTTGGAAAAACCTTTAAAATGCTTCAGATACTATTCTTCGATTGAGTATTGCTTATCACCCTAAAATGGATTAGCATTCAGAGAGGATGATCTAAACCATAGAGTACTTTTTGAGATAATTTTCACTTAACATTCAAGGTATGAAGGATAAATATTTACATTTAGTGGATTTTTCCTACATGAATAGTTTCCATTCATGTATTAATATCGAATCATATGATGCATTGTACGAAAAGTGATGTCATAATCATACTTGAGGGGATGAAGTTGGAGAATGGAAGCATGTGGTCATCGAACATATGGGGAAAACAATAAAAAAGTTAAATACTATTGAAACCCATATAAAAGAAGTTATATGTGGGAATAGGAGGTACACTAATAATAAAAAGAAGGATTTTGAATTTCATGTAGGAGAGATGTTTTCCTAAAGGTATGTCCAAGGAAGGGTGATATATGATTTGGGATGAAATGGGAACATATCTATAGGTACATTAGACCTTTTGATATTCTCAATATAATTAGAGCTTTTCCATATCGTTTGCTATGTCGTCTAGCCTATATACTATTAAACAAGTTTCCCATGTATCATCGTTGATAAAGTACAATCCTTACCCAACATATGTCCTCACTTATAATGGAATATGATAGTACCATGACCTATCATACTGTGATGATCCTATCTAGATTACATAAACTAAATAATAGATATGGATGAATCAATAAACATGACATGTAAATTTTCATTGGAAAATCCTAATATCAAATTGGCAACATGAGAGCCTGTGAAGACCTACCGAAATCTTTTTATGAGGAAACATTATGTGAATTTAGAGGTTGAAATTTTTGTAATAAGGGGAGAATGTAACACCCCAAGTATTTTAATGTAAATTTATTAATGAGCAAATGAAAGTCGCAGTATCTACAAAAAAACACTTATTATAACCAATCCAATAAACATTTCTTTCTACTTCGGTTATTGGAATCTCAGAAAACATACACCCACAGTTGTGTTCAAGGTGATATTTCGAGTCTAATAAGAACAATATAAATTTTGGTGAGTAGTATTGTACCATTATTAATAGTATTACAACCCTTATGAAATGTAACCTTATCCATGCCTTTATAAAAAATTGGAACATTGTAAATTATGTAGAAAATTTTATAAATTATTAATTATGCGTTCATATTTTATTACGTGATAAATTTGTAATTACAATTTTCAATTAAAAATTAATTCATATTTATAATATGGTTTCCTAAATAAATATTTAATTTTTATATTATTGTATATAAATTTATTTAGATCTTATTTAATTTCAAGAGGTATTATAAAATAATTATTGGTTTTAAAATAGTATTTTTAGAGAAAAAAATGATTTTAATTTAAAATTATTATTATCATATTATAAAAATTATTTTAATAAAATGGATTCCAGGTTTATATTCTACACATTAAAATTTGGATATGGGGAATTTTTTGGGGTTTTCATAAATACATGAAATTTCACAGAATATTGAAATACTATAATATACCGTATATATACCTTATATGTTAAATACACTATTCCTTTCATCATATCGAGTAATAGAAACCATTAATGATAATTAACAAGAAAATATTACTATTCTAGGTCACAATAATTAATACTATAGCTTTTCTTATCAAAAATAAGAGAATAATGAATAAGATAATAAAAAACCACTCCAATTCTCCACTATAACACCCCCACCCACACTCCCTATACTCTTCACTCTTATCAAGCTCTGTGTCATGTCCAATTTCAAAAAAACATTAATCTAAAGATCCAATCCCATGTCTATATTCCATTTGTCTCATAAAATACCAAAACCACTACCCTAAAGAGCCTCTCAAAATAGATCACTTCAAAAGGTAAATTCCACTTTACATTTATTTTTTTTTCGAATTTAGTTATTTTATTTTTCTTTACTCACCTATCCTCATAAAGATGTTATGATTACAAAATTATCTTATATTTACTATAATTTTATAATGATAATGGAATAATTTATCAGCAGCTCTCATTTCTACTTCTTTTATACTAGAAATGCAAACGCCATCTAAGATGTGTTTATTTATCATATTCCCACACAATGGGTTTAAATTTATTTTATCCTCTTAAATTATGTTCAGGAAACAATTTTTCTGATTGAAACATATTATTATATAGGTATTATATTATATTTATGGTAAAATAATAATTTTGTAAAAATTTTATTAATTTATTGACCAAAATGAGTTCTTTGTGTTCAGAAAACACCAAATAACCTAAACAATTATCACCGATGTTTTATTTAGTAATTCATATTTACTACAAATAAAGAAATGATTTTTATTACTATTTAATATTATGAATTTTATATAATAACATATATCATCATATTTGTACTACCATTCTCATTATACATTTTTTTTCCATACATAAATATAAGTAACCCATTCATGAAAACCAAGGATGAAAATGCTCCCAAACTATGAAATTGAATATATTAACTCATCATAAGGCCATGAAGGAATATAATAATGATATAACAAATAAATAAAATTTAAATGATTTTCAATTATAATTTATTTCTGAACCCCAATTTCGTTACATAGGTCATTAATCTCTAGTGAGGCACACATTCAGACTTAAGGTAAGGGTTTTCTACCTAAACATCCATTTTCATTCGGGTTTCCCTTTTTCCCTCTAAATACCAATTAAATTCTTAATTATTATTTTATAATTCTCCAAAATATTTTTTAATTGTTCTATATATTTTTAACAGTCGTATTACTTCTTTATCTTATGGGTATTTAATTTTTTTATAAATATCTTTCTCAATTCTTCCTGATAAACCAGACCAATTCAATGGAACTTATCACATTCATACCTATTTTCAAGTGGACTCTATAATCTATTTTATGACAAAAGTTTATATATAATACCACTAAATTAATCATATAAATACTAAATTCTTTCATATGTAGTTTAGTAGAATTTTTTCTTTCCCAAATAAGCATCATTTCAGAGTTAAAGTGTATTTCTATCAAAAAATCCTCGATGATTTTATTAGAAATTTTTTGTTTATTTAGACACCATTATTCAATTTATGTATTAGTAAGGTTAACATGTTATTTTTATCATCAACCATATTGTATAGAATTTATTATGATTAGTTTGATTGTATATGTGCTATCTAGATATCATACACCTTAATACTCAGAATGGTTAATGCTTTTGGGTATAGATTAGGGAAAGTTATTTCATATGTTCATGTTGTTTATGTTGATCACCTTTCATATGAGGAATGTATTTGACAAAGTATTTGATTTTTGGTTCTCTATATATCACCTTGATTCATTGTTATGTCTCATGAGACAAATTGATATGGATTTGGCGGTGGCCTTCCAATTTGGTAGATATATTTTTGGTTGAGGCCTTTATCATTTTTAGAGGACTTGGACGAGGCCTTCATGGTTTTTTTTGAATGTCTGGAATATGAATTTCCCAAATTACAAAGCTAGAAATTTCTATTTATTGTGATTATTCGACTAGTATAATACATATGATTATATTTTATAATAGAAATATTTCCTCAAGCTATATTTTTTCCATAATGTTTTCAATTAATATTAATTTTAAAGGCATGTGTTTTTAATTATTCACAATTCCTAATGTTTATCTTTATGAAATCCTTCACTATCATCTTTAACCATACTGAGCATCTGAGGTCACGCATAGTTCTATTTCATTTTTACTTTGTCATGACGAGGTATATGATGATTGACTTCAAGGAATAATATTAGTGGGTTGGATGTTCCTAATGGGGATTTTATGTTGTTTTTAATTTTGAGATATAATTTTGATCCTATTTATGTATCTATATTTCCAAATATATTGAACTATTTGTTCTTTGGGATAAAAATGTATTGTATTCATTCTATTGTAATATAATAAGGCACCAACTCTGGGAAATTGGGATGAGGTCTTTATAATATGTTCCAATGGGTATAAAACACCAATTGACTTCAAACAATTTGAAAGTAGGTTTATAACAAATTATGCATGGGGGAACCATTGGGAGTGTCTACTGATGAGAAACATGTATGGTGAACTTGATGTGAATGATTGTACAAAAATCACCCCCAACACACTCACAATCAAACTGTTAGACTATTTTGACTAACCATGTGTGTGATCCATTCTAGATGAATCAAAAATGGTGATACTAACATGAAATCATTTAACTAAGACATATTACTCAATGGATGGAAATGATATATTGCCAATTATTCATCATATAATTTTTTTCTCGACATGTGTTTCATCAAAACCAAAATTATCCTTCCCAAATCCAGTTATATATTAACTGTTCATGAGGCATATACATGCGTGTAAATGGACTAGTAGTAAGACAAATTAGTATAATTGTTATGAAATTATTCAATTGGATAACTATGGTATAGGATAATGTGTTGAGTGTACTGATCCTTATTAATTTGATATATAAAATGGAGAATTAATATTGATGTGTTTGGTTAAAAGGCCATTGATCATGTAACATGGATTAAATAATAATTATAATTACTGGGATATTTGAATGAGGATCATCAACCTTGGGTTAGTCTAGACTAATTCCATAGGCTCAACCGATGTATTAAATGTTTTATGATGTCATACTGACACTCCATGATCATTTTGTATGTACATGATATGGAATCCTAAATTTTTTGTCTCATTTTACATTTTAATGTGTTTTTATCAATGAAATCCATTGTCATATAAATTTATGGACTCTATTTATAAATGATTCAATTAAAAAGTATATGTTGAAGAAGGTTTTATTGGTATCTGAATCAATTACAACTGAGGAAAAATTGGTTAATTTAAATAATGTTAATCGTTTAATCATGTTCATGTATCTAGCATTTATATTGTTTACAATACATTGAAATAAACTACATGTGAATTTAAATTGATGTAAAAATTCCTAATGATGTCCTACTATTTTATAAAAAACCCCTTCATGGACCCCCATTAGGTACACGATTAAACATCATGGTTAAAAGTTAGGATAATGGAGAAGTTCCTTTGTTATATAGAATATATAGAAGTTGGGATATAATATGGATGAGGGTACTGAACTAGATTTTATGAAACATTTTTATAATTTTCATTAGTGTTATATTTTTGTTTTATTTTGGCACTATAGACTATGATATCAGGACATGTTTACTAATTTGGTTTATAATGACTTATTATGTTTTGGAATATGTTATATCAGATTTTGGAATTATTGATTTTTTCATGTCGATGATGGTCTTGATTTCCAATGTTGGTTTACCCAGGTATGTTGCTATAGTCTCCCCACATGTTATGTTATACCCTCACTAGTAGTCAACAGCCTCTAGTATATATGGAGAAACACTAGGTTATGATTCACACCTAATCATGTAACATGTTTAGTGGCACATATGATAATACAGTACACCTCATGACTATGTTATGACTTTATAATGATGTTGTCTATATTAACATCATTATTGATCATTCTTCAAGTTATGACATGACTTTTCAGTTATAGGTCTTTTCTTTTCTCGAAATGAATAATTTTTGTTTATATCATGAACATTATTATGTTATTATAAAATTATTATCATATAATGCTTTCCATTATGACTGATATCTCACATTATTATCCAAATTTAGTGTTTAGATAAAAAGTTATTAAGAATTATGTATTACATGTGATACTACATTAGCAGATAATAATTAAATCTATAAATATCATGTAATGATACCTATAAATAGTATTTATTCATGAATTTATATAATAGATTATCTTAATAATTTTTTTAATGAAATTACTTGATTTTGGAATTAATTATATAAAAATTATCAAGGAATTATTTATGGTGATTTTCCTGAAAGCTTTTGCTTTTTAGTCAAAAATGTTTGTTTTCATGAAAACAATTATTTGAAAGAATTTTTTATTATATTATAATGAACAAGATACATAAAAATACTATTATGTAATAAAATATTAATTTAATGGAAAAAATTATTGATTTTTTAATATTCATTGAACCTATAAAATCTATTGATGTTATTTTTAGAACTAATTAAAATTTTACATTAATATAATTAATTATTCTCAGTCTTTTCATGGAATCGTGTATCTTAATAAAAGATTAAATTTTTTATTTCCTTGAATGCCTCATATCCATTATTTATTTTATAATGAATCAATTTTGGACATTACTATAAATATACATACCATTTTTACATCATAAATAATTTCAATGATTAAAAACAATTTTGATTACAAATTGATTTTTACAAGGTAAAATGTATTTATTTAAAAAATAACATTTCCATCAATTAGAAACAATAATCATAAATTTATTTTTAAATTATATATTTAATTATGAAATAATTTAAATTTTTCGCTATTAATATTAGTCATTAATATTAATTAGTATGTTCTGAAAATAATTTCCAAGGAAAAATTATATTATTGTAAAACATAATAGAAAAGTATCAAATATATAAATAAAATATTTTTTCTTAAAAATATCATTATTGAGGTTTTTTCCCCATAATCACATTTCTTTCAACATTCATATAATTTTTTTCTTTTACAATTGAATAGTAAAATTATATTATTAAAAATCTAAGGGTTACTCTCAAAACTACCCTCAACTTCACTTATAAAAGGCTAACGCCTTGTACGGTTCAAGAAACACTTATAGATGTACTTTCTTATTTTCATTAATTATATCTCTTCCACAAAATACATCCCATGAAATAACCCCCCCCCCAGTCACTCATAGATAGCATGATCCCATTAAATTCAAGGAGACTTCTAATGAAGATTTAATACCCGTTGGAATAATTAATAACTACATACCTTTCCTCTAAATTATCATCATCAAAATTTATAATAGACAAACTTGTTCAATTAAATTATGTTAATTTATATAAAAATGTTATTAGATAAATGTTATTATTATTATTATTATTATTTATTCATATATACCATGCATTAATAAAAACAAAACAATTGTTTGTGAATTTTTAATACCACCGTCTCAATGATGAAACATGTTTTGTTTCCCTTCACGGCATTACTTGGTGGGATATTTGGATGGTTTGAAAGGCTAAATCTGGTTTTTATGTCATTTATGATATTTATTAAAAAATAATATCAAATTATTCATTTATCGAATATATAATAATCCACAATTTAATTGTTTAATATAACCATATTATGATGATAATATTTTATTCCCATTCGGTAATATTTTCCTACACATTATGTAATCTTATAATTCATAGAAAAACTGATATATCACACAAATAAACAAAAAATATTATAATTATTCATTTTTAATAATTATATTACAAAAAATACCTCATTATCATTCGTTAAATCATATAATGATCAAATTAGTGTTGGTTTATGCACAAACATGGAGAATAAATTGAATTTATACCATGAAATTTTTTTGGAAGTTAATTACATTTATAATATTATATAATAGTGTAAAGACTAATTTTATAGGTTCTTGAGATATTATATCAATATCTTCTTCATATATTATATAATCATACTTCACTCATCAAAAATCAGCATAATATTCTTCCAATCAACATCATAAAAAATGATATGGTCTAAAACACTGAAGAAAGGAATTTGAATAATCATAAATTAATATAAATAAAAAATAATTAATTAATTATTAATAATATAATATTTAATAATTATTATTATGGACACTTTTTCTTTGAATGTAGTACACGAGATTATAACTATACAAAAAGATATATAAAATTAAAAGAATTCATTAAGGAAATGATTATTTATGAAGAGAACGAATGATAAATGATATGAATATTTTTTTAAATGATGTCATTAATATATATATATATATATATATATATGATTATGATTTATTTTATTGGAATTTATTAAAAGAGTTATGTGTTTTTCTTGGAAAATTTCCTACTTCAAGAAATAATATATATCAGAAACCTTATTTACATTATGTGGTTTAATTACTACCAATTTAAGATTTTACGACAAGAAATATCTTATTCATGGAACTTTACCATCATCTCTAGGTTATATCATTCATTTTGTTAATATATAATTACTATATATTCCATATGTGGGGTTTTCTTGTCTCAATTTTCATTATTAGGACTAAGGTCATAATGACTACTTATTTTATTTCATATTCTCCATACATTGCAATGAAATTTTTTCACATTAAAAAATAATTTTTAGGGACTATATATTATATATTTACATCCCTCTATAATATTATTTTGATTTTATAGTTACCTTTTCTATTATGTAAAACCAAATATATGATTTGGTAGACTAACTATTATTGTAATTTCCTAGAAAATACATCCCTATCCAGATCATGGAAAAAGGATGTCATTGTGTCATAGATGATCCATAAGAAAAAACACCAGGAAAAATGTTGGTTATTAAATCCCTCAATCATCACATTGTTTCATGAAAAATTGTCCCAAGACAATGAAAATATTCAGTTACTCATGGGGGATATTATTTTTAATTCACATATTATCTGAAAGAACCATTATAATGTATTTTTCCTACTATTTAATCAATGTACTTCCAATGATAAAAAGAAATTAACTATTACATTCCAATGATGACACACTATTTTGGATTCACCCTCACCCTTATATATTCTTAATGAGTGAACGTCATGTATATCTTATACTACCTAATAGTTTTTGTGTTGATTTTGGGTTATTTAAATAGTTAGGAAGTTTAGTCAATTTAATGGTGAAGTATTTTATTTCCCTATTTATCATTATAAAGACATACATGATTAATTTAGTATGTGGTTCAATATGTAATTGTATGAAACTTATTAATGAATGTAATGAAGAATTAATTAGGCGCAATCAGGTGATAGTACGATTGTAAAATTATTCTACTCTTCGATGCATCAATAGGTCTCATTAGAATAAAATTTTGGGTTTTTTAAATCCATATTACCATTAAAGGATATGTCTATCAATAAATGTCATTGAAATATTTTTTGTGATATCTATTTTTTCCCACTACTATGTTTCAAAGATAACCCTTATTTCAGTTCCATTATAGAATAATCCTAAAAGTAGCTCTATATGTAATTTTTTGGAAGGTTTATTAAGGAATTATATTTTCTATGTTATCTGTTAATGGTTTATATTATATCTTCATGATTAATTTATTTTTTTATCTGACCATCAGAGTCAACTAATACATTTGATCCTTTAGTAAGGATTTTTTTCTCTACCAATATTGTAATTCTTCTATATGTTCTTGGATTCTAAAGCCATTGATATTGGACTAGGTATTAAAGTATGGGAGTTTTGTACCTTAAGAATTAGATTTATATAATCCACCAAATATTAAAAAATTACTATGAAAAAATATACAAAATTTTATGGAACAATAAATAAATTATCGTAATAATTTTATTTTGGAATTCAATATCATGAGCTAATTATTTGTATGATATTGTATAATGATGGGGAAAAATAGGATAATTCAGAACTATATCAACAAATTTAGTCAGTTAAGGTGTATTACCAATGAAAATGTTAATGAAGCAATTGTCAAGGTTAATAAATTCATAACCATATTATTATAGAAGAACCGGGTTATGAAAAATAATATTTCTGAAATAAAGCATCCAAATAATCAATAACATTTTTTATCAATATTACATTACATCGTTTTATTATAGCCTCCAACATTCATTGGATATATTAATACTTTGTTATTTGAACAATGGATAATGTCCCCTGAATATTTATTTCTCTATTTGGGAAGTTGGTAGAAGGTAAAAGACCTCAACGTGGATTATTTTAAATAGTATATACATTCCCATGGTGGTATGTAATTTAAAACACTACTGAAGACGATGAAAAAGGAGTCTAGAATAAGAAACCTTAATGGTGGGATTATTTGAAAAATTATATCCATATTATAAAAGATATATAATGGAAATATATACAAGAACCCATATTTGGACGTTACATAATCATGAGTTATGTCAAGAACTCATATTGAGTATCTTTTTAGTTTTAAAGCATTAGAGAATTAGGCAATAATTATTACACAAAAAATACAATAAATAAAAAGTGCACACTTCCATCAATTTCCATTTCATCTATAAGAATAAACCATTTAATAATAAACATGGATTCATTTTATGTTTAATCATTATAACTTTTATATGAATCCATCCTTGACTATATTCTCCTCAAAATAACGTGAAAATATTTAAAAATTGTGGTGATCACAAATATAAAATTAATTGAAATAATAATAATGAAAAACCATTAGTTTTGTTAAATCCTAATAACCTATTAAATGTATTTTGGGAGGATGAAACAAAAAAATTCACATGAATAAAACATATACATTTTTTAAAATGGAAAACATTAAAACAAATAGAAAGCAATTAAAACTATTTTTCATGTCTTAGAGCATCTTATAAATAAAACCCTTTGAAACATATTCCAACTGGAATAACTATATGGTTTAATTTAAAAATTGGTGATCTATAATGGGGATCTCCCTTCATATGTGATATATCGAGATCACCCATGAGCTATAATAGGCCTCAAAAATTAATATATGTTGTGTCGGGCTCAACTATGACCTATAATGGGGTTCAACCCTTTGTATAAGAAATATCAGGCTCCCCCATGAGTGATAATGGGGATAAAACCTTCATATAAGCTATATATGTCTCAGCTGACTCATATAATTCACTTGTACCTTGAATAAAAAGAGTTCACCACAAATACCATTTGATAATATTATAAAATCACATATGAATAAAAATCGTATAAAAATACCATTTAAATTTAAGATCACATTTTAATACCATGATACCCAAATAAAGAAATAAAGGATTTATTTAAATTACACTAAAACTTATAGAGAAATCCAAATATCAAATAATGGTTATGGTGACATAGAATTCTTTATCGTTGTTAATTTCATAACAAATAACATTCCTTTTGCCGTTGTGTAATGAAAGAAAAATTATTTATATAAAAATATTACTTTTGAAAACAATGAATGAAATTCTAGATAGACATAAAATTTCCATTGAAGTACGTTAATATCAATATAAATAAATATGTAAATTAATATCATGAAGACAATGATTGGTAATTAAGTATTTAAATGTTAAAGGTGTATCATACCACATTGAACATTTAAATATTAATCTCCATTGAATTTATAAATAATATCATCATAGATAAAATATGAATATTAAATGTCATAGTGGTTGTATATAAACCTTATAAAATAATAAAGGTTGATATTATCATTAAATTCCTTAGTGAAAGTGGATTGAGTTAAAATCCCTTACCTTGATTCCGAATCATCATGTATGTTAATTTTTCTTCCTCTAAATAGGGTAACATCTTTTTATTTGATCCAAAAGTATTTATTTAATTTCATTATGCCTAAGTATACGATTCTAGTTGGAATTGAGAGATGTTGGGAGATTATTTGAGTAAAAGCTACATGTTCAAAGGGGATTGAGTGGTTTGAGTATTTGGGTAGAGGTGGTATATTGTTATAAGAGGGAGGATCGGTACTTTAGAAATTAAGTGAAATGTTAATTTATTATAAATTTTATTTCAATTTAAATAATTGCAAAAATATTTCAATTATAAGATAGCATGAATATCTTTCCAAAACCTATCATGCAATATTTATTAGAGAAGTTTAGAATATTTTTTCATTCATATGTTTTTTTGAACCCTTATTTTACCTTTTTTTAATCTAGCTGTGATATAAAGTTATTTACACATTGTGGGATAATGAAATTTTCATATCATGTGAGACGACCCAAATAAAGTCATTTATGAAATATTTGGACTTCTCATAACCATGTAGTGGAATTGTAATGTATTACAAATATAATATTATTAAATAAACTATTTTATATTTTATGTCATGAAATATTTGATTTTTCAACACTATTTGTAATTGAATTTTTTACAACTAAATAACTACATGTTTTATCATTACTAAAATAATTAACTAAAAAAATTCCAATAACATCCATATAATTAATGTTTGTATTCAACATTTTCAAATAATATTTATTTTTATTTTTATAATATCATTTATTTAAATCATTCAGTAATAAGGTAATTACTACATCATCATTGTGTCATACATAAATTACTTTAATTATTGTCAGAAAATTATAAATAAAATATATTGATATAGTTAAACTTTTTATATTTCTAAAAACTATTTATAGTTTATTATATCAATTATATAATCCAATGTAAAGTTTTTATAATAAAATATATAAGTTTATGTTATATTTCAATCTACATAATATTTATTTTAATAACATATTATTATAACATGCAACTGGCTCCATGGGGTCCCAATGTCAACCCAAGGATGCACATGGTCAAACATATTTCATGAAATAGTATTAGAAAATGTGTAAGTGTATATTTATATTATTATAATATTAATTTTAAACCTTATTATCTTAATTTACCCTTTTACGAAGGTAAATAAAAATAATTACTGCTGTTACTATTCATAAAGTCCAAAAATAAAATATACCTATTTACAAAATTTTGACCCTATAATTACAACAATGGAATCCATTTTTCCAAATTAAAAACATAAAATTGGAAGTAATTAATTTAAAATTAATTATCATAGTCAAAACCAAAATGTTGATTTTTATAAAATAAAAACTATCAAAAGATTGACTTGTGTTTATATAGAATTTCAATGTGAAATTACATACAACTACCATAATTAGATTAAATGATCAAAAAAATTTAGTTACACTTTAAAAGCAATTTGATGAAAAATATAACTATATAAATAAAATAGAAGAAATTTCATTTTTGAATTAAATTATAATATTTTTCACTATTTATTAAAATGTGAATTTCATTAGAAAAATACCTAATTTTCAACCAATGTACATTTTAATGTCCTTTTTCTAAAGAAGATGTTTAATTTGTTAAATAAAATATATATAAGTGGAAAAAATATATTTAAAATGTGTTCTCCTTTAAAAGTATGTAAAAATACATTCTAAAAATATTTGAGTATTTTATGCACAAAATGGGATCCATTATGATTTTAAGCCTCTAATATTTATTAGATAAATGTAAAAACAATTAAAAAACATCTATAATCATATTTTAGTTAGTTATCATCATCCTTGACAATACAATTACTAGGTGATAACTACCATTTAAAATAATAATTCGATTATTTTATTTTTCTGTATATCTCAAAGATGTGTACAACATAAGAGTTTAGAGAAATCCGTTGTTGAATTTCAGGTATGCTATTAGAAAAAGTTCATCTTTAACATAAAATTAATATCTTATTCATAAATATTATAATAATTGAAAACATATTTTTCTCTTAATACATGGGTTGTTACATCATTCGCACCATTGGGAAATTGTGAACTCATAATTTTAAAATTGGGCTTGAAATCTGTAAAGACCCATAAAATTCAACGGAAATATTTTTCTAAATTTTTTTTGGGATTTTACAAGAATGCAGTTTCTGACAGCGCCTAATTCCGAGGCCCGGTGTGCCCGGAATTAATTTCTGAAGTTTAGCTCGTGTAAGTTCAGTGAATGAACGAGCGGGTTTTTTCTAACATTTGAACTGGTGCTCGGAATCAAATTCCGAGAGCACCGATGGAATTGCAACGCCGGTATTTTCTTAGAAACGCCTTTTCCGGAGTTGCGTTTGCTCGGGTGTGGTTTTTAATTTTTCGGGTTAAGATAAGAAATAAAATAAAGTGGTGCGACAAATTTATTTTATTTCACTTAAAGCCACTTAAATACCACTTAAGCTAAGTTAAGCGGATAGGGTGGAACCCAAAATATCCTACCCACTTGGTATGATATTTGTATGGTGGGTCCCACACGAGCCCCACCATTTCATTCCTTCTAAGTAACGCACCCCCAACCCCCCTCTTTAATGAAGTTAACCATGCGTTTTTCTGGTTACGAAACGCCTCATTAATTGGGCAGTTAAATCGTTACAATTAATTCATTGAATTAATTGTTCGTTTCTTTTCCTTTTAAATTCAAACGTGTCATGTGCGTTAATAAAATAAGATAACTCTTATTTTATTTCTTTTGGAACTTGTGGAGTGGAGAGGATTTGGAGGAAAGCATTCTTCTTCGATGAAGAATGCGAAGAACGCGAATAACGCTCCGACCTCCGATGAAGAACGCCAAACCCTCGGAGATCGATGACACGACGCCGTGTACCGCGATGTCAACGATGCTTCTTCTGCGATGCTTCTTCCGCGACGTTTCTTCCGCGATGATCCTCTTCTTCCGCGACGGTTGATTCCGCGACAAACTCGCGTTCAACGACAATGCTTGAGGTAGGGAATTATGTTTGAGAATGATTTTATTCCCTTGATTCGTTCATTCTAAAGAAAACAAAGAACACGGATCAACTTATTATCTAGTTGATCCGCAAATGTTTCCCATGTGGGTTCGAAATATTTTTTTGCGGGAAATTGTGGGAGATTTTTTATTTATTATTGATCATGATCTCATCTGTCACCTTTCTTGGTTTCATTTTGGGCCGCCTGTTATCATACTAATGGGGGAGGTCGGACCGCACGAACACGACCGACCCTCCTTCCCCCCTTGTTGTTTGAGTTTGTTGTGGCATGTGAAAGGCAGCGGGGTGCCATTGCACCGCGCAGAAACGAGAATAAAGAATGCGGCGAAGAGGCACGGTGCCGTCGCACCACGCCGTTGGGGCCGAACGAAACCGCGGGCGGAGTCAGGGCCGAAGAGGCAATTTGAAGATCCCACATTTTGTTGTCGAAGTGCGGATCAACGGACGATGGTGAGGCAAGTCGCGAAGGCGTTTTGACAGCTTTGCAGCGAAGGTCGGGTCCCGGGATGATCTCTGGCGATGACCGTAGGTGAATCGGACCACCGAAGCACGTCCGATGGTCCGCGGAAGCCCTCGCCAGTGTGCCACGCTAGCGTAGCGGCGCCGGCGGTCGGGGGCGGTGGTGCCCAGCGCGCCGCCAGAATATTCCACCGCGGCGGTGAGCGCCAGTCCCGCGGCCGCGCGGGACCGCGGGGAAGGGACGCGGCCTTGCGCCACGTCCGGTGACATGGAACAGCCCCCGCGCGGGGGCCGTGACTCCTTTGGCACGGCCACTAGGCCCGCACCGGGTCTGACCCAGAACCTTGTCGGGTCAACCCGGTTCAGGCCGACCCAGGGGGGTTGGGCCGGGTCGTTTCGGGCCCAGAACCCCCGTTTTCGGACCCCTCACGGTTTTTCACACATATCTTGAGCTGTAGACATCCAATTGATGCACCGTCAGCGTCTATGTGACCCTTGGATCGAGACGGTCGTTTTGGTATATCACACTCAAGGTTTCAGAATACTTTGGGTTCAGCCGGGTTGGTTCGGATACAAAACTAACCGGGCCCTCGGAGCGGAAACGCTTATATCTTGAGTTCTGGACGTCCGATTGACGTGCTGTCGACTTTTTTGGTTTCCTTTTGATGAGACAAAACTTTTGGCTTACTCCGCTCGAGGTTTGGACACCGTCAGAGTGCGGTCGGGTTGGTTCGCTCATGAAACCAACTGGGCCCCCAGAACGAAAACGCCAATAACTCACAGACCGGGCATCCGATTGACGCGCCGTCTATCTTGTTGATTTCCTCTTGATGAGACGTAACTTTTGGCATACTTCACCCGAGTTTTGGTTGTTGTTTAATAGTGTCCAGGTTGGATTGTACCCGAAATCCAACCGGGCCCCTAGAACAGAATAACAGATATCTTTCAGACTGGACGTCAGTCTGACGAACCATCAGTGGCGTTGGTGATCATCTGGGGAAACGGTCCCTATGAGTTTACCCCATGAGAGTTCGGGGAAAATTTGAGATACGGCCGGGTTGGTTCGCACACGAAACCAACCGGGCCCTGGGGATGAAAGGCTAGTAACTCACAGACCGGGCGTCCGATTGACGCGCCATCTATTGCTTTGAGACCCCTATGACGAGGCGGTCCTTTGAGATACTTCTTCGTGGGACATTGAGATACTTGGATTATCAAACTGTAGCTCGTGGAACGGACCCTACCAGAGATGAGCATGTGGAGTACGGAGACCGTGTAGCCGAATGAGACCTGACGACTGATTGACCGACTCGACATGGAGTGAGTCGACTAGCCTAGTGGACAGAGCACTACATTGTGAGGTGCAGACCCATGGCAGACAGAGCACTACCTGTGTGACAGTGCAGACCCGTGGTACTCGTCCGGAGAGTACCTCTGCAGGCTACTATGGGGTACACACTACTGTTTGTGGGTGGCATACCCCGGTGGGAAGCACTACTGTGTTTGGGTGGTTGGCCCGCGGTACTCAACAGGAGGAGTAACTCCGTAGTCTTAGGTTAGTGAGCATTACGTCGGAGTCGTGACAGGACCACTGTACACTCCAGAGAGGGGGCTCTTCAGCAGTTACGGTTTCGATAATGAAAATCCCGGTTTGATCTGAGACTTTTGACATTGTGTTTACCTCATGATTGAGATGTGTCACTTGATAACATAGTTATATGTATGGGCATATTCCTGGGTAGTGGTTATCCGTTGATTTCATGATCCTGGTTCTTTCCTCAAGATTGAGATGGGTTACTTGATAAATTAGGTATATGCATGGTCATATATCTAAGTAGAGGTTATCTATTGATATCTTCTTTGTGGTTATCCATGTTGGTTTAGTGAGACGTTGAGGGTCTCGGGGTCCCTACTGAGTATCGTTATACTCACCCCTGCACGGGCTATGCCCGCACCTCGTTGTAGTGGTTGCTGATGACGGGCATCATTGACAAAGGCTGAGTGTTCGAGGACTGGACGGTACCCGGAGGTGGACTACACGACGAGTCAGTACCCGGAGGTAGACTACACGACGAGTCAGTATCCGGAGGTGGACTTCGCGACGAGATGACACACGGAGGAGGTTGACGGGCGAGAGCGTTGAGGAGCTGCGCTATCTGTAGCTACCCTTCAGGTAGGATCCGAGGACGACGACCCAGGAGCTGCTTCCTTTCTTCCAGATGTTGTCTTTTTCTGTAGTACTTTGTTCAATTGTAGTTGTACTTCAGTTGTGATTGTATTCTGGCCCATTTAGTTTTTAGCAATTCTTTTTTGTACTTAGTGTTTTACTTACGCTTGGGCTCTCTGGTGTTTGTTTTCTTTTATAAAGGCAATGCCTTCCCAGTTATCGGGATTTACGCCTTTGGTGCTAGTCGCCATCCCCTGGCCTATGGAAGGCGGGCTTGGGGTAGTCACGGCACGGGCCCCGAGGACGGGTCGTGACATATTGGTATCAGAGGAGTGATTTCTACCGCAGAACTTATAACTCTAATATTTTCTTTCTATGAAGCAATAGTGTTAAGGTTACCGAGTGTGGTCTTCAGTTCACGGAGTCCAGTGTTGGTGCGGGTGGCCGATGTATCCATACACTAGGACCCTGAAAATTGATTTTAGACATTGTGCACGAAAACACTGATTGCGTGTGTGTTTTCAAAGGTTTTACCTTAAAACAGCTCAAACCAGGTCAGCTCTCCAGGTATAATCATTTGACTGTGTCAAGTTGTTTCATTCAGGATGCCTTTTCACAGACGACCAGCTAGAGCCCATAGGGATGTGCGTACTGATAGCCTGTCGAGCGTCGAGGCTTCAGTACAGGGCCCTCTTGCAGTTGAGGTTCCAGTGGAGGCACTAGCAGTACTACCATACATTGGGACACCGATGCACTTGCCCCAGCAGTAGGTGATGCATGCCACTTGAGTGCGCTACACGGGTTCCAGCGCCAGAGGCCACCCAGGTCCTGGGGAGAGAAGGATCGGCAGGCAGCTGAGGATTGGCTGGAGGTTGTGGTGAGAGTTTTCAGGCCTGTGGGGATGCCGACAGACTTCATGGGGATCTTTGATGCCAGCCTTCTTCAGGCAGCAGCAGGCAGGTGGTGGAGCCACTTGTTCGAGTTTTGCGATGGTATGACCTTCAATTGGGATGACTTCGAGACCTTATTCACGGTGGAGTTTGTGCCAGTAGCTCTACAACCCGAGCGTGTTCAGGAGTTGCTGCCTTTGCCGCGTGTTTTTCGATAAGTAGCCGAGTCATATGTGGGCAGTAGACAGATGATGCAGAGGTCTAGAAGGACCATAACAGCAGTTGGGCGATCTCATGATTTAGGATCGGTGGTGCGAGGCACCCGGGGTGGGGTCAGATCCAGGCATGCCAGAAATAGGCAGTGTCACTCATACGACATGAAGGGTCACCTAGCACATGAATGTCCGACTCCTTGTACAGTTTATCCGCAGGCTTTGGAGGAGTCACCATGGAATTGGAGCTCTTGGAGCAGGTGGATAGGTGCGGAACTAGTGGATACGTCCCTTGTACTTATAGTTCCATGTTGCTGTTGTATTCGTGTCTTTGTACTACGAGCTAAATTAATTAAAGACACTTATCGTTGTTTGCTTTCCTGTCCTTTTGTTTGGTTGATACTGAGTGGTCCCAGTTAAAATTTTTGACTTGACCCTCACTTTTTAGATTTCTACTGGAGGAGAACCAGTGACCTCACACTGATGCCGACAATGTGACTAGACCCTTGGAGGCGAGAGAGACAGTTGGATATGTTAGTAGTTATGTTGAGGCATTACGACATCATCCATGGCATAAATGCTTCATTCATGTCAGGATTGACTGTATTAGGCAATGGGTGTGGTTCATCCAGGGGATGAGACAGAGTTTCTCTTTTCGGCAAAGGAGAAATTTTAGCAGCTCTTACAAATAGTAGGAAAAGAAGGTGCAGATCATCCAGGAGTGGATGAAGACTGCACAGTGCAGTAAGAAACAGAAAACCGACTCTATTCTTAGAGACTCGAGCATGTTAAATGTTTCAATAAGTGGAATATTTAAGGAGAGATGAGTCTGCGAAGCAGCAGGCATGGAGGCAGAGCTAGGAGAGCAGCATTTGGTGGTGTACGTTTCAATATGCTACAACCACCCGCCTTAGTTGTCCCCACCTGGCTCATGGAGCTGGAGGGCATGGGAAGAGAGTAGCTTCATGTGGTCAGGGAGAGTGATCTAATGGCTCTAAGAATGATTCGAGGGACAGTCTGTGTTCACTACCAGCTGCCGTAGTAACAGACGTTGATACAAATCATTCCTTCCTTCCAAGAATCTTGTCCCAGACCTAGAGTTTCCGGTAAGCTGTAGACTTGACCCTCACGTCTAGAGATACCTTGGGAGAAGACTCGATAATCACACTTACGCCGAAAGTGTGGTCAGACCCTCAAGGTGAGAGTTTCGGTTGAAATCTCTTGGTTGCAGCGTCGAGGCCTTACGGCGTTGGTTTGAGTATGTACTGGGTAATCACAGTTAATACACAGATTGACGGTATTAGGAAAAAAGTTTGTGGTTTAACTACGACGTCAGAATGGGGTTTCCTTGGTCGGCGAAAAAGGAAACATCAGGCAGCACAGGATAAACTCATGCACAAGAGGGTGCGACCAATCACTCTTGAGTCAGTCAAACTGACCCTCGTGCAAGCAGTCATTTTGAGTTTCAGTTCTAACGGGAATTGGAGACCTCTAGAGTTCGATGATGATGATCACGTCCTTATACGGGTCTCACCTCGACAAGGTTTACGGAGATTTGGCCAAGGCGACTAGTTATCTCCGAGGTTCAGAGGAAAATTTTAGGTCCTCAGCTGGGTAGGCGGGGTGGTTTACCACTTGACCCATCCACCTCAGTTGCACCAGGTGCATGACGACATCCACGTATCTCAACTGAAGAGATACGTGCGTCATTTTTCGCATATCATCGACCATGGGGAGCTGGAGAATGGCGATGGGGTGTCTTTCACAGAGGTTCTAGTGGGGATCGAGGATCGATAGGAGTGGGTCCTACGAGGACGTTCGATTCCTCAGGATCACATTCTCTAGCAGTAGGGGAACCTCCAGGTAAGCACATGGGAGCGGAAGGCTCAGATGCGTGCTCAGTACCGCTTTTGTAACCCTAGTTTGTGTTAAAGCTTTAAGTGGACGTAAAGCCCGGAGGTGGGAGTAATGTAATGACCCGTATAATTCAAGGGAAATTTTTTCTAAATTTTATTTGGGATTTTACAAGAATGCTGTTTCTGACGGTGCCTGATTCCGCGGCCAGGTGTGCCCGGAATTAATTTCTGAAGTTTAGCTCAGGTACGTTCAGTGAACGAACGAGCGGGTTTTTCTAACTTTTGAACCGGTGCTCGGAATCAAATTCTGAGGGCATCGATGGAATCAAAATTCCGGTATTTTCTTATAAACTCCTTTTCCGGAGTTGTGTTTTCTTGGGTGTGGTTTTTAATTTTTGGGGTTAAGGTAAGAAATAAAATAAAGTTGTGCGACAACTTTTTTTTATTTCACTTAAAGCCACTTAAAAGCCACTTAAGCTATGTTAAGTGTATAGGGTGGAACCCAAAATAACCTACCCACTTGGTTGGATAACTGTGAGGTGGGGCCCACAAGAGCCCCACTGTTTCGTTCCTTCTAAGTAACGCACCCGCAACCCCCCTCTTTAATGAAGTCAACCGTGTGTTTTTCTGGTTAAGAAATGCCTCATTAATTTGGCAGTTAAATCGTTACAATTAATTAATTGAATTAATTGTTCATTTCTTTTCTTTTGAAATTCAAATGTGTCATGTGCGTTAATAAAATAAGATAACTCTTATTTTATTTATGTTGGAACTTGTGGCGTGGAGAGGATTTGGAGGAAAGCGTTCTTCTTCGACGAAGAACGTGAAGAACGCGAAGAACGCTCCGACCTCCGACGAAGAACATCAAACCCTCGGAGATCGACGATGCGACGCCGTGTACCGTGACGTCAACGACGCTTCTTCTGCGAAGCTCCTTTCGCGACGTTTCTTCCGCGATGATCCTCTTCTTTCGTGATGGTTAATTCCACGACGAACTCGCGTTCGACGACAACGCTTGAGGTAGGGAATTATGTTTGAGAATGATTTTATTCCCTTGATTCTTTCATTCTAAATAAAACAAAGAACACAGATCAACTTATTATATAGTTGATCCGTGAACGTTTTCCCTGCAGGTTGGGAATATTTTGTTGTGTGAAATAGTGGGGGATTTTTTTATTATTGATCGTGATCTCATCTATCGCCTTTTTTGGTTTTATTTTGGGCCTCCTGTTATCATACTGACATGGGGAGGTCGGACCGCACGAACACGGCCGATCCTCCTTCCCCCCTTGTTGTTTGAGTTTGTTGCGGCACATGAAAGGCAGCACGGTGCCATTGCACCACGCGAAAATGAGAAGAAAGAACACCGTGAAGAGGCGCGGCGCCGTCGCACCACGCCGTTGGGGCCGAACGAAATCGCGGGCAGAGTTAGGGCCGAGGAGGTGATTTGAAGACCCCGCATTTTGTTGTCGAAGTGTGGATTGACGGACGATAGTGAGGCAGGCCGCGAAGGCGTTTTGAAGGATTTGCAGTGATGTTCGGGTCCCGGGATGATCTCTGGCGAAGACCGCAGGCGAATCGGACCACCGGAGCCCGTCCGGTGGTCCGTGGAAGCCCCTGCCGGTGCGCCACGCCGGCGCGGCGGCACCAGCTGTCGGGGGCGGTGGTGCTCGGTGCGCCGCCGGAATAATCCACCGTGGCTGAAGTCGCGGCGTCGAGCGCCGGTCCAGCGGCCGTGCGGGACCGCATGGAAGGGATGCAGCCTTGCGCCGCATTCGGTGACATGGAGCAGCCCCCCCCCTGCGAGGGCCGCAGCTCCTTTGGCCCCTCGGCCAGCGCCGGGACGCGCCCAGCCGGGTCGGACCCGGACCCGGGTCCGGTCGACCCGGTTCGGGCCGACCATGGGGGGGTTGGGCCGGGTCGGTTCGGGCCCAGACCCCCTGTTTTCGGACCCCATGCGGTTTTTCGCTCATATCTTTAGTTGTATACAACTGATTGATGCACCGTCATTGGAAATTGGACCCTTGGATCGAGACGGTCATTTCGGTATATTACACTCAAGGTTTTGGAATACTTTGGGTTTGGACGGGTTGGTTCGGATACGAAACCAACCGGGCCCTCGGAGCGGAAACACTTATATCATAAGTTCGGGACGTCTGATTGACATGTTGTTGACTTTGTTGGTTTCCTCTTGATGAGACGGAACATTTTGATTACTCCGCTAGAGGTTTTGACGCCATCGGGGTGCAGTCGGGTTGGTTCGCTCATTTAACCTACCAGGCCCCCGGAACGAAAAAGCCAATAACTCACAGATCGGGTGTCCCATTGACGCACCGTCTGTCTCGTAGATTTCCTCTTGATGAGACGAAACTTTTGGCATGCATCGCCCGTGTTTTTGGTTGTTGTTGGATAGTGGCCGGATTGGATTGTACCTGAAATCCAACCGGGCCCCTGGAACGGAACAGCTGATATCTTTCATATTGGACTTCCGTTTGACGAACCGTCAGCGGCATTGGTGATCACGTGGAGAAATGGTCCCTATGAGTTCATCCAATGAGAGTTCGGGGTAAAGTTGAGATATGGCCGGGTTGGTTCGCACATGAAACCACCGGGCCCTGGGGACGAGAAGGCTAGTAACTCACAGACCGGGCGTCCGATTGACGTGTCGTCTATTGCATTGATACCCCTATGACGAGGTGGTCCATTGAGATACTTGTTCGTGGGACTTTGAGATATTTGGAGTATCGACCTATAGCTCATGGAGCAGACCCTCCCAGAGACGAGTGTGCGGAGTAAGGAGACCGTGTAGCCGACTGAGACCTGACGATTTCTTGACCGACTCAACTTGGAGTGAGTCGACTAGCCCAGTGGACGGAGCACTACTTTGTTAGGTGCAGACCCACAGGGGATGGAGCACTACCTATGTGACAGAGCAGACCCACGGTACTCGTCCAGAGAGTACCTCTGCAGGCTACTAGGGGGTGTGCACTGCTGTGTTTGGGTGGCATACACCGGTAGGAAGCCCTACTGTGTTTGGGTGGCTAGCCCGCGGTACTCAACAGGAGGAGTACCTCAGCAGTCTTAGGTTATTGAGCAGTACCACGGAGTCGTGACAGGACCACTGTACACTCCCGAGACGGGGCTCTTCAGTAGTTACGGTTTCGATAATGAATATCCTGGTTTGAGCTGAGACTTTTGACCCTGTGTTTACCTCATGATTGAGATGGGTCACTTGATAACATAGGTATATGTATGGGCATATACCTGGATAGTGGTTATCCTTTGATTTAATGATCATGGTGTTTTCCTCATGATTGAGATGGGTTACTTGATAACTTAGGTATATGCATGGGTATATATCTAAGTAGAGATTATCTGTTGAGATCTTTTTTGTGGTTATCCATATTGGTTTAGTGAGACCTTGAGGGTCTCAGGGTCCTTACTGAGTATCGTTATACTCACCCCTGCACGGGCGATGCCTGCACCTCGTTGTGTTGGTTACAGATGACGGGCAGCGCTGACGGAGGCCGAGTGTTCGAGGACTGGACGGTACCCGAAGGTGGACTACACGAAGAGTCAGTACACAGAGGTGGACTACATGACAATTCTATATCCGGAGGTGGACTTCGTGATGAGACGACACACGGATGAGGTTGTCGGGCAAGAGCATTGAGGAGCTGCGCTATCTGTACCTACCCTTCAGGTAGGATCTGAGGACGACGACCTGGGAGCTGCTTCCTTTCTTCCAGTTGTTGTCATTTTCTGTTGCACTTTGTTCTGTTGTAGCTGTACTTCAGTTGGATTTGTATTCTTTCCCATTTACTTTTTAGAACTTCTTTTTTTGTACATTGTGTTTTGCTTCCACTTGTGCTTTGTGGTGTTTGTTTTCTTTTATAAAGGCAATGCCTTCTCAGTTATCGAGATTTACGCAATTGGTGCTAGTCATCAGCCCCTGGCCTATGGAAGGTGGGCATGGGGTAGTCACGACACGGGCCCCGAGGATGGGTCATGACAAAAACATCATTGAATTTCCCACATAAGAAATAGTGTTAATAAAAATATAACTTTATAAGAAATAAAGAGAATTAAAAAAGTCACATGTGATAAAAAAAAATACTAGGAATCCATGTAGTAAAAAATAGATATGGAAGAATAAACTAACAATCAAGTTCTGCTAGAGAGTGATACAAAACTTGACTAGGAGAAAGTTAACTTCCAGAAAACTCAAAACATTTCATGGGTAAAATGGTCTTTGATTCCTCAGTAATAAAATTAAACAGAAAAGGATTTTTGATGTTCGTTTTCATAATGGTGAGTAATTTATTTATGATATTCAATTAGAACGTAAGGAAATATAGTTTATTTAAAGGTAGTATTTCATATATTAATAAATTTATACCACAAAATCATCTTTTCTAAAATCAATGGGTATTCAAGATTACTCAATAGCACCTAAAGTGCTAGAATAATCTTCTAGAGAATCACATAATCCACAAAAGAAAAAATATATATTTTCCTCATCTCTTAACACTAACAAAAACCTAAATGGTTAGTATATGATCAGATAATCCCCAAAATGAATAATGGTTTACAAAAAGAAATACTAATCAAAATCTCCAATGTTCAAAAAACATCACCCAAAGTTCAACAAAGACCATTCAATAAAAAAATATTCATAAAATTATTAAAAATTGTCCAAGAAAATATTAATACCAAAAATTCAGATGGATTTTAGCGGATAGTATTCCATGGTAAATATTAATATTTATCTCCAAATAAAATTTACTACACATGAGGTCTCATAATTATATGTAATTAACCAAATCCCATATTCTTCATGATATGATATTAATTTCCATTAATAACCCAAATCGCCATATTAAAACAAAGATTATTAAGTAATACCGGGTTTTACTAAACAACAATATATTATTATAATATTATTATGAACTAGCCGTTATGAATAGTATTAAATAAATTTTGAATTTTATGACATTATTATTCATCTTACAAATTTTCTAGAACATGTTATTAGAACAAAATAAATTTTTCAGGTAAAATAAGTATTTTTAAAAAAATTCAGTTTTGCCGCCTTTTGATTGTGCACCAACATTAAATTTATTTTTTGACATGTTTATAAGTCCAATTTGACCAAATAAAATTCTTCTTTGTAATCATGAAATAAAAATTTACTTTGGATAAATTTTTCATAGTATTCTGGTAATTTTCATATTTTGATGAATAGTAAAAACACGCTATATTTTAATTAAAAGAAACTTTTTTTTCATCGCAATAATTTATATGGTTAAATTATAAAATTGAATAGTTTCAAAGTATAAATAGAATATATTTTTACCATTTAATATAATGTATGTCATTATCAATGATTTTACATTAAATTCGAAGGTTAAATCAATTCAATCTTTTGGAATGTTTTAAATAAAAACATGTTTTCTATCGACAACGGGATTAATTTTGATTTAATTTATAAAAATTTTGATTATTGAATTTGGAAAATTGGATTCCATATTTGGAATCATCGGGTCCAAATTATGTTAATAAGCTACTTTTTATTTTTGGGAATTATGAATAGTAACTACGGTAAATTTTATTATTACCATAGTTAAAGGTAAATCAGGTAATTAAGGGTAAATATAATATTATAAAATTACCCTAACAAATGAAAAAATTCTATTGGATGTCTAAAAGTAGACCCATATAACCTAAGGGTCGGATTATATTCATTTTATGGACTTTTTACCATGATGATAATTTAAATATTATTATAACCAAAGAAAGTGACAACATGTCACTCTCTTAAATCTTATAAGTATAAAAATCTTAATTGAGTGATAAACATCATAAAATTTCAAAAATGAATAGTATACAGAAATATAATAAAATTATCTACATCATAATAATTTATTTAGAATTTTTAGGGATTAAATAATTGCCATTAATGGTGATACATTAATGATACAGAAATTATTTATTAAGTGAAAAATAAGTAATATAGTTTTTATTGAAATAATAATACCCATTATAAGTCCCACAAACCTGACCAAAACTTATTGTCAGTGTATATCTACACCTTAATCATCCAATGACCTAATATATAACCGTTTGGAGCCTTATAAAAGAGATTATTACACTTATATTATTTTATTTTAAATGATGCCAAAGTTGTCACCTTCATAATTTAATAAATATACCAATTTAAATATTGTGATTTTAAGATGATAAATTCTAGTAAAAGTATTATTGTGAAAGTTAATAGATTTATCTTCATCATAAGATTTTATTTTTAATTTTTATGCAACAAATCAGTATATTGAATAATTATAAAAAAATGTTGTAGTAATTAAATTATTAAGAGATAAACCAAATAAATGGTTTTAAAAATAATAAAATAAATATTATATGAACTATTTAATTTGATCCACTAATTTTATAGATAAATATAACCTTTTATGAATCTATTAATGTTTTTAGTTCGAACATATCTTCTGTATGTATTTTATTTAAATTCAAATAAATGAATAGTCCCAAAATTGACACTATTGTTATTTTATAAAAATAACATATTATAAAATTGGTTAAAAGTCACAAAAAAATATTTAAAAATTATAAATTTAAATTTATATGGTCTATAATGTTATAATGTAAACAATTATGGGAATTTAACAACAAATAAGTAATTATTTGTAATAATTTAAAATTTAGAATTTTATTACCACAAATAAACTGAAATTGATTAAATAAGGATAAATCAAAATGATAAGGTTAAAAATAAGATCCAAACATGTATAAATTAGATTGGTTGATGTTATTACAACCCTATATCATCTAATCTTAGAATATGAGTCATTTTTGGAGGTTTTTGAGTGGGATAGATTTATTATAAATTAATATTTTTAAGAATTCCAAAGGTGCCCCTATCCTCCCTTATAAAAGGGAACCTCCTCCCTTTCTTCCACACACCACTTTGAGCCTTCATGATCGGCCAAACCCTGAAAAATTATCTTCTCCACTCCCCTATAAAAATCTTAGAGGTCCTGGTATTCTTCAAAGACCAATTTTAGTGCCCTAAAAGGATGTCTCAAAGAGGTGCTTCAAATAAGAGGTAATGTCTGTTACCGATTCATTCAACTTTATTTCTTCTTCCACTTCTTCTTCTAAGGTTTTTTCATTATGAAATAATAACATCAGTATCACTCATATACTGATGTGTTATTATAAGTATGAAACAGGCCTACTTCACCATCTATCCATCCTATGGAAAATGAAATCACCGCGCGTGCGTACGTACGGAATACCGTCTCCACGCCGTGGTGTAATCTATTTTCCACCATCACCATACTTGTATGGGTATAATGGTGTAAATAATGACTATATATGATTATTGTAAAGTTATATTTATTTTTAAATAGTATACATACACTCCAATACAATTCCACGATCACGGGAATGATATCGTCGCTCGTGCACACGTACGGACTATCGTCTCCACGAACGCGATGAGATTAATTTTCCATGATTAACCATTCAAGAATGACTATAATGTATATATAATTAATAATAATGAAATATATGGAATAATAATGCTACTGTATTTATGTATATATATATTTCATCTATTTAATTTCATTCAACTCAATAAGGAAACGAAAACAGCGTTCATGTGTACGTACGACTTACCGTCTCCATGAACGGTGTATTTCATTCCATTTATCGATCTATTATATATATTATGAATATATATTATATATAAATCTTGTTTTATATTTTTTAATTAAGTAATAATGATCTATGTAATCATATTAATAATTACAAGTCAAAAAATAGATGACAAATGAAACGATTTTAATCAAAACGCTCTTTAACATGGAATTTACAAAAGAACCGGTAATATAATGTCATTAGTGAACCATATATGATATCATAACAATGAATATGATTATGTAATAAGCCAATAACATTATTTAAATCATTATACATGAGGTTCGGACACTTATGAAGCAAATCAGACCTAAGGTAAGGGATAATTTTGCAAATCTCATTTTTTTGTATCTGAGATTGCTTATACGTAAGTATTTACTGGGGTTATTGTTATCATCCATGTCCATGTTTTCTAAAAGTGTTTTTATATATGTTTAATTTCCTTTTTACCTATTTTGACTTTTACTACATGGTATGTAAGGAATCTTTCTTTTGTTTACGTTATGAGGTACTTTTTGACTTTTCCGGTAAAAGTATGAGAAAAATGTTTTTTTAACTTATATGGTACGAATGGATTTTTACGGTTTTATAGGGCCTTATTTTCATGAAGCTTCCTCCAAAAGATTTCATGACTATTTTCAATAAAATATATTTCTTTTAAAATTTCATGACTTTTTGTGAAAAGAAATTGATTTTGAAGAAGAAATGATATTTTCCTCAAAAATTCATTTCAAGTGTTTTATCCAAACCATTTTCCATCTAAGATGAAATTATTTCATATGTGTATGTTTAAAGTGTAATGTATCTATGATTTACATGGTTTCACTTTTCTTATTATGAAATGATATCCATTTCTTTTATATGGATTATGTTATGATGGGATGATGTTTATTAAACCCATTTTATTCGTTGGGTTATTATGAATAATTTATGTTTTGTGGCATAAGTATGAATGATTTCATTATGAGATGGGTGGGACCTTTATATCCCTCCAATGAATTGGGTAATGATTTATATCTCATGAGATAGACATGGCTGGAACTGCAAGTTAAACCAGTTTAGTAATACAGGACTGGAACGAGGAGTGAAGTCGATTCAGAAAGGGACTTTTTCCACTAAGATGGTCTTGGAAGCAATACCTTGGCTACTATGGAAATCATATCATGTTCTTAATGGTTGCCACAATTACATGTTTTATTTCCATGCTATTTTATCATTCTTAATGTTTATTTTTGATCTATTCCTTACGTACATCCATGTTTTATGTCATTTCTCAAGCTTTTGATGTTTAAACATTATGTTCATGATTTTAAGTTCAAATGTATATGGTATGTTTATTTTATCCATGCTTACCCTTACTGAGCATTTGAGCTCATCCTTTTTATGTTTTATTTTCCCCAGGATATAAAGAAATGTTTTAGGTAAGAAAAAAAGGGGAATATCTTTATGGGGTATGTAGAAGATCTTTCACCATGATTAGAAGATTATATTCCGAGTTTTCAAAGACACTAAACTATTACGGTGTTTTTGTGTGTGTTTTTCTTTTGTATTATGTATTCCACTAAAATAATGTAATGTCCTTGTATGTCAAGCTTTGGGTATCTACAGTTGGTATCAGAGAAAAGGTGGTAGGAATGTATCTGATCCTTGGGAACTCTCACATGTGAGCGTTGGACGAAGGATGGTTCTCCGCCCAAGGGCTTCATGAGGAAATGGATGCCACTAGGGATAGTGGTGTGTCCCGCCCAGGGGGTGTAGCCGCCCATGGAGTGCCCTGATAGGTATCAATTATAGTCCACTGTAAGTAATTCCAGACCGCTACAGTTGGTATCAGAGGAAAGGTTCAGTCAACCTTTGGAAACAAGGATGCGAAAATGTTTGTGAGAACCCTAGAGATATTTCTATGGTATGTCTAGGGATATACCTAAGGATAAGTATACGTATAGGATATAGTCCTGGAACTATGGTAACGATCTTACAATTTAACCTAAGATGTTAGATATTGAAGGTTCTCCTCCTTTATTGTGTTGTTTTCCCTAGTATGATTTTTTCCTCTCACACTATTCTTTTTGGGTTTTAGACAATGGATGGATCCCAAAGGAACCATGTTGATCAATGTAATGGACAATGCAATGATTTTCCTCCTGAACAAACAAATGTTATTGGAGATGGAGTGAAAAATCTTATTTATATACACACACAAGCTATGAATCATTCTGGACTTCCAAATGAGTAGAGAAGGTAATAATATTCTATTGAGTCCTTCATGAGGAAACATCCACCTTCATTCAGTGGGTCTTCTGATCCACTTATTTCCAAACAATGGATCAGTACTACTGAAAAGATATTTTCAGTTCTTCAATGGTCGGAACATGGTGAAGTCATATTAGCAGTGTATCATTTGGAAGGTGATGTTGATCAATGGTAGAATCTTATCAAGAATACGAGGCCAAGATATGAAATTGATTCCATGGAATGGGATGAGTTCAGGAACTTATTTTTCAGTAAGTACATCCCTCATATTCTTCGAACAAAGATGGAGAAGGAGTTTCTTGAACTAAAGCAAAAGGATGATGAATCTGTTGGTATATACGAAGTTAATTTTACAAGGCATTCAAGGTATGCATCTGGATTTATCATCCAACCTGAATGTAAAGTTGATCAATTCTTCAGCGGCTTAAAACCAAATCTTTTAAGGGCATTAGCTATAACAGACTTTGGTAGCTATGAAGAAATTGTGTGTTGTGCTATCAAGGTAGAAATGGAAGTTGGTGTTACTTATCCATCTCATTGTTTTGACATGAAACAAAACATGGAGTTCAAGGAGAAATATCAGAATAATGGTGAAAAGAAGATGAATGTTTCCTTGTGCTCAAAGTATGGAAAGAAGCATGGTGGAGATTGTCTTAAAGGGACAAGTAAATGTTTCAAATGTAGAAGGGAAGGTCCTCGGGCATTTGAATGCTGCAATGATGGGAAGAAGATGTCTAATGATGCAAACAATGGAAGGGATACACAGAATGAACCTACTACACTTCAATGCTTAAAGTGTAAGGAAATGGGGCATTATGCTAAAAAATGCCCTAATCCAAGGGTTAGTGATGATCGACATGAGCAACCACTTAAGGCAAAGGAAAATGGGAAGTCACATGCGATCACCATTGGTGATGATAAATATGACAACGATGTGGTGGAATGATTAAGTGTTTATGTAATGGGAATCCAAAATAATGTTGTATATAGTATCGTGGAATATTGGAATATTTATGTATTTCTCTATTGTGGTTTTCAATAATTTTATGGTACCGGTAACCATGGACTGTGATTGAGATATTTTTGGAAAAAAGATGATATGCGTATAATGAAGGGATAAAGAAAAAATGAAATGTTTGACAGTATTCATGATCTCATGATTGATATAAGGACTAAGTGATATCATGGTTTGAGTATATATAATTTTGAGGATTTTGGTATGTGGAAAGAGTTATCTTTTATCAGCATTCGTGGTTTGAATAAGGTTCAATGAGTTTTTTTTTTCAAGAGAATATATGATTAAGGAATTTGAATGTTTGGAATGTTACCAAAAAGACATATCTAATGATATATTGGTATCAAAAAAGGTATTAACATGCTAGTTTTATTAACTGTTTGGTAATCGTTTTCACTATAATATGAGATTAGAAAACATTATTTTGGATAAGCCTAAATATTGGAATGGATTATGTTGGACATAAGTTAGTATTGTTTAAGGATAGATGTTTTTTTTCGATATTATTTATGGGATGTTATAGTATTGTAGTTTTAGAAAAAGGACAACCTGTAGGATGGGCGACATCCCATCGCGTTGGACAAGGCTGTGGGAATCGAACCCACAACCAAAGTGCGACTGGCCTTTATCGCCTACCACTGGCCTACATGAAGTCCCTGGTTAGTAGAAACTAGTTTTATTTTATTAAGCGGTATGATACATGAAGTATAAGTTCATTTTTGGAACCATATATGATTAATATAACCATAAGATGGACTTATAAATTTTCTAACCTTTTGTTTGAATGGGATGGAATGACCCATCATTCTATCACACAATCTTCTAACACATCACGAATAACAAATTCAACTTCATTTCATTATGGGATGATGTGGAAATTGCTCAAATCACAAACAACAGTGAGATTGTACCGAAACCATATAAGTATTTCATTTAATTCATCAACTTTAGGGAAATGATCATGAAGACCAAAAATGTTGTCCTAGTTCCCTTATATCCGATGAATCAGATGGTACCTTAGATCATTACAAATCTATAGCTTTTTGATTGTTGGCTTTTTCATAGCCATGTTCTCTACAACTCTCCATCAGAACATGATGGTTAGATTTTTTTTCAATATCCATATTTTCACCTATGTTATCCTACAAGGAAACCCAGTGCTGAGTTAATTTGGGTAACCGTTACATTTCATACATTAGTTTTTAAAGCTATGTTTTGGTATTCCTTTTTATGATGTGGGTTTCTATTAAACAAACTTTCGAGTAGTAAACCATTTATAACCCCGACGAATATCGAGGGAGAAATTCATTTTAAGGGGGGTAGAATGTAACACCCTAAGATGTTATGAAAAATATTCTTTTAATTTTATTAATGTCTTGTGTTTTATGCTACACCAAGATTACCTTGCGCTATACGCAACACCGTATTAGCATGCAATATACGCAACACTATTCTTGGACCGTGTTACACACAATTTTGATAATAGTTATTCTACGCAACATTGAGTATATATATATATATATATTAAATGTATAAATGAAATACGGTTGGATTCTGTTATACGAAACAGTGAAATATTCTTGCACAACATGCAACCCTGACTTGGCTTGCATTACACGCAATCGTGACCTTCCTCAATAGCGTGTGTTGTACGCAATACCTGGTTTTACTAAACAACGATATATTATCATAATATTATTATGAACTAGCCGGTATGAATAGTATTAAGTAAATTTTTAATTTTATAACATTATTATTCATCTTACACATTTTCTATAACATGGTATAAGAACAAAAGAAATTTTTCGGGTAAAATAAGTAGTTTTTAAAAAATGCAGTTTTGCCGCCTTTTGATCATGCATCCACATTAAATATAGTTTTTGACATGATTATAAGTCCAATTTTACCAAATAAAATTCTTCTTTGTAATCAATAAATAAAAATTTACTTTGGATTAATTTTTCATATTATTCTGGTAACTTTCATATTTTGATAAATAGTAAAAACACGCTATATTTTAATTAAAAACAACTTTTTTTCATCGCAATAATTTATATGGTTAAATTATAAAATTTAATTGTTTTAAAGTATAAATAGAATATAGTTTTACTATTTAATATAATGTATGTCATTAGAATTGATTTTACATTAAATTCGTAGGTTAAATCTATTCAATCTTTTGCAATGTTTTAAATAAAAAAATGTTTTCTTTCGACAACGAGATTAATTTTGATTTAATTTCTGCAACTTTTGTTTATTGAATTTGGAAAAATGGATTCTATATTCATAATCAGTGGGTCCAAATTAGGTTACGAATCTACTTTTTATTTTTGGGAATTATGAATAGTAACTACGGTAAATTTTATTTACCATAGTTAAAGGTAAATCGGGTAATTAAGGGTAAATATAATATTATAAAATTACCCTAACACATGAAAAAATTCTATTGGATGGCTAAAGGTAGACCCATATAACCTAATGGTCGGATTATATTCATTTTATGGACTTTTTACCATGAAAATAATTTAATTATTATTATAACCAAAGAATGTGACAACATGTCACTCTCTTAAATCTTATAAGTATAACAATTTTAATTGAGTGATAAACATCATAAAACTTCAAAAATGAATAGTCTACAGAAATATAATAAACTTATCTACATCATGATAATTTATTTATAATTTTTAGGGATTAAATAATTTCCATCAATGGTGATACATTAATGATACAGAAATTATTTATTAAGTGAAAAATAAGTAATATAGTTTTTATTGAAATAATAATACCCATTAAAAGGCCCAAAAACCACACTAAAACATATTGGTAGTGTATATATACACCGTAATCATACAAGGAACTAATATATAACCGTTTGGAGCCTTATAAAAGTGATTATTACATTTATATTATTTTATTTTAAATGATGCCAATGTTGTCACCTTCATAATTTAGTAAATATAACAATTTAAATATTTTGATTTTAAGATTATAAATTCGATTAAAAGTATTATTGTGAAAGTTAATAGATTTATCTTCATCATAGGATTTTATTTTTAATTTTTATGCAACAAATCAGTATATTTAATAATTATACAAAAATGATGTAGTAATTATTTTATTAACAGATAAACCAAATAAATGGTTTTAAAAATAATAAAATAAATATTATATGAACTATTTAATGCGATCCACTAATTTTATAGATACTTATAACCTTTTATAAATCTATTAAAGTTTTTATTTCGAACATATCTTCTGTATATATTTTATTTAAATTCAAATAAATGATTAGTGTCAAAATTGACACTATTGTTATTTTATAAAAATAACATATTATAAAATTGTTTAAAAATAACAAGGAAATATTTAAAAATTATAAATTTAAATTTATATGGTCTATAATGTTATAATTTAAACAATTATTGAAATTTAACAACAAATAAGTAATTATTTGTAATAATTTAAAATTTATAATTTTATTACCACAAATAAACTTAAATAGATTATATAAGGATAAATCAAACTGATAAGGTTTAAAAGAAGATCCAAAAATTTCTAAATTTTATTTTTTATAATATTACATCCCTATATCATCTAATCATAGAATATGAGTCATTTTTGGTGGTTTTAAGTGGGTTATATTTATTATAAATTAATATTTTTAAGAATTCCAAAGGTGCCCCTCTCCTCCCTTATAAAAGGGAACCTCATCCCTCTCTTCCACACACCACATTGATCTTTAAAGCTCGCCCAAACCCTGCCAAATTCACTTCTATACTTCCCTATAAACATCCTAGAGGTCCTGGTCTTCTTCAAAGACCACTTTTAGTGCCCTAAAAGGAGGTCTCAAAGAGGTGCTTCAAATAAGAGGTAATGTCCGTTACCGATTCTTTCAACATTATTTCTTCATCCACTTATTCTTATTAGGTTGTTTCATTATGATGTAATAACATCAGTATCACTCATATACTGATATGTTATTATAAATATGAAACAAACCTATTTCACTATCTATCCATCCTACGGAAAACGAAATCACTGCGCGTGCGTACGTACGGAATACCGTCTGCACGCCGTGGTGTAATCTATTTTCCACCATTACCATACTTGGATGTGTATAATGGTGTAAATAATATCTATATATGATTATTGTAAAGTTATAATGATTCTTAAATAGTATACATACACTCCAATACAATTCCGCGATCACGGGAATGATATCGTCGCTCGTGCGTACGTACGTACTACCGTCTCCACAAACGAGATTAGATTCATTTTCCATGATTAACCATTCAAGAATGATTATAATATATATATAATTAATAATAATGAAATATATGGAATAATAATGCTACTGTATTTATGTATATATATATTTCATCTATTTAATTTCATTCAACTCAATAAGGAAACGAAAACATCATTCATGTGTATGTACGGCCTACTGTCACCATGAACGGTGTATTTCTTTCCATTTATCGATCTATTATATATATTCTGAATATATATTATATATAAATCATGTTTTATACTTTTTAATTAATTAATCATGATCTAAGTAATCCTATTAATAATTACAAGTCAAAAAACGGACGACAAATGAAACGATTTTAATCAAAACGCTCTTTAACATGGAATTTTCAAACGAACGGATAATATAAAGTTATAAGTGAACCATATATGATATCATAACAATGAATATGATTATGTAATAAGTCAATAAAATTATTTAAATCATTATACAGGAGGTCCGGACACTTATGAAGCAAATCGGACCTAAGGTAAGGGATAATTTTGCAAATCTCGTTTTTTTTATCCGATATTGCTTATGCGTAAGTATATACTGGGGTTATTGTTATCGTCCATGTACATGTTTTATAAATGTGTTTTTATATATTTTTAATTTCCTTTTTACCCATTTTGACTTTTAATACATGGTATTTAAGGAATCTTTCGTTTGTTTACGTTACGAGGTACTTTTTGACCTTTCCGGTAAAAGTATGAGAAGAATGTTTTTTTAACTTATATGGTACGAACGGATTTTTATAGTTTTATAAAGCCTTATTTTCATGAAGCTTCCTCCCAAAGATTTCATGACTATTTTCAATAATATATCTTTCTTTTAAAATTTCATGAATTTTTGTGAAAAGAAATTGATTTTGAAGAAGAAAGGATATTTTCCTCAAAAATTCATTTCAAGTGTTTTATCAAAACCATTTTACATCTAATATGAAATTATTTCATATGTGTATGTTTAGAGTGTAATGTCTCTATGATTTACATGGTTTCACATTTCTTATTATGAAATGATATCCATTTATTTTATATGGATTATTTGATGATGGGATAATGTTTATTAAACCCATTTTATTCATTGGGTTATTATGAATAATGTTTATTTTGTGGCACAAGTTTGTATGATTTAATTATGAGATGGGTGATACCTATATCTCCCTCTAATTAATTGGGTAATTATTTATATCTCATGAGATAGACTTGGATGGAACTGCAAGTTAAACCCGTTTAGTAATACAGGACTGGAACGAGGAGTGAACTCAATTCAGAAAGGGACTTTTTCCAATAAGATGGTCTTGGACGCAATGCCTTGGCTACTATGGAAATCATATAATGTGCTTAATGGTTGCCACAATTACATGTTTTATTCCCATGCTCTTTTATCATTCTTAATGTTTCTTTTTGATCTATGCCTTACGTAATTCCATGTTTTATGCCATTGCTCAAGCATTTGATGTTTAAACATTATGTTCATGTTTTTAAGTTCAAATGTATATGGTATGTTTTATTTTATCCATTTTTACCCTTACTGATCATTTGAGCTCATACTTTTTAGGTTTTCTTTTCCCCATGACATAAAGAAATGTTTTAGGTAAGAAAAAAAAGGGGAAGATCTTTATGGGAGATGTTGAAGATCTTTCACCATGAATAGAAGATTATATTCCGAGTTTCCAAAGACACTAAACTATTACGGTCCTTGTGTGTGTGTTTTTGTTATGTATTAAGTATTCTGCTAAAATAATGTAATGCCCATGTACGTCAAGCTTTGGGTCTCTATAATAAAGTCCCCCAGTTTTAATATTAAGGTGAATGATGAGAATGTTTTTATTTCCAAATGAATGATTAGGATCAACTAAGAGGAAGATTTCAAATTAATTTATTTTACTAATGTGGAAGATGATAAATATTTTAATTAGATTATTAAATATATAAAAAGGGTTAAAAATAGAAAATAATTAACAAATATGCGAACAAAATAGTGATACAAATAAAATAACATTGTCAATTTTTCTAATTCCTACCACATAGATGATTTTAAAGAATATAAATTAGTTCTAGAGGATGAGAATCCATAAAAAGAAAATGATTTATAAACATGATAAATCATATGGTATGAAAATGAAAATCATTTTGAGAAAGAAATAAAATGATGACTCATCATATATCAAATGAAATAATGAAGTATAATTAATTACACATGTTCTAAATGGATTTTATTTCTAAAATAGTGATTAAGGTATTAAATTAAATAATCTATATTAGATACTAATAATAAATTTGGAATAATATATTAAGATTAAAAATATATCAATAAATAAAATTGAAAGATTGAGAAGGATAAAACAGAGAAAATGGCTAAAAAGGGAAGAATATATCATTAAATAAATGAAATAAAATTATTAAAAAATTATTAATTTTAATATTGTCTAATAGAAAATGATATATAGAAATAATGATGAAAAATTAGCAACTAAATAGGTATAGATATCGAAGGCACAATCAATGTGTTATATATTTAGAAGTGATTTGAAGAAATTAAGATACATCCTCAAAAGAATAGTTAAGGTTAACATTTATTCTTCATTTTCTATTATAAAAAATGTGTGAGGGAAAACTATAAAATAACACCCAAATAAATTTAATACAACTCAATTATTTTGAATAGTGAATATGTTAAATAAAAATTTACTGTAGTCTTGGTCCAAAAGTAATATTGTATTCATAGACATGAAAGTAATGGAATAATTTTTCAATGATATAATTTTACCTACGTAAAATTATAATCAACCTAAATAATAGTATCCCTATCAAAATTATATCCATAATCACTATAATTATGATATATCAATTATCATCGGTGTTTTACGTTGTTGTTGATGGTATTGACCTAGAGAAAACTCATGAGTGTTTAAAATTTCAATGGTAGGAATGATTAAGAAACCAATATGTTTTATTTGTGATAAAATGGTATATGATTAGGAAAAGAATTATGGAAAAAAACTAAACCAAATATATCAGACAAAAAAATATTATTATTTAAATGATGTATATGGAATACATTGATTGGAGGGTGAAAAATATTAGGTGTATATAAATATGTTAATCAAAGAAATTTTTTATATTTTTTAGGAGAATGAAATTTGGAAGAAACTATTTTGTATGACAGATTATATTAATGGTGACAAGTAGATATTCAAAAAACCAATGCATGTTGTGTCTTACTAGGAGTGGTTGAAAATATTACAAAAAAATACAAGAAAAAATAGAGGAAAATTAAGTAGGTCTTAGGAATTCTAGTGAAAATTGAAATAATAAAATTATACATGAATTGGTATGTAATAATTATAATTCATACATTGCTGGTGACATTGAAAATGTTAATAAACAATCCACATATGTGTATATGAATATTAAATTGTGTTCAAAAAGATGATGTGTAATGATTTTGCATGGAATAAATAAATATTTGAACATATTACAAGATTAAAAGGGTTTGATGTTAATAATGTTGAATGCTTAAGGAAATGGGAATAAATCAACATATTAGTAGACGAATATTACTTCACACATATACTAACATCAATATGAGACGATGATTAAGAATCAATTTAAGGCTATTGATTGGAATTGTATTAATGAATTTGGGATAAAAAGGTGTCCTGGGTTGAGAAAACCCTCACGATAATTGTATAAAATGATAACAATCTAAAGATCATTGTATATTACATTTTAATTTAGTTTGTTTCTACCCACTAGAATGGAAGTAAAAGTGATGTGTGAGGATTTTAGTTCGAGTATAACAATGAAAATGAAATTTTATAGTTTATTTCATCTTTCATGAAGATGATAATGTTTATGGATCTCTCAATGTTGAATAATTATCTTCAGGCTATCAATAAATCATTCTTTGTAATTTTTGTGTTTCTATATAACCTATTCAAATTAGATTTTGTGGTATCTCTACCACATAGAAAATAATAATTTTAAATTTTGTTAAATATAATATAAATGGGGAATGTGGCTTTATGAAAGTATGATATGAGAATGAAGTTGATTGATTTGTACTATAAATTTTTATTTATTTTTAATTTCATTTAAATGATGAATTTTTTTTAGTAATAAATCTATATTTTATCCACCCCAGAATTATTTAGTTTCCAGCTGATATAACATGTATTGTTCTTTATGGATAGAATTTCCAAATTTTGTTATAGCCTATTATTTTCAAACAAGGTTGACACATATAGACATAGAATTTTGTGACTAATGGATCATTACTAAGAATATCATGTGGTTTCATAACCCATTCAAGTGGAATAATTTAATAACATTAACAAAAGAGCATATATAAAATGATTTAGTATAAGAATTTTGAGGTGACAAGATGCTATTTTATTCTTTTTATTTCAACCTAATATGTGTGAAAAATAGAAATAGATAACAAATTTGTATAATGAGGGTGGATGTTTTGAAAAAAATACAATGGAAACTATATTATTTCTATTCCATTTTAAGCCATATATGTTTTTATTGTTAATATTTGATGATAGTTGAATGAATTATATTTTATTGGTTATTGTGGATACATCATGATGAAAGCACAATTTACATATCCATAATGGTAAAACAATAGCAACATAAGGGTTATTTGATAACCACATCTCCAATTTATGACAATTCAAAAATTATAAGACAACTTTTTTTATAATAAACCCATGGTAGATAATTGAACCACTTAAGGGTCATTGACATATGTGTACTATAAAAATGAGATTTCAAGTTATACAAAATGGTGAACTAGAATATAAGAAAAGGTCACAATTATTTCTAAGATCTATAAAAGTGTAGTTGGGAATGTATCCAGAATAAATTAATATTTTTTTGTAGAAATTTTTGAATACAATTTTGATAAAACAATGAATTTACTCCTAAAATATTTCATGGATTATAGAATCATGATTAGCCACATGATTAATATCCATGATGATAATAATGAGACACATTCAATGGATGATATATATATATATATGAATAATATTCATCATGAAGAATAAATATAGACCATGAAATGAGTTGATATGAAATAAAAAAGAGAACACATCATGTTATATTTCTATTGATTTTTTTTCGGTATTTGGATAGTTGTTAATATCAATGAGAAAAAAGGGGAAGAGTATAATATTTATATAGTAAGACTACACGTATTGTTTCCCAATTTCACTTGTGAGAAACAACAAGTCTGAAAATATCATGGGACTACCTAGTTAGTGTTTTAAGATTCCCTATAGGATGGACATTGACTGAGGCCTGACAAGGGGAGTGTTATTCTTTAGGTCATGTCATGTTACATTATGAGAATAAAAATATATTTGTAATAAAATAAGAAGAATATTTTGTTGGAAAATTAAATCTACAATGAAACAGATGTAAAATTATATTTAAATAATTATCAATGTTCTCAAACGTAAAATTAATATATTTTTTATGAGAAAACGAAAAATATATATAATATAAATGCATGTACTATTTAATATATATGATATAGGATTGAAAATACCCGAAACTGTAAGAGATATATTGATAAATAATATTTGATATATATATTATAAATTACCATATTTTTATATAAAATAAATGATCAAAATATTATTATATAAACAATATATGGAAGATTAAAATATATATATATATGAATAACAGGGAATATGTTCAACATATCGACTTTATTTTTAAGAGAACTGATACACTAATTTAATATCAAAAGGATGATAGAAGTTTGATTTTTATTAGTTTTTCAAGGAGGAAGAGTCATATTGTGCCTAAATATTAAAAGTGATGAGAATAATTGGTTATTACATTGATCATTAATTTATATAAATTCAATAAACTATGTTCCAGGGAACAACTGAATGTACATAGAATTGATTCCATAGACAATTAGACCATTGGATATAGCTGATTCATGTACATATATCAGTTAATAATTGGATAATAAAGAACCTATATCATACATAGATCATTCATTTAATGGATCTGAAATAAATTTAGTGAATAAAATAAGATTGAATTTTATAACTAGTAACATGGAATGGAATGAATATAATGTTCTATATGTTGTTAAAGAAAAGTTATTATGTTTTTTATACAATTTTTTTACAGTGAAAGTATATAGGTTTTTGGTATATAAAAAACAAAAAATTCAATAAAAATTTATGTCTTAAAGTTGTAAATAATGTGTTATGGGAGATATAAATGACTAATTTTCATGGGTTTTTACTATAAGTAAATAATGAGTAGATCAAGAAACTTTTTATTATCAATAGTATGAATTTATAATGGATTATTTTATAATTTATGATAACTAATTCACACCAACCATCTCTATGGTAATCTTGGAATGAGATTCCCAATATCATGATACAAAACATGATTTGGATGAGGGAACTACATTAAAATGACACCCTAATTAACTGGAATCCCAAAACCCTATAGGGACAAAATGTGGATAAGTTAATTTTATGAAATTCAGTTTTTTCATCAAATAGTAATTCAATGGTAATAAGATATATATATATTTTTTAATATATTCTAAATATAATGTGGTTGTATATATATATATACACAAAATCTAATGTTTATATTCGTATCAGTCATATAATGGTGTATTTTTTTAGGGGATGGAATGTGTTGTTAGACAACTATAGAAACAATGGGCTTGGTAAAACATTTTAAAAAAAATATTCACTTGGGTATGATTCCGGTATGTGTATATTAGAGTATGTAACATCTTCATAAGAAAATGTATGGGACCTCCAGTAATGGATTCAGTAACACTCTATAATGATTTACATAACAGACTACATAGTATGAGTCCTTAATACAGGTCAATAACCCTCTTAACAAAGGTGTCTTCTAGGGAGCAATGTATTACCCTTCTATACTGACACTATTGGTTTATATGTTGGTGATATAAGGGAAAGAGTTTTAATTTTTTGGGTTATATATTATTTCAGGTTCCTCCTAATCCTTCATATAGACTAAATATTGGTTATTTAATCTTTTGTGTTTAATTTGAATTGATTAGATGAGATTTATATTCATTTCATAGACCAAGATTGGTGATTCAATGATAGTGTGGTTCTTCATTTTTTTGGAGTCTATTTATTATAGTGTGTTATTTGATACCATATTCAAACATTAATTGAGTTTTTAGGTCAATAGGGGTAACAACTACTACCCAAAATCCCATCAATTATTTGACATACTTCAATAATATGAGCATCAAACAAAATCATTGATTTATTGAAATATGTGAACCTTGATACTTTTTACATCATGGATAATCCTAGTGATGAGATAAAATATGAGGATAAAATTATTCCCTTTGTTATCATGTTTTTTTTTTAAATTAATTTATGAGTTTTCCTTATCAAATTAAACTCTTCTACAAGGGTTTTGAGTTGACAATTAAATTAATTTTTTTTGTTTCAACGAATCTTATTGTATAGGATTATAGATAAATTGACATGAAATTATTTTCATAAATTTTGTGACTGTGGAAATTTTTTATGGTTTAGAGAGAATATAATATAAGGTGTCCTAGTACTTGGTAGTGTAAATTTATTTTACAAAAAATCCCCATGATTCAATATTTTATAGAGATATATAATAGAACTTATTAATGTTTCTAGTATGATGTCATGTTGTTTCATTTATACAAATCATGTAAAATATAATGTTTTCTTTTTTGAGATTCCAATAGAGTCTACCCAAGAGTCATGGGGATCAATAAAAAATTCATTTAGAGATAGTTCAATTATTATTATATTTTTTTCAATATATTTTAATTTTTTTTTAATTTATTATCAACTACTTCTTTTTGTATGATATGGACTCCCTTGATAAAGTTCATATAAATGATTCATGAACTAGAAATGGGTTAATTATGTATAGAAATAGTATATCCACGCAAAGGGAAGTCGGAATTAAAATATAAATAATTAATCAGTGATTCCACACATAACCATGGCATACTGTAATCAACGACGTATGCGTAAAGACCAATGAGTGGAAATTGATATTGGAAATTCTATTACCATGAGTACAAATTTTCTCGTTCGTTATACAATTTCATTAAAAATAATCATAGGTTAATATATACTTTCATAAGTACCTTTTTAAATCTTATTATTCTTAACATATCACTCATTAACATGTTATAACAATTAGTGAATAATTTGAGTTACTGTCAGATGTGTTATCGATGTTTCGTACTTGAGTCCAAAATGAAAATGTTTTGATTAATGTTGTCTATGAATACATATTTACATCTTCTCAAAAATGATATTCATTATTTATGTATCATATGTATCAAGAATATATTTATTTATAATAGTCCATATCATTTAGAGATTGATATGAAATGTACAATTCGTTGAAATGGTAGATCGTACGTCAGCATGAACACTAATTTCATTTCATTGTCATTTTAATGGATTGAAGATTTAAAAATACATATGTATATTATAATTCCATTATAATATCTATGTTTTTTATTTTACATAATTTAGTTAACACTATCATTTATATGTTCCATGTATTACATTAATGAGTCATATAACTCAGAGTGGGTGGTAGTCCACACATCCTCTAATGAAATTATCTTATTTACACATTTTAGAAAGCATAAATGTATATTATATATAATTATAAAAAATGAATAGATATCAAATAAATATAATATATATCACATATAAATACATATCCATCTTAATGGATACCATGAGAGGTGGTAGGTGAAAAGTGACCAATTGTTATTTCGTGGGGCAGTAGTTCGCCATAAACAGAAATTGTAATCACCCGTCCCCCAAGACCAGTGTTGTGACTACCCCAAGCATAAATCCCAATGGCTAGGGGTGGGAATATAACACCAAATTTTTCAACCTGCTATTGGGTGTCATTTACCTATGTACAATTACACACACACACACACACCCGCAAAACCACATCCTATCATAATGGAAGGGGGGAATGTATATCACTAAAACAAGACTACGAGCAAATACAACTGAATGTATGTGGGTTAGAATAAAATCCCAACAAATAACTAAAAAAAGGAACACACAAAAGGTAAATTTGATGGGAATCCATAGAAAACCCCACTTGATCATGAGAGTAGTGATGTTACTGGAAGCCAATGTAGTATGTCATATTCGCCTATTCCTACTGGGCCCCGCCTGGTCATTGGACACTAAGTCAACCATTGTTGCGTCTATCAACCCCATCTCAATGAGAACCCCTATCGAAACATTAGTCGTCTGAACTAGACCCACACATGTGTGAAAATCCCTAGCAGGGCGGAGTAACACAGTACTAAATAGGGATCCCAAATCAAAAATAAAAGACCACACAACAATTCTTAAAAGAAAAGAACGAGTCAAAAGACAACTCACATCATGATTATTATAGGGTAGTAATAGTATCATCATCTGTCACATCTATGAACACCTCGGTAGCTGGATTACTCCTCCTCAAGTGAGTACAGTGATTCATCCATGTCACGAAGAGGCTATTCCCACTATCCTTGGACTCCTTAAATACTCTTCCCCATCACATACTGTGGGCATGAAAAGTCATAGAGTGGTGCTTCCCACTAGTCTTGTCCATCATTTGCACTTCTCCTAATCTGGTATAGTGGTTCTACAAAGTCACTGAGAGGTTCTTCCAACCATGGTACTGCAAATTAAAATAGAGGTGCTTCCTACTAGCCCAAAAGTCAGCAGTATTTAGGTTTACACCATTCGCATGGTTGTGTACGTAGCACTTGGGAGAACTTCCCCTAAAGCCCTCAGTAACATCTCAAATTACCCTAATGTCTCCATTGCATTATCTAGAATATCCTTCACATAGAGAGGGTATCAATAAAATAAGCTTCTCAATAATCGGACGCGCGGTTTGCAATATATGTGTGTTTTAGTAAAAAGGGCCCAATTGGATTCTTGTCCGATCCGACCAGGCCATACACCAACCCCCTCCCCCGAAAAACTCCATTAGAGTATCTCAGATGGAACATCTTGTCACCATGTCCCTCTTTCCACATACGACATTCTAATAAAACATGAAACTTCTTAGTTATTAGCATTTTAGTAACCAAGGGACCATTTGTGACACGGCCTAGTCTGACCTAATGAGACAGACCGGAACAACCCTTCCCTGGGGTCCCACATACCTCGGTTCATTTTTGATGGACTCTAACTGACCTGGTATTAGTTGAGGCTGGTCTGGTCAGGACTGGCCTTTGGGCCACACACAATGGTCCTAGGTGGACCTAGCCCGGTTTGGATGTGGGTCCATCCAACCAGGTTGTCCCGAGACTCGGTTTAGTCTGGCCTAAACCGAAAGTCATGATTCCGTCCTAACAGAAAGTGTCCAACCCTTTAGTGTGGGTAGGCCAATCAGTGCGGGTCTGGCCCATCAGTGCAAGTCCCGCCTGTTGGTGCACGTCTGGACCGTTGTTTCATGTCTGGCCCATCGGTGCAGGTCTAGCCTACTAAGGGCTCGATCTATTGGATCGATGCCCAACTACAAGAAACCACGGTAATGGGATATTTGACTGGGATTTGGTAGTCGCACTACGTCCCACATAATCTGTTGGCCCCACAGATGTGGGTCCCCTCTTTTCACAGTTGAAAAACTATGTCACTTCTCCTCTCAGGTGACCCGGATGTAGGCCACCCCCACCATAAAGCTTGCTGATGGGTGCACATCTCGACCCAACCACCAGCATGCCAGTGGACCTCTGTTTCACTGATCGACACGCAGTTGGTGCATCCTGCAGTCACTGCCGCATGCTACTACAGTTGGCTCATTGATTGAGATTTTGGGAGTCCACTGGACATGTACCAGTGGTTTGTTCATCATGCTGCTTGTGTCTATACCCTTTTTAGTATTCCTTCATCATTGTGAAGGTCATAAATCACCTTCATAGAAAATTTGAGAATGTTGCTATCATGAATTCACGAGAAAAGGTAATAAGGCCTTGTTCTTTTCAGCCAAGGACCTTCGCATTAGATGATTAATGATGGGGTTGGATTGGGGATTTTCTATTCAATCATTCCATGACACGATTTAGACCCCGAATAAATAAAACCCCAAGAATAAAACACCCTTCGTCATAACGCACAAATCGTCAATCAACCAGTTCATGGTTTGATCCACGCCTTTTATTTTTTTAAAGGATGGGGAGGAATAGGAAATCAAAAGCCCATAACTTTTATTACATCTAATGTCACAACATTCGTCATCGACAGATTACATCGATGATGTTGCTTCGGGCTGTGATCATTGAATGGTGACGATGATGATGATCTTTCGCCGACGTTCATCATTCGTTGTTGGGTTGGATGCCTATCAGAAGTTACCTAAATAATCCTTCAAATTTTTAATCCTTATTTCCCTAGCATGTTGAACTATAATTTTGATCATGTCACAATGTTCCCATTATGATGTGATGTCGCGTCGTTTTGATTTTTTATTTATGAAGCAATTTTGTTGATGGATATCATTAATGTTCTATTTCGATGCAAGTTAATGAGTCATTAGATCCTCATTTATGCACATCGTTTCTCCCTCATCGCTGCCCCACAATGTCGCCATCTGCCACTCAAAGGTGTGAAAAATATAAAATAAAATTTTAAATTTTTATAATATTTTCCATGAAATGTCAGAAAAATAACAATTTCACTCATCCCTTCACTGCCAAATTTACACCATTAATAGAAGAATCCCGGCATTTCAAATTCAATGGTGCACTCAGATTTTTGATCCATGAACCGATTAAATTGTTATAAAATCTACCTCACACATTTAATAAATGTACCTTAAATAAATTAAAATAAATAAAATTCACCCTCGACTTTTTCTGGTCGATGTTAGGATCCACCTCTTTGGAACATGACCCCACAAGTTCAATAGTACTCGTAGATTATAAATATGAGTTATAGTTTAGATTTATAAGGATTTGAATACAATATATTTGATACCTGATTATTCTATTCATGATCAAAAACTAACATTCATTGTTGGCTCGTGCCATCCAATGTTAGGATCTACTTAAGGAAACCATACCATCACGATTTCTGTAGTGGATTCATATTTTTAATGTGTGTCACTGGAAATGAGTTATAATAGATTGAAAAATTAAAAAAATTATTTAATTATTTTATTAACGGTCATGCCATTTTTAGTTTTTCTACTAGAGGCCTTCACCGACTAAACATAAGTAAATCATACTGTAAACTTGTTATCTGAGAAACAATGGTTCCCCCATATTTCTGATACAAACACTCTTTTAGGGGTTATTTTATATTTTCACGAAAACCACCCATGCATGCTATTTAAATCTTAACATTTTTAGATGGATCGTTCTGGGCACTCCCGGCCTCAGAATCATGTTTTGTTGAATTTTGTGGTCTCAATATAATTCTATATAATTGAAATAAAATTACACAATAATTTTCGAACATTACATTCTCTCCACCATAGTTCATTACATACCAGAAATCCAAAAAAAAGTCAAATAGGAGGGGGTTATGAGCACGAACATTAGTGTCCCACTACCATGTTCTATCCGTGAGATTCTCATGCTCCCACTGAACATGCACCAGAGGAATCAACCACCCTCGTATGACCTTCTCATAACGATCCTATATCTCTACCAGGAACTCTGCAAACATCACCCCTTCATTTGTTTCATGCTCAACCCAGTCGATGATTTGTTGTAGATAATGCATGTACGTCCTCAGCTATAATTGGTAGAAAGAATCATGATCCATGTGCATTTGTGGGGGAAGATCTAGGTTGTATTCCACCTCGACAACTCTTCTCAGGACCTGGAATGTTCTGATGAATCAAGGAGATAGCATGTTGCCTAGGCCATGTCACCTCAATACCCGTCGAGGTGAGACCTGATATAAAACGGGGTCTCCCTCCACAAACACCAAGGGCCTCAGTCTCCTGGCCACCAGTATTGACATTAGAGGTATTGGGATATCATCACCACACTAGGATGTACCACCTTAGGGGGTGTATGGAATTCCCCCAACACCTCCTTCCTTAACATCATTGATACTACAGTGTGACCTATGAAAAGGATGGTGTGCACCCCCTCCCCAATCAAAAATTCATATGGAGCATGTCCTGAGGATAACTGACCACGTCGGGCTTCACTGTCAACATCTACAAAATATTCATCCTTAACATTCTACAAGATTGGGGTTGTGATAGTCATTGAATGAAGGTAACCAACTCCATCATCATCCATAGAGTATATATTAATATTGTCTAGCTGCAAAAGTGGGAGAGTGATAGTCATTAACTTGCTACAACAGTGGTGTAGATATCAGTTTCATCCTAGTGTAAGGATCAAAAAATAAGATTAACTCTTATAGGAGAGGTAATCCTCAAACATCATCATGGGATATGTACTTATACTATAATATCATAAAGGAACATGAGGATACATTACATTAATTTCAATAGGGATCGAACTAGCCAACTGAATAGGATTTGGCTACACTATCCTCTTCCTGAGTCCTTATAGAGCTATAAGGATATCCCCTCTGCTGATAAAGGGAAATCTGGTTCCATCTCCATTGATGAACTGTATCCTTTGCCTAATACAATCAATCTGGGCATGAATGGTACTAGTCCATACCAATAATGACTAAGTAAATCCTCAATGCTACTACCAAGATATCCCAACTGATACTCTCACCACTAAGAGTCAAGTCACACTTTCAGAACCAGTGTGTCATCATTGGGTATCCTCATATGCGAGTCTCTAAAAATGAGTGTCTGGTCAATGGTATTAACTGAAACCTCTATTTATTAAACAAGAATATGTGAATGGAAAGGGAATCCAATTGCAAAATTTTCTATCAATACTGCAACAAAAGTAGATGGATACACATCATACATTGATTCATACCAAGAGTCCTGGGGTAATATACCTCGATTGTCTTCAATTGTATCCTCTCCGACCCTACATCATGAATAGTGGGAAAAAATCGCATGAGATGTACCTTTTGACAAAAATCATAAAAATAATTCCCTTCAAGAATCTACAATCCTCCCTTATATAATCCCTATTAGTCCATAGCTTACATTGTGAACTTGAATTCCTTAGGTCATGCTGACCCTGAATATCGGGTGATCGTTTCCCCAGATGTTCAAGAGACACATTAGAACCCTATGCCTCATCACTAAGTTCCAAAAGAGTCATCCACGACTCGGTCTGGAAAGATTCATCAAACTGAACCCTTGGTTTTAGGCCTGTTAGCTGATCAACAAGTGGTGGTAACATCAGTATACCACCCGGTAGGGCCATCTGTTTTACAGGTCCCTGAAAAAATGCCTCGTTGCTAGGCGGACTATTCTCATGACCACATATCAGAATCCATGCTTGTAATCCATGTTGAGTCATACTTAGATTGATAAATATGTACCATATTTCGAAGTATATACCTGATGAGATAACAATTTTTCAAAATAATAAAACATTTATTCAACAATTGTTTTCAAATATTGAGCTGAAAATGGAATTCAAGGTCATAGTATTTGAATATTTCAGCTTCCAAACCAACACTAAACTACTGGAATCTGAAATTCAAACTCACAATACATAACAATACTGCCCCAAAAAACAACCTCCTGGTCATTGTGGTAGGATTGACTGCCCTCTGATACGACTTTGTCATGAGTCGTCCCCAAAGGCCCATGTCGTGACTACCCCGTGACTACCTTCTGAAGGCCATGGGATGGAAACTAGCACAGAATTCATCAACATTCATGTTGGATTCATTTGCCTGAGTACGGGTGCGCACACACACCCACCGACATCCAAACACAATGGAAGTGGAAAACCAGAATATCACTATAACTAGGCTGAGTGAAAGAACAACAAAAAGTATGTTGGCCAGGATACAAACCCAACAATGATCAGAAAACAACAAGACACAAAATGAAACTATGATGGCCATCCGTAGAAAACCCCACCTGGTCATGAGTGCAGTCAAGCTACTATAATCCTAACTAGTATGTCATGTTAGAAAAGTCCTATTAGGCCCCACCTGGTCTTGGGACACCATGTACACAATCGAAGTGTATGTTAGTCCCATCTCCCTATGCACCCCTGTGAAATAATTTTTCATCCACCCCAAACACAACAAGCACAATAGAAACTCTTACAGTGGTGAGTAACACAGTAATATGTGGGGACCCCAAATAAATTAACGAACACACAAAAATTCCTCAAAGTAAACCATGAAATACAAGACATCTCAAACAAGGCATATTCTACGGTAGTAATAGTATCATCAGATGTTACATCATCTTAAACCTCATCATCTAGAGTAATCCTCCTCTAGTGAGTATAGTGGTCCTACCATGTCATACTGAGGTTCATCCCACTAACCTTGGACTGCATAGGTACTCCTCCCCATCGCGTACCATGGACCTGCAATGTCACCGAGAGGTGCGTCCCACTAGTTGTGGCCAACTGATGTATTCCTCCTAATCATGTATCATGGGAATACAATGCCATAGAGAGGTGCTTCCCACCATGGGCCTGTAAAGTCTCATAGAGGTGCTTCCCACTGGGCCAATAGGAAGCAGTCTTCAGGTCTCATCCACATGCAGGGTTTTGTACATATCTCACTTGGGAGAACAACTCCTCATGACCTTCATCACATCTCAGTATCCATTAAATTCACCATAGATAATTCCAAATGTTCTTCCCCATAGATAGATTCACATATCGACAAACGGATCGTCCGTTGGACTCAAGGTTGGAAAGATGCTGGTATTTTAGAAAAAAAGGTCCCAGTTGGATTAGATTCCGATCCAACACATTAATATGAAAAAACATTCAAAAAACTCATAGTGTATCTCACAAGGAGTTCATAGTCACCTGGGTCCTTGTGATATATATGTAGTGTCAATCAGTTACCTGATGTATGAGTTATTGGTGTTTTAGTAACAAGGGGACTAGTTGTGATGGGGCCTGGTCTGATCCTGTCAGACCAACCTGACAAACCCAACCTAGGGTCTACCATACCCAGGTTCATTTAGACATACTATACCAGACCTAGTGTGGTTTGGGGTTGGTCTGATCTAGCCTGGCAAGTGGGATAGACCCAATCTGCCTCCCTGGACCTGGCCCGGTTTGGCCAAGGGTCCACCCCGTCGGGTCATCTGGTGACCTAGTCTAGTCTGGCCCGACCTGAAGGGTTTGGGTTTGGTTTTTCATCACGGGTCTAGACCCGTAGTGTGGGTTTATCCCTTCGGTGTGTGTCTGTACTTTTTTTGTGTGTCTTCCCATTAGTGCTGGTCAGGCTCATCGATGCAGGTCCGACCCATCGGTGGGGGGTCCAACTCATTGGGCACAGAACCAGCTCTTCCCATTGAGTGCTTAGCCCCCAAGCCCATGGGCCAGCCGCATGAGGAGACCGGGGTGCGCTCTGCCCTCTAGCCTAAGGCCAAGATGCATGAGGCAACTGGGGTTCACTCAGCCCGCCGACCCAATGCCCGACCACATGAACATTAAATTATTATATTATTGGTTTTCAATTAATTTTATATTAATTATCTCACCTACGGATGTAATGTAGAGAATTGCAAATACGAAAAACATGTAAAAAGTGAAATAATATGAATGATTTTATGTAATATATTCAAATATATTAAGGTTATTATATATGGTCATTCCTCTTATATAGATGATTTGTTATATGATTTTTGTACCATATTTTTGGAATTCGTGAGTATAAATACATGTAGACAAATTATTAAATATATGTAGAAAGATTTAATAAGTGGTATAATGTATTATAATTCAACCTTATAAATCTCATTTTTTTCATGATTTTACAGGATTTTTTTCCATCCCATTTTCCCTATAATAATCCCAAGAAACACTCCAATTTTTATTAAAATAGAAGAATCATTTTTCAAGGATTATTAACCTAATGAAATACAATTGGAGATCTATGTGATCTAAAACACCACCCATGACTACCACTTTGGATTATATTACTCTTATGATATATAGAGGGAACTTGAGGAGATATTTATGTAATAGTTATTAAGATATAGAAAAGTAATTATTAAAGTAATTGATTAAAAATATTATTTTATATTATTTAAATGCAATTTTGAGGAATGAATGAAATTAATTAAAAAATGTATTTTTGAAGTACAATGATAGTGAAAATTATTAAATAATTCTTACAAAAACTATTAACCAATATTTATTAATTGGTATTATTATAAATTAGTGTTAAATTTATTTTTTCAAATGAATTTTTCTTTTTCCATATTTTTATCTAGATAATAAAAATTAATGTCCACTTATTAAATAATTTCATGAAATATATTGAAAAAACAATTGAAAAATTAAATTAATTTTGCTATAAATACATAAAAATTTCAAGGAATAAGAAAAAAATAATTTTATCGATATAAGAATTTTTTTTTGAAAATACGATTTTAGGGATTTGTGAATTTATTTTAAAATTAATTAATATCACATATATTTAATGAAATTAATAAAATAAATTTCCTATAATTTTTTAATATTATATAATTTTATAATGATTAAAATTTATTTTTTAGAAAAAAAAATTAGTTTCCAATGATACAATAATTTACCATAGTAATGTAAATGGGATTATTTTTTGGTATTATATTTTACAAGTGTTTTTTAAATTATTTTATAAGTATCATATATTAATTGAAGTCTAGGTGAATTCCGCCAATGTTTTCTGATGAGAGGTTTTGGGCCAGTGTTGATGGTCGTGTCGGGGGACGTTCAAGGTAACCATTTCTGAGGTTTGGCCAGCATTTCTGATCTCCTTGTGCCATGGTTCGTGGTTTCTTGGATATTTCCATTGGTTTAGGATTTTTTTGTGTAATGGTGAAAGTGGTTGATCTGGAATCATGTAGTGGGGTACCAGGAACCCATAAACCGGCATTTGAAAAAAGAAAAAAATGATTAGAACATATATTAATAATTTTAATCAGTGACTATAAGTAATTTTTTTATATTTATAAATATATTAAAACATATATAAATATTAATTTATGTGAAATTATATGAATAAACATTAATATTTTAATATGGAATTTATCTACTAAATAGAATTCTCTTATATGATATATTTTTTTAATTAAAATCTAATTTTCACGTATTTTCAAAATTTATGGAATTAAATTCATCCCACATTTTGAATCATTGGATTTTTTATGGTATAAAAACTAATATTTTTTATTAAAAAATAAACCTGGTAAATATTTAAACAAGGTTAATAAAGATAAAATTCCATATCTTAATGTAGCTCGAATTATATTATGATTACAAGTCAAATATAACTAATAAAGGCTATTTTTATTTTATAATTTCATACTAACATGTATATCCTATATTTCATCACATTACTCACCTAAATCTGATGTGATACCATAATTACCAACTAACCGTACATTGGATTCCAATAATTTTACCCCCAATTTATCATATAAAAATAACACATCCACTAAAATAAAATGAAACCAAATAAATAAATATTTATATATAAATATTCTAATTTTATCTCCCTCGGACCGCACATCCATTTTTTGTAGCCCTTGGTTTCGAGAATGTGTTAAAGTTCATCTTTCTCCAAGTGGTACATTAAGATAAGACATGTGCCCTTAATGTGAGATTTATCCAATCACAAACCATTTCCTATATTCATTATCATATAAATTAATTTATACAAAAATATTATTATAAAATTAATATCATTATTATCGTGAATTTTTATTATATTAAAGTAATAATTATTAAATATCTCATTACCATTCAATGGGATGTGAAAACATCACTTGTGTTTTGTGCGAGATACCACCTCCATGAATATCATATTCCACACATTATCACCTACTTACATAGATGTTTATAATAATTTATTTAATGATTAAACATGTTATTTATATCATGATAAATATAATATAATGAAAAATTAGGGGTTATAAAAAAGAATATTAACAACATGTGATTATTATAAATGTAACTGCTTAAAATGACCCTACTAAGAGGAAAAGTTGATTTATTGATTTTAGGTAATAACATTCTATCAACATTTTTTTTTTATGAAAATTAAAAATTTTATGTTATCACATTAAAAAATATTGTATAGTTCAATTATAAATGTGGGATAAATATATTATCATCAGTTTTATTACCATAATCACCCATTGATTTTGGACTGGTCTTGTCTGGGGTTGTTTAACAAACTTACATGAACAATGATATAATGTGTTATCATAGACGGTAATACAAAATCTAATAATTATATTATATTATATTAATATGTAAATATTTTTTTGGAATCCACTATTTATATTATTATTTAACTCATTATTAATATTTCACATTTCATTAGTTATAAATTACCCAAATAATATCATTAATTGTTTCATGAACAAGAATTATAATTGAACCACTAATATATTGAATCAATAACATTAAAAAAAATTCATTAAAATAAATTATATTTCATGTAATAATATAGTAAATGTAAAAATTATATCATAAAATGGGGATTGACATCGACATTACAAAGTGTATACGAACTATAGAAATCTATAACATCCAATGATGAAACTAAGAAATAAACAATTATTAAATTTATATATAATAAAAATAATTAGTGAGTAGAATATGTTATTAATATGCATAATTTAATTAATTATTTTACTAAAGTGGTTATGTTTATTATATAATGGTTTAAAATGATTTGGAGGATGATGAATGAAATGGTAATTCATTTTCAACACAATATTCTTTCCATTATGTCATAACTTTTTTACCTTCAGTTCTTCTTCACATAGGAATAATATATTCTAAAATTATCTATCCCAACCCAAGATATATTTCTATATAACCTGGAAGTTGACCCATCTATTGCATGTCTTGAAGGGAATTACCAATACCCATAGCCTGGGAATAAGAGCCTAGGTATCTTTAATAATTTTTTGGAATGATTTCACCTAGATTGATAAGTAAAAATAACCAACACGAATAAGCATATAAATTATAAATAACCCAATAAAAATGAGGCATTACCATTTTCAAAAATAATGTTATCCAATATTTAACGAAAACTAAATACACTACTATATATTGATAATGAAAAAACTCTCCCAAATACCTCCATGAAACAAGAGGGACATCACCCTCAAGCTTCCACCGACACCATCTACATGGAGTGGAACACTAAAAACCAGATCCACCACCACCACAAAGTATCATTATTTTACTTAGGTGTAACACCCCGAGATTTTATGAGATATATATTAATTTTTATTTCTCTGATGTCTTCTACTGTAAACTACACCAAGACTAGCTTGTACTATATGCAAAACTGTAATAGCTTGCAGTATACGCAACACTATTCTTGTCTCGTGTTACACACAATTTCAAGTTCGTTTTGTAGAAATTATTCTATGCAACATTAAGTTTATATTTTGATTAATGTATATATGAAATAAGTTTTAATTATGTTATAATCAATACAAAATTGAGGTTTCACTACATACATCTCTGACTTGTCTTGCATTACACACAATCAAGACCTTCCTCGATAGTGTGTGTAGAACGCAATTCCGAGTTTCCCTAAATGAGATATTATTATAATATTATTATGAACTAGTGGTTATGAATAGTAATACCCACTTTTTGAAATTTTTAAAATTTTAACTTTCAAAATGGACTTCATTTTTTGATTCGGATTATCGAAATTAGCCTAGGGTGAAATTTTGGAAATTCTCTGAAAACTTTCAATTTTTGATGAATACTGAAAACGATGGGTTACTATTTAAAAAGCGGATTTTTATTTAAATAATTATTTATTTTATTTAAATTTATTTTATGTAAAAATTGATACATAATAATTATATAAGTTCAATGTAATTTATGGATTCATTTTATAATAATTTTAGATATATGAAAATTTTATAGATCTCTTCACCGTCTTTTACCCACCTTCTAAGAGAATTTGAAAATCTACATAAAAATTAATTTTACCGCTTTTGTGAGTGTAATTTCAAAAATCTGAGAGACATGGTTAATGTCAATTTGTAAAATGTGGTTCAATAAGATAAAAATAACTTTTGGTGAATAGTAGCTTTTTTACTTTTATTTATCATGGTTAAAAGTAAACTGGGTAATTAAGGATAAAAATGATATTATTATTACCATAAAACATGGACTAATTCTATTGGATAAGTGTAATTCGACCATAAAAAATCTCAAGAATAAAAAATTTCCCTTTATATCGACTTGGATTAGATTGGGACATTTTTTATTATTTTATTTAAAAAGAGTTAAAATAGTTAAAATACAATTTTAATAACTTATTCATTTTAATATAGTGTTATACATAAGATAAATTCAACTATAAATATTCATTAGAAAGATAAAATTATTTCCTACCTAATCGTATTTTATTTATAATTTTTAGACATTAAATAATTTAATTTATTAATGACACAATGGTGATGCACTAATTACCTAAATAATTAAATATTTAAATAATTGATATTATAAATAAGAAAATAAATGAAATTTGAGACTTTTTATGAATTACAATACTTTTATATGTTAATATGACATGTTAGTATTGATTTAATTAAATTTTTTTGTACTAAAAATTCTGTTACAATTTTCACAAAAATCAATTACAAAATACTGTCAAAATTGACATAAAATAGTTTTTAAAAAATTATTATATTATTAATTGTTATTATATTTCTAAAAATCTATGGATCAGACAGTTGACTTATATAAGGTTATATATATTAATAATGAACCACTTGGGGTCTGTTTGGCTTGTTATAGTAAGTTTATTAACCATATAGTGTAAGAAAAACAAGAAGACACGGTAAAAGTTAAATTATTTAACTTACAGTTAAATTTAAATGATAAGGTTAAAATAGTAAACTAAACTTGTCTAAAACCTATTGGATGAGAGTCATTCAACCCATACCCACATTAAATTATAATTAATTCAATTTTTAGCTATTATAAACCGAATATGACCTTATTATAAAATAATATTTTATGTTTTTCCAAAGGTGCCCCTCTCTTCCCTTATAAAAAGGGCACCCCTTCCCTCTTCTCTTCACACACTTTTGAGCCTTGATTCTCGGCCAAACCCTTACCATTTAACTTCTAATCTTTCCTAGAAACATTATATAGGTTCTGGTCTCCACAAAAGTCCAACCCTAGTGCCTTAAGAGGAGGTTAAAAAGAGGCGCTTCAAAAAATATGTAATATCCTTTACCGATTCTTTCCAATTTATTTCTTCTTATACTTATTCTTCTTAATTTCTTTAATCATAAACTAATAACATAAGTATCACTAATATACTGATATGTTATTATAAATATGAAACAACCCAATTTCATCTTCTATCCATCTTACAGAAACATAATCAGTGCGCGTACGTACATACAGAATACCATCTTCACGCTGTGGTGTAATCTGTCTTCCACCACCACCTTACTTGGATGGAAATAATGGGGTAAATAAATAACTATATATGATTATTTTAAAGTTATATTGATTCTAAAATATTATAAATATAATTCAATACAATTATACGATCATGGGAATGATATGATCGCTCGTGCGTACGTACAGACTATCGTCGCCACGAACGCGATGAGATTCATTTTCCATGACTAACCATTAAAGTATGATTATAAAATATATATATATATAATAAATAATCATGAAATATATTACATAATAATGATACTGTATTTATGTACAAATATTTTTCATTTACTTCATTCCATTTAATTCAATAAGGAAACAAAAACAACGTTCATGCGTACGTACGACCTACCGTCTCCATGAACGGTGTATTTAATTTCATTTATATATCTATTATATATATGATACATAAATCATGGTTTACATTCTGGAAGTATGTAAATCAAGATATATGTAATAATAATACCAAGAACATCAATTCCAAACACGTATGATAAATAAAACGATTTTACCCAAAACGATGCTTTAACATGGAACTTACAAAAGAATGAGTAATATAAAGTCATAAGTGAACCATATATGATATCATAACAATGAATATGATTTCTTAATAATTCAATGAAATTATTTAAATAATTATACAGGAGGTTCAGATATGTATGAAGCATATCGGACCTAAGGTAAGGGATAACTATCCCAATCTCATTCTTATCCGAGATTGTTATTCGTAAGTATTTACTACGGTTATTGATATCATTCGTGTACATGTTTTCAAAAAAAATTCATGTATTTTTAAGGTCCTTTTAACCATTCTTTAAATTTACCACATGTTATAAATGGAATCTTACTTTTTCTACCACACAAGAAAATTTTTGACTTTTCTGAAAAAAGTACGAGAAGAATGTTATTTTAAACATATACAGTGTGAACGGATTTTTAGAGTTTCATAACGCCTCATTTTCTTGAAGATAACTCTACAATATTTTATGAATTTTTTCAAGAAAATACATTTCTTTTAAAATTTCATGGAATTTTGTGTAATGAAAATGCTTTTTAAGAAAGGATATTTTCCTCATGAATTCATTTCAAGTATTTTACGAAAACCATTTTCCATCTCACATGACATTATTTCATATTTTTATGTTTTAAGTATAATTTCTCTATGATTTACATGTTTTCACATTTCTTATGATGATATATCCATTTTTTTTATATGGATTATGTGATGATGGAATGATGTTTATGAAATCCATTTTATTCTTTGGGTTATGATGAATGTTTTAAGTTTATTTTCTGGCACAAGTAAGAATGATTTAATTATGAGATGGGGGGACCTATATGTCCCTAAAATTTATTAGGTAATGATTTATATCTCATGAGATAGACATGCATGAAATGGTATGTTAATCTGGTTCAGTGATATAGGACTGAAACGAGGAGTTAACTCGATTTAGAAAGGGACTTTGTCCACTATGATTGTCATGGGAGAAATGCCATGGCTACTATGGAAATCATATCATGTGCTTAATGTTTTTAGAAAATTAAATGTTTTATTACCTTGATATTTTATCATGATTAATGTTTCTTTATGATCTATGACTTACGTACAGCCATGTTTTATGTCATTGCTCATGATTTTGATGTTTAAATATTATGTTCATGTTTTGAAGTTCAAATGTATATGGTTTGTTTTATTTTCTCCATGCTTACCCTTACTTAGAATTTGAGATCACTCTTTATATGTTATATATTCCCCAGGATATAAATAAAGGTTTTAGGTAAGAAAAAAAGGAATATCCTTATGGGAGATGTTGAAGATATTTCACCAAGATTAGAAGATTATATTCCGAGTTTCCAAAGACTCTAAACTATTACAGTCCTTGTGTGTTTGTTTTTGTTATGTATAATATATTCCACAAAAGTAATGTAAAGTCCATGTACGTCAAGCTTTGGGTCTCTATAGTTGGTATCAGAGAAAAGGTTTAGTTAACCTTTGGAAACTAGGATGTGAAATCTTTAGTGAGATCCCTAGAGATATTTCTAATGTTTGTCTTGGGATGTCCCTAAGGTTAAGTATACATATAGGTTATAGTCGTTGAAATGTGCTAATGATCTTAGAATTAATCCTAAGACGTTAGATATTAATGGTACTCCCCCTTTATTATGTTGTTTTCCCTATCATTATTTTTGCCTCGAACACTATTCTTTATGGGTTTTAGACGATAGTTGGAACCTGAAGGAACTGTGTTGATCAATGTAATGGACAATGCAAGGATTGTCCTCATGAACAAACCAATGACAGGGGAGATGGAGTGAAAAATCTTATTGTTATACTTACAAAAGATATGAATCATTCTGGACTTCCAAATGAGCAGAAAAGTGAAGAATATTCTATTGAGTCCTTCATGAGGCAACATCCACCTTCTTTCAGTGGGTCTTTTGATCCACTTGTTACTGAACAATGGATCAATACCATTGAAAAGATATTTTCCATAATTTTATGTTCGGAACATGAAAAATTCATTCTGTCTATTTACCGTTTAGAAGGTGAAGCAGATCAATGGTGGACTCTAATTAAGATTACAAGTCCCTAAGGTGAAATGGTATCATGGAATGGGATAAGTTCAAGAACTTGTTTTTCATTAAGTACTTCCCTTGTATTATTCGAACAATGATGTAAAAGGTGTTACTGAGCTTAAGTATAAGGATGATGAATCAATTGGTATATTCGAAGTGAATTTTACAAGACTTTCAAGGTATGCATCTAGATTTATCATCCAACATGAAATTAATGTATATCGACTGTTCAATGGCTTAAAACCAAGTCTTCAAAGGGAATTATATATAAGAGACTTCAGTAGCTATGAAGAAATAGTGCGTTGTTCTATCAAGGTAGAACTGTAAGTTGGTGTAACATATCCATATAATGGTTTTGAAAAAAAAAAGAAAGATGGAGTTCAATGAGAAATCTCAGAATAATGGTGAAAAGAAGATGAATGTTTCTTTATGCTCAAAGTGTGGAAAGATGCATGGTGGAGATTGTCTTAAAGGAACTATAAATTATTTTTAAGTGTGGAAAAAAATTTCATCGAGCAGCTGAGTGTCGATGTAATGGAAAAAGGGTTGCTAATGATGTGAATAAAGAAAAGACTGCATAGACACCACCAACACTTCAATGCTTCAAGTGGAATGAAATGGGGCATTATGCTAATCAATGCCCTAATCCAAGGGTTATTGATGATCAACATGAGCAACCACTTAAGGAAAAGGATAAAGGGAAGTCACATGTGATCAGTAATTGTGATCTTGATTATGACAATGAGTTTTTGTAATGATTAAGTGTCTATGTAATGGGATTTCAAAATATTATCACGGAATCTCATTTATGGCATCGTGGAATTTTGGAATATATATGTGTTTCTTTTCTATAATTATATGGTACCAGTAACCATGAAAAGTGATTGTAAGATTTTTGGAAAGTAGATGATATGATCATAATGAATGGATAAGGAGATAATGAGTTGTTTGATAGTAACATTGTGCTCATGACTGATGTAAGGACAATGTGATATCAAGGTTTGAGTATATAGAATTTTTGGGATTTTGGTATGTGGAAAGAGTTAACTTTTGATAGCATTCATGTTTTTGCTAAGGTTATATGGTAATTTATGATTCCAAAGAATACATGATTATTTTATTCACATGTTTGGAATGTGACCAAAAATATATATCGTATGATATATGGGGGATAAATGATGGTATTCACATGATCGGTAGATGACATTTCTAGTAATTGTTTTCTTTATACTATGATTATGGACAGAAGTATTTTAGATAAGCCTAAATATTGGAATGAATTATGTTGGAAATAATTTTGTATTCTTTAAAGATAGAACTTTTTTTCAATATTATTGATGGAATGTTAAAATAGTGTAGCTTAAGAAAAGGGAAAACCTACAGGACAGACGACAACCCATTGCATCAGACAAGGCTGTGGGAATCGAACCCACAATCGAAGTGCGACTGGCCTTTATCGCCTACCACTGGCCGACAAGAAGTATCTGGTTAGTAGAAACTAGTTTTATTATATTAAGTGATATGATATATGAAGTATAATTCCATTTTAAGAACCATATACGATTAATCTCACTATAGATGGACTTATATTTATTTAATAACTTTTGTTATCCTTTTGTTTGAGACAGATGGAATGACCTATCATTCTATCGCATGATCTTCTAACACTTCACAGAAGACAATTTAAACATTATTTCTTTAAGAGATGAAGTGGAAATTGTTCAAGGCACAAACAACAGTAAAATTGTACCAAAATAAAGTATTTCTTTTAATTCAACAATTCATCAAATTTAGTGAAACGATCTTGAAAACAAAAAATTATGTCCTAGTGTTGTTATATCTTGTGAATCAGATGGTACCTTAAATCATCATAAATTTATGGCATTGTGATTGTTGGATTTTTTGTAGCCATGTCCTCTACCACTCTCCATCAGAACTTGATGGTTAGATTTTACATCGATATCCATGTATCCACCTATGTTCTCTTATGTGGAAACCCCGTGATGAGTTAATCTGGGTAACCGATACATTTCTTACTTTACTTTTTAAAAACAAGTTTTACTATTCCTTTTATGATGTGGGTTTTTACAAACAAAAATTTCAAGTAGTAAATGATTTATAACACCGATAAATTTCAAGGGTGAAATTCATTTTAAGGGGGTAGACTGTAACTCACCGAGATTTTATGATATATATTATTTTTAATTTCTTTGATGTATTCTATTATACACTAAACCAATATTATCTTGTACTATATGCCACACCGTATTAGCTTGCAGTATACGCAACACTATTCTTGGCTCGCGTTACACACAATTTCTTGTTCGTTTTGTGGAAATTATTCTACGCAACATTAAGTATATATTTTATTAATGTATAAATGAAATAAGTTTTAATTTTTTTATACGCAACACCAAATGGAGATTTCACTACACACAGCCCTGACTAGGCTTGAATTGCACGCAATCAAGACCTTCCTCGATAACGTGTGAAGTACGCAATACCATGTTTCACTAAATGAGATATTATAATAATATTAATATGAACAAGCAGTTATGAATAGTAATACCGAATTTTTGAAATTTTTGAAATTTTATCATTCAAAATTGACTTCATTTTTGGATTCGGAATATCGAAAATATCCTAGGGTGAAATTTTGGTATTTTTTTGAAAACATTCAATTTTTGATTAGTAGTGAAAACATTGGGTTACTATTTAAAAACTGACATTTTTTGTAAATAATTATTTACATTATTTAAGTTTATTTTTGGTAAAAATTTATACATAATACCTATATAAGTTCAATATAATTCATTGGAGTCATTTTATAATAATTTTAAATATATAAAAATTTTATAGAACTTTTAACTGTCTTTTACCCACCTCCTATGAGAATTTGAAAATCTACATAAAACATAATTTTACCACTTCTGTGTATGGAATTTCTAAAATCCGAGAGACACAGTTAATATAAAGGAGTAAAATGTGGTTCAATATGATAAAATTAATTTTTGGAGAATAGTAACATTTTACTTTTATTTACAACGATTAAATGTAAATAGGGTAATTAAGGGTAAAAATGATATTATTATTACCCTAACACATTTCCAAATTCTATTAGATAAGTTTAATACGACCAAAAACAACCATAGTAATAAAATATTTTCATTTAGGTCCACTTGGATTAGATTAGAACATTAATTAATTTTTTTATTTAAAGAAGAGTTAAAATAGTTAAAATCAAAGATTAATAAATAAAACATTTTTAATATAACGTTATACATAATCTAAATTCTACTATAAATATTCATTAGAAAGATAAATAAAAGTTCCTACCTAATGGTAGTTTATTTATAATTTTTATAAATTAAATAATTTAATTTATTTATGACACAATGGTGATGGAGTAATTACCTAATTAATTAAATATTAATATAATTGATATTATAAATAGCCAAATAAATGTAATTTGAGACTTTTTATGAATTAAACTAATTATAAAGGTTAATATTACTTGTTATTAGTGATTTAATTAACTTTTTTTGAACTAATTATATTATTATGATTTTCAAAAAAATCAATTACCAAATACTGTCACAATTGACATAAAATGGTTTTTAAAACAATTATTATATTATTATTTTTTATTATATTCCTAAAAAACAATGGTTCAGCCAAATGACTTAGATAAGGTTATATATATTAATAATGAACCACTTGGGTTTCTTTTGTCTTTTTATAGTATTTTTATTAACCATATAGTGTATGAAAACAAAAAGACGCGGTAAAAGTTAAATTATTTAACTTCGAGTTAAATTTAAATGATATAGTTAATATAGTGAGCTAAACTTATCTAAAACCTATTGGTTGCGATTATTTTTCCCCATCCCTACTTTTTCTTTTAAATAAATCAACTTGGAGCTATTATAAACCTAATATGACTTTATTATGAAATAATATATTAAGTTTTTCGAAAGGTGCCCCTCTCCTCCCTTATAAAAAGGGAACCCCTTCCCTCATATATTCACTTCATTTTGATCCTTGAAGCTTGGAAAACCCCTTACAATTTACCTTATCATCTTCCCTAGAAACATTATAGAGGTTATTGTCTCCTCAAAAGACCACCCCTAGTGCCTAAAGTGGAGGTTATGAATAGGCGCGTCAAAGAAGAGGTAATATCCTTTACCGATTCTTTCCAATTAATTTCTTATTCTACTTCTTATCCTTTATTTTTTTCATCATAAAATAATACCATCAGTATCAATAATATACTGATATGTCATTATAAATATGAAAAACCCAATTTCATCTTCTATCTATCCTATGAAAACGAAATCACCGCTCGTGTGTACGTACGGAATACCGTCTCCACGCCGTGGTCAAATCTGTTTTCTACCACCACCTTACATGGATGGGAATAATGGTGTAAATAAATAACTATATATTCTTATTTTAAAGTGATATTGATTATGAAATATTATACATACACTTCAATACAATTCCACTATCATGGGAACGATATCATCGCTCGTGCGTACGTATGGACTACTGTCTCCACGAACGCGATGAGATTCATTTTCCATGATTAACCATTCTAGTATGATTATAAAGTATATATATAATAAATAATCATGAAAGATATTACATAATAATGATACAATATTTATTTACATATATGTTTCATTTACTTATATTTAATTCAATAAGGAAACAAAAACAGCGTTCATGCGTACGTACGACCTACCGTTTCCATGAACGGTGTATTTCATTTCATTTATATATCTATTATATATATATATATAATAATATATATATGATATATAAATCATGGTTTACATTCTGGAAGTAAGTAAATCAAGATATAAGTAATAATAATATCAAGAACTATAATACAAAACACGTACGATAAATAAAATGATTTTACCCAAAACGCTGCTTTAACATGGAACTTACAAAAGAAAGACTAATATAAAGTCATAAGTGAACCATATATGATATCATAAAAATGAATATGATTCTATAATCAGTCAATTACATTATTTAAACATTATATAGGAGGTTCAGATACGTACGAATCATATCAGACCTAAGTTAAGGGATAACTATTCCAATCTCTTCCTTATCCGAGATAGTTATTCTCACGTATTTACTGGGGTTAATGTTATCATCCATGGCCATGTTTTCTAAAAAAATTCATGTATTTTTAAAGTCCTTTTTACCCATTTTTTATATTTACCAAATGTTATGAATGGAATCTTACTTTTTTTACCACACTAAGAAATTTTTTGACTTTTCTAACAAAAGTACGAGAAGATTGTTATTTTTAACTTATATGGCGTGAACAGATTTGTATGGTTTCATAACACCTCATTTTCATGAATTCTATTCTACAATATTTTATGAATATATTCAATAAAATACATTTCTTTTAAAATTTCATGGAATTTTGTGTAAAGAAGAATATTTTGAAGAAAGGACATTTTCCTCAATAATTCATTTCAAGTGTTTTATCAAAAACATTTTCCATCTAAGATGACATTATTTCATATGTGTATGTTTCAAGTATAATGTCTCTCTGATTTACATGGTTTCACTTTTCTTATGATGAAATATCCATTTGTTTTATATGGATTATGTGATGATGGGATAATGTTTATGAAACCCATTTTATTCTTTGGGTTATGATGAGTGTTTTAAGTTTATTTTGTGGAACAAGTAAGAATGATTTCATTGTGATATGGGTGGGACCTATATATCCCTAAAATAAATTGGGTAATGATTTATATCTCATGAGATATACATGGATGAAATGATAAGTTAATCTAGTTCAGTGATACAGGACTAAAACGAGGAATGAACTCGATTCAGAAAGGGACATTCTCCACTAAGATGGTCATGTAAGCAATGCCTTGGATATTATGGAAAAAATATCACATGATTAATGATTTTCTACAATTAAATGTTTTATTACCATTCTATTTTATCATGATTAATGTTTCTTTATGATCTATGCCTTATGTACTGCCATGTTTTATGTCATTGCTCATGATTTTGATGTTTAAATATTATGTTAATGTTTTGAAGTACAAATGTATAATGATTGTTTTATTTTCTCCATTCTTACCCTTACTGAGCATTTGAGATCACCCTTTATATTTTTTCTTTCCCCTATGATATAATGAAAGTATTAGGAAAGAAAAAAAAAGAATATCTTTATGGGAGATGTTGAAGATCATTCACCAAGATTAGATGATTATATTCTGAGTTTCCAAGTACACTAAACTATTATGGTCCTTGTGTGTTATTTATATATATTATATATTCTGAAAAAGTAATGTAATGTCCATGTACGTCATGAATTATGTATCTACAGTTGGTATCAGAGAAAAGGTTTAGTTAAACTTTGGAAACTAGGATGCAAAAAAATTACTGAGATCCCTAGAGATATTTATAAAGTATGTCTAGGAATGTCCCTATAGTTAAGTATACGTATAGGTTATAGTCCTAGAATTGCACTGACGATCATAGAATTAAACTGAAGATGTTAGATATTAAAGATAATTCCCATTTGTTATGTTGTATTCTATATCATGATTTCTTCTCTCACACGATTATTTTTGGGTTTTAGACGATGGTTGGAACCCGAAGGAAACGTGTTGATCAATGTAATGGAAAATTCAATGATTGTCCTCCTAAAAAAACTAATCTCATGGGAGATGGAGTGAAAAATATTATTGTTATACTTACTCAAGCTATGAATCATTCTGGACTTCCAAATGAGTAGAAAATACAACAATATTCTATTGATCCCTTCATGAGACAACGTCTACCTTCTATCAGTGGGTCTTCTGATCCACTAGTTCCTTAACAATGGATCAATACCATTGAAAATATATTTTCCATACATCGTTGTTCGGAAGATGAAAAATTAATTCTGGATATTTACCATTTAGAAGGTGAAGCAGATCATTGGTGGACTCTAATTAAGCATACAAGGCCCCAAGATGAAATTGAATCCATGGAATGGGACGAGTACAAGAACATGTTTTTCAGTAATTACTTTCCTCGTATTCTTTGAACAAAGATGCAAAAGGAGTTCCTTGAGCTTCAGCAGAAGGATGATTAATTTGTTGGTATATACGAAGCGAATTTTACAAGACTTACAAGGTATGCATCTGTCTTTATCATCAAACCTGAATGTAAAGTTGATCGATTCTTCAGTGGCTTAAAACCAAGTCTTCTAAGGGCATTAGCTAAAAGAGACATCAGTAGCTATGAAGAAATTGTGCGTTGTGCTGTCAAGGTAGAACTGGAAGTTGGTGTAACATATCCATATCATATTTTTGACAGGAAACCAAAGATGGAGTTCAAGGAGAAATGTCAGAATAATAGTGAAAAGAAGATGAATTTTTCTTTATGCTCAAAGTGTTGAAAGAATCATGGTGGAGATTGTCTTAAAGGGACTAGAAAATTTTTTAAGTGTGGAAAAGAAGGTCATCAAGTAGCTGAGTGTCAATGTAATGGAAAAATGGTTGCTAATGATGTGAATAAAGAAAAGACAACATAGAACGCACCACCAACACTTCAATGCTTCACGTGAAAGGAAATGGGGAATTATGATAATAAATGTCCTAATCCAAGGGTTAATGATGATCAATGTGAGAAACCACTTAATGAAAAGGATAATGGGAAGTCACATGCGATCAGTATTTGTGATGTTGAGTATGAAAATTATGTTGTGTAATGACTAAGTGTTTATGTAATAGGATTTCAAAATAGTATCTTGGAATCTCATTTATGGCATCGTGGAATTTTGGAATATCTATGTATTAGTTTTCAATAATTATATGGTACCAGTTACCATGAAAAGTGATTGTAATATTTTTTGAATGTAGATGATATGAACATAAGGACGAGATAAGGAGATAATGATATGTTTGATAGTATCATTCAGCTCATGACTGATGTAAGGACAATGTGATATCACAGATTGAGTATATTGAATTTTTGGGATTTTGGTATGTGAAAAGAGTTAACTTTTGATAGCATTCCTATTTTCACAAAGGTTCTATGATAATTTATATTTCAAGAGAATACATTATTAAGGTACTCACATGTTTGTAATGTGACCAAAAAGTTATATGGTATGATATATGGGGGATAAATGATGGTATTGACATGATCGGTTGATGAAATTTCTAGTAATTGTTTTCGTTATACTCTATGCATGGAAAGAAGTATTTTAGATAAGCCTAAAATTGGAATGAATTATATTGGACATAAGTTAGTATTGTTTATGGCTAGAACTTTTTTTGATATTTTTTATGGAATTTTATAATAGTGTATCTTAAGAAAAGGGACAACCTGCAGGACATGTGACAACCCATCGCGCCAGACAAGGCTGTGGGAATCGATCCCACAACCAAAGTGCGACTGGCCTTTATCACCTACCACTGGCCTACAGGAAGTCCCTAGTTAGTAGAATCTAGTCTTATTATATTAATCGGTATGATATATGAAGTATAAGTCCATTTTAATAACCATATATGATTAATATCACTATAGATGGTCTTATATATATTTAATAACTTTTTTTATCCATTTGTTTGAGAGAGATGGAATGACCTATCATTCTATCGCATGATCTTCTAAAACTTCACAGAAGACAAATTGAACTTCATTTCTTTAAGAGATGAAGTGGAAATTTTTTATGGAACAAAAGGTATTAAGATTTTACCAAAATCAAGTAAATATTTCTTTTAATTCATCAATTCTTCAACTTTAGAGAAATGATCTTGAAAACAAAAAATGTTGTCTTAGTGTCCTTATATCTGATGAATCAGATGGTACCATAAATCATTACAAATTTATGGCATTGGGATTGTTGGATTTTTCATAGCCATGTACTCTACCACACTCCATCAGAACTTGATGGTATGATTTTTCTTCCATATCCATATTTCCAGCTATGTTCTCCTATGTGGAAACCCAGTGATGAGTTAATCTGGGTAACCATTACATTTTTTAAATTACTTCTTAAAATTAAATTTTATTATTCCTTTTACGATGTTGGTTTTTTCAAACGAAACTTTCAAGTAGTAAACGATTTATAACCCCGATGAATTTCAAGGGCGAATTTCATTTTAAGGGGGGTAGAATATAACACCCCGAGATTTTATGAGATATATTATTTTTAATTTCTTTGATGTCTTCTATTATACACTACACCTAGATTATATTTTACTATACAAAACACTTTATTTTCTTGTAGTATACGCAACACTATTATTGGCTCGTGTTACAGACACTTTCATGTTCGTTATGTGGAAATTATTCTATGAAACATTAAGTATATATTTTTTTAATGTATAAATGAAATAAGTTTTGATTATGTTATACGCAACACCAAACAGAGCATTCACTACACACAGCCCTGACTTGGCTTGCATTACACGCAATAAAGACCTTCCTCGATAGCGTGTGTAGTACGCAATACCGAGTTTCACTAAATGAGATATTATTATAATATTATTATGAATTAGCCGTTATGAATAGTAATATCAACTTTTTGGAATTTTTTAAATTTTATCTTACAAAATGGACTTCAGTTTTGGATTCGGAATATTGAAATTAGCCTAGGGTGAAATTTTGGTATTTTTCTGAAAACATTGTATCTTTTATGAATAGTGAAAACACTGGGTTACTATTTAAAAACCGACTTTTAATTTAAATAATTATTTATTTTATATAAATTTATTTTAAGTAAAAATTTATATATATTACATATATAAGTTCAATGTAATTCATTGGGGTCATTTTAAAATAATTTTAGATATATAAAAATTTTATTGAACTTTTCACCGTCTTTTACCCACCTCCTAGGAGAATTTAAAAATCTACATAAAACTTAATTTTTCTTCTTCTGTGAGTGGAATTTCAAAAATAAAAAAGACACGGTTAATATAAAGGAGTAAAATTTGGTTCAATAAGATAAAAATAATTTTTGGTGAATAGTAACTTTTTACTTTTATTTATCACAGTTAAAAGTAAATTAGGTAATTAAGGGTAAAAATGATATTATTATTACCCTAACAAACTTCCTAATTCTATTGGATAAGTGTAATTCGTCCAAAAACAACCTCTGGAATAAAATATTGCCCTTTAGGTCCACTTGGATTAGATTAGGACATTTAATATTATTTTATTTAAAAGAGTTAAAATAGTTAAAATCAAAGTTTAATAACTAAAACATTTTTAAAATAGTGTTATACATAATCTAAATTCTACAATAAATATTCATTAGAAAGATAAAAATATTTCCTACCTAATGGTATCTTATTTATAATTTTTAGACATTAAATAATTTAATTTGTTTATGACACAATGGTGATGCAGTAATTAACTAAATAATTAAATATAAAAAAATGGATGATATAAATAGAAAAATAAATGTAATTTGAGAATTTTTATGAATTACATTAATTTTAAAGGTTAATATGACATTTTAGTAATGATTTAATTAACTTTTTTTGAACTAATAATTCTATTATGATTTTCACAAAAATCAATTACCAAATAGTGTAAGAATTGACATAAAATGGTTTTTAAATCAAATATTATATTATTAATTGTTATTATATTCATAAAAAAATGATTAGACAAATGACTTAGATTAGGTTATATATATTAATAATCAACCAATTGGGGTATTTTGGCTTGTTATAGTAAGTTTATTAACAATATAGTGTAACAAAACAAGAAGACACGGTAAAAGTTAAATTATTAAACTTAGAGTTAAATTTAAAAGATAAGGTTAAAATAGTAACCTAAACATGTCTAAAACCTCTTGATTGAGCGTATTTCGACCCATAACCACTTTAGCTTCGAAATAAATCATTTTGGAGCTATTATAAACCGAATATGACTTTATTTTGAAATAATATTTTAAGTTTTTCCAAAGGTGCCCCTCTCCTCCCTTGTAAAAAGGGCACCCCTTCCCTCTTCTCTTCAAACCCTTTTGAGACTTGAAGCTATGCCATCCCTTGACCATTTTCCTTCTCATCTTCCATAGAAACATTATATAGGTTATGGTATCCTCAAATGACCAACCATAGTGCCTTAAGAGGAGGTTAAGAAGAAGCGCATCCAAGAAGATGTAATATCCTTTACCGATTCATTGCAATTTATTTCGACTTATAATTCTTCTTATTTATTTGTTTAATAACAAATTAATAACATCAGTATAAATAATATACTGATATTTTATTATAAATATGATACAAACCAATTTCATCTTCTATCCATCCAACGTAAATGAAATCACCGTGCGTGCGTACGTACGAAATACCGTCTCCACGCAGTGGTGTATTCTATTTTCCACCACCACCTTACATGGATGGGTATAATGGTGTAAATAAATAACTATATATGATTAATGTAATGTGATATTTCTTCTGAAATATTATACATACACTCAAATACAATTCCACGATCTTGGGAATGATATCATCGCTCGTGCGTACGTACAGACTATCATCTCTACGAACGTGATGAGATTCATTTTCCATGATTAACCATTAATGTATGATTATAAATTATATATAATAAATAATTAGGAAAGATATTAAATAATAATTATACTGTATTTATGTACATATATGTTTCATTTACTTAAATCCATTTAATTCAATAAGGTTTCAAAAAGAGCATTCATGCGTACGTACGACCTACCGTCTCCATAAACGGGGTATTTCATTTGATTTATATATCTATTATATATATATAATGAATATATATATGATATATAAATCATAGTTTACATTCTGGAAGTATGTAAATCAAGATATAATTAATAATAATATCATGAATAATAACTCCAAACACGTACGATAAATAACATAATTTTACCCAAAACACTGCTTTGACATGGACCTTACAAAAGAACGATTAATATAAAGTCATAAGTGAACCATATTTGATATCATAAGAATAAATATGATTCTATAATAAGTCAATGACATTATTTAAATCATTATACAGTATGTTCAGATACATACGAAACATATCAGACCTATGTTAAGGGATGACTATTCCAATCTCGTTTTTATCTGAGATTGTTATTCGTAAGTATTTACTGGGGTTATTGTTATCATCCAAGGCCTTGTTTTCTAAAAATGTTTTAATGTATTTTTAAATTCCTTTTTACCAATTTTTGAAATTTACCACATGTTATGAATGGAATTTTAATTTTCATTACCACACTAGTAACTTTTTCACTTTTCTGACAAAAGTACAAGAAGAATGTTATTTATAACTTATACGGTGTGAATGGATTTTTACGGATTCATAACGCCTCATTTTCATGATGCTTACTCCACATGATTTTATTTCTATTTTCAAAAAATACTTTTCTTTTAAAATTGCATTAAATTTTGGGTAAAAAAATTATTTTGAAGAAATGATATTTTCCTCAAGAATTCATTTCAAGTGTTTTATCAAAACCATTTTCCATCTAAGATGACAGTATTTCATATGTTTATGTTTCAAGTATAATGTATCTATGATTTACATGGTTTCACTTTTCTAATAATGAAATATCCATTTGTTTTATAAGTATTATGTGATGATGGGATGATGTTTATGAAACCCATTTTATTCTTTGGGTTATTATGAATGTTTTAAGTTCATTATGTGGCACAATTAAGAATGATTCAATTATGAGATAAGTGGGACATATATCTCCCTCAAATGAATTGGGTAAAGATTTATATCTCATGAAATATACATGGATGAAATGGTATGATAATCCAGTTTAGTGATACAGGACTGAAACTAGGAGTGAACTCGATTTAGAAAGAGACTTTGTCCACTAAGATGGTCATGGCATCAATGCCTTGGCTACTATGGAAATCATATCATGTGCTTAATGTTTTTCCACAATTAAATGTTTTATTACCATGATATTTTATGATGATTAATGTTTCTTTATGATATATGCCTTACGTACTACTATTTATTATGTCATTGCTCAAGATTTTGATGTTTAAATATTTGGTTCATGTTTTAATGTTTAAATATTTGGTTCATGTTTTAAAGTTCAAATGTATATGGTTTGTTTTATTTTCTCCATGCATAACCTTACTGAGAATTTGAGATCACCCCTTTTTATGTTTTCTTTTCCCCATGATATAAATAAAGGTTTTAGGTACTAAAAAATGGAATATCTCTATGGTAGATGTTGAAGATCTTTCACCAAGATTAAAAGATTATATTCCGAGTTTCCAAAGACACTAAACTATTACGGTCCATGTGTGTTTGTTTTTGTTATGTATTATATATTCCGAAAAAGTAATTTAATGTCCATATAATTCAAGCTTTGTGTATCTGAACTGGGTCATATATAACAAATCATATAGACACCAAAATGTGTATGATGATTTTTGATCCTAATCCCAATAGTATTCCACCCAAAATAAAGTATTACTCAGTACAACAATAGAAGACATTTTAATATTCAAATTTATAAAAATAATTGGAAACATTTATAATTAAAACTTTCTAAGGAATATCATTCTCATGGAAAAAAATTCCATGGAAAAAATTTTCAATACAATCATTCTTAAAAATTAAATACTCAAAAATACACACACGTTCAACCATATACCTACTGATATAACACATATCATAATACTCATGTAACCGGATGGATCCATTGGTAAATCCCTAGGGTTAATATAGATCTATTGAGACACTAGAACCTTATACCTTAGTGAAACATGGTATTGTAATGACAACCATAAAAATCCTCATGCACGATCCACTTTGGAGGAGAAATATCAATAATTCTTGAACCATTCCATCATCATCATAGTTTATTTAGTGTTATAGTCTCCAATCATGCTATGTGAAACTAAGCCTTTTAACTTCTAAATGAATAGTATACTACTTGTATCCTGACCACATTGTAACATGGAATTCCATTTTTGATCAACTCTATGTTCAAATTTCACATGCATAACCACTTTCAAATACATGTTCCAGTCATTTCAAATAGAATGGAAAATATCCATTTTCCATAAATAATACCACATTCTATGTTAAACACACAAAACCCATTTTCAAGTAAATTTTCATCAACATGAATATTTTATGAATCCACTTTGAAATTATCACAAGAATGTCACATAACCAATTTTACTATTTTTATAGGTGAAGCCTATTTCAACTCCACACACAAACCAAGTTCACTTTAAAACATGTTTTACTTCATTTATAAAATCCACAATTCAAATTAAATGTACAAAAAATGGAATCCATCATGACATAAAAATAAATTTCCTTTGAAAAACAGACATTAAAATACATTCAAATTTCATGTTCCTTTTACAACATAGTTTCCATCTTTCAAACAATTCATAAAATACTCCCAAGGAGCCTCACAATAAGGTAGACTGTAAAACATTATCATTCCCATTATAAAATCCAATTTCAATATATATGCATGTAAAAATATTTCCAAAACATTTGTAAAACAACATAAATAAATCATATAACATATTTATAAACTCATAGAATAATGTTTGAATGATTTAAAGATGGTAAATCCTGGAACAACCTACCTCATGAGTAGAAATTTAAACAAAATGATGTGAAACCTCAACCACACCGCCAAAAGATCCTATAAAGAAATGATTGGAAATGAAAAATCCTTATAGAACACTAAATACAAGGATTAATCCCTAAAATACTACCGAACATTCTAGAGATATGAAACCCCAAGAGAGAATAAGAGAAACCCAAGATAATTTGAGAAATAATAGAGGAATACAATATATAAGATTTTTCAATGATGAGTCCACATCAGATTTTTAAAATGATGGTTCTCAAGGTAGAAAAGAGGAGGAGAGGTAAGCGCCTATTGCTGGGGAGAAAAATGTGACAAGGAAAGAGGGATTTGGGTCTATGTCCTAAGCAGAAACAAATGGAATTTCTAAATATTTTTGACATGGATATGTGGAATGGTATTCCGACAAGATTTAATATACCATGCTGAATAAGTGAACCCCTCACAATCCAAGGGGAATTGTTTTATTGTTATAATTAATAGTTTATAAAATGTTCCCTAACTATGTGGTTATCCACTATCCAAAACACCAATAGGCTACACGATTACCTGGGAAACGGTGAATGTTTTTCTGAAATGTGCACCAATTGTTCACCACCTGATGTTAACCCAAAAACTCTCATTTTATCCAAAATCACTATGGACTCATGTTATAAATACATATCCGGAAAATAAATTTAAAATTATATCAATAATTTGGACCCCTCACATTTAGTTCCTGAGACAAAAACTGAGACCCAAAAATGTACCAGATCTAAAAATAAAAACAAAAATCGGGTGTGACAATTCTGGACATCATTACACTTTTCAGCATATAAAATTCAAAACTTCTCCAATTTATTGATCGAATGAACTAAATCCTCAAAAATGTATAATTTATCCTTAAAATCCAAAAGGACTACAAAAATTACATAAAAAAATTTGTGCCATTTACTTGAAATAAAGCAATGAATTCCAACAACATAACAATAAACACTTTTACAAACATTCTTTGACAAACTGTTTGGTACCCTCCAACCCCAACATTTAGAAATGTTAGCATCTAGAAAATAGTCATCTCAAATTGAGCATTTTAACTACAAAACCAACACCAAAACTAAACTACATTATCAATATGGGGAGACCTAAATGGACTCCCTTCATTTGATAAGAGCTAGTTTTGATTTACTATAACAGTAATTTCAACAAGGCTCGAAGTGGTTCTCCAAAACATTTAGGAACAAAAAATCATAAAAAACCAGGTTATTCCCAAAAATGGTAATCCTAAGACCAAAACTGACTTATATGTTTGAAAAAAATAGGAAAACACACTTAGATACGAATCCCAAAATTTGAGACCCCTAAATTTTAAGAAAACCACTCAACCATGCCTCCTTAAAACAAAGGTTGAAATCTTCCACCCACATTTTTCATAAAAAAGAACAAGGCCTTCAACCAACTACCCAAAAAATGGAACATTTAAAAATTTATTTACAACATAGAATCAATAACAATCCATATTCAACATTAGAGACAAACCCATACCATTGTTTTTCTCACCCCTTATAATTTTATACTTTTTGTGAACATTACTCTCAAGCATGTGGTTTTATCCCTGATGTTTGAATAATCTATTACATCAATGATATAATCTAAAAATCCCTAACCATTAATCCTTCTTTGGTCTCATGAGTGACCTCATAGCATTCCAAGAAGAACCAAAAGAATAAAACACCCACACGACTCACTTTACTCTAACATGAATCATTCACCCACATAAGGACTTAGTAAATGCACATGGAAGCCAATTTTTATCCGAATGCTATATAATGAGGAAAAAGAACACATGAATGGAATATCCATTTAGAACAGAGTCATTCAAGACTATTGAATGAAAAACTCATCTCTCGGAGACCAAATTATCTCAAAAGATCCACAATCCAACTCTTACAATTCGGTCTAAAAAGGAGACACCACAAAATACCATTGGACACATCATTTATAACCAAAGTATCATTACAATTAATGGTAATTTAAATTGTGTCGTATAAATCACACTACATGTACAAATGGGAATATGAGATCTTCAAAGATGTGGAATTTTCCCCTTGACAATTCGTTGGGATAGCCTGATAAATCTATTTTATGGGACCTGGGAATCCATAGGCAGAACAGGACATCTGAGTATTCCAAAATGATGACCTATTATTATAATATTTTCCACATTAATGGAATAGATCAATCATGAAACAAAAATAAGCTCATGAATGTTCTAAATTCATTTTTGTACCTTAGTAAATATCAATATAATTGGCCCAATTTCCATCACTATAATTCCATTCATAACATCAAGGACCGACCTTTAGGGATAATGGTTAAAAACAACACCTTTGATTACTCAGGAAAATCATGAAACAAATGTTTCATGGAATTCTAATCAAATCCACTCTCATTCTTTGAGAGGATACTCTTATCCAATAAAGGATAGGTTAAACTAATTTCTAAAAATCAAGAGAAATATTCTTACATGGATCAATTGGAGGCTCTGCTGAGGTTGAACCACAAATTACCACACATCGAATAACTATCAAATATCATGGTGACATATAATGGAAAATAAGGAAACTGATAACCTGATAAAGCAAACTCATTTTTTAAAACTCATAGTAAACAAACATCGAATAAACAAGAGGGAACATACTAAAATGATTGCCAAAATCTTCTCAAAATAATCCAGTTACACTTATTTTAGAACAATATAATCAAAAAAATCATAAATAAAATACTAATCAACTAAAAATAATTCACAAGATCAAAATACTTCATAAAATATATTCAAAAAATATAATAAGACACAACACACAACCACATGTTATTAAAACGCCACATAATTTCATTAAAATCGTTTTTTAAAATAAAAAAACTTTTTGGTTTCACACTCACCAATGGTATTTCATAGAACCCCACACATGAAAGTTCTCATTCCATTATGGGAAATCATAAACTTTTATACCCTTATCCATGTATGTGCTTACTCATGGAAATACAAATGGTCAATCAAATAATTTTAAACTTTCCAACATGAATCATACAACCTACAATTTCAACATCTCAATCCATAATCAATTTCAATATATCGTAACAATTCTACAAATCTCAAAAAATGATAAATAAAAAACCATTTTCAAACTTCTCAAATCCATAAAAAGATATCTTATCCCATTCAAAACAATTTTCGAATACCAATTTATCCTATTCAAGAGAGTTTTCTAATACCCACCATGAAATAGTTCACATGTTCTACAATCCAATTTTGATAATCCAAAATTTATTATTAAAAAAAATAAAATCTCAATGATCTCATCCCCATTTAATCAAAACTCATTGGAAAATTGTCCAATTTTTTCATGAATCTTTTAATGTGACTATGAAACTATTTTTCTACCTCTTCAAAACAAAACTATTTCCAATTTAAAATGTATTCATCCCAATTTTCAAAGATGGGTTTTCAAATTCAGTTTCTGAAACCCAGAAGACACAAGACAATTCACAAAGGGAAAAGCTAGTGTTGATGGTTGACTTGGTTATATGATTGTCAGTAATATCCCTATAACACCACAATAACAGTGTGAATTCTAGGATAATTTTTCCAGCTCTATATGGCTTTCTGGCCAGGTGAGTTCACGGATACCGTTATCTTAACTCCCATTAAATTTCCCAAATCACCAAACTACTGAAATAACCAAATATACCTTATAAATACTAACATCAAATGGTGACTGTAGTCCCATAACTAGGTTTTTTTCCATGCACCCTTCTCAGAAATAGATCCTCAAAAACTGACAATATGTGCTTCAGTCTAAACAAGATCATTCCCTAGATAAAATGATCCAAATGTTCAAGACCTCTCTAATACCATTTTGTCATGAACCATGCTAGAGTTCCATCTATCCAAACTATCGACCGGGTTGTGGCATGTCATGAACGACATTCATGATCCTATTGGGCAGGAAACTAGTGTCTAGTTATCAATTGTCATCATTGGTAATGTTTTCACCCCTTTGGATGGGCATATACAACCAATATGAATAATCATCTTAGTAATAATTAACCAAAGAAAAATGAGGCATAATTAGTTTTTAGAAATAATGTTTTACATTCAATAAATGAAACCAAATACAATAGAAATGAAAAAAATTGATAAAAATATCCCAATTTCCAGCATGAAATAAGAGGGACATCACTCTTAATATTCAACCAAGAATACCTGCATGGAGTGGAACATTAGAAAAAATATGCATAATCACCATGAAACATCTTTTAGTTACCAGGTTTATATATAACAGAGTCTACATATATCAATGGTTTTATGTAATGTGTGAGTGACAGACCAGTAGGACATCCCCCAAAATAAATGACTCCATTGTATAACATTAGTATAAAATTTAACATGCACTTTTAGGTAATTACTTTGAAATATTTTTGTACAAAACATTTAAAAAACCATTCCCAATGGAAAAAATTCAAGGAAAACCATTTCACAACCACCTTTCATCAAAATTAATTACTAAATAATACATACGAGGTCCACCATATATTGAAGGATGGAATGACTTCTCATAAGACTCAGGTCACAAGAGAGAACCATGGTTAAATCCCTAGGGTCAATCAAGATTGAGTGAGACACTACAATATCATACATATCTGAAATGTGGAATAGTAAACCCAATCATTGGTGTACTCATGAACGAGCCACTAGAAAGGGAATACATCCAAAATTAAAACAGAATCTAATCATCATCATTGTTTCATTAGTTTTTTATTCATAAATCAAGCAATGTTAACTAAAACTTTCACTTTCTAATGACTAGTGTAGTAATTATAGCATTCCCTCATAGATACATGAGATTCCCTTTATCCTTAAATTCACATTTACATGTCAGACATATCACCATATTCACATACCTATTTCAAGCATTACAAATATTCTAAGAAATCAACATTTTCAATAAATAAGACTACATTAAATATTACACACACTAAGACTGTAGAGACCATAAGCTTGACGTACATGGATATTACATTACATTTGCGGAATACTTAATACTTAAAAAAAATAGACACACAAGGACCATAATAGTTTATTGTCTTTGGAAACTTGGAACTTAATCTTCTAATCATGGTGAAAGATCTTCAACATCTCCCATAAAGATCTTCCACTTTTTGTTTCCTGACCTAAAACCTTTCTTTTGATCCTGGGGGAAAATAAAACATAAAAAGGATGAGCTCAAATGCTCAGTAAGGGTATGAATGGATAAAATAAAACATACCATATACATTGGAACTGAAAAAAATGAACATAATGTTTAAACATTAAAATCATGAGCAACAACATAAAACGTGGAAGTACAGAAGGCATAGATCATAATGAAACATAAACCATGATAAAATAGCATGGGAATAAAACATTTAATTGTTTCATCCATTAATCACATGTAATAATTTCCATAGTAGCCAAGGCATTTCTGCCAAGACCAACTTAGTGGACAAAGTCCCATTCTGAATCGAGTTCACTCCTCGTTTCAGTCCTGTAACACTGAACCGGATTAACTTACCGTTCCAGCCATGTCTATCTCATGAGATATACAATCTTTACCCAATGCATTGGAGGGATATATAGGTCCCACCCATCTAATAGTGAAATCATTCTTACTCGGGCAACAAAATAAACTTAAAACATTCTTCATAACCCAATGAATAATATGGGTTTCATAAACATCATCCCATCATTTCATAATCCATATAAAACAAATGGACATTTCATCATAAAAAATGAACCAAGTAAATCATAGAGACATTAAACATGAAACATACACATATCAAATAATTTCATCTTAGATGGAAAATGGTTTTGATAAAACATTTGAAATGAATTCTTGAGTAAAATATCCTTTCTTCGTCAAAATCATTTTCTTTTCAAAAAATGCCATGAACTTTTAAAATAAAAGTATATTTTTTAAAATAATAATAAAATAATATAGAGTAAGATTCATGAAAATGAGGCATTATGAAACCGTAAAAATCCTTTCATGCCGTATAAGTTAAAAATAACATTCTCCTCGTACTTTTGTCAGAAAAAGTGAAAAATGTACCTCGTAACGTAAACAAAAGAAAGATTCCTTACATACCATGTAGTAAAAGTCAAAATGGGTAAAAAGGAATTTTATCATACATGAAAACACTTTTATAAAACATGGGCATGGATGAAATAAATAACCCCAGTAAATAATTACGAATAAGCAATCTTGGATTAAAATGAGATTTGCAAAATTATCCCTTACCTTATGTCTGATATGCTTCGTACGTATCCGAACATCCTCTTCTTCGATACGCCTCTTTGAAACCTCCTCTTACAGCACTAATATTGGTCTCTAAAGTAGAGAAGAACCTCTAGGATGTTTCTAGGGAAGTGGAGAAGATAATTTGGCAGGGGTTGGCCGAGTTTGAATTCTCAAATTGGTGTGAGGAGAAGAGGGAGGAGGTGCCCTTTTATAAGGGAAGAGAGGGGCACCTTTGGAATTCATAAAAATATTAATTTATAATAAATCTAACCCCACTTAAAAACCTCCACAAATGACTCATATTCGAAGATTAGATGAGATAGGGTTGTAATATCATCATCCAATCAAATTTAGACATGTTTGGATCTTATTTTAAACCTTATCATTTTGATTTATCCTTATTTAATATATTTAAGTTTATTTGTGGTAATAAAATTATAAATTTTAAATTATAACAAATAATCACTTATTTGTTTTGAATTTTCTATAATTGTTTAATTTATAACATTATAGGCCATATAAATTTAAATTTATAATTTTTAAATATTTTTGTGATTTTTGAACAATTTTATAATATGTTATTTTTATAAAATAACAATAGTGTCAATTTTGACACTATTCAATTAATTGAATTTAAATAAACAATATAAAGAAGATATGTTCGAACTAAAAGAGTTAATAGATTCATAAAAGGTCATATGTATTTATAAAATTAGTGGATCACATTAAATAGTTCATATAATATTTATTTTATTATTGTTAAGACCATTTATTTGGTTTATCTCTTAATAAAATAATTACTACAACATTTTTCTATAACTATTTAATATACTTATATGTTTCATAAAAATAAAAAATAATATCCTATGATGAAGATAAATCTATTAAATTTAATCATAATACTTTTACTCGAATTTATCATCTTAAAATCACAATAGTTAAATTGTTATATTTATTAAATTATGAAGGTGACAACTTTGGAATCATTTAAAATAAAATAATATAAGTGTCATAATTGCTTTTATAAGACTCCAAATGGTCAAATATTCGACCATTGGATGATTATAGTTTAAATTTACATGACCAATAAGTTTTGGTCAGGTTTTTGTTCTTTTAATGGTCACTATTAGTTTAATAAAAACTATATTCTTGATTTTTCACTAGAGAAATAATTTCTGCATCACTATTGTGTCACAATTAATGATAATTATTTAATCCCAAAAAAATACTAAATAAATTCTAATGATGCAGATAATTTTTTTATATTTCTATAGACTGTTAATGTTCAATGTTTCATGAAGTTTATCACTAACGTAAAATTATTATACTTATAGTATTTAAGAGAGTGACATGTTGTCACTTTCTTTGGTTTTAATAATAATTAAATTATTTTCAAGAAAGAAAGTCCATTAACTGAATCTAATCCGACCCTTAGGTGATATGGGTCGACTTTTAGTCATCCAATAGGATTTTGACAACTGTATGTGTAATTTTATAATCTTATATTTACCCTTAATTACCCGATTTACCTTTAACTATAGAAAATAAAATTTACCGCAATTACTATTTACAATGCCCAAAAATAAAAAGTAGCTTATTAACATAATCTGTACCCAATGATTCCAAATATGGAATACATTTTCCCAAATTCAATACACAAAATTTGCAGAAATTAAATTAAAATTAATCCCGTTTTCGAAAGAAAACGGGTTTTTCTTTAAAACATTACAAAAGATTTAATTGATTTAACCTACGAAATCAAGGGAAAATCAATGCTAATTACATAAATTATATTAAATGGTAAAAATATATAATATTTATACTTTAAAACCATTAAATATTATAATTTATCCACATAAGATATTACGATGAAAAAGATGTTTTTAATTAAAATATAGCGTGTTTTTACTATTCATTAAAATATGAAAGTCGTCAGAATAAATTGAAAAAATTTTCCAAAGTAAATTTTTATTTCTTGATTCCAAAGAATAATTTTATTTTGTCAAATGGAACTTATAAACATGTAAAAAACTATATTTAATGTGGGTTCTCCATCAAAAGGCGGCAAAACTGCATTTTTTTAAAAATACTAATTTTACCCGAAAAAATTATTTTGTTCTTATACCATGTTCTAGAAAATGTATAAGATGAATAATAATGTTATAAAATTCAAAATTTAGTTAATACTATTTATAATGGCTAGTTCATAATAATATTTTAATAATATATCATTTTTTAGTAAAACCCGGTATTGCGTACAACACACACTATTGAGGAAGGTCGCGATTGCGTGTAATGCAAGCCAAGTCAGGGTTGCATGTTGTGAAAGAATTTTTCGTTGTTTTTTATAACAGAATCCAACCATATTTCATTTATACATTGAATATATATATATATACTCAATGTTGGGTAGAATAACTATTATCAAAATTGTGTGTAACACGATCCACGAATAGTGTTGCGTATACTGCAAGCTAATACGGTGTTGCGTATAGCGCAAGGTAATCTTGGTGTATCATACAATAGAATATATGAATGAAATTATAAATAATTTATCTTATAAAATCTCTGGATGTTACATTCTACCCTCCTTAAAATGATTTTCGCCCTCGAAATTCGTCTGGGTTATAAATCGTTTTCTATTCATAGAAACCCACATCGTAAAAATAAATAACAAAACCGGACATTAAAAACTAAATTATGAAATATAACGGTTACCCAAATTAAATCATCACTAGGTTTCCATATAGGATAACATTGGTGAAAATATGGATTTGGAAGAGAAATCTAACCATCATGTTCTGATAGAGAGTGGTAGAGAACATGGCTATGAAAAATCCAATAATCACAAAGCCATAAATTTGTGATGATCTAGGGTACCATCTGATTCATCGGATATAAAGGCACTAGGACAATATTTTTGGTTTTCAAGATCATTTCCCTACAGTTGATGAATTTTAATTAGAATAAATACTTACTTTATTTTGGTACAATCTCACTGTTGTTCGTGATTTGAACTATTTCCACTTCATCTCTTAATGAAATTATGTCGAATTTGTTATTCATGATGTGTTAAAAGATCATGTGACAGAATGATGGGTCATTCCATCTATTTCAAACAAAAGGTTAGCCAAAGTTATCAAATATACATAATTCCATCTTTGGTGAGGTTAATCGTATATGAAAAAAAATGAACTTATACTTCATCTATCACGTCACTTAATAAAATAAAACTAGTTTCTACTAACCAGGGACTTCCTGTAGGTCAGTGGTAGGCAATAAAGGCTAGTCGCACTTCGATTGTGGGTTCGATTCCCACATCCTTGTCCGACGTGATGTGTTGTCACCCATCCTGCAGGTTGTCCTTTTTCTAAAACTACATTACTATAACATCCCATCAGTAATATCAAAAAAATTTATATCCTTAAACAATACTAACTTATGTCCAACATAATCTATTCCAATCATTAGGATTTTCTAAAATACTTCAGTCGAAGATATAGTATAAATAAAACTATTACTTGAAATGTCATCATCCAAGCATGTGAATACCATCATTTATCCCCCATATATCTTGTTGGTTACATTCCAATCATGTGAATACCTTAATCATGTATTATCTTGAAAAATGAATACCCATTAAACCTTAGTGAAAACATGAATGCTGTCAAAAGTTAACTCTTACCATATACCAAAATCCAAAAATTCTATATACTCAAACCATGATATAACCTTCTCCTTATATCAGTCATGAGCTCATGAATACTATCAAACATTTAATTTTCTCTTTATCCCTTCATTATGCACATATCATCTTCAGTACAAAAATATCTGAATAACCTTTCATGGATACTGGTAGCATTAATCATACACTTTCAAAACTCAAGGAAAGACAACAATGTAAAAATCCTTAGATGTATCATTATTCCATAGTACCATGAGATTACTTATAAAACATTACACTTGATAAACATGTAATCATTCCACTATCTTCTTAAACCATTGACTGAGCTTCAACAATTCTTTCATCTCACATATCATTTGTAGTCTCTTCATCATCATCAACATAAATAATACCCATACGGCTGTACTGATTCTCTTCATGAGACTTTCCCTTAGGGCATTGGTTTTCATAATGCCCGTACATTCCACATTTAAAACATTTAACCATTGTTCATGTCGTAGCAATACCATTATCCTCATCCCTGGTGTTAACTGATCCTTTTGCTTTGCACTTACTGGATTTGTGTCCTTCTTTTCAACACCCAAAGCATCTTCCAGTTCCTTTGAAACACTCTCCTTGATGCCTCTTCCCACATGACTTACATAGGGGAAATTGAACTTTCTTTCCTCTATGGTCATCATGAAACTCCATCTTTCTCTTATTAGCCAAGTCAGGAAACATACCAAATTTTACTTTATTGATCATATTATGAGATTGCTGATTTGGAATAATAATGATGTTTGGACTTCCAAATCCCTTTTCATTTGGTTGCTCATGAATAATATCATTCCATTGTCCATCATATCCACCATTATCATGAATCATCTTGTTTCCAGCCATTTTCTAAAACCCAAAAAGAATAGTATGAGAGGCAAAAATCATAATAAACGGGGAGTAACTTCAATATCTAACATCTTTGGTTTAATCTAATATCGTTACCATAGTTCAAGGGCTATATCATATACGTATACTTATCCTTAGGGATATCCCTAGACATACCTTATAAATATCTCCAGGGATCTCACTAAAGTTATCGCATCCTAGTTTTTAAAGGTTGACTAAACCTTTCCTCTGATACTAACTGTAGAGACCATAAGCTTCACGTAAATGGACATTACATTACTTTTGCGGAATACTTAATACATAACAAAAACAGACACACAAGGACCGTAATAGTTTAGTGTCTTTGGAAACTTGGAACATAATCTTCTAATCGTGGTGAAAGATCTTCAGCATCTCCCATAAACATCTTCCACTTTTTGTTTCCTGACCTAAAATCTTTCTTTTGATCCTGGGGGAAAATAAAACATAAAAAGGGTGAGCTCAAATGCTCTGTAAGGGTAATCATGGATAAAATAAAACATACCATATACATTGGAACATAAAAACATGAACATAATGTTTAAACATTATAATCTTGGGCAACAACATAAAACGTGGAAGTACATAAGGCATAGATCATAATGGAACATAAACCATGATAAAATAGAATGGGAAGAAAACATTTAATTGTGGAATCCATTAATCACATGTAATGATTTCCATAGTAGCCAAGGCATTGCTGCCAAGACCATCTTAGTGGACAAAGTCCCATTCTGAATCGAGTTCACTCCTCGTTTCAGTCCTGTAACACTGAACCGGATTAACTTACCATTCCAGCCATGTCTATCTCATGAGATATAAAATCTTTACCCAATGCATTGGAGGGAGATATAGGTCCCACCCATCTCATCGTATAATCATTCTTACTTGTACCACAAAATAAACTTAAAACATTCATCATAACCCAAAGAATAAAATGGGTTTCATAAACATCATCCCCTCATTTCATAATCCATATAAAACAAATGGACATTTCATCATAAAAAGTGAACCATGTAAATCATAGAGACATTAAAATTGAAACATACACATATCAAATAATTTCATCATAGATGGAAAATGGTTTTGATAAAATATTTGAAATGAATTCTTGAGGAAAATATCATTTCTTCATCAAAATCATTTTCTTTTCAAAAAATGCCACGACCTTTTAAAATAAAAGTATTTTGTGGAAAATAGACATAAAATAATGTAGAGTAAGATTCATGAAAATGAGGCATTATGAAACCGTAAAAATCCATTCACGATGTATAAGTTAAAACTAACATTCTCCTCGTACTTCTGTCGGAAAAGTCAAAAAATTACCTCATAACGTAAACAAAAGAATGATTCCTTACATACCATGTACTAAAAGTAAAAAATGGGTAAAATGGACTTTCATCATACATGAAAACACTTTTATAAAACATGGACATGGATGAAATAAATAACCCCAGTAAATACTTACGAATAAGCAATCTCGGATTAAAATTAGATTTGAAAAATTATCCCTTACCTTATGTCTAATATGCTTCGTACGTATCTGAACCTCCTCTTCTTCGATACGCCTCTTTGAAACCTCTTCTTAGGGCACTAATATTGGCCTTTAATGTAGACCAGAACCTCTAGGATGTTTCTAGGGAAGTGTAGAGGATAATTTTGCAGGGGTTGGCCGAGCTTGAAAGCTCAAATTGGTGTGAGGAGAAGAGGGGGGAGGTTCCCTTTTATAAGGGAAGAGAGGGGCACCTTTGGAATTCATAAAAATATTAATTTATAATAAATCTAACCCCACTTAAAAACCTCCAAAAATGACTCATATTCGAAGATTAGATGATATGGGGTTGTAATCTCATCAACCAATCAAATTTAGACATGTTTGGATCTTATTTTAAGCCTTATCATTTTGATTTATCCTTAGTTAATATATTTATGTTTATTTTTGGTAATAAAAATCTAAATTTTAAATTATAACAAATAATTACTTATTGGTTGTGAATTTTCCATAATTGTTTACTTTATAACAGTATAGACCATATAAATTTAAACATATAATTTTTAAATATTTTTGTGATTTTAAAAAAAAATTATAATATGTTATTTTTATAAAATAACAATAGTGTCAATTTTGACACTATTTATTTAATTGAATTTAAATAAAATATATAAAGAAGATATGTTCGAACTAAAATCATTAATATATTTATAAAAGGTCATATATATCAATAATATTAGTGTATCACATTAAATAGTTCATATAATATTTATTTTATTATTTTTAAAACCATTTATTTGGTTTATCTCTTAATAAAATAATTACTACATTATTTTTGTATAATTATTTAATGTACTTATATGTTTCATAAAAATTAAAAATAAAATCCTATGATGAATATAATTCTATTATATTTCATAATAATACTTTTACTCGAATTTATCATCTTAAAATCACAATAGTTAAATTGTTATATTTATTAAATTATGAAGCTCACAACTTTGGAATCATTTAAAATAAAATAATATAAGTGTCATAATTGCTTGTATAAGACTCCGAATGGTAAAATATTCGACCATTGGATGATTATAGTTTAAATTTACATGACCAATAATATTTTGTCCAGGTTTTGTGCTTTTAATGGTCACTATTAGTTTAATAAATACTATATTCTTGATTTTTCACTGGATAAATAATTTCTGCATCACTATTGTGTCACAATTAATGATAATTATTTAATCCCAAAAAAAATCTAAATAAATTCTCATGATGTAGATATTTTCTTTAGCTATCTGTATACTATTAATGTTCAATGTTTCATGAAGTTTATCACTAACTTAAAATTATTATACTTATAGTATTTAAGAGAGTGACATGTTGTCACTTTCTTTGGTTTTAATAATAATTAAATTATTTTCATGGAGGAAAGTCCATTAAATGAATCTAATCCGACCCTTAGGTGATATGGGTCGACGTTTAGTCATCCAATACGATTTTTCCAAGTGTTAGGGTAATTTTATAGTCTTATATTTACCCTTAATGCCTGATTTACCTTTAACTATAGTAAATAAAATTTACCGTAGTTACTATTCACAATGCCCAAAAATAAAAAGTAGCTTATTAACATAATTTGGAAAAACTGATTCCAAATATGGAATCCATTTTTCCAAATTCAATACACAAAAGTTGCAGATATTAAATTAAAATTAATCCCATTGTCGAAAGAAATGAGTTTTTCTTTAAAACATTGCAAAAGATTGAATTGATTTAACCTACGAAATGAAGGTAAAATAAATACTAATGACATACATTATATTAAATGGTAAAAATATATTCTATTTATACTTAAACCATTCAATATTATAATTTAACCATATAAGATATTAAGATGAAAAAAGTTGTTTTTAATTATAATATAGCGTGTTTTTACTATTCATTAAAATATGAAAGTCGTCAGAATAAAATGAAAAATTTATCCAAAGTAAATTTTTATTTCTTGATTCCAAATAATAATTTTAGTTTGTCAAATGGAACTTATAAACATGTCAAAAACTAGATTTAATGTGGGTTCACCATCAAAAGGCGACAAAACTGCATTTTTTGAAAAATTCTAATTTTACCTGAAAATTTTATTTTGTTCTTATACCATGTTCTAGATAATTTGTAAGATGAATAATAATGTTATAAAATTAAAAATTTAGTTAATAATATTCACAAAGACTAGGTCATAATAATATTATAATAATATATCATTGTTTAGGAAAACCCGGTATTGCGTACAACACACGCTATCGAGGAAGGTCGTGATTGCGTGTAATGCAAGCCAAGTCAGGGTTGCGTGTTGTGAAAGAATTATTCGTTGTTTCGTATAACAGAATCCAACCATATTTCATTTATACATTGAATATATATATATATATATACTCAATGTTGCATAGAATAACTATTATCAAAATTGTGTGTAACACGATCCAAGAATTGTGTTGCGTATACCGCAAGCTAATACGGTGTTGCGTATAGCGCAAGGTAATCTTGGTGTATCGTACAACAGAAGATATGAATGAAATTAAAAAGAATGTATATTATAAAATCTAGGGTTGTTACAAAAACCATTTTCAATTAATTTTTTCTACAACATGGATAATTCATGAAACCCCTTTGAAATTATCACAAGAACATAACATAACTAATTTTACTATTTTCAGGGGCCAAGACCCTATTAAATCCATAACAAAACTATAACTATAAAACAAACTCCCATAATTTAAACACATCAAAATTAATATTAAATGTACAAAACAAGGAATATCTATTTCTATAAAAATCCCTTACCTTTAAAATAATCTCCTTTATATACATTCACACATAAAATTCCTTAAAATCCCATTTTTTATCCATCATAAAATTCATAAAAAAACTTCTAATGAGCCTCAAATCTAGTAACAAAAGAAAACTGATCAAATACCATTAGAAAAACAACTTTTATCAAATATACATGTCAACAGATTTCCAAAACATATTTCACAACACTCAAATCAACCAAAAATCATGTTTATAAACTCATGAAAGAAATCTTCAGTAATCAATGAATGATAATTCCTAAAACCAACTACCTAATGTGTATAACATTCCAGAAAATGATGCAAAACGCATACTGCTCCACCAAATGGCACTGGAAAAGAAATTTTGACCACAAAACATCCGGATATGACCGTATAGACCAATATTCCACCGAAAAAAATCACCCAAAACACTAGAGATATGAAAACCCATGAGATAAATAGAGAAACCCTAAATTTGATGATAAATCAAAAATGATAACCACTTAGATAATGTTTATTTGATAAATAAACATAAAATACACCAAAACGAGAGGGTATACGGGTGCTAAAAGGATGAGAGTGAGGTTTCTAGGGAAGGGGAGTCTGAATGGGTCATTACAATAGGGATTTCGGGATATATCCCATGAAGAAACAAAAGGAATTTATATGTTTTAAATAACATGGACAAGTGGCTTATTTTTCCCCCATACTTTACCAAACTATGTAGAAAGCGTATCCCCTCACTATCCAAGATGAACTCTCTATAGGGTTAGCATGCATAGTTTACAAATGGTGTGCTAATGATGGGGTTAGACACTATTTAAAAAAACTACCTAGCCACACGGTTTCTTGGTTAATGGAACACAGTTTTGAAAATATCCTCCAACTATGTTACACCTTCTTCTAACCCAAAAATTATAAATTTTATTATAAAACTCTATGGAAACCGAATGGAAAAATCTATACTATGAAAATAAAAAATTACATAAATTTTTTTGACCTACCACACCTGGTTCCTAAGTGATAAATTTAGACTTCTAAATAAACCAGATCCAGAAATAAAAAAATCGTGTTGTGAATTCTATATATATTATTGTAAATTTTATATTCTTCAATTAATTTTATTTATACATAATAGACCTATTTATTCATTCATTAATATAAAAATACATTGATATTATAATAAATGTAATCTCTAAATAAATAAATTTTATTCCTTATTTAGATTCTATATATCCACATATATTTTACTTCAACTTTTTATAATACTCATTGAATAATCTATTTTTAAATTTATATATCACTTAACCTCTATTGGAAATGAATTTTCCCTTCTTAAAATGTTGATTTAAATTAATGGTATTTTAAAATATTCAACGCGGTTTCCTTTCCTGATCTTACATTTTTTCATCACATAAAAATTCCTTATAGATAAACCCTATTTAATTTTAAATAAAACATTATTGATATTTCATTATAAATAATTTTTCAAATATTAATGATGTAAACTTATTAAAAAAATTATTTTTAACGCGACTCTAAATTTCACGTCTTGAAAAAACTAATTACACATGTTTTATAAATTCCCTTTTAATTTTTTATTGAACTAAAATTGTTACACCAATTTAACAACCATATATGGATTTATGTTTTAAGAAACTCTCTATAAATGAATTTATGAAATAGATTATTTTTCATACTATTTTTGGTGTAATGTGATATAATTATTGAACTAATTTTATGTGATTCCATTTGAGAATGTTATGAAGCACATCTTCTATCCATGTGTTTTTTATATGATATACGATTAATTTAATAGTGTTCATATATTTATGAATGTTATTGGGTGGGGTCTTATATCACCCTCAAATAAATTTGTAAATGTTTTATATATTCTATGATAATAGAGTGTCGATTTGATTGTGTTTGTTCACTGCACAAAAAGTTTCAATGAATTGTTATAAACAAAATGTGATGATTCAATGTGATTATGTTTCATCCATAGTTATTGTTTTTCTAAATTACTATTTTTTTCAAAATGTTGTTGTCCAATTAAAATATGATCTTCCATATACCGTGATTATTATCATAGGATTCCATATATTTATTTTATAGTATTTGTTAGAACATTTGAGATTATATATCATTTTATTTTACCTTATGATAAGCTCTTAATGTTTTATATTTTTTTTAGTCAAATATTTCACCAATGGTCATGTTTTATCACATGTTTATGAATAAACCCTTGATTTCATTATGATACGTTTTCACCTGACTATGAATATTATTTCACCCTTTCTTAATTTTTTAATTCCCTATGTTATTAAAATATTTATAACGTACTATATTTTTAGTAGAAGGTATATTAAGTTGAAATTATCATGAAATTTTCATGAAACATTACAAAAATATATTTTTACTTATTTTAGAATAAACATGTGGTATTCTATAGTTTGTGTTACCCACAACACCATGTATAAATAAACATTAAAAAAATAAATAATTATAAGATCACAATTTTATTGATGAATATGTATATTAATAACCAAATAATGGAAAATAAGTATAATTGTTTTCATACTGAAAATTATTTATTAATTCATAATAAATAAAAACAAAACATTCTATAAATTCAGCGTGTTCTTAAAAATTATATTTCCTTCAAATGAATATTTTTATTTCATTTTGAAGATCGTAATACAAATTATCTTTTTTAATTTTGGATATTTTCATTATAATTATTATATCATTTTTCTAATTTAGTAATGAAATTTGGTTAAAGTGATATTTGGTGAATTTTCTTAAAATATTATTTTTTATTGAATAGTGAGAAAGTACCAAATATATATAAGAATATATTTTGAATAATAATATACATAAATTACATATTTTTAATTATTTATAAAAATATAGTTGTGATTTTTTTTAAAAAATCAATGTTATGTTTATCCAATTTTTTTTATAATTTTCGTATTAAATATTTTTTTACCAAAAAATAAATTTTTCTGAATACATTATTTCAACATATTTTTTGGGTTTATGTTACTATTAATTTATAAAACTTATAGCTATTTCATATTATAAAACGGATTCTAAAATTTGAAATACCATTTCCAAAAAAACTATGATACCACTTTCATTATTGAAGATAATGAATTATGAAAAAAAATCAAACACGTTTTGTCTAAAATATGATTCATAGGGGTTAAAATATGAGATTAAATTAATATTGTGAATCAATCATTAAAAAATCTATTTTTCCATATTTTAAACACATGTAATCCAAAAATTCAATCCCTGCACATTTTGAATCATTCTGATTAAATATGAATTAGTAATATATTAATCATTTAATGCATTCTGTGTGAGTCCTCTCCCCCAGTCGTAAATGGATAACCACCCTAAACATACATAACACCTATTTTAGCATCCCTTTTAGACAAAACCCTTGCCAGTTCTCTTCTAAGGTTCCATAATATCATGTTTTAGTAAAGGAATATCTGAAAATTCTATCTAATGGGTTCTTTGGGAAGGATCTAAAGGTGGAATATAGAATAAGTGCTAATCATCATGCCCTTATTCATTTACTATATATTGTCATAATCCAAATATAAAATATTTGTTTTATGAAAATATAATAAAATAATTATGAAAAATATATATAAATATTTTTATAGATATAGAAAATCCATTAGCTACCATCATTTCCATCAAATTTTTAATACATGTATTGCTCATGCATATATGTCGGCTACCACATCCACATAGTGATACAATATATTTCTAGGAACATAATTCATTGTTGTTATTTATAATTAATTTAATGGATATGTATGATATATATGATATATTTATGTTTATTTATAGGTCGGTATTTATTTTTAATATAAAATGAAATCAATGTTAATGCGTACGTATAGACTACCATCACCGTTAACGATGTTATTAATTTTTATATATCTAACATGTATAGATGATTCAAAAAATGTATCTAATGAGTATATATTATTTTTATATAATGATTAAAATTATAGATATTTTTTATAATGATCAATCCATACTGATCATAACTATCAAATCATAGAATTCTTGAAAAATGAAATACTTAAAACCTATAATCAAATATTTTAATAATTATGTATTAAGAAATATTTATTGAATTGTTATAAGTTGTTCTTATATGATATTATATGTATTCATTTGGTTTTATTATATAATTACAATAAATTATAATTTATTATAAAAGAGTATCATTTTTTATGACTAATGTTTAACCTGATTTAATTGATTTCTATTGCAATCTCAATGTTTATAGGGATTGTTTATGATTAGGTTTATATCAATGAAATGTACTCATATATCTCCCATTAATATCAGTTATTTTTTTTTATTATGTTCATTTCAAGATATTAAATTTTCCCTTTCAACTTTGTCACAACACATACTCATGGAACTGAAAAAAAAGTATTGTTTCGGATAACCCCCAATATTTACCCCTTTGGTCAAAATTAATTTTTCTTCCATATCCTAGATTTGAAAGATTTTATTCCATGATATTATTAATGTTATTATATGAATTTTAAAGTTATTTTTATTCTTTTCTTATCTTCTATAAAATATCATTGTTGAATCGTCTTATAATTTTCTAATCATGTTAATTTGGATTTTTACTAAAAATGGAAAAGGACTCATTATTTTAAAACACATGGCATTAATGAAGTTATTCACTATTATGAACGATAAATAATTTTAATATTACTATACATATTTCTATAGAGATTTTTATTGAAAATATTTTACATAATATTTTGTATATTGATTTATTTTAAATATTTGATTTCAAATTGAATGGTTATTTTCCAGAAGATATATTCCAGTGAACGAATAAAGATATTTTTAATCAATGATATCAGCCTTTAATTTTAGGTATACATTAATATGGATCATATACAATTATACTATCCTTATTCATTATATTGATTTTTTTATTAATGTGATTTTTTTATTGAAACTCATTCGTTATTCATGAATAAGTCTATAATAAAATGATGAAATGTTAATGAAATCAATTTCAAATACATGTGTTATAATATAATGATATGATTATATGATGAATGATTATGTTATTTTTGAATAAATATGTAATCCTTTTAGTATATGACATGTGGGGAAAAAATTATATATCATCCCAATTCATTTAGTAAATATGGATACCCCATGGAATAATATGGAAATGAATGCATAGTGATCAATTTTTAATAAGGGCCTATATCCACTGTGATACAATTTAGAGTGAACCATGACTACGGAAATTGATAAAATGGGGAATGAACCCAATCCACTATTATAGTTAATGACATGAACATTGACTAAGGATATTATGTAATTGTGAGTGAAACTAGTCCACTATGATATCCTTGGTCCTAAAACTTGTCTATGTAAAGGATTATTGTGATAATGAGTATGGAAAAAATTTATTATTTATTCTTATGATATGTTTTCAAGGATCATTTCGTATGATTTATTTATTATTCTTGTCTAATGATCCACCCAGATTTATTTTATGTCTTGCATTTATAACATATCGATTTTTTGGTACGGATGTAAAATTTAATGCTCATATTCTCATACCATTATACCCAATTCATGATTTAATAATCCATGATATATCCCTAACTAACCCAAATTGAGAATCTTAGAACAAACATTCTTATATTTCCCTAACACATTTTATTAATGAATGTTGTAAGACTGATATTTTTCAGAAGGATGATATATTGGAAAAAATATGAGTTGGATTGTGTAGATATTTTATGTAAAAATTGATTATTCATCCAGTTTTCCAAATACACTGAAACATTATGGTCTTCAAGTGGTTGATATGGTGAATCGTATTGAATATTAATATTGAGTGTTGGAATATTTTTATATGAAATTTATTGTTCACTACATATTTTGAACAAAGACATGTTTTTTTTATTTTTGGAAACTAGGATGAAAACTCCTTTGTTTGAACCCTTTGGATAACATGTAGTGCACCAAAGTTTCATATAAAGACCCCTTAGTTTACCAATTAGACGAGCTTGAAATAAATTTTTGAAATGAATTACAATTAGAAGTTTGTATCTCACATTGAGTAATGTTTTATGAGTTGGTGAATACATGCTTATTTTTGAAAATGAACGAATTATTAGGAAATGTGAGATTCTGAATCAAGGATGCACTACGAGAAAAAGGTGTTTTGCGATGGACTATTTGGGATGGGAATAAATCCAGTCGCAAATAACCGATTATTTGCGATGGGATTTCGTGTCCCATCACAAAAGGTTTGGCACGGGTAGCACGCCAAACAGCGCAAAGGTTATTTGTGATGGTAGGATCCCACCATTGCAAATAGTGAAGTATTTGCGACGGGTCCCGTCCCAAATACCTGCTGGCGATTAATAGATTTTTGCGATGGGATGTCGTCCCGTCACAAAAGTTGTGTCGGTAGGGACTATTTGCGACGGGACCCGTCATAAATAACGTTTTATCCACCATCAGTAATTAATGCGGGCGGAGGTATTTGCAACGGGTCTCGTCGCAAAAGATACTATTTGCGATGGTCTACCCATCGCAAATAGTCCCATTGCAAATAATCTAACCTATATATACCCATATTGGTTTTTCCTTTCATTCATCTCTGTTCTTAGTTCTTGTTTCTCTCTGAACTCTATTTTCAGTAGGAAAATTTTTATAAGTTAATTTTTTTTGTTCACGAAGAAGTTGCGAAGCCGTCTACATCAATAGCAAATCCAGTTTAAAAGTATTTATGTTTTATTTAATTTATTATTTATTTCAAATTTTTATGTTAATTTTTATTATTGTTGATTAGTTGTAATGAAAATAAATTTAATTTTTTTTCATTAATATTTATTTGTACTAATAAATTGAAATTTTTAGTACAAATTTTTAATAAATAGAAGTAATTTATAATTATTAATGATAATTTGTAATGTATATAATTAATTTGTAATAATTAATAAAAATTGGTAATAAATAATAAAAATTACTAATAATTAGTAATAAATATTATTAAATAGTAATAAAAAGTATTAATGAGTAATTAATAGTAATAATGAGTAATAAATTGTAACAGTGTAATAAATAGTGAAAAATTGAAATAATTTGTAATAAATAGTAATAATTAGTAATAAATTGTAATAATTAGTAATAAATTGTAATAATTTGTAATAAATTGTAATAATTAGTAATAAATTGTAATGATTAGTAATAAATTGTAATAATGAGTAATAAATTGCAATAATTAGTATTAAATTTTTTATAATTAGTAATAAATTGTAATAATTAATAATTAATTGTAATAATTAGTAGGAAACTTTAATAATGAGTAGTAAATAGTAATAATGAGTAGTAAATAGTAATAAATTGTATTAAATATTAATAAATTGTAATAATTAGTAATAAATTGTAATATTTAGTAATAAATTGTAATAATTAGTAATAACTAATAATAATTACTAATTAATTGTTATAAATTGTAATAGTTAGTAACAAATTGTAATAATTTGTAATAAATTGTAATAATTACTATTAATTAGTTATAAATTGTAATAATTAATAATAAATTGTAATAATTAGTAATAAATGGTAATAATTAGTAATAAACTGGAATAATCAGTAATAAACTATAATTATTACTAATAAATTGTAATAATTAGTAATAATTAGTAATATTTATTTATAAATACTAAAAATTAGTAATAATTTGTAATAATTAGTAATAAATACAGATAATTATTAATAAATATAGATAATTTGTAATAATTAGTAATCATTAGTAATAATTAGTAATAATTCGTAATAATTCGTAATAATTAGTAATAATTATTGATAATAATTAATAATTATTAATAATTAGTCACAATTGGTAATAAATACCAGTAATTAGTAATATTTAGTAATAATTATTAATAATTAGAAATAATTAGAAATAATTAGTAATAATTAGTAATATTTAGTAATAATTAGTAATAATTAGTAATAATTAGTAATAATTAGTAATAATTATTAATAATTAGTAATAATTAGTGAAAATTAGTAGTAATTAATTATAATTAGTAATAAAATGTAATAATTATTAATAAATTGTAATAAATAGTAATAAATAGCAATAATTAGGAATAATTACGAAATATTAGTAATAATTAGGAATAATTATCAATAATTAATAATAATTCAGAATTATTAGCAATAATTAGGAATAATTAGAAACAAATTGGAATAATTAGCAATAAATAAGAATTATTATTGACAGTTAGAAATAATTAAGATTAAATATCAATAATAATCAATAATTAGCAATAAATAACAATAATTAGGAATAAATAGCAATAATTATAAATAAATAACAAGAAATAGTAATAAATAAGAATAATTCATAATAATTAGGACTAAATACTAATAATTAGTAATAAATACTAATAATAACTAATAATTATAATTAATTAGCAATAAATAGAAATAATTAGGAATAATTAGAAATAATTGGAAATAAATAGCAATAAATTGAAATAATTAATAATAAATAGAAATAATTAGTAATGAATAGAAGTAATTAGTAATAAAGAGCAATAATTAGTAATAAATAGGAATAGTTAGTAATAAATAGGAATATTTAGTAATAAAGAAGAATAGTTAGTACTAAATAGGAATAGTTGGTAATAAATAGAAATAATTAGTAATAAATATGAATAAATAGTAATAAATAGTAATAATTAGTTATGAATAGTTAGGAACTGTTAGAAAATTTTTTTATTGAATTTTAATAAATTTTAAGAACATGGCAAAATTTCCAGGGGATTGATGTTACTCCTTTTGCCCGATTACGTTTCTCCTTTCAACTCTCACTAACACAAAAAATTATGAATTATGTGATGCTATTAAAGAATATTCAATCTCATATGCAAGAGATTGGATATAAATTCATAGGATCATATTTTTTATAATTTTTTCAGGCGGTGTTAGTTGGAAGAAGATAATTCGTCGACAAAAAGTGGCATCAATTGTCCAATGGGTCATTTAATTTTATCTTTCTCACACTGAAATCAAACTGAACAAATCTGGTCGGAGGTACGCATTTTCAATCTCATGCATATGAGACTGAATATGCGTACCCCCGACCCGATTTTTTACTGTGATTTCATTGTGAGAAAGATGTAATTAAATGAGCCGTCAGACAAAAGAGGAGTCGTCAATCCACTGGAAATTTTGTCTCCCTTAATTAAATGTAATTATTATGATGTATTAAAATTTAGTTATCTATTTTTTCTGAGAGTGTTTTTATAATATCAAATAAATCAAAAATATTGATGATTTTATATTTTGCAGAAAAATATGGAATGAGAAAGTCAACATCAGTAATTAATAGATGATCGTGCTCGGATAAATCAGTTTCGAAATCCAAATGGTTCTGGTTTAAATCCTGTATATATTGAGGGTGTTGATGCTTTCTTAGCATTTGCATCATCAAAAGCAGAATATGTTTCTAAAGGAAAAATAATGTGTCCTTGTAAAAAATGTTCTCTGAGAACGTTTGACACATTTGACAAGGTTGGGGGACATCTCTTACAGTTTTGTTTACAACCAGATTATGTTTTTTGGTATCAATACAGTAGACGCGGTTCCAGAAATGATACTAATAATTTGATTCAGGATCCACCACGGTTCCAATATTTAGTACATGGTGATGCAGGTCCATCTCTTCAAGAAACTAAAACTCATGATGATATTGATTTAACTCTTAATTTGGAACCATATGAATTTTATGAGTTTTTGAGTTGTGCTAAGGATGCCTTATATCCTGGATGCAAAATAAGAAATTTAGAAGTGGTTGCAAAATTTATGGCTATTAAATCAGATAATGCAATGTCAAAAACCTGTTTTGATCAAATATTTTCATTGGTTAAAACAATTTTACCTTATGGAAATGGGTTGCCTACAAATTACTATAGGAGCGGGAGGTTGCTTCGTAATCTAGGACATAGTTATAATAAGATTCCTTCATGAGAAAATGATTGCATCTTATATTCTGGTGAAAATGAGTAATTGGATAGTTGTCCCACATGTGGAAAATCGTTGTATAATAAAGCTCAACTAGTGATGTATGGATCGATTCCTGTAAAACAGTTGAGATATTTCTCCGTACACACAAGCTACTAAGTTTATTTATGTCTCAGAACACAGTGTCAATCATGTCATGGCACAAAACAAATATTTCAACCAGTAAAAGCTTAATCATCCTCCTGATGGTGATTGATGGAATCATTTTGATGTTATATATTCTTCTTTTTCTTTAGAAGCCTAGAAAATGGGATTAGGTCTTTTAACAGACAGTTTTTATCTGTTTGGTTCTTATGATAGTCTGTATTCATGTTGGCCTGTCTTTATAACACCGTAAAATCTACCTCTATGGATGTTGATGATGGAGCCCAATAAATTTTTGACATTATTAATCCCAGGACATCTGAACAAGAATATTGATGTTTATTTGAAACCATTGATTGATGAGTTAAATTCATTGAGGAGTAATGGTAATAGTACATATGATGTTACTGTGAAACAAAATTTCACATTAAAAGTTGCATTGATGTGGATGAAAAGTAACTTTCTGGCATATGGCATGTTATCTGGTTGGATTACACATGGTCTGAAATCATGTCCATAATTTATGAAAGACAACAATGTTTTTATGCTCATAAATGGAAAAAAACCTTGCAATTTTGACTGTTATCATAGATTTCTTCCATCTAATCATCCTTTTAGAAAGAACAAATCTCATTTCAAAAAGGAAAAATTGAAAGGGGTGAAACCCCAAAAATGATCTCAGGTAAAGAGTTAAAATAAGTTGTATTTTCATTACCTCACATCACATTTTGGCCAACAGTAATCCAAAAAAAATTCATGGATTTAGGAAAGAACATAATTAGAAAAAAAACGAATCATTATTTGGGATCCCCTATATTGTTCTGATTTGTTGTTCCTCCACATGTTGGATGTCATGCATTTTGAGAAGAACTGTTTTGATAATTTATTTCAAACAGTTTTGGATACAACAACTACGATAAAAGATACTATAAAAGCATGATTAGATCTTTCCCAAATTTGAAGACGAACCGAACTTGAACTATTTGAGAATGTTATATCATAGAGGTTAAAGAAGCCAAAAGTATCTTATACACTACCCAAAGTGAGTCACTTATTATTTTGTCAGTGGATTGTAGATTTGTGACTTCCAGATTTCTATGCTTCCAATTTGGGAAGATTTTTTATGAATGGTCATATTACCAAATTAAAAAGTCATAATTTTCATGTTATAATGGAAAGACTTATGCCAATTGGATTTAGAGGTTTTTTGAATTATATGATTTGGGATTTGATAACAGACACATCAAAAATTTCTCGAGACATTTGTGCATCAACAATAGACTATGGTTCACTAAGCTAACTGGAAGAATATGTTGTTGTAATTATATGTAAACTGGAAAAAATATTTCCCCCTGCATTCTTTGATTCAATGAAAAATCTGATATTTCATTTTACACCTGATGCTAAATTTAGAGGTCTAGTGTAGTTTTGATGGATGTACCCACTCGAGAGATTCATGTAGAAATTAATGAAAAAAGTACGTAAAAAAGCATCAGTTGAATGATCAATTACTAAAGCTTATTTGCAAAAGGAAATTGGTTTTTTCTTCTCTCACTATATTGAATCTGAATTTCCTTAAAAACAAAAACGCTTTGGAAAGAACGGGGGAAATGTTAATGATGAAATGGAAAATCAATTATCAGTTTTTAATCATCCAAATCATGGATTTAGTGGAGTTCATGAATGATGGATTTCAGACGATAAACATCAAAGAGCTCATACATATGTTCTACTCAACTGTGAAGAAAAGATAACATTTCTACTATGAGTGCTTCTATCACTTATTCTATAAATTTTGTTACAATATGTAAAATTATATTAGTAGTAGGTTTTATGATAATCATATCAAGAAACAACGTCAAAAAAATTATAGCATCTACTCTTGAAGAAAACAGACAAAAACATTTCTCAATGGATTCAAAAACTGGTATGAAAAATTATTGATGGTTTAATATCAATTCAGTTTACTATTTATTATATTGATAAATGTTTTAAAAAATTTCAAGCGTCTCAACATGATGATAAAATTGATAATCCATAGTGTATGTTGAGTAAACCACCATCCAAAATGGATAAATATTATAAATAATATGTGGTGAATGGTTTTCGATTACATACATGTGTATATGGGGAATAAAAAAATAATGAACATTGGAGTTTGTTTGGGAGGATCACATCATAGAGAAACTGAAGATGACTTTTACAACATTCTCAATGAAATTATTGAGCTATGTGATCATGGATAGAATTACATAATGATTTTTAAATGTTGTTGGTTGGATACTAAGAGAGGCTTGCATTTTCATCTGACTCATGGAATCATCGATATTAAATATAAAAGTATTCTTGTAGTAAATGAACCATTTTTACTTGCTCAATAGTCACATCAATTTCATAACACAATGTACTGTGAAACTTCAAGAGACCTAAGTGATTGATGGAGCATAATTAAAATGAAAACTCAAGAAAATAAATTTACTCAAACTTAATGTGGTTCCACTGAAGTGGAGGAAATTGAAATTTTTCAAGATACTACTCGAAATCCTGCATTATCACAAAGAAATGTGTATATCGATGATGACACCCCACAATAAAAGATCTGTAGTGATGAAGATGTTAATGACATTAGAAATGAATTTGATAAGACAAGGGATAGTTAAAGTGAAACTCATATGGATATTAATGATTCCGAGAAGGAATATGAAGACATTGACAATGTCATATATGAAAATGATGATGTAGGTGAACATTGACATTGTTAAATGCAAGTTATGATCATAAAAAATATATATCTATATATAATTGTTATTTTCAACTATCTTTTAAGAAAAATCATTTTGTATTTCATATGGTCTCTGATATATTTCGTGTGTTAGAGGAGGTTGAGCTAACTTTGGATTAGGGGGATATGGGATCATATGACCCTCATCTCACTGGTTGTTCAGGAGATAAGAAAAGTGGGCACAGTCTTGCGCGGCTGATGATTCCTGGCCCTATCCCTAAGTGACGTCCACATCTTGGCTTTGATCCACACTCACGGAGGTATGATAACCTATATATTTTAGTTAGATTTATCATTAATTTATATATATATACTAATTGTTTGATTATTTATTCTTTTTTCACATTTTTTCACATGTAGAGGTAGGACAGGGGTGCGCTATCTTGCACAATTATTTTCCTCATCCATGGATCATATGGGAATAAATTCCCACTGATTTGAATCACAGCATGTACAATCATTGGCTGGTACGTAAAAAAATAATATTTATTTTTAAATTTATTTTATTAATAACATGAAATTATAAATTATTTGTAGGGTTTATGGTCTCTCATCCATTATAGCAGGTTTTACACTATCCATACAGCATGGGAGATGGCTATGTATTAGCGTTTGTGTCAGTTTTTGCAGAATTTGAGAAAGATATCCATTAATAAAGAAGGAGTGACAATATTTGATGAGTTGTGTAGAGCCCACCAACCAGATTACATTTCATCTCAGGTTTGAGATGTATTATGTGCGCACTGGTTGGTGGGGATTTCAGAGGAGGTCTTTATTGGGTTGGCAGAACTGGGGGAGAAAAGAGGTGATGCATCGAGCTAGTAGTCGTACATTGAGTACATGTAGATAGAATCTTTTAATTATTTTTTAAATATTTTATATAACTTAAAATATAAATTAAATATTTTATATGTATATAGGCAGTCGGGCATCCTGATATTTAAGAGTACGACGTTTATCGGATGATGTACAGTGATCCAGCCACCAGAGAGATTAGATTTGATCACTAGCATCGAATTATGGTTAGTCTTATTTATTAATTTTTCCAGTTAACTTCATATAATATTTTCTCAATTTTAATTTAAAATTCTAATTGAAGGAGTCATATGAGGTTGCGACCTCTCTGACACAAGCTGATGGTCAGGACGAGGTGACTAATCAGCCTAGTGCCCACCATTTCTGTGAGGCAGCATGGATGCATGCGACTCAGTATAGCTTTGAGAAGGGTCGAGTAGTTGGTATCAGCTCTCATGTGTCTCATTGTACTTATTCTGGTACTATGGAGATGTCAGCGTCTAGCTTGAGAGGAGCTTGTGGAGAGGCATGATCTTCTGCCTCACAGTATCAGAAGCAGTTATGAGCTTAGAAGGACCTTATAGAGAGTTTGTAGAAGTAGCTAGAAGAGATGCGCCCACAGTAGCAGTAGTAGTAGCATCACTAGGAGGATATGCGTCAATGGAAGTAGCAGCAACATGAGTAGATGGAGTATATGGTTCGTCTGACTCGTAGTTTGGGGACTGAGTTTCCTCCACCATCTCATTCAGCTCCTCTACCTCCTCCAGAAGACGACCCCCAATGACTTGCCTTATGTTAAAAACATTTAAATTTAACATTTTTGTAGTATGAAAAATTTTCAATTTCTGTATTTTGTATTTGTTCGAATATTACGTAATATAATTTCTAATATTTTCGATTTTTTGTGAATATTGAAAATTTTAATAATTTTTAAATTTTTTATTTTATTAATTTTAATATTATTGTTTCATTAATCATTATTTTATTAAATTTAATATTTGAAGTATTATATTTTTTACGGTTTTTTTATTTTACTAATAATAATAATTATTATTATTATTATATATGATTTTTTTTATATTTTTTGTGAATATTGAGAATTTTAATATATATATATTTTAATTATTTTAGTAATATTAAAATGTATTTTTAAATAATCATAATTTTATTATATTTCGTTATATTTATTTATTATTTTTGATGGGATCTATTTTGACGGGTTCTCATCGCAAATAGCGTAATGGTTTTTAAAGTATTTGCAACGGGCCCGTCGCAAATAGTCTAAATAAATATTTTCATAAAAGTATTTTTGATTGGATTATAGGCCTATCACTAACACTTTTTGCAATGGGCTCATAGAAAAAAATTATATATATATATATAGTATATCATCAGATACTTATTTGTGACAGTGAAGTTGACCGTTGAAAAAAAATATTATTTGTGATTGGCCCATCACAAATAATATTTTTTGCGAAGACGTTTTCTAGAACGGTCTATTTGTGATGGGACCCCATCGCTAAAGCTTATTTGAGATGGGATCCCATCACAAATAACTTGTCACAAATACCTAGTATTCTAGAAGTGATGGTTGTGTTATTTTGAATGTGGTATGATATTCATAAGCATGGTGAAATTTACGAAAATGGTTGAACATTGAAATGTTGAATTTAATGTAATTGTATGATGTTATGATTTAGTCAAATTTTAAATTATTAATCCATCAGTTTCTATAGAGTGAGGCCCATGGTTTTTGTTGTCTGTATATAAAATGGCACATTGAAGGCATCACGTAATCCAACCAAAGGATGATTTTGAGAGTTAGATTGCACTTGATCCACAGTTGAACCAAAGAAAGTTTAAATTATATTCAATGATCTTAATGAAATAGATAAAATGAATATAATGGATTAACCAAGTCATGTGGATAATTTCGTCTTATTCCAACAGTAGAATCCACCCATCAAGTAGGTTATTCATAACTGAATATGGAAGAGGTGTGACTAAGTGGGATAAATTGAATATTCAATTTCCCTAACATAGTAGTAGAGATAAATGTCAAGTTGGATACATATATGGGGTAGTATCATTCATTCCAATGGTAGGATTTAGAAGTTCATGCTAAATTCGACAAATGACAATCATGGGAGGATTTTGGAGAATCGTTAAACAAAAATATATATCCTCATATGTTATTTATTTCAAAAATGGAATTATTCATCATCTTAAATAAATAAAGCCTCATTGTGACATATTAAAAAGTTTAATTCCTGAGTTTGGTACACTTTTCACCTGACATTGCTTTTATTGCATCTGTGAAGGTACACATTTTTTAATCGGGGTTGATGCAGGAGATTCGATCAATGATTTTAATAATCTGTATAACATATCATAATAATATGGTAAATTGAATGATTAGGGATGAACGATACATCATAGGAGCTATGAGTGGTGGGATAATGTTGACACTTATGGGAAATTGTGGGAAATCTAATGCTAGGAACAATAATAAGAGGGGAACTTATTTCCATGGTAGTAGAATGTAGTAGAAGTTCATCATTTTTTTTATTCAAAAAGAAAACTCAAAGGAAACAATACCCCTCAAGGGGGACGGAAATGGTGAAGCCCGAGATCATCCCCCATCACAAAGGAGGCACATTCTTAAGGGAGGGAGAGGGGAGAATTATAGAGAATGATAGGATCGTCCTGTCTCCCCAAGCGGGCAAGGGAGTCCGCCGTGAAATTAGCCTCCCTCCACCTATGATGTCGGGTTTTCACGATTCTTCTCATCTGTCATATACATCATATACATTGATGGTACTAGGGATTCTAAATACCACTTTTTAGTTGAATATAGTTATTTAGAGTGATTCTAGGTAAACCATGACTTTTTACCAATGGAAATTTCAATTGCCAAATGACGAATAAAATGCAGTGAGTAAGAAATTATTTTGAGCTATGAAGGTTATTGTGGATGATCTACCTCGACCATCCACATTGCATGGTATGATTTTTTTTAATCCTACACTATGAATTTTTTGATACAGGATCATCCCATTCATTTATATCTTTACGTGAGTTTGATTGGGTGGGGCTAAAATACGCGTTGATGCCATATTTTTTATATCTTCAAACTCATCTTTATCATATTGAATGTCAAGCATTTATGTATAGTGTATGTTTGATAACTGCTAATGGAGATGAATTGATAATTTATATCATAGTTAATGAGATTTATTTCTTTGATATAATCCAGGTTAGGTATTTGTTTACAGTTATCAAGTCTCAAATCAACATCTATACATGACGGGAATCATTTATGACTAATGATGTCTTCATTAATCTCATTAGAGGAGACCATATTTTAATAGTAGGCAAAATGGGATTTTTGGCACCAAAATTGGGAAAAATATCATATGAATTGGATGATTTTACTTTGTAATTGAGTGTTGTTATTGATTTTAGATGTTTTCCAGGAGTTTGTGATCATTTTCAGGATGTTTTTCAAGTCTAATACTTAGGTTTCCACCCACAAAAAAGTATATTTTACTGTAAATATCATTCCACTGACCAATACAATTTACATCCCATTTTATTAGAAGTAACTAATATAATTATGGTAATTTATATACAAATAATATTATCAAGATTGAAATGTGATCATTCATCTGTGCATGTCACACTGGGGGGCACCATTCTTGTTTGTCAAAAAGGAAGATTAATATCTTCTATTGTGTGTGTATTATCATAACATTACCTATTTAAAATAATGAACCAATACCCACATAAATTAATTGCTAAAAAATTCTATAAATTGAGGGGATAAAATTCTCTCTCGAAAATTTACATGTGATCAGGATATCACCAATTTTTAGTTTAGATGGAGGATATTCGAAAAATAGATTTCAGGAGTATATATGTACATTATGAATCGGTGCTAATTCCGTTCAGTATTACAAATCCACTTTTTTTCTTTATAAAATTTATGAATTTCATATTTCATAGGTAAAAAGGTTATTTTTCGATGTGGTTTATGATTGAATTATTTTTTTATTCATGGAAAGTTGTTAAGAATGTGAAACACATGGAAACATTAATGGAAATATTGTGAGATCAGCATGTATATTCCTAATCATCAGCATTTGAATTTATTATATAATAGGTAAGTTAAATTTTCAATGTAAGATCTCTGAAATCTATTTCTATGGATCCATATAAATTAGAGCTTTTATCTCTTCGAAACCGCTAATGAATGACTTATAGATACATAATTTACGTGGTCTAACTAGTTACAATCAATGTTTTCTTATGATTTATCATGAATATATTCTCCTATCCCATTTTTTTAAATTAATAATGTTACATTCAAATGGATAATGTAATTTCATATGTCCTTTAACAAACATAATGTTTTCTAAACATAATCACCAATCATGATTTTTACAGAATTAGGACAAGGGTATATGATTTATTGAGATTCTTTTGGAAACTATTATCTCATGTGTTCTCCTGAAGTGAGGCCATGTTGTTTCTTATGGGTCAGGAAAATTATATTTCAATGTGAATAATTAACGAACACTTCATTTTGAGTCAGATTATATAGTCTATGATTTAAAGGCATTATTTTATTACCTCTTTAAAGAGTAATTTACACTTTTTATAGATCAAAAGAGTTTAAAACATATTATCTCACAATTTTATTTGAATTTGAGAAAAAAAATGATGTATGGAATATCTATAAATTATTTAATTTGACATGATTTAGTCATCAGGTAATGAAAATACAATGTACGATGCATTTAGTATAAATATGTATTATTAGATGGGGAAAGAGGATTCATAAGAGTGGACATTGATGTTGGACCTAGCCGACATTCACATGGAATATGAACTTGGAGGTTGTGTTGTGGTTTTATTTCTTGTTTTTTCATTAATAATTTCTTAAAATTGTTGATGATACATATGCATTAAAATTATAATGTGTTGTGGGGATGTCAAAAATCAATTGTGTGGGGACCATTGAGGGATGTAAGCTGGATAATAGTTTTTGATGGTTTCATGATCAGATGGTCTAACCTATTTATTGTCTAAAAAGTATACTTTATGCTTACCATCATTCAACATTTTATGTTCATCCCTGAATAAAAAAGTTGTACATGGAATTAAAAGTATCATTTTGGTGGGTCGAAAATAAATTTAAACTGATATATTTTTTATGTTGCATTACTATTTAGATGATTAAGGAATTGAATCAGATTCCAGTAGGTACATTGTAGTATTTACCAATCCCAATTTGGATGTTAGAGAAAATAGTTATAGATTTTGTAACTGGTATCCCAAGAATAGTTTGGAAAAATGATTTCAAAAGAGTGATACTGGATCGAATTACATTTTAGGCAATTTCACCTCTATTAATGAATATCATATGATGGAAAATTGTCAATAATCTATATTTGAGAATTGTTAAAGAGGCAGAGCATATTAGATTTTATTGTTTCAGACTGAGATACAAGCTTTATGTCTCATTTCAGTAATTCTATCAAGAAATCTCTATAGAATTAGATGACTATGAGTATAGCGTATAATCCATGGACGGATAGTAAATATAAATGGAAGATATAAAAGTAGCAAGACTTATTGAAGGATTATGTGGTTGATTTTTTTATCATGTGTAGAGAAGGTACCAATAGTTGATTTGTCAATTAAAAATAGTTCTTAGGACTTACTAAATATTGCTTGTTTTGACCTATTGTATGGATATCCTTATTGATCCAAAAAAAATTATGTGTAAACAAGTACAACTTCACTAGTTAGGAAAATACTTGCATAGGAAACAATAGAGAAGATTTAGTTGATCTGGAGAATGATGAAGATAGCCCAAAGTCATCATAATTAATATGTGTATCGTCATAACTAGTTGATTTGTCTCAATGGTAGTGATGTGGTGTTCTAGATAATTTCCCCATGGATTAGACTTCATCATTATGGGAAAATGGTAACGTAATATTCCAGATACATATGCCATTTTGAGATACTTGAATGGGATAGCGAGGGGGGAATATAATATATAATTTCCACATTGGTTCACTATATTTCATAATTTGATTCATGTATCTTAGTTTAAAAAATATTAAACTGATCAAGACCATGTGATTTGATGGGATCACATTGATTATAGCTGAATTCTTCATTAGTACATGTGTTGATTTAGATTATTGATAGTCAATAGAATTTCTTTAATGGAGAATGTATCAATTTTGTACAGATTTTGTCTATACATTGTTTGATTAAGGATGTGACATAGGAATGGGAGAATGAAATGGTTGAGTAGAGGTCGGAATAGTTTCTGGATAGCATTTGTTTTCTACATTCCATAGATAGAATGATCATTGTTGGCAATAATATCGAACACCTAGTTTCAATTAAGTGGATCATTATTTATAAATTTTATGTATGTAATGATTTTGGATGAATGATGGAGGTTTTATAAGACTTTCGTAATGTTTTTTGGTCTTTTCAAATGGTGCATGGTTACTGGAAACCATGATACTCCTAAAATAAGCTATTCACAATAAGACATCATCCAATGGGAAGGTACATAGTTAGGTGGATTCCATGTCCAATATATACTTCCACCCAGGAGAAATCATGTGAAGTGGGAAAATGATATTTTTCATGGTTGTTTCATGGTTTTTCGATCCATTAAATCCAACAATGTAGGGTGCTATTTAAAGAAGAGGAGGCCACATGGTTGGCGCCTGACACTTCCAAATTATATAACTAACCATTAACTTTTAAAAAACTAGATACTAAAAAAGTGTATCAATATTCAGATTACAATTAAATCCATTATTTCCCCTTTATATCCCAAACTCATGATTTATTCTTCCAAATGGTTTATGAACATTTTCCAATCAATTCAAAACCGATCTGAAGGTGTTTTATGGTGCGTTGAATAACAATTTCCTTGTTAAGTCCTCATTTATGGTAGTTTTTCATCATTTTCCTTAGATCCACCTTCCCTCACTCATTGAAAATCCATGATATACTGTATTCTGTATATATCAATGGTTTTTGATGAAAATCATTATTTGATTTATCCTTTTTATGTTATGGGAAGATAACTATGTCTGATTTTTGGAGATTCAGCGTAGTTTTATTGGAATTTTCTTTTCATCCTTAATTTTCACCGTAACTACAAAAATATGTGCCATCACACTCAAATATTCTTGGTATAACATGATATATTAGTTTCTAATTGAATATTTTTCTTTAATTTTATTATGAAATATCATTGCAAGTGATTGATGGAATTATTCTTTGGGGACAGTTTATGGAAATGAAAATAACTGGTGCATTGGTAAAATGGTAATTTGGAAAATGATTTTATGTTGTTGATTATTAAATGATTGTTTGGATTTGATACATGGAAAAATGTTTTCAATAATAGTGTGGTTTAATTTAAATATTTTTAAAAATATGTGTTTTTCATGTTGATTCATAAATGGTTAAGCATGATCTAATGAGTTGGATAAATTTTATAGTGTACCACCAACAAAGGGATTGGTTATAGAAGTGACGTTACACCATCAATGGTAACACCGTCATTATGTGTTTGAGGGTGTTTGTCAATATTTATATTTAGTGGTACATGTTGTGCAAACATAGAACTAGATAAATGTTTAATGGGTTTGATTGATTGTATTATGTGGATAAGGGTGTATTTTTTGAGAAAACTCATTAATAATAGATATTGTTTAATATAATATTTTAAATTGTTTAATATAACTTTTATATATAAATTATCCAAAAATTATAATTGTATTGGTGTGAGTAGAGAAGTAAATTGGGGAAATCCTACCGAGTTTCATTACAAACACATGCTTCAAAACATCTATTCTTTTTGAGATATTGTTCATCGAGGTATTCTTATAGAGAAATTATCACATTACATTAGTTGTGTCTCGTGATAATTGGGATGTTATGTAGAGTTTGATAATGGATCATTTTTGGATATATGCATTCATGTGTTTGGAGTTTTGGTTTTTTCCTTTTGTTTTTGGTTGTGAACTTTGATATTGAAATTCTTCAGTTTTGGTACCTTGTTATAGTTGGTTTTAAATTCAATGGTATTATATTGATTAGTATTACATTTTTATTATATATCATATAGTGGTCATTTATTATGGAATGTTTTTTTTTGTTTTTTTATTCTCAATTGGTAAATAATCCATCATTTATATTGAGTCTAGTAAAATTTATTTCTAGATGTTGGTGGCTTGGGGATGTATCTTAATACCACGTAACATTCCACTCCCTTCTTAGGCTAATGAAGAGGGGTGATATGTTATAGTTTTATAAATTGAATTTATTTTACACAAGAGGAGATAAATTTTGTGGGATATTAAATAAAAATATCATTTCTATTAATAAACAAGATTTTTCTGTCCATGAATAATATACTTCAACATGATATGAAATGGATGAAAAAACATTCTATTGAATCAATCTTGAGGAAACATTATCCTTCATTTAGTGGGTCCATTGAAGAAATAGTTACTAACTACTAGGTACATACCAATAAAAATATATTTTTCAATCTCCAATGTTCAAAATATATTAAAAATATTTTAATTGATAATCAATTAGAAGGACATAATATCAATGGTGTAAACATATCACGAACATAAGGAAATAAGAAAAAATTGGCTATTTTGGGTTGGATGAGTGAAAAGGTTATTTATTAACAGGATAATTCCTTGTATGATTCATTAAAAAAATGTATATGGAGTTCTTTTTTCCTAATTATTATGATTATAAATCCATTATTTCCTATGAAGAAATTTTTATAACTTATTCAATGTACTCTTCCAATATATCACTAAAAATTAGTCTATAACAGATAACATACTCTATGACTAAAAACAATGTATTTGGATGGTGTTATCTATAAGATAAATCAATAGGTTTGAAGAAGTAATTTTATGTGCTATAAAGTTGGAAATAGCTATTATATTTACTCATATACATAAGGGTTCAGATAAAAATAATGATCATAATCAAAATAAAATTAGGTTAATAAAAAAATATATTGAAGAAGACAATATTTACAATATTATTGATTTGTGGATGGTGACCTGTAAAAATATTTCTTAAGGGTTCAAATTAAATAATTAATCCAAAAAAGGAGTTCATCACTATTTCAAATACACAATTGAATGTAAGAAGATGTTTGGTAAAAATAAAAATGGAGAAAAATATTCATAGAATGTTCCACCCACACTCAAGTTTTTTGAATAAATGGATTATGAGAATCAGTTATCCATTTTTCAAACTATAATGATATAAATTTTGATCATTGTGAGAATCATTTTACTATCAGAGAGAGAAGTAAATCTCATGTGGTATATATTTTGGTTATGGGCTATGATAATGAATTAGTAAATATTATACAATCCATCAACAATTGAACTATTAATGTCTTATTTGATTATAGATCTTACCCCTCTTTTATATATATAATTTAATTAGGTTATCATAATAAAACAAGTTTTATTAGATATCGAACTAGTATTCGAAAACAATAATTGAATGATGATCACATCTAATGTATATGACTCTTCTTTGATTGATGTTGGATTTAATTTTCCTACTGAAAATCTCTTTATTTTCTAACTTATTGAATTTATGTTATTTGGAAATTTATTGGATTTTATTATATAAATAAACATCAATTAAAATTTAAATATAGTAATTTTTGATATTCCAAACCAATATATTATCGTCTATTGGTATAGAAATAAATATTAATATCCATTTAAAATTACACTCTCTCCTAATGGTACTTGATTATTATGCAGATGTAGTATTTATCCCAAATGGATGGGTAGATTTTCAACAACTATGATATAAATAATGTTTTATAGTTGTTTCTTGTGATTCTAGAGTAGTTACCTTTTTATCCAAATACTCATGATGTTTTTTATGAATAGATTTCATACTCAGTTTTATTCCTATTTCAAATACTCTATTGAGAATTCTGCCAATTTAGCAATAGGAATCAAGAACAAAACACCTAGATAACCATGATAAGGGATTCATTACACCAATTTTTTCTACATTGGGAACACCTACTATTTTTTAATGTTTAATATATATTGATGTGACAATAATTTTATTATCACGAACTTAACAGGATCAAAATAATGATTAGGTATCATCTTCCCCATATTGATGATTTTTTCAATCAACAATAAGGATAAAAATTTTACTCAATGATTGGTCATTGATTTAGATATTATCAAATGGGGGGAAAAAGTTTAGAAATACCCATCAAATATTTTTATATTATGTAAGGAAACAATTTATTTATTATGACACAATTCTTCTCCCAAATTCCAATGATATCTTCATGGATTTAATATAACAACACAAAAACTATATATACCATAATTCACGATTTATTAAATAGAGATACACATAATAAATTCAAAATATATATAAAGGCCTATTATCATTGGGTAATTATATAAAAAATATCCTAGCTTAAAATAGGGAGAAATTATTATTTAAAAATATAATAACAATCCACTAGATTCTATTTATCTTATAAAATCATATAGGTTAACATGAGGATGCATAAAAGAATGGGATGACATATAAATAATGATTAGGGAATTATTAAAGAATAACATTATGAATGTAATACATGTTTGTCAAGAGTAATATGAAGGTGACAGAAAAGGTGTGAGAATCAAGATAATAAACATATAAGCATGATATGAAATGATAATATATAGGATACTTTGTAATGTTGCAACAATATAAATCATTGGATAATATGTATATGTGAAGTATAACCCATATTACATCATAACGTATAGTGTTTTTTATGATATCCCATTCACTATACAAGGAATCTCATGAGATTAAATCATTTCCAAATGAATTAAGGGGAAATATAAATTTGGACCCACCAATAACATATTTATAAGGATCTTGATTTATTTTTCTAGATCGATCACACACACTAGAAAAGACATTAAAAATTTTCAATCCTAATATTAAGAATCAAGGGTCTTATAAATGGATATCTCCAATCAATAAATGATAAGTACACCAATGTGAATACCCTTTAGTTGAATTGGGGATGGTTATTCACTACCCAAATATTTGACATGAAAAAATCACTTGATCAATTTTGAAAATATAATATGTCTACATTATGATTCCTGTAAATGATTAAGGAGAGTTTAAGTTTGTCTCTAATTACATTGAAATCGTATTTATAGAAAAATGGATGTATAAAAAATTACTACAACAATTAAAAAAAATAGTATATACCAAGAAAGGGATTTAATTTAGTGGAAGAGGATACAATACACTAAATTGGCAATGAACCAGCTTAGTTAATGGTTATAATATGATGTATTAAAGATATATTTTGATTATAAAGTAATTATTATAGTAAGTGGATCACTGTAAGGGATTAATAATATAATCAATTTAGATAAAAAAAAATATGTTTCTTGAATAAAAATGTGGAAAGAGAGATACCACATTCCTTGAGAAGAGCTCCTAAAAGATCGGGAGGTGATTATTAAGATCATGATAACTATTTGGTTGTGGTTTCTAGAGTTACAAATATATGTATTTCATGATAATTTTTTTTTGTGAACATGCATGGGAGGTTTTGTTGGTATTTTTAATAAAAAAGAGGGGATTTATTATTTATTTATGACTATAGGATTTGGACACAATATTATAAAATAATCAAAACCACTAACATTCACATAGTCTTTACCATGTATTATACCATGGAGGATTATTTTAAATATTATATAATGCCAGGAACCATACATATTAACAATAATACACCTGCTAATGTGCGACTAAATCATGTTCATAACGAACTGATGTTAAAACCTCAAAAATAAAATATATGACTTGAATTCTTCCATAAATAGATATAAAGTAATCAAAATATAATTAGAAATAATATTTTTTATTGGGTAAATAATTATTTGTTAGTGGATTCATTTTATAAAAATTATCATTTCAATTTTAAGGCAAATTAATGACATCATATAAACCTCATACTTATAGCATATTTAATTTTTACACCAAAATTATAAATTTTCAAATTATTACAAACAATTAAACATTTTTTAATACATACACATAGTTATGAAAAATAATATTTATCTTATCAAAAATAATTCTTCAAATACGATAATTGTTTTAAATAGAAAACATTATTTTTTGTAAAATAATATTTTTACATCATAACCAACATTCTAATAATATGAAAAATAACATTGGAAATCATTAAAATATATTAAAATTTATATATAAGTAATTTTAAATTAATAAGAAATTTTTTTTAATATATCTTTTATTTAAAAAATTATGTGATTTATCAAAATTCTATTTTCATATAAACTATACATTTCCCAAAAATACAATTTTATTTCTTTATGCATAAATATAATTTCTAACATACATTTAAAATATAATAATATAATGAAATAATAAAATGTTTATAGTATAATAATTATTTCATTATTATGAGAACATAAAAACTCATACTATTATGTTTTAGATACATAACCCCTATTTATGCTAGCGTACACCATTAGGGTATGGAGTGTGATGGATGCACATTATTGGGTTGGTTGGATGAACATTTTTTGGGTCTTGGTCTCTATAATCATAAAAAGCTCTGATAAATGGTTTCATTCCTTCTTTAGTTGATGAATTTTAGCTTGGTCTCTATGGAGGGAAAATAAAACGGATTCCATCTCGAACAGAATCTCCAATAACTGTACATTATATGGTATAGTCAAAATGGTTTATGAAATATCTTATTAAATTGTTTTATATGAGACATTATCATAACCCATAATTTATAATAATCCTAATGGATGTTGTACAATGTAAATATTTTTTATGGTTAGGACTATTTATCATATGATAAATTAAACAAGTTTTATTTGTCCAAAATACCAAATTAGTGCATCTTTTTTCATAAATATAAATCATTTTCTCCTTTAAAATAGATTTCAATGTATAAATGTTTGTGAAATTAATTTATTTCCCCATTCAGAAATTTTTCCCTCAAAATTTTATTCTATACACTAATATAGATGACATAACATCTGTTTCCTCATGACTTCAGGTTCCCCTGTATCACCTCAAATTTGTGACTCTTCCAAAAAAACAATAACCAGATAAGTTGTCTTGATTAATCTAAATGTGTTTGTATTATCTAATATCATCTTATGATACTCGTTGAATGAAATACCATTATCCATGGGATCCAACACATTATTCTATATATGTAAGGGTTCTAGCTTCTACTTCTTAAAAATGGATGCATAGTCTCTTTATGTAGATGGGATTTGTTTGGTGGGAGTGTTACCTGATATGAAACCAATTTGACATGATTAAGGATCATGAGAGATATGATGTATCATATAATTTTATTTTTGATCTATTAAAACTTAAAAAAATTATTCAACATTGACATTTGATTAATCATCATATAATATCACTCAAACTATACGTCTTGTCACTTATTTTCTAAATTTTTTTAATATCTACTTTTTAAAGATTTATTATAATGTTGAATGGATTACACCTAATATTTTATCAGTTGATTAATATCCTATCCGATAATATTCCTCATTATAACACCATCCCAATAAATATTATTCATACACATTATCCCATAATGTTCCTCATATGGTGACATTTCAATTTCATAATCAATAATTTTATTATATGAGTACTCAAATAGAGTAAATTATTGATCCCAAAAATCATGGAAATCTATTGAATAACATCCCATCATATCATCTATTATTTAATGGATTCTCATAGTCTAACCATTCTCCAATGGGTGATATGCAGCGTTGAAACTCAATTATATTTCTAGTTCTTGCTGAAGGCCTCTAAAAATCTAAATGTAACCCATAGATATCAATTTTATTCAATGGAGAGTGTAACTCCATGTAGTATTAAATGATAACTAACATATATCATTTCATTTTTTAAGGTATAAATCATCCTTTATTTAATTTAACGTCAATGAATTTGTAATGTGATTGACTACCACCCAGAGTGTACAATTTACTTTAGATGTCATGAGGAGTTCTATAATAGAATCCATGGATATGATTTCTCATTTCCATATTTTTATGGGAAACTTTTTCACCATAAGCTTAAAAATGTATCATTAAACCATGATTTTTTGTTATACCATGCATCATGATACAATTTTTATCAATATACTCTTCATGTTATCCAACAAAGTTTTTTACTATAGAACACTATAGATTAGAGTACATACTAGATGAATATAGAAGAATGATCTATCTTAATTATCCATAAGTTCCACATTTCATTTTGGTTCAAGGGAAACATATCTAGCTTAAATACCATATAACTCAATCATTACAAATATAGAAATATGGAACATTCATTATATTTTTCTATATATCCACATCATTTTTTGGCCACTATGGTCCTCTCAGTAATGGATTATTGAGATGTTATTTGGGAACGGTAAGACATATATTATTTTACTATTTATATTTTTAACCATAATATATTGAAGAATATTTATCACCTATAATCATCGTAATTGATATAATAAATTGTTCTTTTTCTTATTAGAGAATATATAAAATTTTTCACCTTCCCATGATTGAAATGGAATGACAAATCATAATCCTTTACGATATATAAAAACATTTTTTGGAACATATTGATCTCTTTTTGTGTGAATATAAATAGGAGGATATTATGATGCATATATATGGAATAAAACCTTGTATAGATATTATTTAACCAAATATTAAAATTGAGTATCACAAAAATCAGTTCAAGATAATATAGTGGGTTGTATTTCACAAGGATCATTAATTGTTAGGAGCACTACTGGAAATATGACTTTACCCAATGCTTCTATATCAAAGGTTTGTAAAAACCATTGGTATAGGTCTTTTTCCAAACGTTTTGGCTAAACAATTGGGAAATCCCACTTTGTGGCCACTATTCCCAACAGTTTTGGCAAACCATTGGGAAAGGGTATGGATTTCCCAATGGTTTGGCCAAACCTTTTGGAAAAGTACACTTTTTTCCACCTTTCCAACGGTTTGGCCAAAACCAATGGTATACCTATCCCAATGTTTGTCAAAACTGTTGTTATAGGTCTATACCCACGGTTTTGACAAACGTTGGTATAGGTCCTGAGAATTTTTATCATATCTTCTTACCGAGAACATTATATAAATCAAAATTTAAAATATTTATGGAAATACATATTTATATTTATATAATTATGTTCACAAAAGACATGTTAGTTTAGTGGTTAAGTCATTCAATGATAAACTAGGGGCCCTGGGATCAAATCCCAGTGGATTTTTTTTTTGAAATACATATACCAACGGTTCCATAACCGTTGGTATAGATTTTCATATTACATATACCAATGGATTACTTGGCAACGGTTCTCCAAACTGCTGGTATAGGTTATACCAATGGTTTGGAGGCCTATACCAATGGTTCCAAACCGTTGGTATATTAATGTTTTCCAATAGCGCTAGCCATATGATATCAATTTCTCATCAATCATGAGTACATAGTCCAGTACATTTTAGATGCATATTTATTGATCTAAAATCCTTCCATGATGGTCTGTAATGAGAGAAAATATGCTGTGATTTACCGTTTACTTAACGATATTAAAACCCTCTTATTATTCTTCATTCATGAAAAACTCCACCCCTTCTGAGTTATATTTTATACTAGGATTGATAATTTTTAAAAGTATCACACAAATAGAAGATTCTTCATAGATATTAATAGAAATCTATTCATTTCTATCTCAGATATTGTTCTAGGAAATCCATTAATTCCCCCAATTTTTTAATTATCTAATGTTATCCTGTAACATGTTATAACATCGCCATGAATGTTACTTGCTCCAACAAAAACTTCTATTTACTTTACATCCAATAAAAAATTTCATTTCACAAGATCATTAGTACAACATTAAATCTATCCTCCACTTCCACCATAGCTTTTTACGAGATATGAATATAATCCATAATGACTACCATATATTTATCAAAGAAATCCTAAAAGAAACAATCCATTAAGTTCATTAAGATAGTTGGCACATTGGTGAGACTAAACGACATCACTATGTACTCATGGGGACATTACCTTATACTAAAATAAGTATTGGGGATATCCTCTTTCTTCACCTTTACATGATAATATCACGACCGATTATTAATAATATTTATGTACGGTTCTCCATGTAATTGATCCCACAAGTGAAAAATCCTTCTAATTTGATACTTTTTCTTTATCATTGTCTTGTTGAGCACCCAATAAATCAACGAAAACATACATTGACCTCCCCTACGTTGTGGAAAATAGGACCAAAAAACCCCATACTTCATAATATTGGAGTGTAAACACTTTATCAATATACATCTATAATTTTTATTTAACACTTAATTTAAATTATTCATTGTTATATTTATAGAATTTGATATTGGAGATGTTATAGGTATAGTATCGAATGAGACATCAACCTCATAGCTTAGAGGTAGACAATGAAATTATTTAGGAAACACATCACTTTATTCCTTTATATTGGTAAAGTTATCATGGATGAAATTATCATTAGTAATAATCATTTCATCTTGAAATGATTCATCAAATGGAAATAATATCCATGCTTGAGAGTAATATTCCAAATAGATTCTCTCCACCACCTTTGAAATTATATGGAATCATAGGGAAATTTATAATACATGGGGTGAATTATTTCTCTCATAAATTTATGTTGGATCTATATATGGGAATCCATTATATATCTAGAATTTCATTTAATTCCCCAAAAGGGGGTATCATGATTTTTCCTTGGAATCTCGTATAGAAACTATGGATTGATATGATGTTATATTCATCAGATGAAACAAGGGATACACTTTATTCATAGGTAGGAAAAATTATTTGATTTGAAGTGGTATTGAAATTATTCTTCTAAGCATGTGTGATATGAATGAATTAATATAACCATATTCAAATAGAGTGTGTGATATAGATTAAAGAATATATTTTTTTACTTATAACAAAAAAATCAGGATCCACCTCAAAATTTTTGATGGAAAATATTATTCACTTGATCTCTTGGATTCAATGGTTTTTTCCTTAGTCATCATAAAAAATCCTTGGATCAATACATAAAATCAAATAATGTATTTGATCCATGCACATGAAAAATTTACTAACATGATGACTCTTGAATAGAGATTTCATTTCATTCATCACATCAGTTGGTTTCTTCTCTAAAAATTCACTGGCACAGTTCCCATCATTCCAACACATAATGAATTTCATTTCCCCTTATGAATTTTTTTAGGATTATTCTTCCACTATATTTGAAATGGGGGTCATTGGAAATTTTATCCCCCATGAGACATATCTATCACACAACTAAAATAAAAAACTTTTTTCTACATCATTGTAGGGTCCTGAAAAATCTGCAACAGAATTTTTACCCAAATCCCTTAAAAGAATTGTGGAAAATAATCAAAGAAGAGACTCAACAAAAAGAGATCGGTCCACAAACTGGTCCATGGAGGCACAACGTGGCCAGGCACCGCAATTCACCCCCCTCTATGAACCATTGTCGTTCGCGAAATGGAGGCAGAGAGCCTCTGCGGTTGTGAGGTAGGATGGGAGCCAGTCCAGTTCAGCATCACGAACCGCCCTAACCGCAGATAATGTCGACCGGTCCAAGACGCACTCACTTTCATTCGAGGAATAGAGGAAGAACCCTCTGCAGCTACAGATTACTCCCTGAGTTCGCCTTGCGGAGGGGGGGGGAGCATTAAATACCCACCACGAATCGCGGATTGACCTAGTCAGCTGTGAATCGGGTTATTGGCCTCCGCAAAAGGTACTGCGTGGCCATAGATACATTCCATTCCCCACTCTATAAAAGGAGACTGAGGGGGGAAGAAAATAAAAAATGGGTAGAACTAGAATCATATGCGAAGGGATATGAGATCGGTTGAAGGAAGGCTTCAGATTTCGCAAACAGCGAAATTCCCATCTGTGAACCACATCAGGTATATGAATTATGAAGGAAATGGAAAACATATAATAAAATGGTGAACCACGAACCTAAAAAAACAAAATTGGAGAACCACAAACCATACCCCCCCCCCCCACAGATGATTTCCCCATGGACCAGGGAGTTTATGCCTCTTTTCCCATCCTTCGCACCGCGTAGCACCCTCCTACGCGGGTGAAGCCCCGACCGACGAGCCTCCGACCGGCGCCACCCCTGGCCTCTGCTGCCCGACTGGAACCCTCCGCGAACTACCATGGTTCTTGGATTGAACCTGAAGCTGTGAACCGTTCTAGTCCGCGGGATGCCAATCAGTCCGTGGACCACCCTGGTTCGCAGACAGCTTCTTAGCTGCATGGCACTTTAACACGTGAGGGCGCCACCACCTATACCTCTCGGTGTCTTGCCAAATACTTCAGTGTTATCATTTTCAGAGCCAGGTAAAATCCTTCTGATCCAGCCATGTTCTCTACAGCTCCCTCATTGTCCTATTCTTCGCCCCTAAGCCGAGGCCTCCTCCAGAGCTGCCAGATCTGCGTGGTATAACATTCAGGTGCATTAGTGCACCATTTTGAGTTCACATACCCACAGTAAACAGGGGAAAAGGGATTTTACCGACCCTTGAGGAGATTATCGAAGAATTATTGGGTTTACATTTCCATGGTAATGTGGAGTATGAGCTCGGGAATCCCTTTTCTACCCCTCCACTTGTTGACGGTTCCTCAAAAATTGTAAAATACCCATCGGAAGGAAGCCCTCGGGCACTACAAGAGAGGAGATGGGAACAGGAGCAACCCCTTTCCCTCTCCCTCTGGGTTTTGTCGCCCCGGGCATCAATCTCGGAGTAATCCCTGACCTTCTGGGCCTCCTCAGAGTGTAATCCCCAATTCATCACCATGGGCTGCCCTCAAGCATAAGCCCCACTCTGCTTCTCATGGACACACTGTTTGCGACGTGATCCTCTGGTCCCGGCTGCCTCATGTTTCTCATACCGAGCATATCTCAAATGGGCTTAGAGTAAGCATCGACCATGAAATCCTACAATGGGCATCCTCAGAGTGTAAGACCCAATTCATCACTATGGGTCTCCTCAGAGTGTAAGCCTCAAGCCAAAGCGAACTACGGGTACTTTGATCAATGCCAAATCATGGTACGTAGGAAACCTCCATGAGGTTCAATCCCACCACTCGATCATTTCTTCACATCCAGTTCCACCCTCATCCAGCATGAAGTTAAACTGTATATACGAATTATGTTGACATTGATCCTTGCCTCCTAAGCATGGTACGTAGGAAGCCTCCCTGAGGTTCAAGCCCAACAACTAGTCGATCCGATCATCTCCGCATCGTTTCACTGCACCACTACTAGTGCCGCCTCAAGGGAGTTCCAACTCTTCGGGGTCATTAATCCAACGAGGGATGGTAATCCTCGGGCGTAAATGATTCCAAACCTCTGTTTCCAGTTGACCGTTGCCCATCAAGGTTAAATCCGTGGAAACTATGTGTGGGTATAAAACAAATATTCACGAACATATGAATACGTCTTAAATCTATAGGAGAGTCCCGGAACATAAAATAATCCCCCGCAAAAAAGGGTGAGATGATCCCAACTTCCCATCCTCTCAACCAATGTGAGTTCATAAGAGTCGCTGGTCAGACGATCCGGCGAATGCCTTCCTTTGAAAAGTAGGTCCATCAATCATTCAATACGGAGCCGTTGGGTGGTTCATGGCCGAAAACCAAGAACGAAACAAAAAATGATGAACCTGATGTGAATCATTAACCAAACATGATAGATTAAACTTAATCTCACCCAGTGCCCCCTTATGCTCCAAAGGAGGGCCAAGAGAGGTCATTAATTACACATGGGATTAAGAGATGTTTCTTTGATGGGTTTGATGCTTGTATTTTTTAAAATGTTTCACAGGCACTACATTCAGAACTCCCTTCGATCCAATGGCATCGTAATGGAACTCACAAGTGCGTGCTTCCAATGACGCAAGGATGAGTCTTCCTCAACAGTGGAGGACCATGTCACCCACCCAGCATCTTCAACGCTGGGTTTCAGACGCACTGATCCAAGAGTACCATGTGAATGGTACTCTCCCAACGGTGGAGGTGGCCATGCACGCCCTCCAATCTGTCAGGATTCTCCGGTCGCCTGCCCAGTAACGACCGCAAAGGCGGTCCCAAATAGCCCCTGTCGCTATCTCCAACCATTTTGGGATTCTATCCCTGGAATGGGACAATGCGTACCTCCCTTATCATAGAGAGGTAGATAAGGTCGACGTTGAGGACTTCATCCCTCTTGGACGGGGGTTCCGATCATAGGACCCCACCAAAAGGCGTCATCACGGTCACATTGTGACTCAATAACCTCACGCCAAGGAAGATGTTTCCATGAGGATTCAGGCCCACGCTCCCCGAGCTCCGGCCCCTCGGACTACCCGACGAGGGCAGTGGGCGTACAATCGGGGGCCGGTTATCACCCTGGTCCCTGAGGAGGAGCTCTAATGCCCAGTCATGGAGACCTACCATGAACAGGCACCTAAACCTGTTCGCTCCTCCCAAGCCCCCCATCCAGACATGGCGGCCTCATACGAGCCAGCGCGCATCCCCGCCGAGATCTATCAAGCCCGTCGCTCACGCAGGATGACACTTACTAGGCATGAACCTCTCCCATCACAGGGTCATGATTCCCTTCATCCTGACATGGTGGCGACCCAACACCTGAAGGACCAACTCCCGATAGTTTCTTTAGACGCCCGCCATCCTGATATGGTGGCGATCAAAAAATCCTACCACCCAGATGTGGCGGAAAATCATAGTCGAGCACGTCTCCCCGCCAACAAAGGCCACTGACTAAATACGGTGGGAAACCAATATATTCAGGGCCAGCACCCTACAGATGCATGTAATGTCTGCCACCCTGATGTGGCAGAAAACAGAGAGGGAAACCGGTGTATCCTGGTACAGGGGTAGGTTCGTTCACCTGCCTCGACACAGGAGAATCGTCAGTACCCACTGACCACTGGGGGACCGGAGCAGGATATTCCTACTCCGATACTAGAATGGGCCTTCATACCCATTCTAGCCAAAGATGTCTCTCTACATATCCTGTAAATGGTGGAGGAGCATGTATCGATCCCAGATCATATCTTGCAGACTTTCCATCATGTAATTACATCGACATAAATAGTAAGGACTCGGGCCCATGAGCCCGTCTCCCCAATTGAGGTGACTCATCTAAGAGATTAGATAGCCGCCTCAGAGCAGTTCTGCATCCCTGGTTCAGCTCAGGAGGGTTGCGGCTATATTTTGCGATGCAAGGGAAATTGGATCGAGCAGCTTCAATCGTTCCAACTAGGGGACACCCGTCCATCACGGTGGATGATCCAAAGAAGGCATATATCCATACTAAAAGTCAAGATGTTCATCGGCGTATCCCAGGGGAATCCCGGGACTGTAACAGCCCAAGCTTCTACGGTACGCTTCTCTTTGAATAATGCGATAGCGTGTGTTGTACACAACATCGAGTTCTAACACACCACAACCAATCAAACTAGCCGTTACGAATAGTAATACCTGCCTTTTGAAATTATATATATTTTATATTTCAAAATGGAATTAATTTTTGGTTTCGAAATATCTAAAATATCCTAAGATGAATTTTTGGTATTTTTCTGAGAACTTCCAAGTTTTATGAATAGTGAAAAATACTTAAAAACAACTTTTTTAATCAAAATAATTTATAGTGATAAATTATATTATTGAGTGGTTTTAAAGTATAATTAGAATATATTTTCACCATTTTATCCAATGCTGTTCATTAGAATTAATTTCACTTTGAAATTGGACCTAAACAATTGTCAGTCTTTTGGTATATATTGTTTCTTAAAAACACGCTATTTGTTGTGACAGCGGGGTTTAATTTTAAAATTAATTAATGAAACTTATATGTTTGGAATTTTGTAAAATATATGACATTTTTTAATTCGGAATATCAATTATAGCTTAGGTTGAAATTTTGGCATTGTTCTGAAAAACATCCATTTTTTATGAATAGTGAAACTACTAAGTGGTAGTTAAAAAACTGAATTTTTCGTAAAACCTAATTATACCGCTTCTGTGAATGGAATTTCAAAAATCCAATAGACATAGTTAATTTCAAGGAGTAAAATGCGGTTCAATGAGATGAAAATAATTTTTGGTTGATAGTAACTTTTTACTTTTATTTACCACGGTAAAAAGTAAATAGGGTAATTAAGGGTAAAAATGATATTAATATTACCATAAAACATGTCGTATTTCTATTGGAAAAGTGTATATCGACCAAAAAAAAACCTTATAAATATAATATTATCATTTAGGTCCACTTGGATCAGATTAGGACATTTATTATTATTTAATTCAAAGAAGAGTTAAAAGAGTTAAAATCAATGTTTATTTACTAAAACATTTTTAATATAGGGTTTTATATAAGATAAATTCGATTTTAATTATTAATTAGAAAGATAAAATGATTTCATACATAATAATATTTTATTTATAATTTTTAGACATTATATAATTTAATTTATTTATGGCACAATGATGATGCTGTAATTACCATAATAGTGAAAAATTAAAATAAATGATATTTTAAATACCCAAATAAATATAATTTTATACTTTTAATGAATTAAACTAATTTTCTAGGATAATATGACATATTATTATTGATTTAATTGACTTTTTTCGAAGTAATCATTCTGTTATAAGTTTCACAAAAATCAACTATTGAATAGTGTCAAAATTGCCATAAAAGAGTTTTTAAAACACATATTATATTATTAATTGATATTAAATTCCTTAAAATATAAGGTTCAGCAAAGGGACTTATATCATGATAGGTGTATCATTAATATACCACTTAGGGGTCTCATTGATGTTCATAGTATGTTTATTAACTATATAATATAAAAATACAAAGTGACATGGTAAATGTCAAACTAATTAACTAAGAGTTAAAACTAAACGATAAGGTTAATATAGTAACCCAAACCTTTCTAAATTATATTGGTTGAATGGTTTTAGACCTATCCCCACCTTAACCTTTGAATAATCAACTTTGGAGCCATTATAAACCGAATATGAATTTATTATAAATTAATATTTCTAGCTTTTCCAAAGGTGCCCCTCACCACTCTTATAAAAGGGCACTCACCCTTCTCATTACTTAACACCTTAAATGCCTTTTGGTTCGGCCAAAATCTGCCCAAATACTCTCTCAACTTCTCTCAATACAACCTAGAGGCCTTATTTTGATCAGAAAGCCAACCTATGATCCCTTTTGATCAAATTAAAAGGAAGAACCCGAAGAAGAGGTAATGTTTTCACCACCCTTTTCCGAATTCATTTCTTCTTCCACTTATTATTTCATTGTTATTACCATTATAAAATAATAAATCCAGTATCTTATATATAATGTGATGTTATTATAAATATGGTACAGCCAATATTCTGTATTCTATCCACCCTTTGAGTAACATGTCACTATATGTGTGTACGTACGGTTTACCGTCTCCACGTAGTGGTGTAATTGTTATTCAATATATTTTTATTTGGATGGGTATAATAATTATGTGTAACTCTTGTAAATAATAAAATATAACATGATAATGATTCTTTATATATGATATAATATCAAATTATTTATTATTTTAATATCAAAAGAATGATATTGTCGCTCGTGCGTACGTACGGACTACCGTATCCACGAACGTGATGAGATTCATTATCCATCATATCCATTCAAGTATAATTATCATTTTATGATTTAAAAATAATGTTTAAGGACTTGATATCATTCTGAATATGAATAATATACAACCTATCCATGAAAAAAATGGCTTACGTAACAAAACATATAAAAAAACGAGTAAGTTAACACTCGAAACGACGATAATACTAAGAAATTATTAACAAAGAAATGTTAAAAGATCATATATGATATCATATTAATATAAATGATTCTTGTATAATTTAATAAAAATTATTTCACCATTATACATGAGGATAACCAACCCTCAACCAAGAAAAATTACAAGGTAAGGGTTTATTTCACAATCTCTTCATTATCCGAGGTTGTTTATACGTAATAATCTACTGGGATATCTTTATCATCCACATCCATGTTTCTTAAAAATGTATTTCAAATCATTTTTACTATTTACAAGAATATGGGTCAAATTCATTTATACCCTTGTTTGACTTTTTATAAGTTGTTTATAAAGGAATCTTTCCGTCATTTTCCAAAAAAGGTGCTTTTTAACATTTTCGACAGAATTAAGGTAAGAATTTTTTTTAACTTATACGGTGGGTGCGGTTATTTTCCGCTATTATAAAATCGTAGAAGCTTCCCTTAAATGCATATAAGAATATTTTCAATGAAAATGTTTTATTTCATAAATATATGACTCTTAAATGACTTCAAAATAGAAAGATATATTTCTATAAAAAGAGTTTTTATTTCATCTATGTCAACATCCGTTGATGGATTTTATGCTTATTTGAAGTTGATTTATTATGATACAAAACTTCTATATTGTATTGAAGGTTTTGTGATATGTTTGACTGTGGATGTGCTATTTTTATACCGTTCATAGTTTATGGTGAATGTATTGACATTTTGTATTCTAGTTTTAATACGAATGATTATGTTATGTTTAAACCTTTTCATATGGGAATGCATTGGACATAATATGTGACGGGTGGAGCCAGCTATAGCTCATCGATGCATCGGTAGGTCTCATGAGATAAACTAGTGTCTTGGCACAAGGCCTTGGACAAATCTTATTTGTATTCTTGGCATGAGGCCATGGCTATGTGGTTATGATAGTTTGGCATTATGCATTCCATCATTATGAAAGTAGTAATTGATATTGCATGTTATTATTCGATTAGTAGAATATCCAAGTGAATAAGTAAATGGAATTATTTCATTTTATTTTTGCAATACTATTTTGAAGTTCATGTTTAAAAGGATTTTGTTTTATCTTATACATTGCCTTAAATGTTTGTTCTTATTTATGAAAGTTTCCGCTATATTGTTATCCTTACTGGGCATTTGAGCTAACCCCTTTTCTATGTTTTATTTTCCCCAGGATGTGAAGAAGTAATTTATGAATAACCTGTAGGGATAGAATGTGGGGATATGAGTGTCGGATATTGAGACTATGTTGTTATAGTAGTTTTTCACTTTATGATGTAATGTAAAACTTTATGAAAATATATAGTGTTTCCAAAGCTACTAAACCAATCAGTCTTTCGATATTTGATCTTTCTTGTGATCATGACAATGTTATGTAATAATGCACCGACTCTAGGTAACTGGGGTCGGGGCGTTACAGTTGGTATCAGAGGAAGTTTAGTACAAACCTTGGAAGCTAGATTTAGATAAACTCTGATTATAAAACTTAGATATAAGATGAACTTTTAGGATTAGTATAGAAGAACTTCCTAAATTTTGGTATTGTAGAGATTTTGTGAGTTTCCGAGCAATACATCCATGTCTGGATACGAGCAGGTAGAGGCGGATCTGGCATAGATGTACTTAGGGGTAAAACCCAAAAACACTGCTTTGAGCTAGACTCGAATGGGAAGTGGTGCACGAAAACGGTCCTTACTGCACTCTTGGTTATGAAACTCCCAGGGGATATGCTTAGGATAACACTCATTTTGTTTAAAAATCATTATGATGGGTTTATGAGTATATACTTCCTCAAGGAAAACATTTTTAAGATTATGGATTATATCCATAAATAGTTCAATTTATGTTATGTGTTTTATAAGTATGGGATTGTGTATTTTGATTCATAAACTGGTCTACTTTATGCCATTGTTTAGAAATGGCACATAGTGGATGAAATGTAAACCATATCAATGCAAGAAATCCATGTAGGAATTTCCCTCCTGCTCAAGATAATTATAGTGGAGTTGGTGATGAAACTGGTGCCGATCAGCTAATCACCATACTGGGACAACTTACTCAGGTTATGAATAATAACCTTACCCGTATGGAGCACCCTGATCCACAGCGTGGAGGTTCAATGTTAGATCGCTTCATGAGGGAACAACCACCAACGTTCAATGGGAGTACAAATCCCTTAGTAGTTGAGCAATGGATATTTTCCCTAGAGAAAATATTTCAGGATTTGGGGAGTAGTGGTAGGGAAGAAGTTATCATGGCAGTTTAATTCCTCATTGGAGAAGCTAATCAATGGTGGTCATTGATTCAAAAAACAAAGGAAGAGGATGAAGTATCAAATATGGAATGGATGGAGTTCAAAGATCTGTTTTTAGAAAAATACTTTCCTCGCGACCATCGAGCAGATATGGAAAGGCAGTTTCTGAGTCTGAGACAAAAGGAGGATGAGAATGTCACAAAGTATGAGGCTGACTTTACAAGGTTAGCAAGGTATGCTTGAGATTATATACGTAACCCAAGAAGTAATATTGATCGTTTCGTTGACGAGTTAAAACCATTTCTACATCGAGAATTAGTATCACAATCCTTCTCATCGTACGAAGACATTATCTCATATGCCATCATGACCGAAAAGGAATTCTCTAAGTCTTATTACTTTAAAGAAAAGAAAGAGAAGAAGTGATATGCTGATCAATCTCGGAATGGAAATAAGCGGAAGAAGGGAAATATTGAATATCCATCCTGTGGTAAATGTGGGAAGAAACACCCCGGTACTTGATTGAAGGGAACGGGAGTCCGTTACAAGTGTGGTGAAAAAGGCCACCAAGATCGTGATTGCAAAGGGGAGAAGGAAGCTACCAATGTTCAGTGCTACAATTGCAGGGAGATGGGGCATTATGAAAATGAATGTCCTGAGCATTAGGGGAACTTACCTCAGAAAATTCCAAGGGATCAAGGCCAAGCTTATGCTATCACTACTGCTGAGGTAGAAGCTTCGAAAGACATGGTGGCAGGTAATTTAATGGTTTCCTCAAGTTTAGAAAATGCATTATTTGATTCTGGATCATCGCATTGTTTCATATCTTCCCAGTTTTCTAAGAAAATTAGATATTTTCAATTTTATTTAACAAGGGAGTTGTCAGTTAAAACTCCTAAGGGAAGTATCATTGCAACAATGTTTTGTGAATCTGTCCCCATTAGAGCACATAAATGTTCTTTATCTGCTGATCTCATCATCATACCTAGGATAGAGTTTGATATAATCCTTGGTATGGACTGGCATTCAGACTATAATGAGAAGATTTATTGTAATAATAAAGAGGTTACGATTCTAGAGGATGATGATAAGGAACACCTTATCTTTAGAGCAGAATCATCACCACCTAATTCTTATCTAGATCCACCCCCAGTAGCTCAACTAAATTCAATTATTGGGGAGGAAGAGAATGAAATGACTATGGGTGAGGAAAGGAATGTTCAAAGAGAGGATGTACCTGTTGTTAAAGAATATGTAGATGTGTTTCTGGACGATTTACCTGGAAATCCTCCAGAATGAGAAGTTGAGTTTTCCTTTGATTTATTTCCTGGATCAAGGCCTATATCAAAGACCTATTATAGAATGGCCACTGTATAATTAGTCGAACTAAAGAAACAACTAGAGGAATTGAGTAATAAAGGATTTATTCTCCCTAGTGTTTCTCCATGGGGATCCCCTGTTATTTTTGTTAAAAAGTATGATGGATCCATGAGGTTATGTATCGACTACATGGCGATCAATGCTATAACAATAATGAACAAGTATCCCCTACCTCGCATTGATGATTTATTTGACCAACTGTATAGAGATCAATACTTTTAAAAGATTGACCTTCGATCTAGATACCATCAGTTGTGTGTGAAGAAAGAAGACATTCTGAAGACAAAATTTCGAACCAGGTATGGGAATTACGAGTTTACCGTAATGCCTTTTGGATTGACTAATGCACCCTCTGTATTCATGGAAATGATGAATAGAGTTTTCAAGGAGTATCTCGATGAATTTTTTGTGGTATTTATTGATGATATCATGGTATACTACAAAAGCTATGAAGATCATGAAAATCACTTGCGCATTATCCTGAAGACTCTGAGAAGACATGAATTATATGGAAATTTTAGCAGGTGTGAATTCTGGATTCATGAGATTTATTCTCTTGGCCATATTATCTCTAAAGATGGAATCTCTGTTGATCCTTCTAAGACCAAGGCAATCCAAGAATGGCCAGCACCAATGAATATAACTGAGGTACGTAGTTTTATTTGTTTGGGAGGTTGTTATCGATGTTTCGTCCAGAATTTTGCCCGATGGGCTAACCCATTAACGAAGCTCACACGTAAAGGGGTTAAATTTGTTTGGACAAAAGAGTGTGAAGAATTTTTCGAAGAACTGAAGAGAATATTATTCAATGCTCTTATATTGACTCTACCATTAGGGAAATATGGGTTCGTTATTTATAGTGATCCATCGAAGAAAGCACATGGTTGTGTCCTTATGCAAAATGATAGGGTTATTGCCTATGCATCACTATAGTTGAAAATTCATGAACAAAACTACCCTACTCATGATCTCGAGTTAGCAGATCTGATCATTGCTTTGATGATATGGAGGAACTACCTCTATGGTGAAAAATGTGATATTTATACTGATCACAAGAGTTTGAAGTATATTTTCTCACAAAAATAACTCAACATGAGGCAAATGAGATGGCTTGAACTACTCAAGGATTATGATTGTACGATACACTACCACCCTGGGAAGGAAAACAAGGTGGAAAATGCTTTGAGCAGAAAATACCAGGGAGTTTTGAACAATATGAGAATTGAAAAGGATCCAATTTTCATGGATCTAGTGAAGATGGACATGGGAATAACCAGGGAAGGTGAAACATCAATGCTTTTTCAAATGGTTGTCAAACCATCTTTACTAGAAACAATTAAGATTTCTCAGACCGATGATGAAGAATTTCAAAAGAAGATTAAAGCTGTGAATGATGGGATATTGAGAGACTTTGTGTATGAAGATGGAATTTTGAAATTCGGAAGAGTCTTTGTGTTCCCGATATACCTGATCTAAAAAGGGAATTGTTGGATGATGCTCATAGTTCCAATTTCTATATACACCATGGGAGCACCAAAATGTATAGATATTTGAAGGAACATTTTTGGTGAGATAACATGAAGAGGGAGATTGCTGATTTTGTTTGAAGAGGTATGGTTTGTCAACAACTGAAGGCTGGAAGGCAACACCCTGGAGGAGTCAAGCAACCTCTTCCCATACTAGAGTGGAAATGGGACAATATTAGGATGGACTTTGTCATGGGGCTACTAAATACTCCTACAAGGATCGATGCAATATGGGTTATTATTGATCGTCTAACCAAGTCATCACATTTTCTTGCTATAAGAGAAGATCTGCCACTGGAATATCTAGAAAGACTATATATTAATGAAGTTGTGGGACTTCATGGAGTACCCCTATCGATTGTTTCTGATCGTGATCCCCATTTTACTTCAAGATTCTGGAAGAGTCTTCAGAAATCCCTGGATACTGAACTTCATTTGAGCACTGCCTACCACCCTCAGACAGACAGACAATTAGAATGGACTATTCAAATCTTAGAAGACATGTTGAGATCTTTCTCACTTGACTTTCAGGGTATGTGGGATCAATATTTACCTCTGGTAGAATTTTCTCATTACAATAGCTTCCATTCCAGTATTTAGATGGCACCATATGAAGCGTTATATGGAAAGAGATGTCGCACACCAACCTTTTGGGATGACGTTTGTGAACGAAAACTTGTAGGCCAAGAACTGGTGGAGGAAACGATGGAAAAGCTGAAGGTAATCCAAAATCACATCAAAGCAGCTCAAAGTAGGCAAAAGAGCTATGCCGATAATCGAAGGAAGGATTTGGAATTTCATGTTTTTGATCATGTTTTCCTGAAGGTATCTCCATGGAAGGGAGTCATACGTTTTGGTAAGAATGGTAAATTGAGTCCCAGGTACATCGGACCTTTCGAAATTCTAGAAGGAATTGGGGTTGTAGCTAACCGATTTGCAATGCTGCCAAGTCTCTACAAAGTTCACGATGTGTTCAACGTATCTCTATTAATGAAATACATGCCTAACCCAACACATGTACTCACCTATGAAGAATTAGAACTGGAACCCGATCTGTCTTATTGTGAAGAGCCCGTCAGGATTCTTGATATAAGAGAACAAGTACTGAGAAACCAGATGACACATCTGGTAAATGTTCTGTGGAGAAACCATAAGATGGAAGAGGCAACGTGGGAACCTGAGGAACTTATGATGAAGAACCACCCGAGTCTTTTCATGCAGTAGTATTCTGGAAATTTTGAGGAAGAAATTATTTGAAGGAGGGGAGAATGTAACACCCCAAGCTTCTACGGTACGCTTCTCTTTGAATAATGTGATAGCGTGTGTTGTACGCAACATCGAGTTCTAACACACCACAACCAATTAAACTAGCCATTATGAATAGTAATACCTGATTTTTGAAATTATATATATTGTATATTTCAAAATGGACTTCACTTTTGGTTTCGGAATATCGAAATTATCCTAAAATGAATTTTTGGTATTTTTCTGAGAACTACAAATTTTTATGAATAGTGAAAAATACTTAAAAACATCTTCTTTAATCAAAATAATTTATTGTGATAAATTATATTATTGAGTGGTTTTAAAGTATAATTAGAATATATTTTCACCATTTTATCCAATTTTGTTCATTAGAAATAATTTCACTTTGAAATTTGACCTAAACAATTGTCAATCTTCTGGTATATATTGTTTCTTAAAAACACGCTATTTGTTGTGACAACAGGAATTAATTTTAAAATTAATTAATGAAACTTATATGTTTGGAATTTTTTAAAATAGACAACATTTTTGAATTCGGAATATCAATTATAGCTTAGGGTGAAATTTTGGCATTGTTCTGAAAAACATCAATTTTTGATGAATAGTGAAACTACTAAGTGGTAGTTTAAAAACTGAATTTCTCCTAAAAAATAATTTTACCACTTCTGTGATTAGAATTTCGAAAATCTGAGAGACACGGTTAATATCAAGAAGTAAAATGTGGTTCAATGAGATGAAAATTATTTTTGGTGAATAGTAACTTTTTACTTTTATTTACCACGGTTAAAAGTAAATAGAGTAATAAAGGGTAAAAATGATATTAATATTACCCTAACACATGTCATAATTCTATTGTACAAATGTATCTCGACCAAAAACAACCATAGGAATAAAATATTATCAATTATGTCAACTTGGATTGGATTAGGACATTCATTATTATTTAATTCAAAGAAGAGTTAAAAGAGATAAAATCAATGTTTATTTACTAAATCATTTTTAATATAGGGTTACACATAATATAAATTCGATTTTAAATATTCATTAGAAAGATAAAATGATTTACTACATAATGATAGTTTATTTATAATTTTTAGACATTATATAATTTAATTTATTTATGACACAATGATGATGCAGTAATTACTATAATAGTGAAAAATTAAACTAATTGATATTATAAATACCCAAATAAATATAATTTGAGACTTCTAATGAATTAAACAAATTTTTTAGGATAATTTTACATATTATTATTGATTTAATTTACTTTTTTCGAAGTAATAATTCTGTTATAAGTTTCAAAAAAATCAACTATTGAATAGTGTCAAAATTGACATAAAAGAGTTTTTAAAACAAATATTATATTATTAATTGATATTAAATTCCTAAAAATATAAGGTTCGGCCAGGACACTTATATCATAATAGTTTTATCATTAATGGACCACATAGGGGTCTCTTGGATGTATATAGAATGTTTATTAACTATATAATATAAAAATACAAAGTGACATGGTAAATGTCAAACTAATTAACTAAGAGTTAAAACTAGATGATAAGGTTAATATAGTAACCCAAACCTGTCTAAATTCTATTGGTTGAATGGTTTTCGACCAATCCCCACCTTAAAATTTTAATAATCAACTTTGGAGCCATTATAACCCAAATATTAATTTATTATAAATTAATATTTCTAGCTTTTCCAAAGGTGCCCCACACCCCTCTTATAAAAGGGAACTCCCCCTTCTCATTACTTCACACCTTCAAAGCCTTTTGGTTCGTCCAAACTCTGCCCAAATACTCTCTCAACTTCCCTAAATACAACCTAGAGGCCTTATTTTGATCGGAAATCCATCCTAAGGATCCCTTTTGATCAAATCAAAAGGAAGAACCCGAATAAGAGGTAATGTTTTCACCACCTTTTTTCAAATTCATTTCTTCTTCCACTTCTTCTTTATTTGTTATTACCATTCTAAAATAATAAATAAAGTATCTTATATATACTGTGATGTTATTATAAATATGGTACAACAATATTCAGGATTCTATCCACCCTTTGAATAACATGTCACCATACGTGCGTACGTACGGCTTACCGTCTCCACATCGTGGTGTAATTGTTATTCAATATATTATTATTTGGATGGGTATAATAATGATGAGTAACTCATGTAAATAATAAATATAACATGATAATTATTCTGTATATATTATATACTATCCAATTATATATTATTTTATTATCAAAAGAATGATATTGTCGCTCGTGCATACGTACGGACTACCATCTCCACGAACGCGATGAGATTTATTCTCCATCATATCCATTCAAGTATAATTATCATTTGATGATTTAAAAATAATGTTGAAGGAATTGATATCATTATGAATATGAATAAGATACAACCTAACCATGACAAACATGGCTTACGTAACAAAACATATAAAAAAACGAGTAAGTTAACACCCGAAACGACGATAATACTAAGATATTATTAAAAAAGAAATGTCAAAAGATCATATATGATATCATATTAATATATATGATTCATTTATAATTTAATAACAATTATGTCACCATTAGACAGGAGGTTAACCTACCCTCAAACATGGAAAAGTACAAGGTAAGGGTTTATTTCACAATCTCTTAATTATCTGAGGTTGTTTATACGTAATAATCTACTAGGATCTCATTATCATCCACATCCCTGTTTCTTAAAAATGTATTTCAAAATTTTTTTACTATTTACATGAATATGAGTGAAATACATGTATACCCTTGTTTGAATTTTTATAATTTGTTTATAAAGGAATCTTTCCGTCGTTTTCCATACAAGGTGCTTTTTAACCTTTTCGACAGATTTAAGGTAAGAATGTTTTTTTAACTTATATGGTCGGTGCGATTATTTTCCACCGTTATAAAATCGTCAAAGCTTCCCTTTCAAGCTTATAAGAATATTTTCAATGAAAATGTCTTATTTAATAAATATATGACTCTTAAATGATTTCAAAATAGAAAGAGATATTTCTCTAAAAAGAGTTTTGATTTCATCTATGTCAACATCCTTTGATGGATTTTATGCTTATTTGAAGTTGATTTATTATGATACACAACTTCTATATTGTATTTAAGGTTTTGTGATATGTTTGACTGTGGATGTGCTATTTTTATACTGTTCATAGTTTATGGTGAAAGTATTGACATTTCATATGCTAGTTTTAATACGAATGTTTATGTTATGTTTAAACCATTTCATATGGGAATGCATTGGACTTAATATGTGATGGGTGGATCTCGCTATAGATCCTCGATGCATCAGTAGGTCTCATGAGAGAAACTAGTGTCTTGGAACAAGGCCTTGGAAAAATCAAATTTGTAGTCTTGATACGAGGCCTTGGCTATGTGGTTATGATAGTGTGGCATTATGCATTCCATCATTATGAAAGTGGTAATTGATATTGCATGTGATTATTCGATTAGTAGAATATCCATGAAAATAATTTGATGGAATTATTTCATTTTATTTTTTCCATACTATGTTGAAGTTCATGTTTAAAAGGCTTTTTTATGTTATACATTGCCTTAAATATTTATTCTTATTTATGAAAGTTTCCGCTATATTGTTATCCTTACTGGGCATTTGAGCTCACCCCTTTTCTATGTTTTATTTTTTCCAGGATGTGAAGAAGTAATTTTTGAATGACCTACAGGGATAGAATGTGGGGATATGAGTGTGGTATATGGAGACTATGTTGTTGTAGTAGTTTTTCACATTATGATGTAATGTAAAACTTTATGAAAATATCTAGTGTTTCCGAGGTTACTAAACCAATCGGTCTTTCAAGATTTGATAATTCTTGTGATCATGCCAATGTTATGTAATAATGCACCGAATCTAGGTAACTGGGGTCGGGGCATTACAGTTGGTATCAGAGGAAGTTTAGTACAAACCTTGGAAGCTAGATTTAGATAAACTCTAATTAGAGCACGTAGACCTAAGATGAACTTTGAGAATTAGTATAGAAGAACTTCCTAAATTTTGGTATTGTAGAGATTTTGTGAGTTTTCTGAGCAATACATCCCTGTCTGGATACGAGCAAGTAGAGGCGGCTCTGGCACAGATGTACCTAGGGGTAAAACCTGAAAACACTGCTTTGAGCTCAACTCGAATGGGAACTGGTGCACGAGGCCTTGGCTATGTGCTTATGATAGTCTGGCATTATGCATTCCATCATTATGAAAGTGGTAATTGATATTGCATGTGATTATTCGATTAGCAGAATATCCATGTGAACAAGTAAATGGCATTATTTATTTTTATTTTTTCCATACTATGTTGATGTTAATGTTTAAAAGGCTTTTGTTTTATGTTATACATTGCCTTAAATGTTTATTCATATTTACGAAAGTTTTTTCTGTATTGTTATCCTTACTGGGCATTTGAGCTCACCCCTTTTCTATGATTTATTTTTCCCAGGATGTGAAGAAGTAATTTATGAATGACCTGCAGGGATAGTATGTGGGGATATGAGTGTGGGATATGGAGACTATGTTGTAGTAGTAGTTTTTCAGTTTATGATGTAATGTAAAACTTTATGAATATATATAGTGTTTCCAAGGCTACTAAACCAATCGGTCTTTCGAGATTTGATCTTTCTTGTGATCATGAAAATGTTATGTAATAATGCACCGACTCTAGGTAACTGGGGTCGGGGCATTACAGGGACCCAATTAGACAGGGACCCAAAGGAGGTGATGCCTGTTGTCAATAGCAGACGGTCCCTGCTGCCCGCAAAAGAGCGCCCCGAACGCACCGAAGGCAGTCGAAAAATAAAGAGCGGGTTCATGACTCCGCTATGCTGAAAGCTGGGGTTTCTGACACTGCAATGTACGCATCAGAGGCTTGAAACCCCATCCACCCATTACCATAATATGGGAGTGGCAGTAGCAGTTGCAATGGTCATCCCTGCAATGGTGCTATGAGCATCTCTGAAGGTCCTCCCCATAGCACCCATGGGGGCCTCCCCTGCGGGCATATACCGATCTGTCACAAGAGCTTCTCTTTTGATGCGAGTCACATAAACCCTCCACGCGACCAGAAGATCGAGCATCAATATGGTCCTCCACTTGCTACGGTCCACCCTGAAGGTCCTCCCTGGGGTATACACTGCAATCACACTCTATGCAGCGGGATCACAGATTATGATGGTATTCCTCACTATCATAGTTGCAACTACGGAGGTCCTCCCCGCAGTGACGTCTCATCACGACAAGAAGGCCCTCCCCTTGTCGTGGCCTGCCTTGAAGGTCCTCCCCATGAGTTATGCTACGATGGAACTCCACAAAGCCATGCATCAGGTCACGGTGATAGTCCTCGCCACCCTGAAAATGGTGCCCCCCCCCCCCCCCCCGTAGAGACGTCGAGCAACGAGAAGGCCCTCCCCTCGTTGTGGTACATTCTAGTGGCCCTCCCCAAGATTTATCCTGCAGATATTCTCCCTGCGGTAGCAGTAATGGTAGTCCTTGCCATTTCTGCAGCTGTGATGGTAGTCCTCACCACCATTACTGCCATCGTGAAGTTCCTCCCTGCAATGGCCCCAAGAAACAAGAAGGTCCTCCCCTTGTCACGGCGTGTCCTAAAGGTCCTCCCCAAGATGCGCGTTGAACGCCAAGCCATGATGGTCATCCTCACCATAATGGCAGTTTTGGTGAAGGTCCTCCCAATAACAACTCTACGCAGCCAGAAGGTTCTCCCCTTGTTGCAACATGCCTTGGAGGTTCCCCCCAGAGTGTGCACAACAAAATTCCACTATGCAGTGAATCATCAAGCAGTAATGGCAGTCCTCGCCATTAGCGCCATCATTTCAAAGGTCCTCCCCGTGATGACATATTATATCGATAGGAAGGTCCTCCTCCTTCCGAATCAAGCACTAAAAGGCCCTCATATGCCAAGGCACTCAGAAAGATGGGATCGAGCATGTCAGATTACCAGCTTGTCACTAACGATGCCCTTCATCGATCAGGATCCGTTCCAGGGTCGCGTTCATCTTCTCAACCACCTCGGAATCTCGCACAAGAAAATTTGATACCTACCGGCCCCACTGCCTCTGACTATAGTGAGAGCCTTAGTTGGGTTGACCAGGTAGACGAATCACTAGCGGAGGAATATGTTGATATGTTGCACCAGAGGAAACGACTAGCCATGAATGATATACCATTTATGTTTTGGCCCATGACACCTCTCAGTATGACATACGAAGAGGGTTGTCTGAAGAATGCATGCACGACATCTGCCATAATATATGGACAACCCTCCGCCAGCTAAAATCAAGCTTCCTGCCCTATAAAGGGTATGTAGACCACTTCAAGATGATAGGGGACCTCTTACATCACATTGACATGGAGGCCCTTTCCTCGATGCGACAAAAACGCTCCGAGAGGCACAAAGGGAATATGGAGGCAGCTTGCCTTCGCGCACTACACCAGCTGCACCGCCTCATCGGTGACGCTCCAGCATGAGTCCATATCAGGGGCTGGGGGGGACACAGAACTCTTCATTTCTCTCCACTACCCACCCAGAAGAACCAGTTTGGCATGGTGTCTTGAAATGTCGTCACATCGAGACGACAATAGGGTGGACCCCCTATTCAAGAAAGACAACACACCGAACCGAGTCGGGCCTTGAGTAAGTCCCAGAAGTGTTAGGCCTGGCGGGAATGAGCCATTCATAAACTCTTGAATCAGGCCACCAAGAGAATACAGAAGGCATCTCGCCTTAGAGATGCTAATCAATGATCTCTTCTTTCCTCCCCATAAGGGACTGATCCACAGGTGAATTCGGCAACAGATCTGGTTCACCCTCGGATGGGGGCACGCGAGATTAGGAACGTCGCGATAGCCGAAACCACTACTGCAATCCAAGGTCAACCCCAGCCTGCAGGGATGGGGGAATGTTTGACAAAAAATTCCCCCATAATACCAATAAAACAAGGAAGAGACTCAATGTCCAGTGAACGAAGCCAACACCATCCCTCAGGGCTGGGGGCATTAATACCCCCTCAAAAAAAACCTCCCCCATGAGAGTTGGTGTTCTCTCATCTAGGGAGGACAGTCAGGAAAGGAGGTTACCATCCAATCCCATCATAAGATTCATCATCCTCTCTAAGAGGAAGGAGCACCATAAGGTCGCATCAAAGAACTCTCTACATCACCCTTCACCATGAAGTCCGAGGGAAATCCCAGGTCATGAGAGGGAAGGCCAGCTGAATACGCAGGATATACTCTTTCTATTTGGAAGATGACATCTTCTCCACCCCACAATATGCATTCATCAATGCCATAGAGGCTAACCTCGTGGGTGACACCAGAGAAAATGAAAATCCGGATAGGTCAGGAGATGATGGTTCCGGTCAGGCTGTGACTCACAATGAACCCCCAGGTGTACACACCCAGAACCAGAGGGCCGCTTTAAATATGGTCACCCATTTAGTTAACCTCCCTCCGCCTACCCTGTGATCTTCTAACAAGGATAAGAACAATGGAACGGTTACCCTTAACCCTTCCCCCTCTCTGGATAAAAACAATCCACTCACGCTCGAAGAGAGGTTCGCTCGACATGAAGAAGAGATGAAAGAATTGAGGCAGTTTAAGGCCGAGATGCTCCAGAGGAACCTCCTTATTGAAAGTGCGTCCCATGAAGAGCCACATCATGCACTCTCGACAAGGTAACCTCAAAGGCTAAGGCTTGCCCAGAAAAACAAAGCACGATCAAGGATACCGTCCAATGAGGCACCTGGCCCATCCAGCTACCTAGATGTGGATCTGGACGTGTACCAAGATTTCCCTCTGCTTAGGAGGAAACCAGAGAAAGTAAGCCCGAACCCTCTGAGGGTACCCCGAACAGAATATGCACCCTTGGTGTTGGCCAATCCGGATACTTATGCAATGCCTCGGGCTACGCCTGCCCAGGACCGGGCCCAACACGATGTAAACCAGGGACTCACCAATACCATCGAGGCATTAACAACTCGACTGGAAGCGATGGAAGTTTGACGCGCTCCGATACAGCCGGAGCGGAACCCTTACCCAAATTGGGTTACCAACACACCACCTCCACCCAATTTTTGGAGCCCTGTATTCCCCATCATCAATGGATCAAATGATCTGAAGCCGCATTTGATGTACTATTCATCATATTGAGACCCTATGATGGGGACTCCAGAACAACAAGGAGCAGTGAAACTCAGATTCTTCGTATGGACCTTGCAAGGATCCGCCTTCGTCAGGTATATGAGTCTGTCAGCCCAGTTGATAAAGAGCTGGGAGGGCCACCGGCAGTAGTTCCTGTTCCACATCAGCTCAATGCTGCCTCAAACAATGGTCAGCGATCTCATAAACTGCATGCAGAGGGAGAATGAGAGGGTCTCAGAATTCATCGCCAGATAGAAAGGTCTAACATATTATGCCAATGCCTCAAGATGATATGCTAGCCATATGCATCGATAATCATAGAGATGATCTGCGAACACTGCTAATACCAGTGGAGTGCACCACTGGCTTTCGCCATCTCTCACCCATTACCCAGATAATTGAGGACACCCTGTAGCAGACTAATTCAAAATCCCGAATAGCCTCTCGGGCTTCTACTAAGAGATCTCCTAGTGCTAAAATGTCCGTTGTCACACTCAAGTCGGCCCCTGTTCCTGCTTCGCCGCTCAAGCCTCCACTAAATCGTCAAGGTCCCCCAACATATCAGCGGCTGCCCCGCCTAAATGGGATGATCGGAGAGGACCAAAGCAGAACCAGTTTGAGGAGTGAAGACAAAAATTATACTCGTTCCAAGAAGATCAAGTTTGTGGCTACTTAATTACCGCCATGAACTGTAATTTGCACCGCCTCCCAGAGCCAAGGAAACCTAAAGACGTCGGTCGTGATGACACGCCATATTACTGCCCCTACCATCGGATGTTGTGGCATAGTATTCGAGAATTCTTCATCTTCAAAGACCTCCTCCAGAGGATGGTAGATTATAGACAAGTCGAGCTGGGACCACCCCAGCACATGTGGCATGTATCTCTATCACTGACTCCGTCAAAAAAGAGGTGTGGAAGAAAGTCACCAGCAAAAAGGGGAAGAAATTTGATAACTGGATGGCTCGGATGTCTATCAACCGAGCCTAGGGCATACTCCAAGCTCAAATACAGTAGCCTGTGTTGCCACCAATAGCCCCTAAAGCCGCAGAGCTGACAACATCAGCCTCACAATCCTCTACGATCCGGTCATCCATGCAGAGTCGAAGGAGGAAACAATCACAAGAGGAGCAGTTCGCGGTGGGGCCAAAGATAGTCTAGACCCTTGAAGATTTCATGCCCTTGAATTTGGCACCACGGGCACCAACCCTCCAAATGGAACCATCAGAGACAAATGACTAGGTTGACCTGTCAGAGGATGAGGAGCAAATCTTTTGTTCTATCAACGTCATCCATCTTATTGAATCATTCCCTGACGAAGGGTATGACTACAAACCCAAGTTCCCTGCAGGAGGAGATGGGACGAGGAATTGCAGAGGCAGAGGATACCAGGGGATGCACATCTGTGGCCGAAACCAACCCAACGGTTGGACCCCAGCCCAGACCGTCAATATTGCATAACCCCATGGGAGAGCCCTTTAGTAGACTCAGCCGGAGATAGAATGCCCCTCCACCTCCACAAGAATCCACTCTCACCCTGTTATTCTGCGATACCCACCAGGGGAGGAGCACGTGTCTGGCTGCCTAGTGCGTACAAATAGACCGGCCAGACCAATTCCTCAAAATGTGGGAGCACCACCGATATCTGTCCCCGCAGTCGGTCCCTCCTCGTCAAATGCTACAGCTCCCAAAGCACCCACTAATACTCTCCTATCAACGTAGAAGCGTCGGCAGCTGGAGAAAAAATACGACATCCTTAATCAGTTGGCATCTGTAATAGCCATGATGTCAATCCTAGATGCCATGGGTTTGTTAGATGACCTTAGGGAGGCACTTATCGAAGCTTTGATCAGCCCCCACTAATTCCAAGCTGAGGTAGCGGCCGTCGAGATTTACTGGGCGGAGACTGGCCCGACTTAATGCAATGCGGGGACTTCCTTCACCAATCAGGACGAAGATGCCATCATGCAAGGACACATCAGACTGCTATATAAGCCAGGCATGATGAATGGTATTGTGATCTGAAAAGTCTTTATAGACAATGGCTCTAGAGTTAACCTCCTTCCCCTATGGACACTCTGTAGGTTGGTCTATAGTGAGGACGATATAATTCCCTCAGCCACAACTTTATTAGGTTACGACAAGAGTGAGCAGAAACCAATGCGATAGATTAAGCTAAAGAACCATTTTGGTGACCTGGTAGCCTACACATAATTCCTGGTGGTCCGGCAGAGCACAATATTCAATGCCCTGCTGGGAAGGCCATGGCTCCATAAGCACATGGTCGTTCCTTCATCCGACCACCAGTGTATCAAGTACTACATCAATGGACAAAGCAAGACGTTGCATGCCGAAAAGGCCCCTTTCAATCTCTCTGAGTCACATTACATCGACGCTAGGTTCTATGAGCAAAAGAAGAAGAAGCCTTTCATCGACAGCATCGACTGGATCCCCGCTCCAAATGGCCTGGAAATGGTACCCGATGACCCCCTCAGGTAGCTTGGAAAAGATTATGTCCTGCCCATCAACCATGTTGAGAGTAGGAGTTCATGTTCGGACATGAATTCAGATGTCCTCATGCCTTCAGCCATGATGGCCGAGCATGACAATGCGAGAACATCTACCAACCCTCTATTTGTGGACGAATAATCAAGCAGGGATGCCCACGATGCCTCTACCTCAAACCCTCGAAGGCTCAGACTGGAAACTCTATCCTCGTTAGATCAAGAGGATGAGGACTTGGGGGAAGAAGAGGGGGAAGATCTCAGAGATGCACCTCCCGCATTTGAGGAGGGGATCTTCACTAATGTGGATGAGCTCACGGAAATAAAATTGGATACCGAAGAAGACCTGAGGCCCACTCTCATTAGCGTGACCATGTCTCATGAGGAACACGAGGTATATACCTCCTTCCAAAGGAAACATCGGGATTTCTTTGCATGGAATTACACGGGAATTCCTGGACTCAATCCCAATGTAGCGACACATCACTTGGGTCTTCCAGAAGACCACTGGGGCTTCAAACAGGCCGCTAGAAGGACTCACCCCTCACTTGCTTCCAAGATTGAGGCTGAAGTCGATAAGCTCATTAATGCAGGCTTCATCAGCGAAGTCCAGTACCCCATTTGGTTGTCCAACATCGTCCCTGTCATGAAAAAGAACGGTAAAATATGTGTCTGCCTTGTCTTGAGAGACCTTAATCAACATTGTCTGAAAAATGACTTCCTGGTTCCAATCACCGAGTTGTTAATTGATGCGATGACCAAGTTTGATGCTATATCCTTCATGGATGTCAATTCTGGATATAATCAAATCAGGATGGACTGAGAAGACGAAGAATCCACTTCCTTCAGGGCCCCTCAAGAGGTATTCTGTTACAGGGTCATGACCTTTGGACTCAAGAATGCTGGCGCCACATATTAGCATGCCATGCATCAGATCATTAAGCGGTTCTGAGGGAAACTCGTTGAATGTTACGTGGATGACCTAGTGGTCAAGTCCATATAGCGCTCGAATCACCTGTCGGACCATGAGACTGTCTTCAATAAGATCTGAAATCATTGTTTGAAGATGAACCCCTTGAAATTCTCCTTTGGGGTTATATCAGGGAAATTTCATGGCTTCGTCGTACACCATCGCAACATCGAAGTCGACCCTAAGAAGATGAAAGCTATCCTGATCCTGCCGCCACCTTGAAATCTCACTGAGCTGAGGGTATTCCAAGTACACCTAGCCTATATTAGGTTGTTCATAGAATACCTGGTAGGAAAATGATTTCCCTTCACCAGGTTTATGAAGAAGGGAGTCACATACCAATGGATGGATGACTGCCAAGAGGCGTTTGAAAACATGAAGAAGTACCTCTTAAGCCCACCATTTCTCATGCCCCGATAGAAGGAAAGCCTCTCATTATATATGTGACGGCCCTAGAATGGTTATTGGGAGCCTTCCATGCACAGAAGAATGTCGCTGGCAGCGAAAACAGTCTCTATTACCTTAGTCGAACCATGATTGATGCTGAGACTCAATACACTAATATCGAGAAGAGCTGTCTGGCCTTGGTCTTCATGGTTCAAAAGCTACGACATTATCTGCAGCATCATGACGTCTATTTGATATCGTGGAGTAACTCGCTCAAGTACATCCTCAGTCGCCCGATGCTAACCGGATTCATATCACGATGGGAGGTCATCCTGCTACAATTCGACATCTGGTTCGTGCCTCAAAAAGCCTTCAAGGGCCAGACATTAGTAGAATTTCTGGCCGAGCACCCTTCAACAGGGACCACTACACTGGACACTAGAATACCTGATGAAGATATATTCTTGGTTCAAAGGGAGTTCCCAGCATGGGAAATGTACTTTGACGGCGCATCTCGAAGCCCCACCGGGAAAAGGATGGAGGATCCGAGGTTCAAAAAAGTGGGTCTGGGGATAATACTCGTGTCCCCAGAAAAGTCAGTTCTTCAATATTCCTTCCTCCTATCAGAGGGATATACGAACAATGAAGCTTAATATCAAGCCCAAATTGCAGGCTTGGAACTCGCACTCCAGGCACGAGAATAACAACTTAAGGTAAAAGGTGACTTGGAGCTGGTCATCAAGTAAGTCAATGGTGACTATGATATTAAAAAGGAGGATCTGATCCCCTTGTTTGACAATGTCTAAGGGTTAATTGATGTGTTCTCCACAGAACAAACATTTAATTTTATTCCCCGGTCCCAGAACGCTCAGGATGATGCATTAGCCAACTTAGCCATAGCCCTAGCCGACCCCGGCCGAGATGAAACAGTCATCAGTATTGCTCACTGTCGAATGGTATTTCCATTTTTGTCAAGCTAAGACGGAAGATATCCCCAAAGTCAGTCCTTTACCTGAGCCATATTCTCCTACTACCAGCTGGATGACCCCCAACACGAACTAACTTCAACGGGGAGAGCTTCCATAAAACAGGGCTGAACGAGAGAAAATACGAAGAAGGCCAATAAATATTGTCTTATATGGCGGCGCGGGTCAGAATGAGGTCCTCTAGAAACGAGGCCTCGATGGAGTGCTCCTCAGATGCATTGACGGAGAAAAAACTTCTACCATCATGACTGAAGTACATGCAGGAGCATGTGGAGAACATCAACAGGGGACCAAGCATTCCCATCATGTTCGAAGTCTTGGGTACTACTGGCCTATAGTGGCACGAGACTGAAAATTTTACCGAAAAATACCACTCATGCCAGATTCATTCCAACTTCATACACGAGCCCCCAGAGTTGCTTCATCAATCTAAGTACTCCTTTCCATTTTCCATCTGTGGGATGGACTTCGTGGGACCATATCCTCCCGCCATGGCCAAACTGCTGAAGTATATCCTCACGACAGCCGACTTCTTTTCCAAATGGGAAGAAGACATACCACTCAAGGAAGTCGGGGAAAGAAATATTGTTATCTTCATGAAGGCCAATATCATCACAATATTTGGTGTCCCTCATACTATACTAATAAAAAATAGAACCAATTTTTTCTTTGCTATGTTGGAAAATCTATACCATGAGTATGGTATCAAGGCTAGCCACTCATCCCGCTACCATGCAGCGGACAACATACAGATAGAAGCTTTCAATAAGACCCTATCCAACATCCTCTAGAAAATGGTGGACAACGACTAGAAGTCATGGCCAGATAAACTCATCCATGCATTGTGGGCTTATCGAACCACAATCTGCACCGCTACTCGGTCTACCCCGTACTCATAGGTGTACAACACAGAGGCGGTCCTTCCCAATGAACTCCAATATCCCTCACTTTACATTGCCATATTTGATTGATTATCTGATGATGAGAAGTCAGAAAAGTAGCTAGGTGAATTGGAACAGCTAGACGAGAAGCAGCTGCACACTCTACACCACGTGGAAGTGTACCAGAACTGGATCGCATGAGCCTTCAACAAAATGGTCTTCCTCCGGTCTTTCCTGGAAGGAGAATTGGTTCTGGTCCTCCGGACCCCAATGATACCCAGCAAGAAGCCTCCAAAGCTGGAGCCCAAGTGGGAAGGTCCATATATTGTACACAAGGTCTACTCCAACAGAGCATATACCCTGATCTCCATGGATGGAAAATTTACAACCGCTCCGATGAATGCGTGATTATTAAAGAAGTATTTCACATAGAACCTTAATGGCCCTTCATCCTGACCACATGAAATTAAATTTTATGGCCTATCGTCCTGACCACATGACGTTAAACTGTTTGGCCCACGTCCTCACTGCATGATGTTAAACTGCATGGAGATCGTCTGTACCGCCCGACGTTAAACTCCACGGACAAGGTGATTTAAAAACACCCCCTTCCTCTGTGTACGGACCAGACCTGCACAAGGTGTATCATCTTTCAGAGAACTACGTGAGGCTTGATTCACACCCTCGTAGGATACGTAGTGACACCAGAATTCCACACCCTGGCCCAACCACCTAAAAAACAAAAAAACATCAAAAAACAAAAATGCCCATCCCCCTGTGTATAGACCAGACCTTCATGGGGTGTTCCCATCATCTGAACCACATGACATTAAACTGTATTGACTTCATCTTCTCCACATGACTCTAAACTGCACGGATTCTAGAGAACTACGTAAAGCTTGATTCCTACCATCACATGATATGCAGTGACGCAAGGATCCCCAATCTTGGCCCAAGCCCCTAAATAAAAAAGAAATGCCTTCTTTACCCCCGTGTATGGACCAGACCTGAACGGGTTGTACTCATTCCATAGAACTACGTACGGCTTGATTCCTACCCACACAAGATACGTAGCGATGCCAGGATCCCCAGTCCTAGTCTATCCCCTTAATAAAAGGATTCCCTTTCCCCCGTGTGCGATCCAGACCAACATGGGGTGTACTACTCATCCTTACCGCATGACATTAAACTACACGAACAATGATGTTAAAAATGCCCCGTTCCCCATGTATAATCTAGACCAAGACGAGTGGTATATCTTTGTCCTTACCGTATGACGTTAAACTACACGGAAGTTGTCCCCAAGCATGACGTTAAACTACATGGACCCCCCTTTTTCTTTCACGTTGGGGCACCTTCGTCCTTACCGAATGACGTTAAACTACATGGACTTTTTCCTCACCGCATTACGTTAAACTATAGGGACTTCATCGTGACCCACTCAGGACACATGTTGATACGAGGTGGAGATACTCCTTTAAGATTTGGATACATTCTTTCCATACATTAGACTCCACAGTCCGGATAAAAATGGATCTTCATAACCACTCATGGCCATCAGAGGTGGAATGTCATCGACCCGTGGAAACCTTTGTACAACTATACATACCATGCCCTCAGCGGCTCTGTATATTGATAGCCCATGGCCTGTCTACCAAAGGCACGATTTCCACAGGAGTCACTCTTCATAGCTCCATACGCTTACCGGCCTTAGAGGCCCCATACCATTCCTCTTTATCCAGAAGATTATGACATTTTGGTTTGCAAGTTTGTTCCCCTTTTCACATTCAGGTGTTTCTAGGGTTTCCCTATCTAGCTAGCCTGTGTGTCCGCCAGTGGTTCACGTAGCGACTGACATCAACAAACATCAATCCAGGACTAGGCTACTTTGACTCAACAGACAATTGCGGTGAAGATGTTTCTTGTATACACGGGCACCATTATCCCCATGTGACGAACTTTGCACTATGAGCAATCGCATATTTTCATAATCATTCAGGGCCAATGGATGTGGAATGTTATTGACCTGGGGACACATTTGTACGACTATTCATATCATTCCTTTAGAGGCTCTACATAATGATAGCCCATGGCTCGTCCATCAATGGAATGATTTGCTCGGGTGGTACTTCTCCTAGCTCCATACACCTACTGGCCTCATATCCCCCACACTATACCTCCGGATCCGGGAAATCTCAAAGTTGCAGTTTACGACCTTCATCCCCTACCTTGTCCAAAGTTTATCAGAATATATTGAATCATTTATACTTCGAGTGACTGCAGAAATAGTCACCAAATGGTCTGAGCTCTATGACCGATAAACTAGGAGTACCTCATCCTTACCAAATGATATTAAAATCTGTGGAATGAAGGCACACCCCCACACACAAAAAAAGAGAGAAAAGATCAGCATAGGGGGCTCTTTGAAACTCAACAAGCAACCAAGGATGGATATCCCCGACATGTCCGGTCATTCTCCTCCCAAATGACAGACTTCGTGGCCTGGATAATTGCATATCCTCATAACCATTCATGGACATCGGATTTGGAAAGTCATTGACCCATGAACTCTTTTGTATGACTATTCATACCATTCCCTCAGCGGCTCTCCATATTGATAGCCCCTGCCCCGTTTACCAAAGGCAATATTTCCACAGGCGACACTCTTCTTAGATCCATACGCTTACCGGCCTCAGAGCCCCCATATCATCTCTCATAATCCAAGAATCCCCGGAACCATGATTTACACCAATCAAACTCACCCCCACATCTAGAGCATGTTGAGGTATTCAAACCCAGTTGCATTCTGAGGAAGAACATCCTTTGCAAAAATACCCCTTGTCCTCGCTGCATGATGGTAAACTGCACATCAACCTTAAAAAACGCCTCTCATCCCCACCTCAAGATGCTAAACTGTAGGAATAATGTCTCAACCGCATGATGATAATCTAGATGGTCATATTCGTCAAGGGTTCAATGAGAAACATAATATTTTTCTTTATACTTCAGTGCACAGTTCAGACCTGCACGAACCACCGCCTCACACCAGCATGAGAAAGAATTACTTCACCCATTCTTGGGAAGTTCAGTCCATATATTTCCCCCGTATTCAAGAACCCTATCATCAAAACCCATACTCTGTAATCAGAAAAATCCGAACTCTCATAAGCCACCCCTGGTGGTCCCAAATCTCAACTTCCCTGAAGTTGCTCGGCTATCGGAAGTGGATAGTCTTTGACTTATGGACACCTTTGTATGACTATGCATACCATTCCCTCAGTGGCTCTGTATATTGATCGCCCCTAGCCCTTCTACCAAAGGAAATATTTCCTTAGGCTATGCCTCTCTCCGTATGCCTCTTGGCTCCTGAGCCCCCATTTCTATCCCGGGATTAAAAAACCCTATAAGCCACAGTTTACCAACTTCTTTCACAACCCTTCCTGAATATGGTGGATCTTCATTGACAAGATTACTGAGAACTAGGAGTAGTCGTTCCATTTTAAATGATATCCCAGCTACATGACCTTTAACTGCACCAAGCCTCAACCATCCCTTATGCTAACTAAACACGTAAGGAAGTGGTCACTGGACCACACTCTTTATTAGTAAATATGTTCTAAAACCCCTTTCATATGTCACACTTCCCTTTTGAGCCACCCCTGGCGGTTTTCGTAATTTTCCATGCCACCCATCGTGCTTCCCATAATTCGGACTTCCATGAAGTCCCATGGCCATTAGAAATGGAAAATTCGTTGACTTAAGGACAGCTTTGCATGACTATGGATACCATGACCTCAGCGGCTCTGCATATTGATCGCCCCTGGCCCATATACCAAAGGAAAGACTTCCTTTGGCAGTACTCTTCTACCTCTGTACGCCGATGCGGCTCCCGTGCCTTGAGACATGCCCTGCATGTCGTCCAACCATGTTTTCCCCCACGTGTGTCAGAAGAGTTTTGAGACATCTTTTAATCATTTGAACCCCGTTGGTGCCCTCACCCCAACATATTTGGTCAAATCTGTTCGACCAAAAACATCAGTAGGGATAGTCTTGATGGAGGGACTTTAAACTGCTCATAGAAGAAAGAGGCACAAAGCCTGTTAGACTGAAAACTCGAAAAGGGAGACCTAAGAAAAAGGGAGGTTATACCTGCTGGGTCCATACCGAATAGGCCCAGCAAAAATAATGGCAATAAAAGAAGAAAAAAAGAGGCAAAAATGTTTTTATGATTTTTCTATAAGACCCCAGCAATAGTCAGACTACGTTCACTGGATCACATGGTCCGGGAAAAATTTAGAGCTTGATTTATTTTTAGTCCTGGACTCGGATTATTCTATGTTCAGGTAATTAACATATGCGGCAATCGTACCAAATAGTTTCTATCACATGAAAAGGTGACAAGGGCACTAAGTATAAATTTTTCTTTGTTCCATAAATAAGTGGTTAAGAAGGGAATCTACAATCCAAATCCTCCTCTACTGCGAATGGTGATTACATGAGTTTTTCAGTGGATTCACAAAGCTCTATCAGGCATTGGTGAGAATCCTCGATTGTCTGAGAGAGATGCTGCAGTAAGCCCATCTCAGCCACTGCACCATCCCGCAATTCTTCTGCCTCCAGAGCTGCCTTTGTGCTTGCCCGTATTTCCTCCTCCATCCACCGATCTCCTTCTCCAATCAGGGCGGCGACTTTGGCCTCTTCCTATTGCAGGCGCTATATCTTGTTTCTCTACGCCTCTAGGTGAGAACTCTGCTCAATAACTACTCTCTGAAGCACTGCGATGACCCCGATGTGGTCATGAGCCTCTGCTAGGTAGAGCTGTCATGTCGTAGAAAGGTAGGCTTTGGATTGAGCAGCGGAAATGAGAGATTCGAAATCACATTGCCTCTCCTGATCATCTACAACCTTCTTGAATATGTCGTAAACACTGTGATAGTCGAAGCCATCAAATCCCAGCAACATAAACAGATTTCGTAGCCTCAGAAATTTGGTCGGCATCTCGACCAGGGGCGTTTGATAGATCAGTCTCCAGATTTTTTCCAAAGCCCCTTGGTGATCAGGTCGAAGGCTAGAGAGGACCTGTTGATCGGGCTCTAAATCACTCCTATATGAGGACACATATTCAGGGATGAGCGTCACCATGGAGGGACCTAAGGAGGCCTCACCCGCAAACCCTGTCACTGCGGAAACTGCACCCCCGACTGGAAACATAATTGTCAGTGCTAGAGGTTGTGGTCCTGAAGCCCGAGAGTAAATAAGACAGATGAGCACCCCTAATTAGAAAAGGGAAGAAAGAGGAGCAGGTGGCAGGATACCGGGGAACTTACGCCTATTCGATGAGGCATCATCATCCGCAAGCTCTGCACCGTCACGACAGCCACTCAAAGAGGATTCCACATCTTCGATAGGAAAGGGAATCCGGGGAGCCCCCAGAGGGGTCCAGGTCCTAGGGAATGCCTTAGGCCCATAGTTTCCAAGGTCGTCCTGAAGTTTTATCCTACGAAAACCAAGATTGAAGAAGTCACTCCCCCGGTGAACAAGATAATGGCCCACTCCGGGTTCCCAGCAACTATATTAAGCGCATGCTCTTCCTCCATCATCACAAGATTCATTGGACCTTGGGTGGTTGGCTCCGTCAGATCTATAACCCCCTCAGTGATCATGGGCGCCCTGTCGTCCTACACATTCGAAAGGGTTATCGGATCAGCAGGGGTCTTTGATACTAGTGGTTCTTCCTTTGGCATATCTTTGACTGGTAAATGTGGAAGTAAAGCGTCCATATCGTCGGCCCCTCCGGCAGGGCTCTCCATCTCATCGCACCCAGGTGTGGTTACGGGTGATTCCACAGACGACATGAAGGGGGAAGGTAGAATCACTTGGGTAGCCACAGCCTGATCCATGAGTGGTCCTATACTATACATCAAACATTTAACAACTAATGAATTCTAAGAATGCAAGTTGGAGAATGAGAAAACGAGAAGTCATGATTACCCAACATTCCCTGTTTGAGCCATTCTAATAAACGGAACACCTGTTACCGTCTCTGGATCTACCCAGGGGAATGTTCGCCGAGAATTCTCGAAGGAATGAGGGGAGTAATGAGCCTAGCTAAGTCTACGATGGTCGCCTCCATGAGCCTAGTTGTGCCAGGGGATCCTTCCTCAATGACCCCTAGGGGAGAAAGTGCATGCTCTCCTTCCACAGTACCATGAGGGGCATACTCTGGAGAAAGCATCACCCCCTGAGATTCTTTGGAACCCTGCATAAAAGTAATAGACCTTAGAACCTCCACAATAAAGGAGGGAAATGTCATAATGAGCGAGCATAGCAACCTCTTCCTCAGGGTCTGACAATTCGTGATGTCTAATCATCATAGACACCCGAATTCTCCCATAGAGATGATTCCAGAGTGAATGAATGTACGCATCCATATCCTTTAATATGGTGACTATTTCATCTAAATCCACTTCCAACTGCATGTGGGGTGGAGCTAAGATCATCACGATACCCGGAAGTTTAAGAGGGCATGATTGAAGAAACACCCAAACTTCTTCATCAGAACCACTGACCCTTAGGTCATCCCAAATCCTCTAAGCCTCCTAGAATGCGGCCATGGCATGAATCGCTGACTGGGGAGGATCATCCTGAGAAGGTCGGGCGGCGGTAGAAGCTGGTAAGGGCGCCACTGGCTGTATTCGTGTTTCGCATCCCTCCACCGCCCTATAACTCTCCGGTGATATCGGTGGGCGCAACCTCACAGGTAAGGATGGGAATTCCATGGCTTCAGCCATGATGGGGAAATCATCAAAATCATCGCCCCCTAAAGAATGGTCTCTTCCTTCCCCCTCCTCATCAGTCACCTGATGCAGCATGGCCTGGACTCGGTGGGTTAATACCACGTGACCCTCACGTGCGTAAATATAGGATTCAAGATCCTAGAGATATAGATTGACCCGCTTTGGGTCCACATAATAAATAATGTTAACAGGGGTGGATATATAGCCCAGCTCATCAGAAGCCACTTCTGAATATTGAAGGTACTACCACAGAAAATGGGGGTACTGGATATGAATGACTGACCAACCCTTAAATTCGTTCCATTGGCCCCAGAATGTTGGGAAGGATGCATCAGCAGGGATAGTCAACCCCATTTGAGAAGCCTTGAGGGCGTGAGAGGATACACCCCTATATGTTAAGATCATTCCTGGAAGCACGAGACCAGTTGGGTGACGAAGGATTTTTCATGGCCTTGTTGGAGATCCATCCTCCATTCCCTTATTTTTTCCCATTGATGGTTTGGGACTTGATATGGTGGGAACCATTGTCCCTAACTGGCCATTTGGGTATGATTTAACCCAGGAGTCAGCATAATTCTTGGATAATAAATTCTTTGAGTCCGAAAGCGTGGGGTTCATAACCTCACAGCCGGTAACCTCTCGGGTAAATATTAACCACAGTTGTCTGGCTGCGATCAAATGACGGTTCTCTCGGGCACCAATATGTGCGGGAGGACATTGTACTTGAATGCAGCCAAATTGATGTCCAAATTGGCAAGGCGCGTACCCCTCGCAGATCAGTTCTCCACAAATACGAGCCACCAGAATACCCTCTCAGAGGGAGTGGAGGTATCCCCACTTGCTAAAATCATCTGTTATGGTGGTCCTAATTACACCTTCCGGGGAACAAAATTGATGAAAATTGAAAAAGTCAAAATTCAAAATTCGACTTGATAACAGACGCCTGTTCGAAACTATCTGTTTACTATCCTTCTCTTAGGTCTCCCACTCTTTGGGCATATCCCCACTATTCAGTTGCAATTATGGCCCGAATGTGGTGCCTGGAAACTGAAAAGGGTTGATGATTGTGTAACTGTTATTGATGTGTATGCTTAAGCATCCCTAGAGAATTTGGAAAGGGCCGGCCACTCGGTTTGGCTGATTCCCGTTAGTAATGTTACTGAGCAACCGGTAAATCCTAGCCAATACATGAATGGCTAGGTTAAAAACGTTACCAATATCCAAATGTGCCTCCATGACAAAAGTAGTGACCCACATGCCACCAACCTCGCGCACGGGTAATAACCAACCACTTAAGAACATCGCCAGAAAATCTGTTAGGTGGAGCAATCAATCGACATATGGAATAAGCTCCCAGCCCTAGCTGCGTAAATCGCCTTGCTCCAATGTCAGCAAATAGCATCCCCCTGTTTATGGGACTCCATCATAGGGCAAGTTGTGGGCCTACGTGGGGGAGTTGCAGATTCGTCATATTTTATCATTCTCACAAAAGTCTTGACCCATTCACGGTGTGGGACGAGTTGTTTTGGAGACGTATCCTATGAGTGATTCCGAGCCTGGTTAATGAGCTTCTTCACTAGGGGGGAGTCCCCTCATTGTTTCCCCACACAGAGGACGGAGGAATTAACTCATCATACATACTCCAAATGACGGGGACCCCCAAAATCTGAAACATGTCCCACAGACTAATGCCCACTTTCCCACTGACCAGATGGAACTTGTTGGTGTCCGGGCTCCAATGACTCATTAGTTTCTTGGAGAGGGCTTACGGCCGGTGGGTATAGGTTTGGGACACCCAGGTAGCTTCATACAAGCCTACGACTTGCAACTCTACCCCAAATTCTGTATAGCTCTGGCGAACCCAGAAGGGACAGCCCCAATCCAATGACTTAAATTCTCCTCTCAGTCAAAGATCCCGATTCAATGGCCAGCCATGCTTGTCGCTTACCATGGCACTGCATGCAATACTCCGATAGCAGTGGATTATTCCTAACTTTTGATGTGGTTCTCCTCTCAGAGATACTGGAAGGTGATTCAACACAGATCCGACAGTTGTACCTCTCGAGGTAGGCCGCCCGCCGATAGGTATCACAATATGGGGAATAGTGAAGGCAAATATCCACGCTTCAGGATTGTTGTCAGGGGAGGGTTCCAGAATCTGGGTATTAGACAATAAACTGAACCCATAGGCGGGAATGTTATTAGAGAATGGATATTCCTACTGTTATTTGGAGAGTCGGACATCAAGGAAGGAAGACGGTAGGGAGTGGCAGTCTCCATCGTAAATAGAGCCAGCCATGTCCTTCAGGCGTTGATTAGCTATTGAGAGGGGCTCTACAGCAGGCCTCAGCATAGAAAGAGAGGAACCATATTTTCAACCTGCATAATGAGAGAAATCATTTCAGAATAAAAATGTACACAAAATTAATGGTTAAGGAGCCTTCATAATCAAATCCACAAGGAGGCCTTGAAGGATGGTTTGTGATGACATCATCCCGCGAACTAGCCCTTTGTAAAATCAGTCCACGAAGCTTTGGCCCGTGGAGCGTTGGCCAGAAAAATGAGAACCATGTTGTTCCGCAGAATTTCAATCCCGAGTTTATTCGGAAGACTTAGGTACATTTTAAATTTCAAGAGATTTTAGTCCGTGGAGCATTAAAACTACGAAGAAAGTTCCTCTACAACCCTCCATCACTTAATTTTTAATTAATTAAGAGTAATGGTTCATGGTCGAGAAGTGGGTTTGCGAATGAAGGTGACCACGAAGAAGGAATGGTTCGTGGAGGTTGCTTCCAGTTCGCGGACGAGGCACTTTGCGAAGGAGCAAACACGCAGAGGCGAAGGAGCTCTGGTTTCGCAAAGAATTCAGTAATGTACAAGTGCGAGGGAACCCCATATTTATTGGGGTGGCCCCCTACCGGATCCACCTTTCTACTGCAAACCATCTCAGTTTCAGGACCACATTGCATCGGAATGGCCTCCTCTTCGTTCCGATCGGACCCCATTCCGATGGAGGGCATTTGTAAGGTCCCGAAGAATCCACAAAGGAATTTTTACCCAAATCCCACAAAATAATTGGAGAAAATAACCAAAGAATAGACACACCAAAAAGGGATCGGTCTGCGAACCAGTCCATGGAGGAGCAACGTGGCCAGGCATCGTGAGGCACCCCCTCTGCGAACCATTGTCGTTCGCGAAATGGAGGTGGAGATCCTCTGCGGTCGCGAGGCAGGATGAGCGCCAGTCCGGTTCACCGTCACGAACCGCCCTTACCACGAACAACGTCAACCGGTCCAATACGCACCCGCTTTCATTCGTGTAATAGAGGCGGAACCCTCCGCAGCCTTGGAGTACTCCCAATGTTCGCCTCGCGGAGGTGGGAATCTTTCAATACCCACCGCGAATCGCGGATTGACCAAGTCAGTTGTGAATCTGGTTATGGGCCTCCGCAAAAGGTTTCACATGGCCACATATACATTCCTTTCCCCACTATATAAAAGGAGACTGAGGGGGAAAGAAAAAAAAGGTGGAGAACTGGAATTAGATTCGAAGGGATATGAGATCGGTTGGTGGAAGGCTTCGTATTTCGCAACCAGCGAAATTCCCATCCGCGAACCACAACAGGTATATAAATTAAGAAGGAATCAGAAAATGAATAATAAATTAGTGAACCACGAACCTAAAATAACAATAATGGAGAACCGCGAACCATACCCCCTCCACGGATGACTTCCCCGCGGACCATAGAGTTTATGCCTCTTTTCCCATCCTTCGCACCGTGTAGCACCCTCCTATGTGGGTGATTCCCTGACCGATGAGCCTTCGACCGACGCCACCCTTGGCCGCCACTACCCACCTGGAACCCTCCGTGAACCACCCTAGTTCGCAGATTGAACCCGAAGCCGTGAAACACCCTGGTTCGCGGATTGAACTAGAAGCTGTGAACCATCCTAGTTCGCGGGATGCCAATCAGTCCGCGGACCACCCTAGTTTGGGGATGGATTCTCCAGCCATGTGGCACTTCCCCACGCGAAGGTTTCCACCACCTATACCTCTCGGTGGCTCGCCAAATACTTCGGTGTTCTCATTTTCAGATCGAGATAAAATCTTTCCGATCTAGCCAGGTCCTCCACAACTCCATCATTGGCCTATTCGTCGCCCCCGAGCTGAGGCCTCCCCCAGAGCCACCAGATCTGTGTGGTATAACATTCAGGTGCATCAGCGTGCCATTTTGAGTTCACATACCCCCAATAAACATGGTCAAAGGGGTTTCCCCAACCCTTGAGGATATTCCCGAAGCATTCCTGGGTTTACATTCCCACGGTAATGTGGATTCTGAGCTCGAGAATCACTTTTCTACCCCTCCACTTGTTGAGGGTTCCTTGAAGATGGTAAAATACCCATCAGAAGGAAACCCTCGTGCACTACAAGAGAGGAGATGGGAACAAGAGCACCCCCTTTCCCTCTCCCTCTGGGGTTTGTCACCCCGAGAGTCCACCTCAGAGTATGCCCCGACCATCTGGGCCTGCTTAGTGTGTAAGCCCTAATTCATCACCCTGGTCTACCCTCATGCATAAGCCCCACTCTGCTTCTCATGGACGCACCTTTCGCGACGTGATCCTCTGGTCCCTGCTGCCTCTTGTTTCTCACACCGAGCATGACTCATATGGGCTTAGAGTAAGAATTGGCCATGACATCGTACAATGGGCCTCCTCAGAGTGTAATCCCCAATCCATCATTCTAGGCCTCCTCAGAGTGTAAGCCCCAAGCCAAAGAGAACTACGGGGACATTGGTCCATGCCAAAGCATGGTATGTAAGAAGCCTCCACGGGGTTCAATCCCACCACTCAGTCATTTTGTCACATCGAGTTCCACCCTCGTCCAGCATGACATTAAACTCTATATACGAACTATGTGGACTGTGATCCCTACCTCCTAAGTAGGGTACATAGGAAGTATTTCTGAGGTTTAAGCCCAATTACTGGTCGATCTGATCATCTCCGCATCGGTTCACCGCGCCACTCCTGGTTCTGCCTCACGTGAGTTCCAACTCTTTGGGGTCATTAATCCAACGAGGGATGGTAAAACTCGGTAATAAATGATTCCAAACCCCTGCGTCTAGTTAACCGTTGCCCATCAAGGATTAATCTGTGGATACTATGTTTGGGTATAAACCAGAGATTCATGAACATATGAATATGTGTTAAATCAATAAGAGAGTCTCGTAACAGGAAATAATTCTCCCCCAAAAATGGTGCGATGAGCCCGACTTCCCATCCTCTCGACCAATGTGAGTTCGTAAGAGTCACTGGTCAAACCATCCGGCGAACGCCTACCTTTGGAATGCATGTCCATCAATCATTGGATACAGAGCCGTTGGGCATTTCATGGCCAAAAACCAAGAACAAAACAATCATATATCACGGCCAAAAATTCCTATGATATTCATAGATATCCATTTAAATAATTATGGAACATTAGAAAATTTCTTCATTGCTGTAAATGTCTCGAATCACAAATGGTTTTCATTGAATTGACATTAGAACACCAACGAAGTGATCAAAATTACATTTTTGGTTAATGGGAAATATGTATGTTTATTGCTTGGTTCTTTGGAATTTTTATTCATATAGATTAATAGTTTCTAAATTATTTTAACTAATTCCAAGGAAATCCATCTCAATTTTGAGTTACAGTGTTCCAGGTAAACATTTATAATTTTTTTTTTTAAATTATTACCAATCCATCGCCGAAGTATTCTCCTTATGATACATATTTTTTTATCTATATCCACCATTAATTAGATTATCCATCTATTTGATAAATATACAATATGAACTAATCGTTCCTAGATCATTGAATAAACCCATGGTTTATGATTCTATTCAAAACATGAGTTATTTTTATTATAGTTTTACTAATGTTATTGAATACTTATCATACTTGGATGGGAATTATATATTTTAATTTCCCACAACATTATTTATTTAAATATTTCCTTTAATTTTATTACATTCCCAAAAATAAAGTAAACATATTTGTTACTATAGTTTAAATATAAAAAAAATTAAATTAAAATTGAATGGATATCACACAAATTAAATATACTTATCACCTAATTAATTTTTAGGTTTAAATATTTGTTAACTACTATTTATTTACAAACATAAAATTTTATCTTCTTTTTTTTTCAATCATCATGGTTTGTAACGAACATTTGAATTTTTCTATGAATACCCTAAGGGGATCTGAAACTAGGTGTGATATGGGGTATATTTTTTATGAACTAGGTGATGATCATTTTAATACAAAATTTACCCATTTCAGGGTTATTACTCATACTTATGACCATTTAAGAACTACAACAACTTATAGTATATAGACATATATTGTCTTACACAACCCAAATTACTCAATAAATTGCCATATTTTTTTGTTGTTTTTCAGTGATTTTTATTATCCCAACGGATTTATCTAAATTTTTATAATAAAAATCCTCGATAGTAGATTGGTATTTTCTCGGATTCTTCTGATTTCTAAACAAATTGTTTATAAAAAATAATTCAAGATTTAATAAATAAAAACACACATATTATTATCCCAAAATATAAAAAATTAAAATTTATTTAGTATATTAAATATATTAAATCATAACATGAAATAGGGATATAATATTATTATTAAAAAATCCAATAACATGGATAATTATCAATTTATATTCAAAAACTATATGTAGTATCCTTTTAATGTACCTAAGAAAGGGGTGACCTATAAATAACAATAAGGGAATAATCAAATAATAAAATATTGAAATTAATATATTTTAGTCAAGATACATGTTGAGGTGACATAAATGGGATGATAATCATAATCCAAAACATCAAAGCATGATATAAGATGATAACATCAAGACCACATAAGAATGTAGAAATGACATTGATCTTGACCTCAAAACAATAATTTAAGGCCAACCACTGATAAATCATAAGATATTGTGATACAGATGTCTTATCATTCATCATAAATGGAATCTCAATAGATAAATATGATACCCATTTAATGGAAGGTCTAAATAATTATGATCACTCGTATCACATTGATATATTATACATGCATTATTATGACACATTGATAATGCCTCCTAATAATCACATTCATAAAATTTAATACCATGATTAAAGAGTCTGTGGTAAAAATTAATGTTGATAACAATTAAAGGATATGTATATATATATATATATTAAAATACATTTTACTTGAAATGGGTATGGTTATTCACTAATAAAATGGTTGGTAGGGAAAAATTGAAGGATTATTTTGACAACATAATTTGTCTTTATATCAATTCAAGGAAGGGTTTAATGTGACTATAAGGTTGTCTATAATTACTGTTAAAAATTATGGATGAAAAATGGATTTTTGTAAAAACACATTCCCACATGAATAGTTTTGAATCGCATAACATAATATAAATATTATTATACAAAAAATAGGTTGAATAGAGAATGTATATCTTCTGCCTAATGAAGGCTAAAGTAAATCTTTTAATGAGAGGGTCAAATGATGCATTATTTTTATAACATCAAATTTTTGATGAATTTATATTTATAAAGTAATGAAAAGTTATCATTTATGAATCAAATTGAAAAATACAAATAAATTTCATTAATGGAAAATAGGGTAGGAGATCCCTTAACCTTATATAGTTGTTCTTAATGAATGAGAGTAACTTATTAAGTTGAGGGAAAAAATATAAGAAGTATTTAGTATAGTATATAGATATTGAATTATTTCTAAAATGGGTTTTAGTAATGATGGGTGGGATGTTTGTTGGGTATTTATAGAAAAAAGATGGTATTTCATTATTAATTTATAATGTTTTGTTTCGGACTCCATAAAATAAAATAATAAAATAATAAAATATTCCCATGACGTATTCACATAGTTTCTACCAAAGGGGAGTGGTTATTAATAATTTATAAGATAATGAACCAATGATGTTAAAATAATACATTTGGTTATGTGGATGTGATTCGTGTTTGTAAGGAATTCGAAATAAAACAATACATTATAATATATGTTTTGGATGATAAATTAAGGGTTAATAAATTTAATTAACCAACAGAAAAACAATTAATTACATGAAAAATATATAGTTTCCTATGGATTCTAATTATATAATTTTTTTAAAACAATTTTTCTCACTTATTATTTCAAAAAACTGAGCATATATTTAGAGCGTATTTAATTGTTACCCTAAAATATTATTGACTCAAAAAATTATAAAAATTTATCCACTAAATAATTTGGAATTTCAAATTTCAAAAAAAAATATTTATTTTATCAGAATAGTTATATAAATATGTTAATATTTAATGTCCTTAGAAGATTTTCCCATTTCCAATACAGTATAAAAAATTTCCATAACATCCATTTAGAATTCTATCTCACATCCTTTACTTTGTAAAAAAAACCATGAATCTAGAAACATAATCTACAATGTCTCTTTCCATGTAGTCTTGCTAGAAATGATCTTTCAGCTTCCTATATATGTTTTTTCATTCATAATGAATAGATAATGATAATCTGTGAGCCTTATCAAACATATCCTTATTTAATTGATATACGATATGGATACAAACATAGTTCATAGACTATATCATACGTTAACAATCAAGGTTGAAATCATGGGCATTCCTGAACATCATCTATAGCTATTCATGTTCTTTATACACTACATTAATATCCAATTGTATAGATTATTGATCATTAATTTAAATAAAATTGTATTTATATCCTTTACATAATATTTCTAGATCCATTATTTCAAAATCCATATATATTCAATCAATTTTTAATCCTCATCACAAATAGTGTAATGTGGTCTTTTCGACTCAATCATCACCCGCCTTATTCACATTCATAGGGTGGTAATGTATTTACCACTCATAATAACTAATCGACTCCAAAAATATTTTTTATCACATATTAATCTTTTTTTAGTGAAAACATACATTAAAAATTTATAATCAATATATATATCACCATAACCCACAATGATAATGCAACCATATAATTAATTCAAATATTTCAATATTTAACACCAAATCATGAGTTGGGTAATTTTTATCATGTATTTTCAATTTTCATGAGGCATAAGATATCACAATACAATTTTTCATGAAAAAATATTGCATCCCCTTCAAGGATTCATCTATATAGATCCCAAATAATTCGTTACTATAGGGTAGTATGAGAATAGGTGCACTGACAAACCTTCATTTCAACTCCATGAAATTCTCTTCACATTTTTCTGTCCATATGAACATAACTCCTTTCCAAGTCAACATGATGTGTGTATTAGATAAAAATTAGAAATCCTTAAAAAATCATCGATAATATAGATCCAACCATGAAATCATCATATAATAGTTATTATTATTGGTTTATTCCAATGTTCAATAACATCTGTCCTTGTTGGATCCATGGATGTACCCACTCTTAATATTATATGACCAAAAAATGATACTTTCTGAAGCCAAAATTTACAATTGGTATATTTGGGATAAGGATTTTTGTTTCTCAAGGTATTTAGTACAATCCTCATGTGATATACATATTTTCATTCTATTTTATTATAACAGAATATCGTCTATAAATAATTCCAGAAACGTATCAAGATAGTCTCTAATGACTCTATTAAATATATCCATGATGATAGTGGTGAATTAGTAAGACCAAAACACATCAAAATAATTTCATAATGTCTATACCTTGTATGGAATGTCGTCTATAGAGTATCATACTTTTTGACCGTTAAATGATAATATCTAGAATGAAAATCAATCATTGAAAACTATTGAACTCCACATGGTTGGTCAAATAATCCATCACTATAGGGGAAAATATATATTGTATATATAGTGACCCTGTTTAGTTATTGATAATCAATGTAGATTCTCATTGATTCATATTTCTTCTTAAAAAATAGAATTTTTGAAACCTAGGATGATGCACTAGGGAGTATAAATCCCTTATCAATTATCTATTGAATTTTCATCTATAATTACTAAATCTAAATTAGGTCCATTCTATGAGTAGTATTTGAAATATTTTATCACCTGATATATGTTCAATTAAAAACTCAACCTCACGATATTTTTTAACATAATGGAAATTTCATTATAAAAACATTAAAAACTAATGTACTATAGGTTTATAATTATGGGAAGGTTTCTCCCGAAACATATGAGATAGATAACATTCATTTTTAGGATTTTTAATCTACAAGATGAATGTAATTTTTACAAGATATTGATATTCATCCTTGCATCGATATATGATCATGGATTCATTCACAATATGAAATGTGACATCCCTTGATCTAAAATTGATATGAGATATATATAGAAAAATTTATTCCTTTTTGGGATTCACATAAAATTCAAATAAATGAATGATCATAAGAATTTAAATAAGAACATTCAAAAAAACATTAACTAGGGAAGAATTTTAAACTTGTGATTTGACTATAATTCCACTATATGTTTCCAAAACTATTAATAATCTAATTGTTGAGTTAATATAGATATACCCTTATAATTTTTTAGAAATAAAAGATTGGGTGGATCAATAATCAAATAGAGAATTTGATATTTCAAAGTGGATGGTTTGTGTATCTGTCACAGCCCCATTGTTTTACTCCACAATTATAGTAGTTATCACATGTTATTTTCCTTGTCTCTACCCTTAAGTGTTTTATAACATCGATTATCATCGATATCCATTGGATTATAGCATTGGATAGCATACTTCCCATTTACCTTACACTAGTAACATTGTATTTTGGGGTGTTCATTTTGTTTTTCATTTTCACTATATTCATCATTATCTACCTCTTTCACATAACATTGATTTTCAATTTTCAGAATACATTTTTACCACATAAAAACATACACGTGTTCCATTACGAATGTTTCATACTTTTCTATTTCTATACATTTCTCATAACGGAATCCCCATCTTCTTGTGAATTTGGTTTTTTTTGTTTTTTTATATACATTTTTTCTTCATATAGAAGTCATATGATTTATGTGTAACTTTTATATCCATATCAACCATTAGAGCACATAAAATGATTTTCACATAGCTAATAATGTCCCTCATGGGTAACTGTATTTGTATACATGGTTTTAATCCAATGGAAAATTAGTCTAATTTACTCTCTATTTTGATTAAAATCATAGAAGTGTATCTTTCATGTATTCTAAAAAATTATTCAAATGTACTAAAAAATTCATCATCAATTTCCATTTGTTAAAATAACTCCTTCGCCGTATTTTTTTTGAAGAATACGAGGAGATTGATTATTAAAAATTAATTTATTGAACAAGTTATATTGCATGGATTAAATTTCATCATGTTGCCTAATATTCTTGATGAGGTTCCACCATTGATCAGCTTCACGTTCCAAATGATATACTTCTAAAATTACATTTTCATGATCTCAAAATCAAGGAACTAAAAATATTTCATTAGTGGCACTAGAAAAGTTTTCCTCAGCTATTGGTTTGATGAACAACTAAAAGAAGGTGGACACTTCCTCATGAAGTATTCAACAGTATTTTTCTGTCAATTATACTTTTGGATGTCATTAATGATTCATAGAATGAGAAATTAATGTGGGAATATAAGAATGATTTTTAAAAACATCTCCCATAAAAAATATATTCATAGGTGTAGAATTGTTACATTTCCAATCACATATAGTATTAACGTGGTTCCTTCAGGTTCGATACATTGATATAAACCAAAATGAATAATATGCGAAATAATAATCATAGTAGTAAAAACACATTATAATGAAATATTACTTATAATATTTCAATTTATTATTCCTTATGTTTCATCCTATTATATTAATGATCATTATGAAAAAAGTAGGATTGTATCTTATACGTTGAATTGTCCTTAGGGTACTGAATACCTTTTTCTCATCCTATTTTCAATTTTTTTCCTTTTTTTCTAATACCAACTGCAATGGACGATGCTTTTGATACATATATATTACATCTAAATAGAATGATATTCAATAAATAACATAAATAAAACACCTTATAACCATATAGTTTTAGTATCATTATAAAATTGGAAACATAAATAGCTGATTCCTAGAACATCAATACAGTCTCTTTCTTATTCCTTCTAACTAAAACCCTCTTTGACACATCTTACGAAAAATATTTCTTAATATCCTTTGAAAATAAACATAATAAAAGATTTATCAATGATGATTAGAAATGGAAATAATGGGAGATCACATAAGAACAAGTTCATAATAACATGAATATATCTTATCACGTGTCATGATATTATGTAATGGATTAAATCATAAAAATTAATAGAGAATAAAAGAACATATTCTGTGAGATCAATACATAAGACATATAATTTTTTAATACACACAATAATAGAAAATAATTTCCATATTTTTCAAGGCACATTTCAAAGAGCATCACAGTGTATAGAATAACTTATTGAATTGGGTTCACTCCTTATTTCCATCCATGTATTACGAAACTGATTTTACTCCAATTCTAGTCATGTATTACTATGTTTAGTTCAATTACCATTATAGTATTTTCTAAATAAAGATATACTCATCTTAAACAAATGAATTTTATAGAGATATAAGTACTACCAATCACATTATAAATATCATCCATATGTGTTCCCTAAGAATAAAATTCATTCATCATATTAGAACCCATGAAAATAAATTGGTTTCATAAACCTTATTCAATCGTAATATAACAATGGAAATAGATGGATCTCATAAATATCATTCAATCATAAACATAAAACAAACAAAAAAATAATAGATATAAAATTATTTAATATTATCCCCATTAAAACATAGGTATCATCGAATATTGGTATTTTAAATGGAAAATAATGGCGATATATCCCTTGAAAATAATTATTAAGAAAAATAAACTTTTTTATTTGAAAAACATTTCATTTTATAAAATCCATGATATTTTTGAATGAAAATATTTTCATAGAAAATAACCTTCTAATCTAGAATGGGAAGGTTTGAGGCATTATTTAATCAATAAATAACAAATATATTTTCATGTTGAATATGTTTAAAAATTTATTTATCTCACTTTTTTAAAAAAAATCAAAAAATACCTCACTTGGAAAATGAAAAAAAACATTATTTTCAAACACATTATTCAAAATTCACAAATGGGTAAAAATTACATTAAAAATTGTAGAATAATATAAAAAAAATTGGAATACATTTTTAAGAAACATGTATATGGAAAGAAAAATATTCCACATCCAATAAATATGTATAAACATTCACAGATAATAATTTAACAGTGAAAATAACCCTTACATCTGGTTTTATTTCCCTCGTATATATCAGAAAATATTTTAGAATGGATTATATAATGTTATTAAATTATTCCAGAAAGATAATTATACTTATGATATGATATTTGGTCATATTTTCAAACATTATTGAAATTTCATTTTCATTCTTTTTCGGGTGATATTTTCAAAATTTTCATGTGCATTTTTTATTGTATAAGTCCCAGTTCTTGTGGAAAGGATAAATTTACATCATTTCCAAAATTATATAAATGTAATATTTATAATATTTATTTATAATATACATTTATATTATAGTTGTTTAATGATTAATATAGATAATGAATCACATCGCGTTGTGGAGATGGAAGGTTATAAGGACACAGAAGAGATGGTATCATTCCCTTAATAGTAAAAGGGTGAAGAAAAATATGGTGTAAATTTTATTCCAAAATCAATATAATGTAATAATTACCACATATATATATTATTTCAATCATTATCATCGACTAATGAATGTAGATAATAAAACCATATTACAACATGACATTGAGATACTAAGCCATACATACATAGACAAGAAGCTTTATTTCATAGGATGGATGAAATATTGAACATGGTTGATAAATAATCGTAATAAAATATCGTTAAAATTTAGATATTATATTTATTGTTTAATAATAGAATCAACACTAGAAAATATATTAGAAGAAGAAATAATATTTAATGAGTCGGTAAAGATGATTACCTATTTTGTGGAGACGCTGCTTAAGATCTCCTCTTTGTGATGCTATACATGGTCTTTTGATAATACCAGAACCAAGATAATGGGGATTTATAAGATGATAACAAAAATTTATAGGGTCTAATAAATCATGTTGACTTATTTTTTTTAATATGTGTGGGAGGATGTTCCTTTTTATAATTGAGGTGAGGGGATCTTTTGGAAGTTTTTAAAAATAATATTTTATCAAAATTTTAATCTCTATCACAAAATCAAAAAAGATTCTATTTATTCAAATATAAGATGATAGAAGATTTCAATATCATCATATAATATATTTAACACATGTTTTATTATTCTTTTAAACCTTATTATTTTTTTTAACCCTTATTTAATATATTTTTATAATTACAAGTGTAAGAAAAATTTCAATATTAAAATGTTTGATATTTTACTAATGTGATACCAATTCAATTGTAAAGGAAAAATTTAAATCATATAGTATGATATTATAGTTGCTTCATAATTTTATAGCTATTTTATTATTTTAAAATATTTTATGAAAATATTTTTTTTTATAAAATATATTTAGTTCCAGTTTTCACACAATTCATTACAAGGACATTAATAATTTCAAATTATATTTATTTTAAAATTTTATCGAACAATTATTTTATATTTCCATAAATAAAATTATTACTAAATTAGTGTTCTATAATTATTTAATATAAATATTTTCAGTAAAATTAAAATATAAACTACTATGATAAAGATAAATATTTATAAATCTAGAATAGTATTTATAGTCAAACATTTCAACATTTTTCCTTGTTTAAAAATGATTTTCTATTTAAAACATGAAGTTTATATTATTAATTTATTATTTAATAAAATATTGTAAATACCATAATTTATCCTATGTGATGAAAAAACTTATAATTAAATTTACACCATGAAAATATGTTTACCATGATGATAATTTATTATTATATTCTCTCATAACATATCATTTTCCCCACGTGTGGACACAATTGACAATAAAGACCCAGAAATTGACAGATTATGACATTCGTTTAAGTATATTTTATTTAATGCATATTAATAGACAAGTGTAATTAAAAACAATTTTTCATAAATTAGGAGTTAAGGGAAATGTTTTATTTATCGAATAATTTTTTTTTTCATGTGTTAGAGTGATTTTTTAGTCTTTATAATTTTATTATTAACCTAAATTACTCAATTTACCCATTACCATGGTGAAAAACAATTACCAAGGATTATAATCATATTGAAAAACATATAGAAGAATTTTTTTGTAAATTTAAAAATTTATAATACAAAATTTTAATTTTTTAAAAAAATATAAAACAATGATATTATTGAATTTAATTTAATATAAAAATGGTAAAATTCAATGAAATTTTTTTTGGAAGCATTCCCATTGATAACATAAAATGTTACTATAATAAATTTGAGTATTATTAATTTTTCAAAAACCATGATTCTATTGTTTTTTAAAATTAAGTAATTAAAATTTATAACTATTTAAAAACATATTTTGAACCCATGCAACTTTAAAAAAATACAATTTTCAATAATTTCTTGTATTCTCAGTATTCCATACTAAAGTAAATGTTTTAATAATAATATAATTTTGATATTACAAATTAATAAGATAACTTTTAAAAATAAAATATCTATAAATTCTATATATTAAGTAATATAGGTAATAAGATCCAAATTTGTATGAAAAAATATTTTTTAAAGAATAACGTGATTTTACTAAAAAATGTATGATAATTTCTTAAGCACATTCCAATAAGTTAATATTTATTTGGACCATTATTTTTAATCCAAATATTAGTTCATCATAATTATTCACACCAATTAAATGACTAGGTTTTAACAGTCATTTCAATAGTGTATCATAGTTGACATAAACACAATATAACATGAAACACAAGAAATTGACTACTTAAAATTATTCAAAGAGAAATATTTCATAAATATATCATTGCGTTACAAGAATCCCAAGACATATCATAAAATTCCATTTGGAATAAATGGTCGGATCAGGTCGACCCAATCAATTAATTAGAAAAAATTCCCATAATCAATTAGCACGGTCTATAAATAATCATAGTACAAATGTCAATCATTGCCTCTTAACAATTCCATATAATTAAAAATATTTCTTTATATATTATTAAAAGAAAATGATTATAATTTTTTTATTGTACTTTAACAATGTTTTTCATAAAAAATAATGTTTCAAGTGAATGGTACTTCTCATTCCACATCAAAATTATTCATTTATTAATATACAATACAATTCACCTTTAAATGTAAATCCAAAACATGTAAGGAATTTCAATGGCTCATTTATATAAGGACACACCAAATAGGTATGTCCTTAGTGATGTTTTAACTTCAAACTAGTTCAAAAGGTATCATAATCATTTTTGGACATATATATTGAAATTAATTTAACCAACTAATTAATTATAAATCATTCCAAAAGTATTTTGTTTTGAGACATAATAGAATCATTCAAAAATGGGGGATATATTGAGGGAAATGTTATACTCCACCTACCTAATGGTGGTAGAAAAAAAATCATCCAGTATCATCTTTGGGCTTATCCTGGATTAAAAGGAATCAAAAGAGTGTAAATATATCATAATAATAATGTATAATAGGTTTCATAGAAATAGTGGTGAAGAAAGTGAGTTAATATGAGATAGGAAGGTAAATAGTTGAAGAACAAACCGTTAGATAACCCACATGACAAATGGTATTCTGAATAGTGTCTATATATGGGAGAGGTTACAAGGCTTATGGAACAAGGATAGGATTCCAACCTCATCTCCCTCTATTGTGAAAAATTTATGGGAGAATGAATGTTTTATTTCATTAATGGAAAACAGTAAAACCAGTCATTTTAACCACAATTAAATGGGTCTCATGGTTTTTTCACACGTTTTTTCCAAATTGTGAAAAATAATGTAGCTAAACTTCCCATGTGTCACTAAAGGTATTGTCTAGGCCTATGTTTTAACTAAACCATGCCCAAATAGTACACCGCTATCTAGTGTTCTTCTGCACCCCAAATGCCCATACAACCTCAAATGAAGTATTAAACAAATTTTGAACAACCTTTACAAATGTTCATGGTTGGGACATAGGGTTACTACTAACATTTCACCAAAATTTTCCTTAGGGTATTTCTAAAAAATTCAGAGATTCAGGATATGAATAAGCCCAGGAAGCTCCCAAACAACTCCATAAAAATTTAATCACATTTTACAGTATAATTTTATGATGAAAAAAATACACATAATGGAGCCATACTATATTTAATATATGGGACCTCATATCCTCCCAACTATTAGGCAACACATCCATGAAATTTCCTAATGGTTATTGAAAATCATCTAATAATGTTTTAAGCCAGTGAGAATGTACATATAACTCCCACTCACATTTCCCTGATTTTATGTGTACATGATGATGTGACACCTCCGAGAGAGGGACTAACCTACCATGGGATCATTCTTTTTCTATCAGTATTATAAATATGGTACTCCTAAAACTAGTAATCAATGTTTAACTAAACATATTGAGGGTCAATGATATGTGAGAATTAGTAATGATAACATCAATGATTAGATAAATGGAAGACATCATTCTTGGATTGGATTTGTTATTTACAAACAATAGGTTATCAGACTGGATGTATCCAAAATATTATAGGGCTAAACCTAATGAGGATATATCATACCATGTTTCAAAATTAAATTACTCCCCAGATGAGGTGAAAGTAATAGTCATATCTCATCTGAATCCTCAAAATCAATATGTCACGAATGGTGGTTGGATTTTGAGTAATACCTAGATTGGGGTGTATCCATATTCTTTGTGAAATATTTTACACAATCTAAAGTATCTTGAATGAATTGAGGTCTATGTAGCACAACCCTACACACCTCTAACTACATGAATGGTTATCCGAAAATCCTACCATATATGGCCTCATTAGGATCCATCTATATTATTTCAGGATATATGTCATTTTACTAAAACATTGAAATTGGTAAATTCTATTCCCAATATCATATAAAATTGAAAAATCAAGCACATTTTATGTCATGCCACACATATATCATACGATCAAACATCTCATCAACCTATAGTTTATATGATATACTCAAAATAATCCATCAACCCTATTCTTTATACAACCCCTACCAAAACCCCAATATAAATAAATAAAATATATTTTTTACAATTGTGTGAGGGGATCCACGACGTATTAAAAAATATTGGATATAAATAATAGTAATTTTATCCATTGTGATATTCCCTATGATATGTAAATGAGAGAGAAAAACATTTCTCATAAAATTTTCACCAATACAATGTCACTACCTCAATGTCTTCATAAAAATACATTCATTAAATCGATGTTGATGTCACAAAATTTTGATTATAGAATCGAAAAATACTATAATATCCTTAACTATCAAAGGATTTATTTATTAACGAGTTGACTGGTGGAACACTGATTAACCAATCCAACAATTTTCCTTTTCATCCCCATCCACCAAAATTGCAATCATATGTAACATTATATCTTCATTATAGAAGGATATACTACCCATGAAAAGGAATAATACTCTGACATTATCTCCTATAACACTTTTTTCGGAACTGAGACTTTTCTATGAATGTGAATGAAATTATCTACATCCATGATACATCCAAATGGTGGATCATCACCAAAAATTCTCTATCACATAACCATGGAATCATGATCAATAATCATTTAAATCTTTAATTTATCCAAAAGGGAATAATTTCATGTTAATGATATACTAGATGGCCTCCTATGACTCTCTATAATCTCATCATTTATCTTAGAAAATATATCCACAACTATTATCCACTATGGTACATATTCCCTATATTCATCAGAGTCTATTGGCTTTGAATATTTTTCAAAAAAACTTTATTCCCACAACATATACATTCTTTATTTATGTAGACTAAAAGTATTAAAAACTTGAACGATTTTTGATATTTAGATCTTACTGTGTAGAGATATATTAAAGGATTATTTGGTTAGTATGCACCAAATTGTCATCTCCCATCAAGATGTTCCAATAAAAAAACAATACTGTAACAAAAAATTATAACTCATTGATGGTAATATTGGAATTCTTCTTCAATTTCATCATCTAACAAGACTCTTTAACAACAATTAAAACTTCATGAATCATAACTTCTCCCATCATTATACCTGATGCATCATGGTAAACCATATTGTCTCTTACAGAATCATGTATAATCATTATAAGTGTTGATGTCAATCAGTATTTCAGATTCATATGTTCTATTTCAATATAATAAAACCATATTATTTTCCCACCAGTCATTTTCAAGGCCATAAGAGATCTAAAAGTCATGAAAAAAACTAAATTAATAATTTGGTATAATTATTTGTCCATATGAAACAATATATATCAAAAATATTTTTCGGATTCTCCAAGGAAAACATAACTATCACTTTCCCTAGATTAATAGAGACCTCTAAATATTGGATAATGTGACCAAGGATGAAAATTTTATCAATACAATAGTTTCCCTTTTTTATCACAGTATAATGATGATTCTCCCTTAGTTTGCCGAAAATGATATCTAATTTCACTAAATATTTGTCTCTGTTGTGAGGTTACTTAAAGATGTATTCCCTAAAAAACTACAAAAAATAAAGATGTTTTAAGGAAAAATAGATTCATCACGTCTATAAAACTATATAACCTATTTATGATACTAAAAAAATAATGTTGATTGTTATACACGACATAACCACTTTTGATTGCAGTATATGGTATATATGATGGACTAACAAGAACATGTTGATATAAAGACCTCAAATCGTTCATAATGTATCCCTTAAATTCAATGAGTAGTATAAAGATGTTTTCTATTTGTGGATATTGTTTCTTCCCCATAATATAGTACAATTTATTGTAACCCATTCAAATCCCATGGGAAAATTTAACATTCATGGTGAAATGGATATGTGAACCCCATGGAGAAGTACATGGTCAAGTAAAACCCTTAAATAAAATGTTTTATAGCTTCCATAAAAGATCCAAACCCTATTTATGGATATCCATTAAAGAGGTATGGATACTGATTAATATCCTTACACTATATGAACAAAAAAATTTACCACTCTTTTATAAAGTGGAGTAGAAAAATAATAAAGGATTCAATCAATCAAACAATTAAATATTGGATGATAATCAGTATGAAGAATTCCTTTATGATCTATAAAAGTGATGGAAATATAATATTTGAATTAACTAATCCATTGATGATCAATTTTATCTCGACTTTCATAGACTTCCAATTTACCATTGTACAAATAGCTACCACCCTCAGGTGATGATAAAAACATCTTATAAAGATAACAGTCAACATGGTCAGGAAAGGTAACCAAATATTCCCTCTATTGAATTATCCCATGTTCCATTATCTCTATTATGAAGTGGTGACTTTGAAATTATAACACTAACCTCAAGGAGGAACTCTCTAAATTGTATTTTAGTGTTTGAATTTAATCCAAGTGGAATATCCAGAGTGCTAAATCAAAAAAAAATTAAATCTCAAGAATATGTATTTCCATGATATTCACATAAATAATTTAATTTGAAAAACTATATCAACAAGGGAAGATGATAATATGTTGTATACTATGATCATACCACATATTATTAATATATTGATACCTAGTTCCACTAGTATAGGATATACCACTTATATCTACCTTGATCAATGGCCTTGATCTGTAACCTAACCCCCCATAGTGATTCCACTCAACATGAACTACATATTCCAAGTCTAGCCTCCATAAAAACATCCAACTCCTTATCCTATTAAATGGATGGTACTACAACTCCCTTCTTAACACAATTATATAGATCCAACCTTGAAAGATGTAAATAGTGAATATAGACTCTAAATAGTAAAAAAATAAATAGATTAGATGAATCTATAAAGATAAACTATTTTCTACAGGATTGACACTCTACTGGGTCATAGTCACATTAAGAGTTTATGTGACCCTTTCACCCAAACAGATGTCATATACCAAAAAATTCGGTTCCAATAACATTATTACCAATAAACTATAAAAAACCTTCAAGATGATAATTCATGTTGAATTATGAATATCCCTTACATGGAAGTAATCCTCCATAACAAGTACCTTACAATTCTCCCATATTTTTCCTGGTAATATTTGTCTAGTTAAATATCTTGTTAACTGGTATTTGGTTGGAATATTTTTACCTGATATCAGATGGAATATATCATATCATCATAAAAAACACTCGATTTGGGTAACATGTCACCAAACAAACTATTCACAATGCATTATAGATCTATGAAATGATCTGAATAGGACATAATATCCATGGTTCTCTATTCCTGGTGCATGAACTATCTCTCTTGATTGGCTATCAGAATATCATGAATGAAATCATTAAATATTAATGATTGGAAATCTCTCTAAACCATTCTCAGATTCTGATAAACCAGATTTAGCACATCCCACGAGCTCATGGTAGATCCACAAAGCATATATGTTTGATGTAGGACCCTCAATTATGGATACATATATATGTATCAATAATATTATTATTTTCCATGATCTAGTGTCCTGAGGGGACACCTTCCATGGATTAAGTAGACTATTTAAACTGTAGGAATTCCCTCATCATGTATATCATTATATGTGTAGGCCATGGAGATCCCACAATAGGTTGTACTTAGTGTATAAACTCTTCCCAAAGATGAGCATCAGTTCTTAATCCATGTACAACTTTTGGTAAAATTAGATTTATCTTATGTGTTACTGTTAGTGGGTTAGATCACACAACCTTAGGATAATGTCACTTTTCATATTCCTATAATTTGAACTAATGACAACATGGAGGAATATATCTATTATTTACTGGAGAATATATTAGCATTGGAAAATAAAGATAAGGTTTTACACATTATAATGATATGAATAAGGGTTCGCTATCTAAAACACACTATCAAACATAAAAATGAATTATGGTCATGGTATGTGTTTTAATTCAAGTTTTAATCACAGGGGTTCATAAATATCATGTCTCAATTACAATATATTTTGTAATTCACTCGTTACGTATTAATTTTGATCAATATTTTCAATTAACATATTATATATAAATTACTAAAACGATATTTCAAAATTGTGACTTTGTGTACATTATTATATCTATATATATACATATCATGGTCTTTACTAATATGTCTATCATTCCAAAGTTATAAAATCCTATAAATCATATGTTAAATATGGTACAACATGTAAATGAAAAAAATGATTTTATGATGAATAAATTATATGGATCATTATTCAATGTTTATAGAGGTACACACACACATGAAATTATAATATGCTCCATGTAACTACAATAAACTAATATTTCTTCTTGTAAATCCAATGGTTGATTTATAAAACATTCTATAATTGGATTATTGAGGTTAACACATCATGAAATGTTATAAGACACCATTTAGGTTTATGTATAAAAATTTATTACTCCAATTATTTTATCCAAGAATGAAATGTTTGCATGATTAGATATATAAATTCTATAGAACTATGAATATGATGCAATAAATGTACGTAATAAGTAATCATAGACTGAAATATTTCCAGAAATATCAATCATAAGTTGCTTATAATGATGCATGAGACAATACAACCTTTCTATATTGAGTCAAGTGTTATGATAAAATAAAAAGCTGTTATAATGTCCCAAATCCTTTGTCTCACCCAATGGGGATATCAGTATGACAAAAATATGGTTAATCTAGAGCATAAAATCCCATAAAATATAATTTTGCTTTTTCCTATATGTTGGTTAGAAACACATAGATAAGAGCTATGTACTAATTTTTGACACGTCCTAATCACATGTTTAACCATACAAAATGGGAAAATAATAAAAATAATCTATAATACAACTTTGTGAAATATCGGACCGATTTTACCCTTATGTTACCAAATCACCTTACCGACATGGCCTCAAGCACACCTCCTAATGTGAGAGAGGTTGTTGGCCGGTAGTGAGTCCCTATGGTGTCTTTGTGGTTTGATTATTCCCTCATGACAAGGTCTTTTATTATATTAAAATATTGTTATAAAAATAGTTGATGTTGCAACATTAATATGACTCTATATAATTAAATCATTAAAACATAACAAACTGAGGAGTAACCATAATATCCAAGACATATAAAAATGATAATGATGTCTTGATTCTCTAAAAAATTATAACAATGTATATATAGATGAAGGCCTAAATATAATACATGAACATCAAACGGACCAAAAAATAATATTTCTACAATACCATTGCAATCCTCATATTGGTCTAATGCTACGTGATCCATTGCTATAGGAAAACTATTTATCTAGGAACCACACCATTACCTTTCCCCATCCAAAATAATTCAAATATTGTAATGTACTAATAAGTTGCCTAATAATTGCGTGAGATATACTCAGGGGAAACAATGATGATTTTCTATGATAAGTACAGTTTGTGAATATAAATATACCAATGTGTAGGTAAAATGATAATCTAAAGAATAACCTTTCAAAAATATTAACAATATCAGGATTTATTTCCACATAGGATGCCCGAACAATCATCCCAATTTCAGCCTAAGGGAAATGTCTCTAAATAGGTAACCAGCAAAAAATTTATCACCTAAATATGATAAGAGTGGCAATTTTTTAAATTAATAATTGAGGGATTAAGGCTAAAGTGAGGCATCCTGGACCATATAAGGACAGGATAACACACAATAATAAGAATTCAACCTATCCAAAAAGGGATTAATTATAATCCAAGTGAAACACCATTATAATTGCACCGAATGATATTATCTAATTTATTCCTTATTGAGCATCCAATTTATTTCATGGGCTAAGAATGATTTGAAATCATGTTTATGGTCCAATGTATCATGAGTTTGATGAACTAAAGATTAATATGATTATATAATCCAATATATTATAATTTAAATATATTAAACAATTAATTTAGGGTAATACACCAATTCATTTTGAAATAATAATAAAAATAAATAATTCCAAGATGGTTTTAATAGTTCTAATCTAGGAAATTGAACAAGGTGGCATCTTATGAGTGCTCAATTCATACGCAAAGTAATCATAGGATATATCAAGTCTAACATCACCACTAATAATAAAATGGTCCAAAATCAATGGGAATTTGTTTAAATAGGAGAAGGTCATGTGTTAATCCTTGCCTTATTATCATTACATTTACTTTAGGGCATCTACTTTTATCATTTAAAAGGAAAAAGATCAAAAGGGTGCTCTTACATTTTAACTATGATGTTCTTAAACAAGAAGCGTTGACGTGAAATGCACATTTTATTTCACATATATATTATTCATCTTTTATATATTAATAAAATTCCAGTACAAAATCCAGTGCATTAAATGAAAAGGGTTTCAAATGATCATTTATATATGGAATCACCAGAATGGGTAATCGTTATTGGGTTTACCAACAAAAACATGATCAATAAGTATAATTAGAGGTTAGGTTCATAATCATGAAAACAAATTTAACAAGTTTAATTAATTACACTGAAACACATAGAGATTCTAGTATGTGACTGAAAAAATACATTTTTAATTTGGTGAGAATTTGAGAGAAATTTTATTGAATACCTACCTCATGATTGTAGTGTAACAACCATCTTGTATTATCTACTTATTTTTATTGGATTGGATGAAATTATGAGAATATATTAATAAAATAAATATAGGAAATATTAGCTTGTATGGTTATTTTTTTGATGATAGAAGGATAAAGAATTAGTTGATGTTAAAAGATCAAAGAACATACCAACTTGTTATCAACACAAAAATGATGAACTTATCATAGTTGTTGGAAGGGGGATTTAATTACAAAGTAACTGGAAGTGGGGTTCTACCATGATGTGTTATACATTTTCAAAAAACCCCAACATGACCATGCTACCTCCTGCTAATGTTTAAACTAACTGTTAACCTCCTCTTACTGGGTCGTACGGATGACCAAGACGGTTACTATTAACTATGTGCTAACCTTATGCATCATGATGTATCTCAAAAAACTGGAGCTTCATTCCTCGAACTAGACACGTATTATTCCTAACCCTTCCATAATCACTTATGTACATGTATGTGGATACAAATAAAGGTATAAACATTTACATTCCTGATAATTATCCCACAATAAAATAAGTGACATTAAATGATCTATCTAGTTGAGGCCATCAGTTATTCAATCTTGCCAAATTAGACTTTATCATAAAATTAATTTATACATGTCTTAAACGCCAATATAAATTAATATTATTAGTATTTCTTATTATTAATGGTATGTTAATGCAATATCAGTCCACAATAACTGATTTTGTTCATGTGTTTTAAATAGATATAAAAAATTAATCAATAAAAATGTAGAGTCAATTAAATATGTTCAAGGGTTATATTTAATTTTTAGAGTCTTTAAAGAATACACATATTGGTTTATGATATTCATTAATGATGATATTACTATATTTTAAAATATTATTGAAACCTAGGTGGATCACATGATGATTATATTTAAACCCCTATGGAAAGAGACGTATTATGGAAAATAAAACAATTAAAAATTTTATCAATGTAATGTTTAATAATTGGGTCATATAATTTCATGTGATTATATATATTTGGATCTATTATGAACAGAAATTTTTTAATATTGTACCTATTTAAAAATGCTGACTGGGGTCTATAATTTTTATAGTTTGGAATGATATTAGTGCATCATTTTGATAATTTATCATGGAAATATAATCTAATAACCATGCTAACTTGGAAGAGAGTCATGTTTCATTGTACTGGTAATTCTGAGGAAAAATTTCAAAGAAATAAGAAGAATGTTTTTGATTAAACCTCTACACGCAATACCAAATATTATAGAAGGTTTTATAATCAATACTGATTCTTCCATTAATATATTGGTATCTTTAATAATGTATAATGACATGAAAATAGCTTTTTCCTCAAAAAAATTTGCTGAGAAATTTTACCCAATTGGTGAATTGTAAGAAGATATGGTAATGTTTTAATTAAATATATTGAGCAATTATCATTATTTGATTGATATATATACCTAGAAAAATGTTTTACATTATATATCCACATAGTTAGTAAGGAATATGTTCTAGTTAATATTGTTGCAGTTGATGGATGATTTTGACTCTTCAGTAAATTACAACCCTAGGATAGTGAACGAGGTGGATGATTCTTTGAGTCTAAAGGGTTATTCTTGCTTATCTATTATTTAAAGAACAAGATATAAGTATTCTATATTACATATGGATGGATACGGAAAGAGTTATGGGTGTATATAAATATTGTATTTCAAAAATGAGTATTCAGCCATAAATCCTTTAATTAATAAATATATTCATAAGGATGAATTATTATTGTAAAATATGGTGAAAATGTTCCTAAATTCAACCTTTATTGTAACGAATTGATGAAATTTTAGGGCCACATATATGTCTTATCCATAAGATACCTTACTAAATAGTTTTAGGGTAAATCTCAAAGATATTTCTTCTCTATTAATCATTGATTTTTGGAGATATGTGGATATCATAAAGAGTATTTCTATTGCATCAATATAAACTGAAATATTTAAGATGATGTATATTGGTTAATGTAATTTAATAATTTTAGTTCTCATTGAAATATGTCGAAGTGGATGTTATAGCCATTGAACATAACATATTTAAAATTTTAAACATCACCATGGATTTCATCATCACACTCCCAAAACATATAATGGAATTAATTAAATTTTTGATGTAGTCAACCAACTTATGATGTCATAACTTTATTACATATTAGAGTTTTACTATGTTGTCCTGAATAAGCCTTCATCAAACCCCCGATAAACAATGTGTTTTAGTAATTTTTATCTTCATCATAATAATTCTTACAAGACCATTAAAACATTGAATGATATGTTTATATCCTATTCACTAGAGTTCAAATGTTTTTTAGATTATCACCATATTCTTTTTGAATACTCTTAAAAGAATTCATTTCACCTGAGTATTCAGATGGTTCCATGGGATTCCCTATGTCAAAAAAAGATAAAAATATATTATTTTTGGATGATTATATATAATTAATGTTTTTTAGAATTTAGTATACTAAATAAATGGTAGATAATGTAATATCTATTCATACATATAACATGGAAGCTCATAATTGAATGAAAAGTCATACTGATAATCATAAATTATATCTTGAATTTGTTGTTGGAGAGAAAATTTTCTTTTTAATTATTTTATGGATAAATTTTATGAGATTTTGGGTAAATGGGAAGCTTAGACCTGTATATTGGACCATTTGAGAATCTTGGTCATGTAGGGGCCGTTTTATATCCTTTGGTGCTCCCACTGATTCTATCTTAAGTTCATTATGGTACAATGTATCTACCAAGATGAAGTATAAATCTAATCCCTGACATATACCAATCTTTAATATTATACATGTAATGAAGTGAAATTAAAATGAATATAAAATTATAGAAATATACTATCTTATTCATATAGTGATAGGAAATAGGACTACTCCTTTAGTTAATGTATATTGGATGAAACGAGAATTCCTGTAAACTGAATGTGATCTTGAGGATATGATCAAATAGATATATCCCTTTTTGTATCCATGTGAATTAAATTTTATGGAAACATTTATTCTATTAGAGGGTATATAATGTAACTCATATTTATTTTAAATGTATTTATTTTTTTATAAACAAAAAGTATTTGATATTTTTCCATACACGTAACTACAATTCTAAAAGAACCATAATATAATATACCATTATAACCTAGATATTATATTGAATGGTATCAGTAGGATTAACAAAATAATGAAAAGTACTTAAGAATAATTTATATGACTTTAAATTATTTATTAATTCATAACAAATAATTACAAAGTCTTATGTAATGTCATTTTAGTATTAAAAATTATGTTTTCATAGAGAATGGTTTCTATTGAATTTTTTCATTGAAGGTATAATTAATTTATAACACATTAATAAATTTTATTTCAAACAATGGATATAATGTTATATATCTTCATATAAAAATTACCATTTGATGAAATTCGGACACTTCTCTAGAAACAATAATTTTTTTATTAACTTGTTAAAAAATAAATATTTTATTGAAATTTATCATTCCCAATATTTAATTTATAAAAATAAATTTTATTATGTATTTATATTAAAATTTTAATAGATAATTTTTATTAAAAATGATCAAATAAATTTCATTTTGATCTAAATTATGATGTGTTTTGGTAAATGAACATAATTTTACTATAAATCAAACTTCATGGAAAATAGGTTTTTAATGTGGTTTGAGGTTTTATTTTAAAATTAGTATATGAAACAAATAAGGATTTAATTTCATTAAATGTATTATATATTTGGAATCATAATTTCATTATTTTATAATGATTAATTGTTCATTTTTTGACATAATGTGTAGTAAAAATAGTAAAAATGTATAACCACGATTAAGGATAAAACATGAATACTACGGGTTAAACTATGACATAAAGTTGTCATTTAAAATTATTCATATCTAAATCATATTTTATAACCACAATTATTCCTAAAATTATAATAAATTTTAATCCATTTCCATTTGGATTCATTATTCAAGATTACTATTGAATAATATTTCATTCTTTTTTTAAAATCCATGTGTGTCCTCTCACAGGCTGATAAAATTACTCCATTCCTTTATTTTATTAAAAAACATGAACCTATTAGGAATAACAAACTAAACCAATTCCATTATAATCATAATTATCAATTAATTATAGGTCCTGGTATTCATAAAAGTCTATTCCAAGGGTTGATATGAAATATTATAACAAATGCCTACTGAATAAGGGGTAATCCTCCTAGATGACATCTTTTAGTTTATTTTTTATTATAACAATACTAAATATATAGTGTTCATCATAACATTAAAATATTAGTATCATAATAAAATTTAAATTCTATTATTGTTATGAAACCACTATTTTCATCCACCTTTTCGATTAAAATGGGTAATTAATGTATCACTCATGTATAATTGTGATCTACAACCTCCAGAGAGAAATTTCATTATTCTACCATCACAACCATTCATGAATGGATATTTAGAAAACATTAATATATATATATATATTATCTAATATATAATATTTTTCAAAAACCAAAAAAAAATTATCATTTATTCTTTATTTTCATTGTAAAATGAGTGTAGTTTTCATGATTACAAAGAGATAAAAATCACTAAGAACAGTGTAATAAAATGTTAAATCTATACATTCATTGATGATTATAAATATATATGTAATTAATACATATAATATTTATATCATTATATTAATTTTTTATGCTATGGATTCATGATCAACTTGAATGGACTAGAACATTCAAAACAAACAATTCATGAATAGTTGAATAGTTAACACCAGTGATGGATAATTTGAGTAATGATTTATTAACAATTTGGTTTTGAAATGATATAAGTGGAAAATTTGTGGAATTATTTGTATAGATATGGTTTTTTATGAATTAAAATAAATTTAAATTTATTATAAATTTTTTATATCTCTTATGATGCAATTCATACTCATGGTTAGGTATTTATCTGATAATCGCATTGTTTATTAGGAAAATTATTTATTTGTTTATATTATGATATTTTATAGTCTATCATACATGAATATCTTGAATTTATTATCCTATCCATAGTATAGTAGATTTAATTATTTTTTGTTCATATACCTTTATTTATTACTTAAATAGTGTAAAGGATTACATTTATCTAAAATTGAACTTATTTCTATATTCGATTCAAATATTTTTTCATCCATATCCGAGTCTAGTAAATTTGTTTGGAATAATTATTTTAATTCCTTCCAATAATTTCTATATTAATTTTTCACAATGTTTCTGTTTCAATAAAATTTACCAAAATTAATCTTATTATCATTAACAGAAAGAGGTACTTTTGAATTATTATTAATAAAATGGATAGAATATTGGATTTAATGTACAATAAGTGATCAAAAATTTCCCACCATCATTACCACTCAGCACATTGTATGTTATATTGTTTGTTTTATTGGTTCAATTAGATTAATATTTTTGTAAATTATTTTTGAAATATTTTTAATATAAATAGGTGCCCCAAATTTGGATGTTGAATTCGTCAAAAAATATTATTGTGATGTTTTAAAAGAAATTTTCATCTATCATAATGTCTATTGATATTAAATATTCCTGAATAATTATACAATAAAATTATAACATGATTATTATTTCATAATATGTTTTATGAATCCGACAATGAATTATTTTATGAAACACATTAATTTTCAATGGTACATAAAATGATGAAATGATAAAATGTTTATGATATTAATTTTCTATACATGAGTTATGATATGATGATTTAATAATATTATAATTGTTTAATGATCTTGTGGTACCCATATGTTCGGTTATATTATATATCGGGTGGGGATGAAAATATATATCCCCCTAGATGAATTTATATAGATGGATACCAAATGAGATAAAGAGGACTGTAATAAATATTATATCTATTTCAGTAAGGGTCATTTTACACTATGATATTCGTAAGAGAAAATCATAACTAATAAAAATAGAATTGGTAGTGAAACCAATCCACTATGATATTTTTTAAGGTGTACCTTGAATATTTAACTTATGGACAGGAAAATGAACCAAATCCATCAATATAACACTTGCTGCGAGCCTTAACTAAGGAAATGATTTTTTATGCTTATATGTATTCCATAAATATTTTCCTTATTCATATGATATGTTCTCATTTCTAAATTTCATTGATTTTAATATGATTATTGACTACTAATCTACCATTAATTTTTCCCTTTCTCATAATTGTAAAATTTTATTTTATGGTTATGGTGTTTATATATTAGTCACATGTTATAATACCATAATTTTATTATTATTATGAAATTATCATTGACATCTCACTTTTATACCTTTACTATGACTATAATCTATCCCTTTTTATGTTTCACTTCCCTAGTTTATGAAGGATTGTTTTATGTATGAGTTTTATATGATGGGTACGTGATATAAAGACCATATTGGGAGATTATGTATTAAATTTTAATTCCAATTTTTTATGTATAACTGTTTCCATAGAAACCAAATATTTACAATCTATAGATGCTCATTATTATGAAATGTGTAAAATATTCATAAAAATTGATATAATATTTTTTTATATAATTTTGGTATATATTAAGTTCAAAAAAATAATAATTATTCATTTTATATAACAAATATCTAAATATTGCACGCCATTTAGATTGAGGGTTGTTTTAGTATTTTTAATAATTAATTATGAAATTTTATTATTGGAATAAAATATATTAATTTCATTCATGTGTCATCCCAAATAAATAGGTTTCATTTTGTTCTAGAATTTATCACCAATGTGGTTTCACACATTTCCATTTTTTTATGACTTAATTATATTCATGTGATATTACCCACCTCTCTAAATTCTCAAATAAATAGTTTTCATATTGGGATAGAAGAATTCATATTTGATAATAATTTTTATGGTATTAGTTTCATAATTATGATGATTAATTTCCATGTGTATATTTTAATCTCATAACATATAAATTAATATTGTTTTAAATTTCATTTCAATGAATATTTCCGCAGAAGGATTTATTCATAATTCAATGATACAATTTTTCCTTAAAATAAATTATTAGTCTGAAAATAATTTCATTTTATAAATATAGATTTTAGTAATCATTAATGTTAATAAAAATGTTTTTATTTGTATATAAATCATACTAAATGTTCATTACCTCCAATTAAAAGTAATCTCACTTCACGCCCTGAATTTTTTAATATTTAATGTTATATTACTTATGTTGTGATTATTATTTGTCTGATAAAATATATATTACCAATAACATTGCATGTGATTATATCAAATTTAAAATAAAAATATATTAATATTCAAATGTATATTTGAATATGATTAGGTCATTTATATATATAGAAGTGATTTTGGAAATCATTAAAATTTTCTTCATTAAACAACAAATCGTGATAAATAAAAATTTACTATAAATATTTTGATAGATACTCTTTATTAATGGTCTATTTACAATGTATTAATATATATGGTTTACTATCCTGATGCAAATCAGGGCATGGAGTATTTTAAAAATTTTTATAAGGGGAATGAGATCGAATAATTAAATATGTTGATAAACAAAAAAATTATTTCAATAAAAGAATGGAAATTATTCAAAGAGTATTTATTCTTTATTGTCATCAACTTACGATATATGATGAATTATATATTGAAACTAGATTTATGTGGTATGGAATTTCAATTATCAAATATTCATTAACGAAATACCCCTACTTTTCAATCGACACTATGATTTATATAATGTGGTTCTATAACAATAAATCGATGATGACCCAGGATTGGAAGCATGAAAGTGTTTGAATTAACAGTTTCAATAATGGTTTGATGAATAATGGGAAATCAAATAAATGATGATAAATTATATATAATCACACACTAGTGAGGTGTGAGGATGAGTTATAAATTGATTCCTTCAACATGAAATTGACATATATGAAAGGGAAATAGTTTAAGAATCATAGGAAGCGAAAAATAATATCAGGATTATTTCAAACTATATTATATATAGTATTTAATGACCACACTGTGTATATATCTATTTTAAAACACCATGTGGTAAGTATTAGAAGCTAACATGTAGTCTGAAATTTATCTTTTGTGACTCACAATTTCAATTATAAAGAGTTGTTGTGATCGTTAGATATTATATGTCATGTGAATTTCTATCACAAACTATATATTGTGTGATAATTCACCACAGTATATAAATAATTTATATTATAAGTAAATGTTTTAAGCCAGCATTTCATTTTCACAATGACACATTCTATAAAACCTAAGAGGGAAACTCATTGTGTATTGGTTATACTTTCATAAAATCGACATTAATCCATCACATCATGTGTCCTATATATATTTTATGTACCTCGAAATGAGTTTATATACATTAGGGATATGTTATATTTTTTTATAACATGAATTGGAATTGGGATTTAAATGATATATTCTTATTGATCGATCTAAATTCTATGTACCTTTAAAGATCAAGATGTGTACTATATAATTTCATTTCAGTTAAATATATTTTTTCTTGTTGGTGTCTTTGGGACCTAATAGTAATCTATTCATATTGATTTTCTTTTTGAATAATAATGATAAATATATATTCATATTCAATTATTTATGTGAATGATACATTTATTTTAATATATTTATATATACAATTAATTATGTGTGTATATGAATACATAAAATAAGTAGTTTTTAACCATATTAATGAGTATATGTCTCTATGTTTTGGGTCCTTATTGAATCCATTAATTTTATACCAATAACCATGTATTGTGGGATAGGAGGAGTGTCAATCCTAGATGTAAGAATACTGATACATATTTATGGAGGACTACGAAATGTAATCCATAAAATTGGTTGGGATCTTGAATCATTTTATGAGGAAAAATTTCATTGCCATTATTTTACTCTTTTTATATAGAAATTTTTTTGTATTCAGATATTCCCTAAGAAATAAATTTTTCCGTCCTAGATAACTAGAAAACATTATCAACCTAGTAACATGCTTGATTCCCATCAAATTCACATGAGGGACATCAATGCTACTGAGTCGATTGGTGGTTAGAGAGAGAGAGAGAGAATGTTTCTTACTGTGAGTGTGTATTTCACATTCATGTGGTGACTATTTTGTCAATGAAATGGGATGACATTGATGATGATTGTATGGGTGTAAGTGTTATTAGAGATGATACCAAAACCATGAAACTGATGAGTACATGAGTTTTATTATTAAGCATAAAAAACCTAGTGTAAATTCAATGGGGGATATGAACTGGGAAGAACAATGTTTATCCATTAAAATTTACATATATTGTGTATTACATATAATAAAGATGATATAATCCATTCCATCACAACATAAATTATGATAAACCTCCTTTTTATCCACCACACACATCAATGCATCTATTTTAACACCATGAACCCGACTAATTTCCCGCTCCTCCCCATTGCATGACAACGCCCATGTGAACCTTCTACAATGATCAAACTGAGACAAAGGAGACATTCTCAACATACCACATCCTGTAATGAATCTTCATTTACTAATAATTCATTCCCATAAATATACTAGAGCCACTACATTAGGGAAACCATATGAGCCACATGAATCCATCATGAGTGGTTATGAAGATTACATGGTTAATGTGATAAAAATAATTTTGTTTAGAGATTAAATCACAAATATGACATAAAAATATCTGTGTTTATTCAACTTATAATGTATCCATATTTTAAACAAATACATTTTCAAATTTATCACATCAATGCCATAATAACTCAATATCAATTAATGGATCATGAAATGCTTTCCTGTGATCACATTATTTTCACGACAACGCATGTAGTCTTTGGGACACTAGAGATATATGCATTGCACTTCCATTTTCAATGATGAATTTATATTCCATTGATTAAGGGACTACAAAAATATTATAGTGTGGTCAAATTATGAATTAAAACATGAAAATTATTATCAAAAACTCGTATTTAAATCAATCACATTAATAATTTTTTACCATGTGATAAAATTGTGATTATCTGGCTTGGAAATGAAGACATTATTATGAATTTAAATGAAAAAGATTATATCTTCTATATGAAGAGGATTAACTGAAATTGCATTAATTTAATTATTTTTAGGTGTGTATACTTAATGATGATATCCACTAACATGATGAAAGTCATGTGATTCCTCTGATGAAAACATTTTACGCCCTCAATGGTTGTTGAAAATGAATTTTCATGAACCTTAAGTGATCATGTGATTCCATTGATTATGCCATGAGAGTCCTCAATATCTATCAGTCAAATTATCATGGAAATAATTAATAAGATCATGTGAACAATTCATGATGTTGTTCATGAATAGAATTACACTACCTCGTGAAAGTGTATTTATCTCCCCCACTATAAAAAGTGGAACAAAATTTAACTAAACTATACCTATATTAACCCATGATCCCTATAAAATTTAAACATGACTGGAAGATGACAGTGGGTAGAAGGAAATGTGATAGGAGTGGCGTAATATTGGTGAAGAATAGTAGATTATTGGTATGATTCATATATATAATATCTCTAGGTAGTATCAAAGGAATTGTCACGAAAAAACACTATGAGATTCCATTATGGGAATCCATATAGATATCACCTTACGATCACAACATCACATGAAACAATTTAAATCGTTTGAATCCAATAATTATGAGACACACATGGATATGCCTTGGAAATTTTCCTCCTTATAATACAAAACTACAATACAATTACCTCATTGGTTCTTATCCATATAATGAAAATATATGAATTCATGGACTCCTTTTTCAGGAAAACCATTCATTGTACGGTATTTACATAAACATTTGGTCATACAATACTCGTTCAATGAAAAATATTTTCCATGTGTCCTTAGGCATGGTAGCCATGGAAATAGTACATAAGAACTTGTATATACACTATCTATTATGAGTTAGATCTTGGCGGTGTTCCTGAGAAACCATTGTACAACTCTCTTAAGATATTATGATCACATGTCTCTTCATTGGTCTCATTATAACATCATGTGGTGTCCCAATGATATTTCAACATTTATCATATGACCCCATTCACTATTAATACATTGATCATGTATATTGCATCCTATAAATGTCAATTTGTTAATTTAATGATATACTTGACAAGTTAGTTGGATTAAGTGAATTCATCTGGGACAAGTTAGCATGATCACCATAAGAAAACCTAGACAAGTTTTTATTATCAAAATATGACATCTATAGAACATAACATGAGCACAAAAAAGTTCATCTATGTTTCATGTTTTATAATGTGAAGAAAACTTGACATGTTACACCTTCATCATGAAATGATACCCAGACATGTCATGTATCATCCCAGAAACTATATTCATTATTTCGACACATAAAAATTTATTTAATAACTGATTTTCTCATGAAATTAAAATGATCAAAAAATTAATTTAACACATTAAAATTTTTATTAACATATTCTAATTTATCATAAATAAATTCTATTTATAATTTAACATTCATTTTATTAAAATAATTATTTTCATTATTTCCCTTGAAATGGTATACCTATTAAATATATAAATGTTGATTTATGCATGTAATTGTTTTATAATACAATTCACTTTTACATATTCACTCAAGATATAAAATTTTATAACTGTCGATGGTAAAATTACCTTATTTTTTATATATAATATAATTCTTTAACATATATAGAGGTATAAAAGGTAATTCAAATAAATTATTATTTTTCATAAATTAGTATTCATGTAATATTTATTATCTGAAATAAAATATTATTTAATTATAAGTAATAATATACTATTTTAAGACTATATATATAATATAATCCATGAAATGATTTTAAAATTACATTATTAATTGGATATATTTTATTATATTTATTTTTGAGTAACATATTATTTACTATATTTAAAATCCTAGGATTTTAAATTTAGACTAGTAAAAAATTAATATTATAAATAATATGATATATGTACTTTTTACCATCAAATAAAGGGAGTATTAACACGGTTAACTTAAAAAATATTACTAATTTATAAATATAAAATGATAGGTTGGAAAGTAACACATTTAGAAGAATTAAGATTAAAAAAAGTTAATTATAAAACAATTAAATTTTTTATTTTAATTCTTTTAAGTAATTTAAAATTTTAATTATAAAAAATTGTGCTAATATATCATCGAAAACATGGTTGACTCGAACAAACATGAGGAAATAATTTTTAAAAAATCTCATGAACTAGCATTGCGAGCACCCTGGAACCTGTGGAGGGGTTCCTGAACATACACAACATGACAAGTGAGCATTTGGTACAAGGCGGTCTATGCTATAGGGTTGGAAGCATTGTGAATCATATTATTGGACCCTAGTTTTCTCATATACTTCAATAAACTATCCACATTTCACATATATGAAATTATTATACCCTACCATATTTTGATGTGGGATTGAATAATTATGTAATATTAATCCATGGTTAAAAAATGTACTTATAACCACAACCATTAGATAAAAACTATCTCTATCATAAAATCTTCCTTCAATCATTGTCTTCCCCATGAATCTTTTTTTCTTCAAACCACCACAGCTTAGACGAATCTATCATAACCATATACTAAAACTTTGATCACAAAAAATTCATTTTCATCAACATGCCTTTCCACTACAATCTTAAAAAGGTATACAAGGTCTTCACAAAGTGTCCTAACATTGTCAATTTTTTCATAATGTGAAACCAACTCCTTAAACTCATATAATATGTTTCATCCTACAGTGAATCCAAAATGATAATGGCATTCTTTTCATGAGATGGATGTTTATATAGGCCGACTAAAACCTAAAAATATATAAATAATCTAACTAAATATCCCGAGAACACTAGTTTTATCTAGTTATATATATACTTGTAATATTTTTATAAAACACATAGTTAGTATATAAAAAAGCATCGAGACTCTTTATAATGATGTTTATCAATGAAAAATAGGTATACAATGATCCTATTTCCCCATAGTAAAAATTATATTATATATATATATATATCAAAACCCCTATATATATATATATATTTTTTTATTTTTGTGTGTGAGTATGTATACATATATTTATCTACACCCATTGGTAACCCCTATAAAATCTCCCAAGATCAATGCTTCTCACATTCATTTCTAGTAATAGTAGAATCCTTTTACCATTCACATTGAATCCTAATTTCAGGAATGGTATAAATATATATATATATATATATTCGACTATTATTTGTGAACCAAATTTTCAAAAAGGATGTACATTATGTTTGAAATTTATCCTAATTTTAAATTATGATTTTATTCATCGATGATTTAAAATTATTATAACGAGATTTCAAATTTTTCAAAACTACTATATTTAGATAAGTGATAAATATTATTCAAAAAATATAAACCATGATTGATTTATATTAAAATATTTTTTATATAATTGTATATTGGGTTTCAAACCCCATATTTCTGAATAGTAATATATGTGTACTATAATTTTATTTCAAAATTAAATGTATAGTAAATAATTATTTTTAAATAAAGTTTTTTTAATGGTTTTATTTTATTAAAAAACAACATTATTTAATTTAAGGAATAGAAATTCAAATTACTATTATTTTTCTGGGAATGTTTTATATCTTTTGAATCAATTATGCTATGTTTGGAAATGATAAATTGGAACACATTATTAAATTTATGTTTTTCTAATAAATGGGATTTTTTATTCAATATATGAATGTAAATTTGAAGTGATATTACTTGTCATCTTATATTATTTCCATTTTCAAATGGATATTAATGATATCTTGAAGTTCATGATCATAGTTATGGACCTATGCTAAAGATATTCTGGAACAATCATCTGTGTATGTAGAAGAATATAAATATAATTATATTTTTTTCAAAAGTTTAAAACTATATCAAAAAATAAAAAAATAAAGTACTGAAAATATTTTAATCATGTTTCAGCACTAAAACCATATAAAAATAATATGTATCTGGGGATTGATCCAAACTCTCAATGATAGGTAGACCCTTGACAGCCTTAAATGTTTCACGGGGAAAAATGGTTTTTTTCTTCGATCATGCAAAGAATTTTACGAAAATAAAATGGATTATTTTGTTGTGAAATCAATTTCTAAGTATTTTCAAATGTTATTATATTGTGAAAAATATTTTCAAAAAACATTTTTCAATGAAAATTTATTTTCAAATTATTTTTTAAATAATTTCCCTATTTATATTTTTAAACCCCTATATTTTATGAAAAATAATATTTTTATTTTATAAATTGTTTTGATATAAATAAAAATTGTTTTCCAAATATGGTTTTCATTTAGAATGTATTTTTAATGGTATTTTAGAACTATTCTCTCAGATAATGTTAGTTTGAAACAAATTAATGGGAAATTTTATAATCACCCTTTATTTTTAATTGTTTTTTCAATTCCTGAATAGATGTTCTAGATGAGTTTATCATTGAAAAGTGAGTAGCGGGTGTGAAGTAAATAATTTTTTTTTTAATAAATTGATTAAACACAATTATGTTATAATAATTTTATCCTTTCAATCGAAAAACATGATTGAAAAATATTATTTTTTTGTAACATAATATATATTTTTAGTTATCATTATGAAAAATTATATAATTTTTTTATATTGAATTAGGTATTTTGGCTCTCATGTCACTACATTTAGTATTAGAGTAATAGTTTAGATAACTGATGTGTGAAAACCAAAAGTTTGTCAATATAATTTCACCCTTATTATTGTAATTTCATATAGTTTAATCACAAAAAATATCTTATATACTATTATAGAGACCTTTAAAATTAATAATAAATGATATAAGTGGTATTTATAGAAGTTCAGGACCCAATACTGATGAAATAGTAACTTGACCTTAAGAATAGTAATATAACCCTTGTAAAATGTAAACCATCCATATGAATAGTAACCACACCCATGTAGGTATAAATAAAATTTATTCATCATATAAATGATATATATTTATAATTAAATCATAGTCTATGTAAATACATTTTTTAAAATTAATAATTAAGTGGTGGAATTGTAGTAATTAGTAAATTTTTAATTTTTTTTAATTTTATTAATTTATAGGGAAAAAAATTTCTAAAATTTATCTATAAATTAATATTTTTATTCTTTATGGTGTTAATATAATTTTATTAGACCATAAACAATTTTTAAAAGTGTTATAAATTCTATTTTAATTTTAAAATCTGTATTTTCAATGTAAATGATGATTTTAATTAAAAAATAAATAATTCATGATTAGAAAATTATTTTAAAAATATTGTTTTTGTATTTGAATTTTAATCATTTTAATATAGTTATGGGTATATTTTTGTATTTTTATAAAATACCTGAATTTTTGTGAATAGTGAATTGCGTTAATTTACAATATTTATAATTTATAAGGTAAATACACTATTCCTTGAGAAATAAGTGGTGTAATCACCAAATTCTAAAACCACCCAAATTTATATTTTTATATTTATTTATAATTATTATATTAATCATAGTATTGAGCCAAAATAATAATCTAAAGAATATAATATTGACCAAACATCCCTCTCCTCCACTATAAATACCACCTCTCACCACCTATTTTCCTCACACCATTAAAGTTTCATACTTGTCTAAATATTTCCACACCTCTTTCTGAGCCCTTATACAACATCTAAGATCAGTTAGTCTCAACAAAATCCAAAAAACATTTCCATATAGTTGTTGTCAATAATTTTAAATCCATTAGGTTAAATCCCATATTTTTTTTCATTTTTATTTCTTTTCAATTTTATTTCGTTTCTTCTGATATTATTACATTATATTATCCAAATGGAATGATAAATTTGGTATTTATTATAATGTATAATAATATCTTTTTAATTTATGATTTATCATCAAACCCCTTTTTCTCTATCTTTTATTCTAAAAATGAAATTTTCTCCACTGATGTGTCAATATACGGACATTGTGGGTGATGCACTTTTATTTTACTTTATCGACTTCATGGATGTTAATAAAACCATTACAATGGTTGAATAAGATTTTAAAATTTAGGATATAACCCTATTTATTTTATAGATATACCATATATATATATATTACTAAATGATAAAACCAAATGAGTTCATTAGGATAAAAAACTGCCAAGGTTAACATAAAATAGCCATCATTACCTTTTATCAAATAATTCATCCTCATACCATGTGACCAAAGTCATTTTAATATAATTTTAACGTTTAGAATAAAATTAATTACATAATATAACAATTATTGATATTTACCTGTATTTTAAACTAACTACATTTCATGTATAGAAGTGAACCGATCATGAAATATAAGAAAGCATACACTTTTGAACGATAAAATTAGACTATATAATTCATCCCAAAGAAAGTAAATGAATATAATTAAACCTTAATGAATCAAATTCATGTATAAATTGTTCTTTAATTATTATTCAATTAATCTAGTGTAATTATATATGAAATTAATGTGTACAAATCATTTAGAATAAGTTGTAGGGAGTTTTCAAACCCAACTATCTTTCATTATGATTTCCCTAATTCACACCTTCTTCATTATTGATATTCCATTATTATTCCCATTTTATCATTTATTCATTATTTATTATATTTTCTAGGCTATATATGTTACAAATATAATTTTATGAAAATTGAGAATATTTTTCCAAAAGAACCCTTTTTTAAAAAAATATATCATTTATTTATCACCTAAATAATTCTTCTTTAATCAATATTGATAACAAGAATCATATTAGATTATCATCAAGGGAACTAAAATTTTTATATATTTATGATTTATGAAATGAAACCCATTATTTTCCATGTGTTATTTTATGTCCAAGGTTGTTATATATTCTATGTGGTGTTCTTGATAATGTAAATGATACAATATGACAGGTGCTCCCAGAATTATATACCACTCGAATGAATTGGGTAATGTAATATATATCATGTGAAAATGTTAGATATCTGAGAAAATGATTCAATATTTGTTCAAAACAGTTTTTAGTAGTTGACCACTAAGACTTGATTTTTTATTTTTATTAATATCCACATTCCATGCCTTTTCTTAATGCTTCCTATAAGTATTATAATCTTATGACTATGATAGGATAATAATTATTATGATCACCACGTTTTATATTGATTCATTTTGTTATTTATACTATAACGGGGATTCTAGATCCCCCATTTCATTGATGTTTATCTTCATGTGATTAGTTTTACTAAGGATAATAGTAGGGCCAATAAGAATCTATAGAATAAGGAATTAAATAAATGATTATATTTTTTTTCTGTAAATGTTATTTATGGTCCTAGTTTTTCTAAGAAACTAACCCTTTCGATCTTAGTGGTGTAATTATTTTATGTTGTTCTTCTTTAAATTTATGTAAATATATGTTCAAAAAAGTGGGGTCTCTATATGAAGATTTGTAATTTTTATTTGGGTATAATTTAGGAAATATATCTTTAATTTAGGTTTTATGTAATTTAATTTTAGGTTCCTCTAATGAATTTCTTTAGTGATTGTATAATTCTATGTTCTAAGTTGAGAATTCCGAATTTCTATTTAGTGAGATCAATGAATTTCAAAGGAGAAAATCTCTTTATAATGGTATAATGTAACATCTGTAAAATTATAATAATATGATTCTTTTAAAAAAATTATTTATTAATATTTTTTGAATTAAAACCATTTAAAAACATATTTAATAAAAATTACTTTTTTTGAAATGTTTTCTTGTTAATAAAATTATTTTATCATTATGACTTGACATACATTTTATAGAAATATTGATTAAGACTTATTTTCCTTGAAATTTTATTTCTATTAATGATATAATTTTTTCTTTAAAGTTAAATTTATTGTTATTTTAATATTAATGTAGTAATATAATCTAATTATTATAAAAAAGATCACAAAAATTAATTAGATTTTTTAGATATTTCATTTTATGCAACACATTATTAACTATATATATTATCCTACCATTTTACATTAGTTGTAGTAAAAAGATAATATGATAATTAATATTATATACATAAATGTTAAAATTAAAAAAATTAGTATTTATATGGGTATGTTCTAAAAATATAAATATTATTCAGTAAATATATAATAATAAGTACGAAAGTTATCCAATTATATGATTGTGGTATATTTTTTTAATCATAAAATAATTAATATATATTTCATTTAAATTCAAAACAGTAACATAAAATAAAACTTATACAAGAATATGTGTGTTAACCATGATTATCTAACTAGTTTAGTACTACCAAAAATGTGGGAATAGTGTTCAACTATGCTCGATAACATGCATAACAATGTTCCCACAATGGGAGTCTTGGGACTGGACAACAAGAACAATGAGCATGCAGGTTATGTGGACCATGTTGTAGGGTTTACACCACGTTGATTCATGGGAGAGGACCTAGGAATACTCGAATATAAAGATCATCAGTTTTCATTTAGTTTATATGAAATCACTAAAACCTTCAATTTTATGATATGGGATTTAATATGGGGTTATTGTTCATATGTTGTTAAAAACCCCACATAGAACCACAATAGTCATCTTCTGCCAACCAACTCATCTTTCTCATATTCCATCGACCATCATCATTATTGCGACCATACTGTTCAAAATTCCTTTTCACGCTAATAGGAAGTCATTGTCACTATCTACAACCATTTTTTTCTTCTAAAATTAATACTTTTCAACAAAAGAACACCATTTTTTAAGTATATATATACTTATATTAATTTTTATTATAACTCACTATTATAACATCATATAGTGGTAAGCCTCTTAAGTACACTTTTCATCAAAAAAGAAGTGGAATAATCAGATCATATTTCATCACTTTCAAAATTCCATTATATATATATATTTCTTAATCCATGTATATATTTTTGATAGTGTTATATACCATTTTATTTACAACTTTAGTAACCAACTATAGAAGCTTCCTCCAACCTTGCATTGTACCTTCATTTATAATCTCATCAGTATCCTTTTCCAAATACTGTTGACTCCTAATTTGAATTATGGGATTTATATATATATATATATAAATATATATATACCTTCATATATTTTTTAAGGAAATAATTTATAAAAAAAAATTCCGTTTCTTATTGATGAATATTATTAAAAATTTAAAAAGATAATTTTATTCAAGGGGGATTTAAAAATAATATATGGGGGTTTAATATTTTTAATAACTATTATATTAATTTAAGTATTAATTTATATTCAAATATTATAAATAATTTTTATTTCCTTTAAATAATTTTTTATATAAGCGTAAAAATCATTAAAATCACATTATTTTATAATTACAAATTATATGTAATATAATTTTTTTACAAATTTACATGTAACATGAATAATTAATTTTAAAAAATGCTTTTGTTACTATGTTATTTAAATAAATATCTATATTATTTTATAAATGGAATATAAATTAAAATAACTATTATTTAATTTTATGTACTTGTATCTTTAAAAAATTTATTTTACGTATGGAAAGGGTATTTTTAAACTCCTCATTTTAAGATTATTCATTTCCATCTAAAATAAAGATTCATTTCATTAATTGGTAGTGAATTTAAAATGATAATGTCTAAAATTTATTCTTCTTTTCATGTACAAATAGAATTTAATTATATCCTTTTATTCATGATATATTCATTAAAGTGTATGAATACCATCCATGATTGTAGTTACGTATATACATTTAATATATTCATTAAAATTAATTTATGTACATACATGTATATATATATATTCATTTATTAATTCACATGTTTTTGAAATATTAAACCTCATTTAATAATATATATAATGGAATGCTCAAAATTTATTTTAAAATATTTTATATTTAACCATTTAAACAAGAATGTGATCTAGGGAGTGAACCCAACCCTCCAAGATGGGCAGGCCCTAGACAGCCTCTAACACTCCAAGTGTCGACATGGATTTTTTTCATATCATGAATAATTTTTTCTGAAATATCACTTTGTTCTTTTAATAATAAATATATTTCCAATTATATTCAATGTTTATAATGATTTCAAAAGAGATTTCAAATTATCCGTTTGAATGAAAATGTATTTAAAAGGGGTTTTTAAATTATTTTCCATATTATATTTTGATAATATTAAATTTAAGGAAACATGAAATTTATTAAATAAAATATTTTTTCATAAAATATGAATAATTTCAAAAATAATGTTCTTAAAGAAAAAAAATTCAATGTTTTTTTAAAATATTTTAAAAATTGCATGAATTTAAAACACATTACATGGAGGTTTTATGCTCTATCATTGTTTTATAATATTTTTTATCAGCTCATTAGAAGTTCCATATAAGCAGATCTTCCCGTGGGAAGTAGTGTAACACCCCAAGCATCCACGGTACGCTTCCCATTGAATAATACAATAGCGTGTGTTGTACGCAACTTCGAGTTCTAACACACTCCACAACAAATCAAACTAGCCATTATGAATTATAATTCCCACTTTTTGAAACTTTTTATGTTTTATCATTGAAAATGGACTTCATTTTTTGATTTAGAATATCAAAATTATCAGAGGGTGAATTTTTGGTGTTTTTTAGAAAACATTCAATTTTTATGAATAGTGAAAAATACTAAATATTAATTAAAAACAACTTTCTAAATCTAAATAATTTGAAGTGATAAATTACGCTATTATTAGAATTAAAGTATAATAATAATATATTTTTACATTTTAATCCAAAAAAATTTAATTGGATGTAATTTCACATTTAAACTAGACATAAACAACTGTCAATATTCGGATAGTTATTATTTTCTAATAACACGCTTTTGTTTTGACTACAAGAATTAATTTTAATTTAATTTATGCCACTTTGGTGTTTTGAATTTAAAAAATTGATTCCATATTTAGAATCAGGAGGTCCAAATTTTGTACACAGGTAACTTATATTTTTAGATATTTTGAATAATTACTTCGGTAAATATTTTATTTACCATGGTTAAAGGGTAAATAAGGTAAATAAATGTAAAAAAATAATATTATAATAATATTAAATTACTCTAACACGAGTCATAACCCTATTGGATGATACGTGTCCGACCATTTGCTACTTTGTGTCGATTTTGGGACCCCATGGAGCCCCTTCTATGTGATAATGACACTTTATATTAATTAAGTTAAAGTAATACAAAAATGACATAAGCATATATCTTTTAGAAAAAAAATTTACATAGGGTTATATATGTTATCTTTTCGACTATAAAAATTCATTATAAAGACAAAAATATTCCCTACATAATGTTATTTTATTTATAATTTTTAGACATTGAATACTTGAATTTATTTATGACATAATAATGATGAAGTATTTTACTAATTAATGAAAGAATCTATTAAATGATATTATAAATTTACAATAAATACAATTTGAATGTTTTCGTATCATAAAAGAATTATATCGGTTAATATGACATGTTATTATTGATTAAATTTATTTAGTTATATTTAATAAACTTCTTAGGAATTTAACAAAACTCAAATTTTAAGTAGTGTCAAAATTGACGTAATGAAATTTTTAGGACATATATTATATTATTTAATTATTTAATTTTCAAAAAAATATAAGGATCAGCCAAAAGACTTATATAATGATAGATGTATCATTAATGAACCACTAGGCGTTCTCTTGAAGATATATAGTATGTTTATTAAGTATATAACATAAAAATACAAAGAGACATGGTAAATGTCATACTATTTAACTAAGAGTTAAATCTAAATGTTAAGGTTAACATAGTGACCAAACCTATCTAAAACCTATTATTTGAGCAATTTGATACCCATAACCTCCTTATACATTAAATAATAAATTTTCTAGCCATTATAAAACGAAAATTATTTTATTATAAAATAATATTTCTAGCATTTCCTAAGGTGCCCCTTAACCCTCTTATAAAATGGAACTCACCCTTTTGGCTAATTCACAAAATAAAAACCATTTGAATTGTCCAAACCTTGCCTAAATACGCTATCAGATATATTACCTTCATCCTAGAGGCCTTCCTTTAGTTATAAAGCCATACAACGGAGCCCTTTTGATCTAATCAAAAGAAGAACCCGATGAAGATGTAAATATCACACCACCTCTTTCAAGTTCCTTTCTTCATCCACTTCCTTTTACATTGTTGTTTCCATTATAAAATAATAACTCTAGTATAGTATATATAATTTTATGTTATTATAAATATGGTAAAACCATATTCATTATTCTATCCATCCATTGAATGACATGTCACCATACGTGTGTACGTACGGCTTATCATCTCCACGTCACGGTGTAATTGTTATTCAATACATTATTATTTGGATTGGTATAATAATGATGTTTAATTAATGTAAATAATAATTATAACATGATAATAATTCTTTATATATGATATACTATCCATTTATATATTAATTTAATATCAAAATAATGATATTGTCACTCTTGCGTACCTACGGACCACCATCTCCACAAATGTGATGAGATTCATTCCCCATCATATCCATTAAAGAATAATTTTCATTAGGTGATTAAAAATAATGTATAAACACTTAATATAATTCAGGATATTAATAAGATACATCCCATACATAAAACATATGACTCAAATAACAAATAATATAAAAGAATACGAATTTGTTAATACCTGAAACGATGATAAAAATAATATATTATTAACAACGAAATGTTAAAAGATCATATATGATATCATATTAATATGTATAATTCGTTTATAATTTAATTAAAATTATTTGACCATTATATAGGAGGTTAACAAACCCTCGACCAAGGAAAAAGTTCAAATTAAAGGGTTTCTTATCTCACTTTTATTTCCACGAGATTTCCATTGTTCAACAATTATTTATTGCATGTGGTGTGTGTAATACCCTTGATTGTATTCATTGTGTAATATAATTTAATTTGTGGATATTTAAATCATCATGTTATGATCCATATTTCATGGTATGTATGTTTCATTAGTTAACAAATTGGTAAGGTAATTACAAATTTTAATTTCCACTCATTCGGCATTACGCATACTTCATTGATTATTTTACTCCACGATTATGTGTGGAATCACTATTCATTTTCTTATGTCATAATTTCCAATCCCCTTTCTGTGGATATACTTTTGATACACATAATCACTCCATTGATAAATTCTCAAGTAATCTACATGAACATGAAATGTGTAACTTTAACTCAATCTCCAATTGTCGAGTTAAATCTCCAATTCATTGGTGTTGTTTTTAAATGAATATACGTGAATGTAAAATGATTTATTTAAACAAAATATCCAATAATATTGAGTGTATTTATATTTTTCACACATAATTATGTCGTTTATTTATCCATAACCTAAGGACACAGTCTTTATAAGAGATCTCATTTCAATTTACATTCCATTGAGATTTCATTGTTGTTATACACCACATCAATTCTATATGATGTATATAATGTACATTGACATAGTATATCATGAATCCCTTTATTGAAAAGATATTGAAATGTTTTTATTACCTCAATTATTTTTATTCATGTTTCTCTCTTTTGGTTAGGAACTCTAACTAAAATATCATTTTAAATTATTTTAAGGATTTATTATTGTAAATCATTCTCATTAATTTCCATTTTTTAAAAATGGTTTTAAGGATTTATTTATATGGAAAATAATTTTTTAAAATTAAATTTCATTTTAAAAGTTTCAATGTGGTATGGGAAACTTTGATTCAAAAATCTATTTTAAACGGCTTCTTCATATACTCTTAAATGTTTTCAAGAAAGAGAAGGATATTTCTCTAAAATAGAATTGCTGATTATTTTCAACTAGGTCAATATCATTCATTATTCCCTATTGAGGTTGATATATTATAATACAATATTCCATATTGTATTTAATGAGTTTTGATCGATTATGGATGTGTTATTTTTAAACCATTAATGGTTTATGGAGAAAGTATTGACATTTCGAATGCTAGTTTTAATACGAATGTTTATGTGATGTTTAAACCTGTTAATACGAGGAATGCAATGGACTTAGTAAGTGACGGGTGGATATTGCTATATCTCCTCGATGCATCGGTAGGTATCATGAGACATACTATGGTCCAGTAACATGGCCTGGATAAAATCTTATTTGTAGTCTTGGAACAAGGCCTTGACTATGTGTTTATGATAGTCTGACATTATGCATTTCATTATTATGAAAGTGGCTATTGATATTGCATGTGATTAATCTACTAGTATAATATCCATGTTAGTAATGAAATGAATTATTTTGATTTATATTTTCCATATTATGATGATTTTTATGTTGAAAAAGCTTCTGTTTTAGTTTTGTACATCGCCTTAAATGTTTATGCTTATTTAAGAAAGCATCCTTTATATTGTTATCCTTACTGAGCATCTGAGCTCACCCCTTTCTTTGTTTTATTATTCTAGTTGGGGAAGAAGTACATTATTACTGACCATCAAGGATAGTCTAATGGGAAATGAGTTTAGACTCTGGAGAATATATTGTTGTTGTTTTCTATTTTATGATGCAATATAAACCTTATGAATGTATGTCGTACAAAAAAATATACTAAACTAATTGGTCTTTTCAGACTTGATTTTTTGTGATCATGCCAATGATACCTATTAATGCACCAACTCTGTGCTTCTGGGGGTGGGGCGTTACCGTTGGTATCAGAGGATGTTTAGTACAAACCGTGGAAACTAGATTTAGGTAAACTATGATTAGAGCACATATCCCTAAGATAGACATTGAGGATTAGTATAGAAGAACTTCCTAGAATTTTGGCATTGTAGAGATATTGTGAGTTTTCCAAAAAAAATACATCCTTTTCTGCATACAAGCAGGTAGAGGCGGCTCTAGCATAGATGTACCTATGGGTAAAACCCGAAAACAATACTTCGAGATAGACTCGAACAAGAACTGGTGCATGAAAATAGGCCTTGCTGCACTCTTTGTTACGACACTCCTTGGGGATATTCCTAGGATAATTTAAATTTTCCTTACAAACCGATTTGAATTATTTTAATATAAGATGATAAAAATGACCATGGTTAATCATATAGTGTTTCAAATTTAAAATCTGGTTTCATGATATTCTCTATAAGATTTTATGACTACAGTTACTCAGACAATGATTTTTGGTTTTAGTTAATTGTTGTATTCCAATGAAGTCATTGTAACTTTGAGAATGATGTACAATGTGGGAAAAGTGGTGTAAATGAGCAACAAAATGGAATGTTATAGGTGTAAAATATATTGTGTTCATTCTAAATCAGTTTTCCAAAAATAAGATCAACAACGTATATATTAAGAAACTCCCGAACTCAACAAAGATGGTAAAGGTGATAAATGATAAGAGCTCCAATAGTGGAGACCATAGAGAAAAGAATCCTCAATTTCCATAATGTAGAAAATGTGGAAGGAGACACCCAATAAAGTGCCTCAATAGAACAACGAAATGATTTAAGTATGGGAAAGAAGTACATAATGTGAATAATTGCTGAGGAAAAATGAAGATTACTATGGAAGAAAATAAAATTGTCCCATGAATCCATTTATTGTCATTTTATGTAAATTTAGGGGACCTGGACATTACCCGAGTGAATTCCATATTTTAAAGGATATTTTCTTGGTCAAAGAAGTAAATATATGGAAATAAATAGTTAGAGAAATGTTTAAAAGTATTAGTGCTCCTTGTTGATGGGATTACTGTGGAATAATTTTCTCTTGTATTTGTAACTCTAAATTTTGTCATGTTAAAATTATATTTAAGAAAAAATTATCTTTTCTCTTGTGGATATAGTTTTAAATAACAATTTGGTTTTATATGATCACTAGGTTTGAGGCAACTACAGGTTATTATAATTTGTACTGAACATGCACGGAATGAGATTACATTTGTGGTCAAATGATGTTATGGGTATTTTGAGGAATTTATCTCATTTCGTTAATGTTATAAAATATAGTTATGAAAAAGGAAAACACGCTGATCGTGTGAAAACCCATCACGTCGGACAAAGCTGCCAGAATCGAACCCATAACCAGAGTGGAATGGGTATTTATTGCCTACCACTGGACTACGTGAAGTCCCTGGTTAGTGTGGCCAACTTTTCTCAGTTAAATAATTTTATTGATCAATAATAAGTTGATTTGGGATCTTATGTCTTGTCAAATGAATACCCTTAGTATAGGAAAAGGATTCGGTGATTATGTGATAAATGTTATTTTAGAAGAAGTATGATCTTTTTGGTACACTAAATGAATAAGGAAAATAGAATACACTGGGATTTCATTTGAGGAGTAATGGTGGAGTTTTATATCTGTATTTATTGATCATTTATAGTGATTTGGGTTATTTATGGAATTTATAAGCCTATAATAGAGAATATGTGATTAGGATAATTATTTTTAAGTATGTGAATTTAAGAGTAGTCGATGTCATTTGGAGATACAATTTAACATAGAAGACTAGATAACCAAATTCTTTGATGTTTTGGGTTTCAATATTAGTTTGGATTATATTGAAATATTTTAAGGTCAATTGTTTATTGAATGGTATTTATTTAAATTTGGAATATTGTTGGTTTAATTTTACAAATTATGATTAATTTTTCTTTATCTAAAGGAATATCATTTTGGGGGATCATCTGATCATGTACTAATAGTTTTGGGTTTGATTAATCTCTAAATACAAGGTAAATATATAGTTTATCCTTTGTGGATCATGTGATTCTCTAGAAGTTGATTCTATCTCTTCCAGTGTGACCAAGTCATCTTGAATACTCATCGTTGAAAAAAAAATTAGTGGTATAAATTTATTAAAGAATGAAACACTACATAAAAATTTAGTATATCTCTTCATGTTCATATTAAATTTCCTAAAACAATTCCTCATCTTTATGAAATGTAACTTAAAACAAAAAAAATGTTGTTTGTTTACTTTTCCTATTGGGAAATTATTGACCGAATGTCCCATCACATGTTTTTGGTTTTATTGTTGATAACATTCTCTTGATAATGATTTCTATCCCTCTCCATCAGAATATGACAGTTATTTTATCGTCCATATCCATGTTTTCCTACATGGAATCCTATTATGGGTTATATTGAATGACCTTTGTACTTCTCTTTCATTCTTTTAAAGTGATAGTTTTGTTGACTCTTTTTCTGATGTGAGACTTTCTATTAAATTCCCAATAAATATTTTAAAAAATTGCGATAACACAATTTATTTAAGGAGGGAAGAATGTAACACCCCATGTGTCCACGGTACTCTTCCCTTTGAATAATATAGTGTCATGTGTTATACGCAACTTCGAGTTATAACACACACCACATCCAATAAAACTACACATTAATAATTTTAAATCCCACTTTCTGAAATTTTATAAATTTTATCATTAAAAATGGACTTCATTTTTGGATTCATAATATCAAATTTATCCTACGGTGAATTTTTGGAATTTTTTTAAAAACATTCAATTTTTTTTGAATAGTGAAAATTTCTTAACTTAAATTAAAATCAACTTTTTAATCGAAATATTTATAGTGAAAAATTATAATATTTAGTAGCTTTAAAGTATAATTACTATATATATTTTTACCATTTAATACAATATATGTAACTGGACGTAATTTCACTTTTAAACTAGACATTAACAAGTGGCAATCTTTTGATAATTATTATTTCTTAAAAAACACGTTCTTTGTTTTGACAACGGGAATTAATTTTAAATTAATTTATTCAACTTCAATGTTATGAATTTAGAAAAATAAATTCCATATCTAGAATCCGGAGGTCCAAATTGTGTAAATATCTAACCTTTATTTTTATACATTTTGAATAATTACTTCGTCAAATATTTTATTTACCATCGTTAAAGGGTAAATCAGGTAAATAAGGGTAAAAAATAATATTAAATTAACCTAGAACATGTACTAACCCTATTGGATGATACATGTCCGACCATGGAAATATTGGGGTCAATTTTTGAACCCCATGGAGCCACTTGTAAATGATAATGACACTTTATATTAATTAAGATAAAGTAAATACAAAAATGACATAAGCATATATCTTTTAGGAAAACAATTTTTACATTGGGTTATATATGTTATCTATTCGACTATAAATATTAATTATAAATATAAAAAGATTTCCTACATATTTTTATTTTATTTTTAATTTTTAGACATTGAATAATTAAATTTATTTATGATACAATAATTATGTAGTATTTTCCTTATTAATTGAAGAGTCAAATAAATGGTATTATAAATGTTACAATAAATACAATTTGAATGTTTTGATGCCATCCTCTAATTTTCTAGGTTAATATGACATGTTGGGATTGATTTAATTAATTTAGTTCAAATTTATAAATTTTTTAGGACTTTATCATAAATCAATTATTAAATAGTGGAAAAATTGACATAAATGAATTTTTAAGACAAATATTATATTATTAATTTATATAATATTTAAAAAATTCTAATGATCAGAGAAAAAAACATATAATGATAGGTTTAAGATTAATGAACCACTTTTGGATCTCTAGGAGGGGTATAGTTTGTTTATTAACCATATGATATAAAAATTCAAAGAGACGTGGTAAATGTCAAACTATTTAACTAAGAGATCAATCTAAAATTTAATGTTTATATAGTAACCCAAACCTGTCTAAAACCTATTGGTTGAGTTTTTTTCGAACCATTACCACATTATACTTTAAATAATCCATTTTGGAGCCATTATAAATCTAAAAAAAATTATTATAAAATAATATTTCTAGCTTTTCCAATGGTGCATGTTACACTATTATAAAAGGGCACTAACCTTCTCTTTAATTCACATATTGAAAGCCATTTGGATCCACCAAAAAAGACCAAATACCCTCCAAACTGTAATACCATTATCCTAGAGGCCTTGTTTTAGTTATAAATCCAACCTAAGATGCCATTTTGATCAAATCAAAAGGAAGAACCTAAATAAGAGGTAATATCTCACCCCCTCTTTCAAGTTCCTTTATTCTTCCAATTCCTTTTTCATTGATGTTTCAATTATAAAATAATAAATCCAGTATCTACTATATAATTTGATGTTATTATAAATAGTTTACAACCAAAATCATTATTCTATCCATCCTTTGAATGACATGTCAGCATACGTGCGTACGTACGGCTTACCATCTCCATGTCATGGTGTAATTGTTATACAATACATTATTATTTGGATAGGTATAATAATTATGCTTAATTTATTTGAATAATAAATATAACATGATAAATATTCTGTATGTGTTATACACCATCCAATTATATATTATTTTAATATCAAAATAATGATATTGTTGCTTGTGCGTACGCACAGATTACCGTCACCACGAACGCGAGGAGATTAATTCCCCATCATATCCATTAAAGACTAATTTCCATTAGATGATTAAAAATAATGTTTAAATACTTTATATAATTCTGGATATGAATAATATACATCCCATCCATAAAAAATATGACTCACATAACAAATATTATAATAGAAAACGAATCTGTTAACACTAGAAACGACGATAATACTAAGATATTATTATCAAATAAACGTTAAAAGGTCATATATGATATCATATTAATGTATATGATTCATTTATAATTTTATAACAATTATTTAACCATTATAAATGATGTTAATATACCCTCAACTATGGAAAAATTACAAAGTAAGGGGTTTCTTATCTCACTTTTAATTCTGTGAGATTTCCATTGTTCACCACTTATTTATTGCATGTGGAGTGTTTACATCCCATGATGGTATTCATTGTGTAATATACTTTAATTTATGTATATTTACATCATCATTTTATGATCCATATTTCATGGGATTTATGTTTCGTAAGTTACCAAATTGTTATGGCAATTACAAATTCCAATTTCCAATCATTCAGCTTTATGCATACTTCATTGATTATATTACTCCAAGATTATGTGTGGAATCACTATTAATTTTCATATGTCATAATTTCCAATCCCCCTTTTGTGGATATAATTTTGATACACATAATCACTCTATTGATAAATTCTCATGTTATCTATATGAACATGATAAGTGTAATTTTAACTCAATGTCCATTTGTAGAAGTAAATATCCAATTCATTGGTGTTGTTTTTAAAAGAATATGTGTGAATGTACTCTGATATATTTACACTAATATCCAATCATATTGAGTTTATTTATAGTTTTCACACATAATTATGTTATTGATTTATCCATAACCTAAGGATATAGTCTTTATAAAAGATTTCATCTCAATTTACATTCCATTGAGACAGTATTGTTGGTATACACCAAATCACTTTTTTATGCTGTGTATAATTTACTATGAAATAGTATATCATGAATCTAGTCAATATCATGATATTAAAATGTTTTTATTACCACCATTATTTTTATTCTTGTTTCCCACTTTTTTTGGAACGCTAACTGAAATATATTTTTAAAATTAATTAAAGATTTATTATTATAAATATTTTTCATTAATTTCTATGTTTTAAAACTGGTTTTAATGATTTATTTATATGGACATTAAAGATTTAAAATTAAATTTCATTTTAAAGGTTTCAATGTGGTATGGGACACTTTGATTCAAAAATATATTTCAAACGGCTTCTGGTTAGACATTGAGACTCTTAAATGTTTTCAAGATAAAGCGAGATATTTCACTAAAATAGTTTTGATGATTATTTTCATCTATGTCAATATCATTCATTATTCTATTTTGAGGTTGATATATTATAATACAATATTCAATATTTTATTGAATGATTTATGTTAGACTGTGGATGTGTTATTTTTACACCATTCATGGTTTATAGAGAATGTATTGACATTTCATATGCTAGTTTTAATACAAATGTTTATGTTATCTTTAAACCTATTTATATGAGGAATGAATTGTACTTATTAAGTGATGGGTGGAACCCACTATAGCTGCTTGATGCATCTGTAGGTCTCATCAGAAAAACCAGTGAATTGACACAAGGCCTTGGAAAATCTTAATTTTAGTCTTGGCACAAGGCCTTCACTATGTGGTTCTGATAGTCTGGCATTATGAATTCCATCATTATGAAAGTGGTTGTTGATATTTCATGTGATTATTAAACTAGTATAATATCTATGTGTGTATGTAAATGTCATTATTTTGATTTATATTTTCCATACTATGATGAATTTTATGTTGAAAATGATTTTTTTATGTTTTATACATCACCTTAAATTTTTATGCTTATTTATGAAAGATTCTATTATATTGTTATCCTTACTGAGGATCTAAGATCACCCCTTTCTATGTTTTATTTTTCCAGGTGGTGAAGAAATACATTGTGACTTACCTGCAGGGATAGTCTAAGGGGATATGAGTGTGGACTATGGAGACTATTTTGCTGTAGTATTCCATTTTATGAAGTAATGTAAACCTTATGAATGTATCTAGTAATTACAAGGATACTAAACTAAACGAACTTTTGAGACTTGATCTTTTGTGATCATGCCAATGATATGTAATAATGAACCTACTCTAGGCTTCTAGAGTTGGGGTGTTACAGGTAGTGTGAGGTATTTGAACAATAGATTATTTCTTATTAAAAATTTAACTCTTATATTCTATAATATTATTTAATTCTCTTGTATAACATAGAATGGAAAATGTATTATTTTTTTCTATAGGATTATTCATTTAAAATTATTTTTATAAATAAGATGATATACATTTTTTCATTCTGTACTCAGGAGAGTGAGAATCAGGTCACTACTTGTTAGCATTATCATTCCAAAAACAACTAACACATAAAATGTTGATCCTAAAAAAATACCTATGACATGTATTCCATGTTAAGAATACTCTATTATAATGATTGACAGACACCCAAGACATGTTAGGAAGACACCTTAGGACATCTCAAAATCATCTGTATGATATTATAGGACATGGACCATGTATTCCATCAGTCATGTAAATTCAGCCATGTGAGCTCTTTATAATTTTAGTGCCCCTAATTAGTTAGGGAAACTCAACAATGAGTCCAATTTCATTCCATTATCACAAACATTCCATGATTTAATGACCAATATATTTAACATATCATTCACTGTATTCATATAACTTTATCTTCTAAAAGATGATGAATTCACATGGAACATGGGAATCAATCCGGGTGTCAGACACTCGAATTCCCCAACATCAGAGATAATAATTATTTATCAAGGTCTAATCACCCTTTATGACCGACTAGTGGGTTATGAAGTAATTAAATTGCGAAAAATATGATTCCTCTTTAAACATGATATGTAAGATTCCATCCTAAAACTCAATATATAATGGGAATACACCCTCTAATAATATATTCCATATATCAATTACCTTGGATCATTGAAACCAAATCTTGATATGATTCTATGATCCATCATCATCCATCAATGGAAGGAATGTGTGATTAAAGGAAAGAATCTTCATATGTGTAATCCTCGACTGTACCTTCATGTATCAAAAATCAATCAGTGGGTTAGGGATTAAATGAACTATATGGACTATAATAATAGTAATATATAGAATTAATGGGATAACAACCTAAAGATTGAGCACTATACCATATTGTTCGTGGGACTGGTAATAATACCACTCCAAGGAAATAATTATTCTATAAATTCCATATATATTTTCTCTCAAGTGAGATGTCTAGTAATCCTATAACTCATATTTATGTTTTTTACTAATAGGATGATGATGATTCTTTTTGTGTGGGACCTTAATTTGGGTGTAATCTCAATTACCACTCATCTTCACCCAAAGGTTCTTACTCCCAATGTGTCAGAATACAGAAGACATACAAGAGTTAGTATCTCACATGGAATCTGATTTCATATATTTTATGATTCATATTTCCACAAATCAAACTATGTGGACTCTAATTTTAGTATTAACTGGATACATAGGATTATTATTCATGGATCGAGCCTTATATTGACATACATTTCACATGATGTAAAAATACATGACATATATCTCTCACACTGCCTTAATATATGTTGAATGAACTACATGGGTTTCGATTCCTATTCTCACTATCACGTCCCATCCCCCAAGGATAGTACTGTGACATACCCAAGCCCGCCTCTCGAAGGCCAAGGGATGGAGAATGGTGCTGAAGGCATAAACCTACAAGTGGATGGAATTTTCTTGTATACATGTACACAGGTGCACTCACAAACCAAATCCAAATTTTTTGAACAATGAAAACTACGTATTTTGAATCCAGAATAAAATATTCATTAATGCACTGAGTGGTAAAACTAGGCCATAATAGAAGCCCGACAAACGAACATGAAAAAACATGGTACATAGTGAGCACTGATGGTCATTTATGAAAAATCGTACATGATCAATAGATTAGTGAAGCTACTAGAAGTTGAAGTAGTATCTCATGTCTGCCTAGTCTTACTGGACCCCGCCTGGTCCTAGGCCACCACGTCCACCGTCGTAACATCTGTCAGTCCCATATCCATGAGTGCCTCTATCGAAATGTCGGACGTATGCACTAGTCACAACACATGCAGGCGAAGCCTATGCTGGGGTGAGTAAATCAGTACACATTAGGAAATCCTGACACCCTTTATGGTCTACCAAAAGTCCACAAAGGAAGACACCACAAAACAACCATGAGATAGAAGATAATGATTATGCATAGTCATCACTACTCAGGTATATATCAATGCATATTTCTAGGTCATTCAGATATACTCATCTCAGCCACAATTAAACATAAGTATCCAACCTCAAATCCATTACCATGACTTCCAAAAAAGGATCAAATTTTATCTTAAGGATCAGGAGAACATGATACATGAGCAAGCCATCCCTGATGGAACCCATCTAAGAGATGTACTCTATCTGGTACAACTCAATCATTCCAAATGGTAGGACCAAAAGGATGTTCCCCCTCAGAAACATTATATGTGAACTTCCTTTAGTTCCTATCACTACAGGTATCACTGTCACAATCATGCGCACGAGGAAAGACCAAGGGAAACCATGTGATGAGTCCCACTCTTTGACATTGCATTCAATTGGGGGAGAACTACTCTAGTTTAACACACGATATCAATGTTTCTCCAGTAAGAAGTGTCTTGTAGCACAGTCCGTTAAGGACTCACTATCATCTACAATGGTATCGATTACATCAATTTGAGGATCCCACTCCTATTAAATGTGTCCTAAAGTAATGGGAGCTCGAACTCCCATAAAGGACCTACTCCATCACCACTTGAAGACAAAGGTGAAATACTCTATAAGTAATGACATGCACCCTACCTGGTAGGTGAGTACATCTCTTATAGTATCTCATTACAGAGGACCCACACCCTAGTGCATCAAGCGAGTACTAACCCCATACCACAGGACCTGCACCATGGCACAGTAGGGGTGTACCGACTCTACTTGAACAAGGTGTAAAGAGGACACGCACCCTTAATCATCTTGGGACTACAATTTGGTTACTAGAGGACCCGATCCCCGGTAAATCAGAGGAGCAACTGAATCTATCACAATATCTGTTGTGGGGGACCCACACCCTAGTACATTAGTGGAGTATCTGCCACTAGATGGAGGATGAGTGGCCTGGCATGACAGGGGAGTACTGACTCTGCTATAGCACATCGTATGTAGGACCCACACCCTGAGTAAAAATGGGAGTACATATTCCTTACATAGAGGACATGCACCCTACCTGGTAGAGAAGTACCTAACTCTATTTGAGTAAAGTATGGAGGACTCGCACCCCCATACCATAGGGGAGAAACAACTCCAATGATAGAAGTACCTGCTCATAGGAAAACAAAATTGCACCCATTGCGTGGGGAGTCCCATCTCTCTCAGAGTATAGGAGTAATGAATACACCCACCATGATACATCAAGGGAGTTGTTATCCTAACAATCAACACAAGAAACATCCCAATTCTACTACATAGGTTATCAGTCATACCTCAACATCCTTGAAGATCTACAAATAAGTGACCTGATGGACAACCTTGTCATAGGGGTTCTAAAAATAAAGACGGTGTGTCAATCGGACGCTCGATCTATATGTTATATGCATTTTTAGTAACAAGTGTCCGGTTAGATTCATGTTCGATCTAACACAGATGTATATAACCATCCTCTAAAACTGATGTGGTGTATCTCAAAATGACCGCCTCATCCCAAGGGTTCTAGAATCGTAGACAGTTCGTCATACATGCATCTGGTTTAGGAGATATGGCCCTTTAAGCGTAATTGGGTCGCAATGGTTCCGAGTCTAGTCCGAATCGGCTGGACTGACCCAATCCGATCCACGTCGACCTAACCCGACCCAACCCAACCTGAATCGAACCCACCCGTAGGGATGATCCCGACATGGGTGGGCCTGATCCAGCATGTTGGGCTGACCTAATCAGTCTGTCCTGCCTAGTGGCATGGGCTGCCAAGCTCACCCCATCACACTGTTATGGGTCAGCCCCATTCTCCCCATACACAGAATAGTTGCACCTAGCACCTACTCATGCAGCCGGTCCCCCCAAGAGATGTCCCTTACGTCAACCCACATGGTGGGATGACTTCTCCATGTGGTGCAACGCTGGAGCCGCAGGTCTCAAACAGCGTGACCCATTGCAGGTGCAGCTTTCTCCACCTAGGAGTGTCGTCATGGCATGGATCTTCCTCCGGCCAATGGAAGGTTAGGATTCCTACCTCTTCTCTGCTGGCCAAAGGGTAGTGCCGCTGCGTGTCACCACCGGATGGACTCTAGTGACTTGTTTTTCGCACCATTTGCACTTGTGGACACTAGGCGATGCCCTCCTCACTGTGATAGATACATATCCACCTTTCCATCAATTTCAAAGATCTGATCACAATGATCAAACATACAGCCAGGCTTGGGCCTTGTTCATGTCCACCTATTCCCTCCACAATAGATTATAATAACTAGGGAGGTTATGAGTAGTGTAGATAAAAACATAATAAATCAATGATAATGTTACACTCCGTCATGAATGAGAGACTTGAGGATCAACCTCTTTTTGGGTTGATCCGCATCCATCATTTTAACATAAAGAATCACATGTATTATATTTAAAAAAACAATCCCCTACCTCTAAATACATCTATTGTAGTGGCGTTCATCCTCAAGGGGTTAAGTCTTTGACGTCACTCCCCAGAACCAATCATTGAATATAGTAACTTTTGGTGAAGATCCTCCAGTGTTCATCATTCTTTGCTAGGGTAGATGTCCATCTGAGGGTCGCTAAAGAATACCCCAAATTTATAATCCATATTTTCCTAGAATGTCGATCAATAAAGAGGATCACATTGCAGCTTTCCCATTAGTATGTGACGATTCATCGTTATGATGTTTCATTTATGAAAGAGCATCGATGTTACATGATGATAAAATATCATTACAATATGAGTTTAACGAGCCATTGATGAGACTCACAATTGAACATTGTCACCACCATGTTGCTGCCCTGCAGCGTCACCGACCACCACTCAATAGTGATAATGGAAATAAATTAATTCTATTAAATTATTTTATTATTATTTAAAAATTTATGAAGAATAACTTTTTATTTCAACCCTTATCAACCGATGATAAGTCATTTTATGTGAATCGTGGTGTTCTGAATTCGACGGTGCCCTCAGATTGTTGACCAAAGCATCAGCTTAAAATATATAGAAATAGGCTTGAAAATTTACTTATCATACCTTCAAAAAAACAAAATTTCGTTCTGGTCTCTCTAGAACTCAATATCTTGTGTCGTCAAATTTCGCAGGTTCAGAATAATTTCATATAAATAAAAAAATAGATTGAAATTTTGAGATGAAACATCCTCCACACCATTAGAATTTTCATCCTCGAAAATCCAAAACACAAACATACAGGATGAAACTGGCTCGAAAATGGTTTATACGGTGCTTCTATGAATGCACCACAAAGAACCACTAAAAACAACCACATTTGTGTTAACATCATTCTTTGTCAACATTGTGCCACATCAGGAACATTTTTATTTTGTTGTGACAAGATGAAAACACACTATATACTATGATTCATCTACGGTCATGTGGTTTAGTGGCACACCTACATTCATACATGAGGCAGATTATAGAAAGAACCTCACAGTCCACATCCGCCCATGGATGCACTATGCTAAAACACCCAAATGATTTATGCACTCAAGGATGACATTAATGCATAGGAGAAATTACGAACGAAACATGGTTGCCCATGGGAGAATGCAGGGTCTTACATGGCCCTTGGCCAAGAACCTCCATCGGCCTCCCAAAAATAAGAAACAAGAACTCGTCCACTCCCACATGTGTAATCTCTACTTAGTATGGATGGTTAGGAACCTCTTTGCACTGCAAAACCATCTTGTGCTCAATCCTTGCTACCACAAAAAGACTAAAGAGTAACTCTTTAAGAGTGTCCAAACCGAGATATTTGGGATTCCCTTTTTTCAAAATGGAAATCCATTCTCCACCACATTGATATACCACATATCTTTCCTTATATCATTAATCCGGGCATAAATGGTAGTACTCTATACCTTGAATAATGTCGTATGGTCTCGATGCCATGAATATGATTTCCCGACCATTACTCTCACCTTCAAGAGCCAATTAAAACTATCATCATCTATGTGTGATCAGTGGGTCTCCTCCATCAGGTGTCTCTTAGCATGATGGTCAAATGAACGATTCAACCGGAACCTCAAATTCTTGAATATGAATCGTAGGAAAATCAACGTCCAACACTTGTGTATATTTATAAGTCATCAAAAGGAAAATACAAAGGTCATACCTCGAACTTATCTTAAATATTCTAGGTCCTGAGACCTTGCTTTGTGAAACTGTCCTCGCCCACATCTTCCGGCTCCCTAATCCAAGAAGGGACCACCGCCTACATCTCTTAAAACTCCTCTAAATTGCCTGCCATCATTTAGAACTCCATGCTCCATGAAGTGTCTGTACCAAAGGAGTTTCATCAGTAAGATCCCTCTAAGTAGTACGGAGGGTTGGGAAATATCTAGTGTGATTCCCTTAGTCGATAGAAGAATAACATAGCCTCTCTTGAAGATGATCTGATTCTTGGATCATCTATTGTGCCACATACCAACATGTCATTGTCCGGAAGGGGGTATTACTCCTACTCCAATATATTTTTACTACTCATTTGCCATCTACATTAAACACCTCTACTCGGTGATCTCTATCATAGGTCACATCCACCTGATCCAACATAAAAAAGAACTCATCTACTAGGGATCATTTTAGTACCCCAACATGTTTCAGATTGCTGAGAGGTACCACATACGCCTTGATTTCTCAGTGCAGTCCATGATCGATGTTCTGGGCCCTGATGTAAGGGTCCCACACCATATTCTGGGACAAGAGAAAATGATATGTGAACCTCGCAAAGTAATCTTGAACCATCATGCAGCCCTACATAGGTACAGTAGCATCTGTATGTGTACAAAGTGGAAAGTATCTGGAAAGTTCTCTACTTTGAAGCGGGGCTCAAATTCGGTCAATGTGAGGGTCAGCTCATCGTGAGTATGAATCGTCAGACTCTATCATCTTTCCACTAATCCTTGAAAAAGGCTTTTAGAAAATAATACCATATGGTTGGGTGGTTTCTTTACTCGGTAGAAAACATGAGTAACTGCCCCATGATAATCCTCAAATACATAAGGATCTGTCTTTCCACAGATTTTGGTAGGTCTTTGCAATTGAAACTCGTGTATCATGATCAACCAGCTTATATCCTCACCCTAAACTATGGGTGGAAAATTCTGCTCAATGGGGGGTGGAATCACTGGTGCATCACCCTATAGAAACTCCCTTATATCAGTGCCCTGCACTGATGCCTCTACTCAAGAAAGATCATCATCTTGATTATTTTGTGGAATCTTCTGTATTTTTCATCATAGAGGAGACCTGAAATGAGTAAAGATGAATAACAGTAAATATTAAATCTTGAGAGATGACTCAATAAGGATATGGAGATCAAAATCATTTTTAAAAGTTTCATAATCGCTTAATTTCCCCACAACCATTGTTTCAATGTTCTGAGTCTGGTAACAGGTGTCCCAAATCTTTCTGTATAGATAATAGGACCTCTACACCAACATTGGAGTCCCTGAAATAAATTTCAAACTCAAACCACATAAATTTATTTCTCAAAAAAAAATTAGATCATTGGTCATTGAGGTAGAACCGACCACCCTTGATACTAATTTGTCACAACCCATCCTCCGGAACCCATACGGAGACATACCCTATGCCCGCCTCCCGATGTCCAGGGGTTGGAGACTAGCACCAAAGGCATCAACATGAATGTGGGAGGCATTTTCCTAGATACGTGTACACACATGCACTCAAAAACCAAATCCACAAGGCTGAAAAGGTGAACAATAATTAATCAGAAATAGGAGTACAATAGCATGTATAGCACAGAGTTTTAAAACCTAGATTTTATTCTAGCACAACCAATAAACGGAAAACAACATGTTATAGAGGGTGAACCGATTCAAATCTACAAAAAATTATACATGATCACTAGATTAGTGAACCTACTGGACAATGATGTAGTATATCACGTACTTCTGGTCCTTCTTGACCCGACCATATCCTAGGACACTGTTTCCACCTTCGTATCGTCTGATAGTCCCATCTCCTTGAGTTCTTCTATTGAAATGTTGAGCGTCTTCACCAGACACAACATGTATGGCTGAATACCATGTAGGGGTGAGTAACTGAGAACACATTAGGGAACCCCGGTACCCTCTATGGTCTCTCAAAAAACCAAAAAAGAAAACCCCACAAAAAAACCATGAATTAAAAAATGATGATTATGTTGTGTTATCTCTACTCAATTATATTCCCATACATATATCTAGGACATCCAGATATTCTCATCTCAGCCATAAAGTAACATAAGTCTCCAGCCTCAAATCCATTACTAGGATCTCCACATAAGGTACAAAGGGTAAATCAAGTATCTTTACTACAAGCTCCATGAGCTGGTTGTGCCTCCTGAAACCCATTTGAGAGACGTAATCCATCAGGCATAACTCAAACAGACATAATGGTTTTTCTAAAAAGACGTGATCCATTGGGAACATTCTACTAGAAGTTCCTCTAGTGACTGACACTAGATGTAACAATGTCACAGTCTTATGCTAGTAGAAATATCATGGAAAATCAAGTGACGTGGCCTACTCCCCAAAACATCGTTCATTTGGGGGAGCACTACTCCAGTCAAACCCATGATATCTCTATTGCTCTAATATTAATTTTCTCGCACCTCAGTCTTATGAGGTAGCCCAATAATCTACCTTGGTATTGATTACATCAAGTTGTGGGACTACTCATCAGAACTATGCCTTGTAGTTGAGGAATCACCAACTCCCATGAAGGCCAGCACCCCATCGCTACTCAAAGAGGGGGAGTACTACTCCATAAGTGAGGACCTGCACCCTACCTGATAAGGCAGTTCCACTATGGTAGTTTGATCCCTGTGGGGGACAAGTTCCATAGTACACTAGAAGAGTACTGACCCTAGGATAGTGGAATCAAACCCTAGCATGGTAGGGGATTAATGACACTATTGGTAGAAGGTATAAAGTGGACCCGCACCCTGAATCAGCAGGGGAGTACATCTAGGTGACTATAAGAATCGCACCCTGGTAAAGTAGTAGATTAGCTGACTCATTCACAATATATGTTTTGGGGGACCCCCCATCCTAGTACATTAGGGGATTACTGGCCACTGGCTAGAGGAACTATGCCTTGTCACATTGAGGGAGTAATGAATATTCTGTAGCAATATGTAAGGGGACCCACAACGTGGGTTGACCAGGGAGTACCTACTCCTAACATAGAGGACCCACGCCCTACTCGGTAGGGGTATACCTGACTCTATGAGAGTTTAGTGTTCAGGACCCATGCCTTAGTCCAATAGGGGAATACTAACTCTAATGCTAGAAGAACCTTTTAGAGGAAAATGAATTGGCACTCATTAAGTGGTGAGTCCCATATCCACCGAAGAAGAGGAGTAATGAATAAACCCATTCTGAGTGGTCAAGGGAGTATCAGTCATAACTATCACTACAAGAGACACCCTAATTATTCTCCCCATGCCAACAATCATACATCAACTACCAAAACATTCAACCAATAAGTGACCCAAATGACCTCCATATCATACGTGTTCAAAAATGAGAGACGGTGCATCAATAGGACGTCTACTATGTAAGTTACATGAATTTTAGTACCGAGGGTTTGGTTGGATTCATTTTCCATTCATTCTGGCCCTACAAAAACATTTTTCAATACTCATGTTGTGTTTATAAAAAGAACCTCCTTATACCATGTGTCCAAGAAAAATTGATGGTTCATTAGACAGACTTCTGGTTTAGGGGAAAAGCTCATTTATGCAATATAGGGCTGAAATGGGTACAATTTCGGGCTGACCCGACCCGGGTCCGATATGGGGGGACTCGACCTGGGGCCGATATGTGGGGACCCATCTCATGTCTAACTCATAATTCTATGACCAAAACAGCTAGCAGGGCCGGCCTGATCAGTCCGGCCCGCCTGGAAGCACATCCCACTTTTCCCACTCTGGCCCGCATGTGCGTGCAGACCCCCTTCTCCCTAGATGTACCAAAGCCGCATCTGACTCCTTATCAAGTGGCTGGACCCACTAGTGGTGGCCCCCCATGTTAAACCACATGGTGGGTTGACTACTCCATGTGGTACCTTGCTGGCGCCGCGGGACTCCAGCGCCGCGTCCCGTTGTGGTCGCTGCTCCCGCTGCCTAGGCGCACTACTGGGTCGCATCTCCTCCTCTAGCCAGTGGTCTATCTCTTCTCCTCCATGAACTCGTCTGGTGCCTCCATGTGCCACCGTGCACCACCTATGGTGCCGGTGAACTGGGTATAGATGCGCTGGGATGCCTGACACACTTCGCTGGACCGTTTCACACTATTTGTGCTTATGGCCTCTAATATATTCCCTCTTTATTACAATAGATCTGGACCTGCCTTACCATGAAATTCAAAGATATTATCATAAATAATGAACATGTGTAGGGGCTGAGGCTTTTTTCGTGTCGGCCCGAGACCACCATGTTAGAGGATAAAAACATGGGAGAATGTGTGGTCTGTTGTTCAAACTAAAATAAACGAATCCCATCATTGAACCAAAAAAGATACCCTCCATAATGGACATGGGACTTGTAGATCAACCTAATCATGGGAAGATACACATCCATCATTTTAAAAGAACAACTAATGGGGAATATAATTATAAAAAACAAACCCCTACCTCATATGACGTACGATATTGCGTCATTCACCCTCGAGGGGTTAAGACGTCGACATCACTTCCCGGCTCCAATAACCAATAGGTGACGAAGGTGGTGATGATCCACCAGCGTTCTTCATTCTTCTCTAGGGTGGATGTCCATCATAGGTTCTCTAGAAAAACCTAAAAATTTCTAATCCATATTTTCCCAGCATGTCAATATATAAATAGTAGCATGTCACAATTTTCCCAATATGATTAGACACCGCGTCATTATGATGTTTCATTTATAAAATAGTGTTGATGTTATACACCATTAAATCGTCCTTACGATGCAAGTTTAACAAGCCATTAATGAGACTCACTATTGCACATCGTTTCCACCGTGTCACTTCCATGAAATGTTGTTGTCTTCTACTCAATAGTGATAAAGAGAGTAAAATAATTATCATAAATTATTTTATTATTTTTCTCCAAAGGTCCGAAAAATTACATTTCTACACGACCCTTTTCGGCCGATGATAAGACATTTCTAGGTGAATCATGGAATTATGAAATCAACGATACCCTCATCTTTTCTATCCGAGTAAAAATTCAAAATATTGAATATATGGGTCACACGTTAAGTGAACGTACCTCAAAAAAGATAAAAATTCCAACTAGGGCTCTTCTAACCTCGTAATCCTCTGTCTTCCAATTTTGTGGTATCATAATAATTCCATATAAAAAATTTACATTGATATTATTGGATGTTACTCTCACATGATATGTAAGATTCCTTAAGGTGATTAATCCTACCACAAAGACACCATCCACATCGCAGTATTGAAATAATATCAAAAGTGCTTGATCATGACTATAATCTAAAGCATCGTTAATGGAAAATATAATGATTTTGATCCTATGTCTCACGTAGTAGTACCTATCAACACACAGTCTTAATCAAGTTGTCGGGACAAGTGTTACCAGTCGTGTATCAGTCCATGGGACGTATTTTAATGTAATATTTTAATCTATAAGTTAGTATTATAATAGGGAATATTTACCACCAAAAGGGTATCATGATACTGACCTCCCACCTTTATTGCAAATTTGAGTTTTTAAGTGTCATTTTCTTGAAACGCAAATTACACAAATGGAATTGAAATCAGGTTTATACCATGTCAAGTATGTGGGAACTATTTGGAGATTCCCTTAGTGAAGGAATTTGTAAACCATAAAAAAATAATTGTCTAACCACCCTCAATCTCCCTCAACCGAGCATCGGGTTAATCCATCCACATTCATTGGGAAAAAATGGTGAACCCTATTTGGAATCCTTAAATTATTTCATCCCATAAATTAGCTAAAATGGTATACTACCTAGTTTACATTGGGCCATTTTGTTCCATGTTTATTAACATTAAATATTCAGAACCTAACAAGAAATATTTTAACTATTTTGAAGAATGCATTAATGATTAGAGCAGACCTTCCTCTAATATCCTCTAATGTAATTGATTCACCATGTACTAATATATTTGATGTTAAATAGATAAAGTATCCTTTTTCAAATCCAAAACATTATATATTCTATAGAATTAAAATTGCATCATAAAATAAAATAACCAATTCAGAGACAGTTGGATAAGCTAGTATGTCCAACAGAACACATAAGGCTACATTGAATATCCAACTGACACAAAGATGATGTCTATCATCTTACATGTAAGACTTTTCTAGAATTAGTTAACATACATGGTCAAAAATTCAAAAGATATAGTTACAGATTATCAAAATCTTTTTTAGGGTGTACCACAACAATGAATCCATTCATAATTTAGAAGAACCTCTTGAGACATGCCAAATAATGAATCCCCAAAAATCGCCATTCCCATGACATTCCACAAGTGATGATGTGATCCAGGATATCACATTCAACCACATTGGGATCTTATCCCAATCTTGAATCAAAAAATGAAATTAATACCTCAATGAGGAGGATGATTACATTCAATGAATCAACTCAACCACTGAAGATCCTCTTGAGAGGGATCATATCCATTTTTTCAATATTATCGACACATGACTACAATTTTAGAAGGAGATATTGAGGAATTTTTGACAAACCCAAAAATCAAAATATTGAAACATAGATGAAAATATCACCTGGGGTGTCCAAAAAATAAAACCCCAAATAAGATTATATTATTATTTCCTCTGATCATTTTAGTCCAACTAGATTATCTTGGCAATGCCAATAATAAATCCTAGTTCTTTAATATCAAAGAGAGTCATAAAAATTTTTACTTAGAAATGGTGTATACAGAATCCTTGGAATAACCCTCCAAAATGGTTTAATGTAATTATTATCATACATAACCCTCATATCATCAATAATATGGGATCCATCCCACAAGACAGTATAAAAATTGATGATCTGTGAAACAGTACAGTGTGATGCATCCCACTAATTGACATATTAGGCACCAAACCATTAAATGATATACTCTATTACATATAATGAAGATCATTATTATGTATTATTTTAAATGTTTTATATTCAGTCTGGGCAATTATAATCATAAATTGATTAGATAATTATAATTTTACATGAATTAAAATCATGTACTATCAATCATGATGGTGGTTCATAGTGTAATTTTAGTGGAACATTTTTCCAATGTCAATGGAATATTCTATCTATGATGTCCATGTTGATACTCTTGTAATCTTCCACTAACATGAAAATTGAAATTGGAAAGGGTGTCTCTATGACTTCTCCTAGTCATCCACTTATGGATGATAGGATATTTTCGGTGGAAGAAAGGACTAGCTAGCACAAATTATAGAATTAGGATATATGGGAAATAATTTTGGAAATGATCATGGGATCTCTTCATAAGAATAACACATCATCACCATCAAATAGAGGTCCTCCTTATAGTAAATTTTTTCATCCCACATGCCCGTGGTAATATTCATATTCTTTATCCCCATAGCATATTAAAACATTATATTGGTCCACATTACCCCATCCCACAGGGATGGATGATTTTTTATATTCTTAAAACACAAATTCCATATGGTTTCGGTATTTCTATATTTTTCATCCCCTCATCAAGAATACTCTAGAAACCATCATACCTCATAATTTTTAAAAAAAAAATCTTCGAAATTTTTGTTCCATTAACAAGTGGGATTCATATATATCATCTTTTTCACAAATACTTCAAAACCTGGCCTAGAACAAATAATGAACAGGGAAGTCCACCCAAACACTAAACACAGTTTTTTACACTCTCCAATATTGGTATAGGTATCATGAAGGAGAATTAGTGTGGTCACTTATCTCTTAATAAAATATAGAGAAGGGAATATTCATTCCAACAAAAACATTCCCCCAATTACCTTGATTATTCCATAGAGATTGATCTTGTAGAACAATCAATAATGAGGATGCCGAGTGAGGGGGAGTTGATAGGTCATGCCAATCCATACCCTACAAGTAATGTCTCTGGAACACAATATATTGTTTCTTTATCCTTAAATTTTTCCAAGAGAAACATATTAATGAAGTGTTTTTATTGTTTTTGTGTCTTGAAAATAATGTAATAGGAATATGAGTTATCCAATATATGTTAAAAATTTCACCCTCAAGAGAGTTTATGGAACAAAACCTCCTAATCACATGAACATAAACTACAAGACACGTATTAGTCACAGGTCAATACACTACATGATATGAACTAGAAACGTTATGATAAACTGCATGACATGTTCTTTTTTTCATTATATTGAACTACAAAAAATTTACTAGTCTCAAAATGATAAACATAACGATACATCCAGGTCACATGATGATAATCTCTATAATAATGTCATAGTTTCATGATTCTAAACTACACAAAAATTCATGCGTATCATGACGTTAAAATATATAATGACGTGTTTACCACATAATGTGAAATTGCATGAAACATGTCTTAGTTATTCGATGGTAAAACATGGGACATCTTAATATCAGTGAGATATCATCATCATTATGTTGATATTATTGTTTCTAGAAGTAACATCGATATGGTACAATATTGATCCTAGAAACATCAAAAATTCACTAATACACATGAGTCACATACTGGGGGTGTTACCCAACATGTCATCCCCTCAGATACTCAGATCTAGGCCTCAACGAAAACATGTAAAATATTGAATGTCAATTATCATAGAGTGAATGATCAAATCTCTACTAGATCAAAAAATTATTCTGTCATATCTGGGAATCATGCATTGGGAATGAATATATCCACAAAAAAATTCATAAATCACATCGACAAATTTAAATGTTTATACCTGGGAAAGAGTGGGCATACACCCCCTCCATATATCAATAAAATACATAGAACAAAATATATAGGGAGTTGAGAGAATGTATTCTTACAATCCTATGCATACCCAGCTGATACACATGTACCTTTTCATATAAATAGTGGATTCCAAACAATATATTATAGTGTTGATACATGGACATGTTCATATTCTGATCATAAAACATGGAGTAGAATATCACAAGGATATTTACAAATAGGATACTACAATTTTAAGGGTGAAGAATATTTCAATAATCTAAGAGGATGGTCAACATATTAAGATAAAGGAAAATGCACATGACCATGCTCATATCTTTATTACAACAGGCACCAACACTGTTGGTTTTGAAAATGACTCTGCTGTTGTGCACATTGTTTTTTAAGAAATCAATTGGCATACTCTAAAGGAACTGGACTGGGATCATACCACAACCCAAATTAAGGAACATCAATATAATAATGTAATTACCTCATGGATGTATCACATACCTACTAATGATGTTACTCTATATATTTCAATATATTATACGATCATGATCAATGCCCTTATTTCTGTAATGCATGATTGAATTTGAATATGTTAGAGGTTATACTATAGGAGGATCATATCCCTTATCCCATTACAGAGTTCTAACAATATATTATGATGGGGAATGAATATTTTCACTAGAAATATACACTATATATAGATAGTGTTGAATAAAATATTCTAGAAATAACCCATAAGCAAGATCATATTCTTACATATAATATATAATCTCATTGGAATACTCTAGTATCTTCTGTGAAGAAGGATTATATCCCCATATAGGTTATCATTATATTTCATCAACTGTGATGTGTTAGGATCATATCCATACTCAACCACTAATGTAAGGCTGACATATTCCAGCCGTGATGAGGAATGTTTTTGTATTTTGGATATTATTGAATCAATTATCCATGAGGTGGTTTTACGAATGTCAACTACTTCTCAAGGTTATCTTGACTCTTCATCCTAAGAACAAGTTAATCACTACTTCTATTTTCCACCATTTATAGTGAAAATATGGATAAGATGTAATATACTCTTGAGATATATCATGGATACCCTCCCCATGGTTATGTCAATCCCATAGAAGAAAATCCTTTAATATCACATAATTATTTTTATATATAGGTTCTCAAAACTCTGGTAGTGAACCATATATTGTGACCCATATACAATCGGGATCACTTCAGCATAGTCAGCAAGTGACCCATAAAAGAAAACTCAATGGTATGACTGGGTGCTGTCATAAAACCTCAAGGAAGATGTGTATTACATTGATATATAGAGATCTTTATTTTGAATCAACTTTCCAAACTAGTTTTGGACCATCTCAACATCCTACAATACGATCCTAGATGAGTTGGATAAGTGGTACATACCCTACCAATAGAAGAATATATAACACCCCAATATTTTATGAGATGTATTCTTTTATATTTTCTTTCATATCTTCTGTTGTACACTACACCAATATTATCTTGCGCTATACGCAGGACCGTATTTGCTTGCAGTATACACAACACTATTCTTGGACCGTGTTACACACAATTTAAAGTTCGTTTGATAGTAGTTGTTCTACGCAACATTGAGTGTGTATATATATATATTCAATGTATAAATGAAATATGGATAGATTCTGTTATATACAACAACAAATGATTCTTCAACTACATGCAACCTAGACTTGGCTTGCACTATATTCAATCACGACCTTCCTCGATAGAGTGTGTTGTACGCAATATCGGGTCTCACTAAACAACAATATATGGTAATAATATTATTATGAAATAGCCATTATGAATAGTATTAACTAAATTTTTAATTTTATAACATTATCATTTATCTTAATCATTTTCTAGAACATGGCATGAGAACAAAATAAAAATATTCGGGTAGAATAATTATTTTAAAAAAATGCAGTTTTGGCTCCTTTTGATGGTGCACCAGTTTTAAATATACTTTTTGACAAGTTTATTGGTTCAATTTTACAGAATAAAATTATTCATTGGAATCAGGATATAAAAATTTAATTTTTATAATTTTTTCATATTATTCTGATAACTTTAATATTTTAATGAAAAGTAAAAACAATATATATTTTAATTAAAAACAACTTTTTTTATCACAATAATTTATATGGTTAAATTATAATATTGAACAGTTTTAAAGTATAAATAGAATATTTTTTTTACATTTAATATAATATAAGTCATTACCATAAATTTTACATTGAAATCGTTGGTAAAAACATTTTAATCTTTTGCAATGTTTAAACTTTTAAAACTCGTTTTCTTAACAACGAGATTATATTTAAATTTATTTCTAAAACTTTTGTGATTTGAATTAGGAAAAATGGATTCCATATTTGGAATCATTAGGTCCAAATTATGTTAATATGCTACTTTATATTTTTGGGCACTATGAATAGTAACTACGGTAAATTTTATTTACCATTGTTAAAGGTAAATCTGTTAATTGGGGGTAAATATAATATTATAAAATTATCCTAACACTAGTCATAATATAATTGGATGATTATATTTCTTCCTATGGAATATTTGGGTCTAAATGTAATCCATTGTAACCCACTTGTATGTGATTAAACCCTTTAATTTATTTTATTTGAAAGAATGTGAAATATGTCTAACTAATACGTTAGTAATTAAACTATTTTAATATAAGGTTATACAGAATATAAATTCGGTTATAAATACTCATTTGAAATCTAAAATATTTTACATTATCATGGTAATTTATTTGTAATTTATAAGAATTATCTATTTTCCTTATTAGCTTATACATTAATGATGTAGAAATTTTTTATTTAGTGAATAATCAATAATAAGGATTTTATTGAAATAATAATAAACATCAAAAGGCTCAAAAAACGGACCATGAATTATAGGTACTGTATATATAATCTCTAATCATCCATTGGAATAATTGGTGACCATTTGGATCTTTATAATGAGTATTATGAAAATTATATTATTTTATTTTAAATGATTCCAATGTTGTCACCTTGATTATTTAATAAATATAACAATTTACATGTTATGATTTTAAGATGATAAATACTAGTAAAAGTATTATTATGAATTCTATAAAATTTATCTTAATTATAGGATTTTATTATTAATTTTTAGACAACAAATAAGAATATTAAATAATTATAAAAAAATGTTGTAGTAATTATTTTATTAAGAGATATAACAAATAAATAGTTTTAAAAATATTAAAATAAATAGTATATGAACAAATTAATGTTCCCCAAGAGTTTTATAGAAAATATTTACATGTTATAAATATATTAAATATTTTTGTTAGAATATATCTTCTATGTGGATTTTATTTAAATTAAAATATATGAATAGTTCCAAAATTGACACTATTGTTATTTTATAAAAAAACATATTATTAAATTTTTTAAAAATCACAAAAAAAATTTAAAAATTATAAATTGAAGTTTATATGGTCTAAAATGTCATAAATTATCCAATTATAGACAATTCACAACACATAAGTAAATATTTTTAACAATTTAAAAATTTTAATCTTATTACCACAAATAAAATTAAATGGATTAAATAAGGATAAATCAACTTGATAATGATTAAAATAAATTACCAACATGTCTAAATTCTATTGGATGATGATATAACAACCCTATCGCATCTAATATTATGATTTGAGTCATTTATGTAGTTTTTTAAGGGAGGTTGAATTTATTATAAATTAATATTTCTTATGTTACCAAAGGTGCCCTTCTACTCCCTTATAAAAAGAGAACCCCTTCCCTCTTCTCATCACACCATTTTGAGCATTGATGCTCAGCCAAACCCTTATTATTACTCTTCTCAACCACTCTAGTTATATCATAGAGGTTCTAGTCTTCTAAAAAGAACAACTCTAATGCCATATGAAGAAGATTAAAGGAAGCGTCGAGGAAGAGGTAATCTCTTCTACCGACTCTTTCATGTTTCTTTCCTCTTCTACTTCCTCTTCTTTATATATTTCATTATAAAGTAATAACATCAGTATTTATTATATACTGATATGTTATTATAAATATGAAACAACCCTATTTCACCTTCGATCCATCCTATGGAAAATGAAATCACTGCTCGTCCTTACATACGGAATATTGTCCCCACGCTATGGTGTAATCAGTTTTTCCACCACCACCTTACATGGATGGGTATAATGGTGTAAATAATAACTATATATGGTTATTATAATATCATATTGATTTTGAGATATTATATCATCCACTCTAATTAAATTCAATAATAATGGGAATGATATCATCGCTCGTGCGTACATACAGATTACCGTCTCCACGACGCGATGAGATTCATTCTCAATGTTAACAATTCAAGAATCATTATAAACTATATATAATGAAATATAATGAAATATAATACATGATAAAGATACTATATATATATATATATCATCTACTTACTTCCATTCAAGTCAATAAAGAAATGAAAATAGTGTTCATGCGTACGTACGGCTTACCGTCTCCATGAACAGTGTATTTCATTTCATTTATATATCTGTTATATATATATATATACTGAGTATATATGATATATAAATCACTATTTAAATTATAGATGTAATTAAATCATGATATAAGTAATAATAATATCAAAAACCATAAGTGAAAACATGTATGATAAATAAAACAATTTTCCCAAAATGATGCTTTAACATAGAATTTACAATTGAACAGGCAATATAAATCCATAAGTGAACCATATATGATATCATAACAATGAATATGATTCTTTAATATGTAAATGACATTATTTAAATCATTATACAGGAGTCTCGGACACATACAGAAGAAATTGGACATAAGGTAAGGGATAATTATTCCAATCATGTTCTTATCTGAGATTGATTATTCATAAGTATTTACTGGGGTTATATTTTTCATCCATATCCATAAAAATGTTTTAATAAATGTTTAATATTATTCAATGTATTTTTAAAGTCATGTTTACCCCTATTGACTTTTACTTTGTGATATGGAAGGAATATTTCTTTTGTTTACCATACATGGTACCTTTTGAAATTTCCTCACATAGTACGAGGATAATGTTTTTTTAAATTATATTGTGTGAATGGATTTTTACAGATTCATATTGCCTTATTTTCATGAATCATACTCTATAATATTTCATAATTATTTTCAACAAAATTATTTTCTTTTAAAATTTCATGGCATTTTGTAAAAAGAAAAAGATTTTGAAGAAGAAATGATATTTTCCTCAAGAATTCATTTCAAGTGTTTTATCAAAACTATTTTCCATATAAGATGAAAATATTTAGTTTGATTATGTTTCAAGTATAATTAATCTATTATTTAAAATGATTTATTCTTTTTTTGATGAAATGATATCCATTTATTTATATGGATTATGTTATTATGGGATGCGGTTTATGAAACCCATTTTATTCTTTGGGTTATGATTAATGATTTAAGTTTATTTTGTGGCACAAGTAATAATGATTTCATTATGAGATGGGTGGGACATATATCTCTCTCCAAATCATTGGGTAAATATTTATATCTAATGAGATAGACATGGATGGAATGGTAAGTTAATTCGGTTCAGTGTTACAGGACTGGAACAAGGAGTGAAATCGATTCAGAAAGGGAATTTGTCCACTAAGATGGTCTTGGAAGCAATGTCATGGATACTATGGAAATCATATCATGTGCTTAATGGTTTTCCACAATTACATGATTTATTCCCATGATATTTTATGATGAATGGTGTTCCATTATGACCCATTCCTTATGTACTTCCATGATTTATGTCACTGATCAAGATTTTGATGTTTAAACATTATGTTCATGTTTTTAATTTCAAATGTATATGGTTTGTTTTATTTTCACCATGCCTAACCTTACTGAGCATTTGAGCTCACCCTTTATATTTTTTCTTTTCCCAAAGATATAAATAATGATTTTAGGTAAGAAAATGAAATGGGAATATCTTTATGGGAGATGTTGAAGATCTTTCACCACGATTAGAAGATTATGTTTTGAGTTTCGAAATACATTAAACTATTATGGTCATTTGGTTTCTGTTTTTGTTATGTATTAGATATTATGCAAAAGTAATGTAATGTCCATGTACGTCATGTTTGGGTTCTCTACCGTTGGTATCAGAGGAAAGGATTAGTCAAACTAAAGAATCTAGGATGTGAATACTTTAGTGATATGACAATAGATATTTCTACAGTATGTATAGTGATGTCCCTACGGTTATGTATAACTATAGGTTATAGTCCTTGGATTATGGTAACGGTCATAGAATTAAACCTAAGATGTTAGATATTGAATGTACTTCCCCTTTATTATGTTGTTTTCCTAGAATTATTTCTTCCTATCACACTTATTTTTGGGTTTTAGTCGATGGTTGGATCCTGAAGGAACCGTGTTGATCAAGGTAATGGACAATGCAATGGTTTTTCTCCTGAACAACCAAATGTTATTGTAAATGGAGTGAAAAATATTATTCATATACTTACACAATCAATGAATCATTATGGACATCCGAATGAGCATAGAAGGGAACAACATTCTATTGAGTCCTTCAGGAGGAAACAACCACCTTCTTTCAGTGGTTCTTTTGATCCACTTGTTGTTGAACAATAGATTTGAAGAACTGAAATGATATATTCCATACATCGCATTTTAGAGCCTGAAAAAGTCATTTTGGATGTTTTTCGTTTAGTAGGTGAAGTAGACCAGTGGACGACTCTAATTAAGAATACAAGTCCCCAAGATGAAATTTAATCAATGGAATGGTACGATTTCAAGAACTTGTTTTTCAATAAGTACATCCATCATATTCTTCGAACAAAGATGGAAAATGAGTTCCTTGATCTTAATAAAAAGGATGATGAATCTGTTGGTATATACGAAGAGAATTTTACAAGGCTAGCAAGGTATGAATTTGGCTTTATCATCCAACCTGAAAGTAAAGTTGATCAATTCTTCAGTGGCTTAAAACCAAGTCTTTGAAGGGAATTGTCAATAAGAGACTTTAGTAGCTATGAAGAAATTGTGCGTTGTGCTATCAAGGTAGAACTGGGATTTGGAGTTATATATACATCTCATGGTTTTGACAAAAAATGAAAGCTGGAGTTTAAGGAGAAATCTCAGAATAATGGTGAAAAGGATATGAATGTTTATTTATGCTCAAAGTGTGGAAAGAAGCGTGGTGGAGATTGTCCAAAAGGGACTAGAAAATGTTTTATGTGTGGAAAATAAGGTCATCGAGCAGCTGAGTGTAAAATTAATGGAAAAAGGTTTTCTAATGATGTGAATAAAGAAAAGACTGCAGAGAACGCACCAACAACACTTCAAGGCTTCATGTGCAACAAAATGGGACATTATTCTAGTCAATGCCCTAATCCAAGGGTTAATGATGATACAACGTGAGCAACCTATTAACGAAAAGGATAAAGGGAAGTCACAGGCGATCACTATTTGTGATGTTGAGTATGAAAATGATGTTGTGTAATGATTAAGTGTTTATGTAATGGGATTTCAAAATAGTATCATTGAATCTCATTTATGGTTTAATGGAATTTTGGAATATCTATGTATTGGTTTTCAATAATTATATGGTACTGATAACCATGAAAAGTGATTGAAATATTTGTGGAAAGAAGATGATATGCACATAATAAAAGGATATAGAAAAAATATGATATAAGATCATGACTGATATAAGGACAAAGTTATATCATTGTTTGAGTATATAGAAATTTGGGGATTTGGTATGTGGAAGGTGTTAAATTTTGACAGCAATCATGTTTTCACTAGGGTTCAATGGGTATTCATTTTTCAAGAGAATACATGATTATGGTATTCACATGTTTGTAATTTGACCAGAAATATATATTGTATGATATGTGAGGGATAAATAATGGTATTCACGTGCATGTTATATGACCTTTTTAGCAATCGTTCTCTTTATACTACGAGTTTAGAAAGAAGTATTTTGGATAATCCTAAATATTGGAATGGATTATGTTGAACATAAGATAGTATTGTTTAAGGCTAGAACTTTTTTCGATATTATTGATGGAATGTTATATTAGTGTAGTTTAAGAAAAAGGGACAACCTGCAGGATGGGAGACAACCTATCGCGTTAGACAAGGTTGGGGGAATCGAACCCACAACTGAAGTACGACAGGCCTTTATCACCAACCATTGTCCTATAGGAAGTGTCAGGTTAGTAGAAACTAGTTTTATTATATTAAGAGGTATGATAGATGAAGTATAATTCCATTTTTGGAATCATATACGATTAACCTCACCATAGATGGACTTATGTATATTTGATAACTTTTTCTAACCTTATGTTTTAGACAGATGGAATGACCTATCATTCTATTGTATGATTTTCTAACACTTCATAGAAGACAAATTAAACTTCATTTATTTAAGAGATTAAGTAGAAATTGTTCAAGTCATAAACATAAGTGAGATTGTACCAAATTCATGGATGTATATATTTTAATTCAAAAAATATTCAACATTAGGGAAATGATATTGAAAACCAAAAATGTTGTCCTAGTGCCCTCATATCTGATGAATTAGATGGTACCTTAAATCATCACAAATTTATGGCTTTTGACTGTTGTCTTTATCATAGCCATGTCCGCTACCACTCTCCATCTGAACTTGATGGTTATATATCTCTTCCATATCCAATATTTTCACCTATGTTATCCAATGTGGAATCCCAATGATTAGTTATTGTGATTAACTATTATGTTATATACATTAGTTTTTAAAGTTAGGTTTTGGTATTCCATTTTACAATGTGGGTTTCTATGAAAGAAACTCTCATGTAATAATATAATATATGTCATTACCATTATTTTTACATTGAATTCATTGTTAAAAATATTTCAATCTTTTGCAATGTTCTAACAATTAAAACTCATTTTCTAAACAACAGGATTAATTTTAAATTAATTTTTTCAACTTCTGTGATTTGAATTAGGAAAAATAGATTCCATATTTGGAATAATTAGGTCCAAATTATGTTAATAGGATACTTTTTATTTGTGCCCACTATGAATTATAACTAATGTAAATTTTATTTACCATAGTTAAAGGTAAATCAGGTAATTGAGGGAAGATATAATATTATAAAATTACCCTAAAACTTGTCTTAATATAATTAGATAATTATATATCGTACTATGGAATATTTTGGTTGAAATGGAATCCATTTTAACCCACATGGATGTGATTTATACCTTTAATTTATTTTATTTAAATGAAAGTGAAATTTGACTCAATCAAAATTTAATAATTAAACTATTTTAATATAAGGTTATGCATAATATAAATTCGTTAAAAAATACTCATTTGAAAGATAAAATGTTTTTTTATCATGGTAATTTATTTGTAATTTTTAAGAATTATTTATTTACCTTATTATCTTATTCATAAATGATGCAGAAATTATTTATTTTGTGAGAAATCAATAATATAGTTTTTATTGAAATAATAATAAACCTCAAAAGGCTCAAAAACCTGAACAAAACTTATTGGTAGTGTATATATAAACCCTAAGCATCTAGTTTCCGAAATGGTGACCTTTTGATCCTTATAAAGAATATTATGACATTTATATTATTTTATTTTAAATGATTCCAATGTTGTCACCTTCATAATTTAATAAATATAACAATTTACATGTATTTATTTTAAGATGATATATTCAAGTAAAATTATTATTATGAAAGATATGAAATTTATATTTATCATAGGATTTTATTATAAATTTTTATGAAACAAATAAGTATATTAAATAATTATTCATAAATGTTGTACTAATTATTTTATTAATAGATATACCAAATAAATGGTTTTAAAAATATTAAAATAAATAATATATGAAATATTTAATGTGCCCCACGAATTTTCTAGACATATATGACATTTTAGAAATCTATTAAAAATTTTTGTTTGATAATATCCTCTGTGTGCGTTTTATTTAAATTAAAATAAATCAATAGTGTCAAAATTGACAATATTTTTATTTTATAAATATAACATATTATTAAATTTTTTAAAAATCACAAAAATATTTAAAAATTATAATTTAAAATTTATATGGTCTAAAATATCATATATTATATAATTAATGACAATTAAAAACACATAATTAATTATTTATAACAATTTAAAAATTAGAATATTATTACCACAATTAAAATTAAATATATTAAATAAGGATAAATCAAGTTGCTAATGTTTAAATTAAATACCCAACATGACTAAAATTTATTGGTTGATGAGATTACAACCATATCTCATCGAATATTTGTATTTGAGTCATTTTTGGGGGTTTTTAAGTGAGGGTTAATTTATTATAAATTAATATTTCTTATGTTACCAAAGGTGCCCCTCTCCTCCCTTATAAAATGGGCACACCTTCCCTCTTCTCTTCACACACTTTTGAGCCTTGAATATCGGCCAACCCCTACATATTAATCTTCTAAACCTATATAGTTATATCATAGAGGTTCTGTTCTTCTTAAAAGGCCAACCCTAGTGCCCTAAGAATAAGATTAAAGGAGGTGCGTCGAAAAAGAGGTAATATCTTCTACCGACTCATTCAAGTTTATTTCTTCTTATACTTCCTCATTATTAGTTGTTTCATTATAATGTAATAATATAAGTATTACTTATATACTTATAAGTTATTATAAATATCAAATAACCCTATTTCACCTTCTATCCATCCTACGGATAACGAAATCACCGCGTGTGCGTACGTACGAAATATCGTCTCCACGCCATGGTGTGATCAGTTTTTCCACAACCACCTTATTTGGATGGGTATAGTGGTGTAAATAATTACTATATATAATTATTATAACATCATACTAATTATGAGATATTATATCATCCACTCCAGTTCAATTCAATAATTATGGGAATGATATCATCGCTCGTGCATACGTACGGATTACCGTCTCCACGAAGCGATGAGATTCATTCTCCATGTTAGCCATTCAAGAATGATTATAAAGTATATATAATGAATAATAATGAAATATATGACATGATAAATCTACTGAATTAATGGGTGTATATATATATATCTATTTCATCTACTTACTTCCATTCTAGTCAATAAGGAAAGGAAAACATCGTTCATGCGTATGTACGACCTACCATCTCCATGAACAGTGTATTTCATTTCATTTATCTATCTGTTATATATATATACTGAATATATATGATATATATACCATGTTTTTATATTCTGGAAGTAATTAAATCAATATATAAGTAATAATAATATCAATAAACACATGTCCAAACACGTACGATAAATAAAACTATTTTACCCAAAACGATGCTTTAACATGGAATTTACAAAAGAACTGGTAATATAAAGTCATAATTGAACCATATATGATATCATAACAATGAATATGATTCTGTAATAAGTCAATGACATTATTTAAATCATTATACATGAGTCTCAGACACATGCATAAGAAATTGTACATAAGGTAAGGGATAATTATTCTAATCATGTTCTTATCCGAGATTGTATATTCATAAATATTTACTGGGGTAATATTTTTAATCCATGTCCATATAAATGTCTTAATAATGTTTTTAATATTCTTCCATGTATTTATAATTTCATGTTTACCCCTATTGACTTTTACTTTGTGATATGGAAGTAATCTTTCTTTTGTTTACCATACGTGGTACTTTTTGACATTTCCTTTAAATGTATGAGGAGAATGTTTTTTTAACTTATATTGCGTGAATGGATTTTTACGGATTCATAATGCCTTATTTTAAATAATCTTCCTCTACATGGTTTCATAATTAGTTTCAAAAAAATCTTTTTCTTTTAAAATTTCCTGGAATTTTGTGAAACGAAAACGATTTTGAAGAAGAAAGGATGTTTTCCTCAAAAATTCATTTCAAGTGTTCTCTCAAAACTATTTTCCATCTAAGATTAAATTATTTACTATGATTATTTTTCATTTTTAATTTCTATATTATTTATATGGTTTGATTTTTTTTTATGATGAAATGATATCCATTTGTTTTATATGGATTACGTTATGATGAGATGATATTTATGAAACCCATTTTATTCTTTGGGTTATTATGAATTATTTATGTTTTTTGTGGCACAAGTAAGAATGATTTAATTTTGAGATGGGTGGGACCTATATCTTCCTCCAAGTCATTGGGTAATGATTTATATCTCATGAGATAGACATGGCTGGAATGGTATATTAATTTGGTTCAGTTTTACAGGACTGGAACGAGAAGTGAACTCGATTCAAAAAGGGACTTTGTCCACTGAGATGGTCTTGGTAGCAATGCCCTGGCTAATATGGAAATCATATCATGTGCTTAATGTTTTTCCACAATTACATGATTTTTCCCATTCTATTTTATTATTATTGATGTTCTAATATAATCTATGACTTAGATACAATCATGTCTTATGCCATTGCTCAAGATTTTGTTGATTAAACATTAAGTTCATGTTTTTAAGTTAAAATGTATATGGTTTGTTCTCCATTCATACCCTTACTGAGTATTTGAGCTCACCCTTTATATGTTTTCTTTTCCCCTAGATATAAATAAAGATATTAGGTATGAAAAAAGGAATATATATATGGGAGATGTTGAATATATTTCACCATGATTAGAAGTTTATGTTCCATGTTTCCAAAGACACTAAACAATTATATTTTTTGGTGTTTATTTTTATTATGTATTTGATATTCCAGAAAAGTAATTTAATGTCCATGTACATAAAGTTTGGGGTCTCTACAGTTGGTATCATAGGAAAGTATTATCCAACCATTGGAAAATATGATGTGAAAACATTAGTGAGATCCCTAGAGATATTTCTAAGGTATGTCTAGGGATGTATATAAGGTAAAGTATAACTATAGGTTATAGTCCTAGGATTACGATAAAGATCATAGAATTAAACCTATGTTGTTAGATATTGAAAGTACTTACCCTTTATTAAGATATTTTCCTAGAATGATTTCTTCCTTTCTCACTTTTAATTTTGGGTTTTACATGATGGCTGGAACTCGAAAGAACCGTGTTGATCATTGTAATGGAATATGAAATGGTTTTTCTCATGAACTACCAAATGTTATGGTAAATGGAGTGAAAAATATTATTTCTATACTTACACAAGATATGAATCATTTTGGACATCTGAATGAGCAGAGAAGGGAACAATATTCTATTGAGTCTTTCATGAGGAAACGTCCACCTTCATTCATTGGGTCTTTAGATCAAATTTTTTCTGAACAATGGATCAGTAGCATTGAAAAAATATTTTCCAGACATCACTGTTCATAGCATGAAAAAGTCATTTTGGATGTTTACCATTTTGAATGTGAATCGGACCAATAGTGGACTCTAATTTAGAATATAAGTCCCCAAGATGAAATTGAATCAATGGAATGGGACGTGTTCAAGAACGTCTTTTTCAATAAGTACTTCCCTTGTATTCTTTGAACACAGAAGGAATAGGAGTTCCTTGAGCTTATGCAAAAGGATGAAGAATATGTTGGTATATACAAAGCTAATTATACAAGTCTTGCAAGGTATTAATCTGGCTTTATCATCCAACCTGAAAGTAAAGTTGATCGATTCTTCAGTGGAATAAAACCATGTCTTTGAAGGGAATTAGATATAAGATAATTCAGTAGATATGATGAAATTGTGTGTTGTGAAATCAAGGTAGAATTGAAAATTGGTGTTATATATCCATCTCATGGTTTTGCCAAAAAATGAAAGCTGGAGTTCAAGGAGATATCTTAGAAAAATGGTGAAAAGAAGAGAATGTTCCTGTATGCTCAAAGTGTGGAAAGAAGCATGGTGGAGATTTTCTGAAAGGGACATGAAATGTTTTAATTGTGGAATAGAAGGTCATTGAGCATCTGAGTGTCGAAGTAATGGAAAAAGGGTTTCTAATGATTCAAATAAAGAAAAGGCTGCAGAGAATGCACCACCAACACTTCAATGCTTCAAGTGAAATGAAATGCAGCAATATGCTAATCAATTCCATAATCCAAGGGTTAATGATGATCAACGTGATAAAATTTTTAAGGCAAAGGATAAAGGGTAGTCATATGCGATCACTATTTGTGATGTTGAGTATGAAAATGATGTTGTGTAATGATTAAGTGTTTATGTAATGGGATTTCAAAATAGTATCATGTAATCTCATTTATGGTATCATGGAATTTTGGAATATCTATGTATTGGTTTTCAATAATTATATGGTACCGGTAACCATGAAAACTGATTGAAATATTTTTTGAAATAAGATGATATGTGCATAATGAAGGGATAAAGAAAAAATTAAATGAGCTCATGAATAATATATGTACAATGTTATTTCATGGTTTGAATATATAAAAATTTTGGGATTTTGGTATGTGGAAACTGTTAAATTTAGACAGAATTCATATTTTCACTAAGTTTCAATGGGTATTCATTTTTCAATAGAATACTTGATTAGGGTATTCACAAGTTTGTAATTTGACCAAAAAGATATATTGTATGATATATGAGGGATAAATGATGGTATTCACATGCTTGTTATATGACCTTTTTTGTAATCGTTCTCTGTATACTATGTGTTTGGAAAAAAGTATTGGGGATAAGCCTAAAGATTGTAATGGATTATGTTGAATATAATTTAGTATTGTTTAAGACTAGAACATTTTTCCATATAATTGATGGAATGTTATAATAGTGTAATTTAAGAAAAAGGGACAACCTACAAGATGTACGACAACTCGTCGCGTCAGACAAGGTTGTGGGAATCGAACCCACTACCGAAGTACTACATGTCTTTATCGCCTACCACTGGCCTACAGGATGTTCCGGGTTAGTAGAAACTAGTTTTATTATATTAAGTGGTATGATAGATGAAGTATAAGTCCATTTTTGGAATCATATATGATTAACCTCTGTTGAGAAAAGTGTTGTTTTCAAAAATACATAATATTTTATTTAAAGGGGGATATTATTTAAAATAATACTCTGTCTCTTCATGACAAATTTGATACTCACAAATACGCTTAATTATTTTATAATAATTTTATTTAGTATTTATCAGGAATTTATTATTTTATTTTACTCTTGAAATAACATGAATTTATTACTTATTCAGGAACTGTTTTAGCGCATTCTGGAAACACTGTTCATACCTTACTTATTCGGGATCTGCTTTAGCATGTCCTGGAATCATTGTTCACACCCTATGTGGATAAACCTAGCGTAAGGATGTAAAGCGTGTATACATTTTGAGATAATAGAAAAGTATGGTTAATCAACCATACATTATCAGCAAAGTATGGAAGACGAACCATACGTTATGAAGGAACCTTACGTTTGTGTTATCAAAAATGTATGGAAGGAGGACCATACGTATGTAATAAACGATACGTTTGTTTCTCAAAAGTATGGTTCATTAACCTTAAATTTGAAAACATCCATACGTTCTTTGAATGGATCTTTTATCATTCATCTGAGCTTTGAAGAAAAAATATGGATGATCAACCCTACGTTTATGATCAACCTTATGTTTGAAGAAAGTTACATGAACCCTACGTTTATGTTCAACCTTATGTTGTCAACCATTCGTCTGGAGGCCATGTCATCAACCTTACGTTTGGTGTCAGAAAGTTTGAAAGATGATATTTTTATGCAATGGTCAGCAAGATGATTGTTAGGCGGATTTCAAGACGGATTTAAAGTCAATTTTAAAATACGACTTTGACTGATTCAAATCCGTTTCATCAATGGATTAAAAATCAAATTAATAAATGTTTTTTATGCTGATTCTTCAGGGAATTTACAACTACACTATAAATTCAAATTTTTTAATATCGCATATCAAAATGTGACTATTATGGATCTAAATGTACAAGGGATATGCTCGGCATTATTATATATTTTTTCACTAAAACACCAGGCACAGGAGTGTGGTGATCAATCTATTTTTTAGAAAGGTGGAAAACAGAGACTTCTTAAAGCACCCAGTTCTACTGATTCAAAAGGATGGTCAAAGATTTATTTAATTAAGAAGAAGGAACTCGATAGAAGATTAATTTGTTCTACATCAAATATCTATTATGGATCTACTACTGCTGATGTTTTTAATTATATCTCTATATCTACTGTAACTGGATCGACTCAGAACTGCTTCGAAATGAAAATTAATATTTATAGAGGCTAAGATCCATCTAATTTCAATTGCATTCTATTAAAATAGTGAAGATCAACTAGAAAAGTTATTTCTAAAATTTATTTTATCTTAAGTAATCAGCTTCTCGTACTAAGCTGAGTAGGTTTGTGTTTGAACCAGAATGCTTTGTTAGCCTAAAAATTGTAAAGGTGTCAACTGCCTGTTTTTCAGTTGTTGGAAGGTCTGTGGAAAAGAGGACCAGATAGTGAAAATCACCATGCTCGTGGAGTTGAGTGTTGGTGGAGTGGACTAGGGGCATTCTGTTCCCCGAACCACTATACATATATGTGTCCATACTTTTTCTTATTCTGCTGCATGATCAAATCTGATAAAGCATAGAGGAAAGAACTCATTCAATAGAAGAATTATCGAAAAATATGAAAGACATATTTCACCCCCTCTTATGTGTAATCTGTATATTCAAGAACCAACAATTGGTATCATAGATGGAGCTTCTGATAGAGCCGTATCATGTGAGAAGCATTTAATGATTATACAACAGATCATCATGACTGATACAAGAGAAGGAATTTCAATGGTCAGAGCACCATATTTTAATGGAGACAACTATTGATGCTCGAAATCACATTTGATAATATATCTGAAAAACCTCAGATATAAAATCTATTCAATGATTCTGACTCCTTAGTAAATTATTGAGAAGCCTCAGACATGGAGTGCTGCTGCAGAGGCAGAGTATGATATGAATTTAAAGGCTATGAATGCAATCATCTACGTTATATGACCAGAAGAATTTAACAGAGTATCTCTGTGTCGGACATCATATGAGATGTGGGAGACAATATTTGTGGTGTAAGAAGGAACAGAAAATGTGAAACAAATGAGATATGCAACTCCCAAATTGAAATTTGATACTTTTAGAATGTTTGAAGGTTATAGAATTACCCAAATGAATGGTAGATTAGCAGAAATTGTAAATAATATAACATCTCTAGGATAACCTATCAATAAAGCTGATCAAACATTAAAATCACTGAAGGTACTTCCTACTCGATGTAATGGTATCTCTGCTGCAATCACACAATCAACACCTGTCAAAAATCTATCCATGAGAGAGTTGATTGGTATAGTGATGATGTACGAAGATGAAATGAAAGATGATGAAAATGAACATAAAGTCTACATCAAAAAGTATGATACTACATTGCAGGCAAATTCACAAAAAAAGAATAGAATATGAAGAAAAGAGAATTCAAAGCTAAATCAGAGAGCTCTGACTCATCAAACTCAGATGAAGAACTGGCTCAGCTAGCCAGAAAATTTAGAAAATTCTACAACAAGAAAAGTGACTTCAAAAAATCCATTAAGAGAGATGATAAGGATAAAAGATTCTATTAATGCAAGAATATGGGGCATATAAGACCAGATTTCCCACAATTGAAAGATTCAAAGAAAAATAAATTCTTCAAAAGAAATGACTATGAGCAGAAAGACAAGAAAGTTGTGATCTACATGGAGAGTATCTGACAACTCCAGTATCTCTCTTGAATCAAGCTCAAATAAAGAAGAAGTAAATCTAAAAGCAAGCATGTGTTTCATGGCAAGAACTGATGAGGTACACTCATATTACTCCTCTGACTCAAATAATGAATCAAATTCTAAATCAAGCTACACAAATAAAAAAAATGCAGCCTACTACAATATTCTTGAAGAAATATATGACTCACTATTTAAGAAACATAAGTCACTAAAGAACAAACAAATAGCTGTTTCAGATGAAATAGATACAATGCTGATACAATATAAGGAATTAACTAATAAATACAATTCTATTATAACTAACTATATTAATTTTCAATCAAGAATAAAAACATTGTAGGATGAAGTAGAATCTTAAAAATAGGCCGTATTGGTTTTCACAAAAGTAGAGAATTCATTAAATTTAATTCTTGGAAAAACTATAATTAAAAAGGAGAGATTTGGAATTGTCAGTAAAGGAGAAAAACCTAAGTTATATAAAAAATATTTTGTTCTTAGCTATAAAAGGGTTAATTTTAACTTTTGTGGGACAAAGGGACATATAGCTAAAAACAGTTTCATATGGAAACCTCAAATTTGTGGTATTAAGAAAGCCGATGTTTCAATAGACTTATATGATTTAGCTGATTTTAAAAGAAAAAATAAAATCTAGATACCTAGATCATTTCTAGCTAACACCCCTGGACCCAACAGAATATGGGTACCAAAGAAATTTCTTTGAATGTATTTGCAGGTAGCAGGCCACCAGAGTATAAAAGATATATGGTATATGGATAGTGGATGATCAAGAAATATGAGGGGAAAATCATTTAATATTTCTTCACGAACTCAAAAGGACGGGGGACTTGTCACATTTTGTGACAATGCCAAAGGAAAAATAATTGGCATTGGAACTGTTAGAGATGCAAAAACAGTCTCAATCAACAATGTACATTATGTAAAAGGATTAAAACACAACCTGATAAGTATCTCTCAACGTTGTGATGATGGGTATACTATTGATTTTACTAAAAATTTCTGTTCTATTTCTAAAGATAAACTATTTAAATTTAAGTCACCAAGAACTGATAATGTCTATAGTTTGGATTTAAATTCCTTGTGTAAACAACAAGTAAACTTCTTGACTGCTAATGTAAGTGAATCTTGGATCTGGCATAGGAGACATGGACATTGAAATGTATATCTTTTATATAAATTATCTCAGAAAAATCTAGTTTATGATTTTCCTAATCTCAAATTTGAATGTGGCAGACTAGGTGATTCATGCTAACTTGGAAAGCAACACCAATTATCATTCAAATAAATTAACAAAGTTGCTACAACTAAACCTCTAGAACATATCCATATGGATTTGTTTGGACCTTCCAGTGTAGCAATCTTAGCTGGTAAATTATATGTTTATATATTAGTTTATGATTATTCTAGATTTACTTGGATTTTCTTTTTGAAATTTAAAAATGAATCTTTTACTTTATTTTGAATTTTCTGCAAATCTGTTCAAAATGAAAAAGGTCTTAATATAATCTGATTGAGAAGTGATCATGGTGGAGAATTTGAGTATCAGGAATTTAATTCCTTTTGCTCAAACATGGTTATTAAACATACCTTCTCTGCACTAAGAACACCTCAACAAAATGGGATTGTAGAAAGAAGAAATAGAACAATTCAAGAAATGGCTAGAACTATGTTAAATGAATATAGCCTACCTATATATTTTTAGGTAGAAGCTATAAAAACAGCTTGCTATATAATTAATAGAGTTTTAATTAGACCTATTGTGAAAAAGACACCATATGAACTATGGAAAAACAAAAAACCTAATGTGAATTACTTTAATGATTTTGGATGCAAGGTCTACATCTTGAACAACAAAGATAATCTTGGTAAGTTCGATCCAAAATCTGATGAAGATATTTTCTTAGGATATTCTGCTACCTCCAATGTTTATAGAGTCTATAATAAAAAGTCATGGAATGTTGAAGAATCATTTCATGTGAAATTTGATGAATCTAATCCCTTTGAGAAAAGGACAGATCAAATGGATGAACCTGACTCTAATGATAACATGGTATTTGACAACTTAAAGAATGATTTTGAAAATGATATAAAAGAAAATCATTCTAGTTCAAAGGAACATGATACTGAAGAACCTTTAAATGTATTACCAAGAATGTCTATAACCCTAAAGAATCACCCTTTAGGAACTGTGATAATTGACATAGATAATGGTATTCAAACTAGAAGAAACTTAGGAAACCTAGTTGAATTCTCTGCCTTCCTATCCCAACAAGAACTCAAGACTATAAAAGAATCATTAGATTATGAAAGCTAGGTAATAGCAATGCAATATGAATTAAACCAGTTTAAAAGAAATGAAGTTTGAACATTCGTGGAATGACCTAAGAATTATCCACTAATAGGAACCAAATGGGTCTTTAGAAATATACAGGATGAATAAGGAACAATAACTAGAAATAAAGCAAGATTAGTAGCTAAAGGATATAATCAAGAAGAAGGAATAGATTATGATCGGACTTTTGCACCTATAGCTAGGATAGAATCCATTAGAATCCTTTTAGCCTATTTATCTTATATGAATTTTAAATTATTTCATACGGATGTTAAATCTGCCTTTTTAAATGGTTATTTATTGGAGGAAGTTTATGTAGAGCAACCTCCTGGTTTTGAAAACTCTCAAAAACCTGATTCTATTTTCAAACATACTAAAGCTATTTAAGGCCTTAAACAAGCACCTAGAGCATGGTATGAGAGATTAAGTTCTTTTCTTTTAAAAAATGTCTTTATTGTTGAATTGGCAGATCCAACACTCTTTAAGAAAACTGTGAAAAAAATTATTTTATTTGTTCAAATTTATGTTGATGATGTAATTTTTGGATCAATTAATAAAACACTTTGTCATGAATTTTCAAAATTAATGCAAGAATAATTGGAAATGAGTATGATGGTAGAATTAAATTTCTTTTTTGGGTCTTCAAATTTTTCAAAAGTATTTTGGAAATTTTTTAAATCAAATAAAATACATTTCTGACTTACATAAGAAATTTGGACATGAAAAAAGCAAGCCTTTTACAAATCCTATGTTTACTAATATAAAACATGATTTGGATAAAATAGGGAAATCAATTGACAAAAAGTTATATAGAGGTATGATTGGTAGTTTCATATATCATACAACAAGCATGCCAGATATAATGTATTCAGTATGTCTTTGTGCAAGATTTCAATAAAATCCCAAATATTCCATTTAACTGCTGTCAAAATATTTTTTTGAGATTTAAAAGGAACTATTTTTCAATCTATACTTTATCCTAAAACTTATGATTTTAATTTGATTTTATATTCAGATGCTGACTTTGGATGTTTTATATTAGATAGAAAAATCACATCAGGAACATGTCACTTTTTAGGAAAGTCTTTAGTGTCATGGTCTAGTAAGAAACAACATTCAGTTGCCCTGTCAACAGCCGAGGCAGAATATGTTTCTGCTGGAAGTTGGTGTGCATAAGTGTTGTGGATGAAAAACACTCTTATATACTTTGGATTGAATTTTAATAATATAACTAGTTTATGTGATACTATAAGTGCAATTAATATTTCAAAAATCCTATTAATCATTCTAGAGCTATGCACATTGATATAATTCAACACTTTTTAAGAGATCATTTTATTAAAAAGGATATATATTTTTAGAATTTATGAATATTGAAATTCAATTAGCAGATATTTTTACTAAACCACTTCCCACTACAAGGTTTGATTTTATTGAGGGGGAGCTATGTTTATTTAATTTTAAATATTTTTTTCTAAATGTTATTTATTTAATTTTATTTATTTTTGAAAATTTTGTTTTGTTTTTAAAAACTATTTAAGAAATTATTATCATTAAATTCTCCATATTCAAATTTTATTTGTTTTTAAAATAAATGAAATGATTAGTGATTACATGAGAATCAAGGCTCTCAGAGCCCTTTCGAATTCGAAACCATTTCTTTTCCCCAACAAAACACTTTCGAACCCGAAAACCACATACTGTTGCACACACCTGATCTTTGATTCTTCAAACCCTAAAATCGTCGAACCATCAGAAATCTACTCAGAAATGGAAAAGACCAAGAAATTAGATGAACCCGAGAGTAGTGATGCAAAGAAGCAAAATAAAGTTCGACAAAAAATGTTGCAAGGTAATGTTATAGATCTGGAATGTCTTTTCGAGATGAATCTGATGTTAAAATAGGCTTTATCTTTTCAAAACCATAAGCAGACTATCAAAAGTGAAAAGTCTGAGTTTTTGTATGAGGCATAAATGCATCATTTATTCAGATCAGTTGAGTTTAGTCTAGGCGAGGACGAGGACACTATGATTGGAAAGATTGAAGATATAGATTTCACAATCTATTATGTTGAAATAGGAAAAATCCTAAATTTCCCGCATGAAGGACTATACCCTTTTGATTCGAAAAACAAAGGAGATGATGTGCATAAATCCAAGGACATTATGTCCTTTTTGTTTGGAACATATACTATTAGGAAAATGATGGTTAATGATTTAGAACCAGATCAGAGGATCCTGGTTAAATTTGTTCAGACTAGAATAGCTCCCAAAATTTCAGAAATGGAAAAGATTTTGTACCCTGATATGTACATAGTGTATCTTCTATTAAGTGATATCAAATTAAACTTCCCAAGGTACATGGTTAGTTACATCAATTACTGTTATCAAATTGATGCCCGGATGAACTTTTACCCCTTAGGTCGATTTATTTCTAATCTGTTGTTCAAGAAGGATATGGTATAACTGGTGGATTCCAGAGTTCGTTGTCATCACAACAATGTATTCAATGATGGAAATCTATGAAAAATTGTCTATTTCTCGAGCACCATTAAAGGTAACCGTTTTCTATTAGGAGATGAGGATGACTCAGAGTGTTCTAAGGATCAACTTGCTAAGTCCATGGAAGGACAAGATGAATCATGAGTTAGCAATGTATCAAGAAGGATCTGATTTGAAGTGGAAGATGATGAGGAAGAAAGAAGTCAGGAGGGACTTCAATCTTGAAGAATTAGACCTGTTAGTGAGGAAATTACTTCCCCTGCATTGGTAACAACAGAAGATTTATTTTCTTATACGTTCTTAAGAGAAGATTCTATTGATAAGTCCATAGAATATGTTAGTGAAAGGACAAAACCTGTAGAGGGATCAGGAGTTCAAGAAGAATATCAAAGGGAGACTCAGGAACAGATTTTAACTGATGGTGAAGTTACACTTCAACAAGAACAAGATAAGGAGGAAGAGCCTATTGAGGAATTGGCCAGACCGTAGGAAACTCCTGAAAATATTATTCTATAAATTCCAATGGTAGAAAAAGATGCTGATGTTTGAGATGAAAATCTCTCTGATGCTCCAATAGAGGTACTTCAATAGGATTTTTCTATGGAGGAGTCTGAGGACTCTAAAGAAAAATCTGTAGACCAACCCAGTCAGGAAAAAGAGAAATAACAATCTGATGTTGACTCATTACCTTTGGTACTGCTGCATCATCCAGAGCCTGAGAATGCGAATCAAGCATAGAGTACCTCTGATTCAAGGAATAAAGAAGTTAAAGAACAGTACAAAAAGGTGTCTTAGTTGGAATCTGAGAATATCACTCTGAAAAATTCTTTAGACATAGAACAATTGAGGTTTCAAAAGATGAAGTAGAGTACAGTCTTAAGGAAAGAAGTTGAAATGTTTAATGAGAATATTCTGAATACAGTTGTCAAGTTGAAATCTGAAATAGTTATGAAGTCAGATTTATCAGATCTAAAATTGTTTATGGAGAACCAATTTGCATCAGCTGTAAATAGTGTTGTTAGTGGATCAGGTACTTCATGTGATTTAATCAGAAGATTCCAAGATATCACAACCGTGATGAGAAACATGAATGACAGGTTGCAAGATCTTCAATGTAACAGTGCTCCATTATCAGTGTTGATGGAAAATCAGAAATTTTTAGTGTATCAACTGACATCTAGTGAGCCACCAATCAGAAGAATATTAAATCAAATGTCAGAGAAGATGTAAGTGGTTATAGAAAATGAGGAAAGGATTCATGAGTTTTTTAGGGTCAATTTAATTGAGGATATTCATATGAATCAGGAGAACAGATAGATCATTATCAAACTTGGTGTTGGGAAGATAAAGAGACTCAATGAATAGTTTAAAGAAATCAAGTTTTCAATCCAGAGGATATAGAACCTATTGAATACCTTGCCCAAACCATTATTCCAGTGTATATCATTGTCATGTACATACTTCTATTTTTGAATGAAAAGTTCCTCAATTGTTTATTTGTTTCATTCTCTATTTGTTTATTACTATTTTACGTTAACATATGCCATTATATAATATTACCTTACTATTAAACAGTTAATTATAGAATTTACTAATGTTTATTACAACATTAATCTATGTTCTATTCCATATTTTATCAATCTTTTTGATATCACAAAAAGGTGGAGAACTTTGGATAAACAATGAATTTTTTTAACAATCATTTTGGGAGAAATATGGTGTTAGATTTATCTTATTGTGGGAGAAAATAAAAATAGATAAATTTAAGGAAAAATTAATATTATATTTATCTTTTCAAAATTTCAAAACTATATGTAATTAATTTTATAAGTTGATTTCATTAATTATTTTATGGGTTTTGTGATCATCAAAAAGGGGGAGATTGTTGAGAAAAGTTTTTATTTCAAAAATATATATTAATCTTATTTAAAGGGGGAGATTATTGAAAATAATACTTTGTCTCATTATGATAATTTTTATGCTCAAAAACACCCTTAATTCTTTTCTAATGATTTTATTTAGTATTTTGTAGGAATTTATTAATTTATTTTACCCACAAAATAACGAGAATTTATTACTTATTCGAGAACAGTTTTGGCCCGTTCTGGAAACACTGTTCATAACTTAGTTATACGGGAACTGCATTAGGATGTCCTGGAATAACTGTTCATACCCTATGTGGATAAACTTAGCATAAGGATGAAAAGCGTGTATACTTTTTGAGATAAGATAAAAGTATGGTTAATAAACCATAAGTTATCATCAAAGTATGGAAGATGAACCTTACGATAGGAAGGAACCTTACGTTTGGGATATCAACAAAGTATGGAAGGAGAACCGTACGTAAGTACTACATGTTACATTTGTTTCTCAAAAGTATGGTTCATCAACCTTAATTTTGTAAACAACCATATGTTCTATGAATGGATCTTTTATCTTTCATCTGATAGTTGAAGAAAAAGTATAGATGATCATTCCTATGTTTATGATCAACCTTATGTTTGAAGAATGTAACATGAACCCTGTGTTTATGTTCATCCTTATATTGTCAACCCTACTTTTGGAGGCCACATCATCAACATTATGTTTGGCATTATAATGTTTGAAAGGCAATATTTTTATGCAACGGTCAGCAAGCTGATTGTTAGGAGGATTTCAAGTTGGATTTAATTTTGATTTTAGAATATGACTTAACTTATTCAAAGCTGTTTTACCAGTGGATTAAAGATCAAATTAAAAGGAGATTTTTATGTCGAGTCTTCGGGAAAGTTACGACTACTCTGTAAATTCAAAATTTTGAATATCACGAATCAAAAGGTGAATTTTATGGATATAAATGTGCAGGGGTATGCTTGGCTTTATTATATATGTTTTTTTTGAAACACCAGGCACAGGAGTGTGGTGATCAATCTATTTTTCAAAAAGGTGGAAAACAGAGACTACTTAAAGCACTCAGTTCTGCTGATTCAAATAGATCATCAAAGCTCTGTTTATTTAAGGAGAATAAACTCGATATAAGATCAAATTTTTCTACATCAAATATCTATTGTGGATATACTACTGCTAATTTTTGGATTATATTTCTATATCTTCTACAACCAGATCGACTCAAAATTGCTTCGACATGAAAATCAATATTTCTAGAGACGACGATCCATCTATTGTCAATTTCATTCTATTGCAATTGTGAAAATCAACTGGAAAAATTCATTCTAAAATTATTTTTATCTTGAGTATCCATCTTCTCGTACTAAGATGATTAGGTTCGTGTTTGAACCAGAAGGCTTTGTTAGCCTGAAAATTGTAAAGGTGTCAACTTCCTGTTTTCTAGTTGTTGGAAGGTCTGTGGAAAAGAGGACCAGATAGTGAAAATCACCAAGCTCGGGGAGTTGAGTGTTGGTAGAGTGGGATAGGGGCATTCTATTCTCCGAACCACTATACATCTATGTTTCCCTGCTTTTACTTATTATGCTGCATGATCAAATATGATAAAGCATAGAGGAAAGAGCTCGTTCAATCGAAGAGTTGACGAAAAATCTTAATGACACAATTCACCCCCCTCTTGTCTATAATATGTATATTCAAGATCCAACAACCTCACCATAGATGGACTTCTGTATATTTGAATACTTTTTCTAACCTTATGTTTGAGACAGTTTTAATGACCTATCATTATATCGCATTATCTGCTAACACTTCACAGAAGACAAATTCAACTTGATTTCTTTAAGAGATGAAGTGGAAATTGTTCAAGGAACAAAAAAAAGTGATATTGTACCAAAATCAAGTAAGTATTTCATTTAATTCAAAAAATATTCCACTTTCGGGAAATGATATTGAAATCCCAAATTCTGTCCATGTGACCTCATATCTGATGAATCAGATGGTACCTTAAATCATCACAAATTCATGGCTTTGTTACTGTTGGCATTATCATAGCCATGTCCTTTACAACTCTCCATCAGAACATGATGGTTTGATTTCTCTTTCGTATCCGTATTTTCACCTATGTTATCATATGTGGAAACCCAGTGATTAACTAATTTTGGTAACTATTATGTTTCATACTTTAGTTTTTAAAGATATGTTTTGGTATTCCTTTTTACGATGTGGGTTTTTATGAAAGAAACTCTCATGTAATAAAACATTTATATCCCCGATGAATTTCGAGGCCGAAATTCATTTTAAGGGGGGTAAAATGTAACACCCCGAGATTTTATGAGATTTATTCTTTTTAATTTCTTTCATATCTTTTTTTTACGCTACACCACGATTGTCGTTCGTTTGATAGTAGTTATTCTATGCAACATTGAGTGTATATATATATATATATTCAATGTATAAATTAAATACAATTGGATTTAGTTATACGCAACCACAAAAGAGTATTTCACCACACACAACCCTTACTTGGCTTGCATTACATGCAATCGTGACCTTCCTCGATAGCGTGTGTTATACGCAATACCGGGTTTCACTAAACCACGATATATGGTTATAATAATTTTATGAACTATCCATTATGAATTTTATTAACTAAATTTTGAATTTTATAACTTTATCATTCATCATAAACATTTTGTAGAACATGGTATGAGAACAAAATAATTTTTTTGGGTATAATAAGTATTTTTAAAAAATGTAGTTTTTCCACCATATGATGGCACACCCATTTTAAAGTGTTTAATATTCTTCCAAGTATGTTTAAAGTCATGTTTATCCCTCTTGAAATTTACTTTGTGATATCAAAAGAATCTTTCTTTTGTTTACCATACATGGTACTTTTTGACATTTCCGTTAAAAGTATGAGGAGAATGGTTTTTTAACTTATATAGAGTGAATGTATTTTTATGGATTAATAACTCCTTATTTCCATGAAGATTCCTCTACAATATTTCATAATTATTTTCAACAAAATCCTTTTATTTTAAAATTGCATGGCATTTTGTGAAAAGAAAACGATTTTGAAGAAGAAAGGATATTTTCCCCAAGAATTCATTTCAAGTGTTTTTTGAAAACTATTTTCCATCTAAGATTACATTATTTAGTATGTTTATGTTTCGAGTATAATTTCTATATTATTTATATGTTTCGATTCTTTTTAGGATGAAATTATATTCATTTGTTTTATATGGATTACGTTAGGATAAGATGATGTTTATGAAACCCATTTTATTCTTTAGGTTAGGATGAATGATTTATGTTTATTTTGTGGCACAAGTAAGAATTATTTCATTATGAGATTGGTGGGATCTATATCTAACTCCAATGCATTGGGTAAAGATTTATATCTCATGAGATAGACATGGTTGTAATGGTAAGTTAATCTGGTTTTGTGTTACAAGACTAGAACGAGAAGTGAACTCGATTCAGAAAGGGACTTTGTCCACTAAGATGGTCATGGCAGCAATTCCTTGGCTTCTATGGAAATCATATCATGTGGTTAATGGTTTTCCACAATTACATGATATATTCCTATTCAATTTTATGATAATCTATCTTCAATTATGATCTATGCCTTATGTACTGCGATGTTTTATGTCATTGCTCATGATTTTGATTTTTAAACATTATGTTCGTGTTTTTAATTTCAAATGTATATGGTTTGTTTTATTTTATACATGCTTAACCTAACTAAGCATTTGAGCTGAACCTTTAAATGTTTTCTTTTCTCCAGGATATAAAGAATGATTTTATACAAGAAAACAAAAGGGGAAGATCTTTATGGGAGATGTTGAAGATCATTCACTAGGAATAGAAGATTATGTTCTGAGTTTGAAAGACACTAAACTATTACAGTCCTTTGGTGTCTGTTTTTGTTATGTATTAGATATTCTGAAAAATTAATGTAATGTCCATGTACGTCAAGTTTGGGGTCTCTACAGTTTGTATCAGAGAAATGGTTTAGTCAACCATTAAGAACTAGGACGTGAAAGCTTTAGTTAGATCCCTAGAGATATTTCTATGTTATGTCTAGGGATTTCCCTAAGGATAAGTATAACTATAGGTTATAATCCTAGGATTATGGTAACGATCATAAAATTAAACCTATGATGTTAGATATTTAATGCACTTCCCCATTATTATATTTTTTTCCTACAATAATTTCTTCCTCTTACACTTTTTTTTGTGTTTTAGACGATAGCTAGAACCCGAAGGAACCATGTTGATCAATGTAATGGACAATGCAAGGGTTGTCCTACTGAACAACCAAATGTTATGGGAAATGGATTGAAAAATCTTATTTATATACTTACAGAAGCTATGAATGATTCTGGACTTCCAAATGAGCAGAGAAGGGAACAATATACTATTGAGTCCTTCATGAGGAAACGTCCACCTTCTTTCAGTGGGTCTTATGATCCACTTGTTGCTGAACAATGGATCGGTAGCATTGAAACGATATTTTCCATACTTCTCTGTTCAGAGCATTCTAAAGTCATTTTCTCTTTTTACCATTTAGAAGGTGAAGTAGACCAGTGGTGGAATCTAATTAAAAATACAAGGCCCCAAGATGAAATTGAATTAATGGAATGGGACGTGTTCAAGAACTTGTTTTTCAATATGTACATCCCTCGTATTCTTCGGACAAAGATGGAAAAGGAGTTCCTTGATCTTAAGAAAAAGTATGATGAATCTGTTGGTATATACGAAGCAAATTTTACATTGCTTTCATGGAAAGCATCATGCTTTATCATCCAACCTGAATGTAAAGTTTATTGATTCTTCAGTGGCTTAAAACCAAGTCTTCAAAGGGAATTAGCTATAAGATAATTCAGTAGCTATCAAGAAATTGTGTGTTGTGCTATCAAGGTGGAATTGGAAGTTGGTGTTATATATCCTTCTCATGGTTTGGACAAAAAATGAAAGCTGTATATTAAAGAGAAATATCAGAATAATGGTGAAAAGAAGATGAATGTGTCTTTATGCTCAAAGTGTGGAAATAAGCATGGTGGATATTGTCTTAAAGGGAATGGAAAATGTTTTATTTGTGGAAACGAAGGTCATCGAGCAGCTAAGTGTCAAAATAATGGAGAAAAGGGTTACTAATGTTGTGAATAAAGAAAAGACTGCTGAGAACGCACGGCCGACACTTCAATGCTTCAAGTTCAATGAAATGGGGCTTTATGTTAATCAATTCTCTAATCCAAGGGTTAATGATGATCAATGTGAGTAACCTCTTAAGGAAAATGATAATGGGAAGTCACATGCGATCACTATTTGTGATGTTGAGAATGAAAACGATGTTCTGTAATGATTACGTGATTATATAATGGGATTTAAAAGTAGTATCATGGAATCTCATTTATGGTATTGCGGAATTTTGGAATATTTATGTGTTGGTTTTCAATAATTATATGCTACCGGTAACCATGAAAAGTGATTGAAATATATTTGGATGGAAGATGATATGTGCATATTTAAGGGATAAATAAAAAATTAAATGAGCTCATGACTGATATAAGGACAAAGTTATATCATGGTTTGAGTATACATAAATTTTGGGATTTTGGTATATGGAAAGTGTTAAATTTTGACAGCATTCATGCTTTCATTAAGGTTCAACGGGTTTTCATTTTTCAAGAGAATGAATGATTAAGGTATTCACATGTTTGTAATTTGACCAAAAATATATATTGTATGATATATGAGGGATAAATGATGGTATTCACGTGCTTGTTATATGAACTTTTTAGTAATTGTTCTCTTTATACTATGAGTTTGGAAGGAAGAATTTTGGATAAGCCTAAAGAATAGAATGGATTATTCTGAACATAATTTAGTATTGTTTAAGGCTAGAACATTTTTAGATATTATTTATTGAATGTTATAATAGTGTAGTTTAAGAAAATGAGACAACCTGTAGGATGGGCGACAACCCGTCGACTCAGACAAGGTTGTGGGAATCAAACCCACAACCGAAGTACGACATGCCTATATCGCCTACCACTGGCCTACATGAAGTGAATGGTTAGTAGAAACTAGTTTTTTAATATTAATCAGTAGGATAGATGAAATATAAGTCCATTTTTGGAATCATATATGATTAACCTCACCATAGATAGACATATGAATATTTGATAACTTTTTCTAACCTTATGTTTGAGACAGATGGACTGACCTATCATTCAATCTCATGATCTGCTAACACTTCACAGAAGACAAATTCAACATCATTTCTTTAAGATATGAAGTGGAAATTGGTCAATGCACAAAGAACAGTGAGATTGTACCAAAATCATGTAAGTCTTTCTTTTTATTCAAAAAATATTCAACATTAGTGAAATGATCTTGAAACAAAAAAGGTTGTCCTAGTGCCCTCAAATCTGATGAATCAGATGGTTCCTTAAATAATCACAAATTTATGGATTTGTGACTATTGACTTTATCATATCCATGTCCTCCAAGACTCTCTATCAGAACTTTATGGTTAGATTTTTATTCCATATCCATATTTTCACCTATGTTATCCTTTGTGGAAACCCAGTGATTAGTTAATTTGGGTAGTTGTCACCTTTCATACATTAGTTTTTAAAGATACGTTTTGGTATTCCTTTTTATGAGGTGGGTTTCTATGAAAGAAACTCTCATGTAATAAACCATTTATAACCCCAACGAATTTCGAGGGCAAAATTCATTTTAAGGGGGTAGAATGTAACACCCCGAGATTTTATGAGATTTATTCTTTTTAATTTCTTTAATATCTTCTGTTGTACGCTACACCAAGATTATCTTTCACTATATACATGACTGTATTATCTGGTATTATACGCAACATTATTCTTGGATCGTGTTACACACAATTTAAAAATTGTTTGATAGTAGTTATTCTACCCCACATTGAGTATATATACATATATATATATATTCAATGTATAAATGAAATATGGTTGGATACTGTTATACTCAATAACAAAGGAGTCTTGCACTACACGCAACCCTGACTTGGCTTGTATTACACACAATCACGACCTTCCACGATAACGTGTGTTGTACGCAATACAAGGTTTCACTAGACAACGACATACGGTTATAATGTTATTATGAATTTTCCATTATGAAGAGTATTAACTAAATTTTTTATATTATAACATTATCATTCATCTTAAATATTTTTTGGAACATGGTTTGAGAACAAAATAAAAATTTTCGGGTAAAATAAGTATTTTTAAAAAAATGCAGTTTTTCCGCCTTATGATGGCGCACCCATTTTAAATATAATTTTTTCCAATTCTATAGTTTCAATATTAAGAAATAAAATTATTCTTTTGAATGATTATATAAAAATTTATTTTGTATAATTTTATCATATTATTCTGATAACTTTCATGTTTTAATGAATAGTAAAAACACGCTATATTTTGATTAAAAACAACTTTTTTCATCACAATAATTTATGTGGTTAAATTATAATATTGAATGGTTTTAATGTATAAATATAATAGGTGTTTACCATTTAACATAATATATGTCATTACCATTAATTTTAAATTGAATTCATTGGAAAAAACATTTCAATCTTTTGCAATGTTTTAACTTTTAAAACTCATTTTATTAACAATGAGATTAATTTTAAATTAATTTCAACAACTTCTGTGATTTGAATTAAGAAAAATAGATTCCATATGTGGAATCAGTGGGTCCAAAGTTTTTTAATATGATAATTTTTATTTTTGGGCACTATGAATAGTAACACGGTAAATTTTATTTACCATAGTTAAAGGTAAATCGGGTAATTGAGGGTAAATATAATATTATAAAATTACTCTAACACTTGTCTTATAATAATTAGATTATTATATTTCATCCTATGGTATATTTTGGTCGAAATGGAATCCATTGGAACCCACTTGGATGTGATTAAGACCTTTAATTTATTTTATTTAAATGAATGTGAAATATGTCTCACTCAAACATTAATAATTAAACTATTTTAATATAACGTTATACAGAATATAAATTCGGTTATAAATACTCATTTGAAAGCTAAAATGTTTTTATTTTTCATGGTAATTTATTTTTAATTTTAAATAATTATTTATTTACTTTATTAGCTTATACATTAATGATGCAGAAATTATTTATTTACTGAAAAATAAATAATATATTTTTTATTGAATTAATAATACACATCAAAAGGCTCAAAAACATGAAAAATATATATTTTTAGTGTATATATAAACCTTAAGCATCCAGTTTCCGAATTGTTGACCATTTTTATCCTTATAAAGATGATTACGACACTTATATTATTTTATTTTAAATTATTCCAAAGTTGTCACCTTCATAATTTAATAAATATAACAATTTACATTTTTTGATTTTAAGATGATAAATTCTAGTAAAAGAATTATTATGGAATCTATGAAATATATATTTATCGTAGGATTTTATTTTTTATTTTTATGAAACAAATATGTATGTTAAATAATTATAAAATAATGTAGCACTAATTATTTTATTAAGAGATATACCAAATAAATGGTTTTAAAAATATTTAAATAAATATTATATGAACTATTTAATGTGCCCCGCGAATTTTAAAGACAAATTTGACATGTTATAAATCTAGAAAATATAGTTGTATTAATATATCCTCTGTGTGGATTTTATTTAAATTAAACTAAATGAATAGTGTTAATATTGAAACTATTGTTATTTTATAAAAATAACATATCATTAAATTATTTAAAAATCACAATAATAGTTAAAAATTATAAATTGAAATTTATATAATCTAAAATGTCATAAATTATCCAATTATGGACAATTCTCAAGACATAAGTAATTATTTATAACAATTTAAAAATTAGAATCTTATTACCACAAATAAAATTATATAGATTAAATAAGGATAAATCAAGTTGATAATGTATAAAATAAATTCCCAACATGTCTAAATTTTATTGGTTGATAATATTTCAACCCTATATCACCTAATCATCTAATTTGTGACATTTTGGAGGTTTTTAAGAGAGTTTAAATTTATTATAAATTAATATTTATTATGTTACAAAAGGTGCCCCTCTCCTCCCTTATAAAAAAGGCACCCCTTCCCCCTTTTCATCACACCATTTTGTGCCTTTAAGCTTATACAACCCCTGAATATTCCACTGCTCAACCTCTAATGTTATATCATAGAGGTTCTGGTCTTCTCAAATGAACAACTCTAGTTCCCTATGAAGAAGATTAATGGAGGTGCGTCGAGGAAGAGGTAATCTCTTCTACGGACACTTTCAAGTTTCATTCTTCTTCTAATTCCCCTTCTATAGTTGTTTCCTTATAAATTAATTACATATAAGTATTAATTATACACTAATATTTTATTATAAATATTTGAAAACCCGATTTCACCTTCTATCCATCCTACGGAAAATGAAATCACCGTGTGTGCGTATGTACGGAATACCATCTCCACACTGTGGTGTAATCATTTTTCCACCACCACCATACTTGGATGGGTATAACGGTGTAAAGAATAACTATATATGGTTATTATGACATCATATAGATTCTGAGATATTATATCATCCCCTCCAATTCAATTCAATGTTTATGGGATGATATCATCACTCGTGCGTACGTACGGATTATCGTCTCCACGACGCGATTAGATTCATTTTTCATGTTAACCATTCAAGAATGATTATAAAGTATATGTAATTCATAATAATAAAATATAAGACATGATAAATATACTGTATTTATGTATATATACATATATATTTCATCTACTTACTTCCATTCAAGTCAATAAGGAAAGGAAAACAGCATTCATGTATACATAAGGTATACCGTCTCCATGAACGGTGTATTTCATTTCATTTATCTATCTATTATATATATATTAAATATATATGATATATAAATAATGATTTATATTCTGGAATTTATTAAATCATGATATATGTAATAATATTATCAAGAACCACAAGTCCAAACACATATGATAAATAAAACGATTTTACGCAAAACGCTGCTTTAACATTGAATTTACAAAAGAACGGGTAATATAAAGTCATAATTGAACCATATATGATATCATAAAAATGAATATGATTATGTAATAAGTCAATGACATTATTTATATAATTATATAGGAGTATTAGACACATACAGATGAAATTGGACATAAGGTAAGGGATACTTATTCTAATCATGTTCTTATCCAAGATTGTTTATTCATAAGTATTTGCTGGGGTTATATTTTTCATCCATGTCAAAAAAAATGTTTTAATTAAGTGTTTAATATTCTTCCATGTATCTTCAAAATCATGTTTACCCCTCTTGACTTTTACTTTGTTATTTGGAAGTAATCTTTCTTTTGTTTACCACAAGTGGAACATTTTGACATTTCTATGAAAAGTACGAGGAGAATGTTTTTTTAACTTATATGGCATGAATAGATTTTTACAGATTCCTAATGCCTTATTTTCATGAAGATTCCTCTACACTATTTCATAATTATTTTCAACAAAATCCATTCATTTTAAAAATTCATGGCATTTTGTGAAAAGAAAATGATTTCTAAGAAGAAATGATATTTTCCTGAAGAATTAATTTCATGTGTTTGGTCAAAAATATTATCCATCTAAGATGACATTATTTAGTATGATTATGTTTCAATGGTAATTTCTCTATTATTTAAGTTTGATTCTTTTTATGATGAAATTATATCCATTTTTTATATGGATTGTGTTATGATGGGATGATATTTATGAACCCCATTTTATTCATTGGGTTATGATAAATGATTTATGTTTATTTTATGGCACAAGTTAAAATGATTTCATTATGAAATGGTTGGGACCTATATCTCCCTCCAATTAATTGGGTAATGATTTATGTCTCATGATATAGACATGGCTAGAACTGTAAGTTAATCTGGTTTAGTGTTACAAGACTAGAACGAGAAGTGAACTCGATTCAGAAAGGGACTTTGTCCACTAAGATGGTCATGGCAGCAATTCCTTGGCTACTATGGAAATCATATCATGTGGTTAATGGTTTTCCACAATTACATGATATATTCCTATTCAATTTTATGATAATCTATCTTCCATTGTGATCTATGCCTTATGTACTGCGATGTTTTATGTCATTGCTCATGATTTTGATGTTTAAAAATTATGTTCATGTTTTTAAGTTCAAATGTATATGGTTTTTTTTATTTTCTCCAGGCATACCCTTACTAATCATTTCAGCTCACCCTTTATATGTTTTCTTTTCCCCAGGATATAAAGAAAGATTTTAGGTATGAAAACAAAAGGGGAAGATCTTTATGGGAGATGTTGAACATCTTTCACCATGATTAGAAGATTATGATCTGAGTTTCCAAAGACACTAAACTATTACGGTTGTTTGGTGTTTTTTGTTATGTATTTGATATTCCTCAAAAGTAATGTAATGTCCATGTACGTCAAGTTTGGGTTCTCCACCGAATATATTGTTAAATTATCACTGATTGGATGATAATCACATACTAAATTAAGTATATGAAGGTTACCTCTAGATCATAAATACACTTTTTGTACATTATTCATGTCCTAATTCTTCATATCCTATGAACAATGATCATAAGATCATAAAAATTCATATTCTATTTTTTGTCCCTGCATCATGGCTACCCTCCGTAGACTAATTAGGAGATATCACTCTGACATTTGTATCCTAGGATTGGAAAAGTATGGATTATTAAAAATTAACCTATAAAAAGTGTAGTGGTAGTCCCTCAAAATAAAATCATGTGATTCCATAACTATATGAGAAATCCTAGGATAATATTGCATGATCCTTCAACAAAAAATTTCTCCTCCACTGATTCCTTCAAGGAAAACCTTTATTGGTTTTGAGAAACCCAATAATATTAGAAATGAATCCTCCTAATGATATAACCCATGATGGAAGTACATTAAATCATATATAAATGTATATTCAGATGGTTTGTACTCCTTGGCCACAATGTATGGGGAATGTGTTATGTCACCCACCAATTAACGGATTATCAAGAAGTAAATTGCATAGATACCACTAGGAATCCTATTTCTTTAATGGAAGAAATTAACCATCTTGGAATCCCAATTCATAGATGAAACACATCAAACTGAATAAATTATCATGTCTTAGAAGAATTACATTAAACACTATACCCCCCAAGACATTAGATCAAGAAATTATTCTATATATCATTTGTAGTCTGTAACACATTATGTTAACATTCATGGATGGTTTCATTTATTCATGATGTTAAGCTTTATACGAGATTTATTTACTGGATGATATTAAACAACATAGAGAATATTACATCATAAATTGTTCACTACACATGAGCTAAGCCTATTCAAAATAAAAATGAAGTACTCCAATCCCTATGTGTGAGTTATATCATCATACAGAATCATCAATGTCAATAGGTACATGTGGAATTATTCTTAATATAACATTATATGAAGTGAATCTCATATCTAAAATACAATTTCAATTCATAATACAAAATTAAATAAATTCCTGCCTCTCCATATGGGCAAGACATGAGAAGATATTTTTCCATTCAATAACAATATGTGGCTTGATTCGTAGTATAACAAGTTATATAGTGATGACAAGACAAAAAAATAGGTTAATCAACAATACAAATGGAATTAATCCCTGCCCATAATATGGTAATGACCTTCAAAGATTGTTTTATAATGAAGGAAAAAATGTGTCATTATTTCTTCTATCTCATGATACATACTGATACCCTAATTTCAAATTCTACATCCAGCTACAATTAAAATGGAAATGATGCCCCCTTTGGTTTTTGGTCAGACCTTCATGGAGATTTTTCCATTCATGGACTACATGTGTCTGGATTATTTCAATCATAGGATACATAGTGAAATCCAGATCTTTAGTCTTTGGTACATCCTAAATGTAAATGGAAAAATAATAATTCCCCATATATGCATGTTTCATACCTTCATTGATTGATTTCCATTAAAGAACTAAAATTGTATTGATTCATATTATCACATTATATAAAGTGATAACATGATCCAATATCCTAGGTTGAGATACAATATAAAATGAAAAAATATCCCTTATACATATGAGACAGACTATCTTGGATAGTTATCTATTCAATAACTATATGTGGATTGATTCCAATTATATTTGGATACATAGTTACACCCATATCACAAATCCTATGTCCCTATGATATATAAACAAAAAATTCCTTTCTCTACATACGGTACATACCCATGTGCTCTGTTTTCCATTCAATTAATATGTGTGGTTTGATTCTTATTATCGTAGGATATGTTGTGTCTCTCGGTTATCCAAAAAAATATCCAATGACAATATATATAATGATAAAATTGTACCCCTTATGATAGATGAGCTTGAATTCTATACGGTAACCTATGTGAACTACATGTTCGATTACATCAATCATAAGATACACAAAAATTCGTGTATCCTCCACTAGTGGGATAATCATGAGTTATAATAACTCCATAAAATGTCCCCCAATGAGATTAAGATCCGCATAGTGGTTTAATTCCATCATAAATTGCTAACAAAATATATTTTACATCACATTCTCCCAAATGATTTAATTAACTTCTGTGTTATAAATTATTTATTATTTCATGAACATATCATGTTATATTAGGGAACCTAGTATGGTGCACTGAATGGTATGCCTGATATGGGTCACATAGAAGGATCCAATTCTATGTCTCATGATGTTAAACTGCACCACCACACCCATGTTTCATGATGATAAAATACATGTCCTTTTCATTGTCGCATTATGCTAAACAACACAACAAGTGGTCTTCACGTTGGACAAACCATCCCATCTGAAGATTGTCTAATCCTGAATCACATTATTTTTTAGTTCTCATTGAAATGTGTTTGATACATACTAGGGATCCATTATGATTGTCAAACCCTTCCTGAATCATAGGTTTTCTATTAACCCAAATCATATCAATTTTATTTGAGTAAATATCAACCAATTAATTGTGTTGATATATATCTCTTGGAACCCCATGGACTGTTGGTTCCATTACTTCTAGTCCATCCCTCTAATAAACTAGTAACAGTGACCGGATAATCCAAAGGGACCCTATTATGATAATTTTTTAATTTTCATAAATCCAATGATCTTGTCCATAGATGAATTTTGGTACCTAAAGAGTTCCCCCAATTAAACCCATGAATTATACTCTTTACTGCCTGGAATATGGGCTTCCACTATTATCAATGGTTGACCAATACACACCGGTATACACTGCCAGTTAACATAGATATTTATACGTTAGGATATACAATAAAAATAACCCAACTATTCAAGTGGATTTAGACACCCTTAAGGTTACTCATCTATGCATCATAACCATTTTCAATTAATTATTATAAAATTACATTCATATAATATTTCATTTTATTGTATGAATCCCCCATTAATACCTAACATCCTTATTCTTCAAAATCCTTTTATGATCAACCATTTCAATTCCTAATTCCCCGGATACAGATCATCCATTTTCATCGGGTCCAAGAAGGATCATGAATGATTCAGTTTCTTACAGATTCAAATTTCATCTCATGGTGGGTCGACTCTAAACTACAATGAATTTTATAAAAACACTATGTGGAAGGATTCTTGATACCATATGATATGTATTGATACCCAAACCTCTATTAATAGACCAGACATGATAAAAGGAATAAAAAATTACTTCCCTTTTATATATGTATTACATACATAATATATTCTATAAAAAACTACATACGTCATGATTCACATACTATTAGATTAATAATGTTTTTTGGATCCTGCATTTCAGGACCACAAATGAAATGAACTAGTAATATGAAAATAAAATTCTTAAAAACATCCAAATCTCATGAAATTAATCTACACCACCGGTGGTCTTCGTATTGAACAAATTATCCCCCATGATGATTGTTTTTTCAAGAATCACATGTTTTTACCCTTTACCATAACATGTTATCAATACTCCCTAGCATGGCCATTAATGTGTTTCAACCCATATTTAATCATTTTTTCATTAAACCAACATCATATATTCTATATCCATGTTTATACTAATCAATCCTTAAGTATATACAATTTTCATGAACAACATTGACCTTGAGCTCCCATGATCCTAGTTCTACACTGTATAAAAGATGTAGCATGGACTAGATAATCCAAAAGTACTCATGTATGATTTAATGAAGAATTGAAATAATTCAAATGGGCATTTTCATAGATGCTGATTGGTCCAAGATGAGAGAACCCCCACCCAACTATTAAACAATGAGTTATCTTTATGTCTACATGGAATACAATAGTTTATCATTATCAATGTTTAACATATCTCATCAGTTTCGACATATTATTAAAATAGATATTATTGGGTAATGATTTACAATACCCATAACCAAACTTTAATGGAATATTATACACTCGATGCTACACATTTTTACATCTTACCTATTTTCAAATAATATTAGTACATTGTATCTGTGAAACCTTCCATTTCAATGTATGCATCTTCTATGAAGTCCCAATAACCATAAGTTAATTAATACTCATATAGATTCATCCTACATTCATGAAATTAAATAAAATGAAAATATCCCATGTTTAATGATTTTAAATTTCATGACCATGTCCATGTCACATTATGATAAACTACATGACATATGGTCAATCGTGAAAGAAAAAAATTCCATAGGGAGCTCCATCCTACCATTGAATAATTAAATTGGATAAAATCCTATCCTATAGACCAGAATGAAATTTGAATATTACCTATCCCTATGTATGATACCAATCTATGTATAGGACCCCATAGAAGAATTCAATATCAGTACTCGGTATTGGAAGAAGTCAAAATGCCCCTCTCCCCTAAATATGATTCAGATCAAAATGGGGGGATCTCGTTAAATAAGCAGACTATGGATTGTTTATTTTCCCATATTGCGTGAAGAATGAATCCTGGAGATGATCATATATAAAAATTTCATATACATCTATTTATTGAGGTCCAATTAAGACACACACTATCTACCAACGTATGGGTTAAATATATATATTTCCTTTTTTACCATGAGATAAATCTTCACAGGATGGGCTCCCACATATGGATAGACATCAATAAGCTTGTGTATGGATGTGAGTTTCTTAATATATCTAAATTCCAAAAACGAAAATGATATTTTTAACCATGGATATCTTGCACAATTCCAGGTCAATCCATATATCCCTACTGTATGACGTAAAACATCAAGGATGAAATCCTCACCAGATGATCTTAAATCGTATGATGAATTAGGTACACGTGGATCATAACATTAATCTTCATTCACTATGGCCAAATCTGTATAACCATATGAATTATCCTTAAATGGTCCAAATGGAAATAACATAATCTACTAATCAAAGAGATGTAAATAATATCAAGAGGAAAACCTAAAAAGACCAGTATGAGAAAAATTCATGTCTGTGTTCACTAAAATAATCATCTCTAGTGTTTAGGGAAAATATAGAACATTTGTAAGAAGTGAAATAATCTCATGTAGTCCTCCTTGTTGCCAATTTAAAAGTCACTCCCTAATCGTTGGGACCTTCTAGTCCATGAAATCTTTTTAGTGATGACATGTCACATCTACCCACCCTGATTAATCAATTAACTGGGTGGTGAAACTACATTCAGGGTTCTAGAATGCCTCATGAATATTACACATCCTATAATCCACCTTTTGGTATAATATTTATAAACTGAAACTCACTAATTCCATGAACTGATATTGTTCTCCCTAAGCCTCATAGCATTGAGTAATTTCTCATGGTTATACCATATAGTGTATTTCCAATAGGGACTAGCTAATTTTAAATGACCCCTCTAGGAATATTTCATGACTATGTCCACTTATCAATATGCATATAATTCATAAGAACACGTTATGGAAAAAATGAAAATGAAAAAAATGTATATGGCCCATTATAAATCCCAATGAAAAAATAAATGTTTCTTCACTATGTCCAATAACGTAGGAGATATTTAGAGTAAATGTTATTTTCATGAGATCCATTTTATGATACCTATTACTCTTATGTCTTAAAAATATTTGAGAATTTTCCATCTTATAGGACCATAAACTTCTTTTAGTGGCCTACTCTATGAGGCCTTGTATGTAGGATGAGATCCTCATATTTTCAACATCCACACAAGATCATGGCTCCCTACCAATTATTTCATAAAAAATTGATGACATCCACATCTATAAATTTTAAATAGATCTACAAATGATATTTTATCATATGGTTATTCAACCATGATTATCTGTACTCCACACACAAGCATGCTCTACTTAGGATTTTATCTTATAACTATGTATAGAAATATTCCCATTACATTGTGATACATAGAGACATTAAAATCACTTATTTTGTGTCCATTCGCAGGTTCCATTAAACCGAATACCATTTTCATTCATGAATTTATTCACATTCTAATTTTTTGGTGTTTTTCACCCAATATAAGGCTACTCCCTATGATAGATTCATCCATGAACTCAAATTCCATATTGTTCTCCTGATAGAACCTAAATGTTCTTAGTGAATGCCTACTAAAGAATCCCCTCATAGGGATCACTATTAATTCGTTTAAGGTGTCTGTGTAGATGAAAATGTGATCTAGAGTTACATTAGAATTGAATTCAAATAATTATGAATGAATCTAATTGAAATCGGTAAATTTTGTTTTGACACCCACAATTGTGTACTAAAATCAATAACATCATGGATTTGAGGAGTGTCTCTTCATTGAAAAAGAATACTGATATACATATATAGAGGATTGTGAAGAGTTATTTATTAAGAAAAAGGGTTGCTCATGGGATTCATTTAACATGGGAACACATCATGGTCCTTATATTATTTGTTTTACTTAATACAATTATGTCATGTATTTGGATATCCCATTCGAATCATATTTGGTCACTGAGGCTTACCATCTAGCTAGCTAAACCAGAGAACATCTGGGAGTCACATCAACCACACTCAAAATACAGGTCAACTGACCTTCCGATAATTATTGTGTGAGAGAGTATACCACTATATATGAGAGAACAATACTTCTAAAATTAGTTACTAGGTAGGTCATAAAATGGGGAGGTGGGGATAATGAGGAATTGTGTATGTGTGTTTGGGGTATGAACTCCACAACAAGATCGATTATGTAGAGGACATGAGAATAATTATTAATTTCTCATCACCCAAACACAAATTTAATATGATATGGGAATTATTAACTACACATTTATTCAATTGTAACATATGAATATAATGTATTCAATAAAATAATGATTTTTTAAGAAATATTATCACACTGCAAATCATCTTTAACTGCATGATCCTCACCCATACACATTAATGCCACTAGTTCAAAACCATGATCCACACCTAGTACATGCTTGACCCTGGTTCTTGACAACCACCATTTCCACCATCTTAGATGAACAAATCGATATAAAGGGGGCATGTTACATGTCCCAAATCTAGGAATGGGAATTATTTACACATTTATTCAATAATTTAAAGAAACAATACCCACTAATTTAGGCCAACCATGTGATATACATAAATCCAATTGAAGACATTTTGAAGTTCATGTTATCAAAGTAGTGATGATCATGCAAAGTAGATATGAAATCAAATAGATTTCAATAAAATCAATATATTTTTTAAAGCATGATTTTACTATAATATACATAAATCTGTCATTCAATTGATTTTCTCAACACCACTGTAATGAATTATCAATAATGTATTTATGATAATCGATAATTTGATCACATGATTATATTGATGACACATGAACTCTCTAGAACATAAAATACACATACATTTCATGTCTATTTACAATACTGAAGAACTCAAAAATTTTCAAATTCACCATCTTCTCGAGTCTCACATCATCACCTAAAATATTATCTACTAAAAACTACCATGTAAAGACCACTATGGTGATAAATAATGATGAAATATCAACCATGTGATAAAATGATAACGATTAAATGAGGAAATGAAGACATATTAAGGGTCCATGTTCAATATAGTTAAATTTCCTAGTTAGGAAATTATTCCACTTTTATAATTTTTTTATTTAATTTTGATATGTTAATATTTCAATCTTCACTACATTGAAATACAATAAGATCACGGGATCCCTCTTTTAAAATATGTAGAATTCATCATTGGTTTTCATGGAAGAATTCAGATGAACTAATTGTGATCATAATATTCCCATTAGGTTATCAAGATAATCCTTATAATAATTCCAATATATAATCATGTCCAGACATTACTAAAATTAATGAACATCTTGTGATAGAGATTATGAAATTACTTCAACCTCAATATTTTTCATGAATTTCCCTAACCTAAAAAATCTACATGACCATAATATGATATACACCTATATAAACTAATGCTCAATTTAAAAAACACATTGGAGGAGTATATGGGGAGAAATACAATCCAGCATAGTTATATAACAATGGGGAAAAACTAAAGGAGGATCATGATTTTTATTTCATAGAATATCTCTTTTTAATCATAAGTCTACCATCGTAATGACCCACAATGGGATTACATCGTGAGAATCCATTATATGAGGACCTTAACATCACACGATCGTATGAAAGAATTATCATCATTTTAACCCTCTGATAATTGAAACATACACATGGATTGGGTTGGAATGTTATTATAATGGGGAACTAACATCAAACACCCTCATAGGTCATCATCCATGTAATGAAAAATTTATCAAAATGTCAATGTTTTCATCAAAACACTAGGATGGGAAGTATAAAAATAATTATTTAGTGATACACACTCATTTCCATGAATATTGTTTTCCATGTGGCTATATATATTATACCCATGGACATCTACTTCAAACCTCAAATGTGAACAATTTATCAGGAATTTAATCCTAGATATATTCATGAAACATGGTAATGTGTCTCTTTTATGAACTCACGATTTCATGACTCATCAATGGTCACATGGATCCATCCCTAATAATCCCTACTATAAGTTAGTCTTTACCCAAAAACCTATTATATGTGTCATTATAAATCAATGCAAAGTACATCAAAGATAGTTCAGTTTCATCATTTGAAGTCAACCAATAAAATTCAATTTGATTATACAGAGACATCACTACAAACATTTATTAATCATGTCAATAGATCAAAAACAATTCAATTTGATCATAGAATTCATATTGGACACGTCATCCTAATTATGTGAATGACCTTGGAAATGTATTATTTGATAATATGAATCAACTTGGACATGAATGCCTTTGATATATTCAAAAACCTTAGAAATGTCATGACACTTCCCCTGGGGCCCGTGTCATGACTACCCAAAGCCCACCTTCCATAGGTCAGGGTCTGGCAACTAGAACAAAAAGGTGTATTCCCTAAAATAGAGAATGCATCTCCTTTATAACCTCAAAACTCTAAAAACTAAGCACAACTAAGGATACAAGATCAAACTAAAACAATATAGTAAACATGGTGTGTATAAAAAGAAAAATGGTCTAGAATACAAGCCCACCTGAAAAGTACAAGTAAACTGAAATGTTCAAGAAAACTGAAAATTACATGTAAAACTGAAAAAATCACCTCTAAACACCTGCCAAAGATCTTACCTAAAGAGAAGGTAAAGCTCTTGAACTGTAGTCTCTGTGGTATGCCACATCATGTGTCCACCTCTGAGCTACCTCCAGTCATGGAACTCTCATCCTTTGTCATCATTGTTCATCTTCTTCACTAAACACAACAAGGTGTGGGCATAGCCCGTGCATGGGTGAGTATAACGATACACAGTAGGGAACCCGAGACCCTCTATGGTCTCGCAAAATATACAAATGATAAAATAGAAATCATGAAAACAAATAAAAACCCTATATAGCTATATGCCCATACATATACCTATGTTGTTGAGTATACCCATCTCAATCATGAAGAAACACAAGGACCAACTCTAAAGCTGAAATCTAAACAGTCCCATGAAGGAAATAATACCAAGAAGGTAACACCACGAAATTTACTACCATGAAATTAAAACCACACAAGAGAATACCACAAAGGTATCACCATGAAGGTATGCACCAAAAAGGTACACCACATAGATGATTAACACAAATACTCAACTCACACCAGGTATCACATAGGTACAATATAAAAGATGTTTAGATGTAACTACTAAATCATCTAACTCTGTGGAGAGACAGACCCACGTAGGATCTTAATTCATCGGATCCATTTCGGATCCTAGTACAGCAGACCCACATGGGATCCTAGAGTAGTCCGACGTGGATTCCTAGAACGGATCCAAGTTGGATTCTAGAACACAGATGCCTGTAGGATCCCAAATCACAGACCCACATAGGATCAATTTCTCATGTTACATCAAGTAGTAGGGTTCTCGCAATAAGCTCGCTTGATTCCAAGAGGGTCCGCTCCTCAATCCCCAGGTCTATACTCCAACTACAATGATTTATCAAGAAGAAGTATCCCAAAGGACTTCCAAGTAATATGGGTCTCAACGCAATAGTCGTTGTGTAAATCAGGAGCCTTGTCTATATGTTATTGGCCTATTAGTATTGAGGGAACGGTTGGATTCATGTTCGATCCAACCCAGACATACCCCAACTAAATCCAAAAAACAAGTGGGGTATACCAAAAGGACCATCTCGATTAACTGTTTTCGGCTCCACAGGCAGTTCTTCAAACGGACATCCATATTTCTTGTTATAACTGAAAGAGAAAAGAGGGGTTAAAGTTGGTATGGGTTCAGTCCGACCCAACCTGGGCCAACTGGACCCGGTTTGAGTTGACCCAGGTCCAGCCCAACACCTGGGATCAGACCCAGACCACTGGGTCCGGCCCAGCTCGGCCCGTTGCGCGGCCCGTGATGGGCGGCCCACGATGGGCGGCCCACGGCAAGGCGGCCTGTAGTGGGGTCCAACCTAGATTCCAACCATGGTGTGGTACGCCTTGGGTACCACATGTTTCTCGGCCATTCGGGTTGGGTGACCAACCGTTCAGCACCACGTGGTGCCAACAGCTGCCATGATGGACCTGGGGACCTACTCCGGTCCCCGCATGGTAGGACTACCATCACTACATTGCAGCACGGTCGCACCCCGCGCTGAAGCATGCAGTCGAAAATGAGCCGAACACCATACTTCTCTATTACGGGCTTGTGTCGCAGCTCCTGCACTCCCGACAGTTCGGTCACACGCCAATGCCCCTTTCGTGCGGCCAGCCGTGCACCGGCCGTCGAGCTTCCTATGCCACAAACAATGTGTTTTGGCCCTTATCTGGAGGTTCAGTTGAATTACCGACATTTTTGCAGCCTGCTAGAGTTCCGACCACCGCTCCTGAGCCCCACAGTTGATGGTCACCGGCATGGGTTGCAACCAACGTTCCTCGGGAAACCGAGTGTGCCCCGGCAACCCGTTCTTCATTCCGAAGACTCCTGCACTCGACTCGGGGAGTCTCCATCAATTCAAGACCAAAATAAACCACAATAGATTTGGAGAGGTTGTTCCATGTTCGTTTGTGCAGCACCCACCACATTAGAATGGTATCAAGAGGAATAATTGTTCTTAAATCAAGAATATTGACAAGAACAGGGTAAGAGGTATTCAAAACAAAATTCCCTACCTCGATTTGTCGTTGGTGTTAGTGAGGAGAGGAAATGACGAACGTCGGTTCTTCATTGTTGAAGTAGATCCTCTTTAAGGATAATTCAATAGAGATCATTATTGGAGAAAGTGTTCTTCGTTGGAGAGACTGTTTCTCCACAATTCTCCCAAGCTCTCCTTTGCCAACAAATCCTCCAACCATGTGGTGAAATGCCCAATTAACATGTTTATGTTTATTAATTAAACTAATTGAGTTGGCACATCAATGTTAGGGGAAACCAATAGTAGCCTCCAACTAAAGGTGGAGTTCAAGGGTTGGGTGGTCCCTACAATCATCATCATTATTTTATTTTTATTGAATGAAAGAATGAATGAACAAAAGAGGGGAAAACATCCCCCGACCCCAAGAGAAGTGCTAAGGAGGCCTGAAATAGTGATTTACCAGGGTGTCCCCTCTAATAATGTTGACAACCTCGGGCTTCAAGCTTCCAAAAGAGTGAAAATAAATAACCTTAGAACCTGGGACGTCCAACGAGGCTAGATGATCACCAACATTATTTTCCTCGCGCCATATATCCTTAACAGTGACGGTGTTATACAGTAAGCTTCGGCACTTTATAATGATGTACTGGATCGACCAAGGAGAGCCCCCAATGCCATGTATGAAATTGTTCGCTAATAAGGAGTTAGATTTAGTTTCAAGAATGTATAGACCCCTCTGCTTGTAGATACTTAGCCCAATATACAGCACCATGGCCTCTTCCTGGAGAGAAGAGCCCTAACCCAACATGACAGAGAAAGCCAAGAGGACAGATCTGCAGGCATCCCGAACCACACCCCCACCAAGCATGATACCCATGGAAAATGAGCCATCCATATTGAGTTTCAAACCTTTAGAAGGAGGATTCCACCAAACCCAGTGATTTCTAATACTGTTATGGACCTGACGGGAGGCATGGGCTTCGACTTGAAGCCTGACTAGTGAAGGGGTGACCCCCCAGTTATGAACGACTCTGGCCAAGTCAAGGAAGATATTTCTGGTGCCAGAAATAATTGCAAGACTTGACATTGATCCCCATTCATGGATAATTATATTCCCCACCTTCCAAATACACCAGAAAACAGCCTGGAGGATCACTATACAGGCCTTTCATTTGGGGCCGCCTTCACCCGAGCCATGATACCACCTGTCAAGGAAGGGACGGTCCGCCATAGAGGAAATAGATAAAGTAGTAAAATCACCAAATAATTTCCACACCTCATGCACCCACTCACTGTCAAAGAAATGGTGATATGCACTTTCATCCTTATGGACCTGGAAACACACTCACATGGATGTAAGATTGATCTCGCAGCGTTTGATGTTCTCCTCAGTTGGAACCACCCCCTTCCTGATTCTCTAGGTAAGAAAATTAAATTTGGTTGGAATATTTTTAACCCAGAGAACCTTGTCTCATGTGTCATCCTGAAGAGGCATGCTATTAATTTTGAGAAAATCTTTTAAGGTGAAGTAACCTGAGGGGGAGGGAGTAAAGACACATCTATCAGAATCGGAGTTGATCTCAATAATATTGAACTGTTCCATTTATTTCTCGTCCATAACTGCCCTGATAAAGGAAGGAAAGAAACTGGATTCCCTGAAGGAGTGTGATATTCAGGTCACCGAGGGAATCCAAGAATAGAACCACACCAGTTTTGATTCCAGAAGGAATGCTCTCCATTCCAAATCATCCAGCGGGAGTGCGGGTGAAGAGTGGAGACCAGGGGTACAATGATCAACCAATGGGGGGAGGGTGACCCCAACCCTGAGAATTGTTGCACTAAATAGGTGTTCATGGTGATTCCCCAAAGGGTTCTACATTCCAGGACACTCCATGAAAGACGATCATGCATGTAGAAAAGAGTGTCCTACAGATTTCAGACATTCACTCCCCCTTCACTTGTAGGTCGATCCATCCTATTCCAAGAGACCCAATGTTTTCTCCCCTCTGAATGCGGATCCAAAATTAACTTAGCCAGGATTCGATCAATGTTTTTAATGACACCCTTCGGAATGTGAATCTCCTAGAGGGCATGAATTGGAGTAGCAATGGTCACACAGTTGATCAGGGCAATCTGGCCTCCAAAAGACAGAAAATGATTTTTCCAGTTGAACAACCGGTCGTTAATCCTCCTGAGGATAGGGTAGAAGTCACAGACCTGGAGCCTTCAAGTTGATTTGGGGGCACCTAGGTAATCCATTGGTAGAGACCAAAGAGGCATACAAAAAACAGAGGTCACGACCAAAGACCGATTGGGATTGCACCTGCTGGACAGGAAGAAGGATCTCCTTCTGTAATTGATAACATGCCCGCTCCAACGACAATACTTCTCCAGCACTTTTTTCTAGCTATGTAATGAATGACTGGATGCTTTCAGGAACAATATGGTATCATCAGCGAAAATGAGGTGAGGCACACCTAGAGCATTCCTCCTCCATTTGAAAGGTAGAATGTCTCCATTATAAATACCCCGCTGAATGAGACGGCTTAGAACCTCATGGAAAAGAATGAAGAGACTCTGGGAGATCTGGTCCCCCAGCCATAGGCCACCGGTGGTATTAAAGAAGCCATAGGCTTTCCCCATGAAGGTCATTGAGAGCCAAGTGGATCTGAAACACCGAAAAATATTATCGACATTACAATGATTAAGACCTACACTTGCAAGCATGTGGTTGATGAAGCTCCATTAGACCCTATGAAAGGCTTTATTCATGTCGAGTTTGACAGCCACATTAGAACCACGAGTTTTGAAATTAATAACCCTAAAAAAATTTTGTGCCAGGGAAATAGCCTCCAGGATGGAACGCCCCTTAATAAAGCAATGTTTCTCCAACGAGACCCATCCCGGGAGGTGAGTGGCCAACCTTGAGTGAATGATGCATGCCAGAATTTTATATGGGAAATTGCACATACTCACTGGTCGATAATGCAGAATAGAAGATGGGTTCTTGATCTTAGGAAGAAGCACTATGGTAGTCGCACAAGCAACATGGGGTAAACTGCCACCTCAAAAGAAGTCTTGTATGGAAGAAATTAAATCGTTCTTGACAATGTCCCAAGAAGTCCTATAAACCCCCCCTGGGAAGCCATCTGGGCCTGCCGCGCTGTCTGGATTCAGGTGCATCATAGCTGACTGAATATTCATCTCATCCGGGATAGAATCCAAAAGATCATTATCCTGGTCCGAAGCAATAGTGGGAATCACATCGAAAAAAATTAGTATTCTCTGAGGGGTAACTATTGGGTAAAAGGGCATTAGGACCAGCAAGAAGCTCCGTGAAGAATGAATTGGCCAAGCCTCCCACCACATCACTGTCCTCCGTGAAAAACCAATCTGCCAGCATGATATTTCGTTTTCCATTCCTTTTCCTCGGTTTAATACAATATTGAAAAAAGAGGTGTTTCTGTCACCCTCCATGAGCCACTTGATCCTCCCCCACTCTCTAGCAAGGTGTTCCTTCTTGAGAAGTACGTTTTCCAACAGAGCTTTTTTCTCAGAGGGATTCTAAAAACCCCGATCATCCCATCTATCCTCCAGATGACCCTCCAAATGTTCAACGTCCTGCATGGTGGATTGTAGGGCCCCATCGATATGAGGAATATCTCTAGACCATAATTGATGCTTCATCTTTAGACAAAGTAGTTTAGAATGGAGAGTAGAGAAAATAGAGTCATGGAAGAATTCGTCCCAGGAGTTACAAACCAGGTCCACGTAACTCGGGAGGCTGACCCAAAGCAGGCTAAATTTGATGAGCTCCTAGATAGCTTGAGATGAAGAAAGGGAGATCAGAAGAGGGGAGTGATCAGATATCCCTCGAATAAGATGGTTAACCCTTGAGATGGGAAAGGAGTATAAGGCATGGAGGTTGGAAAGACAACAATCCAAACGGCCTCATGAACGGTGATTACCATGCTTATTATTACACCAAGTAAATTGGTCTCCCGCTAAACTAAGGTCTGAGAGCCCCTTAGCCTCCATGAAATGATTAAAGGCAAGGCTATCCTTCCTAGTAAAAGGACCCCTGCCCTTCCTCTCCACCGGATCCGCAACTATGTTGAAATCGCACCCAACGATCCACGGTACTGGGCCAGGATCAAAAGCAATGAGGTCTTTCCATAAAGACTCCATTTGGTTCGTGTCATAACTCCAATAAACAAAGGACACAAAGAAGGAGTGGCTACTTGGGATCACATGAGTATTAATGGATTGGTCACTTGCTTGCACCAAGGACACGCTTCAATGTTTGTGCCAAAAAATCCAAATGTAGAGGTTATTGGGGTCCTCATGCATGAAGCCATGCATTCTGAGCTTTTGAGAGTTGGAAGCTATCCTGTCAGGATATCGCTTGTGTTCAAGAATGGCCACCACAACCACCTTGTGTTTAGAGATTTTCGATGCCAGAAATTCTGCCTTGAGACTGGCGCCAATACCTCGGGCGTTCCGAATGAGCAGAGGAATCATTGCGACAAAAGAGTTCTGGGATTGGCTCCAGAACTCAAAGCCTTCTCAAAGGATATGGACTGCATCACCTCCTAGGACTTGGATCTGGATCTAGTGCACACCATGATCACATTAGATAGGTGTCTTGCTGGGGGATGGATGCATAGAGGATAGCACTAGCCCTGTTTTCCTAGAATGTGAGTAGGGGGAGATGGAACACCTGATTCCAGGGGAGAGGCCAAGGATAGATGGGGGGATAAAGAAGGAGGGAGGGAGAGAGTGCAAGAAGGAAGAAGCAAAGTCTGAGAAAACTGAACAAAACCCCTCTCCTTAGAAAGCATAGACATCTCAGGAAGAGCCTGAATAGAGGGATGAAAGGTGCCAGAAAACGTGGGGGCAAGACCAAAACACACCCTCAGCGACCCCTCCATAGAGAAATGAAAGATTTGGAGGAATGAAGGATGATGAGTAATGGCTTGAAGGGGAAAGAGCTACGCAGGAGAAAAATGAACTAGGGCCTGACTGAGTGAAAACGACTCTGAGAGAGGCGGAGGAGGGGGAACCAAGGATAACTCGGGCGAACTCGGGGAAACTAGACAAGAATTGTGAGGAGGAGGGGGCACTAAGGAATGCTCAGGCGAACTCGGGGAAGCCAGAAACGAAGGGGGAGGAGGAGGAGGGACCTCCTTGACCTCCCTCCAAGCAAGGTGCATGGCGGTGCCCTGACAGCCCGACCCCCATCTAAATCCCAAGGATGACCAAACTGCCTCCGACAACGACAGACCTGCAAAGAGTGGCCCTAAAGCAGGCATCGGGAGAAAAAACTGGGGAAGATAGGGTAAGAAATCTCTTATATCCAGCTCTGCGAACAGGTGATCCAAAGCTCTAAAAACTCAGGTGAGGGCAGGGATAGTTCATGTTCTATGGAAATGTGGGCCACCGAGGTATCTATGTCGCATATGGTACCCTCTTCCATACACAAAAATCCCCCAAGTGTGTCCCCAATCACTTTAAAGAACCCCACGTTCTGATAGAAAAGAGGCAGTGCATGAAGATGAAGCCATACAGCATCTTCCAGACTCTCCTTGCCGAGATGGACATCCATAGACCAACGGGAGAGGCTGAAGTTCCAACGGCCAAAGGACCGAGGATCCTTACACAACAAATGAACGAAGACCACTTCCGAGGCCATAATGATACAAAAAGAGTTTCTATGAAGCACCGGGACTTTACATTATACACACCTTAGGGATTTGTGTCCCTAAAATCCACATCACAATAACTAGGAAACCAAGTGGGGGAAATGAGCAGGAACCTGAGCCTTCCACTCACATGTGATCTCCTAGAGGTTCCCGTGTGGCCAAAATACATGCACCAAAGGTATCGATCCCCCATGATGGACACTATCCTGTCAATCCAAAATCTACATTGGAATTTCCAAAAATGACACCCCGTCATCGATGCCACGCTCTCCATAGTCAATTATTTGTGAAGGATCATGTATGTATCTCCTCGTCTAGGATAGATGAAAAAAATCTTGCGCTCGATTTAACTGAGGGGGATGTGCTAGGCAGTAAGCCACCTTGACAACTCTACTAAGGGCCTGAAAGGGTCTGATTAACCTCGAAAATAACATTCCAAACCAACCAAATATCTGCAAACCTCATCGGGGTGAGACCAATAGAAGACATGGTCACCATCCATGAACTCCAGAGGTCTTCGTCTCTTGTTGGCATAAAACATCTGCCTGATATGTGAAATCTTTAGCTACTTTTGGATGATCTACACATTATCCTTGGTAGCACATATCATCTCTAGTCCCATGATTAATGAATCCCCTTAGTTGTTCCAGTACAAAGATGATCTTAATGGTTGGTCGTACAGAGCCTCAAATGGTGGAATCCCAATCATGGAGTGGTAACTGTTGTTGAATGGAATCTCCACCAAGGGAAAGTGATCCTCCTAGCTGTGACCGAAGTCGAGGACATAATCACAAAATATTTCCTTGAGGATTTGTATGGTCTGCTCAGTCTGGACACCCTTCTGAAGATGAAAGGTGGTGCTCATACTAATCTGTATACCAAAAGCCTCTTACAATCCCTTCCATAGCTAGGAAGTGAAATGTGAGTCACGATTGGAGACAATCGTCGAGGGTACTTCATGTAGCCACACAATCTCATACACATAGAGGCATCCATTGATATCTACTGATCATTACTCTCTAATTGGTAGGAAGTGGGATGACTAGGTGAGTCGGTCGACCATCAACCTGATAGAATCATGGACCATGTATGTAAGAGAGTGAAGAAAAGCTTCTCTATCTCGATCCACAAAGGATATCTACAAAGCGGCCAGCTGCACTGTAAGAGACTGAAGAAAAGCTTCTCTATCTCGATCCACAATGGATATCTACAAAGCATCCAGCTACTCTGTCGCCTCACCAAAAAGTTGTATACCAGTTATCTTGCTGAGTGCATCTACTACAATGTTCCCCTTCCCATGAGTATTCTCTATCTCAAATTCATAGTCTTGAAGGAATTCAAGAAAATGTCATGGTCTCGGGTTTAGGTTCTTCTGAGATAAGATATACTTGTGACTCTGGTGATAAGAGTATACCATAAAATGCTCTTCCAACATGTAGTGTCACCGCATCTTCAAAGAGAAAACCATTGATGCTAACTCAATTTCATGTGTAGCATAGTTCTTCTCATACTATCTCAGCTTTCGAGAACCATATGCGAAAACTGCTCACTCCAACATCAGGACAAATACGAGCCCGGTCCCTAATGCGTCGCAGTAGACTATGAACCCAATGCCCTCCTTCGGATGCCTCAATATGGGGGAACTAGTCAACCTATACCTCAACTCTTTAAAACTCTACTGGAATATCTCCAACCACATGAAAGGTTGCTCCTTCTTCTTCAATACTGATAATGGTGCAGCAAATCTGAACGAATCTGGCACATATCATCAGTAGTATCTGGCCAAACCTAGGAAGCTTCGTACCTCTGTCACACTTCTAGGTTTCTCCCAATAATTTACCCCCTCAATATTCACTAGATCCACGGAATCTAAATCCTCTGAGATTACATGTCCTAGAAAGTCAACTTCTCATATCCATAACTTTCACTTCGAGAGCATACCATAAAGCTGGTGCTCTCAGAGTGTGTCCAGAATTATCTCTAAATGATAAGCATTATCCTCCTTAGTATCTGATTAGATCATAATTTCATCAATGAAGACCACCACAATGTGATAATGATATTTCTGAAAGATCATGTTCATGATTCCAATGAACACTGCTGGATCATTGGTCCCACTTAATGGAATAACCATGAACTCATAGTGGCCATACCGACATCGGAAATCCATCTTCTTCACATCCTCATCTTGTACTCTTAGTTGGAGATATCTTGATCAGAGTTCTATCACCAAGAACCATCGTGCTCCCTTCAACAGATCAAATAGTCCTTCAATCCTCTGGAGTGGGTACATGTTCTTCATAGTCGCTTGGTTTAGGCACCGATTGTCAACTCAAAGTCTCAAGCTCTCATTCACCTTCTTGGAGAACAAAATCTGTGTTGCCCAAAATGAAACACTGGGTATGATGAACCCCTTCCCCTGTAAGTCCTCTAGTTGTACCCATAGCTCATGAAGCTCCACAAGATCCATTCGATACATTGGTGTAGATATCGGTTCTATCTGGGGGTATAAGTCAATACAAAAGTCCACATCTCTGTGAGGAGGTAGACCTAGAACAATATCAAGGGAGACATATGCATACTGGTCCACCACTAGAGGATTGATCGACTTCTCCACATCAACCGCTTTGAGGGTAAGGCTATCCAACTGATGAGTGATCAGCTGCACTCTCCTTCGGGTAAGTTGATAATGTGTTGAAAAGGCCCCCTTCTAACCAGTGAACGTAAACCTAGTCCCATCCAATCAGACACACCGTACTTTGTGCCTAACACAATCAATCTGAGCATTAACTGTACATAAACATTCAATACCCAAGATGACTTCATAAGGACTCGACGCCAACACTAGGAGATCCCAGCCAAATCTCTTGCCTCCTAGAGTAAGCTCACACTGTCATCGCCAGTGTGTAATCGTCGAATCCGCTCTCATATGAGTCTCTAGCCATAAGGATTGATCCAAGAGTTCCACCAGAATCTCCGAGTTATAAATGAGGGAAGTGGAAATAAAATAATGACTGGTAGATGTGTTAATATGTATTGCAGCTAAGCTGGAGAAGAGACAAATAATACATCGTATCATCTTGAGAGTGCTGTGGTCGTAAGCCTCAACTGTCTAGAGCTGATATCGTCCCTATCCACTCACTCTCTATGGTCGGGGTGGACCACCTCGTGGTGTTGGTGGTAACACCTCAAATCGTCGCCCACCACCAGCTACAGGGCCAGCTTCTCTGCCACTTCTCCCTAGTCCCTGCGGACCTCCTCGGTCAAACTATTGTCATTTCCTGGACAATTATCCGACCGTATGATTATCATCTATATATCTGTTCGGGCAATCACAATCCATGTGACCATTCCCTCTGCATGAATAACACTACCTACTCCTTGCATGATAGGCTCTGTCTTGGGTGCCCCGCACAACTAACCCAGAATCATGCGGTCATCCACATATAGGTCTGGTCCTCTTGGACCTCTGTGACTTATGTCTGCTTCCAGTTGATAAATACTCCACTACGTGATTCCGTGGGGTGTGTCTCGCTGCTGGTGACTACTCTGCAAGAAAACTCTCCCCAAAGAGGGCTCGCTCTAACACCCCCGCCTTCGTCAGGATGATGAAAGAAATCATCAAAGCTTGATCTACTCCTGGAGTCCCTACATGAAGGTCAGGGCCCTGAAGAATGGGTCATGCACCATATCTATGAATTATTGGGAGAAGTCGGTGAACCTTGTTGAGTACTAAGCCACATTCATGATACCCATCTATAGATGAAGATGCTCCTGTATGCGCACTGCGAGACGGGTCCCTGGAACATTCTCTACCTGAAACAGACTCTCAATGTCTACCCAGAGAAGTGTCTCATCATCGTGAAACTGAGGAATCAAGCCCCACCATCAGCCTGCTTCAGGTTGTAAATGAATGGAGGCAAGGATCAACACGAGATCAGCTAGTGTCCCTACCAGTCGGAAGACTCTCACCATGACCTCTAGCCAATCCTTAACTACCTGTGGGTCCATCTCAACCCTGAACCTGAGAGGCCTCTAGCACTATAACTCGTGATGTGCGTTCAAGTGGTGTTCACCCGCTACTGTAGGGGATGGTGGCATCGGTATCCCAACATGTAATGATACCACTGGTGCCTCCGCTGGTGCCTCTACTGATATAGGGCCCTCCACCGAGGCCTCGTCGCTCAGTGGGTGTCATCCCATACTCTTCCTAGAACCCTACCTGGTTGTCTACATAGTGAAATCCGTAAATGAAACTCGTGTTCCACAATCAATATGTTATACTTGGTGATATGAAATAAAGATATCCCAAAGAAAATTTTTCAAAACACACAAGAAATTATTGTTATCATGCAGTGTGTCAGAAATCAGAAGTCAGGGACCTAGTGTATGGATACGTCGTCCGCCCCACCAACAATGGATTCCCTAAACTAATAAAAACACTCATAACACATTATAATATTGATTTTAAAAGATCATATTTCAATGTTATACGATATATCCAACTCCTCTGATACCATTTTTTCATGACCCGTCCCCCGGGGCCCGTGCCGTGACTACCCCAAGCACGCCTTCCATAGGCTAGGGGCTGGTGACTAGAACCAAAAGGCATAGTCACAAAATCTATTAAGTCATTGCCTTTATAATATGTAATCTTTGACAACTAAGTATAATGTAGGATACAAGAAAAAACTAAACTATATAGTAAACAGGGTGTGTAAAAAATGAAAAAGTGGCCAAAATACAAGCCCAAATGAAAAAGAACAAGTAAACTGAAATGTACATGTAAACTGAAAAGTACAAGAAAAACTGAAAATAGCATCTTCAAACACCTAACTAGGATCCTACCTAAAGGGCTGGTACAGCTCCCGAATTGTTGTCTCTACAGTATGCCATGTCTAGTGTCCACATTCGATCAATCTCCAATCATGGTACTCTCATCCTCAGTCTACTATGTCCGTCATCTACAGCAAACAGAACAAGGTGTTGGCATACCCCGTGTAGGGGTGATTATATCGATACTCAGTAGGGACACTGATACCCTCAAAGGTCTCACAAAATCCATAGAGGATAAACCAAAAATCATGAAAACAACTAACAACCCTACTTAGGTATATCCCTTTACATATACCTAAGGTGTCTAGTAAACCCATATCAATCATGAGGAAATAAAAGTTACCACTCAGAAGCCAAAATCTCAACTATCCCACAAAGAAAGAATTCTAGGAAGGTAACACCACAAAGGTAAGTACAACAAAGGTAACCCCACATAGAAGAATACCACAAAGGTATCACCATGAAGGTATGAAACACTATGGTACGCCACACAAATGATTACCACAAAGACTAATCTTGCACCAAGTACAACATAGTAATGGTAGAAAACATGATTAGATGTAACTATTGAATCATCATACTCTGTTGAGAGGCAGACCCACGTATGATCCTAAATCATTAGACCCACGTAGGATCCTAGTACAACAGACCCATGTAGGATCTTAGAGTATTCCCACATGGATTCCTAGTGTATATCCAAGTGGGATACTAAAACAAAAACCCACATAGAATCCCAATGCACAGACCCACATATGATACATTTCTGAGGTTATATCCAGCCACAAGGTTCTCGTACTAATCTCGCATGAATCTAGAGGGGTCATCTTCTCAAGCCACATGTTGATACTCCAACAAATATTAAGTCCCATGAAGAAGTAACCGAAATGACATCCACATAATACAGGTCTCAATTAAATAGTATGTGCATCAATCAGACGACCGTTCTTTATGTTAATGGCCTTTAAGTGTCGAGGGCCTGGTCAAATTCGTGTTTGATCCGACCCGGTCGTAACCCAACATTAACCAAAACTCATGTGGGGTATACCAAAGTGCCATCTCGATTCAAGGTTTCAAGCACTGCAGATGGTTCATTAAACATACATTAGTAGCTCATGTTATACCTGAAAGAGTAAAAATGGTTCGAATCTGGTCTGGGTCCGGTCCGACCTGGCCTGGGTCGACTCGACCTGGTTTGGGTCGACTCGTGTCCGGTATTGGATCCATCCCGGCCCATGGGATCCATTTCGGTCTGGTGGGTTTGTTCTATCCCACAGGGTCTGGCCTGGCCCACCGGCAAGACCCAGCCCACCATGGGGCCCGCATCTGGGGTGGCACCATGGTGGGGTCCTCCCTAGCAGCCACCCAAGGGGAGGCGCACCCTAGGTACCCCGAATGGCTGGGACGTTCGGGTTGGGTGACTAACTATCCCTTGACACATGGCGCCGGTAGTTGGCACGCGGGACCTGAGTTCCCGCTCAGCTCCCTAGATAGTCGGTTGTCCAGCCCTCCTCCACTGTGCGGTCACGCACCGCGCCACCACCAGCGGCCGACAACGATCCAACCACCCTCTTGCGCCACCACAACCTTATGTCATGGCTCCTGCACGCCCAGCGGCGCAGTCACGCCCCTCCGCCCATCTCATGCGGTCAACATGCTACGACCCTTCTATGGTGGCTCGGACATGCTTACAATGTCGTTGTGGCTGGCCGGAGTGTCGACCGCCGCTCCCGAGCCTCACTGGCATCGGTCGCCAGTACGGGTTGTCGAATACATTCCTCGAGGCACTGGGCACACCCTAGTGGCCCATTTTTCATTACGAAGACTCCTGCACTCGACATTGGACATAGCCATCGATTCAAGACCAACATAAACCACCCATGTTGTGGAGAGGTCGTGCCATGTTCTTTTTTCCCATAACATCCTCATTAGAATGGTAGAAAGCGGCATAATTGTTCTTAAATCAATATTATTTTCATGAACAGGGTATGGGGTATTCAAAACAACATTCCCAAACTTGATTTCTCATTAAAGTTGGTAAGGAGAGGAAATTACGGATGTCGTTTCACCATAGTTGATGAAGTTCCTCGTTGGGGATCCATCAACGAAGTTCTTCTTTGTAGAAAGTGTTCATCGTTGGAGAGATTTTTTCTCCACATTTCTCCCAAGCTCTCCTTTTCCTATAAATCCTCCAATCAAGAGTTGAAATTCCCAATTAATATGTTTTAGTTCATTAATTAAAGTAATTTATTTTTCAAATCAATGTGAGGGAATCCAAGTGCCACATCCTTTTAAATGGGTAGTTCAAGGGTCTGGTGGTCCCCACCATTGAAATCAAATTGTGCGTTCTAAAGATTGGTTGGCCCCCAAAACCAAAAACCAAATTGGTAGGATTAAATTCCATAAATAAAATAATGCTACTTTATTTTATTTACTCACAGATGAGGCACAAAAACAAACATTCACCCTCAACCTACTCTGGTCAAGGTGAAGGTCTCCTTAAGAAATTATCAGCGCTGAAAGTTTAATGTTGCTCTCAAATTTCAATTCAGACCACAAATTCAAAATTTACAATAACCCACTTGCACATTTACTGAAGGTAGTTAAAAAATGTTTGAACATTCATTCCGGGAACACCAGGCCTCAGAATCATTTTCCATCAGAAACTGAATACTCTTAAATATCAATATATATTTTTTAAAAAAATTTACTTGGAATTTTCAGGTCTTTATAAGACATGTCATAGATGTCATGGGGAAACCCATTACCATATCATCATCAATCATATAAAAAATCCTTGTACATGTCATCTATATTAGGCAGATAATAGTAAAATATTTGGTAGACATGTTATACTTGTCATGAAGACACCCCATGACAAATATAAAATTTTCTTACTGTAGACACTTGGAGATATATCATGTAATCCCATGGCCAAGAATCTTTGGCTGAGTACACCCATTTTAAGGGGAGTTCCCCTAAGGTGTTAGCGTTACACACTCAGGAGCCACATTTTTTGTAATTGTTCTATATGTGAATCCATTTATTACCCATTGTATTCAATAGACCATTAATGGTCATCATATCTCTTTATTTATCAATGGATGAGGAAGTAATATGGTAAATGGGGATCCATCACGGTATATGTATCTAGAATTTCTACAAATCAGCGATAAAAATAATCTCTGAAATATTAATAACACAATCCATCCCATCAACATATTAGGAATAAATTTACTTATTTGTGATCTGATTCCTGTAGAAATAATATATGTTGGAAACTAGTGTAAGGCCTAATCTACCATTGTTATACACACGATGTAAGTATATCCATAAAATATTTACATTTTATCATTTTGACCAAATTATTACAAGACTATATTATCATTTCATATCAATTAGAGGAGTAATGTTTGTATTTATGTGGGAATCTTCTTGTACATGACCCACAAACATGCCCTAGAACACATTAAATTCAGCAGTGGATTAAGGATGAACTGCACTATGAGAACTATGATTTCTATTATAAATATGAATAAATATGAAAACTTCATATGTAATGATCTCCAAACCATATTATCGGTGAGTTTCGTAATCATAACTTTCAAATGTTAACATTAATGGTAAATCCTCATAAAATGATTCTCTCATGCGATGTGTCCAACAATCTAATATATCGTATTTCTCACATTGAGCATGACACACAAGGGATTAAAAATATAATATGATTGTAACAATATCATGATGAGTGTGGAAATAATGTTGTCCCATAATGGGGATATAATCCTGATTAAATATCAACTTCAATGACATGGTCACACTCCTGATGTGGCTATTTAGGGAAGCCTTACATATATATGTCCTAATCATGACCTATTTTGATTCATCTTTAATAATGTAGGATCACATAACATGAATTATAAACACATTGATTTATATGTTAATAAGATATATAAGACACTAATTCAAGGTTTGATGGAAATATTAACATCCTATCTACATGAACATAATCTACATGGTTATTTTCATCTCGTATGACAATAATCATTTTGAAATAAAATATGTTGTTTTTGATTCCTTTGATCTTAGGATACATAGTACACCTTATATAGTTTCAATATCCCCTACAAGACCACAAATTCCTATCTATTTGGAGGAAAAATACCCAATCCCTAAACCTTGATATAATCAAAATCATTATAAATGAATTAGGGTGAAATAGAAAACCTAGGGCACAGACAGTTGTTCTTATAATCAAATGGTCTCTATGAATTCAATGTCACGAGTGTAACAAGTCTTGTATCAATATGTGGTAAGGATTTCACCAATATATACTACATCTATAAAAATGTCCAATGATTGGAAATAATTCCATCAAATGGGTGTGATTATAACAATCTACCATATTATCATATAATGTATGTTAATAAGAGTCATTTTATTTGAAACCTCAACTGACCTCCTACCTTAATAAAGTGGCTTTGTTCCTTTTCAGTGATATGTGGACCGTTGGGAGGTTCTGTTAAAAAAATGGTAAAATAGATGGAAATTATTGTACAAACACCCTCAATCATCCCCAATCATGCATTTTAAAAAACATCCATGTTCTCAAGGAAATAATTACGCATTGAAATAGTATAATAATTTTCCCTATATTGGTGACATGGTATGGGTCCTCCTCAAGTTGAATCCAATACCCTCATAACTAATGAATAGTACATGTAGTGGTAGACTCATTCTCAATAGATTTTCCAAACCCTCTCAACTAATGTTTCCCATATTGAGGTGTGCTTCCCTATTTTATACTACTGCTGATGTTTGATGTTGAGGTGGATGAATTGAAAATGTTTGTCTTCTTATCTAAATATAATATTTGGGATATATCAGTATCCATCTTGGAGAATTAATTATGGTATTATAACATTAAAAAATTGATGTACAATTATGTTAATGGAGTTGTACACACTCCATAGTTTCATAGTTTTAGACCAATGATTTTTAGTGTTTTAATCATTAGATGACATGGATTATATGATTTGTTTTCAAAAAATAGTTAATCTCATCTTTTATAGGAAACACCAGGTCTATAAATGGTCTATATGAAATGGGATAAATTGTATGACAAGGATATTCATAGATCTAATAATGTTTATGGGGATAAGATACTTATCAATATTCTCAATTGTATATATGTAATATATATATATATATATGGGGATTATTTATCTAGGTAAATTATTGTACCAAATATTATAGGAAATTTTTTTCTCCATATATTTTTTAATTCAAAGATTCTTAAATGGTTTATTTATACTCACCCTTTTAGGGGCCTTAGGAGAATACTTGTTTGTCTTTGTAAACATTAGATAATTTGGAGATGTCTTGAAGATCATAAAAATTGACCTAGTTTTGCAGATCATATATTATATGATGTAACGTGATACATTCAAGTGATGGATACTTTGATAGACCATCCTTAACTGTCATATTATTATGTTGTTTGTACCTCCCTAACCTGACCATCCATCCAAATAATGCTTTCAGGCCGAGTTCCACTGACCTTTGATCTGCCTCCCTTTCTGCCAAATTATTCCAAAATGCTCTGAACATTTAAATATGTGATAATGATTAGAAAATTCCCTCCAGTGATGATGATAAAATAATCCAAATAGATGTATAGTTTGTAGTATAAGAGATGAGTAAACAGACATTAACCAATATCCTAACAATAATGGATGTATAATAAATACCAAACAACAGTAATAGATTAAGAAAATAAATGAATCATAAATAAATAAAGGATCCAAATATAACATTTTTATAATATAATACAGAGAAAGCATGCATATCAGGTTATATATTATAATAATAAGTAAAGTCTCTACCATAGACAACCATCATTATATATAAAGAAATTATGATTCAAAAAGAAACAAAATTGGATACACTAGCTGATTGAGTATCCTCAAGGTCCCATTCCCACATCCCATGCTAAATATCCACTAAGATCCTTCTCCTATGCTCAAACAATTACCTAAATGAAAAATCATAAAGCATACACACATCCCAATGGGCCTATTTAGGATGTGACAATGAGTCTTAGTATTGTACCCCCCATGTGTTTATATATTACATCTGTGACCAATAATGTGTATACTAAAAAAAGACCAGCATGATGCATTTAAATAAAAATATGAATTTGTAGTTTTCAACATCCTCCAAGATTCTATCACCTCCTTCTACCAATGCTGGAATAACCAAGGAGGAGAGGATATTTATCACATGGATAAAGTCATACCCTAGTGTCAATTTTCTAGGTGAACCCATAAGTTCCACCTCCAACATCACCGCATACCTCAGTCCATCGCCCTATATATTACATCCCAAATCCATTCCAAATTAATATATATCAATTAATTCAGATCCCTGGTCAAAGAACCTATTGGATAAATTCCCAATGTTGAGAGTAAAAATGATATCCTTCCCCAAATAGTAACCATTGTCTGATCAAAAACCAATTTCCCAAGTTACATTTATAGCCATCCACCAAAATGATCTTTTCCCAAGTGTGTCAAGCATGGAGAGCCTCATTACCCAACAGTTATCCTCAATGATATCCATTGATGGATCCTCACCATATCTATTTTTTTCATGATAAAACCCCATACATTTACATAATTCACAACATCTAGGGTCCTATACACTCTTGAGTGCTCAAACCATCATAACACAGAGTCAACCTATGTGTACATGAATCTGAATGGGACATTGTCTAACAAAAGTGAGTGACAATAAACAATTTAGAACCTAATAAACAGAAACTCCAACACATTTTTCACCTATGACCAAATCTATCAATATGATAGTAATTCCATTTAATCAAATTTTGATACATTCCCATACCTAATGACCACGTATCCTCAAACAATAAATTTTTCATCTATCCATTAAACAATATCATCAAGAAAATAAATAAAACGGTCCATGCCTAGAACAATCATCATATAACCTCATAAAAATAGTCATTGATATCTCTATCCTGGGGCCATGCACGTCATGTTCTATTGGAATTCAGAATTACATTGTAATAATCTCACATATATATATATATAATTCAATTCAAAATAATGACACTATTCATTGAAATTGAATATAAAAACATTAATTAAACTAATATAACAACCTAAATGGCATAAGAAACACACCCATCCTAGTGACCTAGGTGGTAAACGATCTCTAACCCATCCTCGCTAGTATGAACATGGTGATAGAATGTGAAAAAAAATATCTCATTAGATCCAATTTAAATAAATAAAAGAATCCATATAAATTTTAGTTCTCTCTCAGTGAACACATTGCCAGGCTAAAAATTGCCCCCCCAAAAAACTCACTAAAACAAAATGAAATGAATACAACAATTATCATAGATTCACATACATTTGAAATCTGATCATAGCTTCTAAATAAGACTGATTTATAATAAATCCTTCTTTTTGAGGAATTCCCTAAAATTAATGATAAATGACAAAAACATATTTCTCAGTCTTTGAGGCGAGAGAATAGAAATTGAAGCATGTGATAAGCTTGATTTAACAAGATAGGTCCAACACCAAAAATAGCCTAAATAATGGAAGTAGAAATAAGGATTCTGATAAAATACAATGAGAGGAGGAAAATAGTAATCCCCACTGTTGTACCCTCTATTTGGTGGAGAAGTGGGAATAAAATTAGGTTTATATAGTTGTGGGAAAATAGTCATTTCACACTATTAATGTGTGGTATAGTTAGCTTTAATGGTTTTCCAAAATCTGTGACAATTGGTGACTTTAGTTGATTAGGATCCAATACCTACATGTATAGTCCACAAGGTCATGACTATCTATGGACATACTATGTGGCTACAATGGAGAGGTACATCCCAACCAAAACTAACTATGTGGTATTTTCAGGGTTTTCCCAAACCATGTAAAAAAAGTAAAAATTTAATCTACTAAAAACATCATTTGTTTTACCTGGAAATTCATCTCCTCTATCATGGCATTAAAATCCATTCTTAGAGAAAAAACAAGGAGCACAATTTTCCATAACTGGCTACACTATTATATTTAATTCCGCAAGTCAGCCTGCACTTTTCTAAAAGGGGCCCATCAATCATCCGACACATCAGAATCCCATATAAACTCTAGAGATATATTTCAAGCCTTAATGAAATATAAAATGAATGTTCTGGATTAAGGAAAACATGGAATTATGTAATGATAAATGAGAGATGATATGGCATACCCACAAAACGTAAAAAATTTCAAAACGGTTGAGGATTTTAACCTGCTCAAAATAATTGAGACATTACTATCTTTATATATTACCAATGATTATTCCATAGATATATAACATAAAGTCAAGATGGTACAAAACACAAACATTTCATTACAACTAACCTAGACTAACCCGATCTGAGGGTCATAGGTCGACTCCCTCAAGGGGGATCCCCACCAAAGGAACGACCTTTCCTGGTCTCATCCCGACACAATGTTAAAACAAACCGTTGGTCCCTCAACAATCCTATGAATTAAATTTCATCTTATAACATATCATTACTCCTACACAACATCGGTTGATCCTATGTAATTTGTAAACCTTTCATATTCCCTCATCACATTGATGTTATCCATGATCCCATCTAAAATATTACACAAACGTGGTCACACATCTGAACATATTCTCAAATCAGTCCTAGAACATCACACCATAATCAAGACTAGAATCTTGTGACTCCCATATTATAATGCAACTCAAGTGACCCACATATCCCTATTACCCTGATGCAAATACACCTCGAAAATTACACATTGAAATGATGAAGTATAAGTCCTCGTGCAAAGAAGATCACACACACACACACATATATATATAACATATCATACATGATTACAACATACTAAATAGAGTTTTTTATCCCATACATGTATCCATAACACCTCGTGAATCCAAAATTTTCATGACTCAAAAAGCCATGAAAAAAATAAAAAATGAAGTTTTTTCACACCCAAGGCATACCTCAGACCGTTATCAACTCACGACCCTGCTTTGACCCATGTAGCTCTATCGCATGCACCTGGCCTAAAGAGCCACCACCTGATGCCTGAACTCCCTTCATTCCATCACTATCCACCAAAAAAATTCCAAATATCGTGATCCCACTATCTATTCCATTACCTCTGTATGCATCGGAAACATAGCTACCATCACCTGGAATTGTTGAAAGTTCAATCATAAAAACCTATGTCTACCATGACCCATAAATTCTGTATGTCTGATAAAGGATCAAATATGGACCCTTAAAATTCATGACTATTCTATAATCCCATCACAACATTGGATTTCAAATACACTTTGTCTGAACATTTCTGGGATACTCACACTAGAAGCACCCCATCAATGATTAAGTCCTAGGTGGTCAGGGTGATTCATTTCCCCGAAATCTATACTAGAACATATCCAAGACTCACTTCCCACCATATGAAACATCACCACTAAATTAACTAAATAAATCAACTGAATTGATTAATAATGTTGGTCATGTTTCCCTAAACTATGACCACTGAATTCACTAGTTATGATAATGAGGACAACCTGAATATTCTCTCCTACAACTGAATGGAATTCTATAAACCTTCTTCAAAGTGACTCACCCTCAAGGAATTTTCAGCCACCATGCTGGGTGTTTAGAGAGACAACTTAGTGAATTTGTCTACAATTTCCATGAAGGATATGTCATCCTACTAAAGGCTCAATAACACTCGATCTCTCTCTTCCCTTTGATTCACCAAGATGAAATTATTGAATATCCAAAACTCAAAGTAGTTCTAGGATAGTCCCTCTTTTTATCCTTACTAAACCTGCATGTACTAATAGTTCTTTGTCGATCTTATATGAATATAGGTCACCAGATTTATCCTCCTCTCTAGAAGAATCTCTGGCTACTTGGAAATAATATACATGGAGTAGATCTCGTTCTCAGCCCCCAGTAGTCCAACCTCACCATGAATAAGTGGAGGGTGTTGTGGCCAGAACTCCCATGCCAGATATCTAATGGAAGGATTGGATCCATGAGACACCATTTCAATCCCCATGATCACACATACTAGGATCACTCTAAGTATCCCATCAAGTTAGTCACCCAAAAGAAGAAAAGTATGGTAGCTATCCCAAATACACCTAAACCTATGCATGAGCTTTAGCATGTACCTACTATTCAATACCCTCGTGGGTCCTAACCATTATGTGCTCTAATGGAACCCTATTACCACTCACTTAACACTCTATCTGGAGTCTTCCAAGTGAAAACTCATTGAATGCCATTACATTGTTTGAAAAATAAAATAACACACACACACAGACACACAAAGTGATATATCATTGATATGTAATTTAGTACAAATAAGTGTGATATCACTTCCCGTACCCTTCCACATTTCATCAATTTCATAAGACATCCTAGCCTCATAGCTTCATTACCTTCACATATCATAGCCAATTATTATGTATTCCTCGGGACACACCCATCATCATGAATCATGTCACATAAAATAGAAGACCACATCACCCAACATAGTTATCAATATCAACCCATTTCATCATAACATCCTAAAATTATAAAATCCAATCCAATGTATAAATGAATCATATGTTACATAACACAAGTAATTTTAATCACATGAACACATGAATATATAATTTAAACACCCCCAATCATTAAATAGAAGTACAACAAGCATACACTACATGTCATACCAGGACAGGGGTGCAAATACAATGTTATATTCCATAAAATGAAGAAAAGTCACATTTTACAATGAATAAAAATCATATTAAAAGATCACCAATTTCAGTAAAAATCATATATAATATCTAATAATAAAATAAGAATAGTAATTCTCAGAACTGGGAACATGTTATGTCACCAATGAATGGGTCAGCAGGCACCCAAATAGTAGTTTCAAACACATTTTTGGCAACATCCTAAAATCAAGTCAACTATAAAACATATATTAGGTCCAAAATAATGAAAAAAATATGTATCATTACTAGACGAATGAACACTACTACTAATTCCCATTCATAACAACTATATTAAAATTTTTGGTCCACAAAACGGATAATCAACTATAATAGTACCTTCGAGATTCATGCCACTATCCTTAGGCACCCCTCCTGACACACCAAAGGTGTTATACTTGAAGAGTTGGTTTTAAAATGTTTTTGTGGGGAGAAAATACACTCTAGTTATGATTATATAGTGGTAATAGTATATGAATAGAATGTAGAAGATGAAATTACTATAAATACTTGAAATAGTATCAAACCAATGGTGGATGCACACGTAGTCATAAACAATAATGTAAGTGTAACTAAACAAGAAATGTTGACATAAATAAAGAATAAAAACATGAAATTTGTATAATTTAAAATAGTACATGCACACATATGAATTCATATATGATAATAAACAGAAAAAGGTCTCCCTTGGCTTACCAATAGTGTATACATATACACACATGTTTATACAAAAGGAAACAAAACTAGAAAATCCTGATCAAGAGGGAACATTAGGTTCCTTTTCCAAAATTACATTCTAAACATCCAATATGATCGAGATCCTATGATCATGCATTTAAATGAATGGAATATCATAAAGTCTATATGTGTCCCAATGGGCTTGTGTAGGGTGTTAAAATGTGTCTCGGTAGGGTACCAACCATGTTTACATACCCTACATTTTAAGCTAATCTAGTGTATAATAAAAATAAATAATGTATAGAAGAACGATGAGTTTAAATAATCAAAATCTTCTCAAGTGCTCGATAGGAACCCAGAAGCTTACACATTCTTTGGCTAATGGCAAACAAAATTGGGGATGAGAGGATCTATAGCCCATGCATCGAAGAATACACTAATTTTAATAAGCTATATGAACCCCCATGTTTATCCTCCAACATCACCATAATCCTGATGCCATTTTCATGTATTTGATTCCTTAATGGCATTCCCAATAAACACATATGTAGTCCCATAGACCCCAATATGAAGAACATGTTAGCTCAAAGCCCAACGTTCGGAGGAAAAATGATTCAAGTCTTCAAATTGTAACTATATATCTCACAATAATAGATTTCATATGGTATGGTGAAGGTCATCCTCTAAAATTTTCCCAACCTAATGTCCTAAAGCATAAAGATCCTTGTCCCCCAAATGACAGCACTAATGATGCCCTCCACTGGATCCTCACTATCTTTGTGTTTTTCTATGGCAAGAACCCCCATCTATTTTCCTAATATACAACTACCCATATAATATACACACACGAGTAGTCAAAAAACCTCATCATAGAGTCAACCTGTGTGCACATGAATCCATACATAGCTTTATCAAACATGTGCGAGTGACAATCTCAAAATTAGAACAATATCCAGACAAACTCCAATACCTCATTCCCCTGAAACCAAGTTGTTCAATATGATTTCCAAGGAATATAATCATCATATGTTCCATGCATGTACCAGAACACCATATAACATAAAATTATGATCAACTCATCCATCCAGTTATCAAAATCTCTCAAAATATATAAAAAATTTACACTTTTAACACAACCATCCAATCTCCTAAAAACATCTATTAATTGTTATATCAATCCATAGGTGAATCCCCTTAGGTTCCCTTCGTAATGATAAGTACATAACATGAATTCCATTTAAATATACATAAATTCTTATTAACAAATTTTTTAAGGCAATTTAATTGAAAAAAATGAGTTCAATATATGACATAATCAAAACAACATAACCGATAGACCTTGCATAGCTTCCCAGGTGGTCGATGGCCTCTAACATTGTATCATAAAAATAAACATGTTCGGTGGTTGAGTAATGAAATCACATATGATTCAATATAAATACCTAAAAATTTCATATAAATTATGGGGTCTCAATCTATAACACCCCATTATTTTATAGTACGTTATTTCATTAAAGTAATTCAATAACATGCAATACAAGCAACACTGAGTTCAAGAGCACCACAATATACCAAACTAGCCATTTAAAATCGTTTATGAATAGTATTAACTGAATTTTGAACTATATATAATCATTATAATTTTACAATCTGTATTATCAGTTTTTAGACATAATGTAAGAACTAATTCATTTTTTCAGATTAAATAAGTATTTTTCAAAAAATGCACTTTTACCGCCAAAAATGGTGAACCCATTTGAAATCCAATATTTGAAACTTTTATATATGAAACTAGACAAAATTTACTTCTTCTTTAGAATCAAGAAATAAGAATTTAGTATCAATAAAGTTTTGGTGTTTTTCTGATAACATTCATATTTGGGTGAATCGTGAAAAATAATATATTGTATCTGAAAAGAACTTTTTTTAATAAAAATAATATATAGAGTATAATTATACATTTTAATTGTTTGGAAGTATAAATATATTATATTTTTACCATTTAATCCAAAGCTAGTCATTTTATGTAATTTCACTTTTAGATTCCACATAAACAAGTGAAAATCTTTTGATAGTTATTGTTTCTTAAAAATAATCCTTTTTGTTTTAAGAACATGAAATTATTTTAAATTTATAACTGAAACATATATGTTTATAATTTGGTAAAATATACATCATTTTTGAATTCAGAATATCAAAATTTGCTTTGGGTAAATTTTTGGTATTTTTCTGAAAACGATCAATTTTTGTTTAATTGTTAAAAACACTGAGTTATTATTTAAAACTTACTTTTTATTTAAATAATTATTTATTTTATTTTAATTTATTTGTGGTTAAAATAAATACATAATATCTAAATATGTTCAATGTAATTCATTAGAGTATTTTTGTAATAATATTAGATATATAAAAGTTTATTGAACTTTTCACAGTCTTTTACCCACCTCTTAGGAGAATTTGCGAATTCGCATAAAACTTAAGTTTACCGCTTCTCTGAGTGGAATTATAAAATACTGAATAACATAGTTCATATCAGTAGGAAAAAATGGGTTCAATAAGATAAAAATATTATTTTGTTAAATAGTAACTTTTTACATTTATTAACAAATATTAAAAAGAAAAATGGTAATTAAGGGTAAAAATGATATTATTATTACCCTAACCCAAGTTATAATTCTATTGGTTAAGTGAAATTCTACCAAAACAACCTTATGAATAAAATATGATCCTCTTTGATACACATGGATTAGATTAGGACATTTATTATATTTTTAATTCAAGAAGAGTTAAAAATGTAAAACTCAATGTTTAATAACTAAAACATTTTTAATATAGGGTTACACATAAGATAAATTCAACTCTAAATATTAATTAGAAAGGTAAAAATATTTCATAAATAATTGTATTTTATTTTTATTTTTTATACATTAAATATTTAAATTTATTTAGGACACAATTATTATGTAGTAATTACCGTATTAATGAAAGGTTAAAATAATTGATATTATAAATATCCAAATGTAATGTAATTTCAGACTTTTTTTTAATTACACTAATTTTCATGGTTAATATGACATATTAGAGTTTATTAGAGGATTTATTTTCGAATTAAGAATGTTGTTATGAATTTATCAAAAACAAAATACCAAATAATGTCAAAATTGACAAAAAGGAGTGTTTAAAAAAATATTATATTATTAATTGATATAATTGTCCTAAAAATACAAGGATCTTCCAAAAGACATATATAATATTATATATGACATTAATAAACCAATTATAATTCTATTAGAATTTTATAGTTTGTTTATTAACTATATAATATAAAAATACAAAGAGACATGAAAATATCAAACTATTTAACTAAGAGTAAAATCTAAAAGTTAAGGTTAACATGGTGACCCAAACCTGTCTTAAAATTATTGGATGAGTATTTTTTGAACCATAACCACCATATACTTTATATAATACATTTTGGAGCCATTATAAATAGAAAATGATTTTATTATAAAATAATATTTTATGTTTTTCCTAAGGTTCCCCTCACCCCTCTTATAAAAGGGCACTCACCCTTCACTCTAATTCACACCTTCTAAGACATTTGTATAGGCCAATACCTACCCAAATACCCTATAAACTATAATAAATTCATACTAGAGGCCATTCATTGGTCATAAACCCAACCTAATGAGCTCTTTTGATCAAATAAAAAATTGAAGAACCCGTAGAAGAGGTAATGATTTAACCACCCTCTTTCATGTTCTCTTATTCTTCCACTTACTATTTATTTGTTGTTACCATTCTAAAATAATAACTCTAGTATATTCATATATACTGTGATGTTATTATTAATTTTGTACAACTATATTCATTATTTTATCCATCCTTTGAATGACATGTCACCATACGTGCGTACGTACGGCTTACCGTCTCCACATCGTGGTATAATTGTTATTCCATACATTATTATTTTAATGGGTATAATAATAAAGTTAAATTGATGAAAATAATATGTATAACACGAAAATTATTCTCTATATATGATATAACATCCAATTCCACACTTTAAAAAAATGATATTTTCGCTCGTGCGTACGTACGGATATACTGTCTCCACAACGCGATGTGATTCAATCTCAAGATCACCATTCATAGATGATTATAAAAATATATATAAGTATGTAATATATGAAATAATAATTCTACTGGAGATATAAATAAATATATAGATGTATGTATGTATTTATTTACATACATATATCTTATTTACTTACTTCTGTTCAATGCGATGTGAAAACAGAAACCACGTTTATGCATACGTACGGACTACCGTCTATCTAAACGATGGTTTCCATTTCGTATATATGTCTATTATACATATTTATTTTCTAAATATATATGATATATAAATAATGTTTTATATTCTGGAAGAATTTAAATCATGATCTATGTGATACAATCAAGAGTAATAAGTTAAAACATGTACGATAAAGAACGTTATTATTACCTGAAATGTTAATTTAACATGGAAATTATTATTAAATGGGTAGTATGAATTCATAAAGGGATCATGTATTATATCATAAATATTAATATATATCTGGTATAATTCAATAACATACTACGATCTTCATACAGAAGGTTAAAGTACCCTCGACTAAAGGGAAGTGCAAGGTAAGGGGTTTTCAACTCACTCTTTATTTCTGTGAGATTCATGCTATATTGCCACTATTACATTTTTTGTTGTGTATAAACTACCCATAATTGTATTATTTATGTAATGCACATTATTTTATACGTATTTACATATTCATTCAATGATACTTCTTTCATGGGGAGTATGTTTTGTATGTTACCAAATTGGTAATGGTTAATTCCCCAATATCAATATTGTCCGAGATTGTTTATGTGTGAGTATTTAGTGAGATATTTTTATAATAAATGTCCATTTTTCATAAATATTATTTCAAAATGATTATTTTAAGTATTTTTGAGTGTTAATATTTATCTTGATCAGAATTGTTTAAGTTTTAATGATTTATCATTCTAAATATATTTAATTAATGTCCATGTTTTCAAAATGATTTTAAGGATTTATTTATATGGACATTAATGTTTTCACGAGATAATTTTTTTCAAAAGTATCAAAGTGGTATGGGAAACTTTGATTCCAAAATCACTTTTAAATTACTTCATTTATAAATGTGTGATATTTAAATGATTTTTCAAAAAGGTTATTTCTCTCAAAAAGTTTTAATATTCATTTACAACAATGTCATCATCTTCTACATGATATTATATTTGATTGAGGTTGATTTATTATAATAAAATTTTCCATATGGTATTGAATGAGTTATTATATGTTTGATTTTGGATGTTCTATTTTTATATCATTCATGGTTTATGGTTAAAGTATTGGCATTTCGTATGCTAGTTCAAATATGAATTTTTATGTTATGTTTCATCCTTTTCATATGAGGAATGTATTAGACATAGTAAGTGATGAATGGAGCCCGCTATAGCTCCACGATGCATGGGTAGGTCTTATGAGACAACTAGATGATGAATTTGTCACGACCCTTCCCAATTTGATATATGGTTTCAGATGAGGCCTTAATCATTTTTGGACATCTTGGGTGAGGACTTGAGAAAATGTATTAGAATGTCTTTCATTATACATTCCCTCATAATGAAAATAATATTGATGGTTAATGTGGTCATTCGACTAGTAGAATACCTATGATTATGTTTTATTGTGGTATTATTTACTTAGCTCATTTTCCTTCCATAAAAGTATTTCTGTTTATTATTTGTAAAGGCATGTGGTTTCAATTATTCACCATGATTAATATTTATGTTATCTCTTGTTTTATTACTTACCCTTACTAATCATTTGAGATCACCCCTTTCTATGTTTTATTTTTCTCAGGATTCCTAGAAGTTTATTATGATTGATATGTAGAGTTAAGCTAAGGGAATAATGGCATTCATAATGTATCATTTATGTTCTGTTTTATTTGATAAGGTGTAATGTAACATTTAGGTATTTAATCTAATTTCCAATAATTCTAAACTGATTGGTTCTTCGGGACTTGATTCCTTGTAATCATGCCAATGTATTTAAATAATGCACCGACTTTGGGTAACCAGGGTTGGGGAATTACAGTCGGTATCATAGAAAGTTTTTCAATAACCTTGGAAAATATATTTAGATAAACATTGATTAGAACACATAGCCCTAAGATATAATTTGAGGATTAGTATAGAAGAACATCCTTGAATTTTAGAAATATAGAGATTTTGTGAGTTTTCTAAGAAAATACATCCCTGTATTGATACAAGTAGGTAGAGATGGATCTACCATAGATGTACCTAGGGGTAAAACCTGAAAAGACCGCTTTGATATATACTAGAATGGGAACATGTGCACGACAACAGGCCTTGCTGCACTCTTGGTTAGGACACTCCCAAAGGATACGCTTAGGATTATTCTCATTTTTATTACAAATAATTATGATGGTTTTACGAGTATATACCTCTTCAAAAAAAAATATTTTTATGAATATGGATTATATCCATAAGTTGTTCTAATTACAATAGGTATTTTCAATGTTTGGAATTAATCATTTCAATACATAAACTGACCTAGTGTATGCCATTGTTTAGAAATGGTTACCAATAGAAGGAATGTGAACTCCAGCAATACGTATGATCCAAATTGTAAGAAAAATCATATCTTTCACAGTGTTAAGCCAAAATTTAGAATGGAAATAGTATCCCACGTATTCTCAACATATGAAGAAATAGTATCATGTGTTAATAGGATAAATAAATAATTCTATAAGCTCTATGCCTTTAAGGGGATGCAAGAGAAGAAAAGGATGGAAGAGAGAAATATGGATAAAGGGAAGAGGGAAACACTTCTAGAAAATGATCCTATTCCCACGATTCGAAACCGTGGGTATATACCCCAAAACTGTGGGTATAGGCTATTCCCACGGTTTGGGGAACATAGGTTATTAGTGGTGTCGGTATAGGTTCATGAGAAATACCCATGGTTCTGAAATTGTGTGTATATATTTTTTCCACCATCTCCAAGTTTCATCCATCCTGTCAAAAGTATTATACCCACGATTTTAAAACCCTGGGAAAAATAGTTAAGAATGGCCTAGCAAGGAATTCAACCAGCCACCTCCCACAATTTCCACCAGTATTTAAAATATTCTCACCACTTTAGCTATTCCATATAAAATAATATATATCTCCATTTTTAAATATATATTATTCACTAACTGTATTACAAAAAAACGCATAACGGGTTTCGAACCCGCGTTGGCTGGACAAACATCCAGCGCTTAACCAACCAACCTGATCTGACTATGATAATATATATAAGAAATTATTTTAATATATTAATGTGTTTCTATGTAGTGAAAAAATGAAAGTATCAGGATTTGAAACCGGGTCCGATGGAAAAAACCATCAAATCTTCACCATCTAAGCCACCGAACGAATATGATTATATAATTCCATGAACCTAAATATATTAATTCAGACTGAGGTTTTCCCGCCAAATTGTTTTTGTTTCCCGCACATTATTTTCCACCTTAATGTGGGAAGGCTATCCCCATGGGTTTTAAAACCACGTGTATATGCCTTCGAAAAAATATATTTATCCCCATGGTTTTGTCAAAACCGGGGGATATGCCTTGAAATAAACACCTATACCCATGGTTTGACATATCCATGGGTATAGGCCTTCGAAAAATCTTTATCCCCACGGTTTGACAAAATGGTGGGTATTGGCCTTGAAATAAACACCTATACCCATGATTTTGAGGAAAACAATGGGTATATGTGACCAATACCAATGGTTTTGGAAAACCATGGGTATAAGTTCCCACTCTATACAAATACCCACAGTTTTCCAAAATTGTGGGTTTAGGGCACACCTAAACACCTAGTTTTCCCAAAACTGTGGGTATAGGGCTATTTTCTAGTATTAAAAAGAAGTATTTCCCCATATGTGATAACTATGGAATTAGTCACCATGGTAAATGCTTGAAGGGAATGAGATTTTGTTATAATTTTGGCAAAAATGGACACCAATTACGTGATTGCAAGGGTAAGAAATAACATTCCAATGTACAATGTGTAACGAACAAAAGTTTTTTAATGAAAATTCCCTTATTATATTTATGTCATAAAATAACATGAAATTACAACATAATAAACTACTAAGTGATAAGTGACCTTTCAACATAAGTTTGTCACTCCTATTATTGGAATTTTGAAAATCCGACATACACGGTTGTGTTCAAGATGATCTTTGGAGTCTAATGAAACAAAAATAATTTTTGGTGAATAGTGAACTACAATTATGAATAGTAAAATTAGTTTATGAATAGTAATATGACCATTAAAAATAAGATTAACATTACCTATGAATAATTAAATAAAATTTAGACATCTTAGAAAGTGATAATTTGAGCATAGTAAACATTTTGGTAATTTGTAAATCATAAATACTTAATTATAATTAATTAATTAATTTAAAATAATATTTATTCCCTAAAACTTATTAATAAATTATTGAATCAATGTATTATTGTTTTAGAAAATTTTATAAGACCCTACATAATTTTTTAAAGCACTATAAAATCATTTTTAACATTTAAAAACCGTGTTTTTAAGTAAATTATGATTTTAATTAAATATTAAATTAATAATATTTAGAAAATTATTTTTTAAAAATGGTCTTAATTTTTGGATTCTAAACGATGAAAAATTTTAGGGGTAAATTTTTGGGTTTATTCTAAAATACTTCAATTTTCAGGTGAATACTAAAAAATTCAGTTTTTCGCATAATCACTGTATACTAAATTGCATCATTGATGATGTAATGATGACATATACATTCTCGAACATTATTTTCTGACAAAAAATATTAAATTTAATAAATTGTTCCTGAAAATACAATATATCCAATTCTCAAACCTAAAAAGAACTTTCCAAATCCTAAAGTCAAAAGGTGATTTCTTAAAGCGTCCTTTTCTCTTTCTTTCACTTTACTTTTAATAAATTAATGAAATCGAATTATAAAGAAGGATTAAATCCTGAAAAGAATTATAATAAATTAATATATGGTTTAGGATGTCAAAAAACTACTATTACAAGTCTAACTCTTGATATATTATATTATTTTAAATTTTATACCAAAAACACCTTCCTCCTTATGTATAAATAAGCCCTCCCCCTCCTCTTGCCAAACCACACCTCTCAAGCTTCAAGAATTGTCTAAGATCTTCCCACTCATCTCCCCTATACCCTCCCCCACGTCCAAGATATTAGGGTCTCATAAAAACACCAATCTTAGGCCCTTAAAGAGGTTCTCAAGTGAAGGATTCAAGAGGTAATTCCCCTCCCTCTTCTCCATTATTTTCCTTTCAAGTTCAAGTTCATTTATTGATCTCTCCCCACATCTTTTCATCTAAATTGTATTGTAACTCCAGTATTATACATCTAATTTAATGTTATTATGATAATGGGATATTATATCACCCCACACCCTTTCCCTCTTCCTTTTATTTTATTAAAGAGAACGTTGTTCATGAGGTGTTAAATTTATCACAATCAAAAACGACATGCTATCTTCTTCCATTTCTACCTTCAAATCTGGTCCTGAAACCATTTTTATGGTTGAACCAGATTATTTTATATGTATAGTGTTATATTTTAAGTTTTAGAAATTAACAATGGCTATATTACAATTTTAAATGTTTAAACAATTTCGTTGTGATCCAAAAACCGATCAAATTAACCGAAATAATCATCATTTAATTATTCTCTAATGATTCACCCACATGGATATAATATAATTCATTATAAAATAATTAAATCTCCTGTAATATAACTAATAACATGTAATATAATTTTTGGATGTTTACCCATGATCTACTCGAACATCAATTTAAGAATACAAGCGAACCACCCAAGAAAACCCATAAAAACAAACATCCCCGAACAATGTTTTTAGACTCTATAAGTCATACAAAGGAACATAATATGACATAATGAAACCAGAATGAACCCTATTAATATACACATGGTTCTTTATTTCTAATTAATTAATATAATTTCATTATACAGGACATTAAATAGAAGGAATCATTCGGGTACAAGGTAAGGGGAAATTCTCGAACCCAACATTCATCCTTCGGGTTCTTCCTCTTTCATCCATTTTTGATATGGTTTCTCCATAAACATCATTTGTTGATTATTTTCATTTTTTTCTAGGATATACATGTTTTCAAATTATGTTTATGTCAATCAAAATGTTTTCCAAAATAACTCTTTTTTTAAGAACTCAACATTTACCTCTCATCCATGGTTGATGGTTCTTGTATCAAGTATGATGATCCCTCCATATTTTGGGAACCCAAAGTAATGAATGTGATCTTATGAGATGAAAACCAATACTTTTCCTGGTTTAGTTATGTTCACTTATGTTATATGTTCATTGTGGAATGCATGATAAATGACAATGTTACGGTGTGACGGGTGCGCCCGGAATTATATAGCGCAATATGAATATTTAAATGTGACGGGTGCGCCTAGAATTATACAGCACTCCAATGCATTGGGTAAGGTGATGAATCTCATGAGTAAAGGTTAAATTATGTGTGAACATGATTCTAGCTTGGTTCACATGTATGTGTGGTAGTTAACCACTAAGACATGATGTTACATTTTTATGCATTGCCACATTTCAAGTCTTTTATTTATGCTCCTCTAATGGTCATGATTTGTTTCCTATGTTATGGTTATGATGAACCCATGGTATATTTTTCTTATCTATCCTATTACTGGGATTATAGCTCACCCCTTTTTATGTATATCCTCAGGTGGATACATGTACTAAAGAGAGGACAAGTTCCACTAAGAAGCTAGTGAAGAAGAAATTAAATAAATTTTTATGGTCGATGTTGTATTTGTTATGTATAGTCCATGTTTTCCCAAGACACTACACCTTTGGATCCTCTATGTGTAATTATATTATATTTTTTATCTTTAAAATGATGTAATAGTAATGTAAGAGAAGTCTGGGTCACTATAGTTGGTATCAGAGGGAACGTTTAGTTAATTTGGGAATTATGATTAGTGAACCCTAGAGAAAACCTACAACATGAGACTACGTAAAAATATGCACAAAATAATACATACCTAGGGATCCCCTATGTTATCTATTTGGTATAATTGTTTAAATGAATATGTTACTCGTGACTTGTTTACTTATGCTTTGTTCTATCCTTTTCTATTTTAGAAAAAGGTGGGAACCAGGAGAAATCGGGCCAAAAACTCATGCGAGGGACAATGCAACGATTGCCCGAACGACATCCCCAATGATTTGGGAGGTGGAGTTCAAAATGTCATGGAGATTCTAACACAATTATCTTAGGTTATGAATAATATCCATAATAATTCGGAACGTCCACCTTCACCAAAGAGGGTGAAACTTGCTATCAAATGTTTTATGTGGAAACGACCACCGACATTTTGTGGATCTTCTGATCCACTAGTTGCGAAATAGTGGGCAACTCCATGGAGAATATATTTTCTGTACTTCAATATTCTGAGACGGAGAAGGTGAATTTAGTCGTCTATCGTCTAGATGGAGAAGCTGATCAATGGTGGGCTTTGATTAAGAACACCAAGCCAAGGGAGGAAATTGAAGAGATAGAATGGGAATACTTTAAGATAATGTTTCTTAATAAGTATTTCCCATGAACTCTCCGCACTAAGATTAAGAGAGAATTAATAGTGCTCAAGCAAAAAAGGAGAAACTTTCACAACCTATGAAGTGAATTTCACAAGGCATGCATGGTTTGCTTCGAGTTTTGTTATCAACAATGATAGAAAAATTGATAGATTCTTTAGTGGATTAAAACCACACCTTCGAAAGGCTCTTGCAATTAGAGACTTTGGGAGTTATGAAGAAGTTGTTCGGTGTGCTCTCAAAGTGGAGATGGAGTTTGGATAATGGTCTCATGGATATGGTGATAAGAAAATAAAGATGGAGTTTTACGCTGGTGGATATAATGATAATGGTGGGAAGAAAAATCAACGACCCACATGCCAAAAATGTGGGAAGTTGCACAATGGGAACTGCCTCAAAAGGGACGGGGAAATGCTTCAAGTGTAGGAAAGAAGGATACCATTCTAAAGAGTGTCAAAAATGCATGAAAAGGAAGGATAATGTAGCCGATGAAAGGAGAGAACCAATCGTGGTTCAATACTACAACTGCAGGGAGCTAGGGAACTATGCAAACCAGTGCACTAATCCTCGAGCTCTCGAGGGTAATCAACGTCAACAACCACAAAATCCAAAGGAATATGGGAAGGCTTATGCCATCACTACTACAGAGGTGGAGCATGATAATGAAGTCGTACAAGGTACACTTCCTATTCACTCAATAATGGAAAAATTCTTATTTGATTCTGGTTCTACGCATTCCATTATATCTTGAAAGTTTGCTAGAACTATATAATCGATTCCACGAAACCTTGAAGTAGAGATATCGGTAAAAACATCAAGTGGTGCAATCATTGCAACACAAGTGTTTGACTCATCTCCTGTTGGCGTATGTGGGAAGATTCTTCTGGAAAATCTCATAATACATACCTTGGTGGAATTAGACGTTATAATGGGAATGGATTGGCTCTTGTTATATAGAGAACATATCAACTATTGGGAAAAGGAAATATATTTCCATATTATGAACTACCCCATGCTCCTCTACAAATTCAATGAAGATCATGAATATCCTTTGAGAAACCCTTTAATGGTGTGGGTGTTTTTTCCTATGAAGAAGAATACCTCACCCAAATGGTTGAGTCGAATGAAAGTGCCAACCTTGAGGAAATGCCCAACATGAGGGAATAAAGTGATGTATTTCCCAATGAGTTACCCAGAATTCCCCCAGATCGTGAGGTAGAGTTCTCAATTGAATGCATACCTGAAGTTACTCCTATCTCGAAATGTACCTATAGGATGGCTCCTATCGAACTGGAGGAGTTAAAGAAGAAGCTACATGATCATCTGGACAAAGGGTTCATACGCCCGAGTGCATCACCTTGGGGTGCGCCAGTGCTCTTTGTGAAGAAGTAGGATGGAACCATGCTACTGTGTATTGATTATCGGGAACTCAACAAGATCACCATAATGAAAAAGTATCCTCTCCCAAGGATTGTTTACTTTTCAACCTGTTAAGAGGAGCTCAATACTTCTCCAAAGTTGATCTTCGTTCTTGATATCATCATGTAAAGGTGAAGAAGGAAGATATTCATAAGACTGCCTTCTGAACAAGGTATGGGCACTATGAGTTTTTGGTGATTCCCATTGGACTTACTAATGCCCCTACAATCTTCATTGATTTGATGAATAAAGTCTTTAGGCATTACCTCGACAAATTTTTGGCAGTGTTTATCGATGATATTCTCATCTACTCCAAGTGCAAGGAGGAGCATGAAGAAAATATAATACTTATGTTGGAGACATTGAGAATGAAGAAGTTGTATGCCAAATTCAGTAAGTTTGACATTTGATTAATCAAGTCATGTTCTTGGGACATGTTATTACAAGTGAGGGATTTTTTGTGGATCATTCAACGATAAAGGCGATTGAGGAATGGCCCAGGCCCTCTAGTGTCACATAAATCCGTAGTTTTCTTTGATTAGCTGGTTACTACTGACATTTTCTGAGAAACATCTCACGATTGTAAATCCTGCTAACTAAGTTAACAAGGAAAGTGGTAAAGTATGTCTGGATGGAAGAATGTGGGGGAAGAATCAAGTAGCTAGTGAGAAGGATGATCACTGCACCTGTACTGACAATACTGAAATGTAGAGAATGTTTTGTGATATACAGTGATACTTCAAAGAATGTCTTGGGTTGTGTACTCATGAAAAATGATAATGTGACAGCCTACGCCTCACGACTGTTGAAGATCCATGTGCAGAACTACCTGACGCATGATCTAGAGCTGGCAGCCATGATTTTTGCCTTGAAAATCTGGGGGTAGTACCTTTATGGCGAGAAGTGTGACATATACACTGATCACAAGAGCCTAAAGTATATATTCACCCAAAAGGAGCTCAACATGCATCAAAGGAGATGGTTATAGATAATCAATGATTACGATTTCACTATTCACTATCATCCTAGAAAGGCGAACAAGGTAGCTGATGCTCTAAGCAGAAAACAACCTTCTACACTATACATGTTGAGGATTGAGAAAGAAACTATCTTCTTGGATATGAAAATAATGTATTTGGAAATCATAAGGGCAGGGGATACATCCTACCTTTCCCAAATGATTGCGCAACCATCCATCCATGAGAAGATTAATGAAGCACAAAGGGATGATGCGGAGATACAAAAGAGGGTGACTGCTATAAAGGAAGAAAAGCTGCAGGATTTCCATATCAATGATGATGGTGTGATTCAGTTTGGAATGCAGCTTTTTGTGCCTTCATCACCCGAGATAAAGAAGGATCCATTGGATAATGCACATAGCTCAACTTTCTCTATCCATCTTGGGAGTACCAAGATGTACCGGGATCTCCGAGAACACTTCTGGTGGGATAACATGAAGAAGGAGATTGTTGAATATATATCAAAGTGCTTAGTATGTCAGCAAGTTAAAGTTGAGCGAAAAAAGTCCAAGGGTATGATGCATCCATTGACTATACCCATGTGGAAATGGGAAAATGTTACTATGGACTTTGTCATAGGCCTTCCAAAGAAGTCATAGGTAAATAATGCGATATGGGTTGTGGTTGACCGACTCACCAAGACTGCCCATTTTATCGCTAATCGTGAAGACCTATCGCTTGAAAAACATGAAAAGATATATGTGAAAGAAGTGGTGAGACTCCACGGTGTTCCACTTTCAATTGTCTCTGACTGTGATCCAAGGTTCACATCAAAATTCTAGAGGAGACTTCAACATGATTTGAGTACTGAATTAAATTTCAGCACGACCTATCACCCCCAAACTGATGGCCAGTCTGAAAGGACTATTCAGACGCTTGAAGATACTCTAAGAGCCAGTTCTCTAGAATTAAATGGTGGATGGGATCAGAATCTCCCATTGGTTGAGTTCTCATACAATAATAGCTTCCAATTGAGTATTCAGATGGCTCCGTATGATGCTCTTTATGGGAAGCGATGTAGAACTCCAACCTGTTGGGATGAAGTTAGAGAAAGAGAGCCACTTGGGCCCGATCTTGTTCAAGAGATGACCGAGAAGGTTCAAGTCATCCAAAAACACATAAAAGCTAATAAGAGTCTGCAAAAGAGCTATTCTAACAACCGTTGAATGGAATTGGAGTTTGACGTTGGAGATAAAGTCTTCCTTCGAATATATCCATGGAAGAGAGTCATGCGATTCAGGATGAAAGGGAAGTTATGCCCAAGGTATATTGGCCCCTTTGAGATCCTTAACCGCATAGTAGCCATGGCCTTTGGTCTAGCACTTCCACCAAAATATGGCTCATGTTCATGAATTTTTCATGTATCACTATTGAGTAATTACATACCAGACCCCTCACATGTACTAAACTCAGAGGTGGTGCAGCTGGAAGATGATCTCTCCAATGAAGAGAAGACATTAAATATTCCGGATCGGAGAGACAAGGTTCAACGCAACTAGACAACCCATCTTGACAAAGTGTTGCGGAGGAACCATAAGTTTGAGGAAGCAACTTAGGAACCATAAGAGGCAACGAAGGAGAAGTATCCTCACCTTTTTGTGTAAAGTGAACTTTCGGGGGAGACATTTCTTAAGGGGGGAAGAATGTAACGACCCAATGTTTTTTAATGTAAATTCCATTCTTATATTAATGTCATAAAATAACATGAAATCACAACATAATGAACTACTAAGTGATAAATTTCCTTTCAACATATGTTTGTCACTCCTATGTTTGGAATTTTGAAAATTCGACATACACGGTTGTGTTTATGATGATCTTTGGAGTCTAATGAAGAAAAACTAATTTTTGGTGAATAGTGAACTACCCTTATGCATAGTAACATGACCTTATGAATAGTAATATGACCCTTAAACATAATATTAACATTACCTATGAATAATTAAATAAAATTTAGACATCTTAGAAAATGACAATTTGACCATAGTAAACGTTTTGGTAATTTGTAAGTCAAAAATAATTATTTATAATTAATTAGTTAATATAAAAGAATATTTATTCCCTAAAATGTATTCATAAATTATTGAATCAATGTATTATGGGTTTAGATAATTTTATAAGACCCTACGTAATTTTTGAAAGCACTGTAAAATCATTTTTAACTTTTAAAAACTGTTTTTTTATGTAAATTATTATTTTATTTAAATATTAAATTAATAATATTTAGAGAATTATTTTTGAAAAATTGACTTCATTTTTGGATTCTACAGGTCTAAAAATGGTAGGGGTAATATTTTGGGTTTATTCTGAAATACATCTATTTTTGGGTGAAGAGTAAAAAATACAGTTTTTCGCATAATCGGTGTATACTAAATTGCATCATTGATGATGTAATGATGACATAAAAATTCTGGAATTTTAGTTTCGGTCAAAACATATTAAATTTCATTAATTTTTCCTTAAAATATAATAAATCTAATTCTCAAAACAAAAAAGAACTTTCCAAAGCCTAATGTCAAAAGGTGATTTCTTAAAGTGGCTTTTTCTCTTTCTTTCACTTTCCTTTTAATAAATTAATGAATTCGAATTATAAAGAATGATTAAAGCCTAAAACGAATTATATTATATTAATATATGATTTATGATGTCAAAAAACTACTATTACAAGTCTAACTCTTGATATATTATTTTATTAAATATTTTATACCAAAAACACCTCCCTCCTCATGTATAAATAAGCCCTCCCCCTCCTCTTGCCAAACCACACCTCTCATGATTCAAGAATTATATATGATCTTCCCAATCATATCCCATAACCCCTCCCCCACGTCCAATATCTTCTGGTCTCATCAAAAGACCAAGCATATTCCCTTATGGAGGTTCTCAAGTGAAGGATTCAAGAGGTAATTTCCCTCCCTCTTCTCCTTTATTTTCCTTTCAAGTTCAAGTTCATTTCTTGATCTCTCCCCACATATTCTGATCTAAATTGTATTGTAACACTCATATTATACATCTACTGTAATTTTATGATTATAATGGGATATTATATCACACCACCCCCTTCCCATCTTCCTTTTATTTTATTAAAGAGAACGTTGTTCATGAGGTGTTAAATTTATCACCTTCAAAAACGAAATGCTCTCTTATTCCTTTTATACCTTCAAATATGGTCATGAAACCATTTTTATGGTTGAACCAGAATATTTTATATGTAGTATGTTCTAGTTTAAGTTCTGGAAATAACATATGGCCATATTAGTAAGTGAAAAGTTAAAACATGTTTGTTGTGATCCAAAAACCGCTCAAATTAACCCAAATAATCATCATTTAATTATTATCTAATGATTCACCCACATGGATCTAATATAATTCATTATAAAATCATTAAAGCTGATATAATATCACTAATACCATGTAATATTATTTTTTTATGTTTACCCATACTCTACCCTAACTTCAATTTAATAATACAAGCGAACCACCGAAGAAAACCCATAAAAACAAACATCCGCAAACAATGTTTTTAAACTCTATAAGTCATACAAAGGAACATAATATGACATAATGAAACCAGAATGAACCCTATTAATTTACACATGGTTATGGATTTCTAATTAATGAATATAATGTCATTATTCAGAACATTAACGAGAAGGAAGCATTTAGGTACAAGGTAAGGGGAAATTCTCGAACCCAACTTTCATCCTTCAGGTTCGTCCTCTTTCAATACATTTTTGATATGGTCACTCCTTAAAGATCACTTGTTCATTATTTTATTTTTATTTCTGGGATATAAATGTTTTCAAATTATTTTTATGTCAATCCAAATGTTTTCCAAAAGAACTCTTCTTTTAAGAACTCAACTTTTACCTCTCATCCATGGTTGATGGTTCTTGTATCAAGTATGATGTTCCCTCCATATTTAGGAAAACCAAAGTTATGAATGTGATATTATGAGATTAAACCCATTACTTTTCATGGTTTAGTTATGTTCATTTATGTTATATGTTCATTGTGGCATTCATGATAAATGATAATGTTATGATGTGACAGGTGCGCCCAGAATTATATAGCGCAATATGAATGTTTAAATGTGACGGGTGCGCCCGGAATTATACAGCGCTCTAATGCATTGGGTATAGTGATGAATCTCATGAGTAAATGTGAAATGATGTGTTAACAAGATTATATCTTGTTTCACAAGTATGTGTGGTAGTTATCCACTAAGACATGATGTTACATTTTTATGCATTGCCACATTTCAAGTATTTTATTTATGCTCCTCTAATGTTCATGATCTTTTGCCTATGTTATGATTATGCCCACCCCTTGCTATATTGTTCTTATTTATCCTCTTACTGGGCTTCTATCTCACTCCTTTTGATGTATATCCTCAGGTGGTGACATGTACTAAGGATAGGACAAGTTCCACTAAGATGCTAGTGAAGAAGAAATTAAATAAATGTTTACGGTTGATGTTGTATTTGTTATGTATAGTCCTAAATTTCTCAAGACAGTAAACCTTTGGATCCTCTACGTGTAATGCTATTATCGTTTTTATCTTTAAAATGATTTAATAGTAAAGTAAGAAAAGTCTGGGTCACTATACAATGCTTCATCTGCAAGGAGTTGGGACACTATGCGAATCAATGTCCAAATAATCAAAATATACCCCAAATGCTGATATTGGATAATAATAAAGTTATGATACTATTGAATATTAAGATGAATGAATATTTTTCTTAAGTATTTATTAACATATTTTTTCATTTGAGTATTGTATTAATGATGTACACGTTATAATAATTATAGAGTATATATGGATTGTACAGCAGTACTATATCATTAAGGACTTGAGATTTTGTGGAACCAAGAAAAGTTAATCAATTACAGGTTAATTTTTGGTAACATATATGGTTGAGAGAAATATAAACCATAATATGGTTCTGATACCATGGTAGTGATTTTGGAATAAGAGATGGTTGATTTGGATAAATTATATTTGATATTCTTGACTTCTTTGGAACTGATTAATAGTTTATTTATTTCATCATTGTTGGAATATTTAATATTTTTGGATATAAGGAATATATCTAGTATTATATAAAGGATAAGGTAGCATGAATGTAATCAATAAGGTTTTATTGTAATTTAGGGTGTTACTATGTTTTAAAATAATACACGATGGAGGTGTCCGCATGTTATTGCGTGGAAAAAAGGGTCTTCATTGTGATTAACTTAGTTATAAATTTTGTATTGTGATTTTGGATAGATTTATTTTATATAAGTATAAAGTTTGGAATGTATTATGATACTATTGTTAATTTTTTTGGATTTTTATAAAAAGAACAACACACAGACCACGTGACAACCCATCGCGTCAGATAAAGCTGCAGGAATCGAACCCACAACCACTGTGCAATTGGGATTTATCACATACCACTGGACTACTTGATGTCCCTAGATTGTATTATGTAGTTTATTTTTTTAAAGGGTATTATAAGTGATTTATAAATTCATTATTTTAGCCTTATACAAATAAGATAAATAGAATATTTTTTAACTTCTATTATCTTTTAGAGTTAAAGATGTGTTTGTGGAAGAAATTAGTAAAAGGATGTAACTCTACTTTTCATGTATATATATATATATTTTTCTTCACTTATTCATGATTAAATTAATTATAAAACACTAGTTATGGGATCTTAAAACCAAAAATGTATTATCCCAATACCTTCAGTTTTTTTGAACCGCTGATTTTTTAAATCATCATAGATTGATGGCTTTGAGGTGTCAATTCTACAATTGTTTGTGACTGATGACCTCAATCACACCCTATAAATATTTACATTTTTCCTCCATTTATGTGTCTATAATTTTGACCAATTTTCTCTTAATCAAGATCATAATTTGGTGGGGACTTTTTCATTCCATTTTTCATCTAATTAAGACTAAATTTTATTAATCCAATTTCTGGTGTGGGTTTTCCGTCAAAGGTATTTTATATTTTCAACCTTATATTTTCTAAGAACAATTTAAAATTTCTAGGATACAATTTATTGAAGTAGTAGAGAATGTAACACCCCAGTATTTGATAATATGTTTTTTCTTTAGTGTAATTCAATAACTTGCACTACACTCAACCCCGAGTTCAAGCGCACCATGACTTACCAAACTAGCCGTTCAAAAATGGTTATGAAACGTATTAACTGAATTTTGAACTATATATAATTTTTATAATTTTATCATTCATATTATGAGTTTCTTAAACATAAGTTAAGAACTAATTCATTTCTTTTCAGATAAAAGAAGTATTCTTTTTAAAAATGAACTTTTAGCACCTTTTAATGGTGAACCCTTTTTAAATTTGATATTTAAGACTTGTATATATTCAATTTGACAAAATAAACATATTATTTAGAATCAAGACATAAGAATTTATTTTCAATAAATAATTGGTGTTTTTCTGATAACTTTCATATTTGGGTAAATAGTGAAAAATACAATATTTTAACTGAAAACAACATTCTTTAATCTAAATAAATTATAATTTAAAATTACAAATTTTAATGGTTTGGAATTATAAATAGATTATATTTTTACAATTTAATGCAATGGTATTCATTGTAAGTAATATCACTTTGCGATTGGACATAAACAAGTGTAAATACTTTGATAGTTATTATTTCTTAAAAATACGCCTTTTAGTTTTCACAACCGAAATTAATTTTAAATTAATAAATAAAACATATATGTTTTTAATTTGGTAAAATAGAATTTATTTTTTAATTTGGAATATAAATATTATCTTAGGGTAAATTTTTGGGATTTTTCTGAAAACATTCAATTTTTGATTAATAGCAAAAAACACTAAGTTATTATTTAAAACTGTCTTTCTATTAAATTAATTATTTATATTATTTAAATTTATTTTAGGAAAAAATAGATATATATACCTATATATGTTCAATGTAATTCATTAGTGTCATTTTGTTATAATATTAGATATATAAAACATTATTGAACTTTTCACCGTCTTTTAACCACCTCTTAGGAGAATTTGAAAATTTGCATAAAACATAATTTTACCCCTTCTGTGAGTGGAATTTCAAAAATCTGAGAGACACAGTTGATATAAGTATAAAAAACGTTGTTCAATAAGATAAAAATAATTTTTTATAAATTGTAACTTTTTACTTTTATTTACCACAGTTAAAAGTAAAAAGGGTAATTATGGGTAAAAATGATATTATTCGTACCCTAACACATGTCCTAATTATATTGGTTATGTGTAATTCCATAAAAAACAACCTTAGTAATAAAATACGATCCTCTTTGGTCCACTTGGATTAGATTAGGATATTTATTATTTTATTAATTCAAAGAAGAGTAAAAAGTGTTATATTCAATGTTTAATAACTAAAACATTTTTAATATAAGGTTACACATAAGATAAATTCAACTATAAACATTCATTAGAATTATAAAATTATTTACTACATTATTTTATTTAATTTATATTTTTTATACATTAAATAATTAAATTTATTTATGACACAATGATGATGTCGAAATTACAGTATTAATGAATGTTTAAAATAATTGATATTATAAATATACAAATAAATGTAATTTTAGATCTTTTATGAATTAAACTAATTTTCAATGTTAATAAGACATATTAGGGTTGATTGGATGAATTGTTATTGAAGTAATAATGTTGTTATGAATTTAGCAAAAACAAAATAACAAATAGTGTCAAAATTGACATAAAAGTGTTTTTAAAACAAATATTATATTATTAATTGATATAATAGTCCTAAAAATCTAAATATCATCCAAAAAAATTATATAATAATATATATGACAATAATTAACCAATTTGAGTTCAATTTTCATTTTATAGTGGTATATTAATCATATAATATAAATATACAAAGAGACATGGTAATGTCAAACTATTTAACTAAGAGTTAAATCTAAAAGTTATGGTTAACACGGTTACCCAATCCAGTCTAAAACATTTTGGTTGAGTAGTTTTCGACCCATCCCCACCTTAGACTTTATTTAAAACATTTTGGTGCCATTATAAGAATAAAATTATTTTATTATAAAATAATATTTTAAGTTTTTCGTAAGGAGCCCCTCACCCCACTTATAAAAGGGCACTATCCCATCACTCTAATTCAATCCTTTTAAGCCACTCGGATCAGCCAAAACATGAACAAATACCCTCTCAACTATCCTAAATTCATAATATAGGCCTAAATGTTCTCATAAAGCCATCCAATGGAGCCCTTTTGGTCAAATCAAAAGGAAGAACCTGAAGAAGAGGTAACGATTTCACCACACTCTTTCATGTTCCCTTATTCTTCCACATACTCTTTCCTTGTTTTTACCATTATAAAATAATAAATCCAGTATCTTATATATATTGGAATGTTATTATAAATATTTTACAACCATATTCATTATTCTATCCATCCTTTTAATGACATTTCACCATACGTGGGTATGTATGGCTTACCGTCTCCACGTCGTGGTGTAATTGTTATTCAATACATTATTATTTGGATTTGTATAATAATGAGGTGTAATTATTGTAAATAATAAATATAACAGGATAATGATTTTTTAAATATGATATACCATCCAATTCCACACCTTTAAGGAAATTATATTGTCTCTCGTGCGTATGATCATATTATTGTCTCCATGACGTGATGAGATTCATTCTCAAGTTCACCATTCATAGAGTATTATAAAAATATATATAAGTCTGTATCATATGACCTAATAATGATATTGGAGATATATATTTATATATTTGTGTGTGTGTGTATTTTTGTACATACCTATATCTTAATCACTTACTTATGTTCAATACGATATGAAAACGGAAACAACATTTATGCGTACGTACGGACTACCGTCTCCTTAAATGATGTTTTCAATTTCATATATATGTCTTTTATACATATTTATATTCTAAATATATATTATATATTCATCATCTTTTATATTATGGATGTATTTAAATCATTATCAACATGATACAATATAGAGTAACAAGTAAAAAAAACGTACGATAAAGAAAGAGATTATTAACTGAAATGTTAATTAAACATTGAAATTATTCTTAAATGGGTAGTATAAAGAAATAAATGAATAATTAATGATATAATAAATATTAATATGGTTCTGTTATAATTTAATAACATACTACGATCTTCATACAGGAGGTCAAACGTAACCTCAACTAAAGGAAAGTGCAAGGTAAGGCTTTTTCATCTCACTCTTTATTACTATGAGATTCATGCTTTGTTGCCACTATTACCTTTTATGTGGTGTATGTACTTCCCATAATTGTATTATCTGAGTAATAAACTATAATTTGGGTGTATATACATACTCATTGTATGATAATTCTTTCATGGGGTGTATGTTTCGAAAGTTACCAAATTGGTAAGGGTTTATTCTTCAATATCATTATTATTGGAGATTGTTTATGTGTGAGTATATACTAGGATATTTTAATCATCCATGTCCATTTTTCATAAAAATGATTTAAAAATGAATATTTAAATTATTTTTGAATGTTACACTTTTTCAAGATCAGAATTTAAAATTTTTTAAAGATTTATCTTTCTAAATATTTTTAATTATTGTCCATGTTTTCAAAATGATTTTAAGTATATTTATTTATATGGACATGAATGTTTTAAAATTATATTTTTTTCAAAAGTTTCAAAGAGTGATGAGACATTGTGACTCATGAAATATCCATTAAATTACTTCCTTTATAAATGTGTGGATTCTAAATGATTTTACAAAAATATTATTTCTCTAAAAAAGTTTTAATCATCATTTTCAACCATGTCTGCATCATTTACTGGATATTATTTTTGATTGAGGTTGATTAATTATAATACAATACTCTATGTTGAATTGAATGAGTTATGATTTGTTTGATGTGCATGTTCTATTTTTATACAATTCATTGTTTATTGTTAAAGAATTAACATGTTTTATGCTAGTTCTAATAATAATGTTTATGTTATGTTTCAACGTTTTCATATGAGGAATGTATTGGTCTTTTTAAGTGATAGGAGAGCCTGCTATAGCTGCTCGATTCATTGGTAGGTCTCGTGAGACATCTAGACAAGGAATTGGCCGAGGCTATTCGCAATATGATATATGGTTTTGCCCGAGACCTTAATCATTTTTAGACATCTTTTCTAAGGCCTTGAAAAAATGTTTTAGAATGTCTACCATTATACCTTCACTCATTATGAAAATTATATTTATGGTTCATTTGGTCATTCAACTATTAGAATACCCATGATTATATTTTATTATTTCTTTATTTTTTACTCATCTAATATTCCTGCCATACAATTATTCTTGTTTATTATTGGTAAAGGCACGTGGTTTGAATTATTCACCATGCTTAATATTTATGTTATCTTCCACTATATTGCTTGCCCTTACTGACCATTTGAGCTCAGCCCTTTCTATGTTTTATTTATCTCAGGATTTCAAGAATTTTATTGTGATTGATATGCAGGGTTATGCTAAGGGAATAATGGTGTTCATAAATGAATATTTATGTTGTGTTGTATGTTATAAAATGTAATGTAACATTCATGTAGGTAATCTATTTTCCAATACTGCTAAACTGATCGGTCCTTAGGGACGTGATACATTGTAATCATGAAAATTTATTAAAATAATGCACCAACTCTGGGGAACTAGGGTCGAGGCATTACACAATCGTTCAACACAAATATGTTCTAATTTACTCCCCATCCAAATATTCACGAAAACACTAAAAAATATGAACCACCTATATCTGATCCATAGATATAGGAAAATACGATCATAGATCATTACACCAAAATATAAAGAAGGAATTTGTTTAATTTATTAATTCACTAAAAATATGGAAAAACTACTGGAATAAAATTTCTAGTATGTGAGATGAGAGAAATAAGATATAGATACATGGGAGATATGAAATTTACCGTTACATATCCAGCATAACAAACAACTTGAAGAAGGGAATTCAGATGATGGATTTGGATCAAATTTACGGAGAAGAGGAAATGAGGCTACCCCACAAGTATACTCTTGATTAGGATGAGAAGAGGAAAAAATATTAGTTTTATAGTGATGAGGGAAAGTGTCCATTTCACCGAATTAAAGGGACACACAGTTAGCTTTCACTCTTTTCCAAACCATGAAACAATGATACAGATCCTTATTCATAAAAGCTAAGACATGTATATTTCTTCTAAATGATTATTCATAACCATGTGTAAACCATAAGGTAATAGTGTATAAGTACATCCAAAACAAAATTGTTCATATTTCTTCTCACCATTTTCCCTAAATGTGTGTAAAATCTGTAGGTTTTCTCTATTAAGAACTATAGAGGTTCCACATGTTTTTTTACATCCTCTTGCATGATTTTCCAAACCATACTTAGTTTAATAAAAGGGTTAATAGTTTTTACTAAGACACATCATGGTTATACTTAACCATGTTCCTCAACCCAGACTTCTCAAAAACCGAGCCTTTGGACCTCTAGTGCACCTAAAACCCATCCAAACACCCAAGTAATTTTCCAATCCTATAAACCTATTAAAAGTAGAAATTTCAGATTAATAAAAACTAATATTTAATTACTCTTAATGATAGAATAGTTATCACACCCAAAAATCAAATAAAATCAAAACAGGATTGGATTCCGACCTACCCCAAATACCTGGAATTGTATAGTGTCACATGATGTCTCTTATCGGGTTTTAGTTATATAAAAGCTAGGTGTTTCCTTTATAAAATTATATGAGAAAATTTAATTTTTATTCTATTTTATTATCTATTGGTGTTTCCCATGATTTTTTGTGTTATAAAATAATTATTTATTGATTCATTGATATTGAATTTACATTTTTATTTATTATAATGTTATTTACTATTAATTAAATATATTTTGTTATTAAATATAAAATTTATATTGTTATTGGATACATCCTCCAATATATAATTATTCATAATTGGTTAAATATTCAACCCCAAGCTTATTTGAGGTGGGAATTATGTGGAAATTGTAGATCTTCACTAACCTTTGAGGGGAAATAGTGGTTTGTGATGTGTAAAAAGAACCTTATGTAATTGATAAGAAATAAACACAAGGTATATTAATATGTTTACCAATGACCTTTTAGTTTCAAGGATTCTAGGATGTTTGAGTAAACATGTAAAAGTTGGAATATTATTAAAACTATACATTAAATGAATTTATTAATAGAATAAAGAAAATTTGAAGGTGAACAATTTAAATTTATTGGTTATTGATTTCATAGATCGACTTGTTCATTTTTATAATAACTTGTATGTATTATTAGGTTGGTATTAAGTGTCAATGTGGGTCAAATAAATTCAATTTTCCAATATCATTACTATATGTGTCTTTAAGTTTTTATAAAATAATCTTTTATAATGATTGTTAGGTCAAAAATAAAAAATTAATATGAATAGAGTGAACTTATTGATATATGATTTCAATGGTTTAATAGAAAAATTAGATATATGTAAATTTATTATAAAATAATAACATTTTATTTAAAATATTGTGTCAATGTGGTGGTTTCACAAAATGTTAATAAATATATACTTTAGAATTTCAGAATAAATACTGTAATAAATTATATAACATGGTAGGTGAGTCTTTATAGGCTAACACGATATCCTAGAATACTGTCAGGAGTATTCTTCCTGAAAATTTGTTATTGGGAAGACTAAAAATTTTATACTTATTATTAAACAAAAAAAATGGTGTGTTATAATTACATTGACAATTTATATGATGAGTTCAATTTACGATTTTTTATTATTGATTTCACATAAGATCTTAGAATAAAATAGTATTAAAAATGTAGAATACTCAATTAATGAATAAAAATAATCTAAAAGTGATCACATACAACATAGATAATTCATGATGGAATAAAGAGTTCTATTATTCATCTCATAATTCTATATATGTAAACTAAGTTTTATTTGTATAGGTATATATTAGTTTTAAAATATAAAACCATATGAAACTATAGAAATTATTAGACCATGAGAAAAAAAATTACTCTTGTGCTGTTGAAACTGTACATTGATTAGAAATCCCCAAAGTATCAAATCACATCATCTTTTAGTGAGTGGAATTATTTGGATTCCATTTTAAATAATAAATACATAGTGCTTATAGGGTGTATACCATGTTTAGAAGTTATATTTTTCTCTTCATAATTGTTTTGTTTTTAGTTTATCATTCAATTTGTCCCAAAATTAATATAATAATATTTTAAATTTTAAATGACTATACCACGAGTAATTTTATATATATATATATGTGAACCCCACCAAAACTAATGATGGGAATTTTATAAAACATGGAAGGTATTGTATAACTAATTAGTTTTATTATCTCCTAATTCATTTAATTAATATAATGTAACTCTACACATTCCAACTTTAAAAATAATGATTTAATAATCATTGATATGCAAGAAATGGTTATTCGTTTTACAGATAATAGATAATTTTCTACCTTTTTTGGTAATATATGTTTAACAATAGAAAAATCATTTATTTATTATAACACCAATTAATTAACACAAATAAATGGTGATTAGGTGAATAAATTTTTCTGTAGAATCTATTGGTCTTGGAAAATATCGAACTGGATAAATTAACTCATATTATAATTAATAATTTTTAAAAATTTACATTGGACATACAATTTGATATGGGTATATAATTTATAATTATATATTATAATTTGAACTCATTTTAAATTGTTTTGATAGTAATCATGGAATATATGAGAATAAATAATTAATTGAATACCAGATAATAAATAAATAATAGGCATAATCTTATTGGGAGTAAATAATTAAAAATATATTAAATCCTTAATTATCAAAATTAGAATTTTGGGATGCTTAGTTATATTTTTACAACCAATGAATTAAAATGTTATTATTTTGAGTGATAACATGTCCTTAGATGTTCCCATTTGAACCATGACTATAACCCATATTCTTGGTAGAAACTGATAGAACGAATATGGTTTATAAATTTTTTAAAATCCACAATACAATACAAGTTGTTACAAAGGAATTCATATATTATAGTCTGTAATTGTTGAACCCAGGTTATATTTTTATGTACTGAGGGAAAGATAATCATGATATGATTAAATGAAGAAGTAATTTTTTTAATGATATTTGATATTTTATCTATATCAGTGGATATTTACCAACTATTTCAATAAATATTTGGTTTGTGTCTTTTATTAAAATAGTTTTTACCCAGTATTTTTGTAGTCTCCACAATAATTTAAAAAATGATCCATCTTACTAGATCTGATTTTATCTACACTAAACCCATTATGACATATCCATTTAATTATTTCATATTATTAAAAGATTTTTGATCATATTTTATGAATTTATGGGTAGAATCCTCATGGTATGTCCTTCATCATCAACTTTTCACTTTTTTTATTCCATTGCTTCTATATATTCTTGTCTCAGCATCCTATGGTGGACAAGGATTCCATGAAACATAATTATCATTTTTTATTTTCCATTTTTAGGTTTCATAATCATTATTTAAGGACCCTTTTCTATTTTTATAAGTTGAATAATAGTGGGAAACATTGGATTTTTCATATTTGGTATATGTTTTATATACCACATTAATTTCCAAAACCATGAGGGGATGAATATTTTTAATTATGATATTATTCAAGATTATATTTGGTATATTATTTTTGAGGAATTAATAATTATTCAGACATTTCTTTTTCCCTTTGATTATCATTTGATAAAAGTGGTCTTTTTTGAAAAAAGTTAATAATCATGGGAAGAAAAAAAACTTAATCACATAGTGACAGATATAATATGAAATGATATTTTATAAAGAAATTATTAATTTTATTAATATAAATTATTTATAGGGTGCTAAAAAATATAATCATTAGTTATTTGATGGTTATTTCTAAATGTCAATAATTGTTTTTAATAATATTAGTGTTGTTGTACAAAAATATTTATTTTACCTTTATCAAATTAGAAAAAAAAATTATGGTTTATTTGAAATGATAAAGTTGATACATCAAAATTATGATTGTTAATATACTGCTTAATAAATAATTTTCAAGTAATTTCTAATAAAAACCAATGTTTAATAATTTTTCTTATTTTGGAAACAAAATTCAAGATGGACAAGAAATTGATATTTTATAGTTTGTATTTTTAATCTTCTTAGGTATATTTTACTCTCCCTAACAATGATATAAATTATCACCTTCACACTAACGACACATTCAAACTCCATTATGTTACACCAATATAATTTTAAAAAAAATACTACGTTTGATAGAATTAATGACACTCAATATGATGTATAAACAAAAATGATGTACTCTTATTTAAATATGACTATTATAGTCTATCCAATAAATTTGGGGAATGAATTTAAATACCAGAATCTTAATTTTTTTTACAAATATTTTACTCATTATAAATGTATAGATAATTTCATAATAAATATGTAATTAGTATTTTATAAATTTATTTTATTCTAAATTATGTATTTTTCCCAAAAAAATAAAAACATATTGAGAGAAAATATTTTAATTAATTTATTCCACCTTTAAAAAATTTGATAAGAAAATTTTGAAAAAATTTTAAATCCACATGAAAAATTGCTTATACTGACATATAGAGTGTTTTAGGAACCAATTTATATTTCAGTGAATGGTTAGTAATATCATTTTATTAAATCTCATATTTTGTTCAAAATTATTATAATACATTTAATTTTATCATATTTTAAAACAATATTTATTTAATTATTAATAATATAAATAATTATGTTTTACTAATATTTATACCTAATTTTGTTAAATGTTCATTTTTTTGGCATAAAAACAAATTCTCTAATAATTCATCGTATTTCATTGTGTTTTTTAAATAAATTAATTTATGAAATATAATGAAATTAAATAATAAATTATTATCCACATTTTTAAACAAGTGGTTTCATTTTTTTGAATGGAGCCCTTTTATTTTTAACTTTTATAACTAGTAACCATACTAATTATTTGTTATCATGGAAAATATAAAATTTGGTAATTATGGTTACAACTATGAATATGAGAATTAAAATTAATTAAAAACATTAATGTATTTCATCTGATTAGTATATTTCATCGATAATTATATAGACTTTGAAAATATATCATTTTTTCCTTTATATTTTATTTTTAACTTTATATTATTTTATGTAATGAAAAATTCAAGATGCCACTCACTTGATATTAAATTTTTGTAAAATGATATATTAAGGATAAAAATTAGTTATCAATTACTTTTAGAGTTTATATTTTCATAGTTAATTTTATATTAACATGGTAATTTATTTTTAAGTTTTTTATTTTCTAATTACTTTAAATACATGTATAATGATGAACTGGTTCATGTATAAGCCTTGAAAACAGTCAAATTAAATAAAATTACTGACACACGCTTGTCGTAGGGCGTGGAAAAAAAATTTTATTTTTCCTAGTGCAGCATAGAAGCTGACCAGGGTCATCTCACTTGAGGAGCATTCTCATTTGTTTACTTACATAATATAATTTAAATAAACTAATTCTTTTTGTTTTTTTATATTATCTAGTAATGGAATACAATTAAAATAAAATAAATGATAAAACTAACATGCAAGGGCAAAATGCAAATAATTGAGAAAGAACTTGGCCTGTAAGTGTTGGTTTGTGGGTTTCATCATTCTCCTTGTTGGTATTTAAATTAATTATGATAATTCAATTATGAGATCTCATTCATTAATTACTATTCTTTTATTTATTGGTGTGAAATCTTGAATGCATTTTTCAATCTTAACTTCACCTCCTCCTATAATCAAGGTTGATGGCACACCTCGATCGAGAGTGTGTCATCTTCCAAGACCTGGGTCCATCGTATGTCATTTCAACCACTAAATGGCTCAACTCCATCATCTGAAGATCTTGTATCCAGTATAAGGGAGGGAAAATATTTAATAAAAGAATAGAAATGAGTTTGAGATCAGTGTTGTAGTGGACGATCGCCACACCCGTGCACATCACTCTTGCTCATCAGAAACTTAATAAAAATCAGAATTTAAGAACAGAATAAATGAAATTTCTACATGCATCCCGTAGGAACAGTCTTGGTTTAACCCCTCATATTTGAGGGTAATAGGTCACGGTGGATAATATGAGAAGAATAATAGATGAAAATAAGGAGAAAAAATGAAGAAGAAAACAGGGTGGATGCGTGGACACAAAAATAATGCATTATTTTTTTAGAAATCTAAATTACAACTGAAAAGTAAAACAAAAATAAAGAAAAGAAATGAAATGGGGAAGATTTGTGGCCAGCCTCCCTCAGTGGAGATCTTCTCTTTGGTGCCTTGAAGGAATGGATGGAGAATGGGATGATTTGGGAAGGAGGTGAGGGCCTCCTTTTATAGGCAGAATTCGTCTCCAAAATTTCAACATGTTTTAGACCCCATTAATGACCTTGTCATGCATTATACCCTTAATTAATGTTTTTTATAAATATCTTGACCTTCTCTCCTCAAAATTTCATCTAATTTGGAAACCGTACGCAGGAGTTATGAATTTTTAAATCTCGATTTCTGTTTCTGGATGAAGCTTCCAGGATGGATGCTCCCAAATTATGTCGTTTAATTGCCACCTTAATGACTTCAAAATTACCCCAAATTTAATTTACGGTTGGTCCTCGAAGTCCTCATCCCATCCCAGGTGGAAACAAATCATTTGTATGTGTGTAGTCCGCATTTGAGTTCCGTTACATTGGTGGTGTTCACGCTGTCCGCCCTGAAAAAATGTCCAACTTCAATGAATTTTTAGACCCTCTAGATGGCAGAATCACCACCTTGTCTAGAAGACAAAAATTCAGGGAAAAAAAGGATTCTAAAAATATTTGAATCAAAAAATTTTGAATTATATTTTTCAGGAAATGGCCAAAATACCTTTGATGCAAAAATCTGTCAAAATCCAGAAGTAGTCATTTTTCACATTTAGGCTCAAAATAACACTAAAACCGAAAAACGTGACAATTACCCATTCAATAACACTATGGTGGGATTATAAACAATGATTTACAATATAAAATATATGAAAATGTGAGCTTCCAAAATTACCATAATTAAAATTAATCTATTTTTTCAATTATTAATATATCAAAAGGAATATAATATTTATTAATATTGTATTATTTATGTTATAAAAAATATTTTATTGACATTGAATTTTAATCTTGATTAATTTAAAGACAAATGAAATTAATTGTTCATAAATGACATTATTGTTATTTTATAACAAATAATAATTTATTAAAAGATTGAAAATTCATAAATTTTTTATCATTTCTGAAGTTAATTAGATATGGTATGTGATATATTATTTTATATATGTTGGGATCAATTTTCCTTCAATTATGACTTTTAATAACTCATAATGGTAAAAAATATTGATATTGTAATAATCATAAAAATGGTTAACTGGGAGTTAAACCCTAATGATATAGGTGAAAAAAATAAACTATTAATATAAAAATATTATTTTATAATATTATTTAACATAATATTAATCTAATGTGAAAAATATGAAAAATGTTTAACCTTTTGTTGAAAATTAATTTATATTGGTTTAATACATTAAGTAATTTGAAGCATGCCCCTCCCTTCACTTTTAAAAGGACCCATATTCTCATATAATCCTCAAATTTTATTAGAAATATAGTATGGATAATAGCAGTAGAAATAAATTACTAAAAAAAGCTTACCATGTCATATATGCCATATATTGGACATAATATCAACTATTGATGACTGAAAAAGTAAATCAAAAGTTGTTATCTGAAGAGGAGGTATAACTTATTAACATATGTTTTATTATTATTAACTGTTAAAATTCTGGGAAAAAAAGTATATAAATTTTTATGTATGAAAATAAACATCACATATATACCTATATTTCATTAATTAAATAACATAACCCTTTGCTTCCGTCAATTGGGTAATGTATCCATGGTTCTTTTATATAGCAAACTAGCCCCTACAAAATATATGTAAATTGTTTTTCATCACATACTCTTTTGGAATGTATGAATATTGGTTTTAATATATACATATATGATAAATTAGGGGCAGATATTCCAATATGTTTTTATAATAAAGCCTCTAGTTTCATTAATTTTATCCATCGAAAAATAATAATGTCTTTTATGTGAATGTTTGGATTGACACCTACGTGAAATGATGTGATTAGTTCATATTCACTACATCACATAGATTGTATATATAATTTTATTTAAATATTGAATTTGCTATTTATGATATAATCATCATTATAGAAATATATAATAACACATACCTTCTTTCCCCTATCTTCATTGCATATTTTAAATGTTACTCGTTCCTACACAAGAACAATCATCTCCTTGATTGTAACACAATTAATTTTCACAAAAATATTTAATGGTTTGTTGTTAAAATAAAATATATGTATAAAATTTTCAATTACGTAATGATTATCATTCCATAGTTGGAGGAATATTAACCACATTGACTATATTAATCCTACCATTGGAGTTTGGGAATTAGGACCTGAACAACCTCAAAACATCCTTTGTAAGGTTAACTTAATATGTAAATAAAAAAATATTTCAAACATTATAAAAAATTGAATGTAATAATTTAATGAATAGAACAATGTTCATATTTAAATAAATAACGATATTAATTTTGTTAATTCAATAATTAATAAATGTTCAATGCTAAATAGTTCTAAGGTAATGGATTTCTACTCTTAATGCACATTTTATGAGACAAAAGCTACTTTGAATATAAGATAAAATTTTTGTGATGTACAATAATGGATTATAGATTTATTTTACAAATTTTAAAAATTGAATAATTATTATTATTTTCGATTTTTTTAGTTCACATGTTATAATGTCAGAAGGGACACTTTACCATAAATAATTATTATAAATGCCCCCAATTTTTATTTTCTAAATCCATTAATTCCATGACCATATTCAAAAAAATATTTTTATGGATGTATTAATACTTATATAAATTAAATATAAAGAAAATTATATTTTTATTCTGGTATATATTTATAGGTCTTCAAAAGGTGTATTTTTTATGATTTTATATAGGATATTCTGAGAGAATAAAAATTAATATATTTTATTATAATGTATATGGAATCAACATATTTTCCTTCCACTATTGTAGTTAATCAAATTTTAGATTACTTTAACTATCCTATATTTTATTCAACTAACTAACTACCCTCCCTTTTTAAGGAGTATTTTTTTTGATAAATAGTGATTTAATGAAAACAGATATATCAATAAAGTAAAATAGTATTCATATGTGTTTCAAATGACATTTAACTAAATTTGATGATGGAAATTTATGATTTAATGTGATTAGTCGAAGTTATTGTCTATATATATTGTTCAGGAATTAAATGTGGGACTAATATATCTCTATTTATGGTTGAGAGACATGTATTTATATAATAAATTAGTTAATTATTATGATCTCAAGAGGATTATGTTTTAAGTTGACTCTATAGATTATTTCAATTATAAGGATTCTATGAAGATGATTTACAAATGAACACACATTATCGTTCTATGGTTTCTAATGTTTATTCATGATTTTTTTGGATTTCACATTTTATGATAATGATATCCTGATTTAATGAAATTATTATTCCCATTTGGGATTAACAATTACAAAATATTGAAAATTATTTCCTTAGGTTAACATATTTTCTAAAAAATAATGATGATTTTTAATTTTCCAAAAAAATTTCTTTTAAATTGTTTAATGAAAAAAAATTAAGATTTTCTTCTTGTTTCATGTGTATGTAAATTATAATTCATGAAAACAAATTATAATGAAAAGGAAAACTCTGTTACTTGATCACATGGTAATGAAATGAAATAATAGGGATATTCTCAACTATATCCATTAATAAGGATTCTATGATAGTACAAAAATTCAAAATGTTTTTTATATTGTTTTAGGATGGAATTGAAAAATGATGAAGGCTTAATATGGATAAATAAAACATAGTTATAGTTGAAAAATCCCACATAATAAATAGTTATTTCCATATAAGAATATTTTATAGTTCTCTAAAACACTAAATAAAAATGTTTATAGGTTATGTATGGAATGCAATATTTATATTACTTTATATAGTTATATTGATGCACAAAAATATTTCATTTATATTGGTAAAAAATATAGATATGTAAAATTCATATATTAGATATTTATCTAGGAGTGTAGATTTTAGATTATTATAGTTGGTATCATTTTTGGATTTAGACAACGTACGAGATTTGGATGACATCATGTGAAGAAACATAATATTATTATGTACAAACATAGAATAATATGTTTAATATTGATCATATGTTAAAGGTAATGGAAAAATATTTTTTTAAATGAATGATTTTTAAGGACATCAAGGTCTATTAGATAGTGAGATACATTTAATCATTAGGGGTCAAAAATTGAATCAATTATATTTATATATTTTGGGAGGTATTTGTGGTTGTGATATGGATTACCCATCCAGGTACTATCTAGAGTTAGATCATGGTATATTAGTGAAATTATGTACATTACCTGTTAATATATTGATTTAACATGGTGGTTAATTCAATTTGGAGAGATCTTTCATGAATATGAGGTATATATAACAATTAGGATTAACAATTTTTCCCGATGAATTATTATTTTGGAATAATGATATTAATTTTTTGTGGATGTAAAATTAATCTTAAGAGATAACCTATGAGGTTAAAAAATTCATTATCATTTTGATTATTGAGAATTATTTAGATGTAGGGTAATTGTTTCTTGTAATGATCTATAATGAACCTTTTGTGTTATTATGATTTTTTAGATAAATATAATATTTTTTAATATAAATTTTTAATGAATTTTTAAATAATATATCCATGTGGCAACTATTTATTTTATGGTTAATATATAATGATTAGTATAATATATTGTTATCAATTTTTTTGATTAAGTTACCTTTTATATGATTATTTTAGTTTTTCGAGCCTGAAATAATTGTCCTCAATACCCATCATTTGGAAAAAATGATGATATAATGTTACAAATTGACAAAAAGGTAAAATTATTCATATAAAGTATGTATACCTCCTTTTCATATAAATATTTTGGTTAAATTAATTCACCAACTATAGTAAATAGATCTTCAAATATAATTGTTATCCTATTAACTTATTTTCTATGATTTAGGGTCATTTTTAAACCCTATTGGTTTACATTAATTTGTTATTAACATTCTCATGATCATTTGGTTTTAAATGTAAATATTATTTTTCACTATAATTAATTATATATATATATTTTTCCACCCAATGTATATATTTTCAATTTTAAAGAATTTTCTACTATTTAAAAAACTAGTTTTCAAATATTCTAGATGATGTTCATATTTATCATTCTGGATTTTCAATTGCATGATTCATTGTCTAATTTTATGATGTCAGTTTTCATCCATGGTATTATATAAAATTAAAAAATGACTTCCCAATGCATTATAAATTTGTGAGGAAGAAACTTTATAAAGGGTGGGGAATGTAATAACTCATTGTTTATAAAATTAATATTTTCCTCGATATCATACATGATAAGAAATATACATCTCAAACAACAATGAAATATTTTTATTTATAATGGAAATTTTTTCCCAATATATTAAAATGGTTGGTATGAATAAAAATAATCACATTAAAAAATATATATATTAATTTCATACTCAATAAAAATTTATTTATTAACTATTTTAAATAATTTTAAATATTTATTATAGTCATTTTATACCCATAAACACATTTTCCATCAAATTTATTTTTAATTATTGTTTTTAAAAAATAGTATTATTAATTTTGTACAAATATAAAACATATTTTAGAAAATAAAATTTATTTTTGAACGATAAAATTAAAAATTATCTAAGAGATAATATTTGTAAATTTTATAAAAAGATTTATTTTCCAATGAAAAGTAAAAGAATAAATTTTATTAATAAATATAGCAATTTTAAGAATTCAAAAAATATAACTATTATTTTAATTTGATCTTTAAATAATATAATCCATTAAATTTGATAAAAACTATTTAATAATATGTTATTCATTATTGCACCTTAATTTAGATTAATTTTATCATTTAACTAATAACATAATTTTATAAAACACAACTTTTCATTTATTATTCTCAGTTATTCTTAAATGAATTTCTAAAAACTAAAAATGTATAATTTTTAAAAAATATTTACATATTTCCATTCATGTGTATCACTTTTTTTAAATGGGTCCCTAAAATTTTTCGTCATTATTAATAGTAAAAATAGTAAATACTTGATATGGTGATAGTGGTAAAATTGTTTAATTAGTGGTAAAACGAATATGAAAAGGCTCCAAAATCATTGAAACACATGAATTTATATCAATTTATGATAACATTTCATCCAAAAAAATACCAATTCAAAAATATTACCATTTGTTCCTTTTAGAATTGATTTTTACCCTATTATTATATTAAGTAATGAAAAATGCTACATGACACTCTTTTCCTTTTACATTTCCATTATATGATATGATAAAGAAAAAAATAAACAATGTATGAATATTAATGATTATTTTTAGAATAATGAAATTATTTTCATTATTTTAATTAATTTATAGTATTTAGAGATTATATAATTAGCTTAAACTCATATACAATGTTGAATCCTTCCTTGTCAACATATTAGAAAAAACAATGAAAATATTATTAAAAATTATAAAAGTAATTTATTTAGATTGAAATAGGGATCAAAAAAAAATTTTAGTCAATAAAAAATTATTTGTAATTGTAAAATAGATTAGTTTCTAATTTCATTATTATCTTACAACTTTTACTTCAAATAAAATATAAATTCTAAAAAATAATATGATATTTTATAATAAACTATATATTTAAAAATGAATTAAAATTCATAATAAATCTATATTTTTTAATGTAAATGGTTTAGTTTATATAATATCAACCATTTTCCATATATTGTTCAATTTTCCTTTTATAATTACTTTCATTACACATAATGAGTAGAACAACTAATATCACTATAATATTCAAAAGAGTTAACATGTGTTAAATCAAATTGATATGGAAGAAAAAATCACATTAACATGTAAAGATTATATAATATGACATTATTTGGATAAAAACAATCATGTATTGAAAATATATAAATTTTTTCTATTTTTCATTTTAAATAAGATAATCTTAAATAAATATCTAAATAAATTCTAAGAGTACCCCTCCCCTCAATTATAAATGTGCTCCTACTATCCACTTATAAATAAACCATTTGAGAAATATATTTAAAACAATACATATCAAAATTGTTTATTAAAATTGTTTCCAACAACCACGATGTCTTAGCATGTTCTTAATTCCAACCTTAGAGGTTTTATGTGGGAAAACAATAGATGTTTTCAAAATAAGAGCTATAGAATTTAACAGAATGTTCATCTTATTAGATCTTCTACCTCATGTGAATAAATTATTAACACTATGATATAATAACATAAATATATAAAATATATTGTGATTAAATTATTTTGTGGAATAACCAATATATAATCCCCACTTCCATAAAAAGGGAAATTAATAAATTTTTCGTCTGTACAGGAGAAACTACCTGAATAATAGATGCACATCATTTACAAAATAAAACCTAGTATAGTGTGTTTTATTGATATATTTAGAAAATATATATGAATATCGTGATATAATTATCATTCTATAGGAAAATATCTTGCCTTTTTCTTACCTCTAAATCCATTGAAAATTGGTAATGTTATTCATTCGAATGTGTGGATGACCCCCTTCATGATGTGATATAATTTTTTTTCATCAATATATTAGACGAGTGATATACATATATATATATGTGTGTGTGTGTGTGTGTGTGTGTATATAGATAAAATATGATATTTATTATATATTCATCATTCTATACTGATAGGACAATACATACCTTCTTTCCCTAACATACATTATATAATGTAAATGTAACTCATCAGTATGTATGACTAACTATCTTCATGATTGTTACGTAATTCAATTTTCCTAACCATAATTCATGGATTTAAGTAATAGTATAATTAATTTTTAAACATATAATTATATTATTATTATTCAGTAATGATGTAATATTTTTCCCTTGTACCGTGTTCATCTTATTGTAGTTGTTTTGTTATCACTACTAGAAAAACAGTTATTTGCGACGGGATCCCGTCACAAATGGCCCGTTGCTGAAAACGGTGTCGCAACAACAACTATTTGCGACGGGCCCGTCGCTAAAGCCTTTTTTTGCGATGGGGCGAATCCCCATGGCAAATAGTACTCCGTATATTTGTAAAAAACTTTTCAAATAGTAATGGCGATGGGCCCCGTCGCAAATACCTGTTGTGACGGGTCCCGTGGCAAAAACTATTTTTTTAAAAAAAATAAAAAACTATTAATAAATTATTTTAATGCATATAATAATAATACTATTTGCGATGGGCATAGTATCTCGTCGCAAATACTATAAAAAAAATAAAAAAAATAAATTATTAATAAATTATTTTAATTAATATAATAATAATCCAATTATAATTCAAAAATAAAAAATAATAAAATGTTAATAAATGATTTTAATTAATATAATAATAGAATTATAATTCACAAAAAAAAATAATAAATTATTAATAAATTATTTTAATTAATATAATAATAATAAAATTATAATTCAAAAATAAAAAAATAATATAATATTAATAAATGATTTAATTAATATAATAATATTAGAATTATAATTCTTAAATAAAAAATATTAATAAGTTATTTTAATTAATATAAAAATAATAGGATTATTTTACATTCAAATATTAAAAGAATTCAAGTATTACAAAAAAATACAATTAAATTATAATATTATAAAATTTTAATATATATATATAATTTAATATTATAAAATATAAATAATATTATTATTAATATTAATATTGTTATTTCAAAATATATTATTATTAATATTTTATAATGAGACAGAAACTACGAATAGAAAAAAAAATCATATTTTGTTTTCACAAATTTTAAAACATAAAAACAAACTCTAATCTGAAGGAGGGGGGTGGGGGGATCTGCAGATGGTGGTGGAGGAAACTCCATCCCTAAATCATGAGTGAGTCGGTGCATGTACTCCATCTGCTCTTGATGCTTCTGCTGCCACCGACTCATCTGCTCCTCGTACAGCTGCTGCTGGCGTCGACACTCCTCCTCATGCTACTGACTCATCCGCTCCTGCTCCTATCGGAGACTCTCTATCAGTGGAATCTGAGATCGCAACTGATCCTCATACTGTGTAATAGAAGCATATGCCCGAGCTCCTCTCGAGCTGGACGCCGACATCGCAGCACTGCCATAATAATCTCCGGGAGTCAGTCGAGAGCTGATACCAACTACCTGGCCCTTCTCGACGGCATACTGGGTGGCCTGCATTCATGCCGCCTCATCAAACTGATGGCCAGTGGTCTGATCTGATGACTCGTCCTGACTCTCAGGCCGGGCATGTGACGCTGCTGCCTCATATGACTCCTGTAGTTGCAATTTAAAATTAAAATTGTGAATATATTATATGCAGTTAATTTTTAAACTTGAAAACAAATAATACTGACCACGATGTGATGCGGACGATCACCTCTGAGCTCCCCAGTAGCAGGATCACTATACATCCTCCGATATACGTCGTACTCCGTAATATCGGGGTGCTCGATAGCCTATAAGAATAATAAATAAACTGTTAATATTTATAGTTATATAAAAAAATTATAAATAATGTACGTACCAGATGCTGTCTATGAGTACTGAAAGAACGACTCCCAGCTCGATGAGTCACCTCATTTTTCCCCCGATTCTGCCTCCCCACCGATGATCTCCTCTGAAAGGCAGCACTCAACCAGTACGCACATAATCCATCCCATGCATGGGATGAAATTTACTATGGTCGGTGTGCTCTACATGACTCGTCAAAATCTGACACTCCTGCTTTCTTCATGGAAGCTTTTCTTAAATTGTGAAAAAACTGATGAAGGCGATCATGCATGGCCACCTCCCATGCCTCGTGGATGGCATCACGCATGGTATCCTTGATCAGATACCATAAACCCTACAAATAAATCAAAATATCAAGTTAGAAATGAAAAAAAATTCAAAATAAAAATTATTTATTTACATACGTACCAACCAATGGCCGAACATGGCCTGCTGCACATCAATGTAAATCTTCTCCCATGTGGTCCACGACTGAGAGAAGTAGTTGCGTAAAATAGCGCTTCCCTGTTTGACTGCTATATGCGGAAAACTGTAAAAATAATAAACATTTATTATGTGAATAGATTAATGAAATATTAGTCAAATCCATAGGTTTTCACACAGTTTATCACACCTCTGTGTGCATGTATCAAACCCAAGACGTGGACGTCACTCGGGGACAGGGTCAGGAATCATCAATCGTGAAAGACCACGAACCCTCCGTGTACTTCCTGGAGCGCCTGCAGGCTGAGGGTCATCTGCCAGCAACTCATCCACATCGAAAGGCAGGTCAGCATCCGCCAACTCAAGAAATGTGGCGTCATCCATCTGAAACAGAAAATGTTAATGTTGTTAGAAAATAATTGATAATTACTATTATATATACATATATACATATTATTATTGTATATAAATACCATGGAATTCTATCAGTGTTCATCTTCATCATCATCTTCATATATGTCAATGTCATCTTCATATTCCTCCTCAACATCATCGATATCTATTCGAGTTACAGTTGCTTCATCTCTTACCATTTCAAATTCATATGTGACATCATTAACATCATCGTCATCACCGACTCTTAAATGTGGGGTGTCGTCATCGATACTCATGTCTCTTTGTAAAAAAGATTGATTTTGAGTACTCTCTTGAAAAATATCAATTATTTGCATATCAGTGAAAGCACATTCACTTTGACTAAACTGATTGTCTCGAATTTTGATTTTTATTACACTCCACCAATCAGTCAAGTCTCTTGATGTAGCACAGTACTTTTCATAATAAACTTGATGTGCCTATTGAGACAATAAGAATCGTTCATTTACTGTGAGAGCACTTTTACATTTAATATCGATGATTCCATGAGTCGGATGAACACGCACGCCTCTCTCTGTATCCAACAACCGATATTTGAACATGGTTATTTAATGTTGTCCAAGATAATAGAGTTCGATGATTTCATCAAGTATGCCATAAAAGTCAACTTCATTTTCTCGATGATGAGATCCTATCAAGATAACTCCACTTTTCATTGTTTTTTTCGATTCCCCATATGCATGTGTGTGAAATCGAAATTCATTCACCACATATGCATTATAAGTTTTAACATGTTTGGAAGGTGGGTTACTCAATACACACAGCCGTTTGTCAATTTTATCAGCATGTCGAGACACCTGAAAAATTGTGAAATAATTATCAATATAGTAAACTATACATTGAATGAGTTGCTAAAAGATAAAGAATTTATGTTAATAGTTTTTGAAACCACTGAGAGAAATTTTTCAGTTGACGTTCTTCGAGAGCAGCTGCTGTAATTTGTGGAATTTGTTTCTTGATATGATTATCATACAACCTATAAAAATCAAAGTTATTTACTATAACATAAATTATAGAATAAGTGATATAAACACTTACAGTACAACTCATGTCATCTCTTCACAGTTGAGCAGAACATACGTATGAGCTCTATGATGTTCATAATCTGAAAGCCAGCATTCATAAACTCTACCAAAACCATGCTCTGGATGGTTGAAAACAGATAATTGATTGTCGATTTCATCAATATTCCTCTCGTTCCATCCCATTCGGTTGTGTTTTGAAGGATACTCAGATTCAAAATAATGGGAGCAGAAAAAATATATTTCCTCTTGCAAATAAGCTTCACCAATAGATCCTTCAACAGATGCTTTGTTACGTACTTTTCTTTTCAATTTTTGCATGCATCTTTCAAATGGGTAAATCCATCGAAACTGTACTAGACCTCCACATTTGGCTTCATATGGAAAATGTAACATCAAATGTTCCATTGAGTCGATGAAAGACAGCGGTAATATTTTTTCCAGTTTACATATAATTACAACAACATCTTTTTCAGGTTTTCCTAGAGTATCATAATCTGTTGTAGCCACACAAATTTCCCGAAAAAAATGAGACATGTCTGTTATGGAATCCCAAATCACAAAATTAAACAGAACTCTTAATCCAATGGGTAGAAGTCTTTCCATTATAACAGGACAGTCATGACTTTTTAATCCAGTAATATGACCATTCCATACACATCTACCCAAATTTGAAGCACAGCCATCTGGAAGACTCAAATCTACAATCCACTGACAAAATAATAAACAGTTTTCTTTAGACAGTGTATATGCTGCTTTTGGTTTCAGTAACCTTTCTATTCTGACATTCTCAAACAGTTCCAATTCTGGACGCCTGCAAATTTGGGCAAGATCTAAACGTGTATTTACATTGTCTTTGCACTTTCCTGGCGTATCCAAAACTGTATGAAACAAATTATCAAAACAGTTCTTCTCAATATGCATGACATATAACATGTGTCGGACCAACAAATCAGACCAATATGGAAAATCCCAAAATATGCTACGTTTAATCCAATTGTGTACTTTCCCAAAACCAGAAATTTTCTGTTGGTTTATTGTGGGACCAAAAGTGATGGGAGGTAATGAAAATACAACTAATTTTAACTATGATCCTGATAGAATTTTTGGAGGTCCATCCCTTTCAACTGTTCCTTTTCTGAAATGTGATCGATTTCTGCGAAAAGGATGATCAGATGGAAGAAATCTGCGATGACAGTCAAAATAACAAGGTTTCTTTCCATGAATGAGCATAAATGCTTTGTTCTCTCCCATACAGTAAGGACATTATTTATGACCATGTGTACGCCAGCCAGATAACATCCCATAAGCCGGGAAGTCACTAATTGTCCACATTAATGCTGCTCTCAGTATGAAATTCTGTTTCGTTGCAACATCATATGTACTGACACTAGTACTCCACAATAAATTTAATTCATCAATTAATGGATTCAAATAAACATCAATATTTTTCTTCGGATGTCCTGGAATAAGTAAAGTCAAAAAGATATATGGCTCCTTCATCAACATCCATGGAGGTAAATTGTACGGAGTTAAGAAAACAGGCCAACATGAATATTGACTACCATAAGATCCAAACGGACAGAAACCATCAGTGGAAAGGCCCAGTCAAACATTTCTATCTTCTAAAGCAAAGGATGGATGCACTCTATCAAAATTATTCCATGAATCACCATCAGCTGGATGATTCAAGCTTTTATCGGTTGAAATATTCTCTTTATGCCATGACATCATTGTCACTGTATTCATAGACATGAATAAACGTTGAAGTCTAGATGTAAGCGGAAAATATCTCAACTGTTTTACAGGAATCAAACCAGACTTCCCGTGTTGTCCTTCTTTATATCTCAGTTTCCCACATGTGGGACAACTATCCAATGACTCATTTTCCCCAGAATATAAAATGAAGTCATTTGAACATGCATGAATCTTCTGACAAGTAAGTCCCAAATTTCCAACCGGCCTCTTACTCTCATAGTAATTTGTAGGAAAAACATTTCCTTCGAGTAATAGTGTTTTAAGCAAAGAAAATATATGGTCAAAATAGGTGTGTGACATTCCGTTATCAGATTTGATAGCGATAAATTTTGCAACTACTTCTAATTTTCTCATCTTGTAGCCTTGATATAATGCATCCTCAGCAGACCTCAACAACTCATAAAATTCAGACGGTGCCAACTCAGGATTTCAAGCTATATCAGCCAGAGTTTCTGTATGTTGAACAGATGAACCTGCAACATCATGTATTACATCTTGAAACCGGGATGGATCTAGAATCAAGTTGGTATCACCTACTCTTTAACTGCGTTCACCGTGTTGATACCAAAAAACATAATTTAGTTGGAAACCAAAACCCAAGAAATCTTCCCCCACTTTGTCAAACGTGTCAAACGTTCTCAATGCACATTTTCTGCAAGGGCATTTTATTTTGCCTTCTGAAACAAATTCTGGATTTGATGCCGCAAATGATAAAAAAGTCTCCACACCCTCTACATATACTGGATTTAAACAAGAACCGTTCGGATTTCTACGTTGATTTATCCATATGCGGTCACCTAATAGTGATTGTTGACGACCATGTTGTTCCATATTTTTCTATAAAATATAAAAGCATTAATGATTTTGAATAATTTGTTAGAAAAAACACTCAAGCTAGGATGATTATAAAGTTTACATCATACACGACTGACACAAACTTTTTATTGAGATAGACCTAAAAATTGACCCTTTAAGAATTAAATATGTTGAGAATAAAGCAAAACCTGTTACAAATATTGATAATTTTAATATTATATAATTTTTTTATTATTTTCATAGTACTAATATTATTATTAATTATTACTAATTATTTGTAATTATTACTAATTATTTGTAATTATTACTAATTATTGGTAATTATTACTAATTATTACTAATTATTGGTAATTATTCCTAATTATTGGAAATTATTACTAATTTTTACTAATTATTACTATTTACCGGTAATTATTACTAATTATTGATAATTATTACTAATTATTGTTAATTATTACTAATTATTGTTAATTATTACTAATTATTGGTAATTATTAATAATTATTGGTAATTATTACTAATTATTACTAATTATTTGTAATTATTCCTAATTATTGGTAAGTAATCCTAATTATTCCTAATTAATGGTAATTATATCTAATTATTGGTAATTATCGGTAATTATTTCTAATTACTGGTAATTTTCATTAATTATGGGTAATTATTGGTAATTAATACTAATTATTGTTAATTATTACTAAATATTACTAATTATTGGTAATTATTGTTAATTATTGTTAATTAATTCTAATTATTACTAATTATTACTAATTATTACTAATTATTGGTAATTATTAATAATTATTACTAATTATAACTAATTATTGGTAATTATTACTAATTATTACTAATTATTACTAATTATTACTAATTATTACTAATTATTGGTAATTATTACTAATTATTGGTAATTATTACTAATTATTACTAATTATTGGTAATTATTTGTAATTATTTGTAATTATTACTAATTAATACTTATTATTGGTAATTATTATTAATTATTACTAATTATTACTAATTATTGGTAATTAATACTAATTATTTGTAATTATTACTAATTATTAATAATTATTACTAATTATTACTAATTATTGGTAATTATTACTAATTATTAGTAATTATTACTAATTATTGGTAATTATCGGTAATTATTGGTAATTATTGGTAATTATTGTTAATTAATACTAATTATTACTAATTATTACTAATTATTACTAATTATTGGTAATTATTACTAATATTTTGTAATTATTACTAATTATTACTAATTATTACTAATTATTGGTAATTATTACTAATTATTACAAATTATTACAAATTATTACAAATTATTACTAATTATTGGTAATTATTACTAATTATTGGTAATTATGGGTAATTATTGCTAATTATTACTAATTATTGATAATTATTACTAATTATTACTAATTATTACTAATTATTACTAATTATTGGTAATTATTACTAATTATTGGTAATTATTACTAATTATTGGTAATTATTAATAATTATTGGTAATTATCGGTAATTATTTCTAATTATTGGTAATTATCGCTAATTATGGGTAATTATTGGTAATTATTACTAATTATTGTTATTTATTACTAATTATTGTTAATTATTACTAATTATTGGTAATTATTGGTAATTATTACTAATTATTACTAATTATTGGTAATTATTACTAATTATTGGTAATTAATACTAATTATTGTTAATTATTACTAATTATTGTTAATTATTACTAATTATTGTTAATTATTACTAATTATTGGTAATTGTTACTAATTATTACTAATTATTACTAATTATTGGTAATTATTACTAATTATTACTAATTATTGGTAATTATTGGTAATTATTGGTAATTAATACTAATTATTGGTAATTATTATTAATTATTACTTATTATTACTAATTATTGCTAATTATTACTAATTATTGTTAATTATTACTAATTATTGGTAATTATTACTAATTATTGGTAATTATTACTAATTATTACTAATTATTTCGAATTATTACTAATTATTGGTAATTATTAGTAATTATTACTAATTATTGGTAATTATCGGTAATTATTAATAATTATTGGTAATTATCGGTAATTATTGGTAATTATTGGTAATTATTGTTAATTAATACTAATTATTTCTAATTATTACTAATTATTACTAATTATTACTAATTATTGGTAATTATTACTAATTATTACTAATTATTACTAATTATAGGTAATTATTACTAATTATTACTAATTATTACTAATTATTGGTAATTATTACTAATTATTGGTAATTATCAGTAATTATTGCTAATTATTAATAATTATTAATAATTATTACTAATTATTACTAATTATTGGTAATTATTACTAATTATTGGTAATTATTACTAATTATTGGTAATTATTACTAATTATTGGTAATTATTACTAATTATTGGTAATTATTACTAATTATTGGTAATTATTACTAATTATTGTTAATTATTACTAATTATTACTAATTATTACTAATTATTACTAATTATTACTAATTATTACTAATTAATGGTAATTATTACTAATTATTACTAATTATTACTAATTATTGGTAATTATTCCTACTTATTGGTAATTATTCTTAATTATTCCTAATTATTGGTAATTATTTCTAATTATTGGTAATTATCGGTAATTATGGGCAATTATAGGTAATTATTACTAATTATTGGTAATTATTACTAATTATTGGTAATTATTACTAATTATTGTTAATTATTACTAATTATTGTTAATTATTACTAATTATTGTTAATGATTACTAATTATTGGTAATTATTGGTAATTATTACTAATTATTACTAATTATTGGTAATTATTACTAATTATTACTAATTATTGTTAATTATTGTTAATTATTACTATTTATTGGTAATTATTGGTAATTATTGGTAATTATTGGTAATTATTACTAATTATTACTAATTATTACTAATTATTACTAATTGTTACTAATTATTACTAATTATTATTAATTATTACTAATTATTACTAATTATTGTTAATTATTACTAATTATTAGTAATTATTAGTAATTATTACAAATTATTACTAAATATTGGTAATTATTACTAATTATTACTAAATATTGGCAATTATTACTAATTATACTAATTACTGGTAATTATTCCTAATTATTACTAATTATTACTATTTACAGGTAATTATTGGTAATTATTCCAAATTATTACTAATTATTACTAATTATTCCAAATTATTACTAATTATTACTAATTATTACTAATTATTGCTAATTACTAATAATTATTACTAATTATTACTAATTGTTACTAATTATTAATATTTATTACTAATTATTACTAATTATTGGTAATTATTGGTAATTATAAATAATTATTACTAATTATTACTAATTATTAATAATTATTGGTAATTATTCCTAATTATTACTAATTATTACTATTTACCGGTAATTATTGGTAATTATTGGTAATTATTATTAATTATTGGTAATTATTTCTAATTATTGTTAAGTATTACTAATTATTGGTAATTATTACTAATTATTGGTAATTATTACTAATTATTGGTAATTATTACTAATTATTACTAATTATTCCAAATTATTGCTAATTATTGGTAATTATTCATAATTATTAGTAATTATATGAATAATTACCAATAATTAGGAATAATAACATTATTAGTATATTTTATTATTAATATTAAATTAATATAATTTTCTGTATTATATACAATTCTCCTTTCATCTGTGTGTTTTCTATCTCCACATACAAATAATACATGTGGAGACAAAAAACACACAGATGAAAGGAGAATTGTATATAATATACAAAATTATATTATTTTAAAATTAATAATAAAATGCACTAATAATGTAATAATGTTATTATTCCTAATTATTGGTATTTATTACTAATTATTAATATTTACTCTTATTTATTGAAAATTATTAATAATTATTCCTAATTACCATTAACTATGATCAATACTAATAATTTAAATTTATTAAGTAACAAAACAATGTAAACATAATTAAAGTACAACTAATTAAGAATAATTGAAACTAATAAAAAATTTAAAATAAATAATAAATTAAAATGGACATAAATACCTTGAAAATGATCTGAGGTTGATCTATGATCGTTCTTGAAAACTTCAATATCAACTCCGGAGAAAAAAATTAAACTTGAGAAACGCTGAACTCTAGAAATAGAATTTTGCGAGAAGGAAAAGATGGAATTTGAGAATGAATTGAAAAAAACAGATGGGGGTATTTATAGGTTAAATTATTTGCGACGGGTGCATTTGCGACGGGTATCCCGTCGCTAATAGTATTATTTGCGACGGTACCCGTCGCAAATACCTTAGCCATCATTTATTACGGTCAATGGTTAAATAGTAATTTGCGACGGGTCCCGTCGCAAATAACGACCTGCCGACATACTATTTGAGACGGGGGAATATTCTCGTCGCAAATACCTTTTACCGCTGCCGGTTATTTGCGACGGGCAATAACCGCCCGTCGTAAATATGTTTCCCGCGATTTGGCGCGCAAAGCGCGCCAGTGCATTTGCAACGGGGAAAGAAATCTCGTCGCAAAAGGATACTTATTTGCGACGGGCAAATACCCCCGTCACAAATAAGTTTTTAACGGGGCTATTTGCGACGGGATTTATCCCCGTCGCAAATAACCCGTCGCAAATACCCATTTTTTCCGTAGTGTATTATGAGTTGAATGTTTTCAAAGCTTCGATGATTAACATAACTAATGATGTAAATAATTAAATTAAATGATAAAATATAAAATATTGATAATTATAATTCACTAATAATAAAAAAATTCCTCAATCAATTATTTATGAAAATAATATTATTATCCAGTATTTTTAATGTGTTCATTACTAGATGGTTTTTAAGGTAAGGGGTTTCCAGTCTCATTTTAACTTCATTGAAACTAGTGTTTTTTCACTAAATGTTTTATTTTGTGGTTGTGTGTAATACTAAATTATAGAGGTATTTAAGAATTCGTTAAAAAAAATATTTTGATCAATGCATTATTGGTTCTGATGTTATCAATTCGGAAGGTACACATTATCCTTAAATTTTTTATAAAATGTTATAATGATTTCTTTTATAATTATTTTTATTAAATTCCAATATTAATAGAAATATATAATATATATATTGATATGGACATAAAATAATTATGAAGAAAAATTAATTAATCATTTATCATTCGTTAACAATATTTCAATAAGAATATTTTATGATTTTAATTCAAAATGTTTTTTCAAAACAGTGCCATATTCAATTTTATGGTATACGACATCAAAGAGATTCCACACCCACTTAAAAACAATATTTTATTTTGATTCCATTATATTATTTAGTTTTTTATGTAATTTATACAACAATAATCTATTTTTTCGAGTGACATTGTTTTTTAAAATAATGTAATAAAGGAATGGAATATATAATCATATGAAAATATTTTACTTATCAGATTTAAATTATATTTTTATCTGTTTGATAGTGGAAATAAAATATTTTATGTGTTTCACTAATGTTAGGTTCCATGGAATTTTTTATGAATTATGGTTGAGTTCGATATAACTCTCAAATGCATAGGGTAATTATTCTATTCTCTATATAATTGTTGTGTAAGATGACCGTAGAAGATATTCCTCTTGAAAGGGATCATATAATGTTTCTTGTAAGGTTACTATAAGGATGATTTCCCAAGGAACATTTTTTATGAATGATAATTATTTTTCATGGAAATTAGTTGACATAAAAATGTAATATGATGAATGTTTTTTTAATGGAATGATCATAACCTTTTATGTAAATATTATTTTTTATAGAATATATTGTGTTTATGGGTTCTCATATTTAAAAAAAAACATTAATGGATTTGATTTTTTGTTAAGGTTTTATTATAATGATGTTTTTGAAAATCATTATTCAATCAATATGATTTCATGTGTTCGTAAATAATTCACTACAGGAAAACAGAATATCTGCGACTGGCGATTTGCGACGTGATCCCATCGTAATAGAGCTTTTGTGACGGGGCTCCATCGAAATTTGCTCGTAGTAGAAAATGACGTCGCAAATAGTTCTTTTTGCGGCGGTCCCGTCGCAAATATAGTATTTTCCATGGTATTTTTTCCCCATCGCAAATTGGTTTTCATTTATATATAAATAAGGTATTTGCGACGCGTCGTCGCAGATATATTAGTTGCAACGAGTTGCTAACCCGTCGCAAATGGGAAATTTAAAATATATTTGTGATTTAGGTATTTGCGATGGACCATCGCTGCAATATTTTTTTACGACATGTATTCTTCCTGTCGCAAATGCGACAGTAAAAAAATATTTTACGACGGGACTCCCCGTCGCAAATACTAAAAAAAATAAAAATAAATAAAATAATTAATACAAATCGTATAATATTATATAATAATAATAATAATAATAACAATATATAAAAATTATATTATTATAATATAATTTAAAAATATATATAAAATCTAATTATGAAATGTTAATATAAAATAATTATAATATGAATATAAATAATACAATATTATATCATAAGGATGGTACACATTAGTGGAGTGGATGGTGGACTTGGCTACTAGTTTTTTTCAGTGATGACCATGAGGATGGTACGCATAGTGATGAGGCTTCGGTACGTGGACCGATGCCTGAGATAGTGCCTTCAGGTAGTGTGTCAGCTATACATCACAACCTGTTGGTCAACAGTTACAACCGACGATACCGGTAGGTGACACATGTAGACTTATAGCCTTACACATATTCTAACGTTAGATAACCTCATGTTCGGAGGTGATCCCGACTCACAGGTGGCTGAGGACTGGCTTGAGGAGGTGGATGAAAGTTTTCTTGAGCTTATATTGCTTCGGCAGGACGACGAGTTGGTAGCTGAGTATTCATCGAGGCGTACCGAACATTCCGGGTACTCGATGAATACGATTCGATCAGTGATTTAGAGCTCAGACCTCTGAGCGAGGTCTGTATAAAGGATATCCAAGTAAGCACTTCGTCCTCTATGAATTCCTACTTATGTTAGGGTGATATAAAGAACCCTTGTGCTTGAGAATTCTTTTGCTGAATGGATGCAGTCAGTGAAGGATAACATTGTTAAAGCTGGAAACTGGCACCAGTCTCGGAGACTTGGGCATGCAGATGTTTCAAAAAGGGGAAATGTTATGGATAGATAAATATGCAAAGTAGCAGATGTGGAGTCAGATATAGGAGATTAGCATGAGGTGGTGTACTTTTAAACATGTTACAACCACCCGCCTTTGTTGTTCCCTCCAGGCTCAGGGAGCTGGAGGGCAGGGGAAGATATTAGCTGCATGCAGTCAAGGAGTGTGACCCAATGTCTCTAAGAATGATTTTAGGGATAGTCTGTGTCCACTAATAGCTGCCTTAGTAACAGACGTTGATATTAATCATTCATTCTTTCCATGAATCTTGTCCCAGAACTAGAGTTTCTGGGTAAAACCATAGACTTGACCCTCACGTCTGGAGATAACTTGGGAGGAGACTCAATAATCACACTTACGCCGACAGTGTGGCCTGACCCTCGGGGTGAGAGTTTCGATTGGAATCTCTTGGTGGCAGCGTCGAGGCCTTATGACGTTGGTCTCGGTATGGATTGGATACACAGTTCATGCTCATATTGACTGTATTAGACAAAGAGGTTGTGGTTGACTACAACGAAGGGATGGGTTTTCCTTGGTCGGCAAAAAGGAAACCCTTGGAAGAACAAGATAAAATCGTTCATAGGAGGGTGTATCCGATCATTCATGGGTCACCCAACCTTACCCTCGTGGCTGTAAGAGTTTTGAGTTTCAGTTCTAAATAGGAAAGGGAGACATCTAGAGTTTGAGGATGACGACCACATTCTTATACGGGTCTCACCTCGACGAGGATTACAGAGATGTGGCCGAGGCAGCAAGCAATCTCTAAGGTTCAGCGGATCTTTTCAAATCCTCAGCAGGGTAGGCTAGGTGGCTTACCGTTTGACCCATCCACCTCAGTCGCACCAGGTGCACAACATCTTCCACGTATCTCAATTGGAGAGATACGTTCTTGACCCGACACATATCACCAACCATGGGGAGATGGACATTGGTGACGGGGTGACTTTTGCGGGGTTCCAGTAGAGGTTGAGGAACGACAGGAGTGGTACTTACAAGGACGGTTGATTCCTCTTGTGCGCTTTCGTTGATAGCACGTGAACCTCCAAGTAGGCACATGGGAGAGGGAGGCTCAGATGTGTGCTCAGTACAAATTTTGTTTCCTTAGTTTGTGTTATAGCTTTATGGGGACGTAAAGCCCTAAGGTGGGAGTAATGTAATGACCCGAAAATTTCAAGGAATTTTTTTACTTAATTTCATTGGAATTTTACGAGTACGCAATTTCGGACGGCGCCTGATTCCGAGGCCTGGTGTGCCCGGAATCAATTTTCTAAGTTTAGCTCGGGTACGTTCAGTGACCGAATGAGTGGGTTTTTCTAACTTTTGTATTGGTGCTCGGAATCAAAATATGAGGGCACCGATGGTACCGCAACGCCGGTAATTGCTTAAGAGGACTTTTATTGTAGATGTGTTTTCATGAGAGAAGGAGTTTATTTTTTGTGGATTGATTAAGAGGTGAATAAAATTGTGAGACAAGTTTATTATTATATATTAAATGGTTATAACCTCTACATGGGGAAGTTAGGGTGGGACCCACCAACAACCTTACTACCCATGTGAGGATAAATGTGGGGTGGGGCCCACATGAGCCCCAACCCTTCAAATTTCCATAACTCTCATAAACCCCCCTCTTTAATTTTGTAACTCATTTTAAATTGAGTAACCTTCCTTTTCCTCTCTCTCTCTTATCATTAATGTTCCAACACCTTAAATTAATGAGTTAAGATTCTTAATTAATTGATTCATTTGAATTAATTTGAAAGGAATGAATTTTTTTTATATTAATGGCGAGTCTAATGTTTTATTTGCCTTGGAAAATATTAGTTGGGAGACTTTGGGAGAATTAGGAAGAATGACATTCTGTCGTCGACGAATGCCGACTCCACTGAAGATTGATGACGTGTTTACCTTCTTCCTTCATCTGAGGCAAGAGCGTGAGGTGACGCCCACGAGAAACACCGATTTTCTTCCTTTTCCTTCATGTCATGGGTGAAGACGCCTCCCGCGTAGAACATCATCAACGTCTTTCCTTCCAACTTTGAAGAAGTGGCGCTACGAACGACGAACAACACGAGGTAGGGGAAATTATTTTGTATTCTCTTATCTTTTGAGAAAAGAACGATGAGCACAGACCAACCATTTCCAGGTTGATCCGTGGATCATTCGTTCATGCGGGTTGATGTTGAGGTTTATTGTTTTTTCCCATGAATTATTTCTTTTTCGTACGTAGACTTCTCTTTGTTGTCCGCTAGCTATCATTATAATGAGAGGAGGTCGGACCACACAAACACGGCCGACCCTCCTCCCCCATGTTGTTGATTATGTTGCGGCTCGAACGAAGGCGGCGCGGTGCAATGGCACCACGCGGAAACATGGAGAAATTCGGAAAGGATGTGCGGCATTGTCACACTGCGCCGTTGAGGCCGAACGAAACCGCGGACGGAGTCGGGGCCGCGGAGGCAATTCGAAGACACCGATGGTAGAATGTTGTGCATTGATTGAGGGGCGATGACAAACAGGGCCACGAGGTAATTTTCAAGCCTTCGCAGTGTAGGTTGGGTCCCAGGAGGACCGTTGGCAAAGGCGGTGAGCAAAACGGACCACCGGAGCGCGTCCGAGGGTCCTTGGAAAACACCACTGACGGTCGGAGGCGGCGACCGGCACCGGACGGCCGCCAGGAGGCGGCGGTGCCCGGCGCGCCCCGAGGAGTGCCACCGCAGCTGAAGCCGCTGGTCCCACGACCGCGTGGGACCGAGGGAGGTGGGGTGCGGCGCTCAGCCACGTCCGTTGACAAGGGGCGGCCCCCACACTGGGTCGCGGTTTCATTCAAGGGGGACGGCGCCCCCCCTTTGCGCATCCGCTCAGCCGAAACGGCCGAACCACCTGGCCGCGCCCAGCCAGGCCGGACCCGGAACCGGGTCGGGTCGACCTGGTTTGGGCCGACCCATTAGTGGGTGGGGGGGGGGGGGGGGGGGGGGGGGGTTGGGCCGGGCAGGGTCGGGCCCAGACCCCCCATTTCAGGCTGTTTCCGTTCGAACACCTCTATCATGGGCCACAGACCTCCGATCGACGCACCGTCTGTTCCGTAGAGATCCTTGGATCAAGGTGGTAGTTTTAGTATATTACACTCAGTGTTTTGGAGAACTTTGAGTACGGCTGGATTGGTTCGAACAAGAATCCAACCCGGCCCTCATAGCGGAAACGCTTATATCTTGAGCTCCGAACGCCCGATTGACGTGCCATAGACTTTTTTGGATTCCTCTTGAAGAGGCGGAACTTTTGGAATACTTCGACTAAGATTTGGATGCAGTTGGATAGTGGTTGGGTTGGAGTGTACCCGAAATCCAACCGGGCCCCTGGAACGAAAATCTGATATCTTTCAGACCGAACGTCCGTTTGATGAACCGTCAGCGGTGTTGGTGATCACGTTGAGAAATGGTCCCTACGAGTATACCCTATGAGAGTTCGGGGTATAGTTGAGATATTTCCAGGTTGGTTCGCATACGAAACCAACCGGGACCCTGGGACAAAAACACTAATAACTCACAGATCGTGCGTCCGACTGACGCGCCGTCTGTTGCGTTGAGACCCCTATGATGAGGCAGTCCTTTGAGATACTTTTTCATGGAACTTTGAGATACTTGGAGTATCGACCTATAGATCATGGAGCAGACCCTCCCAGAGACGAGCGTACAGGGTATGGAGACCATGTAGCCGGCAAAGACCTGACAACTGCTTGACCGACTTGACTTGGAGTTAGTCGACTAGCCCAGTAGATGGAGCATTACATAGTTTGGGTGCAGACCCATGGCGGACGGAGCACTACTATGTGACTTTGAAGACCCACGGTACTCGTCCGAAGAGTTCCTCTGCAGGCTATTCGGGGGTGTGAACTGCTATGTTTGGGTGGCATACCCCGGCGGGAAGCACTACTGTGTTTGGGTGGCTGACCCGTGGTACTCGATAGGAGGAGTACCCCAGTAGTCTTATGTTAGTGAGCAGTACCTCGGAGTCGTGACAGGACCACTGTACACTCCAGAGACAGGGATCTTTAGCAGTTACGATTTCGATAATGAAAATCCTTGTTTTAGCTGAGTCTACGTCCTTGTTTTTACCTCTTGATTGAGATGAGTCACTTGATAACTTAGGTATATGTATGGGAATATACCTGGGTAGTGGTTATCCGTTGATTTCATAATTTTGGTGTTTCCTCATGATTGAGATGGGTTACATGATAACTTAGGTATAAGTATGGGCTTATACCTAAGAAAGGGTTATCTGTTGAGATCCTTCTTTGTGGTTATCCTTGCTGGATTTAGTGAGACCTTGAGGGTCTCGGGGTGCCTACTAAGTATCGTATACTGACCACTGCATGAGATATGCCCGCACCTCATTGTGTTGGTTGCAGACAACTGACTGCGCTGACAGAGGCTGAGTGTTCGAGGACTGGACGGTAAATGGAGGTGGACCTCACAACGAGTCAGTATCCGGATGTGGACTTCAAGACGAGATGACACTCGGAGGAGGTTGACGGGAGAGAGAATTGTAGAGGCTATCTGTACCTACCCTTCAGGTAGGATCCGTGGTGGATGATCTAGGAGCTGCGCTATTTGTACCTACCCTTCTGGTAGGGTCCGAGGAGTACGACCGAGGAGCCGCTACCTTTCATCCAGTTGTTTTACTTTTGTTCAGTTGTAGCTGTATTTTCGATTGGGCTAGTATTCTAGCCCATTTAGTTATCATCACTTCCTTTTGTACTTAGTGTATTACTACCACTTGTACTCTATGGTGTTTGTTTACTTTTATAAAGGAAATTTCTTCCCAATTAATGGTAATTACGCCTTTGGTGCTAGTCCCCAGCCCCTGGCCTATGGAAGGCGGGCTTGGGGTAGTCATGGCACGAGCCTCGAGGACGGGTCGTGACAACAATAATGATACTCAATTAATAGAGATCATCGATCTGGGAAAAAATTTGAACACCCTCATATGGGAATGGTCATGGATAGGTGAAGAAAAATTATTTAATGGTTAATGTATCTCTAAAAGGATGATACATAATAGACCCATGAGATTATTCTTCCATGAAAAAATAAGGATTTTGATTTAGTTGTGGTTATAAATGGAAACCAGATGAGTGAATCAAACATAGATCATGGTGAATATGATTTTAGACTGATAAGTATTTGGGGTGTGTTAGTTCATGGTTGTTAGAATTTTAGCTGGTATGATATGTTAGTGAGACAAAAGTTAAAATTATTTTATTATCGATATGGAATTTAGTAATGTCATCCGATCATTTTAATAATTCATATAATAATTAAGGAATTGTGATCTGTTTTTTCATATAGAATCATTTTCCTATAACATGTACATTTTTAAGAAGTAGAATGTTTGCGTATTGAGTGGTGTTTCAATACGAAATAAATGTGGTGGGTTTGAACCTCATTAGAAACATTTTATTGAGTATTACAGAAGTGATTGGGGATCATTTAGGGCTTTCAAGGAATGGATTTAATGTAAGGGTTAATTATGGTGTATAAAAACATGTAGGATCAATTCTATATAAAGAATATGTTTTTTTGTATTGAATTATATCAATATTATGTATGTGGTATTGTATGTGTAACCTTATTTTTACATGTTATTAAGGGGTTGAACCATGAGATGGAACATATTGAAGTTTCACCTGGTGGTAAAAATTCTTGGGATGCATGGGAATGTGGTTCCATGGAGATAGGAATGAACGAGACCTCATGTGTGTGACTAGTTAGTGGAAAATCAATCTTAGATGCGTGTGTTACATTTAAGGAAGTGTCAGTGGTTCTAGTTAAGTGTTTTGGGAAAATATGGCCAATGGTGGGACCAAATCCATTATATCTTGATCATAAAAATTTTAAAAGGGAAAAAATCATTGATTAATGATATCAAAATTTTTTAATGAGACTCTGGACTATTGGAAAATCATTCTACATAGGAGATTCTTATGGTGGGGTACACCATGGTTGAAAATTAATCATGAGAATCTATATTCTTATGATTGTGGAACTATATGTTGTGAGAAAAGACTGTATGAAATTTAAAACATTATTACAATTTTATGTATAATATGATTTAATTATAAAATCTACCAATCTTCTATTATTTATTTTTTAATGACATTATAATATGTGAAATTTCAATGATTAATAATATATGAATTTTTGTTTGGATTTTTCAAGAATCACATATTTTTATTGTTTCTAGAAGACTAGCACTATGTTTTTACGGATCCCACCAGACAGTCAATGGTGCTTTAGTAGTTTTTCAGATTTCTACTTGCCCATGGGATCGCAGTAGTTTCTAGATACATAGTCAGTTCACCTAGTCCAAGGGTTTATTTAACCCACCACATTTTATTTTAATTACACATGTGTTTGATTATCTTTAATACCCATATTTTATATAATTTTACATATTTGTAATTTTTTACCACTCCATTCATCTATAAAGATCTATAATTCAACATCCATAGAAACATCAACATTTGAGTGATCTAGAAATAAATTTATGAAACAATTATTATTGATATAAACATTTTCATATTCCATTTTTATATTTTGCAAAGATCTATGATGGATCTATGTTTTCAACAATGATCCATCATTGAATTATTACGTACTTCAATGATTAGTGTTCATTATATATTATTATTGAATCCTCTTGATCATAATGAGATATACTATTGAATATATATTTTCTACTGTTATATATTTATTATAAATATTCTTATACATCATTAATTTGGGTAATTTTGATATAACACTATTTATTTGATGTAATTTTGGTACAATTGTGGTAGACCGGACATGCATATGACCATACATTGACTAGGCCACGATTACACATCAGTGGTGGATGATTCCATATATTTTTAATTAGATTGATAATATTAATATCGTCTTCTACTTGTATCTCATATTGGATAATATTTTTGAGGGATTTTTGATGGAATAGTGATCATTTTATATACATTATATTGAATTCTGTATTCAATGAGGAATAAATGATTTTTTCAAAAATTAATGGTGGATCATGTAAAATGAAATCCAATGATATTTTATATCATATATCTAGTTTTTATGAATAAATACTTTATTTATGTAATGTAACAATGAAATACCTTAAACAGAATACACTCTTGTCACTTCTTCTAAATATATTTCATCATTCAACCAAAATCAAAAATATTCATCCATAATGTGTGAGAAACTTCTCTATGGGTGTGATATGTTTTAATGACCCAATTTTTTATTGATGGAAATCAATTTCATAGAAAATTTCATATAATCATAGGAAATCACAACACAATAATCTACTAAGTAATGTGTCACCATTAAACATAAGTTTGTCACTTATGTGATTTGAATTTAAAAAAATGGTCATCTATAATTGTGGTCAGTATGTTATTTGGAGTATGATAAGAAAAACTTATGTTTTTTGATGAATTATAATATACCCTTATGAATAGTAACATACCTTTATGGATAGTATTGAATAATAATCATAAAAAAAACAGGAACTTCAACCATGAATGTATAAACACAATTTAGTCATCTTGAATGTCAAAAAACTATCATAGTATAAGAATTTGTATTTTTGTATGTCAAAAGTGTTTTAATTTAAAAAATTTTGATGAAATTTATAATTTAAAATTGAAATTTATTTTAATAAAATTTAATCATAAATTGTTTCTTTAATGTCTTATGTTTATAATACCATTTTATGGGACCTTGATTAATTATTCAATGTGTTATAAGACGAGTTATATTTTTAAAATTGTTTTGTAGAATAATTAATGATTTTATTTAAAAATTAAATTAAAAATAATAAAAAAATTAAAAAAATGGAGTTTGGTTTTAAATTTTACATGTTGAAAAATGTTTACGGTGGATTTTTGGGATTTTTTTAAATATATGAATTTTTCATTAATAGTAAAAATATAGTTTGAGTTTTCTGTATGACTAATTACATCATAATTATGTAATAATTAAAATAAATTACAGATCGAATAGTGTACTTTAAAATAAGATATTAGGTTTCCCATGTGGCTTATACCACGGTAAAACCAATGGTTTTCCAAAAAATGCTAATGAGGTGTCCTTTGAAATTAATAAAAAACTATCTCTTTTACAATAAATACCTTCTCTTTTCTAAATTTTCATTCATTCCATATAAAAAGTCCTAAAACATATGGTGGTTTTTCTTTCCTAGTATCCATACCAAGTTTTCCTCAAGCCCCAAGGTCCTCACCTAGTTTTTTATGGGAGTAGCTTTACAAGGTAAGGGACACATTCACCATCCTTTTTTAATCAACACTTCTTTTATGATATTTCGTTGAATATCCATTTTCATATGTTGGGGTTTGATATTATTTATCCCTATTACTGAAATTTTGTAGTCCATATGATTATATCACCTTTTCCTCTCATTAATTCGTTTTAATAAATTTTATACGACACTGTTAGGCTGCTGAATTTTCATAAGGGTTTTCTCATCGTTTTTTTTCAATTTCATTTAGTTTCTTTATATTTAATAACATATATACATAAAAAATGATTGATGTCTCTAGTAATAATATTTTACTATAATTTTGTCAGGAATAAATTACAATACCTCAAAATCTCTATTTTTTCATTCAGTAATACTGAAAATTAAAACACCATCAAAGATGTGCTAATTTACCGCATTCAAGGACGATGAGTTTTCAATTTCTTTTAACATATTCAATTTTGGTCATGAAACAATTTTCCTGACTGAAAAATACCATAATATATCTATAATTTCTTATACATTATTTTATTATCCTTTTTACTCATGGTTTTGATTAATAAAGCAACACTTGTTCCGTGGGACCAAAACAACCAATTAACCCAAAAGGTTATCAATAATGTTTTACATAATGATTAATCATAATTCCAAGTAACCAAATGAAATTTACAACAATGTATCCATATGTATATTTAATAAAATATTTTAACTCCAGTTATTGACCACCAACCCCATTTTATATGATTCTCCAAACAAGAATAAAAGTGAACCAACTATTAGAACCCAGGAAACAAACGGTCCCAAACAATGAAATTGTTCCTTATAACTAATAAAAATAGTTTTAATAAATAATATTCATATATAATTGGTTATTTAATTATTAATTAATTAACCTAATTTGATTATTCAGTTCCTTAACATCGAGTGGATAACACCATCTGACTTAAGGTATGGGATTCTACTCAAACCACTTTATTCTTTCAAATTTCTCCAATGTTTATCTTACCCAAATTAATTTTTCCTTTATTTTTATGAAAAACATCTACATACTGATTATATGATCCTAAATTATGTTAAAATATCCATCAATGATTATCTTTTAGGGATATAAAAGTTTTTATTTTATTCTCACATTAATTCTTCCTGATAAGAAAAACTATTTCGAGAAAACAACCCAAATTATTACCCACATTCAAGTGAAATCTATCACTTGTTTTATTCCACCATTTTCTTTATAAGATCAGTAATAATATTATAAAACATTATTATTTCACATCTAGTATTATTTAAAATATTATTTCTTTTTTGAATTTAAATTCTCTTGAGTATTTTCCTTAAAATCAAACTAAAATGTTTAAATCCTATGAATTTATGAAATACAATTCTTACATGTTGTCACTTATATTTTAAAAAACATATCATGATATAAGTCTATTTTATGTTATTAATGTCCATGTATGTTTTAATTACTTTCCCTCATTGAAACTTTTACGATAATATCATTCTTTATGCTTTATGACAGTTAAGTGATACCAATTTCTCTCCATGGGTTCTCTTATGTATATGTATGACTAGATATGTTTAATAATTTATGTGGAAAAAATATTCATGAAAATATTAAGAGGGTTGTTCCCAGATAGTGCTCTAATGCATTGGTTAAAGTTATGTCTAATGTGATGTTTTGGGCAACAATCTTTCCAGTTAGCCTTAGCTTGTGCTACAATGTGAAACAATCTGTCTAGTTAGCCTTTACTCATACAATATTCATGTTTTTTGTTTCATCCACATTATTATGATTCCATGTTTATATGATCCCATGTTTATATTTTATGATTCAATATGTTCCATGATTTTGTTATCATTATGTAATTCCTTCTAACCCTGGTTCTAAAGCCTTATTCTTATGCATTATCCCTTACTAGGATTTCTAGTTCATCCCATTGTACATGTGTTCCCCAGTGTATCCTATGTAGATGTATGGGAAAATGGTAGTCATGTTATCATTTTTGTGTTTAAATAAAAAAATTTGTTTTTTATAATGATTGATTATGTACCCAGTCTTCCAAGATAGTAGACATTATGATCCATGGCTTGTACTCTAATATATAATAATGCTTAAAATAATGTAATGCAATGTTTTTAAGGCTAGGGTCTCTATAGTTGGAATCAATGGATGGTCTAGTTATTTTGGAGATTAAGAATATAGAACCTTATTGAGAACCATTTGGATGAGACTATGTATATGAAAACACCACTAAAATATTGTTCTGTAAATATTAATTAAAATATTATGAAAATGCATCAATGTATGTATACAAATATGTAGAGGTTGCTCTAGAGTAGATGAACCTAGTAGTGAAAGACTGAAAAAGGGATTTGAGCTTGACCTGAGGAATCCTGTTACACCAAAACAAGCCCTACTTCACCCTTGGTATTGACACTCTGAGGGGATATGCTTCCGTAAATTCATTAGCATAGAACATAGAATTATTAAGGGAATAATATAAATCCCATAAGACTATATTTTATGATATAGGATAAACTAGATATAATCTCAAGGAATCAAAAATTGGGATTAACATATACATTACATGTTTTATCCTTTTATGTTGAAAGTTCCCTCTTTATGCTCAATAGTTATGTATTAAATACCTTAAATTGTATGTTCTTTTTCATAGTTATTGGCAGAAAATGGAAGAAAACATTTCAACAACCATTTTTATAGTAAATGTGTATATTTCTATAAATACTTGTCTAATATGATGTGAATGGGTGCAGAAAACTTCATGATTGTACTTTCTCAGGTGGATCGAGTTGTGAATAATAACATAAATCATCTGCAACTCCTTCCACCTCCATAGAAAGTGCATCTCTCCATAGAATCCCTCATGTGGAAAATGCATCCCATGATTAGTGGATCTTTTGATCCCCTCAAGGAATTTTGGATTGACTCCATTGAAAAAATATTCTTTATCCATCGTTGCTCAGAAAAAGATAATGTTTTACTAGTGGTCTATCATTTTGATAGAGAATTTTACGAGTGGAGTAAAATGATCAAAAATAAAATTTCCCAGGATGAAATTAATTCCATGTATTTAGAGGAATTCATAAGGATGTTTTAAAAAAAATATTTCCCGAACTATCAGTTTCATGATGGAAAGACAATTCATTAGACTCACGTAGAAGGATGATTAGCACATCTGGGTGTGTGAATAAAAGATTACAAGCACTTAAAGGTACACCTATTCTTTGTCATGGACAACGAAATCATGGCGGATAACTTATTTATAGGGCTAAAGCTAAGTCAACAAATGGTGTTGGTGATCTTATACATTGATAGTTATGATGAGATTTTTCATTATGCACTCAATGATGAAATGGATCTTGGAGACTCCCAGTGGTCTCATGGTCCTGGTGAAAATAAGAGGAAAATGGATAAAGACATGGGTGGTTAAAAAAATCCCATAATGTAAATAAGCATCAATATCCAACATATAAATGTTGCGGAAGAAAAATATTGGGAACTATTTAAAGGGAACCAGGAATTGCATCAAAAGAGGAAAGCTGGGATATCTGGCCAAGAACTGTCGATGGGATATGAAAAATCCCATTAATGTGGATGAAGAAAGGAATGTTCAGATTAATGCTCAACCATTATAGTAGTGATTATACTCTAAGTAGCATGTGAATTTTGAAAACTATTTCCCCAATACAAGGGTTGTTGGAGGGAATATAAAACAACCTCCAAGGAAACACTGATGGGATTATTCTATCACTACTGCTAAGGTGGTGCTGAAAAATGATGTGGTGAAATTTATCTACTTATTCATTCAGGAAAATAGAACATAAAATTTGTTTCTGGTTGTACACATTCATTCATATCACTCATGATTAGTAAAACTATTCAAACACCACATAAAATTTTGGATGAAAAATTATCTATGAGAACACTGAATGGGGGAATTATTGTGTCCATTTTCAATAAATAATCACCGTTTATTGATTGTGGACATAACCTCCCAAAATTTTTTGTCATACTTCATTTAGTGTATTTTAATGCTATCTTGGGAATGGATTGGAGATATCAATTCAAGTACAACATCTACATTCAAGAAAGGGATATTACTCTTCACTTAATAAAGCATCCACCAATTATTAACTTGTGTATGGAGGAAGATGATTCTACAATGGAATTAGTGTCTTGATTGGTGATATTAATAACTTTTGAAAAATCATTTCAAGCTCAAATAATTGTGATAAAGGAGAGAATCATGCTTGAATACATGCCCATCGTGAGGGATTACCATGATGTATTCCCTAAAATTTTATATAGTCTTCCTCCAGACCAAGAGGCTAGGTTCTTAAATTAACTTATTCCTAGATTTATCCCATTATCAAAGATGACTTATAGAATGGAAACTATAGAGATAGACGAGTTTAAGAAGTAGTAATAAGAGAATACAGAGAAGGGTTTTATATGCTCGAGTGCTTCATCATGGGGTGCGCCATACCTCTTCGTCATGAAAAAGTATGAATCAATGCACATATTCATTTATTATCATGATCTCAATAAAATAAAAATAAATAAAAAGTACCAATACCAAGGATATATGACTTGTAAAATCAACATTAAGTGGCTAGTTACATATCTAAGGTAGACCTTCATTCGGGATATCACCAAAAAAATTAGGTAAGGAAGATATTCCCATGACTAACTTTCAAATGAGGTATGAACACTATGTGTTCATAGTGATGCCATTATAACTCATTAATTTTTTAGAAACATTCATGGATTTAATGAATAGTGTTTATATATATTATCTAGATAAATTTGTGGAAATCTTTATTGATTATATTTTGAAATACTATAAGATCAAGGAGGATCATTTGGAGATTTTGAATACTATGTTAAAATCATTGTGAAGGGTGAAGATGTACGAAAAGTACAATAAAGTTGAGTTTTTTATAGAGGAAGTATCATTTTGGGGAATTTTATCACCAACAAATGGATATTTATAGACCCTTCCAAGATAATGGTGATGGTAGAGTGGCCCATGCTAAAATCTATATTGGAGATCCGCAGCATTCGGGGTCTTTCCGAGTATTATCAATTATTTATGAAGAAAATTTCATGATTGTGAAACCCAATGGACAAGCTGACATAGAATAGAGAAAACATATTTTGGACATAAGAATGTGAAGACTATTTTAAGGAGTTGAAGCAGTGTCCAATTATTGTACCAGTACTCTCAATCCCAGCATGTAGAGAACATTTTTTATAGTGATGCTTTTTGGAATTGAATTGGATTTTTTTTAATCGTAAATGATAAATTGATAGAAAAATCCTCTTGGAAGCTTATAATCCATGAGAAAAACGGTCCAATGGATAAACTGGAGACAACAGCTTTGGTCTTTGCATTGAAAATAGTGCGACATTATTTTATGGAAAAAACTGTGGGATATATACAGTTCACAAGAGACTCAAATATATATTCACATAAAAAAATATTATTATGTGCCAGGGAAGATTGATAGATCTCATCAAGGATTATGACTACTCAATATACTATCATCCCGATATGGAAAATAATGTGGAAGATTCTCTATGTAGAAAGGATCATGAATCATTATCAATAATGAGAATTGAAAAGGATTTGATCATCTTATATTTGAAGATTATGGGCATGGGAATCATTAATAGATGAAAATCATCAATATTTTCTCATATTATTGGTCAACCATCTCTGATGGAGAAAATAATGGATGCTCAAAGAAAATTTGTTGAAATTCAGAAAAGGGTGGAAGCTATCAGAAATGTGAATTCCTCTAATTTCAAAATTGATGAGGAAGGATTTGTAATGTTGGGATCACGATTATGTGTACCATATAATATAGAGATCAAGAAGGAGCTTTTGAATTATGCACATAGATTGACCTTCTCTATTAAACTTGGGAGCACAAATATGTATCGAGATCTCTGAGAAAAATTGTGGTGGGACAATATTAAGAGGGATATTTATGAATATACATCATTGTTTCTAGTATGTCAACCATTGAAGGATAAAAGACATAATTCTATAGTGATGATGAAACCACTTCTCATACAAAAATGGAAGTGATAGAACATCTCCATGGACATTGTCACTGGACTTCTAAGGACATCTAGAGGAAACAATTCTATTTGGGTCATTGTGGATCATCTAACAAAGACTAATCACATTACCGTGATTGGAGTGGAATTATCCTGGGATCAATGTGAATATATATATATATATATATATCAAATAAGTGGTAATGCTGAATGGAGTACTAAAATCAATTGTATCAGATCGAGATCAGAGATTTACCCCAACGTTCGGGAAAAGTCTCCATCATGCTCTAAGCACTGAACTAAACTTCAGTACGACCTATCATCTTCAATGTGGTGGCCAATATGAGGAAACGATTCATATACAAGATGATATTCTACGGTAATGTCCATTGTAATCCAATGGAGGATGAGACCAACATTATCACCTAGTTGAATTCTCATATAATAATAGAATCCACTAGAGCTTCCGAATAGATCCATATGAATCCCTTATGGAAAAAGGTGTATAACATCGTTGTGTTGTTATGATGTCTGTGATTGTAAAATACTAGAACCTGAAATTTTCTATGAAATGGTGGAGGAGGTGAAAACAATTTAGCAGCATATAAATTCATCCCTAGGTCTACCGAAGAGTTCTGCTGATAATCTTCGACCTGAACATGAGTTCATATATGGAGACATAATATTTCTACACATATCTCCAAGGAATAAGGTAATGGGGTTTGGTATGAAATGAAAGCTAAGTCCCAGGTACATCATCCCCTTCGAGATCCTGGGTCGAGTTGAAGATGTGGCCTATTTACTAAAACTTCCACCTACCAGGTACATTGTACACAATGTCTTTCATGTATCCCTCTTAAGGAAGTACATACCAGACTCTTAACATGTACTTTCTTCATAGGTTGAATAGTTGGTGTAACACCCTGAGATTTTATAAGATATATTATTTTTAATTTATGTCTTCTATTATACACTACACCATGATTAGCATGTACTATACGCAACACTGTATTAGCTTGCAGTATATGCAACACTATTCTTGGCTCGTGTTACACACATATTCAAGTTCATTTTGTGGAAATTATTCTACGCAAAATTATGTATAGATTTTGTTAAATGTATAAATGAAATAAGTTTTGATTATATTATACGCAACACCAAATAGAGTTTTCACTACATGCAAACCTGACATGGCTTGCATTACACACAATCAAGACCTTTTTTGATAGCGTGTGTCGTACACAATACCAAGTTTCACAAAACAAGATATTATTATAATATTATTATGAACTAGCCGTTAAAAATAGTAATACCCACTTTTTAAAATTTTATAAATTTTATCTTTCAAAATGGACTTCATTTTTGGATTCTGAATATCGAAATTAGTCGTGGGTGAATTTTTGGTATTTTTCTAAAAACATTCAATTTTTGATGAATTGTGAAAACACTTAGTTACTATTAAAAAACTGACTTTTTTTTAATTAGTATTTATTTTATTTAAATGTATTTTAGGTCAAAATAGATACAAACTACCTTTTTATGTTCAATGTAATCCATTTGAGTCATTTTATAATAATTTTAGATGTATAAATTTTTTGTTGAACTTTTCACCGTCTTTTACCCACCTCCTAGGAGAATTTGATAATTTACATAAAACATAATTTTACCGCTTCTGTGAGTGGACTTTTGAAAATCTGAGAAACAAAGTTAATATTAAGGAGTAAAATTTGGTTCAAAAATATAAAAATAATATTTGGTGAATAGTCACTTTTTACTTTTATTTACCATAGTTAAAAGTAAATAGGGTAGTTAAGGGTAAAAATAATATTATTATTACCCTAACACATGTCTTAATTCTATTGGATAAAGTGTTATTCGACCAAAAACAACCTTAGGAATAAAATAATACCCTTTAGGTCCACATGGATTAGATTAGGACACTTATTATTATTTTATTTAAAGAAGAGTTATAATAGTTAAAATCAATGTTTAATTACTAAATTTTTTTAATATAGTGTTATACATAATATAAATTCGACTATAAATATTCATTAAAAAGATAAAGATATTTCATACATAATTTTATTTTATTTATAATTTTTATACATTATATAATTTAATTTATTTATGACACAATGATGATGCAATAATTACCTTATTAATGAAATATTAACATAATGGATGTTATAAGTAACCAAATAAATGTAATTTTAGACTTTTATGAATTAAACTAATTTAATATCTTAATATGACATGTTAGTATTTATTGAATTACATTTTTTCTAACTAATCATGTTGTTAGGATTTTCACAAAAAATCTATTATGAAATAGTGTCAAAATTGACATAAAATATTTATTTTAAAAAATTTATATTATTAATTGTTATTATATTCTTAAAAATATAAGGTTCAGAAAAATGACATATATAAGGTTATATATATTAATAATTAACCACATGGGGTTCTTTTGGCTAGTTATAGTATGTTTATAACCATATAGTGTAAGAAAACAAGAAGACATGGTAAATGTTAAATTATTTAACATAGAGTTAAATCTAAATGATAAGGTTAAAATAGTAACCTAAACTTGTCTAAAACCTATTTCTTGAAACTATTTCGACCCATACCAACATTATCATAGAAATAAATTAATTTGGATCTTCTATAAACCGAATATGACTTTATTATAAATTAATATTTTATGTTTTTCCAAAGGTGCCCCTTACCCACCTTATAAAAAGGGCACCCATTCCCTCTTCTCTTCATACACTATTGATCCTTGAAGATCGGCCAAACCCTAGAAATGGATCTTATAAACCACTCTAGTAATATCATAGTGGTTATAGTCTTCTCAAAATACCAACTCTAGTGCCCTATGAAGATGTTTAAAGGAGGTGCGTCGAGGAAGATGTAATCTCTTCTACCAACTCTTTCGTGTTTCTTTCTTCTTCTACTTCCTCTTCGTTAGTTGTTTAATTATAAAGTAATAACATCAGTATTAATTATATACTGATATGTTATTATAAATATGAAACAATACTATTTCATCTCTTATCCATCCTATAAAAAATGAAATCACCGCGCGTGCGTACATACGGAATACCATCTCCAAGCAGTGGTGTAATCAGTTTTTCCACCACCACATTACATGGATGGGTATAATGGTTTAAAGAATAACTATATATGATTATTATAACATCATACTGGTTATAAGATATTATATCATAAACTCCAATTCCATTCAATAAATATGGGAATAATATCATCCCTCGGGCGTATGTACTGATCACCGTCTCCACGACGCGATGAGATTCATTTTCCATGTTTACAATTCATGAATGATTATAAAGTATATATAATAGGTAATAATGAAATATAAGACATAATAAGTCTACTAGATTTATGTATATATATATTAATATCATATATGTAATTCCATTCAATTCAATCAGGAAACGAAAAACAGCGTTCAGGCGTACGTACGACCTACCGTCTCCATGAACGGTGTATTTCTTTCCATTTATCGATCTATTATATATATATATATATTCTGAATATATATTATATATAAATAATGTCTTATATTCTGTAATTATGTAATCATGATATATGTAATCATATTAATAATTACAAGTCAAAACACAGACGATGAATGAAACGATTTTACCCAAAATGCTAATTTAACATGGAATTGACAAATGAACGGATAATATAAAGTCGTAAGTTAATCAAATATGATAGCATAAATATTAATATGGTTCTGTTAATAGTTAATGATATGTTTAAACCCACTATAAATTAGGTTCAAATACATTAGAATCATATCAGACTTAAGGTAAGGGATAATTATTCCTATCTCATTCTTATCTGAGATTGTTTATTTGTAAGTATTTACTGGGTTTATGTTTATTATCCATGTCCATATGTTCTAAAAATGTTTTTATAAAGAGATTAATTTTCTTCCATGTATGTTTAAAGTCATTTTTACCCTTTTTTTTCTTTTTCCACATCGTATGGAATTAATCTTTTTTTGATTACCATACGTGGTACTTTTTTACTTTTCCTGAAAAAGTACGAGAAGAATGTTTTTTTAACTTATAAAGCATGAACAGATTTTTACAGTTTCATAACGCCTTATTTTCATGTAGCTTACTCTATATGATTTAGTGAATATTTTCAAAAAATACTTTTATTTTAAATTTTCATGGTATTTGGTGAAAAGAAAATGATTTTGAAGAAGAAAGGATATTTTCCAGAAGAATTCATTTCAAGTGTTTTATAAAAACAATTTTTCATATAAGATGGAATTATTTCATATGTGTAGGTTTCATGTATAATTTCTCTATGATTTACATGGTTTCTCTTTTCTTATAATGAAATGATATCCAGTTTTTTGTACTGATTATGTTATGATGGGATGATGTCTATGAAACCTGTTTTATTCGTTGGGTAATGATGAATGATTTCTGTTCACGTAGTGGCACAAGTAAGAATGATTTCATTATGAGATGGTTGGGACCTATATCTCCCTCCAATACATCGGGTAATGATTTATATCTCATGAGATAGACATGGATGGAATGGTAAGATAATCCGGTTCAGTGTTACAGGACTGAAACGAGGTGTGAACTCTTTTCAGAAAGGGACTTTGTCCACTAAGATGGTATTGGAAGCAATGCCTTGGATACTATGGAAATAATATCATGTGATTAATGGTTTTCCACAATTAAATTTTTTATTCCCATGCTATTTTATCATGATACATGTTCCTTTTTGACCTATGCCTTACGTACTGCAAAGATTTATTGCACAACTCAAAATTTTGATGTGTAAACTTTATATTCATGTTTTGAAGTTCAAATCTATATGGTTTCTTTTATTTTCTCCATGCCTACCCTTACTGATCATTTGAGCTAACCCTTTATATGTTTTTATTTCCCCAGGATATAAAGAACGGTTTATGGTATGAAAACAAAACAGGAAGATATTTATGGGAGATGTTTAGATCATTCACCACGACTAGAAGATTATGTTCAGAGTATACAAAGACACTAAACTATTACGATCATTGTGTGTTTGCTTTTGTTATGTATTAAGTATTCCAAAAAATTTATGTAATTTCCATGTACATCATGCTTTGGGTCTCTACAATTGGTATCAGAGGAAAGGTTTAGTTAACCTTTGGAAAATAAGATGCAAAAACTTTTGTAAGATCCCTAGAGATATTTCTAAGGTATGTCTAAGGATTTCCCTAAGGTTAAGTATAAGTATAGGTTATAGTCCGAGAATTATGGTAAAAATCATTGAATTAACCCTAAGACGTTATATATTGAAGGTACTCCCCCTTTATTATGTTGTTTCCTCTAGCATGAATTTTGCCTCTCACACTATTCTTTTTGGGTTTTAGACGATGGATGGAACTTGCAGGAACCGTGTTGATCAATGTAATGGAAAATTCAATGATTTTCCTCCTGAACAAACCAATTTTAAGGGATATGGAGTGAAAAATCTTATTGTTATACTTACACAAGATATGAATCATTCTGGACTTCCAAATGAGCAGAGAAGGGAACAGTATTCTATTGATTCCATCGTGAGGCAACGTCCACCTTCTTTCAGTGGGTCTTCTGATCCACTTGTTGCTGAACAATGGATCAGTACCATTGAAATGATACTTTCCATACTTTACTGTTGGGTACATGAAATATTCATTATGGCTATTTACCATTTAGAAGGTGAAGCAGTTCAATGGTGGACTATAATTAAGAATATGAGGCCCCGAGATGAAATTGAATCCATGGAATGAGATAAGTTCAAGAACTAATTTTTCAATAAGTACTTCCCTCGCATTCTTCGAACAAAGATGGAGAAGGATTTCCTTGAGCTTAAGAAAAAGGATGATGAATATATTGGTATATAAGAAGTGAATTTTACAAGGCTTGTAAGGTATGCATCTAGCCTTATCATCCTACATGAATGTAAAGTTGATCAATTCATCAGTGGCTTAAAAACAAGTCTTTGAAGGGTATTAGTTATAAGAGACTTCAGTTGCTATGAAGAAATGGTGCGTTGTTCTATCAATGTAGAAATGAAAGTTAGTGTTACATATCCATCTCATGGTTTTGACAAGAAATGAAAGATGGAGTTCAAGGAGACATATCAGAACTATTGTGAAAAGAAGATGAATGTTTCTTTATGTTAAAGGTGTGGAAAGAAGCATGGTGGATATTTTCTAAAAGGTAATAGAAAATGTTTCAAGGGTGGAAAAGAAGTTCATCGAGTAGCTGAGTGCTAAAGTAATGGGAAAAAGGTTTCTAATGACATGAATAGAGAAAAGAATACATAGAATTCTCCACCAACACTTCTATGCTTCAAGTTCATGGAAATAGGGCATTATGCTAATCAATGACCTAATCCAAGGGATAATGATGAACAAGGTGAGAAACCTATTAAGGCCAAGGATAAAGAAAAGTCACATGGGATCACCATTTGTGATGTTGAGTATAAAAATGATTTTGCGTAATGATTAAGTGTTTATGTAATGGGATTTCAAAATAGTATCATGGAATCTCATTTATGGAATCATGGAATTTTGGAATATCTATGAATTGGTTTTCAATAATTATATGGTACCGGTAACCATGAAATGTGATTGAAATATTTTTGGAAATAAGATGATATGAACATAATGAAGCGATAAAGAAAAAATGAAATGAGATAATGGCTGATATAATGAAAAAGTTATATCATGGTTTGAGTATATAGAAATTTTGGGATTTTGGTATGTGGAAAGAGTTAACTTTTGATAGAATTAATGTTTACAAAAAGGTTCAATGGGTACTCATTATTCAAGAGAATACATGATTAAGGTATTCACATGTTTGGAATGTGACCAACAAGATATATCATATGATATATGGGGGATAAATGATGGTATTCACATGCTTGGAAGATGACATTTCTAGTAATCGTTTTCTTTATACTATAAGATTGGACATATGTATTTTAGATAAGCCTAAAGTTTCAAATGGATTATGTTTTACATACATTATTATTGTTTAAGGATTGAACTTTTTTAGATAATATTGATGGGATGTTATAATAATGTAGTTTTAGAAAAAGGACAACCTGTAGGACGGGTGACAACCCGTCGCGTCAGACAAGGCTGTGGGAATCAAACCCACAACCGAAGTACGATGGGCCTTCATCACCTACCACTGGCCTACAGAATGTCCCTGGTTATTAGAAGCTAGTTTTATTATATTAGGAAGTCTGATATATGAATTATAAGTCCATTTTAGGAACCATATATGATTAACCTCACTATAGATGGACTTATGTATTTTTGATAACTTTTTCTAACATTTTGTTTCAGATAGATGAAATGACCCATCATTCTATCACATGATCTACTAACACTTCACGAATGACAAATTCAACTTCATTTATTTAAGAGATGAAGTAGAAATTGTCCAAGGAACAACCAACGATGAGATTGTACCAAAATAAGGAAAGCATTTCTTCTAATTCCAATTTCTTCAACTTTTGGGAAATGATCTTGAAAACCAAAAATTTTGTCCTAGTGACCTTATATATGATGTATTAGATGGTACCATAGATTATCACAAAATTATGGCTTTGTGATTGTTGGATTTTTCATATCCATGTCCTCTACCACTTTTCACCAGAAGTTGATGGTTATATTTCTCTACTATATCCATATTTTCACCTATGATGTCTTATCTGGAAACCTAGTGCTGAGTTACATTGGGTGACTGTTATGATTCTAACTTCCCTTTTTAAAATGATGTTTATGTTTTCCTTTTTATGATGTGGGTTTCTATGAAAAAAAACATTCATGTAGTAAACCATTTGTATCCCCGACGAATTTCGAGGGCGAAATTCATTTTAATGGGGGGTAGAATGTAACACCCCGATATTTTATGAGATATATTATTTTTAAATGATTATATCTATTATACACTACACCAACATTAGCTTTCACTATACGCAACACCGTATTAGCTTTCAGTATAAGCAATACTATTCATGGATCATGTTATACAAAAATTCATGTTTGTTTTGTGGAAATTATTCTATGAAACATTAAGTATAGATTTTGTTTAATGTATAAATGAAATAAGTTTTCATTATTTTATACGCAACACCAAACAGAGCATTCACTACACGCATCCCGTACATGGCTTGCATTACACATAATCAAGACCTTCTTTGATAGAGTGTGTAGTATGCAATTCCAAGTTTCACAAAACGAGATATTACTATAATATTATTATGAACTAGCTGTTATGAATAATAATACACAATTTCTTAAATTTTACAAATTTTATCTTTCAAAATGTACTTCATTTTTGGATTCAGAATATCGAAATTATCCTAGGGTGAATTTTTGGTATTTTTCTGAAAACATTCAATTTTTGATGAATAGTAAAAACACTAGGTTACTATTTTAAACTAGACTTTTTATTTAAATAATTATTTATTTTTTTAAAATTATTTTAGGTAAAAATTTATACAAAATATATATTTAAGTTAAATGTATTTCATTTGAGTCATTGGATAATAATATTAGATTTATAAAAATTTTATGGAACTTTTCACCGTCTTTTACCCACCTCCTAGGAGAATTTGAAAATTTACAGAAAACATAATTTTACCACTTCTATGAGTGGAATTTCAAAAATACGAGAGACACGGTTAATATCAAGGAGTAAAATTTGGTTCAATAGGATAAAAATAATTTTTGGTGAATAGTAACTTTTTACTTTTATTTACCACGGTTAAAAGTAAATAGGGTAATTAAGGGTAAAAATGATATAATTATTACCCTAAAACATGTCCTAATTCTATTGGATAAGTGTAATTAGACCAAAAACAACCATAGGAATAAAATATTACCTTTAGGTCCACTTGGATTAGATTAGGACACTTATTATTATTTTATTTAAAGAAGAGTTAAAATAGTTAAAATCAATGTTTAATATCTAAAACATTTTCAATATAGGTTTATACATAAGATAAATTCTACTATAAATATTAATTATAAATCTAAAAAGATTTCCTAGACAATGGTATTTTATTTATAATTTTTATATGTTAAATAATTTAATTTATTTATGACACAATGGTGATGCAGTAATTATCTTATTAATGAAATATTGACATTATTCATGTTATAAATACGCTAATAAATATAATTTTAGACTTTTTATGAATTAAAGTAATTTTATAGGTTAATATGACATGTTATTATTTATTAAATTAACTTTTTCTGAACTAATCATGTTGTTAGGATTTTCAAACAAAATCAATTACCAAATAGTGTCAAAATTGACATAAAATAGTTTTTAAAACAAATACTATATTATTAATTGTTATTATATTCCTAAAAATATAATGTTCGGCCAAATGACTTTGATAGGGTTATATATATTAACAATTAACCACATGGGGTTCGTTTGTCTTGTTATAGTATGTTTATTAACCATATAGTGTAAGAAAACAAGAAGACATGGTAAATGTTAAATTATTTAACTTAGATTTAAATCTAAATGATAAGGTTAAAATATTAAACTAAAATTGACTAAAAAATATTGGTTGAGAGTATTTAGACCCATCCCCACTTTACCTTTGAAATAAATCAATTTGGATCTATTATAAATGGAATATGACTTTATTAAAAAATAATATTTTATGTTTTTCCAAAGGTGCCTCTCTCATCCCTTATAAATAAGGCACCCTTTCGCTCTTCAATTCACACCCTTTTGAGCCTTTAATCTCGGCCAAACCCTTCCAATTATCTTATAAACCTCTCTAGTAATATCATAGAGGTTCTATTCTCCTCAAAATCTCAACTCTAGTGCCCTAAGATGATGTTTAAAGAAGGTACGTTGAGGAAGAGGTAATCTCTTCTATCGACTCTTTCAAGTTTTATTCTTATTCTACTTCATCTTCTTTAGTTGTTTCATTATAAAGTAATAACAAAAGTATTACTTATATACTGATATGTTATTATATATATGAAAAACACTATTTCACCTTCTATCCATCCTACGAAAAACAAAATCACCGCGCGTGCGTATGTACAGAATACCGTCTCCACGCCGTGGTTAATCAGTTTTTCCACCACCACCTTACTTGGATTGGTATAATGGTGTAAAGAATAAATATATATGATTATTATAACAACATACTGATTCTGTGATATTATTTCATCCAATCCAATTCAATTCAATTAATATGGGAACGATATCATTGCTCGTGCATATGTACAGATTACCATTTGCACGACGCGATACGATTCATTTTCCATGTTAACAATTCATGAATGATTATAGTGTATATATAATAGGTAATCATGAAATATATGACATAATAATTCTACTTTATTTATGTATATATATGTATGTCATATACTTAATTTCATTCAATTCAATATGGAAATGATAAACTGTGTTCATGCGTGTGTACGACCTACCGTCTCCATCAACGGTGTATTTTGTTCCATTTATCGATCTATTATATATATGTATATTCCGAATATATATTATATATAAATCATGTTTTACTTTATGGAATTAAGTAAACATGATCTATGTAATCATATTAATAATTACAAGACAAAACACAGACGATAAATGAAATGATTTTACCCAAACCACTGCTTTAACATGGAATTGACAAACGAATGGATAATATAAAGTCATAAGTGAATCATATATGATATCATATATATTATTATGGTTCTGTTAAAAGTTAATGATATGTTTAAACCCACTATAAAGGAGGTTTGGATACATACGAAGCATATCAAACATAATGTAAGGGATAATTATTCCAATTTCATTCTTATCCGAGATTGTTTATTCGTAAGTATTTACTGGGGTTATGCTTATTATCCATGTCCATATATTCTCAAAATGTTTTCATAAAATGTTTAATTTTCTTCCATTTATGTTTAAAGTCATTTTTAACCTTTTTTGTTTTTCCACATCTTATGGAAGTAATCTTTTTTTTGTTTACCATGCGAGGTACTTTTTGACTTTTCCTGAAAAAGTACAAAAAGAATGTTTTTTAACTTATATGACAGGAACAGATTTTTACAGTTTCATAATGCCTTATTATCATGAAGCATACTCTAAAATATTTAATAAATATTTTAAAAAAAATACTTTTATTTTAAAATTTCATGGCATTTTGTGAAAAGAATGTGATTTTGAATAAGAAAGGATATTTTCCTCAAAAATTCATTTCAAGTGTTTTATCAAAACCATTTTCCATATAAGATGGCATTATTTCATATGTGTATGTTTCAAGTATAATTTCTCTATGATTTATATGGTTTCAATTTTCATATGATGAAATGATATCCATTTTTTATGGATTATGTTATGATGGGATGATGTTTATGAAACCCATTTTATATATTGGGTAATGATGAATGATTTATGTTCATGTTGTGGCACAAGTAAGAATGATTTCACTATGAGATTTGTGGGACCTATATATCCCTTCAATGCATTGGGTAATGATTTATATCTCATGAGATAGACATGGCCTTAATGATAAGTTAATTTGGATCAGTGTTACAGGACTGAAACGAGTAGTGTACTCGATTCATAATGGGACTTTGTCCACTAAGATAGTCTTGGCAGAAATGACATGGCTAATATGGAAATCATATCATGTGCTTAATGGTTTTCCACAATTAATTGTTTTATTACCATTCTATTTTATCATGATTAATGTTCCTTTATGACCTATTCCTTACATACTACCAAGATGTTTTTCACAACACAAGATGTTGATGTGTAAACATTATATTCATGTTTTGATGTTCAAGTGTATATGGTTTTTTTAATTTTCTCGATTCTTACCCTTAATGAGAATTTGAGATCACCCTTTATATTTTTTCATTTCCTTAGGATATATATAAAGGTTTTAGGTATGAAAAATAGGGGAATATCTTTATGGGAGATGTTAAAGATCCTTCACCATGATTAGAAGATTATGTTCCATGTTTCCAAAGACACTAAACTATTACGGTCCTTGTGTGTTTGTTTTTGTTATATATTAAGTATTCCACAAAAGTAATGTAATTTTCTTTTACGTCACACTTTGGGTCTCTACAGTTGGAGGAAAATATTTCTTATGAGGAGAAGCCAATGAGAATCTTAAATCATTGAGATAATGTTCTATGTAACAAGACTACTCACCTGGTCAATATATTATAGTGTAACCATAAGTATGAAGATGCAACATAGGAAATGGAGTAAGCAGTGAATGAAAATTTTCAACACATATTTATGGACTATAATTTAAAATATAAATTTGAGAGAAATTTTTTTTAAGTGAGGAAGAATGTAACGACCCAAAGTTTTATCAATAGAAATTAATTTCTTAAAAAATTTCATAAAATCAAAAGAAATTATAGCACAATGAACTACTAGGTACTACATGTCCTTTATACATAATCTATTAAATTATCTATTTTTAATTTTGAAAAACTATTATCTATAATTGTGATATGTAAGTCATTTGGAGTCTGATATGACAAGCTTAAGATTTTTAAGAAATATAAACATACCATTCTGAACAGTAACATACCATTATGTATAGTACTGAATCATAATTTCCAAAAAAAAAGAAAAACCGCCCCTGAATGAATAAATACAATATAGACATCTTAATAGTTAAAAAATAATCATAGTATACAAATTTAATTTTTTATGAAATAAATATTCTTATTTACAATTTAATAATAAATTAAATAATTTAAAATGGAAATGTATTTTAATAAAATTTAATCACAAATGGTTGATTTATTTTTTTATGGTTATAATTTAATTTTATGGTCCCTTGATTAATTTTTCAAGGTATTATAAAATGAGTGATTGTTTTAATGTTGTTTTTATTGAGTAAATTTTGATTTTAAAAATAAAGTAAAACTTATATAGATAATTATTTTCTAAAAATAGAGTTCATTTGGGTATTCTACATGTTTAAAATTGGTTAGGGTGAATTTTTGGGATTTTTCTAAAATACTTGATTTTTTCGTGAATGTTAAAAATACAGTTTTGAGTTTTTTGTATGATCAATGGAATATTAATGATGTAATAATTAAAATAGAATTCTGGTCGACTTATGTATAGTAAAATAAGATATTAGGTGTCACATGTGGCTATTTACATTGGAAAATACCTTGGAAAATCCCATGGTTTTTCAAAAACAACTAATGTGGTGTCCTTCCAAATTAATAAAAATAATGTCTATCTCTTTTACTATAATCACCCAATCATTCCTTCTCATTCATGGATTCCATACCAATCATCCTCGATGCTATTGAAGTTTCACATCCATATAATCCATCCAATGTATCCTCATGCACCAAGGTCTGAACCATCATGTTTTAGGAGTTACTTCACCAGATAAGGGAACTATTCACCCTCCACTTTTAATCAACACTTCTTTTATTTTATCTCTTTTAATTTCCGTTTTTACTTGTTGGGGTTTGATTTTATGTATATATATTAGTTAAATTATGATATCCATATTATGACATAACCTTTCCCTCTCATCAATTAATTTTATGAAAATTTATGCGATACTATAAGGATACTAGATTTTTATAAGGGGTCTCCCAACTTTTGTTTTGTTTTCATGTTCATTTCATTTTTTATTAATAACCACCTTTCATAAAAATGTTGTAATGAATCCTGTAAAATACATGTAATATTATTTTTTCATTATTATGGACTAAATCATCATAATTCTGTTTTTCCAATCATTAATACTAAAAATTAAAAACACCATCTGAGAAGTGCTAATTTACAACATTCAAGGATGATGGGATTTTAATTTCTATTACAATCTTATATTCTAGCCATGAAACCATTTACAAGGTTGAACCAGAATATAATATATTTATTATGTATCATACATGATTCTGGAATCCATTTTTTCGAATGGTTTGGATTTATAAAACAAAACATGTTCCTTGTAGTAAAAACCATCAATTAACCCAAAATGTTATCCCTAAAGTTTTACAAAATGATTAATCATTACACAAAATAAACACAAGAAAATTACAACCATGTAACCTTATGAATATTAAATAATATAATATAACTCAATCAATGGACAACAATCCCCATTTTAAATGATTCTCCAAACAGAAAACAAGTGACCAACCATTACAACCAAGGAATCAAATTGTCCCAAAAAAATGAACATCATAAGAAAAAAAAGTTTATGAATGATCTAAAAAAGGATATTACAAATAATTTTTATACATATATTACATTATATAATATTAATTAATCAACCTAATTTGATTATTCAGGTCATTAATATCTAGTGGAGAACACCATAGGACTTAAGGTAAGAGATTCTACCCAAACCACATTAATTTCTTCGAGTTTCTCCAATGATCTTTTTACAAAAATTATGTTGTCCTTTATTATTATGAGAAAATTATAAATAAAGATTAAATTCTCCAAACATATGTTACCCTATTTATCACTCATTCTCTTTTGGGTGTATACTTGTTTTTATGTGTTTCCTTAATTAATTCGTCCCGATAAGCAAACCTATTTTGAGGGAACATATCAAATTATTACCCAATATCATGTGCCCTCTATCCTCTATATTGATCCACAATTTCCATTTTAAAATCATTATTATTATTATTATTAAAATATTATTTTTTCATATTTGGTTTTATATGAATTTTTATTCCATTTTTTATTTTAAATTATCTCGGTATTTTCCTTAAAACCGCACTAAAATTTTTTAATGCTAATAATTTCCTAAATACCCTTCTTACATGTTTTCACTTATTTTTTACATCACTTACCATGCTATATTCCTATTTTAATTTATTAATATCCATTTATGTTTTTATTCCTCAATCTCATAGTCCATTTTATCATATGCCATTTCCATATGATTTACAACATGAATGTGATACCCATTTATCTCCATGTAAACTATCTTATTTATATATGATTGATTATGTATAATTATTTATGTGGAAGGAATATTTAAGAACGTTTTAATGTGGGTGCACTCCGATAGAGCTCCAATTAATTGTTTAATGTTATGTCTTATGAGATTTTATGTGTGACAGTCTTATTGGGTAGCCTTGTCTTGTGCTACTATATAGAACGATCTTGGCAGTTAGCCTTAACTCACATTAATGTAATGTTTTTTTGTTTTTCTAAATTACTATTATTACATGTTTATATGATCCCATGATTATATATATTTATTCCATTTGTTTCATTCTTTTTTTATCATTATGTTATGCCTTCTATCCCATGTGCTAAATCCTTATTCTTATGCATACTTATTTATTGGGCATTTTAGCTCATCCCTTTGTTCATGGATTCCCTAGGGTATCCTATACAGATGTATGATCACAATGGATGATAGTAGCTCATTATAGATTTTAAATAAAAAATTGTTTTTTATAATGATTTATTATGTTCTTAGTCTTTCATGACACTAGAATTTACAACCCTTGGCATGAAATCTAATTTATAATTATACTTAAAATCATGTAATACTATGTGTGAAAGGATGGGGTAGCTATATATGTTTAATTTATTTGACCCATTGATGAACCTATATTTTTTTCATCACCATCCATGAGCTATGAATTCCAAAAAAAATTGGTATTTTTGTTTCATATTTTTACATGTTTTGGTTCTTATTTTGGAATACTATTTAAATCATACATAATGTTGATTTAATTTTGATGTTTGTCTATCCCATGAGACATATTTATGATACTAGTAACAAATAGTATTATTTTATCTTGTTTGTCAATTTTTAATTATAATATTATGTATTGTGGATGCTACTATTTTCTCATCTTGATATATTATGCTTTAAATTGTATAATATTCCCTATTATGTGTGTTACCCTGCCTTTGGAGGTATTTTTCTTAGTGAATGAAATTGGTGGGATTTCATGACATTGTTTTCTAATAGAGGGTGAGTGAACAGAACTTCTTACCATGGACATGATAATAAGTAATTCGTAAAATAAATCATTGGGGACTTCCTATTACTCACTTGATTTCTAGAGGATTATAAGTATCATGTTTACTCAATTTCTAGTGCAGTATGACTATTATGATCACTCAATTTGTAACAGATTCTAATTAGAATGATTAAATTGATATATACTGGATATAAAGTAAAATGATAACAAAATTCCTCCAGGATTCCATGATGTATGTTTTCAAGCACTATGTCTAGTTCTTAAATACATTTAATGTCTATATATTCCTTTTGGTATGGATATAAGGCTGGTATGTACGTGGACTGTGGTGTATTGGTTATAATATTGGTTCTCAGTATATGAATGATTATATTTTTGTTATAATTTTTTGATATCATAGAATAAAAATTTTATACATGTGATCATTTTTATGGAAGCTGTTGATTTCACCTACTTCATTTTTTTTTCACACCGTGGATTGGAATTCTGATGTGTTTGAAAACCTAAATTATAAAGATCTAGGAATGAAAAATGAGAATATTGACGACTCTTGAGTTGATGTTATTTTAGCAGAAATCAGTGACAATATGTAAATTGAATGATGTTTTAGTTAGTTAATTTGATATTCTTTTACTTTCACACTAGTTTTAATTTCCATTTTGTATACCCACTTATTTTGTTTAATGAAATTTCCTTCATATGAAACTAAATTATTCATCATTATTTAATAATTTTCTATTATTTTATTATGTCATTTCCATTGGTTTAGTGGTGTGATTTTGATGTTATAGTATTTCCCTTAAGAGTGTACGGACCCTCTCTACTAATTAATGTCCTATTGAATATGGGGAGGTTCTCATGATTTATAGTGATCCTCTAGATAATACCTAGTGTATTGGATCATTGTATTACAAAATATAATTATTAAATAATTTTTTTCTTTTCTGTTGAACAACAATGGACAATGTTGGGATCAGCTACGATTTATGGGACTCTAAGAGGAGAGTTTACAAGTTCCTAGTGAACACTTATGGAACAGAACACCAACATACCATTTATGATATTGTTATTATTATTTTATGGGATTCATGTGAATTAATGCATCATTACCCATCAAATAGGATCATATGGAATAAAGATTCCTATTTTTGGATCGTACTAACTCTATAATTGGAATACAATATTATTCTATTTTGATGGGATAGACATTTATTCTTTATTTTATTGATATTTATTTTCTTAATGTTTTTTCATTTATTTATGATCACGTTAATTAGTTAGACCAGAGTATACTATTATAGTTATATGTAAATATATGTAACTATGACTAACATGCAGAGATAGAGGAATCATTTTATACTATGAGGGATATACCTTAGGTAATGCGTGAAACCATGGGGAAAATTTTGTATGATCCTTGATACATTTTAGTATCTATCCTAATAACATTTAATGTTATTATTTTTGCCTTAACGCTTCATATAAATCCATATTAGAGACACATGACTATAATTATTCGTGTAGTATCATATAACAACCCTAAAAATAAATATTTTCTAGTAATATACAGTGTAGTTCATGATAGTTTCATTGCAAATGACCTTGCACACATTCTATTGGATTAGTCGAAGGTACTACATTATTAAGGGTTATTTACATTAGTATCTAGTCATGGTAGTGGTGATTCTAAAATTATAGACAATGTTACTGAGTACATTTATCTAGAATCTCCTAAATTTATAAAGTGAATTACTAGACCTCTTCATGTTTAGGATTTTACTGAATTTAATGATAAAATATTCATCCTGGTGGACACAAAGAAATAATTTCCAGTAATTCTAGTGGTTCTTTTCATTTACTATATAATAAATTATACAAACTATTTTCATAATCAAAATATTAATTTTTAGGTTTTACAAAAAATATATTGTTGATATAAATTTTAGATAATGTTTATGAAGCACCTTATATGGTAGATGGAGGTATGTTATCATTCAATTCTGATATGGTTTATCATCATTTAATATTCTTAGCAACATCCTAGAGAAATTTTTTATGGTATAGAAATATGTGAATTTTAATTGAATTCAAATCTAGTGTAATGAAATTCTTCAATGGATAAATACAAACATAAATTATGAAACCTAGATCCAGTTATAGTCCTCCATAGAATATTTGAATAATGATTATTTATATAGATATTTTGTGTCAAGGATAATATCATATAGTTATGATAGATCGATAATATGGAGTGGACCACACATTAGTCGATGGTGATGAAAGACAGTCTAATGTTTGAGGTATATTATTTTTCACCAGTATGTTTTCAAGTGATTTTCTCTTAGTAGTAGATCACATTGAATCATATATATAGAATTATTTATCATACATGACTGACGATTAAAGCTATCTTCTTAGTTATTTTCCATTGATACACTATTGTTAATGAAAGTGGAATGTTTTCTGTGATACCCAACATATCATATAGTCATATCCTGTTATGAAAATCGGTAGAAAATTATTGTTTTGGAGATAATGAAGAAAAATTACATTTTTAATGGATTATTATACCATCTTCATTTCCCAAAATGTTTTCACATAGAGACATTTATCATTTGCATCACCCATTGGGGGATGTATGTCATGAGTGGAGAGTAATACCTGATAGAAGGATTACTATGTCTATAAATGAACCATATTTGGATGATAATTGTTCCAATTACAAATTTCTCACTTTTATTATGATTACATAAATCCTTAATATCATTTCCTCTTATTAGGTATCTCAATAAAATTACCATTCTAATCATTTTCCAATGAAATCCCTCCAAAACATCTATCGATACTATGTTTGTACCCATTCTAGCTGTGTAGCCTATTTCATAACAACCTTTTCATATACGAAGACATATTTGAGGAATATTATGGTACAACCCAAGTTCATGGAACCAAAGGGCTCTATAAATTCGAGCACATCACTCTATGGTACAACTGTTTGTTCACGACGAAATATGATGATATTCTTCAAATATGAGTACATTATAAAAATCTATACTATGTAAAGGTGAATAATTGATATCATCTACCAGTGATTGATGATCTATTTGTGAAATTATGGGGAGCCCAATGGTTCCCTAATATTTTTCTTCAATTTAGATATCCCTAGTTGTGGGTTAGAGAGGAGGCCAAACCGAAGATGGTGTGTTAGAGAAGTTATGAACTATATAAATATATATTGATGTAATTTGTACTTATGAATTCACATAATAGTGAGCATGGATCTCATGAAAAAGATATTATATGCATATTTTAAATTTTTCAATGTGGTGTTCTTTGAATACACCCACATTAATCATTGAACCAGGAGAAACATGCTTGATTTTAGAATATGGTGTTGAGTAAACATTTGGAAAATTACCATTATGATATTTTGTTATAATATAGGTTTTTATTTAAATTTTTTAATTTCTGTGGAATTTCATGTTTATGATAAGTATATCTATGGACCTTGTTAAATTTGATGCACCGATGTCCAAGACATGTACCTTAAATGTGTCTAAGATCAATAGTTTAATGCATTTATCATGATGTTATATGTAATTTATGTACTAATTCAACCAATAATCCATAGAAAAGACTGCACATATAAGGAAAATAATTACTTTCCACTGTTCCGAATACTGTGTGTATGCATTTCGTTAGTTGGATGGAAGGTTTAAAACAACTCTAGTGTTGTTTATTTTGGGTAAAAGTATTTGTTATTTCATATACTACATAGAATCTATAATTTGAATATGAGATGAATTGATGTAGAGGAAGTGGGAAGTAGAATATGGCTCATTTAAAATATTTTTTATTTTTGAAACTATATATCTTATGATTATGATTTTGAATCTGTGGTCAAAACATTGATGTGTTGGTGAAAATATATCATTGGAGGGAGGTTTTTCACTAAAAATACCTAAAGAACATTTACTATATATTTTTATAGTGGGATATAAATTTGTGACATAGGGAATGGTTTGAGTGTCTTTAGTTATTTTCCCTTAATATAGACTATGCACTAGTAAAAGGTAATTTTTTCATAGATTCTCTAAACCATAATAGGTATGAAGCTTATGATCCTCTTTAACAACATAAAAATGGATAGAATAATGTAATGACATTGTATGATAATTCGAATATGAATTCATTAAAAGACCAAGGATTGATGAAATATTCCCCATTGTGTGTGAAAACATTTATAGTATATTGGGTAATAGATTTAATAGAGACTATCCTAGAGTATGATGTGATTAATTAATAGTTATTATGATGTAACTCAACACTTAGGGGCTGATTTTATGAAAAAAATGTGATCATGGTGCATGGGAGACTATTAGTCAGTATATTCATCACTTTAATTCCAGTGACCTATTTCTATACCTATATTTTTGTTGTGCATCCTTGGTTAATGTAGATGTACCATGATGTTTGGGTAAAGTTACGATGTCTAGGGTACAAAGGGAATTTTAAAGATTAATTTATCAATCCTGAAAATTCCCATGGATCAATGTTATAACTAACATCCACATGTTTTTCTCGTTCCATTTCTTATGCCCTTGTGGATGTGACAATAATTCATGATGGACTTTCTGATATGGTCACCTCGTACACAAATAAGCTATTGTACTATTCTATTGTTTTATTAATTGGGTATTAAAAGATGAAAAATTATTACTAATATTTGTGACTCTCTTAGTAGATGATATGGGAATGTTTTACATAAGTGACATAGTAAAATTTCATGGGGTACCATTTTTTATTGTATCTAATATGTAACCATGTTTTATTTTTTTTTTGATTTTTTAATTGATTATAGAATTTCATGGGGACTGAAATAATATAATAGAAGCACAACATCCCAGAAAAAGACCATCAATGTAAATGATTAAAATATTGGAAGATATTATCTAATATTTTATTCTTGGATTTGGTGGATCATGTGATGATCACCTATTATTGGTTGAGTTAAAATGAAATAACACTTATTAGGAAACATATCATATGGAACCAGAGGAGGCACATTATTTTAGGACAATAAGTTCATCTCTTTTTTTGAACGAGGATGGTGAGGTTGTAGTTTTAGTGCCCAATTTTTGGTAGGAAAAATCACATGGAGTGCATCATTTTTTGTATATGATGATCATAGATCAGTGTAGGGATAAGTCTAATGTAAACTACCATAGGATGTAATTCCATTTTTCTATTGGTGATTTAGTTTTTCATGGAGTTACTCTATGGTTAGGCCACTGAAAATTTTTTAATTCAGTGAAACTAATACATTTTTACATTGGAACCCCTCTTTATAACAAATATGGTTAGTAAAATGCAGTATTTACAGTATTTTTCATATCTCTATTAAGGTATTCTTAATGCGTCCTGTGGATCCTAACACATCAAATATGAAGCACATGATATAGATAATAGATCAGAGAGATAGGGTATTATTAGGATAGATTGAAACACTTTCCCACATTCTATGTTTTCATTTATGGATATAAGAGGATAATTTTGAGTGAGTGGTAAATGTTATTCCTCAATGGAAAAATTTATTTTATAGGAAACTTCTAAGGTACTTATTTGTTATGAGAATCCATAATATTAGGAGAATTGTAACATCAAATATTTAATTAAATTAATTAAAATTTTATTTTATAAAATCTAATTATATTAATTTTTGTTCTATTTTTTTGGTGATTAGTAGGATAATATTAGGTAATTATGGGTTTGATAATTGTAGGTAGGAGATGTGAGGATGGGTTTGATGATGTGGTGGCTGGACGGTCACTACCTACTTGATTGAGTAACTCAATAACCAACTAGCAGGGATCTAGTATATTTATAGGATTCTAAAAACCCATCAAGCTAGATTTTGTGGTGACACCGACCCACTAGTGGTTCAATCATAATATATGTGGTTCTAATAGGCACACTGTCCCATTAGGTGAATGTTACTGAGTAGTTGGTGGTTCCACTAGCACACCCATGTGTCCCAGCGAGTTGAGAATGTCTATTTTTAGGTTAAATTTTATTCACCCTATCAGATTATAATACTGCATTGTTTTGACCCTCAGGAACAAAAAATTCTAACATTGATGCTTTTATTTTCAACATAAATCATCCCATTTATCCAATATAGATATCCTATTCATATTCCCATGACACATCTATGTTGAAGTGGACCCTTAATTCCATAATGGTATGATTGTTCGATATGAAAACTTGTTTCCACGTCTATTTTGAGTGTTGGGAGTGGATCTATTATCGATATATGTTTTCTAAGCTGTTTCAATGTTAAATTCTTCCTCAATTTATATATCCCTTGAATATTTAGCATTTTCATGGGACATCATGATTGGATCAAGATCTACCAATGAATAGAGGTGTTTAACAAGTATATTTCTACTAATCAACTTATTAGAACAACTATTAAAATAGAAAATTTTATTGATTGATACTCCATTGATAATCCTTTAAAATATTGATGGTGGATATAACATGACATTGATATCTCATTGACCAATGATTTATTCCTCGTGAGTTGTGTATGTTTCAAGGTATGTTTATTTCTATCTATCATCTAGATATCTTTATCTTGAATATTATCTTGGATATATTTTATAATGAATGATTTTTTATGGACCAATGTTAATTTTATATTAATACCGTTATTTTAAATATTCATCATGAAATTCAATATTCATTAGTTAATTGACAATGGAACATGATAATATATAATCTCTCCTTTTTCGTATCTTGTAACTAATTTTATGGATGGAATCTTGGAGGTATGAAATTATAGAATTTCATTTTATAATTCGAATCTAATTTAGTATATTATAATTAATATATTTCAGTGATGCACTAACATAAAATGGATATCCTAGATCAAAGATGAATTTCTCAATGGTTGTGTGATTTGGTTCATCCTCGATCCGTTGAAGAAAATATGAGTTGTTTGTCGAAAAAAATTGCAGAATCTTCCCTACAGTTTTAGGATCTTGTAGGCATATGTTGACTTCATATGGTTCTTCTGTTGGATTTCTCTAATGATTAGGCATTATTTCCAGAAGATCGGTGTGTGTCCATAGCCAATGGTAGCTATTTATAACACCAGTTTCAATGAGTATTATTTCCACTAGTTTTACCTTGTTTGAAAATTATAATATGTATCATAGATTCTAATATTTTCTTAAGATGAAATTTTATTCATATCATTATATTATCTCACTTTTTATGTGTGTTATAATTTCAATTAGGGTATTATTCATAGTGCGCAAAACTAGCATATTAAAATGACATGGTTATCCCATATAATTGGAGTTTGAAGGACTTGTGATTATAGAACATAGTAAAATTAATTTATAACCTCATTCCCTTTGGATTCCATGTTATTCAAAGGATTCATAGTGGATGAAAATTAGAAATCATAGTAAATCTCGAGTGGATTTTAATTTGAAATATCACTCAATTCCTCGTGGATGCTAAGTAATAGAATCCATTTGATGCCTAGTTGATGTCATGATTTATGATCACATAATTCCTTGTGGGTTTTGAAAAGTGTTTTTACAATCCCGATGGCTAGTTATTGATTTCATAGAATATCTTGATAGAAAATCTAGAATTGAGAAAATTGAGGAATGAATGGGGATTGTGGTCACTTGGTAATCACATGGGTTCTCAACACATAATTATTTATTCATGATTTCATATTTATTAATATCATTTCATAAACATGTTATACCTGTGGATGGATTTTATGGATTCAGTTTTTGATTCATAATTGGTTTTATTACTCACACCATAGATGAGAATTCTGATTCATGTAAAAAATCATCTGTAGGGATCCCAAAAAGGGCATGGGCACTATTGATGATTGTTGAGATGAAGATAATATATCTTGAAGAGTGAATAAGATGTACACTATATTATAATTTAGTATATTAAAATTATCTACCTGGACTATAGAATTTGTTTTTATTTCCACACTTAGGGCTCATTTATTTTATTTTATCTCATATGATCCATTTAGAATTTGATTATTCAACCTTGTTTAATCGTATATGTTTTATATTTTTTTATTTTTTGAATAATTATATGATAATGATTTTATAGTATCTTAGATAATGGTGTTCAATCTCAATGAAAGAGTTTGATCTTGCTTTTGTATTGGAGTCACACACGAGGCCTTGTGACTCTCTATCTTAGACCTAGTTATTCAGTTCGAGGAATTACAAAAAGGTACCAAACAATAATTTTCTTATTATATAGTGTCCAACCAGGTTTATCATTTAATTGAGATATTTTGTTCAGACTATGGTAGGTGTGTTTCATTTTCTAAGCTAGGCCATCTTTAAAGAACCTCCATGTTACTAATTATGGAGCAGTTATTAATAATTATTTTTTTAGTGAATTCATGTATTAGGGAAATGAACGCATGATAAACTTTCATATATATGTACCTATGTTGTTTTTAATAATAGTTATTTAATTTTATACTTGTATTTTTCTATATATTCATGGTGGGCTTGTATTCATTGATTTGGTGATATATTTATTTTCTATGTTGTTGTTAAATATCTATTATTAAATTAATTCCATGAATTGTAAAATAGTGTTATGATTTTTTATATATGATCACCATTTCAAAAGATGATTTGTTGCATACCATGGATAGTTTTTAGAGGATTGTGCCTTTGGTTATTGGTAGAATCATAGGGTAATTTTTTTGATCCCTTTGACTGACTTAGATATTCAATAATGGCTTTTGAGGCCCTAAAATTTTCAATATTGTTTAGGTAAAATAATTGTCATAGAATCATGAATTTTAATCTTATTGGGGTAGGATATAACACCCCCACAGTTAATGATGTTCTATTACTAGAAATAGTTTCGTAGGAGAATAAATTTTATCTTTATTCCATACACATTTGTGTGGTTTATGAGGAATGACATCTTGATCAAGGTGTTTTAATTTTATTTAAAATTCATAATGGTCTAGAATCCATGAAATTGGTCGATTGGGATAAATACTTTTAGATCTATTATCCTCCATCATTCATGATAACATAAGGTTCTCATGATACCTATGGTTTCATTTATATCATACAGGAAATATTGCCCAAGGGGATCCTTCCCTGGAATGTTTGTTAAGGATAGTAGGAATTTTTGAATCCTTTATTAAAACCTCAATAAATTAATTCGATTGTAGTTATGGTAGGATATATATTTCACTATAATGTCGTTGATGAGATATATTTCATAGATGGGAATCATCAGCATCTTTTGTGGAAGGAGTTTCACAATTCTTCAGCTGCAAGATTATAAGATATTAAGGATAATTATTCCTAGAACCCCATAGATAGTGTGGGTAGTTTGAAAAATATGGAATATCTAATTTTTCTTATCATAATAATTGAGTTTCCAATGTGGTTTAGTACAAGTGTGATGCGTAATAACTAGATATAGTATGAAACCTTAGCAATAGGCTCAATTGATGATGACAACGATGGGTATTGCATCTGAGGGACATGGTCATAGATCTTAGGTAACATTAGTATCTAATGTGTCTCATACATACAAATATAGTACTTAACGACTGACTACTGTTTTCCAAAATTTCTTGATCACTTATATCTTTTCTAACACTTTTTGACTATTGTTATTCTTATTTATTTATATTTATAGGAGTTATTATTGGACATGACTTAAGGGTTTTATTATCTTCTGAGTTATATTCCCTATATACACCATTTGAAAAAACATGGACCATATTTAGTTATTTAATGAGAGTAATATAGTAATTTTTGTTCATGTAAATATGTTGGAATTCATGATTCAAAAGGTTATGAGTGTCGATGTGATTCTTGGAATATATTTTTGACGAGATTTCATTCCAACATAGATTATTATCAATGAGTGGTAATAGATACATCACATTGGGGATAAAAGTATGCAACAACTACATAATATAAACTGGGAGAAGGTAATGTGGGTCCAGACAATTTCTATAATTGGACAAAATGTCACATATTCTAGTCTTATATATTTCATTATGATCTATGAAAACCCTCTCACATATTCCTCAAATTATAGATCTAAAATAGTTGTTTTTTATGATTCCATTAGAGTTCCCCCTAATATAGGTGGTTCGTTTGAGGTATTTCACATGTTTGGTGTGTCATCCGCTTCAAGAACAATATATCATATGGTTCCACATAAGTTGATCCATCTATGGTGATTTATGTAAGAAGTTGAGCTAGAAGATTGTCATGGGATTTTAAGATTGGGAATAGACCTATTATTGTGTTTTTTAATTATGTGATGGAATATATAAAACTCCATGTAGATTGAGAATGAGAAATATTGAGACATGGGATCTTCATGCCACCATAAAATCTCAAGGATTATTAAAAAAATCATGGTGAGACTAAAAAGACCCCAATTTTAAGAGTTGGTAATTCATGGGTGAATTTTAAATTATTTACTTACTGTGCACTTAGTTTTGGGAACTATAGGATAGATATATAATATTAAGGATTTAATTAAAATAATTTAATCTTTGAAAAAATGATTTTGTTCAGAATAATCAACAGGCTTGAGAGTGATATCAGTTGAATCTACAAGGGTTCCAATATTAGTAGTGACTGTTGGAAGGATCCCTAGTATGAAAGTTTTGGTCATTCCCACAATTATCAATGTTAGGAACTAGGGAATCCTTGTCCAAATTTTATATAAATTGAAACCATGTATCACATTGTGAACTAATATTGGGTATTATATCAATTTAATTAGTTCATGGGGCTCAGTCTATAACCCATTAATTTTATTCCTTACTACCCCATATGTGATTTTGAATAACAATGAAGGATTTTGGAATCTTGTAACTCCTTGTACAATATATCCTCACTGATTGAAGTTCCATTTGATGTGATGTATTAATCATGGTATATATCATCCTATAAGATCCCTTTATGTCCAAATTATCTTCCAAATTAACCAATATATAATGATTATAGATATAGTATTACAAAACAATTAGAATGAAATTCCATCATATCAAGGTGTAATTGATGATAATGGTGGGGATTTTTATTTTTATAGTGAGTGGATATCCGATTATGTTTATTTCATGTCATTTATAGGATATAAATTGAATTTAAACCCACTACTAATTTCATTTATTTTTTTTTAATTATTCTATACCAACCATTATAAAATTGTATCAAAATTGGGGCTAATTGTACTTCATATTAGGTAGTAAATTGATAGTTTCCATATATGGTTGGTTGGAATTGTAGATAAGCTTAATCACTTAGTTAATTTTCTCTTCATCAGATAATTTAATTACATTATATATGAAATTTTTATTTCTCCAGGATTGTTCTTTTTCCCTCAACTATATCAGAAAACTATTAGATACTATACATTATTGGTTGGCCCTAATTCTAGCTAGGCAATGACACTAGTTGAGTAATTTTTTAATTATTCCCTTAAACAATAGATATGTGTTTTTATGTGATAATTTAATAAATTAATATTTGGTATATTTAATAAAAATAATGAATTGGAATTATGTACAATATAATAGTGATTAAGAGATGAATAATAGGCTTGGATTTACTTAGACTAAGATTACTGGCTCTTCATGGATGGTAGTTGACACTGTATTGTGGATGGTGGTTCCTAGAACTCTATTCTATATTATTATTCATTATTTATTTTCATGTGTGTTGTCATTGGAAACATTGGGAGAATGAACTGAAATTCAAAATTATTGATTTTAATGAAATAAACATGTTAACTAATTAATGAACCAATGCATATAGAACTGAACAAATTTCTATGGTCCATGACAAAATCATGTAAACTATATTGATACTGTACATCGATATATGAGGCATGATAATGAAAAATTACCATAGATTACAAGTACCCGAACTTTCATGTTATTGTGCTATGTGAAATCGTTTTATCACATGTGTGTGCATATGTGTAATTTCCCTGACCTGGGAGCCACGGAACTGGTTCTTCGAGATGAGTCGTCACATGCCCACAATTACACCTCCACGTATATGAGAGGATTTTGACTAGTGACGAGGGTCTAACGTGTCATGTGGGGAGACTATACCCTCTTTACCATAGTAAGAAACAAAAAAAACCACAATATAAATAGTCAATACAATATAGTGAATTATAACAACCATACAAACCAATAATCACCGAACATGGTACCACCCATAATTTAGAATTAACATTTTCATGACATATAGTAGTGTGAATTGTTCAAAACCCAAAATAAGAAAAATGGATAAATTCCAAAACAGGTCCCGACTCTGTGTTCTGATAGATCACCATTTACATCCCAATCATGACTCTACATCATAGTGTAGTGCCTTTTCCCTTATCATGTAATATAACCAAGAAATCTTCTTGGCTACCCAATGGAGTTCCGAGCATGGTGTGAGTACAAAGCTTAGTAGGCCACCACCAATGTTGTCTATGTAATATTCATTCTAATAAATAGTTCATGTAATTACTAAATAACTGGAATGTAAACAAGGGACATTTTGGGTTTCATTGGCCTATAAGGTTCATTTAATTCATGACTATAATTTATAACAATTCCATTTTTAATACCATGTTTACTACATAGTCCATTTTTAACAAATAATCGTTTGGATATGCATATACATCATCTATACATGGGTCTAAGGAAATAAATCACAGTGCATAGGGGATATAATTCAAGTCCCTAATTCACATGGGATACACATATAACATCATCACATTATCCTCACTTTGAATACTTAGTCTGAGTGGATATAGATATTAGGGTAATAGAAACTCCATACCATTTGCTAACCCGTGCATTTTTTTAGCGGAGTTTAGTGCCTCAATATGACTCGACCCAAGTGTGTAGAGCCTTATGTCATTAACCCACTCTACCAAGCCATTTGAAAATGATTATTTATTCAATCACCAAAACCATACCATAATAACCACAAATAACCAATTCCACTAGAAAACAGAATACATAACAACCATAATGGAAATTAACACGATGCCATAACCCATTTAAACAGTATTCAATTAAATTTTATATCCATTTATCTAAATTCACATTATTATTCTATAACCCATTATGTGTATTGGAAAACCCCTATGCCTTATCCAATATTAATCAATTTCCATATATTATCCCATTTATCTCGTTTTTCATTTCACTATAATTTACCCACATATTAACTTCATGGAAAATTCTTCTCTCACAAGGAACCACAACTTTATTACATTCAACCCTATAGGAATATCCCATGATTACCATGTATTAACCAAATCAACGTATTCCCCAAATGTTTATTCCATTAACAAATTACAAGTCCGCTATCTAGTATATAGTAATCATCTTAGAAAGTTCTAACCAATGTTCATTAGACAATCGACATAATCTCATTTGACCCAATTCACCAATTTTTATGTCATTTTATACAACCCCTTATGACCTTACCACCCATGGAAAAACTATAATCATTCTATTTACCACCTAGTGAACCATTAAAACCTGTTCTTAGAGGGTTCCACATTATTAATCAGCATCCCTTCACTTAACCCTACCCATCTTTAGGTTCAGAACTGCCAGCGCACCCTAGGGGTGGTCCTAAAATTGTTATTCTTTCCTCTATCCACCCCAGAAGGATTGTGAGGGTTTTAAATTGGTCACACAAACACCAATTTTTACCAACCCTTCCAACATAATCCAGAACATCAATGTGGGGCAAGAAGTACGCAAATTTCTATGCACAAATATAAAATAAAACAATGGAATAACAATTATAGACCACCTACCTTGAATATAATGATTACACACTCTTCATCATTACCTTGGATCCAAATTCAACACCCATAGAAGCAATAACCTAGGTTGCATTTGAAAAAGAGGGTTTTAGGGCTTCAAAAGAATATTGGAGAAACGACATACCCTATTCCAGAAAAGAGAATAATGATGATGATTAGACATACACGGTGCTTCTCTATTGACTTGATGGTACAAAAAAACAGCCTTGAGTTGATGGGGATTTATCGATTATATATTATATGTTTTTAAAACGTCACAATTGTTCCAAAGTGGATGAAATTAGGAGATTATGAGTGAGCCTTAAAATCTTGTAATGGTTTTTTTTCAACAATTCTAAGTCATAATGTTTACCTATATGGTTTTCCAAACCCTGACCAAACCATACAGATGCTACTGTACTAAACCCCCCTTTTTCATGGTTACCAGGGCTGATCTACATGGGTAGCAAAAACTATGGACAAACTATGAAACATGCTGAAAAACACTATTTCCCCCTTTTTCATGCATCAAACCCTCATAATTCCCCTAGTGTTCCCATTATATTGTGAAAACATATTAACCACAATAATGTTCATTAATATAAAAAACATGGACATAGATTAAGATGAAATATTACAGATCTTAAAATGTTTATCATATAAGATCATGTTTTGATATTTGCTTCCATGTGTGTATACCCCAAGATATATTTTTTGATGTTTGATATTATGTTTTCATATGTGTATCCCATGAGACCATATTTGATTCCTGATCACATAGGGGTAAATTTATATCACTTGACACCATGTTTGATGTTTTATCACAATCGAAATTATATGGTTCCTCCCACTCATTACTGTTCATTACTATGTTATGCCTAATATTCTGATTTGTTCATAGCTAATGGAATTTATTTTCATTATCTAGTAGATGGGAACTGGTTCCCAAAGTGGGATCATATATCCCTAGAGAGGGAATTTTTTTCTATAATTTTCTATATTCTTGGAAATGATTTCCTAAAATGGATCATACTTGTTAGTAGGGAACAATTGTATATTCATTCTCTTCATGAAAATAATTAGTGCATAACGATGAATCATAATTTTTAAGAGGGAGATTATTTTTATTCATTCTCTTAATTATGGGATAATCTAAAAAAATAGGGATAATTCTTTAATATATTTTAAAATATTCTATGGGTGTATGAATTGGATCTGGTAAGATGATGAATTGTTGGTTCTATCTAGGTGGGGAATGAATTTAACAAAAATAGTTTTTAGTGAAGTTATTCATTAATGGTGGAACATGGATTTTACATAATGGTGGTGTCAACTAAATGTATAGTCTTTGTCACACAACACCACCATCAAAAATTTATCTCTTGTGACAATGACATTGTTACATCCTATGTTACTTGAGGCATGGTATGACTATTCCAACTCAAAATATTGTGCAATATTTCTTACCTTTTCTATAGTGATTCAATGATGAGATAGATAGTTTATATTTATCTTTTTAACTTTCCATGTAGCTTATAACATGGTCATACACTATATTCCTATGATATGTAACATAGAAAAATTTACCGGTTAAATTATGATTTATACTGAAACCATGCATGGGAATCCATGGATATTGGGTAACTATCTAGCCCTTACATTGTTTTTTATATAATGTTTTGTGGCCTAGGATGGTCATCGAATGGGGTATATCACTACTATTTTAAAGATTGGCAGAATGTGATATTAGGATTTTGGTGGTGTGATTCTTTTTTATGTTTATTTTATTCTATTTTTTATATATGATCATCCCAATAAGGGATTACTGTAATTTTATTTATACATTAAAATTTGTGTCAATTATTTCTACATTCATTCATTACTAATATAATCCCTATTAGTTTCTTTATATTATGAAAATATATTTTCATGAATTTTATTATTTATCTATTCTTATAGACTTGATTGGGGGTATACTCTCACCACAATTAATAATGTAGCCTCTCTTATAGAAAATATCCTCTAAAATTCAAATAAGAATGTCTGAATTCTTGTGAAACATTAGCTCAGAACTGGTGATTCACATTTTGATTTTACAATATTTAATATTCATCAAAAATATAAATTTAATCTAAAAATATGCTTCTATATTTGAGTACAGACTACATCCTCCACCAATCAGTTCATTTAATACAAACTCTTGATTAATTTTTAAAAATAAATATTTATATTGTTATTCCATTCTGAAAATAATGAATTGGTTTCTATAATAGTATTAAAAAACATGGAATTACTTTTTATTTTCATAAACCATTTTTGTTATCCATAAATTTAACATCTCATATAAAAAAATTTCTATTCCATTAGAAAATCCCATTTTAGTTTCAATGTCTGCAGTGAAAAATTAGACCATTCATTATTTCATTTCAAGAAAAAACATCGTCATTTTGATATATTAATTGATTATAAGATCAACAACATCACATTTCTATATCATTTCATCACAAAACAAAATGAAAATATGGAAAAATAAAATATAAATATTTCAATTTATTAGAATCATCTTGGGGGAATTAATTTCATAGCCAGTGTATTTCTTATGGGTGACCATCATTCCCTCTATGTCATAAAATAACTCAATCATATTTATTATATGAGTAGAAAATAATGTTTCTAATTTCATTTTAATATATAATACCATTGAACCATTTGGATGAATCAGCTGTACATATCGTATGAAACATTATTGACTTTTCAAATAACATTGTCATTTTTTACGTAGGAATGTATTTACTTAAACTAACTAATATCCTATTTTATTAAAAATGATTATTATAGTTTTATATGAGTTTTTGAAAATTCATGAATTTGGGTTCTCTTTTTATGTATTTTAACTCAAAATCATATTATAATGATGATTAATAAATTTTAATACATATTATAATATTTTATCAGAAATTTATGATATATTATAATAATTTAATAAACACTTTTAATAAATTTGATCCTTCTAAAATAATTACAGAATTTATTATAAAAAATATTTATTAGTTTTACTAAAGAACTATTTGAGATTCAATGTTGTAAGTATTTATTTTAAATATTTTTCAACTTTTATAAAGTGTTTTTAGTTTGATGTATTATTTTGAGAGGATTTTAAAAGGCTTATTATTATTTTGAATGAATTATATACCTTTATGATACTTCTAAAATAATTCGTATTTTTAATTTTGTGGTGAGTTAATCAAATATGTTTTCAATCATTTGGCATTACGATCATTATTTTGAACGTATAGTCCATTAAATTTTGATGTGGTCATTCATATGGTCATTTTTCAATGAAATGACTATGTGGTCAAGTACAATTCCATGTTGTCAGTTAGATGGTATTGAGATGAGTAAGATGGTTTTCTGGTTTATTATAATATTAATGTGATTTCATGAGCTATTCACGTGGTTGATTGATCTTTAATGTGTGCTTAGTCGATGACCATTATTGATTGATCCACAATATGTAGATTATAAAATGTACATGATATGACTTCCAAGTAGTCAAATGTTTATTTATATGAGATAATGATTTGTAAAAATGTGTTTTCATGTGTATTGATTGATACTTGTAATAATTATCTTTACTTTATCAATATTCCTCACAATAGATCCCACATATTGGTTGGTCCCATGGGATTGTGTAGGGTGACTAGGTGAGATTCCAGAATTTGAAAATTATAAATAAATAAATAAAAGATGAAAATGATGATCCCTATGAGTAGGAAATAAATTCAAAAAAATATTTACTCTATTTCACATTATTATAGACATGTGATAGGTAATAATAATATCATTTTAATTTTTGGATCATCATAATTTCATAAAATGACATTGTGATATAAATTATCTATATTCATGATGAATATCCAAATATTAAATGTTGAATGTTATTTTGATGACAATTTTCTATTGTTCATATCAAAGTATCACTATTATTATTTTATGCAGTGATTCTATATTTTTTCTGTAACAAAGGTTCTAAAACCCAATTCCAAATTTTCTATCACATTGATGTAGAATTATTTTTATCACAAAATCTTTGAAGAAGATATAATTTTTTAGTGATTCGGTACGGAATGAAATATATATATATTGAATTAAATATTCAAATATTTTGAGTTTTTATAAATATAAAGTTTGGATGAAGAGGTTAGTATCATAATTTTTAAAAATATCATTATTTTTATTGGATATACAACAAAGAACACCGAGATTAACTGAACCACAAAATATTCTTTAAATATAATTGTTGTAATAATTTCATAGAATTGGTAGTGTGATGAACAGAACTCAGATGTCACTTAATGGGTACCCTGAGCCTTGTGGGTCACATGGCCTCAATCACAACATCTAAAAAAACATAGGCTGCCAACTAGAAGTGAGAGCCTAGGGAGTGTCCGTGGAAGACTATGCCATTATTAGAATAGTGTACCATATGGGAAGGATTGTACATGAATACTAAACAACGAATGAAATATAAATAAACAATGGAAGAAAACTGATGCAATAGACCAATGAGAATTACAATAACGGCATCAACCGAACAATGTTGAATGAATGCTATATCACTAGAAAACAATAAAATAAGTATTCATGAAAGTAGTCATAACATGTTCCACAATGAAAATGAAAAAAAAGACTAATCCAAGCATTCCAACATCCCACTCAGTCGTCTACTATCAAGATCCAACCTAATCAGCCTAAAATCAAGTGTTTGAAGTTGTATGCTTCCCTCTATCAGTTCCTGCCATTGTGTAATCTACTCTGGGTACCAAATGATACCTAGAGAGGGTATGAGACAAATTCAAGTGGTTCACCACCATTTGATTCTATAACATCATTAACATTTAATGGAATATAGTATTGTGTAGGCATGTATATATAAGTAAAACAAGTAGTAAAAGATAACTAAATTCCCATGTACCTACTAGATTTCTCAGTTGGTTTTTGAACATGTAACCACATCAGGAATTAAGGAATTTATATTTAATGTTAATAGGTCATGTGAGGCATATCTAGAAGTAATATCATCTTGTGAAATTATATATACTGATGGTCCCAATACCTAACAAGGAATCCTAAAAATGTTATCCTGTGAGTGTGTTCCAAGGTAATCACCTAGGTGACATAATTATCACAGAATGCTAACTCTGTAGTATCTGAGTCTAGTAAAGGGTTTAGAGTATAATCCAAGGAATGTAATCCAATGAATTCCATATTAAGGCTCATATTGAGTACTAGGTGATCGGGGATGTTAAATGGGGTCTAGTAAAGTGAGGTAACAATGGGATCTCAACATGGAACCTACTAGTCAATGCTTGATCAAAGGAGTGTAACTGAGGTATCATGTAATAATAAAAGGGAACCTAGGGTAGTATAACATACATATGAGGAATAGACTATAACCAGAGTGTAGGTGGGTATTAACATAAGAACACTGCATCCTTGAATCAGAATGGGGTTCTCAAGACCCAAGGTATTCTTCTCTCACAATCAATGGAAAAATCAGGTTAGTAAACTGTTATTTGATATTGAAATCGTTAATAAATTATTTGGTTCATGTGTTTCATTCCTTTATGTGTTGATAGGTCATGTAGAGTTGAAGCCACTTATTTATTGGTCCAATCCTTGTATTCCATTAGTGTGGAATGTTTAAGTAGCATTACAACCATTTAATCAAATTTTAATTAAATATTAAGAAATATTAAAATATAAAGGTTCACTCCACTACCATCCATCAATATGGTAAGGGATTATATGGACATGTGTGATTTAATCAATATCATTTTTAATGGCCATGTAATCTACTTATTATACATTCCATTTAACATTACACATTAAATAATCAATTTGAAAGAACATAACGTAGGCCGGTAAAGTGGTGAGAATACATGGTACCTTACATTATGTTGTAAATACTAATAACAAGTCAATTATTATATGAAGAATCATCTTTAGGAAGGTAAAGAAAAGGATCACCAATAGGGTGTCTCAAATGTGTCAAAACACTAAAAATCAATTATGGCATAACCTTTCACATTAAGAGGATTGAGTTGTTGGTATAACGGCAAAGAACTAATCACATATTTGGAAAGAGCATATCTATAAAATGATAAAACGTATAATCATGTGATGGAATTTTAAGGATATAATTCCCAAAAAAAAGTGGGCATGCCATGTACAATCCAAAATCAACGAACATTATTTTCATGTTATAGGCCACCCACTATAGGGTTGTACAATAGTTCTCCTCCAATATCATCCCTTTATTTTTCATTGATCAGATAAGATCTACGAAATGGTGAAAAAATATCACAATGAGATATCTATTTCGAGATAAAATATAATGAAGAACTTATAAAGAGGACTCAAGTAGTTACTATTGCATCTCTAATGTGATGAAAAAAAGCATGATCGGATTACAGATGAAGGAGATCTCTTCATTCCATGTTAAGATCTTCAAAAAGCTCCAAATTGAGAGATAAATTGGTCAATCCTTAATAAGATCATATTAGTTATTAATATGTGGCTTGATTTTATCAATAAGAGAAAACTAGATATTTACCATGAAAATTTTCTTATACACACTTTGTCCATATGGTTTTTCATATTGTGATAAAACTATTTGAGACCATTATTCCTGAATGGTTTGGTCTACATGTTTTTTCAAACTATGTGCAACGCAACCCAGATACCAGGAGAAAAAGGGGTACTCACATGGTTAGGCTTCATGGTCATGCGCTAACCGTGTGAGGTGGTTCGTTTTTAAAAAACACTATCCACACGATTTTCCAAATCGTGCGCTGAGTCAATTTCTTCAAAAACAATTTTCTTTGTGCTCTAAAAAATACCAAGAAACCCGTGGAACCTTTAATAATTCATTAAGCATCCAAATTTGGTCCAAATTAATTTTTTATACAAAACATTAATGGATCCATACCTTAGTGAAAAAAATGTGTTCGTACCCCTGGAAAGAGAAAATACAATCTATCCTGGGATTTTTCAGAGCACAAATCCTATATTTTTGGAGGAAAACAACTTTGTGCATGGTTTGGAAAACCGTGCTGATGGTGTTTCCTCGAATAGAGCCAACTGATACAGTTGGCACATGGTCTTGTGGCTAAAACATTCAAGAACCTTTTTTCTCCTAGTATCTATGCTAGGATGCACACAGTTTGAAAAATTATGCAGACCAAACCATTGGGGTAGAGCTGTCCCACTTGATTTTCATACGATTCAACTAACCACATGAAGAAACTATGTGTAGGCTCATTTTCTGGGTAAATTTCTAGTTTTTACCATATTGATCTAATTAAGCCGACCCTTCCTCCCAATTTTATGATTATTCAAGATTTATGTATGTCTCTCTCAATTTTATGCTTTTTGAATATCTAAAGATGAAATAAAGAGATATAATTCATAGTCAGCATACCTTGGTCACCATGGGGTATAGATTCTACCCGGGTATTCTGTAATCCATGGTGCTCCACGTTCACCTATTTATAGGTGGAATACCAAGTGAAGGAGCCTACAATATGATGTTTTATTCCATGCCACCAATACTAGAATTGAAAATATCGATACATCATTGATATTCCGTGGGGATCCGCCCACTATGAAGTGTGGGAATATTTCATCAACTCCTCTTTCAGATATGTAGGAACTCAGATACATTCACGTATACACAAGGAATCATCTCAATCCATAAACCAATTTGGAGGAGGGTTATATCTTGATATAATCTCACATAGAACCAACCATTTTGTATTTGAAAACTACCTACTATTCTCATTCTCAAGGAGGGAAGAGGTAACTGTTATGGCTGAGAGGTAAGACTTACTATGACTGTCATGTAAATCTAGATGATGTTCAGAAAAGTGGCCTATTAATATCCATTCATTACTGGCATCATGTACCACCAGTATTTGAGTTTTCCAACACATTTCATCAACTACAAAATTTCCTTTTTCAGGCATATAGGTATTTTAAAAATCAAGGCATTTTAGATATTAAACCCATATCACCTATATGAGGTTCAAGAAATGATAATAAAAGATATACTTGAGGGTTATGTGATATGTATACACCACAAAGTTTCTCCCAACATATATTGTCGCCATCAATGTGAGACATGGCCAACTAATTTAAGCTCTTGGTCATGTGTCACGTAATTTCTCTCATAAGGCATCAACTTCCATGATTTTTACACAATGACCTTATCTTCTTGCATAAATAGTACTCTGAGGGAAATTATTGATGCATCATAGAATATGATATAACATTAACTAGGTTCTAGAAGAATCATAATCATTTCTTAGAAAATGTTCTCTCCCAGCTCTTGAAAGGCTTTCTCGTATGTTTATCACCACATGAACTTAACACTCATCTTTGTAAGACCAATTAGAGGTAAATAAAGATGTGATAAGTCTGATATACAGTTTTTGTAATATCCCATGAGCCCTAATAAACTCATGATATCAATCTTGTTTATTGGATGCTCCCAGAAAATTACAGGTCAAACGTTTTCAGTGTCAATATATACTTCATATTCTGAAATTACATGACCCATGAAGTGGACTATATTGACCTAGATTTTCATGTAGAAATCATGGAATAATGATTATTATCTCTCAATGTACTCAGAGCGATCTCAAGATGTTTGGCATCGTCTATATGAGTGCAAGAATAGAACAACATGTTTTACCCAAAGACCATGAACAAGTGTTCGAATAGGGGTGGAAACCCTATTCATCAATGACTTTAAAATGACAGGTGTGTTCGTAGAACCGAACAATATAACAAGACACTAATAAAAACCCTACCCTATATGTAAAGATGTATGAGGTATGTCTGATTCTCTGACTCACTCATGATGATAATCTTATCTCATTCCAATCTTAGAGAACACCATTTCTCCTAGAAACCGGTCATGAGATTATATATTTGAGGATATGGATTCTAGTTTTTGAAAATAATCCAGTTCAACCTTCATTAATCCCCACATAAATGTTAGGTTCTGTCCAACTTCTTAGCAAAAATCCAGGACAATCCCAAAGAGGATATAATAGGCCATAAATAGACTTTGGCCTATAGGTCCTCTATCTGCCGCTTGAGCTCCATAATCTCATTATTTGCGATCCAATAAGGAGGAATGGACAGAAGAGATTATCCTAGTACAATCTCTATTATAATCTCTACATCTCTCTTATGAAGTACTCTATAAAAGAAATCTGGAAAGAAATACTTGAAATGATCAACTGCTGGAGGGAAATCAGTTTGATGAAAACCCTAAACCTCCATGAAAAGATGAGAAATCTGGGCAGTTACTCCACCTAGCTCATGATTCATCTGTCCAGTTCTCCCATCCTAGACATCCCACACACCTTTGAAAATATAACTTATTCCTTATATTGGCATAATAGAAACAATATTGACATAGTAGTATATAATGAGTGATAGTGGACCAAGTAGTCCATCCTGATAATGACATCAACTGCCATCATCTCTAGAACAAATATATTCCACAAGAAAGGGACACTTCCAACCTCAAGGGGATAGTCCTTGCACAATAGGATGACCTCTTTTTGTATTCAAAAAAGTGTATCGAGGGTCATTACACCATAGTGATACGATATCTCCAGTCCGTGATATTCCATGATTGGTACAGAAATAAAAGGGTTTGATGAACCTATATAACAAGAATAAGAGACAATAGTGGATGCCACTAGAATATTAACCTTTACTGTAGATGTTCCTGTAGAATTATCCTCAAGTATCAGCTGTAAATCATGCAACTGACCTGATCCACGATCCAATGTAACAAATGGAATACCACGATCATGAATGATCTATAGGCGCTACCGGTGATCATGGGTCAGAATACCACACCAATGAACTCCTCCCCATCTAGACCTTTTGATGCTATTCCAACTCCCCTCCATATGTGGAACAAAAGAACTTCTTGTTGGAGGTTGCTCGGATACTAATCCTTTTTAACTTGATCCTTGTGGAAATGTCCTACAAAAGCACTGAAGATGAACCATAGGACTGCAAGCTAGACACTCCATGATTTATCGGTCACATTGGGGCTTCTTAGGAAATTTTCTCACACACTGATGACACACACCAAAGCAATCAAACCGAACTCTCTAGATGCACTTCTCTGACAAAATGCTTCAAGGGAATGTCTCTGACCACCATAAGAACTATTGGACTGAAGTGACACTGATCCATTAAATCTAGTTCTCGTGTATTTCCTATGGTAACACAAAATGATAAGCTCCTGATAAAATTTTATAGAAATGGTTGGAAGGAAATATATATTCACCTAAGTTCAGATGGTGTATTGAAGCCCATCCTCAAAATTTCTGGCATGAAAAAGTTCATCACTGACTTGAAGCAGTTCAAAGAACTTTAAATCAGTAAAGTGCACTAAGTATTCCATAAATGACATAGAAACCTTCTCGAGATTTTGGAAATCTCAATCTCTATTAGCTCTCAGATCCTATATAAATAACAGATAATGTAATTCCATCTGGAAGTCAACCCATAACCAGCCCTGATGACGACCAGCTTGGGTAACCACGTCCCACCAATGCTTGGCCGAATCTAGAAACATGTATCCTGAATGCTTGAATCTATGCCCATCAAGCCTTTCTAGATTTTCAATGTTAGAAAACATGAAATCTATCCAAGGCTCAGCCAACACAGAAAGCAATCCCCTAAAAAAGTAGGAGGATGATACATATGGAACGTGCATGGTCAGATCAACCATTATAGGTGAAACTTGTGGAGCACATTTCATGGACCGAATTCAATGTAGTAAAAAATCATAAACATTGGAATCAATTGGTGGATCAAGTGCAAATGTAAATTCCTCATGTTGAACTCATGGAAGTACGAATGGCTACCCAAGGACCACCATGTCAGGAGTATGGTAGTCACCACCCTCATGGAGAATGCCAATAGGAGGTTGTCAATGCATTGGTCTACAAATTACTTGAACATGCCTTAGCACAAGCATAAGAGAATAATATATCATCACTAATAGAATATGAATGTATGGAAACTCACTACCCAAACTACCTACTTAGACGACCATGTATCAGTAAGTGTTGAAGTATAAGTTTCATCTCATTTTGTAGTTACTTTATATTTTCAATCCATTAAAATTCATAAATATGAAATGTTATAAAAAATATGTGAATACAATTAATTTTATAATTTAATATCCACTTTATAAGGTATATACATTTCTGAGGAATTAGTTCCCACACACATATCACCAAAAACAACACCAATGTTTTGTAGTATAATCTCTTAACTCGGTAAATTACCCATCCCAACCCATGAGGGCCCATAAAACTCATTAATTTAATATAAAATCACTAAATTATAGCCAAAATTATGCATTTACAATAAAATATCACAACATCACTCTGTAATCACAAGAATATAAATCAATGAAAAGTAGTGAAAAGAATATACGTGGCATGTTAATTTTCATGTAGTCTGAAATGTAGGTTCTTATTACGAATCATGTAGAAATTCTCATTGACATACTATGATCAGGATAAGAATAAAATAAACCCTCAAATAGAGTAATAATCTACCACTCTACACATCATGTGTTTCTCCAAATGGTGAATTAATATGAACTGTAATAGTAAAAATAGAACAATAATTTCATTTTGGTTAGCATGGATTTTACCCCGACATGGGTTTGCGATATCTAAGATTATCTTATGACCAATTACAATGCATTCTTATTCTATGATATATTGTCCCAAAATAGTAAGGAAAGAAAAGAAACCATCTTTGAAACCACTTTTTGATTACCAGGGCCTGGATGCGACTTAATGGGTTCCCCAGGCCCGGTGGGCCACATGGCTTTAATCACATCTTCCAAAACTCTAGAGTCTTACGACTAGTAGCAAGGACCAAGGGAGTGTCCATTGGAATAATATTCCCTCATTGGAAGAGTGTATCATAGTGGAAGGAATATAAATGAATATTAAACAATAGAAGCAATATAAATAAAAAATAGAAGACTATTTATGCCATCGATAATTGAGATTAACAATATCTGTATGTACAGAACAATGATGATGGAATGGAATGTCATTAGAAAACTGGAATACATGGATAATGTAAATAAGGAAAAATATTTCCAATGATGAAAAAGAAAATAGTGACTTCTCCATGATTCCCAAAATCCAACTTGGTCATATGCTTTCAAACTCCATCATAATCAGCAAGAAATCTAGTGTTGGAAGCTATATGCTTCCCTTTGTCAATACCTACCCCCTTGAAATCTATTATGGGTACCAAACAGTGATAGATAGGGTGTGACATAAATCTCAGTGCCCCACCACCAATAGTGTCTATAACATCCAGCCCATGAAATGGAATATAACAGTTTGTAGGGACACATATATATGTAAAAATAGTACAACAATATAACTAAATACCCAAGTACCTACTTCATCCCTTAGTTGGTTTTTGAAAATATAACCAATTTATTAATCATGAAATTATAATTTAGTGATAATAGGTCACATGAGTCATAGCCAGAACTGATATAACCTCATGACAATATAACTAGTGAAGGTCCCAAGATATAACAAGGTAACCTGAAAATTATATCCAAGGAGGGAGTTCCAGGGTAATAACCAAGTTATCCTAATTATGAACAAATGCTAACCCATTAATATTTGAGTCTAGAAAAGGGGTAAGAGTTTAATCAATAGAGAGTAATCCATAACATTCCAAAATAAGTCACATACCAAGTCAAAGGTGATAGACCAAGGTAAATGTGGGATAGCAAAGACAGGGCCGTACAGGCTTTCACTGTGGAACCTACTGGTCAATGCTAGATACAAGGAGTGTATCTTAGGTATCATGTAAAAATGTATGGGATCCTATGGTATTATACTGGGAATCTGAGGAATAGACAAGAACCAGAGTCTATGTGGGTATCAATCTAAGCAAACTGAATCCTTGAATCAGAATGGGGTTCCCGAGACCCAAGGTATTATCCTCTCAGAATACATTGTGAGCTCATGTTATTCCACTACAATTGGATATTGTAATATTGTAATAATTAATTTCGATCAAGTATTTCCATCAATTAGTGTGGATGGGACATGTAGAGTTAAAACCATATATTTATTGGTCCAATCCTTGTCTTCCCTTACTGTGGAATGTACATGTAGCATTGGAACAATTTAATCAAGTATTAATTAAACATTAAAGAATATTCAAATAAAATGGTTCTCTTCGCTACCATCTATCAATATGGTATGGGATTCTATGGACATGTATCCATTACTCAATCTCATTTTTTATGTCCATGTTATATAATTATTATAATTTTCATTTCACATTCCACATTAAATAATAAAACTGTAAAGCACATGCCTTAGGCAGATCAAGTGTTGAGCATTCATGGTACATGACATAATCAAATACACATTAATGACAAGTAATTTATCGTAATAAGAGTCACCTTTAGGAAGGTCAAGAAAAGGGACACCTAAAAGGTGGCTTAAACGTGTCAAAACACAAAAACTCAAGTATGGCATAGCATTCAACATGAGGCTGATTAAATTAAGGGTGTCACCACTAACAACTAATCATATATTTGGAAAAAGTGTTACTATATGATTCAATCATGTATAATAATGACATAAAAATTTATGGGACAACTTCCAATAAAAAAAGGTAGCCCCACAAGAACATTCCAAAAACAACAACCTTTAGGGAAACATTATATACCACCAATATTAGGGTTGTTTGATCCTTATCCCCCGGTATTACCCCTTGATTATCCTACTATAAGATTACATCAATGAAAAGGTGAAAATGATCACAAGGAGATATCCTAGTAGAGAGAAAAAGAGAATAAGAACAATTAAAGAAGACATGAGTTCTTACCGTTGCACACCCAACGTGAAAAAAATAATCTTAATCGGATGATGAACGAAGGAGATATCTTGATTCCATGTTTACATCTTCCAAAATGGCCAGATTATGAGATTAATTGGTCAATCCCATATAAACTCATATTATAGAGGAATGGGTGGCTTAATTAAAACATTAAGGGAAAATGGGATATTTACAAAAAAAAATATCATGCATGTGGTTTTTCCACGTGGCTTGTCCGCACGGTTTTTCAAACCATTCTCAAAATGTGTGTGATGGATCTTACTAAATGAATTGTTATGCATGGTTTGTAAAACTATTCACATCCCAGCATGTATACTTGGTGAAAACGGGGTGCTCTCACAATTAGGTCGCACGGTTGCATGCCAACTATTCAATGCGGCTCTGTCGGAAAAAACATCATCCACATGGTTTACTGTAAACCATGTGGAGAGATAATTCCCTCTAAAAAATTTTGGATCCAGGCTTCAAAAAATCCCCAAACACCCTCATAATGTTTTCTTACTCATTAGGCTTCCAAATTAGGTTCAATGAAAAGATTTAGACTAGAAATAAAATTACCCATAACAGAGTGAAAAACTGAGTTCTTATAAGTAGTTTTTATTGGAATAACCACATTATTAAATATATATATAAATATAAAAAATACAATTTATTTATTAGTTCCCAAAAAATAAATAATCAAATTTATAATCATGGATTTTTATTCTTCAAAAAATATTTTTTTATTAGAAAATATTTTTTCGATATTTTTGAGAAAATAAATTCATTAAATTTAAAAAAATGTACAAAATTAAATTGATTAAATGAAATAATTTTGGAAATAATTATTTTTTTTAAATTAGGGTTATTTTTTTATATTTCTAAAATTTTTTTAACTTTCATGTATACTAAAAAATATTGATTTTATGGATAACATTCATTTGGTTTTGAAAATTTACAATAATAAATTGAATTTTAAACTATTAGAAAACTATAACTTCTAATATTATAATATAATTAATTTTATTTAGTACATTTAATTAAATTTTATGAATAAATTTGTAATAAATTTGTTATATAGTTGAAAACATATTATATGGAAAACAACTTATTCATCATATTTACATCTTTATTTTTAAATTAAATTCATCCTCTATTGTAAATTTTATATTGTAAAATGGATTAAATCTTTTGAGTTAGAGAAATTAATATTTTTTAGTTTTTTAATGATAATTTTTATAACAATTATTATTAATAACATTAAATGATTACTATGACAGTGAATGTTAATATGTGTTTACCCTTTTTAGTGGGTAAAAAATAGATATTGGACTATTGTAAAATTAAATTTTTCTATGTCCAATATTATTAAAATATTTAAACCTTATACAATCCTAGAATTAATTATATGTACAGTTAGAATCAATTGGATTGATAATTACTTAATCAATTTGTATTTTATATGAATTTTTCATATGGGTTCCCTCCCCATCATATAAATGGAAACCTTATCTTCTCTCCACTCCACACATAAATATTTCTATTTGTAGAGTAAATATCTACCAAAATGAATTACTTATATCAATCACCACATCCTAGTGATATTTTTTTAATCATTATACTATCCTTGAAATACTTTTTCTATAATCTTAATGAGGTTGTTATAAGAAGAGAAATCATTAATAATCATGTAATTTTGATTTAATTCTCCATCCCCATCAAAAAAATCTTATTCACCAATTATAAAAATATTGTAAAATTATAATACCAATATTAGAGGTTTTATTATGTTTTTATCATAACCTCAATCCATCTCATATTCAGTCAAATGGAAAAAAAACAATCAATCATTTATGAAGGGGATTACCACCTCATGAACGGATGAAAATATTCTTCCAACAACACACCTCACAAATAGATAGAACTATAGATTTAATAAAAATATATTTGATTTTTAGAATAAATATTCTTATGAAATTATACTATATAATATACCTTCTTACCTTATTATTTTTTCAGAAACCAAAACGTTGCTTGTCGGTATATGTGGGCCTCCCCCTCCATGGTGTTATGTGATGAGTTTATCATTTTGGTTTGTCATTAGTGGAACTAGGGATATATCTATTGAATATATATTATATATATGATATAAAAATTATCATCTATTGGTGAATTATTATTTACCATTCTTTTGATCGACAAATAGAAAAAATGGAAACTAAATTTATGTGTATGTATGTTCCATTATCTCAATAAATGGTGTAATACATATTTAAATCTATAATTTTGTGTATAACACAAGATATATATATAAATTATGTATTTTATTTATACCAAGATTTAAATTCTGTATATTAGGTAACCAAAATCAATGTATAAGGTTCAATACTACCAAACCAAAACATACATAAAGAATGAAGTTATAGAGACCCGACCTTTTCTTACATTAATTTTACATCATTTAAAAGATAAAAAACATAATAGTATTACACAAAGAGGATCCAAAGGATTAGTGTCTTGGGAAAACTTGGACCACACATAACAAATACAACATCTAGCATAAACATATATTTAATTTCTTCTTCTCTAGCTTCTTATTCGAACTTGTCCTCTCCTTAGTACATATATCCACCTGAGGATATACATCAAAAAGTGTGAGCTAGAAGCCTCGTAAGAGGATATATAATAACAATTTATCATTGGGTGAGCATAATCGTAACATAGGAAAATGTTCATGAACATGAGAGGAGCATAAATAAAAGCTTGAAATGTGACAATGCATAAAAATGAAACTTCATGTCTCGGTGGTTTACTACCACACATACTTTTGAACCTATATATCATCTTGTTCACAAATAATTTCTCATTTACTCTTTAGATTCATCACATTACCCAATTCATTAGAGAACTGTATAATTCCAGGTGCACCCATCACTTTGAAACATTCGTAATTCCGCTATATAATTCCGAGTGCACCCATCACATCATAACATTATCATTATCTTGCTTTCCACATGAAACATACATCAAAAGTGAACATAAATAAACCATGTTAAGGAATGGGTTTAATCTCACAAGAATACATTCATAAGCTTTGGGTTACAAAAAGAAAGAGGCAACAACATACTTGATACAAAACCATCAACCATGAATGAGAGGTAAAAGTTTAGTTCTTAAAATAATAGTTCTTCAAGAAATCTTTCAGATTGACATTAACATCATTAGAAAATATTTATATCCCAAAAAAGGAAAGAAAATGAGGAACAAATGATCTTTAAGTATTGACCATATAAAAAATGGGGTGAAAGAGGTAGAACCCGAAGGATGAAAGTTGGGTTCGACAATTTCCCCTTACCTTGTACCCGAATGCTTCCTTCTCTTTAATGTCCTATATAATGACATTATATTAATTAATTAGAAATACAGAAACATGTGTACATTAATAGGGTTAATTCTGGTTTCATTATGTCATATTACGTTCTTTTGTATGACTTATAGAGTTTAAAAACACTGTTTGGGGATGTTTGTTTTTATGGTTTTTCTTGGGTGGTTCACATGTATTCTTAAATTGAAGTTTGGATAGAACATGAGTAATCATCCAGAAATGATATTACATGTCAATAATGATATTACAGGAGATTTAATGATCTTATAATGAATAATATTAAATCCATGTGGCTGAATCATTAGATAAGAATTAAATGATGGTCATTTGGGTCAATTTGGGCAGTTTTTTGGATCACAACGAACTAGATTTAACTTATCACTTTGTAATATGTCCATAGGTTATTTCTAGAAATTTAAATATAAAATAATAAACATGAAATATTCTGGTTGAACCCTAAAAATGGTTTCATGACCATATATGAAGGTTGAAATGGAAGAAGAAAGCATGTCGTTCTTGAAGGTGATAAGTTAACATATCACGAACAAAGTCCTCTGTAATAAAATAAAAGGAAGAGGGAAAGGGGGTTGGATGATATAATATCCCATTAGAATAATAAAATTACATTATATGTATAATAATTATGTTACAATACAATTTGGTTGACGATAGGTGGGGAGCGGTCAAGAAGTGAACATGAACATGAAAGGAAATTAAAGGGGAAGAGGGAGGGAAATTATCTCTTGAATCCTTCTGTTGAGAACGTCCTTAAGGGAATAATCCTGGTCTTTTTATGAGACCAGAAGTTCTTGGACGTGGGGGAGGGGCTAGAGAATGTGTTTGGGCAGAGTTTAGTGAAGTCTTGGTGCTTGAGAGGTGTGAGGAAATGAGGGTGTGAAGGGTGGCTTTTATAGTGGAGGGGAGAGGGGTTTCCTTAAAATAAAATTCATTAGTTTATTATTTCCCCAAAATACAAGGAATAATGAGTCTTGAATGACCAAGAATAGTAATTCTATAATGTAATCTCAATCCATGTGGGCTCACATCATCAGAACATCACACATGACCCTATAATTAGCTTATTTAGCTTATTTTGTAAATTATTGTATTTCACCATTCATCAGAAATTCAAGTATCTCAGAAAAATCCCAAAAAATTACCCCAATCATTTTTAGAAGAGTAGAATCGAAAAATGAATTCCATTTTTTAAAAATAATTTTCTAGATATTATTAATTTAATATTTAATTAAAATCATAATTTACTTAAAAACAGTTTTTATGATTAAAACTGAATATTTGGTGCTTTCAAAAATTAAGATGGGTCTTATAATATTATCTAAAAACTACAAGACATTGATTAAATAATTTATGAATACATTTTAGGGAAAAAATATTCTTTTAAATTAATTAATTATTTATTTATAACTTACAAAATACAACAACATTTGCTAAGGTCAAATTGTCACTTTCTAAGATGTCCAAATTTTATTTTATTATTCATAGGCAATGTTACTCTTATGTTGGATGATTTACTAGTCATAAGGGTGTGTAACTATTCATAATGGTATGTTACTATTCTTAAGGGTATGTTACTATTCACCAAAAATTATTTTTGTTTCATTAGACTACAACAATCATCATGAACACAACTGTGTATGTAAGATTTTCAAAATTCCCAACATAGGAGTGAAAAACTTATTTTTAAAGGTCACTTATCAATTATTAGTTCGTTATTTTTTTATGACATAGATATAAGAAGGAAATTTTCCATTAAAAAACATTGGGTCCTTACATTCTTCCCCCATTATGAAATTTCTCCACTGAAATTTCACTTTACACAAACAGGTGAGGGTATATCTCCTTCATTGCCTCTTCTGGTTCCCAAGTATCTTAATCAAACACATGTTACCTCCACCACACTTTGACAATATGGGTTGTCTTGTTGCGTAGAACCTTATCTCTCCAATCCAGAATCTTTAATAGCTGCTCCTCGTAGGAGAGATCATCTTCCAGCTGCACCACCTCTGAGTTTAGTACATGTGAGGGGTCTGGTATGTACTTCCTCAGTAGTCATACATGAAACACATCATGAACTTGAGCCATATTTGGTGGATGTAAAAGACGATATTCTACGACTCCGATGTGGTCAAGGTTCTCAAAGGGTCCAATATACCTTGGGCTTAGCTACCCTTTCTTCCCGAATCACATGACTCTCTTCCATGGAGATATTTTAAGGAAGACTTTATCTCCAACGTCGAACACCAAGTCCCTTTGATGGTTTTTAGAATATCTCTTTTGCCGACTTTGAGCAGCATTGATGCGTTTTTGGATGACTTGAAATTCTCTGTCATCTCTTGAACAAGATCGGGTCTAAGTAGCATTCTTTCTCCAACTTCATCCCAACTGGTTGGATTTCTACATCACTTTACTTACAGAGCTTCATATGTATCCATATGAACACTCGAGTGGAAGCTATTGTTTTATGAGAACTCAACCAATGGGAGATGCTGATCCCAACCACCTTTGAATTCAATAGAGCAGGCTCTTAGCATATCTTTAATCATTTAAATAGTCTTTTCAGACTGGCCATCGGTTTGGGGGTGATAGGATGTGAGGAAACTTATTTATGTACTCAAAGCATGTTGAAGGCTCCACCAGAATTTAAATGTGAACCTTGGAACAAGGTCAAAGAAAATTGAGAGTGGAACACTATGCTGTCTCACCACTTCATTCACATATATCATTGCAAGTTGTTTAAGAGGGGGGTCTTCCCAAATAGCAATAAAATGGACAGTCTTGGTGAGTCGGTCAACCACAACCCATGTCGCATTATTTCTCATTGATGTATTCGGGAGACCTGTGACAATGTCCATAGAAACATTTTCCCATTTCCACATTGGTATAGGCAATGGCTTCATCATACCATTGGACTTTTGTCACTCGACTTTAACTTTCAGACATACCAAGCACCTTAATATATATTCCGCAATCTCCTTCTTCCTATTATCCCACCGGAAGTGTTCTCAGAGATCACGATACATTTATGCACTCTAGGATGGATAGATAAAGATGAGATATGTTCATTATCCAATAGATCCCTCTTTATCCCGGGTGACGAAGGAACACAAAGCCACGTTCCAAACCAAATCACACCATCAATGTCGATATAGAACTCTTGCAGGTTCCCTTTATTTTCTACATTCTCCCTCTTTTGAATCTCAACATCATCCCTTTGTGCTTCCTTATCTTCTCCTGGATGGATGGTTGCGCAATAATTTGGGAAAGGTTGGATGTATCCCATTCCATTATTATTTTCAAGTCCATTATTTGCATATCCATGAGGATAGGGACTTCCTCAACCCACAGCATGGATAGAGTAGCAGGTTCTTTTCTTATTAGAGTATCAGCTACCTTGTTCGACTTTCCATGATGATAGTGAGTATAGAAATCGTAATCCTTGATTAGCTCTAACCATCTCATTTGATGCATGTTGAGCATCTTTTGTGTGAATATATACTTTAGGCTCTTGTGGTCAGTGTATAGGTCACACTTCTCACCATAAAGGCAGTACTTCCATATTTTCAAGGCAAAAATCACAGCTTGCAGCTCTAGTTCATGTGTTGGGTAGTTCTGCTCATGGATCTTCAACTATCGTGAGGCGTAGGCTATCACATTATCATTTTTTATGAGTACACAACCCAATAATTTCTTTGAATAATAACTATATATCACAAATATTTCTTCACTTTTCGGTAGTGTGAGTACTGGTGTAGTGATCAGCCTTCTCTTTAGCTCCTTGAAGCTTCCCTCACATTCTTTCGTCCAGACATAAATAACCCTTTCCTTGTTAACATAATTAGTGGGATTGAAAATCATGAGAAGTTTCCCCCAAAACATCGGTAGTACTTAGCTAATCCAAGAAAACTATTGATTTCTATGACACTAGAGGGACTAGGCCGTTCCTCACTCACCTTTGTCTTTGAAGGATCCATAAAAATTCCCTCAATTGTGATCACATGTCCCAAGAACGTGACTTGAATCATAAAAAATTCACCATTGTTGATCTTAGTGTACAACCTCTCCGTTTTCAATGTCGCCAACACATGTCTTAGATTTTCTTCATGTTCATCCATGCACTTGTAGTAGATGATAATATAGTCCATAAACACTACCACAAATTTTTCTAGTTAATGTCTAAAGACTGTATTCATCAAATCCATGAATATTACAGGGGAATTTGTAAGTCCAAATGGCATCACCAAAAACTCATAGTTCCATACCTTGTACGGATGGCAGTCTTCTGAATATATTCCTTCTTCACCTTTACCTGATGATATCCAGAACGAAGATCCACCATTGAGATATAATGAGCTCCTCATAGCTGGTTGAACAAGTCATCAATCCTTGGGAGTGGATACTTCTTATTTATGGTTATCTTTTTGAGTCCCTGATAATGGACACATAGCCGCATGTTTCCAACATTATTGTTCACAAAGAGAACTAGCACACCCTAAGGTGATGCACTAGGGCGTATGAACCCTTTTTCCAAATGCTCTTGCAGGAGCTTCTTTAACTCCTCTAGTTCGATAGAAGCCATCATATAGGGGAACTTTGAGATAGGAGTATCTCCAGTTATGAGTTTAATTGAGAACTCTACCTCACGATCCGAGGGAATTCCGGGTAAATATTTGGGAAATACATGGCTGTATTCCCTCATTATGGGAATTTCCTCAAGGTTGGAACTTTACTTCGACTCAACCATTTGGGTGAGGTATGATTCTTCATAGGGAATCAACACCCACACCATTGAAGGATTTTTCAAAGGAGATTCATGTCATCCTTGAATTTGTAGAGGAGAATGGGATGGCTCAGAATATGAAAATATATTTCTTTTTCCCAACAGTTGATATGAACTCTATATAACGAGAGACAGTCCATTCCCATTATATAGTCGAATTCCACCAAGGGAAGTATTAAGATATTTAATGGATGAATATCCCCACATATACCAACAAGATAAGAGTAAAAAACGAGGGATGAAATGATTACCCCAGTTGGTGATTTTACAGATATCTCTACTTCATAGTTTCGGGGCTTCGATTCTACAGTTCAAGAAAACATTAAAGATATAAAGAAATGTGTAGAACTAAAATCAAATAAGACTTTTTCCATTCTTGAGTGAATATGAAGTGTACCTTCTATGACTTAATTATCATGATCTACCTCCACAGTAGTGATGGCATAATCCTTCTATTGTTCCTTTGGATTTGGTGGTTGCTGCCGCAGATTACCCTCGAGAACTTGAGGTTTAGTTCACTATTTTGCATAGTTCCCTAGCTCCTTACAGTTGTAGCATTGAACCATGAGTGGTTCTCTCGTTTCATCGGCTACATTATCCTTCATTTTTGTGTCTTTTCGACACTATTGATCATGGTGTCCTTATTTCCCACACTTTATTCATTTCCCCATCCCTTTGAGGCAGTTACCAGGGTGCAACATCCCACATTTTTTGCATGTGGGTCGTTGATTTTTCTTCCCACCTTTGTCACTTTATCCACCGACTTGAAACCCCAACTTTCGTTTCATATCCCCATAGCCATGGGATCTTCTCCAAACTCCATCTCCACTTTGAGAGGACACCGAAAAACTTCTCCATAACTCCCAATGTCTCTAATTTCAAGAGCCTTTCGAAGGTGTGGTTTTAATCCACTAAATAATCTCTTAATATTTCTATCATTGTTGATAACAAAATCCGAAGAACACATTGAAATCCATGTGAAATTCACTTCATAGTTTGTAATAGATTATCCTTCTTTTTGCTTAAGCTCTATGAATTCTCTCTCCATCTTCGTGCGAGAAGTTCATGGGAAATACTTATTAAGAAACATTATCTTAAAGTCTTTACATTCCATCTCTCCAATTTCCTCCCTTGGCTTGGTGTTCTTAATAAAATTCCACCATTGATCAAATTCTCCATCAAGATGAAAAATAGATAGAGTAACCTTCTCCGTCTCAGAAAAGTAAAGCACAAAAAAGATCTTTTAAATGGAGTTGACCCACTGTTCATTAATTATTGGATCAGAAGATCCACAAAACGTTGGTGGTCGTTGCCGCATAAAACATTCAATGGCCAGGTGGTCACTCTTTGGTGAAGGCGGACGTTTCCCATTATTATGGTTATTATTCAAAAACTGAGATAATTGGGTAAGCATCTCCATGATGTTTTGAACTCCACCTCCCAAATCATTAGGGATGTCGATCGGGCAATAGTTGCATCGGCCCTCTCATGAGATGTTGGTCTGATTTCTCCCGGTTCCCACCATTTTCTAAAATAGAAAAAGATAGAACAAAAAATAACTGAACAATTCATGAATAACTTGTTCATTTAAAAAATTAAATCAAAACATAAAATATGGGATCCCTAGGTAAATTTTATGTTGTGCATATTTTTACATAGTCTCATACTAGATGTTTTCTCTAGGGTTCACTGATCATAATTCCCAAATTAACTAAACCTTACCTATGATACCAAATATAGAGAACCGGCCTTTTCGTACATTACTATTACATCATTTCAAAGTTAAAAAACATAATAGTATTTCACAATGAGGATCCAATGTCTTAGTGTCTTGGGAAAACTAGGACCAGAGAAATAATAAAACATCTAGCATAAACATTTATTTAATTTTTTATTCTCTAGATTCTTATTGGCACATGTCCTCTCCTTAGTACATGTAGCCACAAGAAGATATACATAAAAAGGGGTGAGATAGAATCCCAGTAAGAGGATATATAAGAACAATATATCATGGGGTGAGAATAATCCTAACATAGGCAAACGATCATGAACATTAGAGGAGCAAAAATAAAATACTTGAAATGTGGAAATACATAAAAATGAATCATCATTTCTTAGTGGCTAACAACCACAAAAACTTTTGAACCAAGATAGAATCTTGTTCACACATAATTTTACATTTACTCATGAAATTAATCTCTTTACCCAATGCATTGGAGCTTTGTATAATTCCGGGCGCACCCGTCACTTTGAAATATACGTAATTGTGCTATATAATTTCGGGCTCACCCGTCACATCATAACAATATCATTATCATGAATGCCACATGAAACATACATCAAAATTGAACATAACTAAATCATGTTATGGAATGGGTTTCATCTCATAAGAATACATTCATAAGTTTTGGTTTCCCAAAATAAAGAGGCAACAACATATTTGATTCATGAACCATAAACCATGAATGAGAGGTAAAAGTTGAGTTCTTAAAAGAATAGTTCTTTTGGAAAACATTTGGATTGAAATAAACATCATTATAAAACATTTATATCACAAAAAATAAATGAAAATTATGAAAAAATTATCTTTAAGGAGTGACCTTATCAAAAATGGAGTGAAAGAGGAAGAACCCAAATGATGAATGTTGGGTTCAAGAATGTCCCCTTACCTTGTACCAGAATGCTTCCTTCTCTTTGTTGTCATGTATAATGACATTATATTAAATAATTATAAATAAAGACCCATGTGTACATTAATAGGGTTCATTATGGTTTCATTATATCATAATATGTTCCTTTGTATGACTTATAGAGTTTAAAAACATTGTTCGAGGATGTTCGTTTTAATGGTTTTTCTTAGGTGGTTCACTTGTATTCTTAAATTGATGTTTGGGTAGAACATGAGTAAACATACAGAAATGATATTATATTTAATTAATGATATTACAAGAAGATTGAATGATCTTATAATTAATTATATTAGATCCATGTGGATGAATCATAAGATAAGAATTAAATGATTGTTATTTTGGTCAATTTGGGTGGTTTTGGATCACAACAAACTTGTTTTAACATATCACTTAGTATAATGTCCATAAGTTATTTCCAGAACATTGAATAGAATATAATACACATAAAATATTCTTTTTCAACCATATATATGGTTTCATGACCGGATCTGAAGTTATAAATTGAATAAGAAAGCATGTCATTCTTGTAGGTGATAAATTAACACCTCACGAACAAAGTTTCGTTTAATAAAATAAAAGGAAGAGGGAAAGGGTTTGGATGATATAATATCCCATTATAATCATAAAATTACTTTATATTTATAATATTGGAGTTAGAATACAATTTAGATAAAGATAGGTGGGGAGAGATCAAGATGTGAACTTGAACTTGAAAGGAAATTAAAGGAGAAGAGGGAGGGAAATTACCTCTTGAATCCTTCTATTGAGAACCTCTTTAAGGGCCTAAGATTGGACTTTTCATGAGACCAGAAGTTCTTGGACGTGGGGGAGGGTATAGGGAAGGTGTTTGGGTATAGTTTAGAGAAGGGTCGGAGCTTGAGAGGTGTGATGAAATCAGTGTGTGAAGTGTGGCTTTTATAGTGGAGGGGAGAGGGGTTTCCTTAATATAAAATTCATTAGTTTATTATTTCCCCAAAAATAAAGGAATAGTTAGTCTTGATAGACCAATAATAGTAATTTTATAATGTAATACCAAACCAAGTGGGCTTACATCATCAAAACATCACACATGACCCTATAATTAGCTTATTTAGCTTATTTTGAAAATTACGGTATTTCACTATTCATAAAAAAATCATGTATTTCAGAAAAATCCCAAACATTTAGCCCAACCTATTATCCACATGTAGAATTCAGAAATGAATTCCATTTTTCAAAAATAATTTTCTAAAAATTATTAATTTAATATATAATTAAAATCATATTTACTTAAAAAACAATTTTTATGATTAAAACTTATTTTATGGTGCTTTAAAAAATTACGTAGGGTCTTATAAATTAATATAAAAACTATAAGACATTGATTAAATAATTTATGAATACATTTTAGGGAAAAAATATTCTTTTAAATTAATTAATTAATTATTTATGACTTACAAAATACAAAAACGTTTACTAAGGTCAAATTGTCACTTTCTAAGATGTCTAAATTTTATTCTATAATACATAGGTAATGTTACTCTTATGTTGGATGATTTAATATTAATAATGTCCATATTACTATTCATATGGTATTGTTACTATTCCTAAGGGTACATTACTATTCACCAAAAATTATTTTTGTTTCATTAAACTGCAAAAATCATCTTGAAGACAACTGTGTATGTCGGATTTTAAAAATTTCATACAAAGGACTAAAAAACATATGTTTAAAGGTTACATATCACTTAGTAGTTCATTATTTTTTGTTTTTATGACATAAATATAAGAAGTGAATTTTCCATTGAAAAACATTGGGTCGTTACAGAATTAATTACCACCAGGAACAAAATATTTAATAATTAATTGTTAATAAAAATGATATAGATTGTTATAAGTAAATAATATATTACATGATGTATAATTGAGTATGGATCTAAAATATAAATATAAATAATCTACATTTATTAGATAGTTTTTTCAAACATGTATGATGAAAATTTGATCAATGTAAATGGATTTAATATAAATTTCCACTTTATTTTGACATATTCAGAAATATGCCCCAACAAACATGTGGGTGGTGTATATAAAAAAAATTTGGTTATTTAACATGTATATATATATATATATATATATGTTAATATTAATTAATGATTCTATACTTGATACACTTAATATAATAATGATTAAAGGAAAAGATAATGTTCTTTCTCTTGGTGATAAGTTATATTGTTCTTCCAAATCAATAAATTTTAAAAAATGATTTATGAATGTTCTTTGTATTTAAAAATTATTTATAAATGTTATTTTAATTTAACTTTGAATATTTACATTGTATCAAAGGAATATATGAAATTTAATACTAAAATTGGTCAATTTCAACTTTCATAAAACAAAATAAAAATGATTTTTTTGCATATATTGTGCTAACAAACTTCCAATATGCCATAATTGTTTTTTGTTATATGACATCTTTATATGGTCCCAAATGTGTTATAATGATAAATTTATTTATAATAATTATTTTAATACATATCATATAATATTATTTTTTCTTCAGGAGATGGGAATTTATTTTAAAAACAATATATTAGATGATTTTAATGGTTATATTCTATCTCATATTTTTTTTATTTTCAATATAATTAAATATAAACATTAAGATTCATATGATCAATTAACATTATATTTACATTAAATATATATATTAATAGTATCATGGATATGATAATTTCAAAAAAATTATACAATTTTAAAATATTATATATTACATTGACAATTATTCAAATGACTGAGGAATTATTGATTATCATTATTCCCTTAAATAAGGAAATTTTTAATATGAAATATTATTCCTAGATTTAATCAATACTTAAATAAATGTTACATTTTTCAATCTTATTGAAGAAATTGTGTCCTATAATTATATATCCTATTGATTATTCAATATTTCACATGATAGAAATAATTATGTCAAATTTAAATTTTCTTCACTCATTGTGTTCAACATTCTTAGAACAAGGCCTTAATGATAGAGATATAATGATGTCAGATATAATGTCATTTATTTGTATGAACTACAATTAATGATATTTTTTTTAATATTATTATACAACATATTATTTCATTTATTTTATACATGGATTAATTTCATTATAATGGTATGGATTAATGGGATGTCTCTGAAGTTATTTAACTAGCCATATTATTTTTTCCACATTTACTCATTATTTCTTCTTCTATAAATATCATTTCCAATGAATTTTGTATCACCCTTATATTTTTTCATATACATTATATATGAAGATGAATTCTTTGAATGAGTTTCTTGTATGTCAAGAAATATATTTTGATATGGTCGATACTCTATTAAAAATCTAAATTGTGAATCATATATGAATCCTCAATAAAAAAGACTGTAATTTTGGTTTGTTTTTTAAAAACATCAAAAAATTAAAAATTAGAAATGTTTCCTAAAATACTTCTCTACATTTGTGACTTTCCATAAATTTTTTTTCTAATTTATTGATGTATCCTAAAAATGGATTCTAAATTAGTGATGTTTCCTCAAAACATCAATTCATTATAGAAGTTCCCTAAAAAGTGTCTAATTTGTCATCATTTCATCACAAACATTAATAAATTAAAGATAAATTCAAGAAAGTCTTCCAAATATATATATATATATATATATATAATCCATAACCATATCAATGTTAATATATATTTATATATACATACATATATATAATAATATAAATAAACATAGACACACATATATAAACATATATATACATAAACACAGACACACACACACACACACACACATATATCTGTGTGTGTATATAAATACATAAGAAAACATATATTTATATATAGAAACACATTTATATTTTAAATTTATTCATTTTTTCAATAATACAGGTATATTTTAGTGACATTATTACCAGTTTTTCAAAACGTTGCTAATTATATATATATATATATATATATATGTATGTATTCGTACACATATATATTAATAAAAAAAGACACAAACATTTATTAATATATATATATATAAACACACTCACACACACATCTATATTAATGTAAACATTATATATATATAATTTTATATATGATATAAACATATAGCTATAAAAAATTTAAATATATAAATAAACATTTAATATATTCATATATATATACAAATACATTAATATTTATATGTAATATATACATATAAATATATACAATTAAAACACATATACACATACATATATATATAATATCAACATATAATGAAATATAAAATATAATCATATATATAATATTATAAATATATATATTCTAAACATATATGAGTATATATAAAAACAAAAAACCAAAAATATAAAAGAAATACACACACACAAATATATAAATATATATATTAATATACGTATATTATATAAATAATAAAAAAATATATTAATTTAATTATGTGGATCTAATATATTAAATATCAATTGTCATAGTGGTTTGAGGGATGGGACACAATCATTATATGTCTTGCACTTTTGGTGTTTGAATATACTGAGGAAATAAATTGTATACTAGTGATGGAAGTCAATTGGAAGGCACATATGAGGGACAAACTAGATGAGAGGCGTGTAACGACCCAAACATTCATGAATGGAAATCCATTTTGATCTAATGAAATGTCATAGTATGTAAAATTTTTATATAAAATGTATAAATCATTGGTTAATTGTTAAGTATTATGACGGTTGCTAATATATCCATTAAATAGTGATCACATGATTAGTATAAATATAGGGATATAAAAAATCCAAATTACTCAGATGAATGATGAGATGACCTCATCCAGTGGACGTGCCCCATATGAAGCCCATTTGTCGGAGTTCGGAATGGATGTGGCATCATTGGGCTTCGCTCTTGACCAATATCTAGCTATCATTGAATGTGTTAAGCTCGAGCGGGACCGATTATGAGAGAAGTGGATGTTGATATAGATTACCACTCAACCAATGTTATCTGAGCCACCCTAATAGTTTGTCACCATCGCAAAACTCATCCTTTGGTCTTATGAAGGTGTTATAAGGGGTTATGTAACAAGATCCTTGAACAATGATAATGAAAATTAATTTAGTATATAATAATGAATATAATTTCATTTTATTTTTGTTACCTTGTAAAAAGTTTTTAAAGAAGACATAGTATTTTTAGTTTATGATCAACTAAGATACCTTTTTTGATGATTTATAGGAATTTTAAATTAAGTAAAATTTTAATAAAATATTAATATTATTAGTAATTTAAATTTTATTAAATATAAATGATCGTATAATTTTATGTATGCATATTTAATTTTTATTAAGGGTTGAAAGCCAATTTTTTCCAAAACCCATGAATAGTCGATAAATGTCGGTGTTCTATTTTAAAATTTAAAATTACCATATTTATAAAATTATATAGATAAAATGAATATTATTTATGGAATCAGGACGTTGAAATTATCCAACAATGAATTTTTCATAATTTTTTGTGAAAATCAAATTTTTGGGTAAAAATTAAATACCGAATAAATATATAATGTGGTTTATGACATCATAATGACAAAATAGTGATTTAATAAGATACTATAAACTTTATATTAGGCCAATATATGTTTTTACATTTAAATAATGTGATTTTGGGTTTTGTTTTTTTTACAATTATTTAGTGGACCCTTCGAAACTTATTAAACATTTTGTCTTTTTAAATTATTTTACATGGGTGTGTGACTCACCTCTACATAAGAAACCACATTATTTTAAGAAGTCAGGACTTTGGCCATATCAAAAATTGTTTTCCACTTCCCTTTTCCAAAAACCATGTGCAAAATCCATTTTATGGATTTTGGTTTGGATCAGTTTAATGTAAGTTGTCCCAAACCTAAATAATAAAGAATTCTCTCACCTTTCCTATATAAACCCACCCAATTTCCCACTTCCTCCTCACTAAAAGAATTTGGAGTTACTAATACATCTTACCTCCTCTCAATATAATCCTCCCATGGCACCCTAAGCTCCCAAGGATTCTCTATCAATCATTTCTCAAGCCTTTGGAAGCATGCTTCCATGTAAGGGTTTTTCTTCCTTTCTCATTTTTTTTCCAATTTTCATTATATTGGTATGCCCTTTTAATTTAAATTATAAATGTTGGGGTATGGTTTCTCAGCTCACCCATATTGCCCTCTTTATGTTTTAATTATGATAGACCCCTTTCCCTCTCAATAAATTCTTTCCTTGTGCACCGGTTACTATGCAAAAATTCTAAAAGAATTTATATCATCTCACTAACATTCATGCAATTCTTTTTTGTCATGAATCTAAATTCCATTAAAATAGTTGGGACTTCTATCTATATTAACCATTTACTATCCATTTCATGTACATATATTGAGACACCCCTTTATCTCTCATAGACCATTTTTATGAATTCTTACTTCACGCCGTTACACTGGTGAAATTGCACAGATTTTCCAAGCCAATGTCATTGTTTAGTGAATACCAACCCCATTTCTCAATCAAGGGTATTCTTATTTATGCACATTTTCTTATTTAATATAAAGTATATGTATGTATTCTTCATTCCATTATCATGGTTTAAATTATAGTATTTTATGAATCCTTGTTATATGATCCATATGGCACACTTATACATTAAAAGAACTGTTTAAGAAGGGTGCACCCTTATAGAGCTCCAATGCATTGTGTAATGTATAATATCATGATACGTCGTGTCCAATGGCTGTTTAGTCATAATAATTCATGTGAAATTGGGGTTTACTAGTTCTTCATGTGCAATGAGGGTTTACTCATGCTCCATTTGCAATGAGCATTGGCTAATGATAATTCCATGTTATGTTTTGTTGCCACATTTCCATGTTATGATTATCATTCTTTATCACGACAATTGGATTATGATTATCTCATACTCTATTGATATGACAATTGTTTAACATGTGTTTTATACTCCATTTTTTCCTTTTTTACTCCCTTACTGGTCTTTATAGATCACCCTTTTCATATGCATTTTCTCAGGTTATCCCATGCAATTCCAAGTACGAGGAAATGTAGTGGTCATGTAAAGTATGTTTTCAATAAAGATTTTGTATTTAATGTTTTTAGTTGTTATGTAACGATCCTAATCCCCAAAGAAATTATACCTCTCGATCTTCTATATTGTTTCAATTGATGTTTATGTAAATTTTTTTGTTTAATTGTGTAATTAAAAGACCAATGTTTTCAAAGTTGGTATCAAAGGATAGGTTTAGTTATTTTTGGAATTTGTTTTAGAAAAGACTAGTAAATCCATAGATACAAGACTACATATAATAAAAACATCCCAATGTTTTGGATAGTATTGAGTAAGTAGTTTATCAATAAAATACATCACTATCTATATACGAGCAGGTTGAGGCGACACTGGAACAGATGTATCCAAGGGGAAAAACTCGAAAACACCACTTTGAGATAGAGTCGAACGGGAACAGGTGCATGAAAATAGGCCTTGATGCTCTCTTGGTTATGACAGTCCTGGGGGATATTCTTTGTTAAATTCACAAGCATAGTATGAACCATTATTAAGGGATAAAAAAATTCCCTATGAATATATGTTGGAAAGTAGATCATGAAGTAAATAGAGTAAATCCAATAGATTCATATGTTAAGGAAATAAATGTTATTTATAAGTCATCAGTTTTTTCCTTGTATTACCATTTATTTATTACCCAAAACATTCCTTTTATTCCATCCAATGTCCGATAATATAAGGACTTGGGCTAACAATCCATGTGAAGATCAATGTGATGACTGTATTAATGAGATTCCCAATCCAAAGGGAGAGGTAATCATAAATTTTCTACACTTCTATCTCACCTAACACAGTTTTTGAATAGAAACATAGATCAATAGGAATGTTACCCCCCCCCCCCAATTAAAGAAAATGTTTCTATAGAGAGAATCATGTGACAAAGGCCTCATTCTTTTAATAGATCATCTGATCCCTAAATTGTTGAACAATGGGTCAACTCTATTGAATAAATATTTAATATAATTCAATGTTCTGAACAAGATAAGGTTCTCATGGTTGCTTATCATATGGAGGGTGAATCTGATCAATGGTGGACGTTGATAAAAAATACAAAGCCTATGGAGGAGATCGAGGAATTAGAATGAAAGGATTTCTGGAAGATGTTTTTCGATAAATATTTTTCGTGCACCGTCTGGCTTAATATGCGAAGGGACTTCCTTGACCTCATTCAAAAAGACAATGAATCTATAAGAGAGTATAAGGAAAACATCACAAGGCTTGCATGATATGTCTCTTTCTTTGTCGTCACACACAAATGCATGGTTTACTTCTTCTTAGGTGGGATGAATCCTAGACTACGTATAGCGATGGAGATCTGTTACATCGACAGCTCTGAAGAAATTGTCAGATGCACCCTCAAGGTCGAGTTGTTGAGAGGAGAATCTCATGTGTATCATGGGGATAAGAATAATAAGATGTACATCAATGATTGTGGTCCGATGGATAAATACAATGGTGCTATGAAGATCCAGCACACCACATTCCAACGGTGTGGAAAGAAGCACCCTGGAAATTGCCAGAAAGGGATGGGGAAATGATTTAGGTGTGGAACATAAGGGTACCAAGCAATTAACTGCCGACAAGAAAAACCCACGACTGTAGTAGAGGAGAGAAACACTCTATTGTAACCATAAAACATTGTTCTTAAATACAACTGCAAAGAACCAGTGCATATTGCACATCAGTTCCCAAAGCCAAGGGTTTTCAGAGACAACCAACAACCTCCAAGGCAGCAAGGGTGTGATTTTTCCATCACTACTACCGAAGAGAACCCCGAAAATGAAGTGGGGATAGGTATGCTAGTTATTCATTCAAGAATAGGTAATTTAATTTTTGATTCAGGTTCTACACATACTTTTATATCTTGAATATTAATTACAACACTCCAAGCACCACTAAAAATCATGGAAATGAAGATGTCGGTGAGTAGAGAAAATGGGGAAGTCATTTCATCCCATGAATATAACACCTCCCCTATCATAATTTGTTGACTAAACTTCATGGTGACCCATGTAATACACCCTCTAGCGGTACTTTATTCGATTCATATCATGGATTTATTTTCCTTTTATAGAGCCCATATAAATTTCCATGAGAGAGAAATTACTCTCCATGTGGAGAATAGACCCTTGATTCATTACAAGTGCAAGGAGGAAGATGAATCTTATTTTTCTCCACCATCTCAAGCATGGATATTTATTCCCCATAAGAATGCATATCTAGCTCATATTATTGAGTCTAAGGAGCAAAATATCCTAGAAGACATGCCTATTTGAGAGGGAATTCACTGATGTGTTTCCAGAGGAATTTCATGGTCTTCTTCCTTGAAGAGATGTTGAATTCTAAATTGATCTTATAACTGGGAAATTTCCAATATCCAAGACACTGTATATAATGGATATTGTGTTTCATGAGGAGTTTAAGAAACAACTACATGAGAATCTGGATAAGGGGCTTATACGCTAAAGTTCTTCACCATGGGGTGCCCCAGTCCACTTTGTCAAGAAGAATAATGGGTCAACGTGCCTTTTCATCAATTATCACGAGCTCAAAAAAATCACGATAAAGAACAACTATCCTCTCCCTTGAATTGATGACTTGTTTGATAAGCTTCATGGTGCACAATACATCTCCAAGGTGGATTTTCCGTCGAGATATTTTCAAGTAAAGGCGACGAAGGAAGATATCGGAAAGACTGCGTTTTTTACAAGATACGGGCACTATGAATACCTTGTAATGCCTTTCAGACTCACTAATTCTCCATAAATCATCATGGACATGATAAATAGAGTCTTTATAGATTATCTTGATAAATGTTTTGTAGTCTTTATATATGATATTATGATATACTCCAAAACCAAGGTGGATACTGAGGAGACTCTAATAACTATACTATAGACATTGCCGAAGGAGAAGTTCTATGAAAAGTATCACAAGTGTGAGTTTTGGAAGAAGGAGGACTCATTCACGAGCCATATCATCACAAGTAATGTGAAATCTGTGGATCCATCCAACATAGATGCAATTGAGGGATGACTGAGGCCAACATCGGTAATAGATATTTGTAGCTTATTTGGGTTAGCTAGATATTATCGACGATTTGTGAGAAATTTATCATGACATTCTAACCATATTACCATGATAACTCATAAGGGAGAAATGTTTTCATATAGTGATTAATGCAAAGAAATATTCAAGGAGTTGAAAAGGAGGCTTATTAATGCACTCGTGCTCACATTACCGACAAGTGGAGAACTTTTTGTGGTATTCAGTGATGCTTTGAAGAATGTAATGAGATGTTTGTTGATGCCGATTGAAAAATTCATTGCAAATTCTTCAAGGAAATTTATATTTCATGAACAGAACTATCGAACACATGACCTTGAGTTGGCTGTAGTGATCTTAGATTTGAAAATTTGGTGGCGTTACCTCTTAGGGGAGATGTGTGAAATATATACGGACCACAAAATCCTCAAGTATATATTCACACATAAATATTTGAACATGTGCCAATTAAAATGGTTAGAGATGATCAAATACTATGACTGCTCAATCCATTACAACCCTGGTAATGAGAACATGATCAAGGATTCCATAAGTAGTAAGGACACAATGATTCTATCATTGATGATAATTTAAAAGGATAAAATTTTCATAGATTTGATGAATATAGGCATGGGAATCATAAAGAATGGAACATCATCAATCCTTTCACAAATGATTGATCACCGATCACTTTTGGAAAGGTTAAAGTATGCTCGAAAGGTTGATGTGGGAATTCATGAAAAAATGGAAGCTATCAAAAAATGGAAATCCACAAAGTTAAATTTTAATGAAGAAGGAATTATGAGATTTTGGAACAGAATATGTGTTCCATCAAGTCTGGAGGTGAAGAAGGAACTGTTTGATGGTTCTCATAGTTCAAATTTCTCTATTCATCTAGGAAACACAAATATGTATCAAGATCTTCAAGATCATTACAGGTGGGATAATATGAATAAGGATATCGCAGAATATACATCAAAGTGCCTAGTGTTTTAGCAAGTGAAGTCATAGAGGTAGAAGTCTAAAGGGGTGATGCAACCATTGCCCATACTATAATGGAAATGGGAGAAAATCATCATGGCCATTGTCACCAGACTTCCGAAGAAAACCAAAAGAAACAATGCAATCTGGGTTATTCTAGAACGTCTTATAAAGGATGCACACATCATTTCTATTTAAGAGGATTTCTCATTGGATCAACCATCACAGATATATATCAGGGAACTGGTACGGCATCATGGAGTTCCACTATCTATTGTGTTCGATCAAGATCTATGATTAACCACTATGTTATGGAAGATCCTTCAACTTGATCTGAATAATGAAATGAACTTTAGTGGGGCCAATCATCCTCAAACAGATGGCCAATCTGAGTGGATTATACCAAAACCAAACGACATGCTGAGAGCATGCTCAATGTAATTTAATGGAGGATATGATCAATATATTCCTCTAGTTGAGTTCTTTTATAGTAATATTTTCCACTCGAGCATCAAAATGGAACTATATGAATCCCTTTATGGCAAAAGGTGAAGAACACCAGTGTGTTGGTATGAGGTCGGTGAGCATAAGATTCTTGGACCCGAAATAGACAACGAAATGGTGGAGAAGGTAAAAATCATTCAGTAGCATATCAAGGAAGCCCCAATTCGACAGAAGAGTTATGTAGATAACTTTTGACAAGACCTTGAGTTTAAAGTTGGAGATAGGGTATTTTTTTTTATCTATGTGGAATAAGGTCACGAGGTTTTCGAAATAAAGTGGATGTTAATACCAAGGTACATTGGCCCAATCGTGATTCTTGATCGTATAGGGGCTGTAGCCTATCGACTAGCACTTCCACCTACTATGGCCAAAGTATATGATGTCATTCATTTTTTCCCTCTTAAGGAAGTATGTACCAAACCCTACACATGTACTCTTTTCAGAGGTGGTACAGTTAGAGGACAATATTTCTAATGAGGGGAAACCAGTGAAGATCTTAGATCGAAGAGAAAAGGTTCTATGAAATAATAAAATGCCCCTCTTCATGGAGTTGTGGTGAAACCACAAGTTTGAAGAAGCGATGTGGGAATTATGGGAAAGGATGTATGAGAGTTACCCACATCTGTTTCAGTGTGGGAAAAGGAAATTTTGGGTGAAAAAATTTTTAATGGGGAAGATTGTAATGACCCAAGCATTAATTAATAGAAATACCTATTATTATAATTAAATTTATCTTTATGTAAAATTTTTATACAAAATGTCAAATTATTTGGTTTTATTTAAAAAATTGTGACCATTTAAAATATAGTCGTTGAACAATGATCACATGACTAGTATTAATACAGGGCTTTAAAAAATCTAATTTTCTTAGAAAAAGGAAGTGATGGCCTCATCCAGTAGATGTTCTTCATATGAAGCCCATTTGACAGAGATCGAAATAGAGGTGGTGTCATTGGGCTTCGATCTTGACCAAGCTCGAGCTGATCTTGAATATGTTAAGCTTAATCGAGACTGCCTACAAGAGAAGTGGAAGTTGATAGAGATTACCACCCGAGCAACGTTATCTAAGCCACCCCAAGAGTCTATCACCATCACACACCTCAACCTTTTATCTTATGTTGGTGTTATAAGGGGTTATGTATGAAGAATATAGAACTATGTTTATGTACATTATTCTTTTATATAATAATGAAAATACTTTCATTTTATTACTGTTACCTTGTAAATAGTTTTTAAAGCGCAAATAGTATTTTTTTAATGTTCAACTAAGAATCATATTTTTAAGAATTAATAGATCATCGAATTAAATAATATTTTGATAAAATAATTATTTTATTATTAAATTAATTTTTTTTAAAATATAAATTATCGTATACTTTTATGAATACAATTGTAATTTTTGTGAAGGTTTGAAATTCGTTTTTTTCAAAACCCATGAATTTTCAATAAATATTGGTTTTTATTTTAAAAGTGAAAATTAACATATTTGGAAAATTATTTATACAAAATGAATATTATTTTGATAATTATGATGTCCAAATTATCCAATGGTGAACTTTTCATTATTTTCATAGACAGTCAAATTTTTATGTAAAAATTAAATGCCGTTTAAATTTATAATGTATTTTATGACATCAAAATGACCCAATAATGATGTAATATAATTCTATAAACATTATGTTCTTCCAATATATGATTTACCAATAAAATAATTTGATTTTTGGTCTTTGTATTTATTTTTCAAAGCAATAGTGGACCCTTCAAAACTTATTCCACATTTTGACTTTTTAAATTGTTTTACTTTGGAGTGTGACTCACCTCCACATAAGAAACCCAATTATTTTAAGAATATAGGACTTTATCCTTATAAAATATTATTTTCCACTTCCCTTTACAAAAAACCATGGGACAAAACCATGGTCTGGTTTTTGTTTTTGGATTAGTTTAATGTGAGGTGTCCAAAACCTAAATAATAAAGAATTCCCTCACCATTCTTATAAAAACCCACCCATGCTCTCACTTCCTCCTCACTCAAATCCTTAATAATTCGTCCAACCTTTTCCCTCCACTCTCTATAATCCTTTCAGTGCACTCTATGATCCCAAGAAGGCACTTTAAAGCCTTTCTCAAGCCATTGTATGGACACTTCCATGTAATGGTTTTTCTTCCTTTCTCATTTTTGTCCAATTTCCTTTAAATTAGAATGCCCTTTTAATTTCAAATATAAATTTTGGGGTATGGTTTATCCCCTCCCACATACATTCCCATCTATATTTTAGTTATTATAGACCCCTTTATCACTCAATAAATGACTCCCATGAACACTCGTAACTATGACAAAGCTATGGAACAGATTTATCTCTCCTCACTTATATTGAAACAATTATTTTGTATCATGAATATAAATTCCATTAAAAGTTTTGGGAAATGTATCTATATGACCCCCTTACTTTCCGTTTCATGTACATATGTTGGGACACCCAATTCTTTCTCATCAACAATTATTATGAATTCTTATGTCATGACGTTACACTACCGAAATTACACCGATTTTCAAAGCCAATGTCATTGTGTTGTGAATACCATGTCCATTTCTCTATCAAGGGTATTCACCTTTATGCAGATTTACTAATTGATTATAATGTTTCATGTGTGAATTCCACATTTATTAATTGTATAATAAATGATGATGTTTTATGAATCCTTGTTATATGACCGATGTGGCACACTTATGTATGAAATGAAATGTTAAAGAAGGGTACACCCTTATAGAACTACAATGCATTGGGTAAGTATTGTATCATGATACATCATTTTAAATGGGTGTTTACTCATAATAATTTAAGTGAAATGAGGTTGTACTCATTCTTCATGTGCAATGAGAGTTTACTCATGCTCTATGTGCAATTAGCCTTGGCTCATGTGAATTCCATGTTATGTGTTGTTTCCACATTTCCATGTTAGGATTAGTACGCTTTATCATGAATTTATGAAAATTATTATCTTGTTATCTCTTGATATACCTATTTTCTAACATTTATTATATTCCCCTTGTTATACCTTGAATACTCCATGAATGGGCTTTATTTCTCACACTTTTCTTATGCATGTCCTCAGGTGATTACATGAAATGATAAGTACGAGGGAATGTAGAGGTCATGTAAAGAAGGTTTTCAATAATGATATTGTATTTCTTGTTTTAAGTTTTCATGTAATGATCCTTGGCCAAAAATACACTAGACCTATTGATCATATAAGTTGTATCAAGTGATGATTATGTAATAAATTATGTTGAATTTTGTTATAAAAATATCAGGGTTTTCATAACACGATTGATGTATGATAGAATTTTCTAGGGTCTGATCCTCATAGAGGAGAAAATTTGATTCTCAAGGTAGAAATCAAAGGGAATAGTTGTCATTGGAATGGTCAAGGGAACTGGATAGTGTGTGATAATGGAGGGGTGAGTATATATTAGAAATGTTGAGGAGGAGATCATGGAAGTCTCACTAGCTAGGGTGAAGTATAGAGTGGTATTAGGGTGAAGAGACTGAGATTGGCATGGTGTATGAGATTGATGTTCTAGCGTGGCAATATTTTGGAGGGGTTCCTAAGGAGATATCGTAAAAAAAATCAATTCATTAAATGAGGCGTGGAATATTAATTAAAATAAGCACAAATAAAATATCCACATTTCATTTGTAAACTGCTAAATGAATTAGTATTCATTTACCGATGTTTATAAAAAAATTCGTTTTGTATGGTTTCACTAGTTAGTGATATATTTTTTGAAATATAATTATATGATCTGTTATTTACAAATGTTTATGAAAAAGTCACTAAATGGGGTGTCATGAATCAGATAAATTTATGAATGTTTCTAATTGGCGACATTTATAAACATCCCAATTTTTATTTTTATTTCTAGACATCCCTATTTTAGTAGAATCACATTAAGATATGTTTTTTTTCAGAATCATCCATAAATTAATTACCTATGTTTATAAAAATACATAAAATAAAAATACATTGGTAAATTATTTTCTTTTCTTGTTGACCTGGTTTTCCAAGGATACTAAATTTATGGGTCCTTCATGTTTATAATCATTTTATCAATTCCAATGTAATATAGTGGACAACAGGACTAGGTTATTTTATTTGAGGTTATTATAGATGTTATTAGATCATGTTTAGTATAAATAATGTTAAAGATATTTTAAATAAACATAACTTCTCTGATAATTAAGATAATCCTTTATATAATTTGAAAACCAGTACCTATGTAATTATTATTTTTGTTCATTTCTTAGTATATTTTATTATTATTTGATAAAAAATGTGTTACATTTTTAGTGATGGAGCCTAATTGGAGAGAGAGAATCAATATCCAGTGTTAGTGTCGAGATATACATGTTGACCAATCCAATATAGTTAGTTTCATAGTTGAGCATATAATCACCATATTAGAGTAGTCATCCCATGATATGTCTAATGAACATGAGGATATAGAATAAATTGACATTCAAGATAATGTTATGCCAATATTAGATCATTTAATTATATAAAGGAAACTATATTGTTGTAGAAATAAAAATCCATTTGGATATTAATAGTGAATCTATTTACTGAATTTTATATTTATCACCTTTGGTATAATGAATAAGGAAGGGTTATATTGGGATTGTGTTATCATAGAATTCATTCTAATCAAAAGAGGTCTTTGATGGAGAATTCCATGAAAAAATAACAATAACATATTTATTGGATATATTTTAATGCATCACTCTTTGATAAATATTTCCCTTGTAAAAAATTAACTAAAATAAAGAGAATTATCCATAACATATAGAATGAGTAGGAATGAAATGATATAATTTTTGAGTATTTATTAACTTGGAAATCCAGGTATGATATTGATTATATACGTAATCTAGATTGAATTATTTAAGATATTTTTGAAGGCCTTATGAATTACTTCATATGGGAACTTCTTTCTCAATAATTTTCATCAAATGATGTAATATTTTTATGTTCGATCAATATAGTGATTTAATTTTGTAGATAAATTATTATTATGGGAAATCAAAGGAATGATAGGTAGGTAGATAACACTAAAAAGATATATCATCAAAAAAGTAGTGAAAAAATAAATTTTTATCAATTGAAAATAATAGATTGAATCAAACTCGAATTTTTTTGAACTGAATCGCAGTTTATTACAAGTGTAGAGACATAGTTAACATGGATTAAGAATTTATGGGATTGAAAAAAATCAATTATTTATAGTGATTCAACTATAGATTGATATGGTATTATTCACACAATCTATACATGATTTAAGAAAACATACCATAGTGGAAGTTAAAGGGATAAGTCTAAGAATATCATATCACCATAGGTATAGATCAAGTTCAAAATGATACAATTTTAGGTAAATTAATAATAGACAAACAATTTATCCAAGGAATTGATTTATTCTAAATACTCACACTGATTTGTATCTTCCCTGATTCAAAAAAATAGATATTTCCCTATAATTTTAAGAGGGGAGTTGTCAGTCATAACTACTACCAGAAGAATAAAATTTAAAAGGATCTGTCAGGATGTCCAAAGTACATCACATAATCACTTTCCATTTATGAGAACGTTTATGTGAAATATGATTTGTAATGTTTATATCCTTTTAATAGATTGGATTATTAATTATAAAGTATCTAAATTATAGTAAATAGAAGGATACTTTTACTCGTGTTAAATAAATATAATTTCATATTTTTATATGGGATGAATCATCACATAAGACATGTCAATATGCTCCCCCAATATATCTTATAAATAAGTTTCATGGGGATGATGACCGAAAACATCATATTGATGGAAATGTTATTTTTCAAAAAAAATTCCTATATATTGTACATGGATAAAATTATGTTTTTATTGAGGGAATATATTTTCATATACTAGAATGTGAAGTTGAGATCTTTAATTATTTAATCCATGAGGGATGAAAAATATCAAATACTCCATATATAATGGGCACTAGATAATTTGTGGACTTGTTGGAACCACTAGATGAGTTTTATAAATATATATTTATACTCCAATGACCTTCTCAGTGGATATACCCTAATAGTTTCGTTAATCATAATGATAGATATAAAATACTATGAATTTATTTGAGTTAAGTCAAAACTATTTGGATAGATTACTCATATCCCTTCCCTTACATTTGTGGAATATTTTACCAACTTCATGGAACCTAGTATTATTAAATGGTTTACCAATTATCTAGGTATCATTAATTTTGAGTATATAATGAAGATATTATGAAGAAAAAAATAAGAATGAGGTATTGAAATTATGAGTATATAGTAATTTCATTTGGAATGATTAATGATCCCTTTGTTTTATGTATATAATTAACATGGTTTTAATGTATTATGATCATAACTTTATTTATGTATTCAATGAATAAAAACTTCTATATTCTAAATGTATGAGGATCAAGGAACCTTTTCGGGATGATTATTGAGGCTCATTATAGAAATTGAATAAATGATAAAATTTGGTATCTATGAATTGAAACTTTAATAAGATTCTTTTCTAGGCCATATTTCCTCAAAGGATGAAATCTCAATTGATCCTTTTTAGACAAATTATATTAATGACTGGCATGAACAAGAAAAACATAACTAAGGTACATAGTTTTCATTAACTTGAAAGGTTACTATCAATGATGTTTTCCTATAAAAATCACAATTTGGGAACATATTAATAAACCCTACATGTAAATGAGTTATGTTCATATAGATAATGGAATATTTTGACTATTTTGACTAATTGAAGTGGATACTAGTCAATGATCCAATTTTGACTTTTCCACTAGGAAAAGATGGACTTATGATATACATCCCAGAAGGGACTTCGATGGTTACTTATGCATAATTATAATGTTATTTCATATGGAACAAGGTAGTTAAGTAATATTGAATAGAATTGTTCGACCCCTGATATTTATTTAGAATCCGAAAAATCTACATTGATTATATTTATAAATAATGTTTATGGTGACTTATTTGATATACTAAAACACCATAAGCTCATAATATATATCTTTTTCGTAGAATGTGGTCAACATTAGGACATGTACATGGATTTATCTAATCAAGGATTATATTTTCTCATTACATTACCAACCATGGATGAAAAATATGGTAGTCGATGGATTGAGTTGGAAATATAATTGAGTGCAAAACAATATGTAAATTAAGAGAGACCGTATGTTAATGTATTGAATAAATATCAACATGGGAGTTATTATAGATGGTTTAAAATCATACATTTTTAAATGATTTTAAACCCCTATTTATGGGAAATGATAAAAACATATCATCAGGGTGATGGGATTCATCAATAGGAAAATAATCCCATGAATGATGGTAAATTCATAGACATCAATTACGAAGATTAAATTATAAATTTAGGAATGAGGTTATGTGTACAATATTTTTTTGAGATAAAAAATTAATTATTAGACAATTCGAATAGATTAAATTGTTCTATACATCGTGGTTAAACCAAAATGTATAGCGACTTTATGGAACATTTATCTTGCGAAAGTATGAAGTGGAAAATTTATGATTATATATATTGATTCTTGGTTACTCAATATTTTATGTATATAAGAAATAATCCTATAGGTGTCATGAATCATCTTCCTATTCCTATGTGTAAATGGGATCCCATTACTGTGGTAAGTTCCATGGAATTAACATATTCTTATAGAATGAACGATGTGATATGTGAAATTTTTTACCACCATTCCAAATATAAACAATTACTCTCTATACGAGAATATTTTACTCTTGTGTTAATTATAAGGATCTATAAAAATGAACATATAAGGATTCATGTAGAACCAAGTTCAATTATTGTGAATCCATATTCTTTATTTACATTGGAATTATAGAAAATTATTCATAAGTCTCATGACATTGAGCTTTATTTTAGCACCACCTACCATCCTATACCTTATGGATATTCTGAATTTAACATTAAATCATTAGATAGAATGATGAGGTTGTGGTCACATGACATAAACGTTTGTGGATCAATATTTACAAATGATAAAAATTTACTATAAAAATAAATTCTATTTAATTATTCAAATGGAATTATATTCAGATATTAAAGGAATTAGATATTGGACTCAATCTTTTTTAGATGAATGTAGTGAATAGAATCATTTGTTTCAATATATTATTAAGGATACAATAAAATATTTATGGAATATTTAGACTCATATTAAAGAAATAAAAAGAAATAAAATGATGTATGCTGATAACCAAAAAAAATATTTTTAATTTCAAGAGGAGATCGGGTTTTTCTAAAGGTATATATATGGAATGGTGTTATTAGTTTTTTAATAAAGAAAATATAATACCTTGGTCCATTGAATCATTTTAAACCCCAAAAACAATTTGATTGGTTTCATAACTATTTTAAATTCATCCAATCTACTATAAATTACATTTTGTGTTCCATATCCCATTCGTAGGGAAGTATATGGTAGACCCTACATATGTGCTCGCATTTAAATAAATAGAACTAAAACATGATATGTATTACTATGAATGGAATATCTAGATTCTTAAAAAATAGTTATCGAGTATTATAGAATCTAGAAACTCTACTCTTAATTGTACTTTTGAGAAATTATAAAATTGAAAAATCAATAGAAGTTGGTGAGGTATTAATGAATAAGAATGAAACTCATATATTTAAAATGTAATATTCATGAAATTTTAAATGAATTTTTTTTAAAAGAATTTGATTAATATCCCATTTTATGAAAATGAAAATGATTTAATAAAGTTTATATAACATTGAACTTATAGAAAAATTGAACGACAGTATATTATTTAAATGTGACAATTACAACCCGGTTGTTTAAATAATATGAATATCTATATGCACATTATGAAACATATATGAACTTCATATTCAATAAAAATTTATTTATTATTTGATATTATATATATAAAAAACAATTATTATAATGTGAATATATTTTTAAAATTTTAGTTTCAAAATTAATTTATATTTGTTTTAGTTAGAAAATAATATATTTCATTTTGAAATGACTTTCCAAATATACTTGATATAAGGAAATTTATTTTTTAAATAATCATATAAAAGGTCTCAAATGATGAAATATTGGGTTTTTTCTCCAATATTTTAATATATAATAAATAGTAAAAATTTATGATCTTTTTGAAAAACGTCTTTTCATTTCAATGATTTAAAATGATGAATTTTATAATAAATGGGTTTAATAGAAATACTTGCACAAATATTTTATTATTAATATAATCTATGTAATTGTATTTAATTTTATTTTTAATTTTTATTTAATAACATTTTATATAGTAGAAAACATTTTCATTGTAAAACCCTTTTTTATTCAAAAATATAGGATTAATTTTAATTTAAAATATTCAAATTCAATTAAATGTTTTGTTATAAAATTGACAACATATTTTTAATCATAACATTTAATAATGGGTAATGTGGTCAAAATAAAATTTTTCTATAATTTATATTAAAAATACTAAAAAAACATATTGTGTTTAATGTTAAAATGGATTTTATAGAACTATAGAGTTATAAAATTATAAGGGTATTTTCTTAGTTGAAAATATCAGAAAATTATTTTATGGAAATATTTTATCCTTATTATTTTAAAAATTCCTTTATTTTTCCACTTGGCATATTTTGTTTTGATAATTAATTTACAATTTTTGTATTTATTTAGATAATTGTCATGCAGGTTCCATCCTACACTAATAAAAGGACACATCATTTCATATAATATATTGATGTGAAGAGTTCATTTTTTCCCAATACCAACACAATTAAATTACATAAATCCCTCAATAGTTTATATATGACTTTGTTTAGACATAAAATAATCATAGGAAAACATTTTGTGAAAACCAAAATGGTTTTTTGAAAGTAGAGATATTATTCTTAACGACGAATTTTTTAATTACTTATTCCACCTCTATATAATGTTATTTAACAATAATGAAATCTAAAAAATTGTTTTAAATATAATATGATGTTTTTATGTTGACAACAAAACTTAAATAAATCTCCTCATGCATTAAATGAAAGAGAAATTTTCAATCAATTGTCCAGTGGACTTCCAGATAAAGAAACCTATGTAATATTTTTCCATTTCAATCTCAATTCACATGTTATAATTATTTAAATAATATATTTATATTCAAATAAAAATTATATTTATGAAATAATTACACATATATAATTATAATATCATATTTATCTTATTACATTCTTCTCCAATGGGAAACTATATTGTCACTCGTTCCTATGTGTAGACTACTGCACCCACAAAGTGATCTCATATGTTTTAAATTTTATATTTTAATCGAAGGTAATGTTGATATATTTAATAAATATATTTTATTTATATTAAATAATAATTATCCTATCATTTTTATTTATTATTTTAATTTATTTTGTCCAATTAGTCAAAAATAGGGAAACTATGTTCAAGAATTCTTATATCCAACCATCTCCATGAGAATTTGAAATCAATTATCTATCAATAATTATAAGGTTGAATACAAGTATGTATAAAATCCATATATATTATATTTAAATAATGAATAAAATTATATATATATTTAAACCATGATCAAAGTAAATGGAATAAAATTACTAATCCCCAAACATACAGAATGAACAAAGCATTAATCACCCTGAAAATTGATTTTGATTAATTATTTTTAATAAATATTAGAAAAAAGGTTATATGTAAATAATATATGTAATTGTTTATATAAACATTTTTATTTATTATTTTTATAATAAATATATATTTATTATACATGAGGTCTAACCATGTACAGTATATGTTGGAGTAGATACAAGGGATTTTGCTTCAATTTCCACTCCATTGTGATATATTTAGTAATATGAACATAAATAATTTTTCATTGATCAGTATAATGACCCTTTGAGTAATTTAACATTATTATATATTTACTAATGATTTTTACTAATCCAATTCATGCAACACTTCCACGAATAATTCAGATAAGAAACGATGATCTTATATCAACTACTGATGTGGTATATTCCTCATCCATATCCATATTTTTCTAAAAACTATTTTATGATTGTTAAATTTATTTAATAAAATAATTTATAAAAAAAATTATAATATACTATAATTTTAACAATTTATGGAATTATTCATTCTACCACTCTCCTAAAAGTTATTATTTTTATCTTTTGATAAAATATGAAATAGAATTTTTTCATAACGTAAAACATATTAATGGTATTGCATTCCACCATAATGATTATTAAATATTTATATTATGATAATCATTTTTAATGGTTTTATTAATTATAATTGTTAAATGATTACTTTACTATTATCATCCAATTTCTTTTATATTATGATATATAAGGATTTGTTTAAAAACCAACATTTCCATTCATTTTAAAGGTAATATTTTAACACTTCTAAATTTTTAATTACCTTAATCTTAAGAAAATTACTTTTTTATGATCATTGAAAATTAAATTTCCCTTTAAATATTCATATTATTTTTAATGTATGTATATTTCTTTCCAAAATTTTATTTCATTTATGTAAATAATGATTTACATTGAAATTTCATTGCTCAATTGGGGTATTTCTGATAATTCGTATTCATTAATCAATAGAAAGATTTATTGATAAGACTTATCATGTGTGAATATATTAGATCATTTGATATAGGAGGAATATATTTTACATATTGTGATGTTTGGGGTATAAAATTATATATCCCCTTAGTTCATCATTAAATTTAATGAGACAAATCAGTCGACTTGATTAAATGTCTGTTTACCTATACTTTTATGTAGTCTTGTTGAACGTTCTTGATTGTAGTAAATAATGATGTCTGAGAACATGAGTTCCAATAGACCAAGATTCCCTCATTGAGGATTCATTTATTACTCTAATCCATGTGATTAGTATATTGAAATTATACATGGATTTATTTAATGATCTTATTATTGATGGAAAGTAATGTGATTCCAAATATTTACAATTATATATCCTTTAAACTTTTTTAACTCATGATACCTTCTGATATACATAACCCATACCGATCAATTGGTCTAATCCTTTTTTTGTTTCCATTAACCCTAATTTGAAAATGACTTTTTGATCTATTTTATGGAATTTGAAACATTGGTATTTATATGATTTATATTATATTCCAAATGAAAATTGGTTACTATATAAGAATCTGGTTGTCAATGAATAGTGAAATAATAGATCCCCTTGAATTAGATTTTTTTATCTATTAAAATGTAATAATATAGAAACTAGATATGGGTTACTGGATTTGATATTATAAAATAGAATACTATTTGATATATTTTCACTATGATCTTTAGAATCAATAATGGTATAAGTTATATATATTTTTAGATATTATGTTATTAAATGTGGGGAATATAAAATATATTGTTGTTGATTTTTATTTGAGTAACTATATTTTTAAATTAATTAGTATCTTGATGTATGATATTCTCTGATAGGAATCTAGAATAATGAGTTCATAAATTATTTACTAGAATTGATTTTTTCATGTAATTTTATGTTGCCCTAATATTGGGTGTTTAAAGAATGATTTGTATGATTTGTTTATATAAATGAAGTGAGTAAATATATATTTAATCATAGAGTGTAATTGAAGTTAATTAATATGTAAATCATCCTTTTTTAGTGAAGATCTCTAATTTAGTAAGTTCAAATGATATTGATAAGTTGCTCATCATTATATTTTCTTGATTTTTTCCATTATCATTAGATATTTTAGAAGTTACATTTAGGGAGATATACATCTATTATTACTGAATCAGTTAAACTCCAAATAATATCATTCTTATTTGGGTTATATTTTTTATAAATTAATTTGACATTTTCATAGACCAATGTGAATGTAATTGGAATAGTGTGACTATGTTCAAAGAACATTTTTTATAGATATATTGTTTGGTATAATAGATAATTCATGGTTTCAAGATATAACGTCTACAAAAATTAGCGTTTCATGAGAAAATTGTATTAATATTGTTAAAAATATATCTTCCATTGCTTATTTATTTACATCATATATATAGAGTTTAAAAATATATACATAATTATATGAAAATATAACATGTAATATGGTCTGATTTAATTAATAATAAATTATAAAAATAGGTCTCTATTAATTTCCCCCCCTTTCATATGTATTAATTATTTTATGGAATCATTAATGGGTAATATATTTTTCCCACTATTTGATTCAATAATGTTCTCAAAAATGATAAAATAATGTTTATTAAAAATAAAAATTTATTAATTTTTATGTAAATTGTTATAAAATTTGGAATAACTATAATTTACAATATCTTTTATCATTAGAAAAAATTCATAAAAATTAATGGAAAAATAATTCCACTAAATAAATGGAATTATCCAATGAATTTGGTAGATAAAATATAAATGGGGAATGATAGAAAAAAAATTCAATACTTATGTGATTATCATAAAAATAATACATGTAGTTGTTAGATGTTTAATTTTCTAACGTGATCTGGTATAAATTGGAGAGTGGAAATGAAAGGAATATGAATGTCATGGATGATAAACCAAAAATCTATAGAATAATGGTTGATGAAATCAATAATTCTATAGAATAGAAGAATGGGTATTAATTTACCTGGGTTAATGAAGTTGTGTGTAAATTTTATGTGTTTGATGAAAATAATAACAATTCAAAATTTATTTTGTAAATATTTGGAAATATTCATGAAAATATTAATCCTAGTATTTAATATTTCAATGATATAGAGGATATTTCACTATTGGTTTATAAAAAATTCATTGAGATTATGAAATGCGAATTATAAAATTTCTAATGAATAATTGAATGACGAAATATATTATTTCTCATTGACTAAATTTTAAATAAATTAACACGTTAAAATCATTGATTCATGTTTATTAGTGAATTTAGAGAATAACAACATAAATTAAAGAATCCTTTATCTTATTTAAATGGGATTAAAAAAGTGGAATACTAAGGGAAATATAAAATATAATATTTAATTCAAGAAATAAAATATCATTAATCACATTTCAATTAATATAACTTTTAAAAATTAATTTGATTCAGAATTGGATGTTCAAGAGAAAATTATAAAAAAATAATTTGGGTACATGTACAAATAGTTCATATAAAGCTTGAAGTATCAAGAATAAATTATCAAGAGGGAAGAGGGGATACATTATAATAAGATAATAAATAATTTACCACAAATTTTATAGTGAATTATAATGTGATAATGGTGAGAAAATTACCATTTTCATAGCTCATGTTGAAAAACGTTTTTTCACTTTATGTAGTAATGAATATGATTTAAGATTAGACTGAGTTAAAACACATGCTAATGTATGAAATTAATGGATGTGTTGAGTAGAGTACAATTCAAAAAAAAAATATAACAACATGTTATTAAAATACAAAAATAATCTCTATGATGAAAATATTATTATTTTTTTAGTAAAGAAGAGACCAGTTTTTATGATATTCAAAAATTAGTTTTAAAACATGGTTAGCATTATAAGATGATTAAATTATAAAATATATATTTAAATTGAAAGAATACAAACTATGTTTCTAAAACTCAATGTTTTTTAAGATGAAACGTATTGAATATGATAATGGATTATTTCAATAATTTAGTTCATGATATGTTGTAATCCTCTAAATTAGATATATGAACATTCCCAAAATATCAGGTAAAATATATATCTAAAAAGTATTTATTATTTTGTTATCATTTAAAATTAAGAAACTGAAAAAAATATATCTATTAATTTTCCACAAAATGTTTGGTTAAAAATGAAACTCTTCAGTAGAATAAAATTGGGTCCCTAAAAGCCATTACTATCTAAAAAATTATTGAAAAATAAAATACTAAATGAAGATTTATATTCTTGAAAATTCCACATGAATAAATTTTTTAAACTATATTTATTCAACTTCCAATGTTACTGATGTTGTTGTGGAATTAATTTTCAATATATTTAACATTATAATACAACATTTTATTTCTGATGATGTATCACATTTTTAGGCAATGTAAAATAGTGGAGTTTAATCCATATTTATAATGATGTTCTCTTTAAAGCTAAAATAATTTAGGCATTATAAATCAGAAAACATTTGAATGAGTTTAAGTAATTTTTGGATAGTGTGAGAAACATGGAAAATATTTTTAAAAATGCATAAACATTTACCTTGATATAAAACAATAGTTGATAACAGAATGGTGATTTAAAAAGATAATACAGAGATATCATTCCTTATTGTGGTATAATAGAAGGCTAGTATAAAAAACCCATGGATTCTTGTCTATATATTTTCCTCTCACAATACATATTATAAATTTATATTCATGGAATTGGAAAAACATGATGTTTTTTATGTTACCTGAGGTAATTATTTCTTTTAAAAAACTATAGTATTGATTTGGAAGAGATTGATACAATAGACATGAAATCAATTGAGTTTTTTAATGAGTAAGGTAAATATAATAATATCTATATTAATATTCTGTTGTATGATGATAGTCATGAGAAAAAAATTAAGAAGGATACTCAAGTCACTAAAATATTATAGGAAAGAATGATACTTTCTCAATGATGAAGATGAAATAGAAATATATTTTTGATAATAACTCATACCAATTAATAATACATGAGTGAAAATGGTTATTTTTTATTCCATAATGGAAGGCTCATCTATATCTTCCAATGTTGTTTGAGTAAAATTTTAATGAATGACTCTACTAGAGATAAAAAAATGAATAGATAACAAGATGATATGTGTGAATCATTCGAAAAGGGAATAGTGATTTAGAAAATTTAGAAATGGAGGAAATTTTCCATAAATGGACACTTGATCTTATAAACATTGATTAATGTCGTTCAAAAATTAAAATTTAAATATGTGTGGTTTTTAATTTCATCCCATTAATTGATGATTTCATGGAAATCACCAATATTGTGTATAAAAAAAACAAATCTAATTATCTGATCTGTTTAATTATTCTTTATGACATGTAGATAAATAATTAGGGTTTCACATGAATAAATATATATCTGGCTATGCGAATGTGTTTATTGGTGATCCATGTAAATATTATTTTATTGAACATAGAATCATGGAGTAGATTAGTGTATTGTATACTCCCTAATAAAATGGGGTTTTATAAAGAATGAATATGATTATTTTGGATATTAATGGGTATAATAATTCATAATGTAAAATTTCAATATAATTTTAATTAAATGATATGTGTGAGGATGTACACATATAGAATATATATCATTTGATATTAAATTATACTTCAATCCTTATGTCATACAGTATAAGAAGATACAAATTTTCTTATTCATTAATGTGTTTTGGAGTCCATGCTTTATAAATTTCAATGTTAACATGCTCTGAATGTTTGAAGAAAATTTTGATGAAGTGATATTTGTTTGAAAATAATCGGATAGATGTTGGTATATTTTCTAGGTGAAACATTTTTTTATCCTTTTTAAGTGTTTATATGTTATGTCTGGTTAAATATTCTATCAATTATTTCCGTCTATTCATGTATATATTTATAATTGTGATCAAAATAAAATGTAGATATGAAATCAGTATGATGAAAAAGAATATTAGACACAAATAATAGTTATTTATGTTCATTTATAAGAATATAATGATGAATAAGGAGATTATAGTTGTTATAATTTTTCACTTTTATAGTGTAAAAATACACATTGATTCAGAGAATATTATTAGAGAATAATAAACCCATTTATAGGTATGAATAAGGATGAAAATTGTAAGTCATAATACAACCATATCAATTACTAAACCATGAATTATAACTGATTATTTGGAGAATGTTGACTGTGTATAATATATTATTGATGAATTGGATCAAAATTCAATAGAATAAAATTTAGATCTTGTCATAAGATCATATTATAGGAATTTCACTCGTATGAAATGGGATTTTATAATCAAATTAATTTGGAAAATGGATATAACAAGGTAAAAAGAATGAATGGTATAAAATTAATATAATCAAATGGAATGAATTTATAAAGGGTAAATACCAATAAATAATTTTGGAATGGAATACATTAACTCATTCAACGAATTCATCTTCATATACTAAAAAAAGGAAAAAATTGAAAGGCTATCTCAAATGCTCAGTAAGGGTTTCATAATGTGGAATATATTAGTATTACATAAATATTAAACAATATAGAGTGGTAATTAATTTAAAACAAATTCCATTTAATCATTAATCTTAGAACAAAGAGTAATATTGTAGGAATAAATGATGTGTAACATAATTCCATTTAAATAGATACATGATTGTAATGATAATATGTAGATAATATTAATACATAAATAACATTGATGACAACAAACTAATTAGAAATAACGAAAATGATTATTATTGGTAGTCGTGATATCAAATATTAGGATATAAATTCAATTATAACCATTCAACTTGAATATTTAAATCTCTGTTTAAAAAAAATTTCATCTAGCTAACTAATTTGTATCACGAGACCTGAAGATGCATCTATGAGATACACAATTCTGATTCCTAGCCATCACTACATTTCTTATGCATTAATCACATATCAAATGAAATATTAAATTCATTAAAAATATTACGTATCAACAAATACATATATTTAGTAAAGAAAAAACATTTATCAATATTTTCCCTGTCAATCAAGTAACCATCAATGTAAAATATTTTATATAGAAATTATATATGGTTTAACAAAAAATTATATCCTTGAAAAATAATAGGAATATTTAATTCAAATTAATTTTCCAATGATTATATGAAATTTAATTTTTCATGGGATTTTTAATGATTATCAAATTAATCAAGAATTTATATGTTAATACTTTCCTTGGTAAAATAGATAAAAAACTGTCTATATAAAAGATAATGATTGGATAATAAAAAATTCTCCTTATTAAAGTAGAATAAATGGTTGCTGTCAAAAATTAATATAAATAACATAAAAATACTATTAAAACATTACTGAGATAAATACTATTTTCACATTGAATATCAATTTTAGTAACTCTATATTTACATATTATTATGAATGATATTTTCTTTTAAAAAATACTTATAAAAATGTAATGTATTCTTAAAAAAATTAATAGTTATGAAAATTTCAATATTCCAATCATGCAAAATATGTCCAAATAATGATTCCTATCACATTTAAAAAAAGTTAAAAAATGACCTTTGTATGGAAAAAGAAAAGATGATAAATGTAAAAACATATTTCTAAAAATATATACATGGGAAAATGTATTTAATAAATCATTGATGAATATTGAAAATATTTTTTACAAATTTTCTATAAAATAAGCATATGGAATAATGTGATTATAGATCCCAAATAGAAGTGAAGTTATATTTTCCTATGAATAATATTATTACTCATTTTTTTGTGAATTTTGAGGGGGATGTAATATAATTATGAAAAAATATCATGAATTATAAGAGGATACATAAATTATAATATTTTTATAACAAAATGATCAAATTGTTTCAATCAATGGAAATTCAAGAGTAAAAAGTACAAGGAAAATTTAAACTGAAACATAAACTATAACCGTTATAATACCATTAGAACCATAATCCCTATAGAATGAATAACATTAATTGAGAATTAAATAACCTAAATCTAAATTGATTCATTATTTTAATTATCAATGTTGTAGTATGTACACAATAATGAAATTAATAGGTGTGTAATACTATATATGTCTCAATATAGTTGAAATTGAGACGAAATGAATTGGAATAATCATATCACAAAAGATCATATTAATCAATTAATTAATGGAGTTTAATCAATGTAAATACACAAAAAACATGGAAATAAAATATTAAAAAATCATCATTCACTAAATAAGAAATTTTAATTTTTATTGTAATGAACATGCAGTATGAACCAATAAGAATAAATTGAGTTAGGAAATTTATCACAACTTGGTAACATTTAGGTCAAATCCCTTAGATGAAATTTTTAAAATTGAAACATTAAATTCCATGAATTATGAATTATTAATTACATTACATATCAAAACAGTATTACATATGAAATATAAATGACATTTAAATAATAATAAATAAACAGAACATAAGATAATGACCCATGCATGATGGTTTCTTTTAGTTGAACAAGATTTAACATTATGTATAATTATTTTCAGTAAAAACTTTATCCCAAATGCCCAGAGCTAGATTCTTACTTTATTATGTTACCATGGTTATATAGAATCAAATACAAAAATATTGACCAAATTATGAGTTTGGAAACCAGATACATGCATGATACCATTTTGAAATTGTAAAATATGAAATAAAACATAATACATATCAATTGCTAATATATTAAATCAATGAAACTAAATCCAAGAAATAATATTTATATCACTGAGAAAATAAAAAAAAATAAAGGTGGATCAAATTCATTGTATGGGTTATGTAAAACGAATGATACCATGAATCATTAATTACTAATCAACATGGAGAGGTAAATAACTGAACACACATTTCATTTAATAAATAAACTAAAAATGAAATTCATCTATATATTTTTTCATAGAGATAATCCAATGGTTAATAATAATTTAATAATAAATGATGGAAATGATTAAATATTGGAAATCATATTTCAATCACCTGAACCATTATATAGTTGAGATATACTCTAATGATAATATAAATTACTATTATTTAGCCCACTGATTCATCACATGAGACTATCGATGCATGGAGGGAATTTTAGTAACTGGTCCCCAACCCATGGTGGGAATTTATAAATCCCTCCTCAAATATCGAATAATCTATTTTACATATAAAAAATGTTCCTTATCTAATATTTGAAATTAGTCAAATATATATATTTATTAAAATTTCCCAATTAATCAAATTACATTAAAGGTAAAAACTATATCTAAAAACCACCGATTTAAAAATATGTCATACGCACACATTATTAATGGTAAACACTATTTAAAATCATTTTCACCTTAAACACTGTAATTAATTTTAATTTATTTCATGAATATTATTTGAAAAAAAATAATTAAATTACTATAAATTATAAATTAATATGATATAAATTTTTTATCTCTTTTGAAAATTAGAATAAATTATTCCGATTAAATTAATATAAAATTAATATTACAGATGGGATGGGACAGTGGTTTGGAATGTAAATAACCTCTAAAAATTGTAATGTTTTTATAAAAAAATCAATATAAATGTGACCAAAGTGAACATAATTGGATTATTGGATTTAATATTAATATAATAAATCAGTATGAATAATTAAAAATATTATTTATCATTAGAAATTATATAAAGAGAAATTATGTTTTCATTTAAGATTCAATGTTATGACTTGTCATCAAAAAATGAAACATCCTAGAAAAAAAATATAAAAAAAAATTATTTTTCAAATTAATATTTTTTAAATTATTTTTCATTACTGATATAAAATTTATAAAGTGTCAAATTTTATTTTCTAAACATTCTTTCTTTTAGAGGGCAGTAAAACCTCCTTTATAAATAAATAAATATATATATATATATTTGGATTTATTCTTACAATATGCCGATCAAACATATTAGATGAATGTAAAAAATATATTATTTAACATATAATATATATATTTCATTAATATGATTCAATAATAGTATATGATTACATTTATTAATAAAAAATTAATTGGGATCATAAAATTTCTTTTTATAAAAATGTTTCCATCAAATTCAGTTGGTTTATTTATAAATTTATAATTAATAGGTAACCATTGAATTCAATAATATATTTCTATATGTAAACTAATAATATTAATATACTCCAATTTAATTCCTATCTTATATCATATTATATTTAATATAATATTTTATGAAATAATTATTTTTTAATAAACCTATTTCTAGAATGTAACACATTACATAGAAGAATGTATTTGATTCATGTGATAAAATATAAATTTTTGGTTAGTTGTAGGTAAATCATAGAATAATGTTCTATGAAACAAAAGATAAACAAAATTTTGTGTTTAGTGTAATATTATCATGGTATCTCATAAAAAATAAATCTATGAAAAATATTAAATTTAATCGAAAATCCAAATATTATAATTTCTTGGGGAGTTGAATTATCTCCACATTAAATAAATAAAAACTTCAAAATTCAAACATCATATCAGTAAGTGTGTTTTTAATTTATTTAATATAAACTATTTTTGACAAAAAAATAATAAATAGGGTGAAAAAATAACTTCTTAATAATAGGTGATTGGAAATGCTAAGGTGAGAAAAAAACTAGGCTTATGGATAAGAGAAAAATATGGAAAAAATTACCAATGATGAAAAATTTAAATATTATGTTTTTATAGAGAGTTATATTAAATATGCTCATGAGAATGTTTTTGAATCGACACCATAAACCATATTTATGAACAAGATAATATATCTCTAAATCATTATTTTAATATGAAAATATATTTGTTTCACGACCCTTTTCCTATAGTATAGTAATTCCTTAATTTTTAATATAACAAGTAAATATAAGTTATAGGCAAAATATTATCCTTTATTTTATCCATGGAGTTTTTCTATTTAATTTCTTAGCACATTTTTCATTATATATTGAATTAAAATAGTTTCCTCTTAAACATAAGCCAATGTTCAATGTAAACCTTCTTATAAAGGGTTATCTTTGAGGAGCTTCAAAATAATATGATCAAAAACATTAAAATTCAGTTAAATGGAGTTCATAGTATCAAATTTACTTTATCCAAATAAATCATCTAGTTATCCTAACATCATTATCTCAACCTCAATTACATATTAATCAATCTTTATCATGTGTTATTTAAGATGTTAATCTTTCCAATGTGTCATTTTTCTTGGCCATTAGTTCCTTTTACTATTTCATTCAAATTCATATCAATTATGAATTACTATACAATCCTAAAATATTATATAATATTCATAATCAATATATCATTGATAAAATAATATGAAAACATTTTTTAAGGGTGTGAATATTGATGAAAATTTATAAGTCCTCATAGGTTACATCAAGAGAATAATATTAACCATGATCCAATATATTCTTATTGCGTATATTCTCTTGACTATTATATTATATATTTGGATAGTTACCCATATCCATGTTGTTTTAATGATAAATTGTATCATTTTTATTCTTTCCTTCTTCATTTTAATGAATTAATATTCTTATCTACACACTTATAACAAACTATAAATCCCTTAAATAATGTATCAGGGTGTTTCATTCCACACTTAAAACATATAGAAAAATATTTATCTCTATTATTCTATTTATCAATCTTTTTCACTACCTTCATCTTATTCTATTTCTTCCATTTGATTCCATGGACATGATGAATTATTTATTGTCCATTATAGAACACAAATATATTTCATCATATAATGAAAAATATTGACAGAAACAACTACCCTTCTATGACATGGCATATTCCCTTTATAGAAATTTTCAATCATCCATTCTGTGTTTCATATGAAAACTGCCATGACCCCCTCCCTACATGGTGTACCCCTCCTAGGCTGGAAATATGAGAAGAGAGATAGCGAGCCCCCAAGTCCTACCTCTAGTAGGACCCATGTCAGCGACTGGCATTGAGGGTATAATAAATTCCCAAATAGGAGGAATTTCCCTTTAAGGGAACACATACAAAAGAGTCAAATAATATAGAAACTAACAAAATCTAACTCAGACTATAATATAAAATAAATCCCATGTACCCATATGTAATTTTATGGAAAACTACATCAACTATAATAGTAAATTGTAAGTTCCAAAAGAAAGTAACATCCATACCAACCACGATGCATAAAGAACACCTCCAACCCCATGATAGAAGTAGCCATCCTGATCACCAAACTTCTTCAAGTGATAATAAAATAGTTTAAAAATATATGTTTGTTGAGTATAATAGTATATTGAGTAGAAACCTCCCCAAATCCACATGCTAAAAAAAATAATGCACAATAAAGCATAAAGAACAACATGTTAATCTAAATCATCACCTAAATAGGTTTACTAACTTCAATTCCACACCCTAGATATTATCACCAAGTATTATGTACTAGAGTATATGATATAATAAAAAATACATAGCATACACCTCTACTACTTCCCCACGGGTTTTCTTGTTTCCCCAATGTCTCATTTCCTAAGCATATCTCTTCAAAAAGGCTTGCCTACGGAAACATAGGTGAAACAACACAACAAGAACCTCATGCAGAACAACTACCATTTTCACATAACCAATGTAACAAGGTATTTTTCATCTTCCGCAATATCTCACATAACATGTATGATATGTCATGTATTAATCCTCCATCCATCATAAAACATACACCCAGTTATTCTCCTCATGAAATCACAGTATATATAGGCTACAACCATAATTTTCAATTGGAAAATATATCCATAATATATATGTGTGTGAATAACCACAATCCATTAGTGATCTCTACACAAATATTTGGAAAAAACTAACTCCTTTTCCTACAAGCACTAGAAACTACCATGAGAAGAGAGCAGGGCCAAAGGGGGTAGTCAGCCATCCTTCCTCCTACCTGAATAATGGAAAAAACACCCCATAGGGATCATAATCCTTGGGGTGTCAGTAACCCTAACTGAGGAGATGGATTATCGTATAGAAACACAAAATTATATAAAATACTATTTCTCAAAAACACAGTATGGGAATATCCTTGTATTAGACTTAACTATAGAAAATGTCTCTTGGACTCCCAATTGACAATTCTAATACTAGGTATCCTATAATCACACAACCCTTTAAATAGTTTTATTATATTACATATTTCACTTTTTATTAGTTGAAATTTATGTAAATAAGTTCCTTAAATAGTAATTAACCATTATCAATTCCATATTACAAATCATTAGTATTCCAACCAAGATACATAGTCTATTTTTCCAGCACAGCATTGTGTCCATGAAAGCTCCAACCCCATGGGTTATCATCATTTATTAAATCATTTATTAATAGAATTATTACATTCTCATATTCTCAGGAAATTTGGAAACACATTTTATGATTCCAACTACAAGGGGTCCCACCACGGTGATTAGATGAACTTCTTGTTAAACCATTTGCACTTATAGCAGGACCGTAGAACCATCCTCCCTCTAGAAGATAAATAGGGAAAACACGTGGAATACCCCTCACGTCTTCACATATTTTTGGGAAAAGGGATGCAAAACAATCTTCCTTGAGAACTGGGGAAAGTATAGAATATAATCATCTAATAAGATTTGGCAGGAATCCAATATTCATATTCAACTTGAATCATCAACTATAGTCTCCTCCAGACACATACATGCATAAACGGAGTCATCTCTTCACTAATGGTGTAAAATACTTCCACAATCAATGTGCCTCCCTACCCCCAAATATCACAATAGCCATCCAGCCTCATGTTACAACCCAAGAATAAAAAAATTATATCATCTAGGCCCTTGGCCCTTAAACAAGGAATCAATACATTAAGCATAAGACACAATCATGGCTCCAAAGAACAAGAAAATGGGCCCTAAAAGTGAGATGCTAACTCATAAGCCTACCCACCATTATCTTTTTATCAGGGATCCAGTTCCTTAATCCACAAAGAATTATGATATTTATTAATTGTAGGTTAACACAATGGATATCCTAAATAATATGATAAAAATGTAACTAAATAGTTAATTTATATGTCTTTAATTCATTTTCATTAATCTTCAACATTCCTCTGACTCCTCAATTAATTTAATTAAACATTCTTACTACAAAAAAATCCAAATTCATTTACATGACTCTTTTTTCTTCAAAAAATAATTATAATTAATCCAATTTTACATTATATAGAGAAATGTTTCAAGAACAACATGCTAAACAATGAAATCATAGATATTACACATTCTAGAAAAACAAGAGAAAATAAACAACAATTAATACCAAATTATTTATCCTGTTGAAATATTTATTATTGTCATTACATTATAATACAATGGGATAAAACACGATAACTCTACTGTTGAAAGAAAAATAATGTTTGTTCCTTGAATCCCCAACCTCAAATAGTTTTTGATGTTTTTTGTATGGGAACAGTCCAATAATACAGATCATGATCGCCTCTCCTTGAGGACTTCATCCACTGGAGGATGTAGAAACAAACCCACACCATTAAACACAAAATAAAACACCTTTACGAACATATAGATAACATACCATAAAAGTTAAAGGATAATCCAAAGGAGATGAACCTAGAAGAATAATGGTATATCATATCATATATAAAAAATTTATCTATACTTATTTGTCGAACCAAAACATTGGGGGCACATACCGCAAGAAGAAACATCAAGGGGAAACGATCCATGGATTACGGTTCGATCACACCACTCCTTTTGAAATTAGGAATGGTTATAACATCTTGAAATAGAGAAAATAAAGGCAGAAAAAGTTAGGAAAATATATTTTTCCATTAGTAAATTTAACAGAGCAATGATTTATGATACGTTGGATTTTACATTAAATTTGGATCTCATTACACCACTTGGTTTTCCTTGTAAATGATTCCCAAACCTTAGGAAAATTAATATAAGAGTAGTGGGATTTTAATCAGCCTTATATTCCTTAAAATAATGCTTTTAATGAATATTTTTAAAAAGGAAATTTTAAATATGTGATATAGGGGAATTCAAAAAAATATGGAAATTTGGAAAATGAAATGAAAAAATACCAAAAACATTGTAGACTCACCATTCTAGAAACACTACAGACTCACTATTTTGGGAACACTATAGACCTACCATTATAGAAGCACAGTAGACACCTAGTTCTGGAAACACTATAGACCTAGCATTAGATGTCTCACCGTTCTGGAAAAAATGTAGACAAACCGTTTTGGAAACCCTATAGGCCTAACATTCTGGAAATAGTATAGACCTACAGTTAAATGTATCACCATTATGGAAACACTATAGACTCTCCATTCTGGAAGCACTGTAGAATCACAATTTTGGAAGCACTATAGACTCACAGTAGTGGAGGCACTATTTTTGATATTGGAAATTAGAAACAATTGATGGAGATGAGTCACCATGACCTTCCAGAACACCTCAACGACAAGATTTGAGTAAGGTAATCGAACATATAGGTTCAGGCCATCACATCAGATACCTATCAAATCATTTTCAACCAATAGAATCCAAAAAAACCCAGATTGTAAAAAAGGGGGCTCGAGAAACCACTCGTCGATACACCTATCATGAATATCACAACCATTGAATCTCAATTGATTCAAAAAATAACACATAAAACCATAAGAAAACCACAAATAGATTCTAACCAATATCCCAGAGGAGATTCCTCTTAAAAGGGGGAAATATACAATGATAAACAAAAGAAATCCATCTCATAACAAGAAAAGTTATAAAACAGCAAACAAACATTGTTACAAGAAAATAGATAAAAATAAAATTGATCATGTTACAGATGACATAAAGGGGAATCAAGTTCCTAGGTACTTTCTTCCATGCCAACGTTCATCCACAAGACACGATCCAATGGAATAAAACTCCAATTAAACACTATCTCCATGTGGTATGTAATCACTGCATGCCACTTCCTATAGGTTTCATTGTCATCAATATTTATCTCACCCCAATCGATGACTTGAGTGTCATCATGAAGATAACAATCGAGCATCAACAAAATAAAAACATTATGTATCCCACTAATCTTGTGGGGGATGTGCTAATTGATACTCCATGGATCTAATAGAAGACAAGACCTTGAAAGGACCATCAAAACTGGGCGAAATCTTACTCCATAGAACAAACCATCGCTTCCCCCGAAAGAGTGTATCCTTCAAAAATAATTGATCTTCATCATCAATATCTTAAGTTATCCTCCTATTATTGACATATGATTTCTAATGATCTTGTCTTACCTTTATCCTCTCATGAATAACTAGAACCATCTATGTCATATTCTGCACTTGTTCAGGTCTAAGAATTGATGACTCTCTAACCAAAGTCTGACACGATGTAGAATTAAATATTTGTCAGTACATGGCTTTAAATGGTTTCATAATGATGTTAAATTGGAAACTAATTTCTTATGTAAACTCCACCAAGGATAATTATATCATCCACGATCCTCCAAAATAAAGGACACAACATCACAATAGGTTTTCAATAGTCTCAATGGTCCCATCTATCTAATGGTCCATTTGTGGATGAAAATAACTGATAAGGAATAATTGATAACTGAAAGCATTATGGAGACCACTCCACACCCGAGTTTTAAAATGAGGATGTCGATCAGAAATGATCATCCTCAGGACTCCATGATGTCTGACCACCTCCTCCAGATACTTCCTCGACCAAACATCCACCTAGATCCACACCATGATATCTATAAAGTTGGATGATTTTTTAATATGATCCACAACCACCCATATAGAATCATGGCATCCCTATGATCGAGGTTATCCAATAAAAAACTAAATTTATATTTAATCCCACATCCACTGAGGAACATCTAATGGTTGGATAAAAACACTGGGGTCATGGTGATCGACCATCAACATCTAGTAAACCAAACATCAAGACACACACTCCGCAACTACACGCTACTACCCATGCAAACAAAACTGACTCCCCAAGATTCGGTACATCTTTTTCATTCCACAATGCACCACAAAGTGATAACTATGGAACTATCTGAGAATAATCTAACACATCACCCAGGGAATGAAAATACTTCCCAGATACGTCACTTGGTGTTGTTCGTCTTTAGATCAACCATCATGGCCTCAGAACAAACAACTCGGTCTCTTCAGACCTCCAACTCTAGATCTCCTAACTCATAATCTTGCTAATGATACAATAGATATGATAGCATTATCATATGAAAAAAGACTTCCCCTTCCCCCAAATTCTCCCATATTAATATATATTGATGAATTTTCTTCCATTAATCTCCAGTAATCACTAGATTCACACACTGCATTAACAAGTGACAACATTCTTAGCGAATTAGATTCAACATTCACCTATCTAGGTGTATATGAGATTTAGAAGTCATATTTAAGTAAGAACTCTATCCACTGACACTCCGATATTTTCATGTACCATTGAGAGAAAACATTCCTAAAGCACTTCTAATTAGTGAAAACCACAAATCACTCACCAATGAGGTAATGTCTATAAAACATCAAACAAAACACTATATCCTCTAGCTTGAGATCATATGTAGAATATTGAAGTTCTTGGGGATGAAAGGGAAGAGACCCATAAGAAACATCAGATCTCTAATACATCAGAACACATCCTAAAACCAGATGCAAAACATTGTAGAAAACATCAAACTTAACACCCTCTACTGGAAGACATATGATTGGGGAACATACTAACTTCGACTTCAGGTAATGAAAAGATATCTGAAACTTAATACTTCACATGAACACATGATCCTTCCATGGCTATGATTTCTGAGGATTCGCAGCCTGAGTGAAATTGGCTACGAACCTCCATGGGTAGCTAGTGAGACCAAGGAAACATCACAACTCTGGCATTATCTTGGTGGATTCCAAGAAACAACCTATTCAATCTTCAATAGATCCAATACAAACAATATTAGGACACCACATGATCTATGAAATGAACTTCTCTATCCCAAAAATACAACTTTAACAACATCCCAGTAAACTAATAGTGAAAGTAATCCCAAAACACTGCATGCAGATGCTCTGAAAGCTCCGCCTCAGTTTCTGAGTACACAAGGATAACCACAGTGAAAACCCCCATGAAATTATTCTGGATCTCATAGAACATAGCGTTAATCAATCCCATGAACACTGCTGGTGAATTCATCACACCAAATGGAATTACAACGAACATGTAAATCCCCTGATGAATAACTAAATTAGTCTTATGGATATCAACATTCTTCACATGCATCTGATGTTATATTGACTGTAAGTCATTCTTTTAGAACCAACATTAACCATTTATTTGATTGAATATACCATTAATTCGTATAAGAGGATAATGATTATTCCCTTTAACTTAGTATAACCCATGATATTTGATACAAAACATCAAAATGATGTCAGACTTCTTCTAGAATAAAAGTAGTGCACCACACAGTGACACACTTGGACAAGAAAAATCACATTGTAACAACCATTGAACTGTAAATGTAGCTCAAGTAACTCGTAAGGGCCCATCATATATAGAGACCGAGAGATAGGAGTCCCTCCTAGATATATCTTGATCACAAACTCGATCACTAGTCATGGAGGAAATTATACAAGCTATTCTATAAATACATCTGGGTACTATTCTATGGCCCTCAGAAACACCAACTGATTAGTTGCGGAATAACACTACATCAGATCATCCATAAAGGTTGATAAGGACACAACACACCTCTAACCCATCTGAGGGTATCACTCGCCAACATGAATCACCCACTCTCCACCAACATCGAATAACACAACCTTCCTAATGATGTAATCCACAATAACCTTCACTGAATACTACCAATCCATGCCAAATATGACTTCATATAGTTGTATTTGTAAACATATAAAATATCCCCACGAGCGGGGTTTCCCCAGCAGTAACTCACATTCTCTACCTACTTCGAACAATTCTGATCGAACACCACCTAGTGTGGTCAATTCCAAGGTCACTGTAAGCCTCTCCACCTCAACTCCCAATGATTTAAAAACTAAATGTGATATGAATGAGTGTGTCTCTCCTGAATCAAAAAAATGAAAAAACCAATGTAGAAAACAATAAAAGGGTACCTCTAAGGACGTATGGCTCACCTAGCACCGGAAACACTAAATCATGATGCTTACCATGACCTCCACCATGGATTCAACGACCTTAATGATGGCCACAACCGTGACTGAGATCTTCTCTCTGAGGACAGACAGTGTCACATTGTTGTACTCTTTCTATCACACCTTCTCTCTAATGATCCAAATCTGATGAAACCTACATCTTCTTCCTCATCTAAAACTATATAAACAGAGGAACCTGGAAACAAAAACTAGGGCACGATGACTCTTTGGAATCATAGGGAACTCTCACTACTGATGGCCATAACCTACACATGAAAAACAAGGTTGTAATCACATGGCATAGGCCTGGGAGTCACTGCAACAAGAGAAACAAGATGTTGAGGGCTAGGTCCTAACCCCCAAAAATGGAAACTCTTTTTACTTGAAAAAATGAGAAACTGTAGACCACAACTCTTCTTCATGAGTAATCCTGACGACACCCCTCTCATAAAGATCTGGTTATGGCTATCACCCTCTCGATTACCTCTATCCTCCCCCGCAACTCAAGATATGCCTTCAACATAAAAAGGGTGACCTAGTGCTAGATCAAGAGACATAAATCCTCCTCAAAATGATTCTCCCAAGAAACCTCTTAGAGAAATATGTCCAAAACATATTGTAAAAGGATCATAAAATGTGTTCAAATCTCTCACCCATTGGATTTCTCCTATTGACGGGTGAGAAGCTCTTGGAGATTGGTCGCCTTCATATATGAAGAAAGAAACTCGACTCTGATCATTTCTCATAAATCTTCCCAAGAGATCACCTACATCTTGAGATCCCTGAGGAACAATAACAACCACTACCAGATAGTGACACACACCTCCATCAAAACAAAAGAATCACAATTCACCTTTCGAGCATGAGTCGAGCTGAAGGATATCTAATGCTCCTAAGTATAGTCTTCTGTGACTACATCTAAAACAGACCACTCATTTTTTGATATACTCTAGTGCTGAAACTAATGGTCTGTGAATCAGATCATATGACAAAATTTAGTAGCCACTATAAACATAATGGTCTGTGAATCAGATCATATGGGCCTCTAAAAACCTATGTATCAGCCGATATCCAATGTTTACATTAAATTCTAAACATGATTAACATTGTCTCTCTCCCAGCCCATGAAGCCCCACATGTTCATAGAACCAGAGTCTATTATATTCTCAAACCAGACCTCTGATACAACTTTCTCATGACCCAATTCTTACAAGGTGTACCCCTCCTTGGAATGAAATGTGAGAGTCGAGATAGTGCCCCCTGAGTCCCACCTCCAGAAGAATCTGAGTTGGTGACTAGTAGTGAGGGTATAGAAAACACACATATGGGAGGAATTTTTATCTATGAGAACACATTCATAAGAGAGAGATAATAAAGACACCAAATAACTCCAACTAAGACTATAATATTAAATAAATCCCATGTAAACATATGTAATTTCATGAAAAATGACTATAACTAGAAGGGAAAACATCATGTACCAAAATAATATAAAAATGGCGGAAACCCCAAAGTGCAAATAGCTCCATAAATTCCATGCTAGTAGAAACCATCCTGATATCCATCCTCCTCCATCTGACATGAATAACAGTTTATATAAAGATGTAGGGTGGGTATAACAGTATACTTAGTACGATATTCCCTAGAGCCTGTCATTTAATGGTAATGAATGTATTCTAAAGAATATAAAACAACAAGTGAAACAAACATGTCACCTAAAAATGTCTACAATGTTCTCAGCCTCACCATGGTAACACATACCATTTATTGTATACTAGTATATATAATATAATAATTAATATCAGGGGTACCCTCATATCTCTTCCCACTGGTATGATTTTTCCCCCAACGTCACACATCATTAGAATCTCTCTTTAAAATGGATTTCTTGTTGACACCTGGTAAAAGATCCACCACATGCACCAAATGAAGATAAACCACCATGCCCATATATCCAAAGTAACCAGGTAGTTTCTGGGAGCCACCATAGCTCACATAATGCATATCACATGTTCGGTATTAACCATCAGGACATCAAAGTCCATACACCAAGTAAGTATCCTCAATCCATAACAAACTATATATCTTACACCCATAGTTTCCCATAGGAGACTATATACAGATTATATGTGTTTGAATAACCATAAACCATTAAACCCTCTACACACATATATTTGGAAAAGTGACTAATGTGCCAACCAGCACTAGTAACTACTAATAGAAGAGAGAATGGCCATAGGTTGGAGTCATCCATCCATACTACCATTAGATTGATGGGGAAACCCCCCTGAGGGACCAGAATCCCCATGGTGTCAGTTTCCATAATTAACGGGGTGGAGTAGCATATTGAAACACAAAAAATACAGAATATAAAATATCTCACAAAAACACTATGGTCAAAATATATTCTAAGAATAACATGAAGATAATATATCTTATACTCCCATATTACACTACATAGACTAGGTATCCTATAAGTACACAAGTATTTAATGAGATTTATTATATTACATTATTTGCATTATTTATTAGATCCACATTACGTTAATTAGTTCTTTAAACAATAGTTAACCATTATCTGTTCCACACTAAATTTCATTATAATTCCAACCAAGATCTGTTGTTCCATTAAATTGACACCTCATATTTGTGTCCCAGCAAGCTCCATCCCCATGGGGTATCATCATTTTCTCAAAAATTTATTAACAATGTTTTTACGTTCCCATATTACTAGTTATTCTAGAAAAAAATTCTAAGCTACCAAACACATAGGTGATAAACACTGTGAGTATATGATCTATCTATCTAGTCTCTTCCTCCGATAGTTGGAGCATAGAGCCATCCTTTATCATGAAGCTAAACATAGAAATTATTTTGTATACCCTATGTTTCTTCTACTCTTTTTTGGAATGATGTATGAAAAACCAGCTTCCTTGTTCTGTTGGGAAACTAAAGAAGATAAAAAACCAATGAAATTCATCAATAATCTAACATTCATATAAAACCCATTTCACCACCTCTAGTGTCCTCCCCGACACCCACATGAATAAACTGAGGAAGCGCACCACTAAAGGCGTCACTTACTTCTAAAACTAATTGGGCACCCTATTCCAACATATCATAACATTCATCCAAGCTCACATCACAACATAAGAATAATCAAGAATACATCATATCAACTAGGTTATTGTCTCTTAAACAAGGCATCTAGTTGTCAAAAACAATGAGCACCAATGGATCCAATGCATAACACCCTCGACCATATAAGATAGAGGCTAACTCTGAACCCTAACTATCATTATCTTTTTATAAAATAGATTATTATTTAATCAATATGTAATTATCTTATTTATTGATTTAATGTTCCATATGAGGATATCCAAAAAAATAATCTATCACAAATTAACGAAATAGTTAATTGTCATGCATTTAATTCAATATCATCAAGAATCAATACGCATCTCGCTCATTAATTAATTCATTTAAACATGCTAGCTACAACAACAACCAAATTCATTTACATTAATCATTTATCATCATCAAATAATTAGAATTTATCACAGTTTATATTCCTTGAAAATTTCCTTCATGAATTACATGCTAAATAAGGAATTAATATATACAAAACTATCTAGAAAATCTAGAGGTAATAACATACTATTGATACCAATTTATTTTTCCTTTTGAAATATTTGTTATTTTAAATAAATTTTGGTCCATTGGCATAATCCATGATTACCCTAGATTTTCATGTAAAATAATAGTGAAGCAATGAATCACCTACCTCAAAAGTGCATGAGAAGAGTCCAACAAAACAGATCATGATCCCCTCTCCAGGAGGACTACATTCATGCCAGGATGCAGAGACACCACAAAACTAGCTAACACCCATTAAAATTTTGTTAGAAACATGGATATATAATGCCATAATAGGTAAAGTAGAAAAAAAATATAGGGGAACCAAGAAAATTACTGTAGATCATACCTTATATCAATGACTAATCAATACTTCTTGTTTGCACCAAAACATGGGGTGTACATAGAGTAGGAAGAAAATTCAAGGCAGAATGACCCAACGATTATGGTTTGATCACAGAAACCCTATGTGATGTAAGAATGGTTCGAGCATCGTATACCAAAGAACAAGAAGGTAGAATTAGCGAGGGAGATATCTCATCCCATTAAGAGATTTAACATTACATAAATTTGATATACTTTGGATTTTCCAATAAAGTAGGATGTCATTAAACCATGGGGTTCGACGAAGTATAGTATTCACAAGCCATATGAAAATTAATATAGGAGTTATGGGATTTAAATCGACCTTAATCCCTTATAATAAATATTATAATGTATTCTTGATCAAATAAAATGTTAAGCAAGTGAAACTGGGAAATCTAGAAAAATCCAGAAATTTGTTAATGGAAAAGAAACAGTTATGGAAACACTGTAGTCTAACCATTCTGAAAACACTATAGACTCACCAATCTAGAAACACTGTAGACTCACAATTCAAGGAATATTGTAAACCTACCATTCTAGAAATATTCTAGATCTACTATTAAATGTCTAAACCTTCTAGAAAAATTGCAGATTCAGTGTTCTAGAATCATTGTAGACTCACCATTCTAGAAAACCTGTTCATAGAAATAGAAGTTTGGAAGGGTGTTGGGGATGAGTCACCCTAACCTCCTAGAACACCTATAATACTATATTTCACCAATGGAATAGACCAGATATGTTCAGGACATTACCAAATCTGTATTATACCATGATTGCCATATAATTATAGATTCATACATCGATGCAAAATCATCATAATTTTTAATTAAAATTTTTGATTAATGTATTATTCTCATTTTATTAAAGATAGAAATATTTTTCATATAATTTTTCATTAAAATTTTTACATTCCATGAGTTTTATTTACTCCTCTTCCATAGTATTCTAGATTGATCATTACTATTGATCAACACCTAAATTGATAAAATACACTGAAAGTGTATCCTTTACATTTTCAACAGATTTTATGGCCATAATTATATATTATATGAAATTAATAAACTACTCATATTCCCATTTATTGGAACTACTACTAAATTATGGGGTTTGTGCTGCAAAAAATAGTTATACAATAGAGAATCTAATTGAGGAACAAGTTTCTCCATCAGGGAAAGTTTATTTTTCATAACCTGACTAACATACCTGAATATATACATAACATTATTAGTTCGAATACTTGTTATATCATCTTTCTTATTAGTTAAAACTCTCCATTTGTTATCATTATTGATTCTGATATTCATTAGAGGTCCCATTTCTAGACAATATAATATACATGACTAGCAATTAAAATTATGAACATTGTATAATTATTATTATGATGGTACAATTTATAAAATTTTAAAAATATATGCATATCTTATATTATAATAATATAAATGGTTTCATTGGGAATTTATTCTATATATATACTCAAAGTCTATCATAGGTTTATGTTTTTAATATACGTTTTTCTAAAACATTTTTCTAAATTTTATACTAAACATCCCATTGATAAAAACTACAAAATCATCTATCCCAAGGCCTAAATCGAGTTCCTTACATAATTACATTGGTATGATTATAATGAATCAAATATTAAAGAATTCATTACATTAATAGATTTGGTTACTAGATAATTACATAACACCCATATTACATTTTGAAATAAAAAATAAACTTCATATATTACAAATTTCAATAAACTGCATTCTTAAATCTCAACCTAAGAATTAATCATCATATCCCAGAAAAACTAAGGGTGACATCAAATTCTCAAGAAGGGTTAAAATAAGAAGATGCTACCATGAATATATAATGAATAATCAAAATATAATGGTAAATTACTGAACAAATAGTCCATTTAATCAAAATAATGACAATAAAATGGATCTATAGATTTCAAAATAGTTAAAATACTTTAGATAATAATAATTGAACACTGAGTGAAGGAAATTAGTACATACCAGAATTCAGGTATCTTCCAAACTATCCAATATTCCTAAATGATATATTCTCGTGATGGTTTAATGTAATTTGATTTTTTGTACATATTAGACTCATGAAACAAAAGATATATCAATGGTATTTAATTATTTAATCCCTAACACATGTAGTTAATGACCATATAATTCTTCATTTAATGAAAAATTGATCTAACTCTTTAAAAATTTTCACTTTCAAATATTTATATTATTTAGAATAAACCTATATATCATCACTCCAACAATTAATCTATTAAAATTTATAATAAACACCATACGTAAAATGTTATACAGTTTATGAAATAATCATACCAATTAAGAAGTAATATATATATTTAACATAAATTTCTTATATAATAAAAAATGATAATAAGGAAGTAATTATTTTATGGCAAGGATTAAAATAAAAAAAGAATGTTACATTGAAAATCTATCTTTTACCAGTTTATAATTTTCTTGTCAAAACACATTCGATGCGATAATTCAAATTAAAATGTAAAATAGCAAGATTAATGAGTTAATAATGATATTAATGAAAACATTTGAAGTATATACACTACATAAAAGTTAATTGGTTGATTATAGAAATAAGTATCAATTAAATGACAATTTAGATGAAATCTGTTACCATACACATATAATATATGAATGTTATTTAACCTATTATGTCATAATTATATAATTTCATTTACATATAATAGAAAAATATTATTATATATGATATCATATTAATTTTTTTTTAAATATAAAATAAAAATTTCATTCATAATCATTAATTATTTTATCCATTTATGGTTTTAAATTTCATGTTTTTTGAGTATGTTTTAACATGTTATTTTTTGATACTTTTATGTGGATCATGATTTAATCGTCTCCAAAATGAAATAAAAGATGTAAATGTTAAATAATCAAAATTTAATTGTAAATTGTTTTAAATTATTTGGGATTATTAAGAGTTTTTGAAAATTGATGGAACGTGATTCTGAAGCCTGGTGTGCCCGAGGTGTTTTTTTTAACATTTTAATGTATGACAAGTAAACGCGTGTGCAACATCTTCTATCTTTTAAATCAGTGAATGTATTCAAAATCAGAGGGTGTCATTGAACCTTTAATGCTCTGATTCATTTAAGGGAAGATCCACTTCATCTTTTGTAGGTCAGAATAAAATGAAATTTTTTTTACATTACAGAAAAAATTATAAAATAATTGAACATTTTATTTTATTTCATTTTATTTAAAGGATGAGGGGTGGTGGTGGGGACCGTTGACTTTTGAAGACAATTGATGTTTTGAATCTCTGTTATTTGTAAACGAACTATTGCAGAATGAAGTGTTTGATTCATTAAATGAGCCTCATTAATTCCTCAGTGCATTAATCACCTTTGTCAATCTATTTACTTGATGACCGTGATGGAGTTTTTACACGAAATCACTATGAAAGGTACCTCTGGTGATGTGATGTGACAACTTTAACCAATGTAGGATGGAAGATTGGGTTATGATGATCCAGGATCAATGAATTCCAACAACATCACTCTAAAGGGTAATCCATTACCACCAACAACTGCAATACCTCTGACAGATCATGAGGTAGGGGATGTCATTTAATTCAAGAAATTACATGTTTACTTCCCCTTGTTTATGAATTTTTGGGTGGTGGTTGCGTGGGATTTTAACATGGTTTATCATTATTTAAATTGTGATGTGTAATTTACTCCGACTTGTTATAATTCTAATACAGTGGGTGCAGACCAAACAAAAAAGTCCCAGACCCTCTGTTGCTTAATTTTTTATTGTTTTCATCAGAGATGGGTTTTTCTAACCTGACAGAACCTTGATACTGGGAGGTGTGCAATCACAGAGGAATCCCGGGAGGACCGCATGCATGTCCAGAAGGAATAACGGACCACCGGAGCTCAGTCGGTGGCCCACTGAGGATCTTCTAGTATGTCAGCAGTGATAGGCACAAGTAGCGGAGGCAAAGGCCGATGCTCACTGACCAAGGAAAAGGGTAGCACCGCATGGCGCTACCACAAAATCGAAGGGGCGGCCGTTAATAGTATGTCCACATTGGAGAGGCATCATGTCATCAGACAACAAGTTGAAGGGGTCGTTAAAGGTGGGGGAACTAAGAACCGAAGGTCTCATGAACCACATGGCAGTGCCACGTGTCGCTGCTAATTGAAGAGCCGAAAAACTCTTATTGAGTTGTTCCGGGAGCTCATAGACACCCGACAGGTGAGCCTTACTAGCGCAACGGGTCATGTCGCTCGGTTTGATGCACCCAGATAGGGGCCTAGCGGGCCGAGAACACCATATCCATGCCCAACTAGGCCGGGTTAGACCTAAATCGGGTTGGGTTGGGTTAACCCAGGATGGGTCCGGTTGGGTTAGTCTGACCGGGTTGCACCGGACCCGGAGCCATTTGGGCCCAGAGACACGTAAATGAGCATATCATGAAAACCATACAATGGTTTGAACAACCATCTATGAAATTGGGATACATGGAGAGAGATTATCCTTTTGAGATACTCTATGATAGTTTTTAGGAATGTCGGAGAATGGACAGGTTGGATCGACCCTGAAACCAACCAGGCCCTCGCCACTAAAATGCCTACAACTTACAAAATGGGTGTCTGATTGACACTTCATCTATTGAGATGAAACCCTTATTATGAGAATGATCATAGGGTTACATCATTGTGGGACTTTGTTCTAGTTTAAATATTACTGATGGCTTGAGGAGCGGTTCTACCAGATTCAAGCATACTATGTATGGGAATATAGTGGTTGGATGTGTGGAGGAGGTTGGAGACAGACCTTAATGAGGTTAGTACCAAGAAATCATGTGTGGGTCATCTACTAGCGTTCTTGTGTGGATAATAAATGAGTGATACTATGCTGATAAACACCTAGCGATCCAGTGTGGACCAGCTGTATGTGACTCAATGAGTACCGGCCTTAGAGATGTCGACGGTATATCAGCGACATACTGATCCTATGTAGGTCAGATCCTATGTTGGTTAGTGCTCAACGATCATGTGTATGTCAGCACATATCTATCCTACGGGGGTTAGATCCTATGTGGGTCTTTTGAGGGTTAGTACATATAGTCTTTGTGTGGGTCAGATCCTTTATAGGTCTTGGAGGGGTTAGTTCCTACTGATCTTGTGTGGGTCAAACTACGTATGGTTATCAGGAGTTCCTCTCAAAACAATAAGATGATCTATCCCCTCAACTAATCATATATACTTATGTACTTTACATATACCCATTTTAAGATGTGTGTATTGCGTTGTGCTCTGTGACTGCGATCACGCTTCTTGGTTTTACTTTGGGGAATTATGTGAGACCTTCTGGGGTCTCAGGGTCCCTTTTATGTATTGTTATACTCACCCCAGCATGGGGTTCACCCACACCTTGTTGTGTCTTGGGTAGACGATGAGAATATTGGTTGATACTTGAGGCACGCAACACCAAGTGGTACACATAGGAGATTTGCTAACGTGGAAAGTAGTTGGGATGAGATGTACCTACCCTTTAGGTTGGATCCTCAGTGGAATATTCTAGTTGTGGGTTTCAATTTTTTAGTTGTAGTCATACGTTATAATTGGTATTGTATTTTGTTCCCTTTTACATTTAGTACTCACCTTTACTACATCATTATTACTTCATGGTTTCATATTTTTATGTTCATGGATTTTGTGTTTATACATGTTTAATGGATATTCCTTCCTGTTTTATAAATACTCCTTTCCTGTACTAGTCGCCAACCCATGGCCTATGGAAGGCGGACTTCTGTGTATTCACGAAACGGGTCCCGGGTGACAGGTCATGAAAAAGTGGTGTCAGGGGAGACTGTTCTACCAAATAACTATGACTCTTATCTTTTTAATGGAGCAATAGTGCTATGTGTTTTGGGTATGGATTTCAATTCGGGTAGTCCTGTGTTGGTGTAGCAGCCGACGTATCCACACACCAGGACCATAAATTTAGATTTATGACAAAGAACATGAAAATAATGATTTCATGTGTTTTGGAAATGATTTTTTTACATTTATCTTTATTGAGTCATATCACCAGGTAAAACTTTTTGACCACAGAACACCTGTTTCTTTTCAGGATTCCTCTGCGTAGACAGCCAGGTGCAATTCAGGAGAGATTACAGGATGACATCCCATTCAGTGACAAGGCTTCGTTACATGGACCTATTACTATGGTAGAAACATTGGGTGGCACACTGGTAGCAACCCCACTCATAGGGAACCATATGCCACAAGCCCCAGCAGTAGGCTGTGCACACTGACTGTACACATTTCATGAGTTCCAATGAAAGAGGCCTATGAATTTTTGAGGCCAGATAGATCCCCTGTCTCCTAAGGACATGCTGGAGGTTGTGGCTAGAGTTTTATTCTTTGTTGAGACTCCAACACAGATGATGGTTATCCTATATGCTAGCCTTTTATGGGAGAAGCAAGGATATGGTGGAGCCTGACGCTCCAGACAGATGACGAGAAGACACTCACCTTTACAAACATTGAGAGACACTTCATGGCGGAGTTTGTTCCAGCAACACTATGCTCCATGTGTATCCATGAGTTGTTGCACTAATTTAAGGGAAGATGATTAGTGGCCCAGTACTCAGTGAGATTAACTAACCTCTCATGAAATTCCACTGACTTGGTACGAGACCCATTCTTCAGAGACAAGACCTTTGAGAAGGGTCTCTGGCAAGAGATCAAAGCGTAGATAATATGAAAGAATATCCCAGTGCAGGATGCAGTGATCTAGTGAGCATTTTTGGTGGAGAGATTCATATGTGATCCAACACGGACATTGAGAGAAACCACTAGAAGAATGGTAGGCGAGTCATCTGCAGAAGTCAGTAGATAGAGGATGTAGTGGTCCAAGTGGTCTAGATCCACAGGTGGATGACCAGAGACACATGGTTGGAGGTGTGGAGCTCGTGAGGCAGAGAAGGTAAGATGGTAGGCAGACTGTACATCACCTGCGGTGGGCAAGGCCACATGGATCACTGCCTGACATGCCTTATCGATGATCAGCGGACGATTGAGGAAATGCTGAGGAAAAGAAAAATATTCAACCTAAGAAGTCTGTAGGGAGGAAGATGAGGCAGAGGAGCAGGTCGGGAAACAAACAATGGGAAACTATTTGAGGTTCTACCAAAACAACCACTAGGAGGTCCACCTCGACCATAGGGAGTAGGGGGACAGTGGATATCATAGCTTAAAGCAGCAGAGGCCTATGACCAAGGCTCCCCAAAGATGATTAGAGGTACGATCTATGTCAATTCAACCCTAGCTGCAGTACTTATAGACACATGTGCCAATCACTCTTTCATTTCCATGACACTCATTCAGAGATCAGAGATTTTGATGAATCCTTTAGAATGGTCCATACAATTAAAGACTCCAATGGGAGAGGATTAGATGATTACAGACTAGTGCTGATAGTGTGAACTTACTCTAGGAGGCGAGAGCTTCATCTATGATATCCGGGAAATAGAGTTGAGGCCTAATGACATCATCTTGGGTATGGACTGGCTATCCATATTTGATGCTCAGGTTTAATGTTTTAGGCACTAAGTGTTGTGTCTCCATGATGATGGGTTTCAGTTTTCCTTCTCCAGATAGAAGGAAAACTTTTCAGCACAGAATGAGCTTTCTTGCAGGTGGGTGTAACCGATCACTCCCCAGTGGGATTGCCTCACCCTCATTGATATTTGTGCAAGGAGTCGGAGTTATCATGTAGTGGCAGATCAGTATGATGATGTCTTTACTAATGATGTTCTAGGACTACCTCCATGTAGTGAGGTAAAATTTTACACCGAACTGTACCTAAGGATGACACCGATATATTCACTCGCATATTGGATGGCTCTCCTCGAGATTCGAGAGTTGCGGGTATAGCTGGAGGAATTTTAGGGGAAGGGGATCATAAGGCCCAATTTATCTCCTTGGGAATCCGTGATCTTGTTCACCATGAAGGCAGAAGGGAGCATGAGGCATTTTCTGGACTATCAGCGCATAACCAAGTGACTATGAAGAATAAGTATCCACTCTAGACTATTGATGATCTCTTCAACCAGTTGAATAAATCTTGATGGTTTTCAACGATAAACCTCATATCATGCTATTATCAGCTCAGATTATGGGATTAGTACGTACTGATGAAATATTTTAGATTTCAGTATGGACGTTATGAGCTTTTGGTCATGCCTTTCGGTATGACCCATGATCCAACATTGTCCATGGTGTTCATTAACCTGATCTTTGAGACATACCTTGATCGATTTGTGGTTGTATTCATCTTTAACCTCTTGTTATACTCGGCATAGGAGGAGGAGAATTCCCCACACCTACAGATTGTCCTAGACACACTCTGAGGGAACTAGAAATCTACCAAAGTTTTAGTTCTAGATGCAGAAATTCCACTTCTTATGGCATGTTATCTTGGAGGCCAGAGTCAAAGTGGATCTGGAAATGATAAGGGCATTACATGATTAGAATCCACCCAAGAGTGTGACCGAGATGTGGAGTTTCCAGGGATTGTCTGAGTACAACTGTAGATTTTTACATGACTTCATCAGTGTAACAACACCCTTTCCATCTATGATGAAGATGGGGAAGCCATTCTGGTGGATAGAGAAGTGCCAGTAGACTTTCCAAGAGCTGAGGGAGAGACTGAAGGGTGCTCCAGTCTTGAGGCTACCAGAAAAGGGAATTTTGTATGTTGTTTTTTGTGACACATCTGGGACCGAAATGGGTTGTGTAATGATGCAAGAGTGAGCGGTGATAACCTAAGGCCCATAGATGTTGAGAAAATACATGAAAACCTACGCTAACCATGAACTAGAGTTAGGAGCAGTGGTATTTGAACTGAAGATGTGGAGACACTACTTGAAGGGTGAATGGTTTACTATTTACTCTGATTACAAGAGTCTCAGTTATATCTTCTATTATAAGGACTAGAACATGAAAAAGAGTCGATGGATAGAGTTCTTCCAGGACTATGACTTTAAGATTGTTAATACTCTTTTTAAGGGGAACGTAGTAGTAGATGAACTCAACATGAGGCATGGCCTATAGTTTCTTGAGTGAGGTGACAGTGCATCTTCCTTGTTTCATATATCCTTTATGTATATAGATGGATTAGAATACCTCAAGTATATGACTTACACTCCCCCACTTCATTAGCAATCTTGGGAGGCACTTCTGGGGGGCATAGACTGTGAGGCCCAACATGCTCAGATATCCTTCAGACAGGCTTCTGATGGATTTATGAAGGTGGAGAGCACGTCATCCTCTTCATAGGATGAACTATTGTACTAGTGACCCGTCAAGAGGAGGTGTTGAGGGAGTTCCACACACCCCCTTTGGTGGTACAAACATGTGTAGAGAAGATGTACCCGGACCTCCAGCGTCAGTACTGGTGGAGAGGGATTAAGAATGCAGTGTCATATTTTGAATCCTGGTGCCCCACATGTCAGTAAGTAAAGGCTGAGAATTAGGTTCCATCAAGATTAGTTCATCGACATGAGTACCATAGTGGAAGTGGAATGGTATATCCATGGAATTCATGACAGGGCTACCATGTATGTCAAGGGGACACAATTCCAAATGGGTGATCATTGACCAACTCACCATGTTGGACCACTTCCTACCCATTCGAGATCAGAGATCAATAGATGGATTTGGAAGCCTCTACATGTAGGAGATTGTTCGACGCCAAAAGGTTCCATCAAAATCGTCTTAGATCATGATGCAAATTTTACATCCTTCTTTGGGATGTGATTATAGGAGGCATTCCAAACTTAACTACACTTGAGAACCCCTTTTCACCCTCAAATCAGATGGTCAGACAAAGCGAACCATACAGACACTCCAGGATGCGCTTTGTGCTTGTGTCCATAATTTTGGCCACATTTTGGAGGACCAACTTCAATTTGTGTAGTTTTCATACAATAACTGTTATCTCTCAACCATCAGCATGGAACCTTTTGAGGCCTTGTACGGGTGACCATGCAGATCACCTCCTAGAAGGACAGACCCAGGACACTCAGCACTTATGGATCCAGAGTTGGTATAGGTTACCATAGAGAAGTTGCAGGTCATCCAAGAGTGGATTAATACTACATAGATATAGAATAATTATTATGACGACAAGACACAGAGAAACTTGGATTTTGAGTAGGGATACCATGCCTTCATACTTTTCCAACCCTAACAAGGATTACAGAGGTTTGTCTAGGAATTCAAGCTATCATATAGTATTATTGGACCTTTACTGATCCTAAAAATAGTAGGTGTAGTGTCGTACCATCTAGCTCTTCCCCCACAGATGAATAAGGTGCATACTGTATTCCACAAGACACAGCTAAGGAGATATGTTCATGATCCATCACACCTTATCGACTAGGGTGATATGGTCATTGATGATGGGGTGACATTTGCAGAGATTTTCGAGGATATAAAGGATAAACAAGAGTGGGTCCTTAGTGGGTGGTCAATTCCTCTGGTTGAGCTCATTGGCTGCATGATAATCTCTAGGAGAGCACATGGGAGTGGGGGGATTAGATGCATGATCAATACCCACATTTCCTCTTTTTTTGTATCTTTCAGCGAAACAAATCCCTATGGTGGGAAGAATTTAAAGACCCAAAAGACCAGTGCAATTTTTTTAAAATTATTTGGGATTATTCCGAGTCTGTAAAAATTTATAATATGTGATTCTAAAGCCTAGTGTGCTCAGGATGAATTTTTGGACTTTTTTAAGGTATGTTACGAAATCGTGCATGGGGAATTTTCTATAATTTTAACGAGTGCTCAGATTAGAAATCTAAGGGAACTGTTGAATCCACAGAGTTGGGATTCTCTTGAGGGATGATTTAATTGAACCATAGTATGTCTGGAGAAAAAGTAAAATTTTGTAATTTTACAAAAAAAATAATAAAATAACATAACAAGTTATTCTATTTCCTTTTTTCCGGGGGGACAACAGTGGTGGTGGGGACCAGTGACTTGTCAAGACAATTAATGGATAGACAATAATTGACTCGTAAGCACACCATTGAGGAATTATGATTTTCATTCAATAAATGAACCACATTAATTATTTAGTGTGTTACTCACCTTTCACCCCCACTATTTATGTGGGGCTTAAGGTGGAGTTTTGACACGACATCACCAAGCAAGGAATATATCGTGATTTGACACAATGTTTTCCACATACTGAGGATAGAATCATTAGAGGGGATGATCTGTGATCAACAAATTCCGACGACCTCACTCCAAGGGGGAACGTCCTTCTGCCAACGATCATGATACCTCTAACAGTTAACCAGGCAGGGTTTGTCATTTAATTCAAAAAAATCCCACGTTTCTTCTCCTCGTTCTTGAATTTTTGGGTGGTCAATTATGTGGATTTGAATGGGGTTTATCATTATTTTTTATGGGATTTATAGTTTACCCACACTGGTTATATTGATAATGTGGAGGGCACGGACCAAACGAACAAGGCCTGACCCTTCGACTCATGACTTTTTTTTACATTCTTCAAAGATGGGATTTTTCATCTTGTTGGATCTTTGAAACTGGTATATGCGCAACGATGGTGGCATACTAAGTGGACCTCGGGCATCTTTGGAAGGAAGAATGGACCACCAAAACTCACCGAGTGGCTGACAATGGATCCTCTAGTGTGGCACCAGCACAGACCACCGATGCTAGAAGCAAAGGCAGCATCCAACGATTCCCAGTGGAGGCATTAGGAGGCATCACGATGGACCTGAAAGGGATGCAAGAAACCTTACGACCATGATGGTTAGGCAGCGCGCCATCCCATGTAGTGGTGGACGAGCTGCGATATTGAAGCTACTACCGGAGGGGGACAATTACCATGCAGGTCCAGTGAAACACATGGAGACGTCAATTGAATATATATATGGATCTTATTCATTAGTTTGTGGAGCTGGAGGCCACCCAATAGACGAGCCGTGACAACACACCATGTCATGTCACTCGGTGCGTTGTGCAATGATGGCGAGTTTGATAGTCTGTGGCCTAGTAGTTCATGCCCTCCATGACCCCTCCCAACTATGCCAGCCAAGGTTGGTTTCGGTAAGGCTGGGTTGACCCCAAACAAGTTCAGGTCGGCGCAGTGTAGGATGGGAAGGGTTGGTCCGAATGGGTCCGACCAGACCCAAACCCAATCGGGACCAGATACACTTATATGACTGTATATTTCAAACCTGACCTTCATTTGATGATCCGTCTATGGAACTAGGATCATTTGAGAGAAACCGTTATTTTAAGATAATTAATAATTGTTTTGGAGAATATTGGATTATTTCCAGGTTTGATCGACCCTAAAACCAACTAGGCCCTTGACACTAAAATGCCTATAATTTATAGACTGGGCATCTGGTTGACGTGCCTTCTGTTTCATTGAGACCAATATGATGTGATAGATCATCGGGTTACTTCATTGTGGGACTTTGTGTTGGTTGAAATATGACTTATGTCTTGATGATTGGTTCTCCCAAAATCATACGAACTATGAGCAGGAGTCCAATCACTGGTAGTGAGGCAGAGGTTGGAAACAGATCATACGGTGGATAATACAAAGATATACTATATGGGTCATCACCTAGAGAAACTATGTGGATAGAAACTGAGAGATCTTGTGTGGATCAGCACCTAGTGTTACTATGTGGATTAGTAGTAAGCGACCAAATGAGTACCATGTTTAGATTGTACTGCTATGGATTAGTGACATACCAATTCTATGTGGGTCAGATCTTATATGGGTCAGTGCTCAACGATCATGTTTGGGTTTGCACAAACTGATCCTATGTGTGTCATATCCTAATGTTTCTTGAGAGGGTTAATACCTATCGACTCTAGGCAGGTGGGATCCTATGTAGTTCTTGAGGGGGTTAGTACCTACCGATCCTATATGTGTTAGAATCTATATGGTTAACAGTATGGACTCTTGACAGAATAATAGGATCTAGCTTCTTGACTAATCATATGTACATTTTTGCTTTACTTATTCCTAGTTTGAGTGGTCTCTATTACTTTTTGTTTTTTTGAGATCATGCTTTGTGATTTTCATTTGTGGAATTATGTGATACATTTGGGGTTATCGACGTCCCTACTAGGTGTTTTTAAACTCACCCAAGCATGGGATTTCCCCGCACCATGTTGTGTCTTGTGCAGAGGAAAAACAGTTTTTCTGAGACTAGGGGGAGCTTGTAAAAGGTAGTACATGCAAAAGATTGGATGATTTGGAGGAATGTAGAGATGAGTTGTACATACCCTTCATGTAGGATCCTCAGTGGTTGATTCCAGGAGCTATTTTTCATTTTTCATTTGTAGTTATATGTTTCAGTTGGGATTGTATTCTGGCCCCATTTACTTTCTGTAAAAACCTTTACAACTATAGTTTTACATCATGGTTTCATCTTTCTGTGTTCTAGGTTTGTGTGTTTGTACAAGTTTAAAGGTAATTCTTTCCCATTTTAGGGCTATTCCTTTCTTGTTCTAGTCACCAACAATGACCAAAGGAAGCATATCTTTGGGTTGTCATGGAACGGCCCCCGAGGGATGGGTCAAGACATAAATATTATATATATTCAGTATATATGTATTTATAGATATCCATTAATATTGAGACACTAAATTAAATTCAATGTTCATGGAGAAGGTATGTTAAACGTACACATGAACCATGATTCCATTTTATTTTAATAGTAAAAGAAAGAAATTTTTTGGATATATATTTTTATTATGGTTCCAGTATAATATTTTTTCATATAAATCATATATGGTTAGTAACAATAACCTTATTACATTCCATGAATCATTTGAACAAATATCATCTCTTTCCAGAGGCGGTAGTCCAGACATCCGCAAACAATGTTATTTTCTTCCTAAAAAATATAAATCCTGAAGGTATGTATTATATAATATATCCTTAAAATCAAATATATTATAAATATCATATATATATATATATTCCCCACCATTAAAGGTGGTAGTGGGAAAATGAACGACATTGGTTCATGAGGTGGTAGTCCTACATACAGAAAAATGATGATTACATATCCTGTTTGATCGAATTATCTATAGGTGTACTGATTACCATTATGATTACAATATATATTCATATTTAGGATACTGAGTATATTCTATAAAAAAATATATAATTTGAATTTAGGGTTTATAGAAATAAACAAATCTATCATTATTTATGAATAATGATTCCATATTTTAGCTAACTCCTTTTGGTCTATACAAAAATACTACATTTGGTTGATTTATTCCCAATCTATAGGATTGGTTTGGAATATAATTTTAGAAGGGCTTAGATTATACAATGATTCTTGAGAGATGTGATGAAGGGGAATAGTGAATTCATTTTTACAGTTGAGGAGGAGTGAAATTTTAATCAACACAAATAGGTAAACTCTATTTGGAGGTATACCATATATAAACTTCCCAAAAAATGAAAAAATTAGATAAAATATATTATATAGCTACAATATGATGAATAAATGGGTTTTGGACAAGTTTGTAGGTCATTTGGAAAATTATTATTAATGTTTAATCACTATGTAAACCCATTTTCACATTATTCACTATAATTATTTTTAATTTATATCTCTAATATTTTAGGTAAATATCTATGTTTTTCGGAATAGTTATTATAAATTAATATTATTACATTTTAATTTATTTTTCTCATTATTATGTGTAATTTATTCATCTAAATTAATTTAATAAAGTTTTTTTTTGAAAAATAAGGAAATATTTAGATAACACACTCAATAAAATATATGATAATTCATCTTATTATTATTAGTAGTAGTGGAATGGGATTAAAATAAATTCTACTATAAAAAAAATTATTTCTTAAAAATGGTTTAATGCTATATTTTAAATTGATAATTGATTAAATGAACACCACATTTTAAAATTATAATAAATATAATGGATTCAAACATTGTGAGCATAATTTTATTATTATGTAATATGTTCTATTTTTTCATAATGAATAGTTATCATGGTAAAATATAATTCACCACTATAATTGTTAAAATGGGTTTAAATGTGTTAATCAAAGAAATCTGCAATCCAATATCATAATGACCATATCTATGTCAGATTGGTTGATTTTATTTGGACCTCCCATTACATTATTTTTTAATATTTTATCATTTGGGGGTGCTTTATCTTAAAAAATTTATTATTATAGTTAAATATTATTAATATTTTCAAGTGTGACCCTGATATCACTTATAAAAGGAAACCTACTACAGAAAATGTGTTCATATATTGAGCTCTCTTTCTTAGCCAATACCTACTAAAATATCATCCTGAAATTTATATGCATATTATAATGGTCTAGTTTCACCAAAACACAATATATGAGCCATTAATTTGTATTCTAAAGGAACATATTCATTGGGGGGATAATATTATTTAAAGATCTATTACATTTTTATTTATTTTATAATCCTAATCCAAATCATATATGATGTTATTAAAAATATGATAAAATAATATTTCGTATAGTTAAATGTCGTTATGTTTTTATATAAACTTTTTATATCTCCATTACTATCAATGTAAAATAAATTTATTGCATATGAATATATATAGACTACTATCACCATGATACAATATGTTTTATCTACCATCATAGCCCCACATAGCTAGTTATGTTGACACATTTGATGAATATATATTTCATATATATGATATATATATATATTATTTCAAAATTATAAATTACTATTTACCCACAAATCATCAATTCATTGAAATTTGAAAAAAATCATATGTACAGATGTATAGATAATTGTCTATATGAACTGACTTAATTCAATATTCATCACCTAAGCATACTTATTTTTATAAATGCTCTTATAATTAATAAATGTTATATTTATGAAATGATTAATATTAAGAATATTCTAAAACCATAACTATTGTTTAAGGAATACAATTTTAAAACTAAAATATGCACGACTGATGAAACAATTAACACATAAAATATTGTTTTTAGAGGGGAATAATATTAAATTAGGTGATTAAATTATTTTAATGAATAAAATTTGGTATGATAAGTAAAAATATTCTTAAAATATTGATATAGTAGTAAATAATTTTTAAACAAAACAATTAAAAAATATTTGATGAAAGTTGGGACATTAGGAAAGGAATTATGTTACAATTTTAGTTCTTCATTAGGATTTCGAATTATTCAATTTTTACTAGAGGATAACATATGTTAATTGAATGTTAAACAATACATATTTACTAAAAAAATACTTATTTATAGACTTTCAATGTCTCAATAAAATTTTATTAAATATTTTAATAAAAGTGCGGAAAGTAAGTTTTTATGAACTGTTGAAAAAATATCTCTTAATATTGATGTGAATATTTCTCCCCCATGTATATCTTGAAAAACAAAATTGTGTTTTTTTACATAAAATAATTGTTCCCAAAATATATTGTATACTCCCTATGAATTAATTAAAATATTATTTTATGTATTTTTTTTAAAAAAACTTCAATGGGGCCGACCATTGATTTTTTTACAAATATATGAAAATAAATATTTATTTTTCATTTCAATGTAAGGAATTGATGTTACAATATTCTAGTAATTTCATTTCCATGATATAGAAATTATATTATTTCATTATATTAAAAATAAAATATTATTTATCAATTTAAAATACTTATTATTTGCCAAATTTTACAAATTCAAAAGTATATTTTCTTTTTTTATATTTTTTTCAATTTATTTAATAAGATTGTTTTTCACCTCCTTTAATATACAACATTAATTGTTATAATTACATAATAATATCACATAATAATAATATCTATCTAAATTATCTGTTTTTTTGGGATGATGAGTTTTTAAATATCTCATGATGGATTTGTATTTCAAAAGCTTAATGAAGAAATTATGGAACCCGGAATGATATGTTATTACGGAATACATACGTACAGATTATCATTAAATGATAGGTGGGTATGTTATATACCTCCATTGAAAAGGGTAATTGAGATGGTTCTTATAATACTAACAAATACTTTTGATAATAATTCATTTCTTATTATACTAAGGGAATTTTATAATACTTATTAATGATATATACTAATGGATGCTTGTAATAATGAATAATTTATTATACTATGGGATTATAGTGATTCAACATTGTCTATTATGATATGGGACATTATTGATGATTTATGATCCATTATATTATGGGTTTATGGTTATGATGCTTTACCAATAATATTATGTATTCATATGATTATATTTTTGAAGCATTATTATATCAAGTCCCATGGTTATTATATATTATCAATATCTAAAGATAATGGTTTTATTTGACACTTTTTATAACAAAATTATGAAGTTTATTCCATGATCATTAGGCTTTATTTCATTTTCTTCTTTTTTTTGATTTTCATGAGTTCAATACTTTATTATATTTTCACACCCTATTTAAGATATTATTCCCCATTTTGATATTTTTTTGATATATTCTATATTTATTATTATTGATCTCTTAAGCTCACACTTTCTAATGGATCAATTTCATCTGGTAATGAAGAATGGTTCGAGTTGGACATTTTTTATAACTGTACTATGTTAGATGAATATTATAGGAGATATTGAAGGTAATTCACTAAATATATCTGCTTATTTTTCAAGAATCTAATTAATGTAAACTATCAAAACGTTAGATCATGAATCATTTCAAAATTTAACAAATATTCATCTCAAATGATGAAATAATTATGTATATTATAATCTAATAAACAATAATGATAGTGGATATGGGTTTAATGATTTTATATACATTAGAATGTAATAAATATTAGTATATGACTTATAATAAAATTAATTAATGAAAAGGTGATATAGGATGAATTTAAAGTGACCTATATTTTTGGGAAAATGTTAAAATTAGTGATATATCTATATCATTTTTAAGTTATTCTATTTTCCAATATAATTTGGTATTATCTAGTTCATACGATAACCATTATGTATTATAGAATTGACAGACTCAAGGGAGATCATGTTGGAAATTAACATGAAGTAAAATGAAATGATAACCCTCATGAAGAAAAAAATGGAATATGGTCTATAATGAAATTCATTGGGGAAACTATTTCCCAAATCTATCATTTAATATATTATGAAACTAATCAGGTTGAGAATTCAAATCTACAATGGGAGGAGAGACATGTTTTGGTTTATTTCATGAGATAATTCCTACCTTTTGGGTTGATCAATCCATTACCTACTGAATATTTATTTAAAGTGATGGAAATGGAATTTTCCATTATCATTTTAGCAAAAAATTAAAAGGATCCATAATCAATTAAACACATAGATTTTGAGGTTGATCAATGGTACACCTTCATCAAGAACACGTTGTAAGATGATGATATAAAATCTATGCAATTTTTTTAGTTTAAGAGGTTATTAATTACTAATTAATTTCCTCAATTACGATATAATAAAATTGATATAGATTTTGTATTGTTTAATGAAATGGATGATGGATCAAGTTGTGCCTACGAAGAATAATTTTTAATTCTCACACGTTATTTTTCAGGTTTTTTATTGACCCTAAAATGAAAAATGATTGGATCTTTAGTGGTTAAGACAATTTCATTGAAAGGAATTATCAATATCATACTTTATTCACAATAGTTGAATAATTAGATACTCTCTGATGTTATAAGTTATACTATAAACTCTTAATATTATAATATAAACCATTATATTAAACATAATATTCTATTTCAAATGGACTAAAATGGTTGATCACATAAAAGATAAAGACCTCGACTACAAACATTTAAAATGCATGGATATAATAATATAGATAAATAACATAAAGGGGATGATTAATTCATTACATGTGGGAGATTTGTCCATAGAGCATGTGATAGTAATGAAATATGAAAATGATAAATATAAAAGGTGATAAAAATTTTATATCCGATGAAATTAAAGCTTTCAAATGAATTGATTTTGTCATTATGTTATACAATTCCCTAATACAATGGAAAATGAGGATAACAATAAATTTTAATTTCAAAAGTTATAGGAAAAGGGGAATACATATGAAAATCACATCTGATGGAAATTTTCAAGAAAACGTTGTGGTGAAAGGTAAACTTATCATCCAATATAGATCTAAAAATGTATTTCTTGATTCTAAACCTAAAATATATATTATATAAAAATAATTATCTATGAATACTACATAACAACCTCAATAAATATAAGTTAACATTTTGATGAAAAATTCTAATGGTATGATGATATCATCTCTAATATATATCTTGTATATGATAGGTTTTTTTTTGAAATTTCCTTCAATTGAATATATTAATTCTTTATATATTTGATTTTTTTATTTGGGTCATGTATTGGAACTCACTATATAGTTCCCATATTAATTTCATTGGAAGGTATGTCACCTTTAGTATTCTAAACAACCAAATGGGTATATTAATGGGAGGATAAACCTGAACCATTAACTAATATTACTCAATTATATAATATTTACGACCTATATATGAAGGATATTTATCATTGTTATTTTTAGAGAAAATCAAAATTGAAAACATTTATATTTTTTGGTAATATTTTGATGTATTTATTGATGTTTTTTGTATTCTTCCCCAAAATAATGAGGTTTTATTTTCTATAGAATAGATACCTTGTGATTCAAAATTGAAAAAACCATTTATAGAATGTTCCATTTTGAGTAGTTTGAATTGAAGAAGCGACTATATGAATGGTACACCTTCATTATTGTGAATAAGTACACATTAACTCATATTGATGATTTTTTTTCTCATTGATAAGATCAATATTTTTCAATTATTATACATCATTATTGTATTAACTAATAATGGTTCAAATCAAAGGAGATCCCAAGTACTACATATCATTTTATTTAAGGAAAAACATTATTGTATATTGATTTCACATGGATATTCTAATTTCATAGTTATACTCATGGATCTAATGAATATCTTCCATAGAAATTAGTATAATACAATCATTATATTATTTATCGGTGATATTTTATTATATTAAATAATTCAATTTAGATTATTCAGATAATTATTAGATTTTTTTTATCATCATGGGGAACGATAATCTATATTTCATGTTTATAAAATGTCAGTTATTTAATTATAAGAGAGAGAATATTGTTGGATCCTTCAAATATGGATGTTACACAAAACTTTTACTAACCAAAAACAATAAAAAATAACCATAGTTTTCTATGATAAACTAGATATTATTGATTCATTGTGAGAAATTTATCAAACTAATAAAATCCATTATCCATGTTAAACTTAAAAGAATTTTAATTCTATTATACAAAATAATGTGAAATAACATTAATGGATATTAATATAATTTTATTCAGTTAACCTATACTTATAGTAACATATAGTGGAAAATAGTTTGTGATATACCATGATGCACCAATTAAGAGACTATGTTGTGTTTTATTGAAAAATTGCGTGGTTACAGAATAACACGCTTGAAAACTTATGTTTCTGGATCAAAATTACGAGAACTCATGATATGCAGACGAAATAATAATTTTTTAATTGAAAATATTATTGTTGTATCAATATAGTGAATGGTCTAAAATGTATACCTGTGTTAAAATCATGATATATATATTTGTATAGAATGAGTTTAATGTATACCAATATGGATTGTTGGTGTTGATTAATGATTATGAATTCTCAAAAAATAGCCTCTATAAGATTATTAATATAGTAGTGGATGAAATGATTTCAAAGGACCATGTTTGATTATTTATGATTAGGATTTAATGAAATCAAGTATTTATTGATCAATAGAGTATTTATCCTAAAATATTTATTCATGTAGATAAATACAATATTTCTTAGATCGATTTTTAACCATTCATTTATATTAGTATTAATGATGCACACTAAGATTATTTTTTACTATAAAAGGGATATAATATTCCAACATTAATCTAATATAGGGATGCAATTATAATTATTAAGAACATAGTATGTGTTCTTCTAATAGTGTTATTAATGAATGATCTATTTGAATATCAAAATTCTCAGGATTATATTTGAATCATGGGAGTTTGAAAATAATTAGAGTATTTATAGGGAATTTTTAGTGAGGAAACATGATCGGGGATATTTTAGAGTTTGTATCCCATTCCATGATGCATTATAAAGTTAATAAAAGAGACACAATTTTAATGTAGTGATTCCACTATTTTTGATATCATAATGAAAATAGTAAAAAATCACCATGGATTTCATTAGTAGACTCCCCATAAAATAATGTAACCATAATTATATTTGTGTTGTATTTAATAACCTTATGAAGTAATCTAACATTGTTTTTATTAGATAAAATTTACCGCATGCTTAAAATTCAAGAATATTAATTGTGGAAGGGGTATGGCTATATTGAATTAAACGATCAATTTTATCTTATTAGGATCCATGTGTTTCCATAATGTTTTGGAGAATACTTCTAATAGTGTAGAATATAGTTTTGAGATATATAATTATATATCTTCCTTAAATAGATACCAACTCTATGATAATTATTCAATATTTGGATGACATATGGAGATCATGTTCTATGATTATGAAGGAGAATCTGAAGAAAAAATTACTCTAATAAATGTTTCTTACAAAAATAGACTTTAGTCGATCATTGGGATGGATCCATATAAATCCCATTTCTGAATGAAAAAAGGACTCCAATGTATTGGGAGGAATATTTATAGTGAAAACTATTTCAAACCTTTGAGACTAAGGAAATGAATTAAAAATATTGGTCTATTCATACTTAAATCATGGAATCATAGATTCAATCCAAGGGTAATTTCATTAGTAGTTAATGGGAAATAATAATTCATGTTGTAGTGCATAAATTGTCACTAACATCTTCATATAATGTGTTTGTGATAAATGGATGGAAGTCTATGATGATCTGAAAATTCAATGTTCGTTTTAATATTAATGATTGAATAGGGATGCTAGCTTTTTGATTTCTACATCCAAAAAATCTATATTCGGTGTATGATTCGTTCCATGCATTACATTTTCCAATGTACATACCTGATCATTCGTATGTACATAATTTAGTATATTAATAGTTGTATCGTAATAATTAAATTGAATATTAACTGGTGGTGATTTTGTTATGATTAGATAATATGGTGGGAAACAAGGCTACATGCTTTTTCAGTGTTTTGTGTCAAAACCATTACTCTGAGGTTTCATCGCAAACTGGTCTTGTTCGCCCTAATATAGGTCATGAAACCACCACAATCATACTTTCTAATACATTCGAGGCTACCAACATGTATTGAGTTATTAAGTAGATATAGTGGGGGACTGTATCCTTATATCAAAGTGAAATAACATTTTATAAATAACCATGAATATTCACATCTAAAATCACACATCCCGGTATGTATATGAAAATAAATGAAATGAAATCATGATATAAATAATAAAATGTGGTATAAATTCTTGAAATCTCTATAAAATAAAACTACAACAAAACACTAACTAGATAAATCACACATAGAGATTAAATAAATAAGAATAATAAAATACAAGGGTATTAATAACTATCATTATACAAACCACATACCTGACTATATGATAAATTAACACCTCCAACTCGAACATAACACCCCACACGAGTGAATCCACACAATTAAGCAAAACAAAGCCTCTGCTAGATACATCATGAATCATGTTCTTAATCTAAAAGGAAACATATTTTTCATTAGAGAACTGATTTATGCATATATGGTGTGAGAAATTTATACTGGTAGGACACCCAAAACTAAATCCTGATAAACAATTCCCATAAACATTATTGAAAAAATACATCTACTAAAAGGGTCATATTCGACTATAATGAACCATTCCTCCTCAACACTAACACATCAACACTGAATCGACAAGGTTATTTCCAAAATGGGGGTGTTCACATGGTTACCACGTGCCACATTTAGAACTAGAAGCTATGATGGTCTCCAGACGAAATAAACATTGCACCAAGTCAAACCAACTTGAATATGACACCCCACATGGTTGTTCCCTAGACATAAACCCTATTATATGACCATCCAATACCCATCTCCTAGAGGTCCTCAATGACGAACCAATGATTCTCATTTAAAAATTCCCCCACAGGGGCATAAAAATAATCACCATTCTTGAAATTTCATTCTCAGTATCCAACTATGACATTGGATAATCACTGATTACAAATAAAAAACAATGACATCGTAAAGAATCTATTATTCTCGATTCAACTTTTAATTAAAAGAAAAAGTCAATGACCACTATACCATAGTGTCAACCCTTCCCAAATGTTGTCACATATACGATCATAAAACAAAGGATCTAAACCCATATAGTTAGAATCAAAAGAAACTTCACACTTCATAATGGGACTGTACATGATCTACATATAAATACTACTTGATATCACCATCTGACAACTGACTGAATGAACATCCAACTTATAGACCTTGCATGCATAAACTATGTCTCCCCCTATGATAGCGACCATATATTCAACCTCACAACACATAAATAAATTCATGGGAGGATTAAAATAGTAAATATCAAAAAAAATCCACCATTAAATTCTATCACAAATTGAAATATCATCTAGAAATACTCTTAATACTAAAATTTTTCCACTATTATGATCCACATGAAAAAATAAAGAGAATTTAAGACTCATAATAAAAATAATAACAATATTTAATGAACATATTAAACCACTACTCAAGGGGAAATAGATACTTGTACCTTTTGTAACCAATGTTTACCTTGAAAATTCAAATAATTTCATGTGAATCAATCGACATGGAATATACATTACAAAGTGAAATAAGTATTTCTCCTATATATATCACGTACCATTCAAGTTGTAGCTTGTCATTTATTCCAACCAAATAATATTGAACAATGTCATTGTAAACATTATTCTATGAATATATAATGAAATTACATCACACAAGGTACCTTGATATATAACATAAATGAGTTTAGGTTGTATAACACATAAGGGATCCTGTAGTATAAACCATATGACCATGTTCCCCATCACATATGGTTCGTTTTAGAGTCCACAATTTCTCCATGTGGGGATCTACATGTTGTATACAATCACACATTCCAAATAACCCTCATATCCAACATAAATAATATATGTAATCATGAAATTTTATTCAAGAACACATTACATTAGATCGAGTTTTTGTGAATAGAAAACCCTCAAGACAGCCATGTACACCTACATTATCCTTAAAAACAATAAATCATCCCTCAAGGGGTCAACAAAAATTCATGAAAAGGAGTGAAATGAATATATATATATATATATATATTGATGATTGAATATTTAGGTAAAATGAGATAAATCCTACCTATGTGTTAAATATGTTAAAGCAAATTCCATGATATTTTACAAACACATCATGTCTTTATCTACCTCCTCATGTGAAAATCAGTTGATCGACCTCCCAATTTTATTCCTCCATTTCTCTTCGTGATGAATCAAATAAGGGAGAGAGACCCATTATACTAAAAAAATGACATGATGTGGGATATTAGAAATGAAAATAAATAGAATGAAACTAAAAAGATAAAATAAAATAAAAAATAAAATAAAAAATAAAGGGAAAAGAGGGCCCATATCCATCCCTCATGATCATTATGAATTTTTACCTCACCTAACAAAAAACACCCATTAAATGAACAATTGGATATATGGAAATATATCTCATTTCTATGAATAGATGAGATAGAATTTTATATATGCATTAAAAAATAATATTTTTTAAATAAATATTTATTATTCATTAAAATATTAATTGTCTCAAATTTCATCCAAAATATTATAATAGGTTATATACACTCTTCAATTTTTAAAAAAAGAGGTAAATACAATTATTCAAGATCATATGATTTCATAAGACTACATTTACCACCATAAAATAACTTAAGAATAATTATTTAATATCAAAAAAATTCCTCAACCATTCATGATAGGACTATTGAACCCCCCCCCCCTTAATTTTTTTTGATGTTTAGAACAATAAGTGGTCACAAAAATTAAAAGATACATCATAATTAATACCCCACCTCTGATAATATCTCCACCATCAAATGACCATCCACATAGATACCCAAAAACACAGTACAGAAGGGTCATTCAACAATTATAGATAGAAATATTCGTTTTATAAGAGTATCACAATTGTCTCACCTTAGTGAAAATTATAAACACCATGGGTTACACTATGTATAGTACAAAATATGATTACAGGGCTTAGATGACTTTTTCACTCTTAATTGATATCATTAAACCATATTCACCACCCATTCGTAAAGCACCTAGAATGATGCTATCTACTCTAACTAACCACATAAAATGAGGTTCATCTCCTCAAAAAGTGTATTTTACACTACCCAATAAATATATTCTCTCATAAAATAACCACTTCTTTGAAAATACATGATAAACACATCTATCATCATCAAAAAAATTTATTTTTCATACAAATATTATATGTTCTCACTCTCAAATGAAACACAAACCAACAAATCTAGGATTCAATGCCTAAAACTAGTCACCATGCTCCTCATGAAAGTGAATAAAAAGAAATAGGGGAACTGAAGGTTCTCTTTAAATATTAGGCATCCCTATTGAAATCATCTATTTTCATAAATTAATATCACACAAAAATATTATAGTCTTCATTATATATCATAATTTTCCATACAATAATCATATTATTATGGTTACATTAGAAACATTGAAATATTAAAAACTATTTCATAAGTGAAGTATATCATCTCCCACTTCATTCTTAATAATTATCCACTTGATCAAAAACAACATACATAATACATTATATAAATACCTGAGAAATGGAAACAGAATAAACATTGATGTGAAATAATTAGTAATTATGAATATTAGAGATACAAATTGATGATTTTTTTAATTAATATAATAGGAATAGGGGAATTGAGAATATTAATGTGATTTAAAAAGTTCAAACAAAATATATTAAACTTTATAAACATAATCCCTACTATAAAGAATGAGAATTTTCGAAGGAATGGGTCATAATAGTGATAAATCATTATTAATCAATCATAAACCATGAGTTAATGTAAGTAGAGTGTGGGGCCATCCTGAGTGTAGAAACTATTTATTATGTAAAAGTTATCTACCCATACTATCAAATTATAAGGTATCATGAATCAACACTTGATTACAATAGTATATCATGTATATTGAAATTTTTCTATTAAATAATCAAGAACATTTCCATATTTCCATAGATGATGATGAATATTTTCTTGATTCCAAAAATAGATCATGAATATCAACTTGTATCCTATACTATATCAGGAACATCAAATTGTAAGCTACACATATAAAATGATATGTGAAATATTACCCAATAAATTAGAAGGATATATAATTACAAGTCCTCTAATAATGTAATGAAAATCATACCGTAGTGTGACACAATTTCAAAATACAATTTATCATACAATTACCCATAGAAATAAAATAGATTTTCAAAAACATTTCATCACAACATAACCCATGGAATATAATTTGATTTCATAAGCATAACCCACATAAAAGAAATGTGTTCCATAAAAATTATTTTCATAAAAATAATAAATAATATTGGAAAATAAAAATATTTTACTGTTAGATTATATCCACATTAAAAAATAAGAATCCCCAATGGTTTTTTTCATTGATAAATACAAATTTCAAAAAACTATCATTAAAATCATCCTGAGTAAAATACCCATTCCACATTGAAATTTTAATTTTAAAATTTGAAAATTTATCAAATATTAAATAAATAGTTATAATTTAAAATTATATTTGAATCATGTAATGTACACTTCAAATCATTCAGCAACCATGATAGTTTAAAATACTATTAATGCTTTAAATGTTGAAATAAAGAATCTTTAATATTTTTAGAAAACATACTAAATTAAATCATTTCATAATGTGAAACTATGATTCTATTTAATTGAAATTTTAAAAGTTAAGTATGGAGGATTATTTATTCTAATAATACTGTTATAATAGTTAAATAAATTTTGGGAAAATAATTTATGAATATATGCACATTTATAAAAATGGATTTTTCCCTGAAGAGAAAAAAATTAAATTTCATTGTCCATATTAGTTTATTCTACTAAGCTATTATGGAGTGGAAAAAAAATAAAAAAAATAAATCTATATTAATGAAAATATTATTATAATATTCAAAATTTTCCTTATATTTATTCAACAATATTTCATTATTGTAATATTTATCATTAATAAGCTCATTGAACAGTAAGATTGAATCATAAAATATTTACCAACTTGATAGCAAAGGAATCGTAATACCCAATAATGAAATAACATTCTATGGATATTTATGTCACATTATTTTTATTAGAAGATTGATAATATATATTTATGGGAAATATATGTGCCACATAAAAGAAATCTGTGGAAAATATAGATTGTTTCCCTTGAATATAAAAGTTAGAATAAAATCCATTAGCTCATGTTTTGACTTCCTTCCGAATCATTTTTAATTCTTGTATAAAAAATATTATTTTTATAAATACATTATAGAAAATTATTTAATTAAATATTATATTTATATATTACCTTATATAATGCATTTTTTAACAATTGTTTTTTAAAAACATTATTTTTGATGATAACTACTTCATTTTTCATTTATTTTTTTGTTTGTTAGTTTTGGTACATATACATTGGTTATTCATCCATTATCTCTAGAATTTTATTATTTGTATAAATATAATAAATATATATTCATGATATACATATTTATTTTCAACGAAAATTGTTTCTGATTGGAATATGAATTACACCATTCATAGATACAATAGTTTGTACATAAGAAAAATTGATATTTAATTTTTCGTGAATGATGAATGAAAATAAAATTTAAATATTTTTTATACATTTAAAAATATTTTTTATATAATATATATGATAAATATTATTTAAATATATCATTATTTAAATTTATACAAGATAATTAATAAATTACTACTTCCCTTCATAGTAGTGGTACTACACACATAAACATGCAATGATAGGATTTTCCAATAAATTTGAAGGTAAGAAAGGTGATGGGAAATTATAATTGAATGTGATTTTTAATTTCAAAAATATTATTTAAATTCTTTATATTATTCATTATATAAATATATATATAAGAATTAGGGTTGTAAAATTAATTATAGTGAAACATGAGGCGATAGTCCTCCATTCACATGATCGATGGATTCATTTAACATTTGATAGTACTAGACTTGTATGATGGTTATTGTAATAACATAATAAAATATTAACTTACTATAAATACTATATTTTTATCTCAACATAGTTTAATAATATTTTCATAGTTTTTAAGAAAAAATAAAATAAAAATTCATTGATTACAAATATATCTATTCTTTAAAGAACCACTTTAGGTTTACAACTAAATAAATAATAGGATTGATTAATAATAAAAAATATCCTATAAGATGTGGAATATAAATTAATGAATTTATTAGGATAGTTACTAAAAAATAAAAAAGGATTTGGATGTCTAATGATGAGATGAGAGGGGGTTTGCTTTTATATGTATGGGAGATTACACACTTGGAATCATTGAAAAGAATATGACATGCCCCCATTTTGATACAGAAAAAAGATAATAAAATGGAACATTCACAAGAATTATACTATTAAAGGTATAAATATTTCCATAAAATAGGAATTTTAGAACAATTAAGGTAATTTTAACCATTATTATTTTAGTTTAACATTATTTAAACAATTTTTAAACAAAAATACTTTAATAAATTTTTTATGTTTTTTTAATTAATTATTACAAAAAGTTATGTTGGACTTATTATATAACATTAATTATTCAAATTACATATATTTAATCCATTAAATGAAATTAGATTCATATATGTGTAATAATTTTAACAAAATTTATCATATAAATTTGATAAAATATAAATTTTCTAATATAAAAGTGAACATAACTTGAAAAATGTTTTCATTCAAAATGTAATATAAAACTTATATCAATGATCTAAATTTGGTTTATAATAACTATATTTATTTATTTTTACATCCAAAATAATATATAAAATATTTAACATCTATATCAATTATTTAAAAATTGAAATTTTTGTAAAAATCAAAAAAATTCACTGTTAACATCAAAATAAATACTGTAAAAAAATTCTAAATCATTAACTCTAGGATTATATTTACATGTTAATATAATTTTTTTTCTATTATAATAAAATTTTATAAATATTCTAAAAAAATAAAAAAATTTGTTCACCCAAATAATTGAAAACTAATTTTTTGTGAAAAATGTATTTTAAAATAATATTAAAACTTCATCAATATTTATGTAGTTATTTATCAATAATTTTTTATATAAAATCTTAATAATTAAAAGTAAATTTTTTTTCAATTTTATATGAAAAACTTTTATGTATAGTTTATCATGTTCTTGATTAAATAATAATATATTCAATTGTATTATGATGTTCTTAATAACCTTGTGTTGCTTGTTACTCATGCTAATAAAGAAATTAAATTTGTTTAGAATTATTTCATCATAAAATATTGGGGTCATATATTATACCACCTTAAAATTAATATCACACTCAATAAAATGTTACTCTAAGAGAAAAAACATTGTAAATACTGGCATCATCATATCCTAAAACTTCCATATACCTTCCTCAAATTGGTAGTATCTCATAATCAATAACTAGGTTAAGGTTCTTGTTTCCATGACCATACAATTTATGATCCAAAATCTCAATTAGTTGGTTTTCAAAATAATAACCATTTTCCAGATGTATGAAATATTAGTTTACAAGTTTTGAAGGATTAGGTTTGTATTTTATGAAGAGTAATATATAGAACACATCGTTAACTTGAGAGTGGATAGATGGAAGCTCTCAACGATAAACTACTATCCCTAATAGATCAGGAATAATTAAGAAAATAACATACCTAAGGATTTCCATTCCATTCTTCCCAAATATAATAACCTTCTTCCTTTGGGATATTCATATATAATTCTCCTCACCATGTTCAATCTAAAGATAATGATTATGAATTATATCATATATTTATATAAATTATGAGTTGCATTGAATTATAGTTGATTCAAACTGACATTATATGACATTTCCATAGGTATCTCATGAACCAATAGTATCGCATATCCAAATTTATACCATCAATTTATTTCTCAAATTAATTAAATATACAGATGCATAAGGATCTATTATAATTATAATGTAAAGATATTATTTTCTGAAAAGTAAATTAGAATAAGATTATTGTTCCCAACCACCTTTATAATAAATATAATAATTTATTAACATTTCTTATAGGGTTTAAGGATTGGATTATGACTAAAGATCAATCTTTGAATGATAAACATTGCTTGATTATAATTATATATCAAGAGCATGTTGAATTTTTTTTCATAACATTGAAGAGAACCTCATATATTGATGAGATAATTTTTAATATAGTACTTTGGGAAAACTTATCACATACTTGATATATATCCTCACAAGATGATACATAGACATATTTTCTCTAATATAATAACCTATTTTGACTTTTGAAGGTGATAAAAAACAACCAATCATGCATTGTTCTCTTTAGATGTTTTGGAGAGTTTGTTTATAAAATCTAAGGATATGTTTTCCCATTTAAATTACAATAATGGTAATAGTTATAACAAATTATTAGATTAATTCCTCCCACCCATAACATACTGACATTCTATGTACTGATATACATGCTCTGCAATAAATATCTTCATTCCATCCCACCATAAATTCTCATCTAGATCAATGTATATATATTTTACTTCTTATATGAATATTGATTAATGAACTATGAGACATTCCCAATAAATCAATATAAAAATATGGTATAGATGGAAGACATAAATTAATCTTAAAAACATATAATTTCATCATCAATAATGATGAACTCATGAACATTTCTTACCTTCTTATGTAGCTCTACATCTTCCAACATCATCTCTATAATCTTATAATGGGTGTCTTATTGAACACTATTTTAGAAATAGAATATTAAACCCCATCCATTCTTATTAAATTATGATCCTTTATAATAATTAATTATTGCATCTTATGTGATGATCATAATATATAATATATCATGATCATTTGAACTCATTGAAATGAAAATCATGTTCACTTACACAAGGTCGCAAGGTTTTGAGAAGTTATAATGCATAATTAGTAACGATTATCATCTCTGGTACATATTCAGATCTTTATGTATAAATATATTATTTAATCATTCATGATCAATATATATATATAAGGATAATTACTCTATATCATTAATGTATAAATTACTGTACCTAACATCATATCATGACTCATGTGTTTTTTCTCGTGAACCAAAAATTATCAATACATAGAAGATATAAAAATTTTACTATATATGAGGAATCATCCATGTAGCTTAATTAATGAATTAATATGTTATACACACCATCCTCTAATGTAGGGTATTGTATGAAAATGTGTGTTGAAATAAATTCTCTTCTGTTCCTTTATATTTTATCCACATACGTCTATCCAATGGAACATTGATCACTTATATGTAAAAAAGTGGTTAGATTGGACTTCCTTGAGTTATTTTCAAGAAAATAATTTATAATATAAATAAGAAAAAGAAAATATGGATACCAATCAACGTCACTATTCTTGTATGACTTTAAAAAATAGGGATCACTGATAGATCCACTAATATACCCTCATATAAAGTCATGTGACGCAAAATTAATTCTTTTGTAGAAAAAAAATCCAACATTGTGAACATTTCATATAGTATATACTTTTTAATTCCATCAGTACAATTATTAAGTGATAATCATGTTCTTCTATTCTACATCATTATATTGGACTATGATCTTTTATTACTATAATAAACGATCAATGTAATCTCCAAAGTATCAATTTATTTAATCCATGATGTTAAATGAGTATTTATTAGGTAAAATGGAGCCACTCTATATTTATAGTTTCCATAAATTATATTGGATTTATTCATCGAAATGTTATCTTTCATGACCATTAATTAATGATATCAATAATTATTATAAATCATTGAAATGTATTGAGCTCCATACAACTGATCAAACAAGCATCCAAAATGTATTATAAGATACTTATTTTTGACTGAGATATTTTTTCTTATAATAAATGTATAGTCTCACCAATCCATATTTTTTTATTAGCATAAAGAATATGTACAACACAAGATGACCCAATTTAAATGTATAATTCCATTTCAATATTCATGTATAGTTTATAATTCAATTCCAACAACCCAATCATGCTCACTAAATATAATGTCATTGAAATATGTGTGGAAAAAATTAACAGTTCATTTAAAAAAAGAACTACTATTTGGTGGAATACATGGATACCATTCTAGAACGAAAACAATAACTAAAATAAAATCGTAATCTCACATTTAAAATGAATATCAATGATGATGACATTCTCCCCAATAATATATGAAAATACACCTTTTGAATTGGAATCAATGACCATACATTGAATTTGATCTTCATCATAAGTGTATATATATCATCATTCTAATAATCAATCATTGGATGGGTTGTAATAACAAATGTAGCATCTCATCCTAAAAAGATGGTGAGTGATTTTTTAATAAATATAACCCATCTCTAGGATATAATCAAATTCAAACAATGATAAAATGAAACACTTTATAAGAACCATATTATAAAAACATCAAATGGAGAAGAATCATAGACCTGAGATGTGATCATCATACCATTTATTGTTTTGATTTCTAATTAAACATAATATAAATATGGATAGTTATAAAAATGCCTAATTACAATTCAAAATTTATGGAAAATTATATTATTATGATCATATATGATACTTTAATATTTGAGAAAACCATTCACCACATCAAATTCATTAACAATAATAAATTCGTTATTTTAAAAAAAATGTATAGAAATCTAGTAATGAAACATTTTATCTGATTGATCAATAAATAATATTATGTTTATATGTGAAAAAAACCTTTTCAACAAAATACACCTTTGGTTTAAAACATGCCATTCATTTTAATTATCTATTCGAATCATTTATGATCATTTTAAAAGAGTTTGTTAAATTTTAAAACCAATCCCCGAGTGTGTCAAACCAAAATTTCTACAAGGAAAGTTGATGTACCCAATGTGAAAGAAAATACAACTCCCAATATCCTATTTTCAAAGTTATTTACCTTTTGTATGATTAGGATTGAACGCTATCAATTTTTAGTAACTAGGTAGGGATTTAGATTCTTAGAGAACACACACATTTTCCTTCACTAAAATGGATGGCTAATTTTATATACATTGAACTATCCATGGGGTTCTCAGTAAACATTTCTTAACCTAGATTCCATAGGATATCTAATCCTAACTCTAATAGCTACTGTAGAATCTCTCAGTTTCCTTATATAGATTTTAAATCATAGAATATAGATATTAATTACATAACCTAATGTGGAAATTTAGATTAATTTGAATCCATTACCTTTATAAACATGGATTAAATAAAAATACTTAATTTGTGAATAACAACATCTCTCACTATGTTCTTTATAACAATCATCATCCTTAGACATATCATACATAATGGCATTTTTCATAACCCAGTTAAGGGTAACATATGAAATATTGAGATCATATTATCTTTAAGTGTAAACATATGAGATATAAATCAATGATCATATGAAATCATAAGTAAGAAAAAGGTAATGAGATCACTGATAAAGAATAAAAATATTATACCCAATATATCATGGATTGTAAAAATACATTATTTATTTAATATTATAATTTTAAAATTCATGAATAATAAGAGTGGGAAATGATTATATACCAATACTGAACAATAAGTTCATGTTATATAATTATGGAACCATATTATGTTTATAAAATATTCACATAAAAAATTTAACTTCTGTGACCATAAAATCAAAATGGATCAGACAACAACACATGTTTCCTATATTAGTTCAGGAACATTTACATGTTTACCATAACAGATCAATACATCATCTTGTTCCTGTAAAGGATTAACAACATTCTCTTTCTTCACTTAGAGGATTAAAAACGTCAACTTATGTCCCATAATTTCTCAATCACATAGGCTTGTTTCCCATAAATATCTCATGATATATACCACTTTACATACTTCATTAGATGGGTATATGATTCTGGGACCACAAATTTTGGAATAAAATTCATACATATTTGTTTCATATGAACAAAAAACATTAATTATATTCAAACACAAAGAAATAAAATAGGGTTTTCATAATCATTATAGCATAACATAACCGAGGGAAAAGATATGGGATTCATAGGTATAACCTATGGAAAAAACTATATTAATTTACATATTTTCATCTCAATATTACTCATATAGAAAAATAATAAGGTTTGTGCAAATAGATCTTATCCCTAGTAAAACATAATCAATTAAAAACATTTTTTTCATTGATTAATTCATATACCATGAAAAATTAAATAAAAATATTCTTTGGATAAATATTATATTTATTCTGAAAATTAATTTTTAATATAATTAATGATCCAAAATATTAGAGAAAACATTTTATTTGAAAATTATCATTGAAAATTTTAATGTATGATATTATTAATTTAGAGGCCATATTTTTGGGAAACCCCATTCAGGTCTTACATGTTATAAAAATATTAATTTCATATTTTTTTTATAAATTAAAAAGTACCTCATTTTAGAATGAGTGTTGAATAATCAATTTATTTTTTTTAAATTAAAAATTTCTAAAAATTAACATTATATATCACATATGAATATTAAAAATGTATTTTGGAATATATTTTTTGAAAAATTCCCATAGTAGAGAAAATATATTTGACCACAGTGAGAAACAAAATTTATTTTCCACAACAATGCTCTTTTGCGGACATTATTTATTAAATAGAGGGGAAAATTATATTCTTTATAAAAAAACATTGAAGATGAAAATTATATATTTTATAGAGTGTTATATTATATGATTATAATGTCATAAAAATATCTTAAACAACTCTGATAAGTAATTAGATTATAATATAAAGTCTTTACTACATTGGATTTTATTTTGTATCGTGCGTAGTTTAAAAAAATAAATTATTTTTATACTTATATATATTTTAATTTTCATCATAATAATGATAGAAAATAAATTTTAACTGTGTACATAATAAAGAATAATCATGTTGTAAATATGGAATGTGTCACCCAAAAATACAGTTTTGAAAAAAATACCTTAAGTTTTGTATTGACATCCTTCATATGCCATAGATCCTCCTATGAGATAAGTATAGTTTTACTGTAAATCCATTAAAACCCAAAATTGTAAATATAATACCACATGTGATAAAATTTTAATCATTTACGTCTAGTTTATTAATTTTTTTTTTACAAATTCGTATTCATGGTGATAACTAATTCATCTGTTAATAATATTTTTGTTAAGTAGCATTAGACATTGTAAATAGATTATGGTTCCATAATATCCATAATTTAAAAATTATATAATTATAAAATAAATTCATTATATATGTATTTATTTTCATATAAAAATGTTATATATAGTAATTTAATTACATCGGTCATATAGAAAATAGGTCGTACATACCAATGACTACCTCTATCAAGAGTGGATATAGAAAAAAATTGAAAAATTTAATTCACAAATCAAATATAAATTCTAAAAAATATATATAATATATAATCAGTAAATATATCTTTACTATAATAGTTTTCAAAATATAATTAAAAATATATTACATCACTTCCAGGAGGAGGTAAAACACGATTATATGTTATAGATAAACATTATATATCATAATAGATTAGAATGTTATTATGTATGTGGGTGAATAAATAAATAAAAATTAATTGTTTAAGACTATAAATACTCTTCTGATAACATTTTTTTGTTAGAAACTAATGCCTTCTTATGATAATTTCATAATCAAAATAAGGCCTATATGACATTATAAGGGAATATTTTAAGATAATTTTTATAGGGATGGATGAACTAAATTTGTGAACATGAGAGGAGAGGGGCATCATTTATAAGTGTGGGAGGGGACAAAAATAGATTTTTTTAAAATAATAAGATATGCCCATATTTGTTTGACACCAATTTGATCCAAAATAGACATTTATAGAATATTAGATGATTTAATTTGTATGTAAGTCTATAAAATAGTAATTAGATATGATTTATTTTCATTTAAAACCATACCTTTTTAGTCTAAACCCATGTAAACCTATATTATCCTTACCTATATTATTCACTGGGCCCGGGCCAGAGCACAGTGACGGCGGTTCGCCCCGGAGTTTGCCACATAGGCGACTCGGCCCGAAGCCCGAGTCCAGTTCGTCCAGCGCTGTGAGGGGCGCGACCTGGGAAACTCGACCCGAGAGGTCGGGCCAGTTGGGAGGACAGGGGGTAGGGCACGCGGAGCACTGGCAGGCCATGGGTAGAGCCCGAGGTGTGCGGGTAGGCCGGCTGGATGTCAGGAAAGCTGTGGGTGCACCGGGTAGGGTGAGGCAAGGGCCATAAAGGCCGCGGGGGCACCGGGTAGGGCGTGACATCGGCCGGGATGGTGGTCCGCATGCCAGAAAGGGCACCAGGAAGCTATGGGTAGGCAGGCCAGGCACTGCTTGGGCTGACGGCGGTCGGGCAGAAGGATTAGTGAGCTGTAGGGGTGGCACGATTTGTGGAGACAATGGGTAACGTGGCCGCCACCACCGTCGTCTCATCGTCATGCCTTAGAACATCACATGAAAGAAGAAAATGATAGAGGATGTCTGGCCAGGTTAGGTTGGCCCACACACTCCACATTTAAAAAGGTATCATTTTGATCATCATGAGTAAAATATGATCAATAATATATCCGCAACAATCCCTTATTATCCTTTGAAGAAGATATGAAAAAGGTATAAATTCAACAATAAATAAACCCCCTAATGTTGATTTGTCGTTCGATGTTAATCGGTCGTTGACTGAGTTGAGAACAGAAGATGATGAAGATCATCTTTAGTTGTGTTCATCATGCACTCCTAATCTGGAGCTGCATCGGTCGTGGAAGACACCACACGTTGGTATGATCCAAGGAGGAAAGTCGAAGAAGGTTGTTGGAATTCTTCATTCTACATTGGAAGATGAGGTTCCTCATTCTTCATTGGGAGCTTTTCTCCCTACTTCTCCTCTTCCTCCATTCAGCCAAAATGAATAATTCCAACAAAATTAATAGATTGGTTATCTATAATTCCATTGGAATAGAATTTACAGAGGGGGAATACATTAATATGATTCAACAATAAATGTGGAGGATTGGCATAATAAATTATGTGTTGTCCAATTAATTAAAAGGAAGGTTGTGGAACCATAAATGGTAGAGGAGGTCAACAGACTCCCCCCTCATTAATGAGGCGAATTGAGAGATTGTACACCCACCAATTAATTGGGGGGGTTTTAGTCTCTTGTGGTCCTCACGTTGAAACCTCTCGCGGGATGTTATATTCGGGTGGGTCCACCATCATAACCTTTCATGGGAGGTTAGGGTGTGGCGGTCCCACCTCCAACTCCCATGTGGAGGTTTTAATGACAAATCACACAAACATGGAAGCTTAAAATAAAATAAAGTGTTTTACACTTTATTTTGTTAATTAATTTTTTAAAAAAAATCCAAAAACTAACTTTTTTTCTCGACCATCTATCTTCGAAGTGAAAGTCTTATTAAGAGAATATCAGAGCAGCAAGTTCAACAGTGCCCTCATATTATAGTGTCGAGCATAAGTTTGATAGTTATAGAATCCCGCTTTCACATTTACTGAATATACCTGAAAAAAACATGAGAAATTGATTTTGGGAAAACCGGGCCTCGAAATCAAGTGCTGTAAATTTTCGCAGACTCATAAAAATCCCATGTATTTATGAAAAAAATTTCCACAAAATTTCCATGTATTTACATTCTCCCCACATCAGGTCTTTACATACCCATAATCTACAACTCGAACTAAGGGAACAAATGAGGGTACTGAGAATGCATCTGAGCCTCCCACTCAAATGTGCTATCCTAAAGGTTCCTGTGTTGCCAGCGTACGTGCACCATAGGTATCAACAATCCACGTCGGACCGACTCTTTCCTATCCTCAATCTCCACTGGAACCTCCGTAAAAGTCCTCCCATAATCTACGTCCATCTCTCCATGGTGGATGATGTGGGAAGGGTTTTAACACCCCAACATTTCATAGCACGTTATTTCTTCAAAGTAATTCTATAACATTCACTATACATAACATCGAGTTCTAGTGCACCATGACTTACCAAACAAGATGTTAAAAAGTGGTTGTGAAAAGTATTAACTGAATTTTGAACATTTTATAATCCTTATAATTTTTTAAAAAATATTATGAGTTTCTTAGACATAACCTAAGAACAAATACATTTTTTTAGATTAAAGAAAAATTTTTCCAAAAATGAAATTTTACCTCCTTTTAATGGAAAAGCCTTTTTAAATCCAATATTTGAAACTTTTATATATTCAATTTGACAAAATAATATTCTTCTTTAGAATCGGGACATATGAATTTAGTTTCAATAAAGTTTTGGTGTTTTTCTGATAACTTTCATATTTTGGTAAATATTTTAAAATATTATATTTTAACGGAAAATAACTATTTTAATCAAAATGATTTATATTGTTAAATTATAAATTTTAATGGTATGGAATTATAAATAGATTATATTTTTACCAATTAATCTAATGATTGTCATTTTAAGTAATTTCACATTGAAATTGGACATAAACAAGTGTCAAACTTTTGATAGTTATAATTTCTTAAAAATACGCCTTTTGGTTTTAAGAGCGGGAATTAATTTTAAATTAATAAATGAAACTTTTATGTTTTTAAATTGGTAAAATAGACTTCATTTTTGGATTCAGATTATCGAAATTATCTTAGTCTGATATTTTTGAACTTTTCTGATAACTTTCATATTTTGATGAATAGTGAAAATTACTAACCATTAATTAAAAATAACAATTTTAATCGAAATAATTAATAGTGATAAATTATGAAATTCAATTATTTTAAAGAATTATTATATTATAATTTTACCATTTAATCCAATGTTGGTCATCAAACATAATTTCAATTTTAAATTGGGTATAAGAAAGTGTCAATCTTTTAATAGTTATTATTTGTTAAAAACACGCTTTTTGTTTCGACAACAAGAATTAATTTTAAATTATTTTCTGCCAGTTCTCTATTTTGAATTTAGAAAAATGTATTCCATATTTAGAATCAGGTGGTCAAAATTGTGTAAATAAGTAACATTTATTTTTGGACATTTTGAATCATTACTTCGGTAAATATTTTATTTTCCATAGTTAAAGGTTAAATTCATTAAATAAAGGTACACATTAATATTATAATAATACTAAATTACACTAAAATGTGTCCTAACCCTATTGGATGATACATTTCTGACCATAGGCATCATTGGGTCAATTTTGGGACCCGATGGTGCCCCTTGTAAGTGATAATGACACTTTATATTCATTATGTTAATGTAAATACAAAAATGAAAAAAGCATATATCTTTTAGAAAAACAACTTTTTACATAGGTTTATATATGTTATTATTTCAACTATAAATATTAATTAGAAAGATAAAAATATTTCCCCATCAAACGTATGCAACCCCATCATCAATCTTCATCCATGGCATGCATTAAATAAGTATGTATGACCTTTGAATGGTGTACTCAAGACTAAGGGAAGTGTAAGAATCTCTATATCTATTCCCAAATAATGTCATAGGCTTGGTGTAAAATGGAGTGTGAATCTCATAAATCACACAAATCATAAGAAAGAGGTCTAAAAAATGATCATACCTCAAATGATCTATGGACCTGCTAGAACTTCATTCTCTACGTCATCTAACTGAAGATACCTGGCTCCTATACCCTTATTCTGATGAGTGCCTCCTTGAACATTTCTAGACTGAGGTCCCAAGGGACCACCTTGAGGTCATCCTATACATGCTCTGTATCCCCTAAGTGGATTCCAAGTCATTGTCCCTACTGCCAGAACATCCTTGTTAGAATCTATGATTGAGGTGGGCACTGGTCCATTCTTCCTCCTCCATGATGAGCTCAAATAGCCATAAGGAACAGAATCCAGATATTCTAATGGAATCCAAAGCTAAAACATACCAATGCCAAGCTTATGGGATAAGCACGAAGACAATATTTTCAAAACAGAAGCTAATAAATTCACCTGCACACCAATCAAAACCTTAAAGGCCATGGTTCATGAAACCTACTAATAATGAGCATTCCCTTCCATCAAGTTGGAATATTACCCTCTATTGGTAGTCCTCATATCGAGTAAATCCCCTAAACTACATAAAATATATTATAGTAATCAATTTATGTTTTCAAGTTAAATAGAGTAACTATATACCAGATACAAGGACCAAGTTTTTTCTCTTGGTGACTTCACGAGACTCCTCATCCAGAAATAGATATGAGGCAACATAAAATTGATCCTTGTATTTGATCCATGACCCTCATACTGACATACTTCCTTATTGGAGGAATAGTAAATCTTGAATCTTATTAGCCTTAATGGGAAGAAAATTAATTCTTATAAAGAATACTTCTCAAAATTAACCCTGTAAATGTAAGCCTCATTCCTCTCCTCAGGGTATTGTATCCACGACTAACATGTTCCTCCCCACATCTGGATCACTAGTAAGGGATACCGGTTTTATGTCAGTGCTTGGATAAAGGTGAGGTTGATCATAAGATACCCGAGCTAACTCAATATCTCCATGTCCGAAACACCACCAGCATATATCACTTGAGTCTATAAGAGGAATAAATGTATCATTTTCTGCAATTGGTTATCCAAATCTATTGGGTAAATCCTCTGTCGGTAAACCGAGTCAGTCATCATATCCTCCAGTACATGTTCTATATGCATAAAAATGACTGGGTTCCATAGCTTAAATGTAAACATGGAATATCTATGCCTGAATTGTATAAAATTTAATATAATACTCAATTAATCACATTATTTATTTAAATTTACATGAATACCCAATTTAAACAGGAATAGAAATAATTAGGATGCATGTATCTTTCCTAGGTTCTCAACACTGAAAAATGTGTAGCCTTTCATGGTCCTTCGGTATACTCAGAGTCCTTACATTAGATCACAAGGGAATCAAAATATCATGTCCTAGCTAGTATTCCCTTTCATATTCATGTCCCATGGTCACCTAGCAATATTTCCCTACCAACCCAAGTAATAATATCTATTTCTAACTCCAAACTCCATAATATCTCTCAACCATCATCTATGATACCAGTTTGTCATGACCCCTCCCTCCAAAGATTCCCATCATGAGTTGTTAATGAAGGAAGATAGACAATGACCCCCCCCCCCTCGAGTCTCGAATCATGTAGTCCCCTAGTTTGTGACAATCACAATGGGTATAGAATCTCACGAAATAGGATGCATTACCCGTTTTATAAGAAAATGAGATCGAGAGATATGATAGCTCAACTCAAAACAACTCTAAGAACAACATAAAAGAAAAACAAAAATCCATCTCATATTCATGTGTTAATCTAAAAATGCTAAAAATATAATCAAAATATCCAATGTAAATATCAAAATTACAAAGATAATCAGTGACATGATAGCTGTCCCCAAGTCTTAGTTAGTAATGTCTAGCATGGTCCATGCAGTCTTCCAAAAAACCTAAATAATTTTTATAATTTAGGGTGATCATACATGTATACACATTAGTAAAAAATCATGTCTCTCATAAACATGTGAAGAGGAACACTTATTCCCATGCAAGAGAATAGAACAACCCAACATCACCTAAAAAGGTATTCTATCCCCCCAATCCTCACCAAAGGAATGCTCACCATATAAAAAAAGTCATGTAATGTAATATAGAAAAAATCGATGATAGGGTTCCCCACACAACTTTACCACTATTTGTCCTCTCTTACACTATAAACCAAAATATCATGAAACTCCCACCTATTTCAAAATTACAACATCACATCCTGGTCGCACTCACCCAAGCCTCAAAGCTTGTATCAGAACCTTGGAAAATGATGGTCACCAAATATATCACACAAAAACATAGGAATCACAATGAAATCCCACCCGAAAACCCCGGGGCCACATACCATGTCACATCCTCAAAACACCTTGGATATAATAAAACATCTCATATCAAAGACACATGGAAATCCAAAACTCTCTTACACACATAGATGCCTCTCAAAACAATTTATTATCGAAGAATTGTGTGCTATAATTCCTTGATTGAGGGAGAAGTGAATAGTGGGTGGCCATACATCCATCCTCCAAATGGGATGTTTGGGGATGATACCCTTCCCCATGAAAATGGGGGGGGGGGGTTCAGCACATAGTTCTCGGCTAGGGTGGGGTCTGTATTGAAAATAGATGTAAAAATATAGGTATATATATATTGTATCAAACTCTCAAGCCCAATCTATTGGTTTTAAATCAAATAATCAACCACTATATGATACTAAAAAATCTAATTCTACCTCTAACTATATATATCAACTCCAACAATAGTCACTTAAGATGTTTATAAATCAAATCAATCCATAAAATTCCACAAATTAATGATACCCCTAGCATACTCTTTTAACAAATTATAATTCATTATTAATGAAATTTTTTTCATTCCATTAAAGGAACCCACCAAACACAACATGTAATAATTCATACATCATAAATCATACAATGGAATAATAATGGATGTAAAAACCCCCATAATATATCCACTCCATTCAACTCCAATACAAACCACTGACATCCTCATTCTTGAAATCCATTTCACCATGAACCTCCTCTCACCTACTAAACCCCCATATTACGGCCAAAATATGTAACACACATCATCAAAACCAACACAATATCCCCACTATATAAAAACACCCCCCAATCACAACCATTAACATAAACATAACACAACCTGAACCTACGACCTCACTACTCTAACAATGCCCATCAAATTGACAATCTGTCAATCTATCAACCTGAGATTCAATTTAACCACACGTATGATCCCACCATATAGTTGTTCTTTGAAACCCATTAACACACAACCACAAGAAGGAAATATTTAGAAAAAACCATAAAAAACAAAAATCCATGCCAAACACGGTAGAGTGTATTCAGATTTAACAAAGACTCAATATTTAATTCCAATTTTGAAATTCAGGTGATATAAGAAAACAAGTATGATCCTTGGGAATCCATTTATATAACTAAATTTACATTTTCAACCCATTTAACACACACACACACAAAGATATATATATATATAAATACATATTTTCAACACATGGTCAACAACAAGACATCAGAAGTCATCCTAAGTGAAAAATCAAAGACCACCAACAACTAAGATTTTCAGTGTGCATATTGCCAATATAGATCATAATATCAATAAAAAATGAAATAAAAGCATTCACCAAATTCCCCCAACAACATTTTATTATTATAGATAATTAAATTATATTTTTTAAATTTGTATTGAAATGATTTTACATTGGAAACATTCACATACCCAGCCGATAAGATGCACAAATAAAAGAGAGATGAAGGAAACCCAACCTCAAGAAATAGACTATCATCACCTCATCCTTGCACCAAAATGGTTGTGAACAAAGATCTATAGAAATTATATCTAAGGTTAAGACATAAAAAAATATATCTTTTGGGATAAAACATTATGGGGATCCTGGGTATCAAGAAAAATGGGAAATAAAGAGCAAACGAAAGGTGTCTGACTTTAAACAAATTGGTTCAAATACTGAAGGGATATGAAACCGTTATAAAGTACTCATAATAAGTGGATCCTCAATATGCATTTTTGAAAAATTAAATCATCCACAACATTAAGAAATTAATTATATAATTTAAATGCATTGAAAAGGATTAAAACACATAAATATGGATTTAAACTCATTTAACATAAAATCCCTTAAAGGGATGAATCTGGAAAAATTGTGAAAAAACTAGAAATTTTTCAAAAGTGCCAAAATGAATGACCATTGGATGAGTCACCAGTGTGAGCTACTAGTAGTGATTTGCAATTTGATGACTTATGATTAAGGGAGTCATCATCCGGTGAGTCACCATTTGGGGAGTCACTATTTGATGACTCCCCATTGCGAGTCACTAGTTCAGAATTGTCTCCTGTGACCTAAAATACCTAACTCGCCAATAGAAAACTAGAGAAACTAGAAAACACTCTAAAAGATCCAGTTTGACCTCCAGAATACCTCTAACACCAGATTTTCACAAGGGAATGGTACGTGAATGTTTGGGTCATTACATGGATATTGGTGAAGTGTTTGAGATTTTATAATATTTGTATGTTATAAGTTATTTATCAATAAAGTCTATGTATCAAACAGACATTGAATTTAGAATATTTTTTTCGGACACAATGATAGAATTGTTTAGATGAAATCATAACCAATACAATAATTGAGTATTCTAGTATTATGATGTTGCATAATGGGATACCCAATTAGTTTTTTTCATTAGTACATTATATGTAATAATATATAATCGATATTGGTCCATCAATAAAATTTGGATATAAAATTTATGATTTTCCAATTACTACAAATGTGAAAATTTTAGGATATTAATAGAAATTTGGTTATAAATCATATATATCAATTGATTCTATTTTTAGTGGTAGTTTGATGATAAATACAAGAAATATTTTTCACTTGTTAAAATAAGGAATAAATATTTGTCACACCTATGATGATAATTATAAAAACATTTATGAGGATAAAATTTTACCATTCAGGAAAATTATTCTAATATGCATAAAGGTGTTGATGAATCTTATCATTATAAAATAATAAATTTTCTCATGATGTTGTGGCACATAATGACATCATTGGGGATGTAATAATGTTTCCACCAATTTAAAAATGAAATTTTTTCAATGTAAAATGTAGATTATGAGGACTTTTAGTTGTATGATATCATTCTAAAATGTTTATTAAGAAAGAAGTGCAGGATAACACAACAATATAATCATCCATTTAATTATTAATTATTTTATATCCTTATATAACACTATGTGTTATGATGTGGCTATATAGATGAATGATGAAATCAAGTGTCGTCTAGAAATAATTATGAAATTTCCATTTAACTTGAAAAAAATAATGGATTTGACAAATTTACATATGGGAGATATGGAATTACCCTATAAAGGGGTTACCAGGTTAAAAAATAAAATTATTTAAGAAGAATTTATTATAATAGAATAGTTTTTATAGGAATTCAAGTGAATAATTTCTTATTTTAACAAAATAAATTTCTATTTTATTATTATAGTAACAACTATCTGATTTTTAATTTGGATTTCATCTAAAAAATTATTAATTTCATAGACAATAAATGTGAATAAAACCTTAAATTAATAATAATTGGATAAATATTTATACATAACTCAAATAGTTTTATTTTCATGAATTCCAAAATGTGAATATTTTAACAATTAAAGCACTAGACTATAAAAACAATAAAAAGCGCACATGTGATGAAATATTAATGTTGATAAAATAATGAAAATTAATTATTATAATATATCATAAATTAACAAAATAATCCATGTAAAACAATTATATAACTAATATATAATTTTGTTATTATATGTGTATAATATACACATCAATAGGACTAGTGAAAGAGGACTAACGACTTTTGATGTCATTTTCCAGTATAATTTATTTTAATTATCGTGGACATTTAATGATAATTTAATGCATATAGATCACAAGAGTTCGTATTTCTAAAAAATTGGAGTCGTCATATATATGTTCTGTACAAAATATTTTGTCAATGATAAACAAACAAGAGGATAAACTAGTAGTTATACCTTTCATAGGTTTTATTTATTTTTTCTATTGAGTATATGCAACATTAGATGATGAAAATGTATATAATATATAACATATATAAAAATTATAAAGGTATTTTTTAATTTATTACATTGTATACAATCAATTGAACATATTGTGAGGAGCTAGAGTTATCAGTCGATACAAAGTAAATTTCGAAATTCACGACTGGGAGTTATTTATTTTATTTATTGGATTTTTGTAGATAATAAATGATATGTATTTATAAATAAATGATGGTGTTCATTTACTAGAATATATTGATTGAAATATGGATTATTATGTAAATATTGAAAATGTATAATATGTTTTGTTAAAACATATGTAGGTATACATAAGAGTTGGTTATCCAAATTACATAGAATAGTGACAATATATCCCATATTAATTTAATATGATTTTATTATTGTATGAAGAAAAGATAAAATGGAAATGAGGTGTTTCTTAAATTAAATGGCCATATATCTGAAAATGAATTTATTTTTTCATAGAATTTAAAGGGTAATACATCATATATGACACCTACATTTCCATTATACGATTTTGAATATTCATCCCAAATAATTTTTTATCATATGTACATTAAATAATGGACCCTTATATATAATAATTATTCATGGGGTTAAAAAATGTAGAGGAATTATGGAATGGTGATTTTTATTTGGTACATTAGTCTATATTTTTCTTGTATTCGGATTTCATGATTATAAAGTTTTGAGGGGGGAATCATAATTAATGAATAAAAGGATCATTGTAAATATTATCTATGTGAAATATTCTTGTGAAATTTAAGGAATTATTAAATATTTTTTTGGATATTAAAATGGTGTGGATGATATTTATTTAATGTGGCAGTTCTGATTTATTAGACGAAATGGCTCATACCTCTCTGATCCATTCCAGTGTGAAAATATGGTATTTTAAGAGTTCAGGGATGTAAAAGTGCCTTATCCCCAACACTTTTCTAATTTCCCTTTTAGTGAATAGTATCATCGGTGACCCTTGGTGAACAGTTCCAATGGTATACAGTTTTGAACAGTTCTATCGGTAACCTCTAATGGTAACCTCTCATTCATTTGCTGAAATTATAGTTCTACGAACAGTTCCATTTGTGAATAGTTCTATCGGTAACCTCTAATGGTATCCTCTCGTTCCTTTTCCAAACATCCAATTCTATGAACAATTCCCTTAGTGAACAGTTCTATTGGTAACCTCTAATGGTGACCTCTCTTTCCTTGGAAAAATTTCCAATTCTATGAACAGTTCCATCAGTGAATAGTTCTATCGGAGACCTCTAACTGTAACCTCTCTTTCCATTTCCAAATTTCAAATTCTATAAACAGTTTCATTAGTGAAAAGTTCTATCATTAACCTGTATCGGTACCCTCTATCAGTAACCTTAATTGGTAGCCTATATTGGTACCCTCTAACGATGAAATTTTATTTCCTATGAAAAACATTGAGTTTTGTGAATAGTGGTTCTAGAAAAGTGAGGATCTAACTGTGACTTTTGTTTCCTTTTCCAAATTTTAGGTTCATGAATAGTTCTTCTAGAATGGTGACCATCTAACATTGACGTTTTCATTCCTTTTCCAAGACATGAGTTCTATGAATAGTGTTTCTATAATGGTGTGGTTCTAACTGTGACATTTTCTTTCCTTTTCCAAATTTTGAGTTCATGAAAAATTTTTCTAGAACAGTGACCTTTTAACTGTGACCTTTTCATTAATTTTCAAAATTTTGAGTTCATGAACAGTGATTCCGGAATGGTTACCTTCTAATTGTGACCTTGTCTATCCTTTGCCAAAATTTGAGTTCAAGAATAGTGTTTCTAGAACATTAACGTTCTAACAGTGACCTTTTCTTTCCTTTGCCATGTTTTGAGTTCATGAATAATGTTTCTAGAATGGTGATCTTCTAACTGTGACCTTTTCATTCTGTTTCCATATTTTGATTTCATGAACATTGTTTCCAACATGGTGACCTTCTAACTGTAACCTTTTCTTTCCTTTTCAAAATTTCTATTTTATGAACATTGTTTCCAACATCCTAAAGTTTCACCCCTTTGATGTTTACTTTAATGTAAAATGCTTTTAATGCCTTGTTTTAAGGACTCCAAGGCCGATTCAAAGGCCATAACTCCAATATTAATTATTCCTAAGGCTTAGGATGTTTTTACATGCTCAAACCACATGGTTTAATATGATCCTCTTTTAATGGGAAATCAAGCATATCTTAAATCACCGCACCGTTAAATCCTCAAAAGGGATGGGATATATTCCTCCCTAATTCATCCTCTTTTTTCATGACTATGCGATCATAGACACATTCATTCTATTCCATAAGAGTTTCACAATCAAACTTAATCATTGGATTGATTCCGCTCTATTTTGATGCAACCAAGCTGTGTTGATAAATCTTCGATATAAGGTATGTTTTATCATCGTTATTTTAGGGTTCATCTTCTCCTGTTTATATGTTCTATATTATAGTATGTGATATCCATTCATCTAATAGAGTTTTTTTGGGTTTCAGTTTATGAGGTTGTACCGTGGCATCCTCAGGTGGATGTAGTTGTCGCAAGAGGAGGGTTGTGACCCATTGTGTGGATAGTTCTCGTATAATGAATGTCAATAACTATTTGAGGTAGGGGATTCGTTGCTTCTCGTTTATTTTATGTGTAACTTTATTGTTATCATGTTTTATCCTACTTGATGGCAATGTAATTGACCTAATAAATATTTGAAACAGAGAAATGAATTGATATCAATCATTTGTTATTGCCTCTTGTTTTTGTAGATAGTTTGATATCTATGCTTTCTTCGTATATGTGATTTTTCATTATGGAAATTCGTAAAAAATGTATACCTGAATTATTTGGTAATGGTTAGGCTAATTATAAAGAGGCATGTAATTGAATCTGGTTCTCCTGGTTGTAATTTTGATGTTAATCCAAATGGTGTAGTAAGCATGGTTAATTATTTGTGATTGATTACTGTTTAAGATATTTGAATGCATATCCATCATAAAACAAATCAGTTAATTCAACATGGATTATATGTTTGATAAATTCTTGTCGGGTTATGAGTTACCCTATTGTTTCTTAAATGTCCAAGAGCCCAATTTTTAAATTGTTTGTTTTCCTGCTGCTTGTGTTGTAATGTGAGACTGGATGGCTGTTGTGATCTGTGTGGGGTTGGAGGATTTTTGGATTTGGTAGATAATGATTCCTAGGGTGGAAAGATGAATTAGTTTATTCATGTGGCAGTCAGGGAGGACACCATGGATGATGGAATTGGATGGATGTGTTTGTTGGATGCTTTCTGATTCTTATTGGTTGATTATCTGGTTTAATTTTCCCCACTACTCAAGGCAGTAGGTCTTACTTACCCTTATTCTGAAAGAGGAATAGACTCATGGGTTATGACACAAGCATTATTTTTTTAGCTTCTCAAGAGATAATGGTTCTTTGCTCCTGCTCTACGTATAAAACGACTCGATGAGTAGTACATCGACTCACCACATTGATCCCCATTTTGTTTAGAATAATAGATTGTTTTTTTGGAATTCGTGGGAAAATGGGAAATTAATTTTGTAATGAATCATTTAATAAATTATTTTAACCCCTGGTATTGGAGTTTTCTGGAAGATAATGATGAGGTTGTAATTTTAAATGGATAGTGGGCTTTGGGAGTGATATAAATGAAATTTAATATGGAATTGTTATTGGATAATTATGTTTAATGAATTAATTAATGTAAAGTGAAACTGATAAAAAGGGTATTAAATAATGTACTAATTCTTTTTAAATGGTTTTTTTCTTATAGGATACTTAGTCTTATAAGTAGCAACATAGAGTCCAAGAGATGTTAGCTTCAGTTGAGTCTAAGACTAGGTTATTCCCATAGTGTGGTTGTGAGGTATACTATATTATGTAATTTTTATGTTCCAATATTCTACTTCACCCTATCAGTAATGAAAATAGACACCCTTGGGATTCTGACCCCTCAGGGTGTTTTACCCAACATTAGGGTTGGAGGATGAATGGTTGACTAAAGCCTTTGGACCCACACACTTCTCGTGGTAGTTACCTGTGCTGGCAGGAACATTGGTTAGTTTTTCCCATATATGACAGAAGAGGGTGGTAATGGATTCTGGTTAATCACACACATATATTATAGATATAGTTTTCTATGGACTACTATGGGTGTAACATGTATAGACTGTTATGACTTGAGGATCCTTACTCAGTGCATGGGATGTAATGGCTTGAGGTATAATAACTGATGTATGATACACGTTATAAGAGCTATGGTGGCTTCCAGAAAATAACTGGTTACATTTCTTATGTGGACATGGTGGTTTTGCTTCATGAGGTGCATGTTGTGGTGCTTCGCCCAGCTGTCTGCAGGGAAAGACTTTTTGGAGAGAGATGATTAAGACGTGCGACGTTGGGGAAAATCGGAAAACCAGTGGGGAAGTATTCGCGAGGCACCCTTGATATTATTATTTATATTATATACTCTTGTATGCATTACTTGGTGATTATATCCATGGTGAGGTTGAGAACATAGTATACCTATATAGAAGACATGTTAGGTTCACTGGTTGTTCACTATGATTTTGCATGCTCTCTTTACATTTTCGCATTAGGCTTTGGCGATGATCTAACTATGTATACTGTTATACTCACACTTCGTATATAAAACCTATTTTTCATGTCAATTGGAGGAGGTTGGAGAATAGTCTAGTTACTACTAGTTTTCGGTTGCAGGAGCTATTCGGGATTGTGGTTGCTGCTCGTTTTCTTCCCTTTGGGTACATGCAGTTTTTCCCTATTCAGTTGTAGTAGTTTTGCATGAAATTTCATATGAGTAATTGGGATTTCATTTATCCTACTGGTTTTGTTGGAGTTGTTCAGTGTCTATCTTATGTCTCTCTTCCGTATGTGTTCTCTTAGAGGGTATTGCCTCCTATTTGTGTGTTTATTATAACCTCGGTGCTAGTCTCCATCCTAAGGCATACTGGAGGCAGGACTCGGGGGTTATTATCTCTCTTCTCACTATACCAGCCTAAGAGGGGTACACATTATGGGGAGGGGGTCATGATATAGTGGTATCAAAGGTCTGGTTGAGGGATAGTATGGTGATTGGTGTTAGGAACAAGTCAGGTTGCATGGGTTGGTAGGGAAAAATGTCATTCATGTTTAGAAATTGATGTAAACACTAGTGACCGGTTGAGACATAGGGGTTTAGGGCCCCCAATGATCTGATGTATGAACATTTATGTTTAGAATGGGTACAAAACGAGGTGGTACTAGTTGTAGGGTTGAGACCTAGGAAAGTATCACACATCAATCATGTTTGTGGTTATATTTGAAGGGGTAGTCCATGGGATAGGTTAACATAAAATCAATGAATGAAAACAATTAATTAATTTATGATGAGTATTCCATATTCTAGGTTTAAGAACTCTAATAGTTTTTTAATTTATAGTTATGGATCCAAGTCAACATCCTCGACGGGTTTGCACAGAAAATGTCTAGAAGGTTGTTCCATCAGATCACCCCAGGGTAGTGGTTGACGTCGACGACAATTATAGGAAGACACTCTGAGATTTTCAGTGCCACAGTCTGCAGATGTATAAGGGCTCTATTTCAGATTCAGTCATAAAATACTGGTTGGAGGAGGTCGAGATAGGCTTCAGTTCGATCTAGGCTCAGAAAGAGCACTAAGAAACCTTGGTTGTGATGATGCTGTGTGGAGTAGTGAGGAATTGGTGGTTCATGTTTCTTGGGATCGTGAAGAGTCATCTATATAATGGGAGGAGTTCCGAGACAATTTTAGAGTTGAGTTTCTTTCTTTGACTGTGAAGGTGTCCTGTCCCCAGGAGCTTCTTACAATTCAACAGGGGAGCCCAATTGTTCAAGAGTTTGGATTCATTATCAGGATCCTTTTATGATATTCTTCAGACATGCTGCCAGATTTGGTGGCCAGGGCGAGGCATTTTTAGTAGGATTTCCGTCCACAGATCTAGTTCCAGGTCACCTTATTTATACTGAAAACAAATATTGAGGTGATGTAGTGGATAGAGGTTTTCTATAGGACATTGGATAGGATAAGATCATCAGAAGAGTGGAATCATCATGATTCCAATCGCAGCAGATCTGTGGTTTGGGGTTCCCGGTTTTCAGGGCATAAGAGTTTCCGTTCAGCCGGGGTTAGGTCCCAGCCCTTCACATATTGTTTATCCAGAGGTAGAAAATCTCAGTCCTATGCCAAGGGATCATGATCTTGTTTTCTTTGTGTTGTTCATGGTCATCACCAGCGTGAGTGCCTGACCTTTCATAGAAATCATCATGCACCCGGTTCTACACTCCATGATCCACCATTGACGCAGTTCTAGCCGAGGCATCATCAAAAAGTGGCACCTATTTTAGATCAGAAAATGGTATATGGGGAAGGCAGGGGGTAGCCCCATGATGCTCCCCATCCTCATAGAGCAGAGATCAGCCATGATGGTGGTCTTCATCAGGGTCATAGAGGCCCTAGAGGAGGTCGTGGTCAACTTTATGCTATAGTGATTCTAGCTATAGGCGAGCCAGTCATTGTTCAAGATACCCTTTGCTTGTTTTCTACCTTGGTGTATACCTTGTTTAATTCAGGAGCGACACACTCCGTCATATAAACTACCCCTATCCAAGATTTGGGACTTTAGGTAGTGAGGCTTCCAGTGCCCTTAGCATTTACTATGCTAGTTGGAGGTCGAGGTGACTTGTGTGAAGTATGTAGAGCATGTGAGCCAGTGTTGGGGAAACACCACTCTTGGTGATATTTCATATGATTACTAATAAAACCATATGATGTCATCCTTGGCATGGATTGCTTGTATTTGGTACATGCAATCATGGATTGCATAAAAAATATGGTCTTTTTCGTTGGTGCGGATGGATATCCAGGGGTGTTTGTTAGTGAGCGAGGTCCTCATATGCATCATAGGTGTGTTTCATCCTTTTCATCCATGATGGCTGAGATGGTGCTGAGTTATTCAGAGGTTCAGAAGGTGGCATTTCCTAGAGCCATAGAAGAGTACAATGATGACTTTCCAGAAGAGGATGTAGCATTACCCCCTTGACAAGAGATCGAGTGGGGATCGATCTAAACTTGGAGCGTCTCTTATATATATGTCTCCATATTGGATGGCCCCTTCTGAGTTACAAGAGCTACTTATAATGGTTGATGGTTTGTTTCAGTGCAGTTTTGTTCAGCCATGGGTGTCACTGTAGGGTGCACCATGTTTGTTTGTGTAGAAGTCTGACAGAAGTTTGATGTTGTGTGTCGATTAAAATCTCTTAAATAAGTGACAATAAAGAATCCTTATCCTCTTCCGCTGATTGATGATTTATTCAATCAATTTAATGGTGCAAGTTGGTTCTTAATGATCGACTTGCGATTAGGATATCATCAGATGCGTGTGAAGGATGATGATATCCCAAAGACTTCTTTCCATTATCGTCATAGGTATTATGAGTTTATTGTAATGTCATAAGGCATGATTAATTCTCGAGCCGTGTTCATGGGATTGATGAATTTTGTGCTCCATGAGTTCCTGGAAAAGTTTCTGGTAGTTTTCATCGATGAAATCCTTGTGTACTCCACATCTATGTAGGATCATGAGAGCATATAAACACCCATTTGAGAGTTATCGTCAACATCAGATGTTTGGGAAGTTGATGATGTTTGAGTTTTGGGATTGAGAAGTCCGTTTTTTGGGGCATGTTGTGTCCCAACAGGGAGTAGTTCTGGATCCATCGATGATAGAAGCAGTTGTGTATTGGACATCCCCCAAGATAGTGTCATAGTTGCACTATTTCCTTGGTCTCTCAAGCTACTACTAGAGGTTCATAGACGATTTCTCACGAGTTGGGGAAATTATGGAATCTTTAACAAGGAGTGATTAGATGTTTATATGGAATGATAATTGTCAGGATGCTTTCAAATATTAAATGGAGATGTTTGTAACTGCTCCAGTTCTTTGTCTTCCAGCTGAGTCAGAGTAGTTTGATGTTTTCTGCAATACATTAAATGTGGTCTTGGGTTTCGTTCTGATATAGTAAAGATCAGTTGTTTCTTATGAGTCTCGCCGGTTACTACCCCATGAATGTAACTATTCCACTCACGATCATGAGCCATCATCTATGGTGTTTGATATGATGTTGTGGAGACATTACCTCATTGGTGAGTGCTTTGTGGTTTTCACGAATCATATTAGTTTGAGGTATGTTTTCACCCAGTGTGAAATGAAATTACAACATCATTAGTGGATGGAGTTCTTAATGGAATATGACTTCATGATACCATATACACCTGGATAGGGGAAGGTTGTAGCTGATGCGAAGAGTCCAAAGTCACGTAGTGATGATTTCCGTGAATCCAGTGGTTCTTGGACTGTAATGGAAGAACTGTCCGCATTACATCTTGATATAGAAGAAGTTGGGTGCAGAGGTTGTTTCATCCAGATGATGGTGCAGTCATCTTGGTTGCAGCAGGTGGAAGAGTCCCAGTTCAGGGATCATGAGGTGGTGTTCTAGAGATACCGAGTAGTTTGTAGAGAGACCCTTGATGGTTGGACTGAGGATGGACAACACCGAGTGTTGTATCATTAAAATATTCTTGTTCCTCTGATAGTGCGCAAGACAGTTCTTAGAGAGTTATATAGTCCGCCTTTATCAGTGCATTCTGGTGTGATAAAGATGTACTGATCCTTGAGGAGATTGTTTTGGTGGCTGGGGCTAAAGCATGCGGTTGCGGTGTTTGTGTCTTGATGTTTAGTCTGACAGAAGGTGATGGTCAAACACCGTGTTCCTAGTGTTCTTCTCAATCCATTAAGGATTCCTCCATGGATGTATGAGGAAATATCAATTGGGTTTGTTACTAGTTTACCTCGAGATCTAGGAGGACATGATTCTATTTGGATGGAAGTGGATTGTTAAACAAAATCATCCCACTTCATAGAAATCAGAGAGTTGAGATCAGTGGATGTTTTTTCGAGGCAGTATCTGGAGGAGGTGGTTAGACTTCATGGGGTCCCGAGGAAGATCATTTTTGATCGAGATCATCATTTTACCTCTTGGGTGGGGAGATGCCTCCAACGAGCTTTCAGTTCTCAACTATGCCGCAACACTGATTTTCATCCTCAAACAGATGGTCAGAAAAACCGAACTATCCAGAGTCTTGACGACATGATACACTCTTATGTCCTAGATTTTGGAGGTTCGTTTAAGAATCACTTACCCTTTGTGGAGCTAACATACAACAATATTTATCACTCCGTCATTGGTATGGATCCATGGGAAGCCTTGTATTGGTGACCTTTCTATTCACTATTATGTTGGACTGGTGTCATAGAGTCAGCAATTCTCAGACCGGAACTGGAGTTGAATACAACAGAGGTGGTTCAGGTGATTCCGGAGAGGATGAAGACATTGCAATATCGTCATAAATCTTATGTTTATCAAAGGATGAGACTGTTCGAATTTAATGTTGGGGATCATGTATTTCTAAAGGTTACTCCTCCTCATGGGCATCAATGTTTTTTCATGGGGATAAGCATTATCCTAGATTTTTTGGGCCTTTCGAGGTGTTATCTCATGTTGGAGATATGGTGTATCGAGTAACACATCCCACATATATGAGTCAGATACATGATGTTTTCCAAGTACCACAGCTCCTTCGTTATCTTCATGATGACTCTCACACCATCGGTTGGGGAGAGAACGATGTTGATGATGATTCGACCATTGAGGAGCGACATATGGAGATCTAATAACGCAAGGAGAAGGTGTTTTGTGGGTGTTATATTCCCTTGGTTCAAGTCTTGTGGCAACACGACGTCATGGAGGAGAGAACCTTGGAATGTAAGTCATTGATAAGTGCTCAGTACCCAGAGTAGTTTAAAGGTTAACTCCTTTCATGTAACAATGTCCCCATTATGGATACACCATTCATGTTTATATTAAGAATTTATTTTGTTAATTTTTGTGGCTCACTCTATTTTGAGAGGTATCTCGATGGGTGGTTGTTCAGACCCCGTTTTATTTTCACTTTAGTTGGGTTTTTAATTCTTGAGGACTAGAATGTTTTGAGAGGTATCTGATGAAATGTTCCAGAACTCTCTGATCCCTTCCTTTGTGAAAATATGGTTTTTGAGGTTTTTCGGGGGGTCAAGGAGACTGATCCCCAAAACTTTGAAATTTTCCTTTTTTGTGAACAGTGGCATTGGTAACCCACAAAGAACAGTTCCAATGGTAAAGAATTGGGAACAGTTCTATCGGTAACCTCTAAAAGTAACCTCTCTTTCATTTTCCAAATTTCTTGTTCTGTGAATAGTTCCATCAGTTAACAGTTCTATCAGTAACCTCTAATGGTAACCTCTCTTTCCTTTGCAATATTTCCAATTCAATGAATAGTTCCATCAGTGAACAGTTCTATCAGTAACTTATCTTTCATTTGAAAACTTTCCAATTCTGTGAACAATTCCATTAGTGAATAGTTCTATCAGTTACCTCTAATGGTAACCTCTCTTTTCTTTTCCAAATTTCCTATTCTATGAACAGTTCATTTGGTGAAAAGTTCTATCGGTAACCTCTATCAGTAACCTCCAACAGTAACCTCCATCGATAACCTCTATCGGTAACCTCTATCGGTAACCTCCATCGATAACCTCTATCGGTAACCTCCATCGGTAACCTCTATCGATAACCTCCATCGATAACTTCTAATGGTGACCTTTTCATTCCTTTTACAATTTTTCAGTTCATGAACAATGTTTCCCGAATGATGACCTTCTAATTGTGACCATTTCTTTCCTTTGCCAAATTTTGTGTTCATGAAAAGTGTTTCTATAATGATGACCTTCTAACTATGACCTCTTCTTTATTTTGCCAAATTTTTTGGTTTGTGATATGTGTTTCCATAACAATTACATTATAACTGTAAACTTTTCTATATTTTGCCAAATTTTGAGTTTTGTGAATAGTGTTCCAGATTGGTGTGGTTCTAAATGTGAAATTCTATTTCCTTTGCCAAATTTTGAGTTCATGAACAGTGTTCCCAGAATGGTGACCATCCAACTGTGACCTTTTCTTTCCTTTGCCAAATTTTGTAGTTCATGAACAGTGTTTCTAGAATGGTGACCTTCTAACTGTTACCTTTTCTTTTCTTTTCCATATTTTTATTTCATGAATAGTGTTTCTAGAATGGCATCCTTCTAATTATTTCCTTCTCATTCCTTTACAAATTTTGAGTTCATAAACAGTGTTTCTAGAATGGTGACCTTCTAAATGTGACCTTTTCTTTCCAATTCTAAATTTTGAGTTCATGAACTGTGTTTCTAACACGGTTATCTTCTATCTGTGAAATTTTCTTTCCTTTGAAAAATTTTGAGTTCATGAACAATGTTTCCAGAATGGTGACCTTCTAACTATGACCTTTTCATTCCTTTTCCAAAGTTCATGTTTTTGAACAGTGCTTCAAGCATCGTATAGTTTCACCCCATAAATGTTTCCTTTGACGTAAAATGTTTTAATGCCTCATTTTAAAGACTTTATGGCCAATTAAATGTCCATAACACCTATAATAATTGTACCTAAGGCTCGGGATGTTTTTACTTAGTCAAACCGCGTGGTTTAATTTGATCTTCTTGTAATGGAAAATCAAGTGTATCTTAAACCGCAGCTATGTTAAATCTTCTAAAGGGATGAGATATCTTCCTCCCTAATTATACCACCTTGTTCTCGACTATGAGATTCTATAACCTTTTATTCTATTCCATAGTAGTTGCATAATCAATCATACTCCTTGAATTTGTTTTGATCTATTTTGTTGCAACCAAGATGTATCCATCAATCTTCAATATATGTGCTGATTTATCGTCAATCTTTTGGGTTTAATTATCACTTATTTATCCTTTACATTTTATATCATGTGATATAAATGCATATAATGGAGTTTTCTGGGGTTTCGGTTGTTGCGGTCTTACCATGGCATCCTCAGGTGGATGCAGTTGTCGCTTGAGGAGGATCATGACATGTTGTGTGGACTGTTCTCCGATAAAGAACGAAAATAACTGTTTGAGATATGGGATTCATTTCTTCACTTTTCTTTTACATGAAACATTATTTTTAGCTTGTTTTTTCCCACTAGATGACAATGGAATTGACATAATAAATATTTGAATCTGATAAATATATTGATATCGATCATATGTTATTTCCGCTTGTTTTTCTAGATATTTTGATATATATGCTTGCTTCGTATAGTTGTTCGTTCTTGATGGAAATTGGAAAAGATTTTCAACCTAAATTAATTGACAATTTTTTGGCAAAAGATAAAGAGACATGAAATTGAATCTAGTTCTCCTGATTGTAATTTTGATGTTAATGAAATGGTATAGTAATCATGTTAAATTATTTGTGATATCTTACTATTTAGGATTCTCGATTGTGGGTCCTGCGTATAATAAATCAGTTAATTAAAATGGATTATTTATTTGATAAATTAGTGTTGGGTGTTGAGTTACCCTGTTGTTTGTTAATGGTCCATGATCCCAAGTGTTAAATTGTTTTGTTTTTCTAGTGCTTCTGTTGTGATGTGATCCTGGATGGCTGTTGTGATATGTGGGGGGCATAGAGGACATTTGTTTTTGGCATTAAATGATTCCTAGGGTGCTGAATTACATCAGTTTATACATATGGGTTTCAGGGATGACACCAGGGATGATGGAATCAGATGGATGTGTTTGATGGATGCTTTCTAATTCTTATTAGTTGATTAGCTACATTACATTTCTACACTACTCAAAGCAGCTGGTCTTACGTACCCTTCTTCCGAAATTAGAAAAGACCCACGGGGTATGCCACATGATAAATGTGTTTACCTTGTCATGAGAGGATGGTCATATGCTCATACTATAAGAGGAAAAGAATATATAGGTAGTAAATCTCCACATTGTGTTGTGCCCCCATGAGTTTAGTAGCATAGATTGTTTTTTCTAGAATTTATGGGAAAATGGTAAATAAATTCTATAATGAATAATTGAATAAATGATTATAACCCATATGATTGGAGTTTACTGGAAGATAATGACAAGTTTGTAATATTAAAGGGATAGTGGAATTTGGGAGTAACTCTAATGAAATTTAATGTGAAATTTTTATTGGTTAATTAATGTTTAAATAATTAATTAACATAATGTGAAACCGATAAAAATGGAATGAAATAATGTATTAAACCTCCTTAAATGGTTGTGTGATTATAGAATACCTAGTCTTAGAAGTAGGATCCCTGAGTCTGAGAGTCGTTAGGTGCAGTTGAGTCTAAGACTAGGTTATGCCCATAGAGTGGTTGTGACGTAAAGTATATTCTGTAATTTTTATGTTTCTATAGGATACTCGACCCTGTTAGTAAGGTAAACTGACCCCCCCCCCCCTCGGGGATTCTGATCCCTGGGGGGGGGGGGGGTGCACCAATATTTTGGTGGGAGGATGAATGGATGACTGCCCCCTTTGTCATCGCACAATTCTCTTTGTTGTTAATTGTGAGGGAATCCACATTGGTTGGTTTTCCTCATATATGTGTGTAGAGTGTTGTAATGGCTTGTGGCCATTCACACACATATATTCTGAATATAGTTCTCTATGGACTACTATAGGTGTAACATGTATAGGCTATGATGACTTGAGGATCCTTACATAGTTTATGGGCTCCCAGAAACTACCTTTTCGCTTTTCTTATGTGAACGTTTTGGTTTTGTGGCATGTGGTGCATGTTTTGGGGGATTCGCCCTGGTTTCTGCGGGAACGCCTTTTGGAAGAGAGATGCTTAGGATGTGCAACATTGTGGAAAAGTGGTAAACTAGTGGGGATGTAGTTGCAAGGATCCCATGATTGTAACACCCCGAGATTTTTTGAAAAATATTTCTTTAATTTCTTTAATTTCTTATGTTGTATGCTACAGCAAAGTTATCTTGTTCTATACACAACACCGTATTAGTTTGTAGTATACGCACCACTATTCTTGGCTCGTGTTACACAAAATTTCAAGTTTGTTTTGTAGAAACTATTCTACACAACATTAAGTATAAATTTTGTTCAATATATAAATGAAATAAGTTTTGATTATGTTATATGAAACACCAAATGGAGATTTCACTACACGCATCCCTGACATGGCTTGCATTACACGCAATCAAGACCCTCTTTGATAGCCAGTGTAGCACGCAATACGAAGTTTCACTAAAAGAGATATTATTATAATATTATTATGAACTAGTTGTTATGAATATTAATACCCGCTTTTTAAAAATTTGATAAATTTTATCTTTCAAAATTGACTTCTTTTTTGGATTCGTAATATCGAAATTAGCCTAGGGTGAATTTTTGGTATTTTCCTGAAAACATTCAATTTTATATGAATATTGAAAACACTCTGTTAGTATTTAAAAACCAACTTTTTATATAAATAATAATTTGTTTTATTTAAATTTATTTTAGGTCAAAATTTCAACATAATACCTATATAAGTTCAATGTAATTCATTTGAATCATTTTATAATAATATTAGATATATAAAAATTGAATTGAACTTTTCACCATCTTTTACCCACCTCCTAGGAGTATTTTAAAATTCACATAAAACATAATTTTACCGCTTCTGGGAGTGGAATTTCGAAAATCCATGAGACACGGTTAATATCAAGGATTGAATGTGGTTCAACAATATAATTATTTTGGTGAATAGTAACTTTTTACTTTTATTTACAACGGTTAAAAGTAAATAGTGTAATTAAAGGTAAAAATGATATTGTTGTTATCCTAACACATGTTCTAATTCTATTGGATAAGTTTAATTCGATCAAAAACAACCTTATGAATAAAATATTACCATTTAGGTCCACTTGGATTAGATTAGGACACTTATTATTCTTTTATTTAAAGAGTTTAAATAGTTAAAATTAAAGTAAAATAACTAAAACATTTTTAATATTGTGTTATACATAAGATAAATTCAACTATAAATATTAATAATAAATATAAAAATATTTCTTACATAATTTTATTTTATTTATAATTTTTAGACATTAAATAAGTAAATTAATTTATGACACAATGATGATACAGTAATTACCTTATTAATGAAATATTAACATAATTAATGTTATTAATACCCAAATAAGGGTAATTTGAGACTTTTTATGAATTACACTAATTTTATAGGTTAATGCGTAATGATAGTATTTATTAAATTAACATTTTTTGAAATAATCATGTTGTTAAAATTTTTACAAAAAACAATTACCAAATACTGTCAAAATTGACATAAAATAGTTGTTTAAAACAAATATTATATTATTATTTGTTATTATATTCCTAAAAATCTATGGTTAGGACATATGACCTATAGATGGTTATATATATTAATAATTAACCACTTGGGGGTCGTTTGGATTGTTATAGTATGTTTACTAACCATACAGTGTAAGAAAACAAGAAGACATGGTAAAAGATAAATTATTTAACTTAGTGTTAAATCTAAATGATAAGGTTAAACTTGTAGCCTAAACTTGTATAAAACCTATTGGTTGATAGGATTTATACCCATACCCACTTTATCTTTGAAATAAATCAATTTGGAACTATTATAAACCGAATATGACTTTATTATAAAATAATATATTAAGTTTTTCTTAAGGTGCCCCTCTCCTCCCTTATAAAAAGGGCACCACTTCCCTCTTCTCTTCACACACTTTTGAACCTTTAAGCCTGGAAAAACCCTATCAATTCATCTTATCAACATCCCTAGTTATATCATAGAGGTTCTGGTCTACCCCAAAGACCATATCTAGTTCCCTAAGAAGAATTTTAAAGGGGTGCGTCGAGGAAGTGGTAATCTCTTCTACCGAATTTTTCAAGTTTCTTTCTACTTCAAATTCTTCTTATTTAGTTGATTCATTAAAATTTAATGGCTTCATTATTTATTATATACTGATATGTTATTATAAATATGAAACAACAATATTTCACCTTCTATCCATCCTACAGAAAAAGAAATCACCGCGCATGCGTACGTACGGAATACAGTCTCCACACCATGGTGTAATTAGTTTTTCCACCACCACCTTACTTTTAAAGTTATAATAGTGTAAATAATAACTATATATAGTTATTATAACATCATACTGATTCTGTGATATTATATCATCCACTCTAATTCAATTCAATAATTATGGGAATGATATCATCACTCGTGCGTACGTACGGATTACCGTCTCCACGACGCGATGAGATTTATTTTCCATGATAACCATTCAAGAATGATTATAAACTATATATAATGAATATTAATTAAATACATGACATGATAAAGCTACTGGATTTATTTATATGTATATATCATCTACTTACTTCCATTCAAGTCAATAAAGAAAGGAAAACAATGTTCATGCGTACGTACGGCCTACCGTCTCCATGAACGGTGTATTTAATTTCATTTATATATCTATTATATATATATAATGAATATATGTATGATATATATATCATGATTTACATTCTGGAAGTAAGTAAATCAATATATGAGAATTAATAATATCTATAACAATATGTCCAAACACGTACGATAAATAAAACAATTTTACCCAAAATGCTACTTTAACATGGAATTTACAAAATAACGGGTAGTATGAAAGAATAAGTGAACCATATATGATATCATAACAATGAATGTGATTCTGTAATATGTCAATGACGGTATTTAAATCATTATACAGGAGGTTCAGATATGTACGAAGCATATCGGACCTAAGGTAAAGGATAACTTTTCCCATCTCGTTTTATCCGAGATTGTTTATTCGTATGTATTTACTGGGGTTATATTTTCCATCCATGAACATAAAAATGTTTCCATAAAGTGATTAATATTATTTCATTTCATTTTAAAGTCGTTTTTACCCATCTTGACTTTTACTTTGGGTTATGGAAGGAATCTTGCTTTTGTTTACCATACGTGGTACTTTTTGACATTTCCGTTAAAAGTACGAGGATAATGTTTTCTTTAACTAATAAGGCATGAACGGATTTTTACGGTTTTGTAATGCATTATTTTCATTAGGAATAATCTAAAATATTTCATGACTATTTCATCAAAAATACTTTTCTTTTAAAATTGAATGGAATTTTGTGAAAATGAAATTATTTTGAAGGAGAAAGGATATTTTCCTCATGAATTCATTTCAAGTGTTTTATCAAAACCATTTTCCCTATAAGATGACATTATTTTCATATGTGTATGTTTAAATTATAACATCTATATGATTTACATGGTTTCACTTTTCTTATGTCGAAACGATATCCATTTAATTTATATTGATTATTTTATGATGGGATGATGTTAATGAAACCCAATTTATTCATTGGGTTATGATGAATGATTTATGTTGATGTTGTGGTAAAAGTAATAATGATTTCATTATGAGATGGTTAGGACCTATATCTACTTCCAATGCATTGGGTAAAAGTTTATAACTCATGATATAGACATGGCTGGAATGGTAAGTTAATCTGGTTTAGTGTTATAGGACTGAAAGGAAGAGTGAACTCGATTCAGAAATGGACTTTGTCCACTAAGATAGTCCTGGAAGAAATTCCTTGGCTAATATGGAGATCTTATCATGTTCTTAATGGTTTTACACAATTAAATGTTATATTACCATGGTATTTTATCATTATTAATGTTCGTTTATGACTTATGACTTACATACTACCATGATTTATTTCACAACTCAAGATTTTGCTGTGTAAACTTTATATTCATGTGTTGAAGTTCAAATGTATATGGTTTGTTTTATTTTCTACATAATTACCCTTATTGATCATTGGAGCTCACCCTTTATATGTTTTCTTTTCCATAGGATATAAAGAAAGGTTTTAGGTAAGAAAACAAAAGGGGAAGATCTTTATGGGAGATCTTGAAGATCTTTTACCACAATTAGAAGATTATGTTTAATGTTTCGAATGACACTAAACTATTATGGTCCTTGTGTGTTTGTTTTTGTTATTTATTATGTATTCCATGAAAAGTAATGTAATGTACATGTACATCATGCTTTGGTTCTCTATAGTTGGTATCAGAGGAAAGGTTTAGTTAATCTATGGAAATAAGGATGCAAAAACTTTAGTGAGATCCCTGGAGAAATTTCTATGGTATGTATTGGTATGTACCTATAGTTAAGTATAATAATAGGTTATAGTACTAGAATTATGGTAACGATATTATAATTGAACCTAAGATGTTAGATATTGACGGTACTCCCCCTTTATTATTTTGTTTTTCCTAGCATGGTTTTTTCCTCTCAAACTATTCTTTTTGGGATTTAGAAAATGGCTGGAAACAGGAAGATTCACGATAATGGAAGATATGATGGACAATGGAATTATATTCTTCTTGGGAAACAAAATGAAACGGGATTTCCAAGTCAAAACATTTTTATTATGCCTAATCAGCAATCTCATAACATGATCAATAATCTCAACTTTGGTAAGTTTCCTGACTCAGCTAATAGGAGAAAGATGGAGTTTCATGATGATCATAGAGGAATGAAAGTTCATTTTCTCTCATGTAGATCATGTAGGAAGAGGCATCAAGGAGAATGTTTCAATGGAATTGGAAGATGATTCGGGTGTGGAAAAGAAGGACAAAAATCTAGTAATTGAAAAGGAAAAAGTTCAATCTACAGCATGGAGATGGATAATGGTATTGTTACAACACCAACAGTGATTAGATGTTTTAAATGTGGAATGTATGGGCATTATGAAAACCAATTCCCTAAGGGAAAATCTAATGATGAGAATTAGTATGGTCATATGGGTAGTATTTATGTGGATGATGATGAGGATACTAAAAATGATATATGAGATGAACAAAGTTTTGAATATTGGTCAATGGGTTAAGAAGGTAGTGGAATGATTGTATTTTTATCCAGAGTTATGTTGTATAATTAATTTAATGGTACTATAAAATAAAGAAACATCTACTGATTTTTACACTAATGTCTTTTTCCTAAAATATTTGAAAGTATATGTTGAATGGTACTGGTAACCATGAAAGGTTATTCAGATATTTTTGGAAAGAAGATGATATGCGCATAATGAAAGGATAAAGAGAAAATGAAATTTGGATAGTATTCATGAGTTCAGGACTGATATAAGGACAAAGTGATATCATGGTTTGAGTATATAAAATTTTTGGGATTTTGGTATGTGGAATGAGTTATCATTTTACAACATTCATGATTTATCTATGGTTATATTGTAATTAATTTTTCAAAAGAATACATGATTAAGGTATTCACATGTTTAGAGTGTGACCAACAACATGATATATTGTATGATATATGGGGGAAAAATGAAGAATTAACATGATTATTGGATGAAATTTCTAGTAATCGGACAGAAGTATTTTCGATAAGCCTAAAGATTGGAATGGATTATGTTGGACATAAGTTATTATTGTTTAAGGTTAGAACATTTTTTGACATTATTTATGGAATGTTATAATAATGTAGTTTTAGAAAAAGGACAACCTGTAGGACGGGCGACAACCCATCGTCTCGGATAATGCTTTGGGAATCGAACCCACAATTAAAGTGAGACATGCCTTTATTTCATACCACTGGCCTACATGAAGTCCCTGGTTAGTAGAAACTAGTTTTATTATATTAAGCAGTATGATATATGAATTATAATTCTATTTTAGGAACCATATATGATTAATCTCACTATAGACAGACTTATATATTTTTTATAACATTTTCTAACCTTTTGTTTGAGATAGATGGAATGACCCATCATTCTATCACCTGATCTGCTAACACTTTACGGATGAAAAATTCAACTTCACTTCTTTAAGAGATGAAGTGGAAATTTTCCATGGAATGACCAAATGTGAGATAGTACCAAAATCAAGAAAGTATTTCTCATAATTCCAATTTCATCAACTTTAGGGAAATGATCTTGAAAACCAAAAATGTTTTCCTAGTGCCCTTATATCAGATGAATTATATCGTACCTCAGATCATCACAAATTTATGGCTTTGTGATTGTTGGATTTTTCATATATATGTTCTCTACCACTCTTCATCAGAATTTGATGGTTACATTTCTCTTCCATATCAATATTTTCATATATGTTGTCCTATGTGGAAACCCAATGCTGAGTTACATTAGGTGACTATTATGATTCTAACTTCCCTTTTTAAAATGAAGTTTTAGTAAACCTTTTTACAATGTGGGTTTCTATGAATGAAACGTTCATGTAATAAACCTTTTATAACCCCGACGAAGTTCGAGGGAAAAATTCATTTTAAGGGGGTAGAATGTAACACCCCGAGAATTTATGAAAAATATTATTTTAATTTCATTAATGTCTTGTGTTGTACGCTACACCAAAGTTATCTTGTACTATACACATCACCGTATTAATTTTCAGTACACGCAACACTATTCTTGGCTCGTGGTACACAAAATGTCAAGTTCGTTCGGTAGAAACTATTCTACGCAACATTAAGTATAGATTTTGTTTAATGTATAAATGAAATAATTATTGATTATTTTATACGCAACACCAAACGGAGCTTTCACTACATGCAACCCTGACTTGGCTTGCATTGCATGCAATCAAGACCTTCCTCGATAGCATGTGTAATACACAATACCAAGTTTCACTAAATGTGATATTATTATAATATTATTATGTACTAGCCGTTATGAATAGTAATACACACTTTTTGAAATTTTATAAATTTTTTCTTTCAAAATGGATTTCATTTTTGGTTTTGTAATATCAAAATTATCCTAGGGTGAATTTTTGATATTTTCCTGAGAACATTCAATTTTTGATGAATAATGAAAACACAGGGTTACTCTTTAAAACTGACTTTTTATTGAAAAAATTATTTATTATATTTAAATTTATTTTAGGTCAAAATTTATACATAATAACTATATAAGTTCAGTGAAATTCATTTGAGTCATTTTATAATAATTTTAGATATATAAAAATTTTATTGAACTTTTCACCGTCTTTTACCCACCTCTTAGGAGAATTTGAAAATTTACATTAAACATAATTTTACCGCTTATGTGAGTGGAATTTAGAAAATCTGAGAGACATGGTTAATATCAAGGAGTAAAATTTGGTTCAATATGATAAAAATAATTTTGGTGAATAGTAACTTTTTAATTTTATTTACCACGGTTAAATGTAATTAGGGTAATTAAGGGTAAAAATGATAATATTATTTCATTAACACATGTTCTAATTCTATTGAATATGTTTAATTCGACCCAAAACAACATTAGGAATAAAATATTACCCTTTAGGTCAACTTGGATTTGATTAGGACACTTATTATTATTTTATTTAAAGAAGAGTTTAAATAGTTAAAATCAAAGTTTAATAATTACAACATTTATAATATTGGGTTATACCTAAGAAAAATTAGACTATAAATATTAATTAGAAATATAAAAAGATTTCTTACATAATGGTATTTTATTTATAATTTTTAGGCATTAAATATTTTAATTTATTTATGACACAATGATGACACAGTAATTACCTTATTAATGAAATATTAACATAATTGATGTTATTAATACCCAAAAAAATGAAGTTTGAGACTATTTATGAATTACAATAATTTTATAGGTTAATATGAAATGTTATTATTGATTCAATTAAAATTTTCTAACTAATCATGTTTTTATAATTTTCAAAAAAATCAATTACCAAATAGTGTAAAAATTGACATAAAATAGTTTTTTAAAACAAATATTATATTATTAATTGTTATTATATTATTAAAAATATAAGGATCATAATAATGACTTATATAAGGTTATATATATTAATAATTAACAACTTGGGGTTTGTTTCTATTGTTATAGTACGTTTATTAACCATATAGTGTAAGAAAACAAGAAGACATGGTAAAAGTTAAATTAATTAACATAGATTTAAATCATAATGATATGTTTAAAATAGTAACATAAAATTTTCAAAAACAAATTGGTTGAGATTATTTTGACCTGTCCCCATATTATATTCTAAATAAATCAATTTGTAACTATTATAAACTGAATATGACTTTATTATAATATAATATTTTAAGATTTTCCTAAGGTGCCCCTCTCCTCCCTTATAAAAAGGGCACCACATCCCTCTTCTAATCAAAACGTTTTGAGCCTTGAAGCTCGGCCAACCCCTGAAAATCCCTCTTCTAAACATCTATATTTATATCATAGAGGTTCTGGTCTTCCCAAAAGTCCATCTCTAGTGCCTTAAGAATAAGTTTAAAGGAGGTTCGTCGAGGAAGAGGTAATGTCTTCTATAGATTCTTTCAAGTTTCATTCTTCTTCAAATTCTTATTATTTAGTTGGTTTATTATAATGTAACAAAATAATTAATAATTATATACTGATATGTTATTATAAATATGAAACAAACTTATTTCAACTTCTATCAATCCTAAAAAAAAGAAATCACTGCGCGTGCGTACGTTTGGAATACCGTCTCCCTGCCGAGGTGTAATTAGTGTTTCCACCACCACCTTACTTGTATAGGTATAATTGTGTAAAGCATAACAATATATAGTTATTATAACATCATAATTATTCTGTGATATTATATCATCCACTCCAATTCAATTAAAAAATTATTGGAACGATATAATCGCTCGTGCGTACGTACGAATTACAGTCTCCACGAAAAGATGAGATTTATTCTCCTTGTTAACCATTCAAGAATGATTATAAAGAATATATAATGAATATTAATGAAATATATTACATTAAAAATCTTCTTAGTTTGTGTATATATATATAACATCTACTTACTTCAATTCAAGTCAATAAGGAAAGGAAAACAACGTTCATGCATACGTACGGCCTACCGTCTCCATGAACGGTTTATTTCATTTCATTTACATATCTAATATATATATATATATATAATGAATATATATATGATATATAAATCATTATTTACATTCTGGAAGTAATAAAATCAATATATGAGTAATAATAATATAAGGAACAACAAGTCCAAACACGTACGATAAATAAAACGATTTTACCCAAAATGCTACTTTAACATGGAATTTACAAAAGAACGGGTAATATACAGTCATAAGTGAACAATATATGATATCATAACAATGAATGTGATTCAGTAATAAGTCAATGAAATTATTTAAATCATTATACAGGATTTCGGATACATACAAAGCATATCCGACCAAAGGTAAGGGATAACTTTTCCAATCTCGTTTTTATCTGAGATTGTTTATTCGTAAATATTTACTGGGGTTATATTTTTCATCCATGCCCATAAAAATGTTTTTATAAAGTGTTTAATATTCTTTAAGGTAGTTTTAAAGTCATTTTTACCCATATTGACTTTTACTTTGTGTTATGGAAGGAATCTTGCTTTTGTTTACCATACATGGTACTTTTTTACTTTTCCGTTAAAATTACGAGGAGAATGTTTTCATTATATTATACGGCATGAATGGATTTTTACGGTTTTATAACACCTTATTTTAATGAAGAATAATTTAAAATATTTCATGACCATTTTCAACAAAAATCCTTTTCCTTTAAAATAGAATGGCATTTTGTGAAAAAAAAATGATTTTGAAAAGAAAGGATATTTTCCTCAAAAATTCATTTCAAGTGTTTTATCAAAACCATTTTCCATCTAAGATGAAATTATTATCATATATGTATGTTTAAAGTGTAATGTCTCTATTATTTACATGGTTTCACATTTCTTATAATGAAATCATATCCATTTGTTTTATATTTATCATGTTATGATGGGGTGATGTTTATGAAACCCATTTTAATCTTTGGGTTATGATGAATGATTTGTGTTTATGTTGTAGAAAAAGTAAGAATTATTTAATTATGAGATGGGTGGGAACTATATCTATCTAAAATGAATTGGGTAAAGATTTATATCTCATGATATAGACATGGCTGGAACTATAGGTTAATCTGGTTCAGTGTTACAAGACAGAAATGAGGAGTGAACTCGATTTAGAAAGGGACTTTGTCCACTAAGATGGTATTGGAAACAATGCCTTGGATAATATGAAAATAATATCATGTGAATAATGGTTTTCCACAGTTAAATGTTTTATTACTAAGTCATTTTATCATGATTAATGTTATTTTATGACTTATGACTTATGTACTACCAAGATTTATTTCACAACTCACGATTTTGATGTCTAAAAATTATGTTCATTTTTTGAAGTTCAAATTTATATGGTTTTTTTTATTTTCTACATTCTTAATCACAATGAGAATTTAAGATCGCCCTTTATATTTTTTATTTTCCCCCAGATATAAAGATAGTATTTAGGTAAGAAAACAAAAATGGGAATATCTTTATGGGAGATATTGAAGAACTTTCACCATGATTAGAATATTATGTTCCGAGATTCCAAAGACACTAAACTATTACGGTCCTTGTGTTTTTTGTTATGTATAATGTATTCCACAAAAGTAATGTAATGTCCATTTACATCATTCTTTGGGTCTCTACAATGATATTAGAATTTATATTATATACTCTTGTATGGGTTACATTGTGAGAGAATCCATGGTTAGGCTGGGAACAAAGTATACCTGTTTAGATGACGAGTTAGTATCAGTTGTTGTACACTATTATTTAGCATGCTTTCATTATTTTTTCTCGAGATGCTTCAGGAAGGATCCTACTGAGTATACTTTTATACTCACCCTATGAATATATAAACTATTTTTAGGTCACATGGAGTAGGATGGAGATCAGGCTAGTTACAAAAATCATGGGGTTATAGAAGATGTCCGGGATTGCGGTTGCTGCTATTTTACATCCCTTTAGTTAAATGAAGTTTTTCCCCTTTCATTTGTAGTAGTTTAAATGACATTTCATATGTGTACATGTGATTTATTTCATCTTACTAGTTGAGTTAGAGTTTGTTTGTGTCTATAATATATCTCTCTTTCGCATGTGTTATCTTAGAGGTTAATGCCTCTCGTTTGTGTGTTATTTATACCCTCAGTGCTAGTTGCCAACCTGGGGCCTACTGGAGGTGGGAATTAGGGGTCATTATCTCCCTTCGAAAATTGCCGACCCAGGAGGGGTGCACATTGTGGGGTGGGGGTTATGACATTAGATTTGATTAGGATGGATGAATTTTTGTTGGATAATAGTTAAAATATTTTATTTATTATCAATTTATATTTTGGAGAGATAGATGTAAATATATACCTATGTCTCTAGAAAGGTGCATTTATATATTCCCTAAAGTAGTGAAAAAAAATTCACCATTCCACGGATGTAGTGTAGTCTTCCCAAACTATATAAATTACTGTTCTCAATTATTCTTTTTCATTTTACTTTGATATTTTATCTCTAATTTATACAATAGTGTCATCATCATTGTTTATATCAGTTGTCTATCTTATTTTTATATTTAATGATCATCTTTTTTATTTATCTTATAATTAACAAAGGGACTCATTACATTTAATTTTGTACTAAAAAAATTATTTGGTGATGAGAATATAAACAAATATTTTATGGGATGTGATTTCCTAAGACACTGGTAAGAAAAAAATTATAGTTGTATTTTTCTATTGTATAATAAATAATTTATTAAAATAGGGTGTACCCCGAGAGAGGAATAAATTATATATCATAGTTTCAAAAGTAAATATGTATATTTAATGATGAGCACCAATTTTAATGATTTTATATCATATTTGTTTTAATATAATTGGATTAGTATTCTTATAGAATACTATTTTCAAATAATATATAACAACATGAATCTTAATACATATGGGTGAAAACAATTTGTGTTACGAAAGAAGACAATTTTTACTAAAATAATTTAAATGAAAATAATTATTTATGTGAGAGAGTGGTTACAAGTTAAAAGATATTAAATAATGCTAGAATTTCTCTCAGGATATTATAATTATTTCTATATCAAACATTACTTCAAAAGGTGATAAATATATTCCCATAGTCCCTATATACATTGATCTAGTTTTGAACATAGCATATATCATGATATATAGAGTTTTTTAATGTAAAAAATACATGAATCCAATGTGTATTATATTCCTTGGAGGTTCATGTCATTTGTAACGATATGATTATATTACACAATCCTTTAGTCTACAGATGGTATTGTACAATATTCCTATATAGAAATGTTTTATTGTTTAATGAATCACTTTGTATTATTCACATACCTCATTATCAAGGATGACATTTAGTAGAATAATATATGTTATTTTTAAAATAATATTATATATTTTATATATTGAAAAACTTGTGAGAATTAAAATCATTTATATAGTAATGAATTATAATATTTGGATAAATGATACAATGTGATTGTATATTTTGATATTATTTTAAAATATCATAACATTCTAGAAAATTTAATCATGTCTCATGAATTTTACTCGAGTCTTATTTAGATATGTCAGCTCCCATTAAAATAGAATCATTGTTTCCTTCTAATTACCTATGTCAATGCCCTAATTTTATCCATACAGTAAAAACATATATGTTAAATAATAATATGGTTATAAGTAGGATCCATCATAATTATTTGGTTATTTAGTTATCTCATGGATATACCTTCAATAATGGAATTTATCTACTAATTCATAGGGACATTCATCAAGAATTGTGATCAGATATATGATCTTTAACTAATATCATTATTAGAACATGTTAAAAATTTATCCATAAATAGTTTCGTTTTACTAGCTTGGCTATCGTAGAGTACTGTTTTTTCATCTTTTATATACCATGAAGAAAAGAATTTGATTATTTTAAATAGGTTAGATATATTATATTTTTCCATTAATTTTTATTTTTTGAAATTATATTACAAATGAAGTTTAAAAATAGTCTTCTACATATCTTCTAACATATAATTAAAATTAATATGGGGTTTGAACATTTCCTAGCATTATGATATAATATAACATAATCTAAAATATGATCACCTAGTATGATTATGAATATCATAACAAGTATTGAATTGAAATCCAATGGTTTCTTTTCAAATATAAGTATAGAAATTGATAAATTAGATCTTATGATGGAAGCCTATATAATTTCTCTGTGTCTAAATCCAGTATATTGTAACTTAATAATGATCATAATGACAATTAAAAAATATTATTTCAAAAAATTGAGATATATATCATTCACTATTGACCAATAATAAATTTATATGCTAAAATTAAATACATATAATATGGTACAATTGTATCATTAAATTTTATTAATAACATATGTATTATCAATCGTATTTTTGAAACCCCCAATAATAGATATTGATTCCTGAAAATGATTAGTCCTTATAGAATGATATGAAATGTTCCTAAATATATTATATGTGTTTAAGGATTTTATTTTTATTATTAAGAATTATTAATTGTATTTGAAAAATTATGTGTTGTATATAAATTATGGGTAAATTAATTTTTGAATAATTTATAAATATAATATTTTTAAATATGTTCATTAATTATAAAATTATAATACATTTCCAATACATTTTTGTGGAATTTTTAAATAAATGTACATAATTTTAAATGTAAAATATGAAATTAACTTTTTTAATTTATATAAATTTACTTTTATGGTGGATATATGGGGTTTATATGGAAATTAGAAGTCAATTTTTAAATTATTTTTAAATTAATAATTTACTAAAAACATAAATAATTTTATATTGAATTATATATTATTCATAATTGATAATTTGAAAAGATAAAATATAAATCCTATTTTATATTATTATGTAATACTTATAAAATTAAATTTCTATAATTGATACGATTGATGTGAAAATAATATTGATTTTTTATTTTTTTATTGTGTAAAATATTTACGTTATTTTGATAACCCATGCATAACATTGATATATTTTATATCATTTCACATTAATATATATTACATATCAAAAAAATTCAAACCCATGAAACTGTATGATTAGTTTCATTATATATTATATACATAACCAACATAGTTTAAAGAAATTCTTCAACATGCCAGACAATTTTTTTAATATGACACCCACAAAAAACATAATAATAATAATAATGATAATTAATTATGTATTGGAAAAATAAGAAAGTGTCATCACAGATGCTCAGTAGGAGGTGAGCCTATGATATATTAATTGAAGAAAAAAGGTATAAATGGATGAATATGTGGGTATGGGAATATAACTAGGGAGATAGAACATAACATAATATCATAAAAACCAATACGAAATATATCAAAAATCATGATTCATATAATGAGGATTTATATATATTGTAAAAAAAAATTATGTGTAGAATCATAATTTAATAATAATGATACATAAATATGGACAAGGGCTTATGTTGTAGACATATTCATAAATAATCTATATCATTGGGAACATTGTTAATTGCAATATGGTCCATGCATAGATTTTTGAACAATGATGACAACAATAATTGTAATACACATAGTTGTGCTCTTGGATAAACACAATCTTTTCAATTCATAGTGTCATGAACATATATTTTTTCAATTATTCCTAATCCTCTCATTTTAGTCATAGTTGTGCACAATCATTCCAAAATACAACATTTAGATAAGAGAGAACCATAATAATGTCATTGAAAAAGAATTTTTATTACAAGATATAAACCTTTACATAGTTTTTAAGAGTTATATATGTGAAATAAATTATATAATGAAAATACTTACTAATGAGTGTCAAATAACTTTGAAAACATTCATAATTTCATCGTATCTAAATTTAACAGTGAAAATGAAATTGTGTTCATGAAGATTTTCGCAAGGCATGTTCATAAAGAATCAATTGAAACAGGTTGATGGTACCATTATAGCAGATACAATGAGAATAATATCAATCATTAAAAAATATTGAAATCGATGAAAAAATTTTGAGTTTTCAAATATGTATGTTGAAATTAAATGATATATCCATTAGTATTTATAAAATTAATTAAAAAGGAATCATTTTTTACAAACATAATTTTTTGAAATTAAATTATAAAATTACTAAATATACTATAGACAACTATGATACCTTTTATTGTAAATTTCATAATGAAAATAATTAAAAGGCATTATAATGTATCAATTTTTATTTTGGTGAAATTATTCCTTTTAGAAATATTTATTGATGTGAGCATGTATTAACATTACATACATAATACATCAATTTTACTAATAAAATTATAAATCTCACATTTTTTCTTCCAAAAAAATTTCAAATGTTATATTTTCTTGTCTATTATCTACATAAACTTCTTATACTATTATTTTTGTGAAAACATCTCCATAATAATTATCTCATATAATTATTCCAGAAATATCACATGATATAATAATTTCTATATCCTAGTGATTGGAAAAATAATAAATTATAGACCTAAAATACTCAGTAACAAGTAATATTAAAAATAATATTATAGTTATATCATGTTCATATTGAGGAGTATAAAAACAAAAAACATCTAATTGAAGTGAAAATAAATGATGAACAGTTATCCAAAGGCATATCAACTCAAACAATAACACTGTTATCATCAAAAGAGAAAATAAAACACGAAGAGTAATACATGATAAATGTAGCATAAAAATTAAATTGGAAAAATTATAAACATAAGATTTATTGTCATTATGAACATTTCATACTACTAACCCAATAACACATAAAATTTTGATTAAAAAATAATTCTATCACAAAAACACTTTCCAAACCACTCTACATTATAACATATTCACATATACCTTTTTAGTAGATCAAAACATCACAAATCTCTGAATTTTTGGACATAGATACTTTTTATCCTATCACATAACATTTTAATCTCAGGATATATAAGTGTTTATCCAATTCAAAAATGGTAGATTTAGTTCACTGACATCTCATAATCCATCAAGTAGTGTTACACATATAAATCATCCACTTTCAAATCACAAATAATTGATGGAAATTATTCTAGATTTATAATGGAAAAAATGGAAATCCTTAAATTTTAACAAGTATGAAATTGAATGAAAATTGGTTTCATAAAACATCAAAAAGGAATTAAATTATATCAAGTAATAAATCATATGATAATGAAAACATTTTCATCCAAAAATATGACATAATAAAACTATAATATATGGTGAAAAAATAATCCCAATTCCATAGGTGATAGATCAAACCAAATAAACATTCCAAAACAATAATTTTGATAATAAAAGTATATTCGATGTTGTAAAAATCAATATAATTTGTAACTTATAAATAATTCTATTTCATTATTTAAATTAAAATAAAAACATTACTGATTATTTATTTGGGTCAAAACATTTTTTCAAAGGAAATAATTATAGAATGTGTAAATAAATTGGAAATTTTTTCTTCTAAAAATAATATTTTATAATGGAGATATAAAAATACACTACTTGTGGAGAATCGGGTAGTGGAAGTTCATTGAAAGAATTTCTATTGAAAAAGAATATATTAATATTGGTATTGTGAAATGTAAAAAAGTATTTAAAAGTTCTATGTGGAAATACATTGAAGAAATTTATTTTGGAAAATATTATTTAATATTGGATCCTTTCAAATGAAAAATACTAAAAGAAAATTTAGAGTAGATGATAAAACCTCATTATTGTAAATAAATGGAAAAACCATCTAAACTTGTTGAAAAAACCTTTACATTGAAAACATTTGGCTTTAAAAGTATATGGAATTAATCGTTATAAAATTAATTAAGTATACTATATGGATCTTTATAGATAATAATTTATTTATTTTCTATTATATAAAGGGGGTCATTTTATAAAAGTAAAATTAATGATATTGATGATATATCCATCAAATGAAATAGGTAATATTCTAAAAAATTTATTTAAGTTTAATAATTGAATCATAATGGATGTATAAATTGGTTTCAAACTTAATTTCACCTATAATTAAATTTTTAAATAAAAAATTACATCATTATTGTAAAAAATATCAATCCAAAATGATAAAAGTCAATGATGAGTGATTATTCCATTATAAAAAAGTTATTTTTATTTAAAACCCTTACAACATTTGTAGCATTTTATTTAACCCCCAAGAGATCTATAAAAATAAATAAAACACTTGGTATAATGATGTTTAATTTAACCATGATATAAAATTTAAATGGGTAATAATTTAAACCATTCAAAAGGAATCAAGGGGTAGAGATTAATCGTGTATTATGGGATTAATATTTGAGGAAAAGAAACACTTACGACACCTGGAATTTTTGAAATATAATTTATTGTATGATTAAAAATATCATGTTTATTTAAATTTAAAAAATTAAATTATTTAATATTCCAATATACATTATTGGTTACAATATATTCCATAAAAATATGTAACAAATTCATAACATTAGAACATGTCTTAACGTGGGGGGGCATGAGACCCAAAACACTTATATCTAAAGAAAAATTATAATAAAATTTCATAAATGAAACAAATCATTAAATTGAAGGATAAGTAACCGGATAAATATAATCATGATATTATATAAATAATTGGTATTTAAAAACCATATAAAGTAGAATTATTTGTATAAATGAATTTTCGTATCAATGAAGAAATTTTTGAGAGAAAATCCTTATCATATTGCCTTACATAGTTGATGAAACTCTAAATTCATGTTAAAAAATAAACACACCATAAAAATATATTACGTAACAATATTAATATATGTTGACTCTTATTATTATATTTTTTTTAATATTATTCATACATAACTTATTTCACCCTTCATGTGTTAGTAACATTGAAGGTAGTAATTCGTTTTATAATGTTGATGTCATTACCCATCATCTGATAAGAGGTGAATAATTATAATTCTTTCGAATAATGTATTGCATATATTATATTTATTTATAAATATCTAATTTCATTATATAAATATTTCACTTACGCAACTAAGAATTGAATTAGATTTTGATTTTCTGTTATTATATAGAACAATTAAATAGACAATAATAATAATTTAAATACTCAATATAATCCTTCAATAAAAATGGTCAAATAATTATTAGTTTTAATATATTATTATAATATTACATTTCATTTTCTTATGGATATCAATAATTTTATTTTATGTCTTTATTCATGTAGGCTATTAAACATACCTCAACATGCACACACTTTAAGTCAATTACTGAGAATGGTTAATTGGGTGTTTCTTTTGATAGATTATCACCAAACCCATATAATTATGATATTTTTTTAATTATTGGTATGATGAATAATATTTTATTAATTAATGAAAATCATAATTGTAAATGAAAATTTTTTAATCCCAGAGGTGGTAATCCACATGAACCAATGATTAAAATTCATATTTCTCAACGATTGTGTGGGTGAAAAAAGTGGATATTAAATTTAAAATTAAATATCACAATTATACATTATATATAATATTCCTTATTCATTATCATAATTAAAACTATTCTTGAAAACATCTAATGAATAATGAATGACATCACTTCGTGGAGTCCAAAGTCCACACAACACACTAAGAATGTTTTTTGTATTCCCTTAGTGGATGGATAAGAAAAAATAAGGGTTATACCATTAATATACTACATATCAATATAATTATTATAATTTAATAATACTATTATGATGACATGAGTGATCATGGGATCATATCTATGGGAGAAGATTATATAGTCTTTTAAAGGATTTTTTTGTAACAATAAATAGTTTAATTTTATCATTGAATGGATGGAAGTGATATACATTTATATGATATTAAAAAGGGACCTTTTAGAAACAATGGTCATTTTTCAATACTATTATTCCACTATTCAAGGTTCAATACATCATATGTAGAAAAAAGTGGAGTTTTGGAGAATTTAATACACAAAATAATCTAAAAAATTTAGACCAATACATGTTAAGATCAAATTTTTGTCATTTAAAATTAGTATATTTATTTTTACTATTTTTAGTTTTTATAAGTGACTGATTTCGTAAAACATATTTAATAAATTGGATAACTAAAAGTAAAATTAAAATAATTATATAATTTGAAAATTATTAATTTATATTTTAAAATCATATTAATATAACAAATTTATAAACGTGTGGAAATTCAATTTTAATATTCAACATACTAAATAAAATAAAATTCATTTTTTGGAAAAATTATTTTTTACAATAGAATTTATTATATGATATAACATAAATATTATTTCTGGTTTATTGAAGTAAAATTGTTCAAAAAAAAGGCATGAAACATTAATGGAAATATATAATTGAATCTAACCCTGAATGTATTTCCTCAATATAGAAGAAATAAAATATGTATTATTTATATAAACTATTATTTAGTTCGAAAAATTTTGGACATTGTATTTTATTGTTCAAAGAATATATTAAAAATTAGTAATTTTATCCCATTAGTATAACCATTTTAATGAAATGGGTTTTTAATTGAAATTATATGTTTTCATTGAGATAAAATCATAAATATATAATTTTCATAAACACTATAATTTAGAATAAAAATTCATAAAATATTAATTTTTTTTCTAAGTAAATATTCGTGAGAGGATATCAAAAATAAATATTTTTTTCATATTCAAAGTTTAATTTTTTATAATTTATGTTTTTTAATGATGTTTTAAGATAATTAAAATGTTTGTTTTTATAAGCATATTAAATATTAACTCATATTAATTATTTATATGCTAATGGTAATAGTTACTAATGGTATACCATTTTAGTGTTTACTATTGATTTATAAATATTTTATTTCTAATATGTTGTGGTATTGTTTCATTTGGTGTATCAATGTTACAAGATATATAAAATAATATGTAATTTAAGGGATCTACTATTTTGGGTCATTATATTCTATTCCATTAAAAAAAATTGCTCTAAAAATTTTATTATCATTTACATACATGAAAAGATATAGTTGGTTAAAATATTAAAAGTATTCATGATATTATATCAAATTATATATGATCCTAAGTAATATTAGGTATACCAGATAGCATGTTTATTTTCTATACATTACAAGGAAATGAATCTCATAACTAGTTATTAAGGACGATATTAGGGATTTTGGTTTTCTTTAAAGATAATTTTTTGTTTCCCATTCTCCTATAGATGGACACAGTTGGCACAAAATGAGTTTTTAAATATTATTAAAATAATTTTGGTCTCAATGTGGAGATTTCCATTCTTTTTCAAGAGTCTTCCAATATTATATCATATTATGATTCTTAAAATAGATTATTTTCATGAACATAAAAATCATACCAAAATAACATTTCATAAAAAGTCACTATTGTGGTGACTTAAGGTTCATAAAAAACATGATTGATACAACATGGTTATTATAAATATATAAAATCAACTAATTTTGGATATTTTTTAGGGGAATTTAATTACCACTATCACATTAATCAATACACATTTTACAGAATTTTCCATGATCCCATGGTCTTGGAGGTTGTGTATTCCTACCATTATTAACAATCCTGATATTAGAATATTGATATGTTTAATTCTAGATTTATCTAAAAATAATAATTATAGTTATTGTTTGTTCCCTTAGACGAGTTATATATTCTTTCCCAATTGTAACATCTCGGTTCGAGGTGCCACCCAAAGGTTCCCCCCATACCTGATTGACCGCAAGGCCTCAAACACATTTCCCTGAACACATAATGCATCCATATAGCAGTGGGCGACTTGGGTTTAAAAGAGGGAAAACTATTCCCTCATAGTCAAAGTAACATAGAGGAAAAAATATTAAACCATAGTAGAAGCAGCAATAACATAAAATAATGTAATCCTCATAATACTGATAGTATAAAAAATTATAGTATATATGTATATATAATAGTAAATGTGACATGTATATTGGATATAAATCAAACAAGTTTTAATGACGGAATGACAATATTAAAACAAAATTACATATAATATTAAACTCCAAACGTATCACAAGCATCATCTTTGTCGCATGCTCTATAAATCCAAAAGCACTGATGTACCTGATGAAGAATGGATTTTTTCCATTTTCAATAATTGTAAAAAAAAAATCTATTTACATTCAAAGGAATTACACAAATATGGTGTAAATAGAATCCTAGTATTCAACTACCTAATGATCTATTCCAAACTGTTAGTGAATAAATATAGGCGTTAAATGCATTAATGAAGCCATAAACTGGGAAGTACTCAAAATAAACAATCCAATAATTTTCAATTTCATTTTGGTTATTTTAAAAATTATTCAATACAATAAATATTGTATCCTCTGGATCTAGACTAATCAAGGAATCCCATATTTAATAATAACAAACAAACATATTATATACAATCTAAAAATCATGTAATATTGATTTTACGCGTGTGATTTGGCTAGGAAAACTAATCACCATCATTCAAACATTCACATGAAACCATCTTGGAAAGTTCTCACAGTCTATTCCAATCCTGTTTCAAATCTCTTTCATTTAATAATAATAATAATGACCATCTGTGAATGCTCACACAGTCTAACCCCATTGGTGCCACATTGCACTAATAAAAAACATACAACCACCCAGTCATCTCTCATGTTCAATACCCTTTTTGGTTTCTGTTATAATGACCCACTAGAATATCTCACTATCAATTCCCTATAGTGAAACATTTATTTAATAATGACCCATTGGGAGGATCACATAGTCTAATCAATCTAGTCAATGACCCACAAAATCTTTCATAGTCAATACCTCTAGTCAATCATAAAAAAATTTAAAATAAAAGACCCTACTTTGGGAAGAACTCACTATAAATTACCCTTGGTCATACTTTCATAATGTGAGATGTCAAAATATCATATATAAAACAACTCCATCCGATCAACATTAGGAATGGAAAACAAAGATCCAAATATTATTTCTAGACCCAACATCCACCACCAAATCAAACATGGATAACACATCCATAATCAATGTAATAAACATTATTCATAATCAATAACCCTTTCTCAAACAAAAAAACCATAACAGAAATCTAACATGGTTAAATTCCAAACATGCAATACCCAAAAAAAAGTTATTCTGTGGTTGGGAATTTATGATCATATGAAAATCACAAAAAGTCAAACACCACATACCTCGATGTTGTATGATGACCACTCTAGAATGTCAACACTTGAATCAACATAGAAAATTTTAGATCTACAAAAATGTAAAAAATGTTCATCCTTGAGTAACTCAAGAGAGAGGATAAATTATGGAAAGAGGCTCTAGGGAATAGAGAACTCATCATTTAGAATCCAATGCACCTGGCTGCGTTTCAATTGGAACTCAAATTGGGGAGTGATTGGTGTTTGAGTTTCTCGACCGTCTCATCGCTCTCTTGTATAAAACAATGGATGAAGATATTTGTTCTCAAGATGAGACATAACCCAAGTCTGATTAATCAAATAAAATTGAAAGTTTATGACATGTTCATTTAATGTACATGTTGTGTACATGCCTTAATAGGCCCCCGCTTTAGGCGGCCCACACAGCCATGTACTCGGCCGTCACTCGTCCATTACACGGATAGCCGCGACAACTAGGTACACAGTGTGTACTCAAGAGCACACAACATGTACCTAGAAAATTTCCAAATTCATCTATATTTCTAAAGAAAAATAAAATAAATATCCATACCTAAAAATGACTTTGTTTCTTACATGCATTCCCCTTAAAGTAATCATCCCCGAATGTCCCTTCCAAGGGTGGAAAAGAAGAAACGTCAAACAAATCTTGCCACTGTGATCGTACAATGGCATACCACTCCAATGTCTCATATTTCCATTGCATGTGGTTCCATAACACCTATACTAGTGGAATATACTAGACATATATAACTATTGTGATGTGATCCATAATCTGAATAGGGTTATCCTCAAAGGATGCATCCACCACCAAATCATCCTCCTCAGGATAAAAAACACAAAACATATCTTAAAATTAACATTTTAGTACTGAATCATGGAAGACATCATGAATAGATCAGTACCTCTGAGGAAAATGAACCCATAATGAAACTAAAACAACTCTCTCAAAACCCTCAAAATGACTAACATATCTCTTTTAAAGTCTCCACTGTCTCTTAATCCTCTTGTGTCCCAACCTCATTATGAAAAATAAGAAAACCAGATCTAAAAACTCAAAATAATGAGGTCATCTCCATCGATCAAAAAAATATTTCTCTAAGACTATGTAGTATACAATTTCTTCTGAATCAAATAGAACTACTCTATGGTCTCCTAGACTATTGGAGGTCACAGCATAGCCGTCTCTCCTACCTCCATCAAACATAGTGGTGATCAACATGGCCTATAATACAAAGTAATATACGGTTCCATCTGAATCATTTACTGAAATCTATTATTGTATGAATACTCTACTAGGGAAATGTGTATCTAAAACAATCTTATTAATCTCTGAATCATGCTTGTAGCATGTCCTACAACACCTAAATTTAGCACTTTGTTTAGCTATCAGTCTGCTGATGTTGTGTTGTACTCAGAAGTATTTGTGTACCCAAATCCCTCTATAGTCCCTTCCAGACATAATGATTAAAACGGTCATCCCATTCTAAAACAAAAGAGTGTAGATCCTGATGAAAATTTAATATATCTCGGGGGTACATCCTTCCATGATCATCAACTATGATAGTTTACTTAATCATCAAGAAATGTGAATCTTTCATGAATTTGTCAACAACAACCCAAAATATATAATTCCCTCGAGGAGATCTGAATAATCCCATCCCAAAATCCATCACGACATCATTACACTTTTACTCGAGAATGGGTAACTGCTGTAAAATCCATTTCTGTTGTTGATGCTCCTCTTTCACCTACTAACAGTTAGAACCTATCATAACAAAAAAAGAAACAAAATTTTTTATAACTAGAAACCAATAATGATGGTATATATCTCGATACATATTGGTGACATATGGTTGACCTTCCCAAATAGTGGGATTAAAATCATGATTCAGATCTTAATGTTGTTCCTATCATCGAACAAGCTATTATACTACATACAGGTGTTGATTCACAATTCCATGAAGGCTTTTTGAAGATGTTTCAGACATTTCAAGGAGCACCGAATCATATCCTGTCTATGGATATGTTGACGATGGTGTTCTAGTAGTAGCATCCTACCAATTTTTTCAGGGGATGGAGGACCACATGCTTCAGTTTTGTGGTTCAAGGACAAGATTTCTACCATTGTGTATCTATTGATGCCTTTGGAGAAGACAATAAGGATTTCTATGTACTCGTTGTGTGATTTTTTAAGAGACGGTGAGATGTTTTCTCACAATCAAGACATGATTAGGATATGGATTTGGAAGAGGTTAAAAGGATATTCTATTGTTACTTCTATCCCAAGATGTTGAATGTCGGTCAAGCCCAAGATTTCATGCATCTGGAGTAGGGAGCACATTCATTGATGGATTACTCATCCAATTTTATTGAGCTTCAATGCTTTTCACATGTTTTGTGAGGTGATGACTTATCTTTTTCTTGGTGATTTTATAATGGTCTCAGGTATGAAAATATATTGCAATTTAATTTCATCATGATGAATTTAGTAATGGATGTGGTGAACAGGGTGAAAATTACAGAGGTTAATCTGAGGGTTTTGGGAACTGCGAGCCATGGTGTTTCAACATCCATGTCTAGTAATCCTTCAAAAGATAGCAGAAAGTGCTATAGGGATCCATAACTTGATGTTTAATTTGGTAGCTAGTTGGCATGATAACAAAGCAAGAAGAGTGGGAATATGAGACCAGAGTTCCCAAAGGACCCAATTGAGTGTTGGTCTTGAGGCCATGTGAACAACCAGGTACGAGTGGGGGGGACCTTTAGGTGGCACCGAGAACCAGGATGTTACAAATTGGTATCATATGAGGTTATTTTTTAATTTGTATTACTATTTTAAGACTATATACATGGATATGAATTAATTGGTTGTTGTTAATAAGTTGTACCCGAGAGTAGCTTACCCATGTAGAAGTAAAATCTATTTTACCTTGAATATATAAATTTCCATTTTTTTCAATTTTTAAATTTTATTTTATTTCACCATTGAGTGATTCACATGATTTTAACTATTTTTCTCTATATAATTGTGTTTCTATATCTATTGCAACATGATGAGATGATGGTAGGCCATCTCATGCATCATATTAAATTTTATTTGAGATCACATTTCATGCATTCTTATTATGCTATTGAGGGTGCATTACCGATTTCGTGTTGTTGTGATAGATTCTAACATGATATGCAAGTTTTTATGATATATATTTTGATATATACCTTCTATTTTGATACATTATTGACACATACAATGTTTAATTTGGATGGATTCCAAACTTTAGTCCCCAAGGTGTAATGGGCCGTCTTGGATCAGGATTTGGTGGATAATGTTGAGCATTAATTGAATTTAATCCAGTTTTAATTTGAATAAGGATTCTAAACATTTATTCATTGGATTATGGGATCTCACGAGTTTGAATTTTTCATTCCATGGGAAAAATTATAATATTTTAGGGGTTTTGGAGATGTTTCAATGGATTGTTGACGAGGCACACATACAACATGGCATGTGATGTTTTAAACCCATTCCATGTGTTATTTTGTTATGGCAGAAAGGAATTTTCATAAGCACACACTATTCTCTAGGAGTACATGTCGTGTAGTGCATAACTGTGTGACTTACTGTGAGAGAAGAGACACGGGGTTGGGAAATCATTGGTGGAAGAATTCGTGTATCGTAAATACACACCGTGTAGTCAGGATTGTGAGCCTGGTCATGTGACTAATGACACAGGTGGATATAACTTATGTTTTACATCCTGTGACATATACTTATAATCCATGTAGAGTCGATCGTGTCTCTAATTATGTGGCTAATGACATGGGTGGATAGAAAATAAGGGTAATATATCTTTTGTAGGGTGTACATGTTTTGTAGTGTTACACCTGAGAGTACCGGATGGTTCGACCCATGTAGAAGATCTTGGGCAGAAACAGATTTCAGGTACATGAAATGACTCTAGATAAACACACTGTGTGTAGGGGTGTTTCACAACCATGGTTAATAGAGGTACACATCATGTTAAAAGATAAATTTAACACATCATATACTCTTTTTAAATGCGGTGTAACCCGATTTTGTAAAACATTAATGTTTCTTCTCTTATTCCTTTCTAACACTTCTAATTTCTTGATGTTGATAATCTTGTAACGTGGTGTGTTATTGAACTTTCAATGTAATACCACCAATACATGGAAATAATAAGACACTGGAAATGGTAGATTAAGGAATAATAGTAGATCATCCCTTTGATACCACTTTGTAACGTCCTGATTCTGTGTGCTGCCCAAATTTGTCCTCCATACCCGGTTAGTCACATGGCCTCAATTGCATTTTGCCAAATTCTAGAGGTTATAGACAAGAAACGATGTTCTTGGGATTGATTGTGGGGAAACAATTAACTCATATGCATATTTACACATTGGAATCATATAGTAATCAGTAACTGAATTTGTAATACCATACAACAATGTAAATTGAAGAAGTCTAATTATATAAACAATTGTGTAATATATATATATAAATAATTATGCAAGTCACAAGTATCTAGGAAAGCATCCAGAAAATTCACAATGTTGGAAATACAATACTAAAAACAAAATATTTAAAACAGTAAACTCCAACTGCATTGATGGGCTCATCATGGTCCCATGATCTCTAGCTCCAACAACACTCAAGTACATGATGAAGGAGGAAGTTTTCCATTTTCAATACATGAAACCATATTATCTATTTGGGTCCAAAATCATGATCCAAATAGGGTGTTAGATGAATCCCAGTAGGCATCATCCAAGTTATTTGTGCCTAAATGTTGGTGAATATATGTAGCATGTAAAATGAAAAAATGAACAAATATACTAGGAATTACTCAAAAGAAAACAATCCTACAGTTTTTGATTATATTATTTTTAATTTATAAATTATTAAATTAATTGATTAATTTATCTTTTTTCTCTAGCCTATGCTATGTATCCCCCTATAAAATAATAAAAAACTGACCTCTCAAAAATAATTTAACAATCATGTATACCAGAGTACAATATTGTGATTTTTCTTGGAAAACTCATCACAAACGTTAAAAAATTCACTAGAATCCCTATGGGTAGGCCCTCATAGCCTATTCCAATCTTGTTTCATATATCACCCATTCAATAATAATAGATACAAACCTATAGGAATGCTCATATAGTCTAACTCCATTTCTCCCACATAGTACTAGTAATAAAAGACCACATGGGTAGCGCTCAAGGTCAGTACCCCATTGGACTTCATTTTAATGACCCACTAGAAGCTTTCACAGTCAATTCCTTGTGGTCCAAAATTTATTAAATAACAACCCTCTTGGTAGCTCTCACAGTCTAACACCTCTAGTCAATGAACCACGACAGCTCTCACAGTCAGTACCTCTAGTCAATACTAATAACAATTCATAAAAAATACCTTAATTTTGGAAGATCTAAAATACAATTACCCATGGTCATACCATCACATTACGAAATACATGCCTCTCATATTAACATTAACTCCATCCTGGAAAATAGTAGGCATGGAAAAAAAGTAGTCGAACATGATTTCTAGACCCAATGACCCTATCCAAATCAAACATGGGTAAAAATTCCATAGTCATGTTAATGAGCCTTATTCATAATCCAGGACTCATTCTAAAACTAAAAAACCAAACATGGAATATAATAGTGTTAAATTACAAAACACTTAATAGCCTAAACAAGGGTATTCAGAACATTGATAATATAAAATCCAAATACAATCCATGAAATGCACAAACCAACTACCTCAATGTTGTACAATGAACATTCTAGAGTGTCATCCCTTCAATATTAGTTCAACATCGTAGATCAAAAAAAAGTTTTAACTCATTAAACCTAGGATAAAAAAAGATAGATGAGAAAATAGGAAGAAAGGCTCTAGGGAAAGAGTGAAATTACTGGTGGGAATCCAATGCACCTAGTGGAATCTAAATCATTGCTTAGACAGATGAATGGTAGGGGTTCGAAGCTCTTGGTTGTCTTGTTGCTCACTTGTATGAAACACGATATGAAGATATGTGTTCGGGTGATGATATGTTATCCCATTCTAATTAAACAAATAAAAAATAAAATTACACTACGTGTTTTTATAATGTACATATCGTGTACATGTGTCATCTGAAGCCCTCTTTAGGCAGTCCACACAGCTATGTACTCGACAGTCAAACTACCAGTACATGACTACCTGCAATAACTGGATACACGGTGGGTACTCAAGAGTATAGAATATGTACTTAGAAAATTTTTGATGTCTTCATTTTTTCTAAAAAAACACCCAAAATAAAGATATAAATATAAAAATAAGATCTAATTTTTTACAATAAAGATAATATGAAAATTTATTTTCATATGATATTTTTATGATCAATTACACCATATTAATCACCTAATGAATCTTAAATTCTAATTCATTCAATTCCCATTGTGAATAAATAATGATTTTTAACAATAATTAATTTTTTTCCAACAATATATTCATCACATTTTATTACAGGAGAATTTATATTTATCTTATTTTGTGTGTTTTATAACTTGACTATGTTCAGATTGTTAATTATATTTCATTATTACTAGTTTAGTTGTTTTAACAGGAAAGTTGAAAACATGGAAACCTTACTGAAAATAGAAAATGTCTCGATGATAACTCAGAAGACCATAATTTTTAGGTTTTGATAGAGATTCTATGATAAACTATTTCAGGCCACGTTCACAATTTTATTTTTTCCAGAAAGACATTAATGGCCTTTATCCCAATAATGTGTTTTTGGAGGTATCCTTTCATACACAATCAGTTAATTCCTTTAACCATTTTCATTTTAATATATAATCTCAATGGATCCCACAACCATAAATGGGTATATACATATATTCCAAAGGTTGGAGAACAGTTGGGGTTTCACACCCAATGATGCTTAAGAACTCACATTGGGTGAAAGGATGGGAGGTTAAGCTAATTTCACAATTTTTGTGTTAATTTTTTCCTAATAATGGACTCCATTTTAGATTTAATATATGTTCCTGAATCTCATCCTAATAATTATACTAGAATGGTTACCCTAATAAATTGGTCAAACGTTAAGTCCTTTTCTGCGATGGATAAGTGGATCACATTAGTGAATCCTTATGTATGTATATGATATTCTTCACCCATTTACCTATTATGAACAACATCTTATATGTTGAAGACACATATCCATGAACTTCAGAATATCATTCCATATAGGGAGACAACTGATATTCTAAAGAGGAGATTCAACAAGTATGCATCATCCTATGATTCTTCAATATTTCATAAATAAAAATTGTCATTGTTTGTTAAACCCATTTAGTTTATCATCATTCAAAAATAACATTTGTTTTGGAATGTATAAAAAATATTATTGAGATCATTTTTTAAGGAGACACCTACGAATCATTGTTATACTGGTTATCAATGTTTTCATAGTTCGATCATAAACTTCAGATTGAAACTATGGTATATTTTATCATATGGGGGATGCTTATATCATTCAACTCACTCAGGCCTACAGAATGATATTACCCTAGATAGAGGAGCTTCAAAATTAGAATGATATGAATGTTGAACCTACATAACTCTATGTGATCTATTATTTGTGTGAGAATCATGGGATGTAATGTAATCATCTCCACTACGTGTGGATTCTGGAATTTTTTTGAGACTATGCCTGGGATGTTTTAATATATGGATAAAATACTAAAGGTAAGTCCTATATATCCATGTTGGGGAAGGTATTAGAGTAATTATAGTTTATTTTAATTCTTATTCCACTATTGGATGAGGTGGACTGATTATCCCATGGGAATTAATAGGTCCTGATGGTTGAAATAATTTGGACATGAAGGGGGAATATATTGAAGCGGATTCCTATTTGAGGTCGTGCCTTAAGAAAGTATCCAACATATAATTATTATTATTATAGGAATAAGAGTCATCATAGTTTAGTTCAATTCCCAGTCCACTAATTGATAAGGTGGAATTATTTTTTCATTTGAATTATTGGGTCATGATGGTTGAAATGTCGGAGACATAAGGGTGAATTACACGAAAGTAGATGCCATTTTCTGATCGGGCCTAATGAAAGAATCATAAGTATCATGATTATCACAGTAATTATATTTATCATAGTTAAATGTGTTTTTTTAAACATTGAGGCCACCATTATCTATAGGGAATATTATATTATGTTATAGATCAAGGCATACACATTGAAGTTTCTATATATGAATGATATGAACATTGAAACTCCCTAAGCCCACATGAGAAATTCTCATTGTAGGAAAGAGTATATGGAAAATAACTAGTATCATTACATTTGAATGTCAGACTTATGTATTGGGGATTCCCTTTGGATTTTTAATATAGAGCTCATGTCCAGGGGAGTCATTCTACATATCTTGGATATGGATGTAAATAGAATCACTGCAGTTCCAATGATTGGGTAATACACGATAATGATTCCATAATGATTGGGGATTGCAAAATAAGGATGGACATGGTTATCATGGAAACATATTTCCAATTGGTATGGCGTGATTCTCTTCCTAGAATTAACTGATTTTAAGATTGAATTTTCCTTATTTTCTACATGAAAATTTTGAGGATATCGTCATCACATGTTCAAGTAAAATATCATGATCCGGATTAATTTTCCAATGGACATCACATAACAAGGATGATAGTTTCTGTAGTTATCTCAGGATTTAGGATGACTTGTCCTGGAAGGGATATGGATTCCCATTCTACGAGTGCAATCTTCTCTCACCTATTGGCATCCACAAAACGTTTATAGGCCCTCGTTAGTGATGATGGTGCTCCTATTTGGAGACCCCCCTATTTTCTTATGTTCTTCTCCTCTATTCCTACATTCTACCAGATATTTCTTCCATGGCCTTTTTCTACCAGTCGATAGATGTGTTCCATGGAAGCTGTAGGTCAGTGTAACCATGATCTGCTCTCAAGTGACTCTATGCCATTCCTAGAAGGAGATGGTGTGATGGTTACAATAAGGATTTGAGTTTTCTTGTTCAGTGGATGATAGTTTTCCAGTGCTACCAGAGTCGGGTTTTCTTTATGATTTCACTACTTCTAGGTTTCTGATTTCTTGATGATGGAGGTTCTCGGAATTATCTATTTCTCAAATCCATTCTCAGACCTCATGTTCCTTGACACTTTTACCCGTCATATCTTGTGTAGTAGCTTATTTGAGGTTTTTTAATATTTGGTGTAATGGTGTAGGTACTCCTGGTGTGTTCCCAGTTAGTATTTTCTTATTATGTTGGCTACCGCTTTGAATGGTCTTCTTGGATTTTATACTTCATAGTTATCAGTGATGTTTTTGGTGTGTTTTCGCATGTTTTATTTTATTATCTCTCGATTAAGATGTCAATTTGGGTTTCCAATATAGTGATTATTGATTTTGATATAGTGATGGATTCATTGTAGATGGGGATGAAATGATTGTTGTGACGATGGTACTTTTGGTTTGGTTTGGTTTATATTGAATTGTTTTTTGGTGACTGTAGATATGGTTTTTTCTGGGGTGTATGATGTGGTTTCGATGATGATGTAGGTCTGGTCTCTCTCAGGTGGTTCTTGATGATGAAATTCTTGTTATGTTTCTTTTACAACGATCATTTTTGGGGTTCAACGATGGAAATTGGAATCTCATTAGTGATGTGGTGACTCTGGAAGTGATGGTTATGACAATTATGTTCGGATTTGATGAAAATGGCGCGATGACGACAATGAGTGATGGTGATGGTGATAGAGATATTTCTACTATCCATCCTCTATGCATTGACTGAACAATTTGTGGGATCTATTTCTGGGGAAATAGTTCCATTGGTGAATACTCTATCAAATTTTAAGTCACTGGACCTTTTTGGAATTTCTGATATGTATCCGACTATAAGATATTTTGTTCAGTTACGGTTCCCACTTTATCCCCAATGTTTCATTGATGAAAAGAATGATTTGGATGATGACTTTTCATATGTAATTCACAAGACCCAGTCGGCTTGTCCTATAAGTCAACACATGATCCCGACTAACATTCATATATGGTGTCTCATGATGTAACTAAATTTACATTTTATCTCTGTAACTAATGGAAAAAACACTTGGGGGGAGTTACAGAAGTCAATGAAACATGAGTTGAGGGAAAACAATGATCCATTTTGACAAGTCATGAATACATAGTGAGTTATATCTATCATGCCTTGAGGGTGTCGCAAGAGCTAGATGACATGCCACGGTGATATCCAGAGGCTCAGAGTACTTGTGTGGGTGCCTCCAAATGAGTCATGTGAAATGTCTAATATAACCTATATGGTTTGGATGGAATGTATGGAGGGATTCATGAGACTCATGTGCCATGCCTAGAGATTCCATGTGACATTTATTGAATGTACATAGATTATTCAATGGTAAAAATTTAATAGATATGGTTTTTAACATGATATGGGTGTCATGTCTTGGTGATGTCTCATGAACTAGTTGGTTTGAACGAATCACATGAGGATTTTCAGTTATTTTATTCACATAAGTCACCATATTTTCAAACATTGATCCATCTATTTACTGAAACTAACCTACATTTGTTATGTGTTAGTATTTGTTATGCCCCATAGGATCATGCACATATTGTTGTTATTCATAACGTGTCATGAAATATTTTTTTCTCGTGATCTATGTGTGATCACGTAAAATGCCTATGCATTCTACATGATCTCTCCCGTTGTTCGCATGAACTCACATTGTGGAAAACATTCATTTTCATGAGATATGATGCTCGGAGAATTATTCCCTCATGCCTAGGTGTGCCAATGTGAGGTTTCAAGTAAATTTATGTCAATCTAGGATGAATTTGTTTTATGTTGGGTGGATGATTTATATGCCACACCACCCGAGTTATTCATTGCATTGCATGGAATGTATCACACAAATTTGTATTAGAGTTGGTGGATGGAAATGAAGTAATGTGTCGTCTCAAGGCCTTTCCAAGGACCTGTAGAGGGAATCATATGATATCCAGGGACCATGTAACCATATACTTGAACACTCTATTATTTTTTTATATCAAATTAATGGGTTATTGTTGTATCATGTGGACATGCCAAGGGACATTCATGTTTTCAGGATGACATGTTCGTGTTTCTGCGCGATATCCGTATGCATTATGAAATGGTTTATCATGATCATTGATTCTTATCTGAGATATCCCATAAGACAAAAAAGGGTTGTAAGGGGTCTATTTCATGGTCAAAAAAGTTTTTTCAATGGGACATGTGATAAAAATTTTATGTGTTGCATGAGTTTTAAAACCAAAATATTCTCCCACATTTTCCTGTTTATTTCCTTCTTGTATTGGTTTAATTATTTTGTATATTGGGAGAAATCAATAGGGTTTTTGAATAAAGTCATTTTCCCCATCAGTGATGTGACATAACATCATGGATAAACCATTAAACATATTTTTTAAGCCAAAGGGGGGCGGGTTTGATGCTACTAGGACATGTACGAAGACTTTTTGTAATGGGGGTGACATAGATGTAGGATCTTACTCAACCAAGAAGTCATGACACCATGGCTTTTTTGGTGTGTTGTCGGCTTCATGGTTATATCCTATAAAGTTTACGACCATAACTGGATCCCAAAATTCAGATTTTTATATCAATTTATTATTTTAAAATTTTTAGGGAACTGATGTGGTTTTATGAGGGTTGTCGAAGATAATAAATAAACCTATTATTGACGGGTCACATTTTATTTATGAATTCACGTTGATCCTTCCTTCTGGATACTTTCCACCTGTTTTCCATTTACTATTGGTTGGGTTTTTATGTTTCTTCCGTTTGAAAAGTCATGTGAGAAGGAGAGCTTATATGGCTACTGTTACATGATCATTTAGTGTCTAGGATGACATCTCAATAACTATGGGGCTTTTCTATTGGGGACTTTTTAGGTATTCCATATGCTATTCTCCATTCATGAACATCCACCCAATCAGTCATAGGACATCTGATTTCATGTTTCATAGAATTTTATGAGTGTCATGTGATCTTGGAAACCATATTTATAGATTTATAATGGAAATTAATAACCATATTTCGGTATCAATTCCTTTTGAATTTTATTGATGCTCATTTTTTGGGAATGATAATATGCCCCACCTCTTCCTAAGTGTTTCCTGTGGGGGGAGAAGCTCAGTTCCGTGAAATGTAATTCCCACTTGATTCATTGGTTTTATCACCAATAAATACCTTGGTAGATTACTGGTCTAATAGGTTATGTTTTATATGTTATTAAATTTTGTATATATTGGCACGTGGATATTTCTACATCCATCGGCTACTCTACTCTTTGGACCTCATTCTCCTTATTTCATAAATCTGACCTCATTAACAGTCTTTCCTATAAGAAACCATCACGAGACATAAATGGGAAAAGATTTTAGAGAACTTCTTTGTATGAAATCCAAATACCATGGTCATACTCAAATCAATAAATGTATATATCTTCTATTATTGTTCGAATTTGGTTGTGGTGATGCATGACCATATTTAGGGTTTAACGATATTTGAGGGCTTGATCGCATGAACATTTTACTATTATATGTATGACGTGACAAGGTAAAGTTTACATTATCAAGAGTATTCTAAGTGTACATGGGTTTTCAGGACACCTGGGTGTTTAGGTAATATATTATGTCTTCATGAATCTAGAGACTTGAAAGTCCTTTATAATGTTCTTGAATTACATCCAGATTCAAGCGTTACACATAAAGCTGATAGAATTTTATGCCTTTTCATTGAAAGGATTTTATTTTAAATTTTTTACTTATTAAAATTTATTATGATTATATGGATTATTAGACATGTCAAAGTTCCATGTTTATGGATATTTAAAGGCGTTGACTTCTAGAAACCACAATGATGAACCTCGATATCATGTGTGTTTTGAGAACAATATTCTGAAAATTCATATTCCCTTTAGGAAAAAAATAATTTGTTTCAAATCAGATAGAAATATAAGTGTTCCACATATTGAAATATGTAATTTTTCATGTTTTATAATTTATTAAGCCTTTTTTTGTGTCAAATTTTCTTGATAAAATTTAGACAAAATTTTTCAAGGACGACCGACTGAAAAAATCTCTTTTCTAGGGGATATATTATATGTTGGAAAACTCTACCTTGGATCTGTATGACTATTATTTTTCTCATCATACTATTTCATAGAGCTACTTGAGTGTATTTTTCTCTTATCTGAACATCCCAGGCATTGATTCGAGATCAATATAAGATCTACATCTTAGTGGTAACTTTTCTAATGAATGGGTGTGCAAAATATGAGTAAGGAATAGTTATTTAGAGTTTGTTGACCAATTATATATTTTTTAAATTTATGATGATGTATGGATATCAAAATTTAATTTCTATCAACCAAAAGATCTTATTCGAGAATATTATAGCCATTAGTTTCCTAGAAACACAAAATTTCATATTTCCCATGGTGAAGATGGAATCAACCTATGGATATCTAAAAAATTGTGGGATACCCCCTATTTGAGTGATATATGAGTTCAATCCAACAAAAGATGTCTATGATGATCCTTTGCAGACTGTAGAACCCATATCTCTATGGGAAGATGGGGAAACATGATCCACTATGGTGATATAATAAAAACTGATCCACCATGAGAATATGGGGAACCCCAATCCACTATGGGAATTTGTGGAACCCATATACCTTATAGAGAAATTACTATGACTATAGATTGTGCTCTATACCTCCCAGTAGGTGTTGTCCCTATGAAGTTCCATAATAAATTATGAAAAACTCCTTAATATATGACAAAAAATGTTTATACTACAATATTAATATACAACATATTTTTATATCCATCATGACTAGTTTTGAATAGATTAGAAATTCCAAAATAATATCTATATGTAGTTCCAATCTATGTTCTTAGTAAGGACTATTTTCAGGTACCATGATATGCTGTAGTCAGGCTCGACACACCTTGTCAGAGTTGCTACCCCTAGGTATATATATTCTAGAACCACATCAACTTATAGTCTACCAATAAGGATTTATTTCTATGAAATAACTTTCTCTATCTATTACTAATATTACAACACATATTCATATACTTTTCAATGTACTTATAATTATCTACAGGCAAGTCCTTAGATCTTCCCCTAAGTATTTATCATAATAGTTTCCAAATGTTAACTAAACTTATTCCATGATACCATCTATAGAGACCCCATCTTATAAATCATTAATAGGACTTCAATTTTGATGAATAAATAAAAAATTACAAATAGATGAACCTAAAATCCAAATTGGACTAGTTCCCTTGGAAACATGTAGTCATAAATACTGGTACATAATTGAACTACATTATCTCCCACTACGTTCTTCATGAATATAACCCTTCTTATACACATCATAATTAATAAATATTATAATAATATGGGAAATTAATCCTAATAAGTAATGTTGTTAGATTCATAGTAAGGTGAATGAGTTATATATGTTAGCATAAACCTAGGAATAAGGGTTTGAGAAACTGATCATAACATTAGAATATAATACCCAACATATCAAATATTAAAAATGTAAATCATGAAATAATGATTTAGAGTTTATAATACAGGAATCACAAGGGTATCAAAATAATTATCCCTGAAAGCATAACATAGGAATAAAATATGAAATTTTGGATGATGCACAAACATGTAATATCATTCCATATTAGTCCGAAAGCATTTCCAAAACTTAATATGGAACTTCATTGGGACAACACCTACTGGGAGGGATAGAGCACAATCTATAGTCTTAGTAATTTCATTATAAGGGATATGGGTTCCACAAATTCCCATAGTTGATTGGGTTTCCTCATATTCTCATTGTGGATCAGTTTTTATTATATAACCTTAGGGGGTCATGTTTCCCCATCTTCCCATTATGGATTTGGTTTACCAATATTCCATAGTAGATTGGGTTTAGCAATCTTCCACATTGGATTAAAACCATATAAATTATTCTTATCCTTATCTAATGAGATATAAATATTTACCCATTTCATTGGAGGGATATATAGGTACCAATAATCACAAAATGAAATCATAAATAAATATGAAATGATATCATTAACAATCATATCATTACCTCTGAAATGAAATGAGTTTCATAACCATATAATGATATATTTACATGTAGACAAATTCATAGGTCTCAAAATAAGTTTATCAAAAGCTAATTAATGAAATTTGGTGGGTTTCATAATAACATAAACCATTAATAAGAAATTGGTTTCAAACACTTATTACTAATGACTAAGAAATGTGTTTCATAAATATCAATACATTAAAACATAAACCTTTTTGAGAATGTATATGAATATATCCATTGATCATTTCCCCAGAAAAGCATCAGTAACATCAAAAGATTTCATCTTAGATGAAAAATAATTTTGAAAAATAATTTATAAAAATCTCTTGTGTAAAATACCTTTTTTATTTAAAAAAATATTTTTTAAACATATCACATTTAAAAAAATCATTGAAAATATACTTGAAAATTTATAATGAAATCAAAAAAACCATTTGAAAACCAATTATTTTAAAGCACTATAAAAATTTATAATGAAATATTGAAAACAAATTAATTTCTTTTGAAAACACATTGACAAAATATAAATAATTCCTGAAAACAATTAAAAAGATTTCATTGAAAACAATTTGAAAACCAATAAATAAGTCTGGAAAACGTTTGGAAACACATTTCATTCAAAACACATTAAAAAATTATAAAGGATAAATGGATAACAAAAAATAATTTTAAAATAAATTTTTATGGAATTATAAATTAAATAATCAAATTTAAAAACTTTTGTAAATTAATTTTGAAAACAATTGTTTTGAAATTTATGGAATGTGTCACAAAAAAGGAAAATTGAGACAAAACTACATTATGCCTAGACTCTTGTCGTACTCATAAAAAATAATGTATTCACTACACAAAATATATATTGTTGAATAAGGCCTAAATCTCATTGAAATAAGGTAACACTATAAATCTCTATACCTTATGCCTAGACTCTTGTCGTACTCGTAAAAAATAATGGATAATAAATATTAGATTTTTATAAACCATTTAAAGAAATATATTATTTTTTGTAATACCAAATAATGTTTTATTTTTATTTTATATTACAAGGATATAAACAATTCCATGTTTAGGTTTTTATTTGGTTATATCCACATTATTATTCATATATGTTTTGACAATATATTCTTGATTATATTACATAGAATATGATTTAAATATAATAAAAAATTTAAAAATTGTATAAATTTCATATATATTCATTATAAATGTATTTATAATAGTCAAAGATATATATAAATATGAAACGGAATACACATTTCATGGAGAATGAAGGTCGTACAGACGCATGATCATTGTTTATTTTTAATGGAAAAATTTAATGAATGAAAGGAAATTATGTGTATGTATATATATAATATAATTATATATTCATTATTATGTTATATATATCAAATATTTTCAGTAAACTCATCCTTAATACAATCTATCCAATGTGTCGATTAGTAAAATCTCTTTAAAGAGGTGGTTGTCTAAAAGGGAAAACATGACGTTATCTTACATTCAAAAAAATGGAAATCATGAAGGTATATGTTATAAAATAATTAAATAATTATAAATTAATTTCTAATATCATATATATCATAGAGAATAAATATGTTGGATCATATTTGTAACATCACAAGTAAGTAATGAATAATAGATATTTTTATCTATGTCTATTAATGAATTAGATAGTGTTTTAGAGGCTTAAAATGAAAATAAATCCAATCATAAGCATGGAATACACTAATCTTCTTAAAAGATTGTTTTACTGCCTTATGATGGAAAACCATTTTTAAATCTATCTTTTGAAAATTTTATAAACTATTTTTGTCAAAATAAACTTAATCTTTATGATTGGGACATCAAAATTTACTATGTGTATGTTTTTGGTATATTTCCGATAAAGTTCATTTTTTAATGAATAGTGAAAAATGTTGTATTATAATTCAAAACCTATTTTTAATATAATTTATTTATATGATTAGATTATCTTTTTAATTGGTTTTGAAGTGAAATGAGAATATATTTTTACCATTTTATCCAATGTTGGTCATTGGAATCAATTTCACTTTGAAATTGGACTTAAACTAGTGTCAATCTTTTGATACTTATTGTTTCATAAAAACACGCTATTTGTCATGACAGCAGGAATTAATTATTAAATTAATTAATGTGACTTATATGTTTAGAATTTTTTAAAACGGACTTCATTTTTGAATTCAGAATATCAAATATAGCTTCGGGTGAAGTTTTGGTATTTTTCTGAAAAACTCCAATTTTTGATGAATAGTGAAACCACTAAGTGGTAATCAAGCAAACTGATTTTTCAGTTAAATGAAAGTTTACCACAAATGTGTATTGAATTTTGAAAATCTGACATACATGGTTGTCATTAGTTTGTAAAATTTGGTTCAATGGGATGAAAATAATTTTTTGGGGAATAGTAACTTTTTTTTCATTAATCGCGATTAGAGGCAATTAGTGTAGTTTATGGTAAAAATAATGCTTTAATAAAATGATATGAGCTTGACACATGTCCTAACCCTATTGGTTGTGTCATGGCCGACCAAGACAACCCATGGGTCGATTTAGGGGACCCCATGGAGCCACTTGGGTGAGATAATGACTTTAATGCCTTTTTTTAAATAAAGGTGAAAATGACACTAACATAAATTGTTTTACTAAAACAATTTTTAGAAGGGGTTATACTAATCATATTTTTGTCTATAAATATTCATTAGAAATATAAAACTATTTACTACATTATATTATTTTTTTTATAATTTTTAGACATTAAATAAATTAAATTATTTATGACATCATGATGATGCAGCGATGACCTCATTATTTAATGATTAAAATAAAATGGAAAGATAATGTAATATCAAGGACCTAAACTTGTCCGAAAACTATTGGATGGGAATATTTCGAAGCCTTATCATCTTATATTTGAAATATATCAATGTGGGACGTTAGAAATTCGAAACACTTTTGAAAATAAAATTATAGTTTCATTATTTCCAAAAGTGCCCCTCCTCTCCTCTTATAAAAGGCCCCCACCTCTCCCTCATTTCACACACTCCTCAAGCCTTTGGCTCGGCCAACCCCTGCCCATTTACTCTCTCCACATCCCTATTCTCAACCTAGAGGATTCCCTTTGGGCAGAATCATTTCAAAGGAAGCCTTTAGGCTCAAATCAAACGGAGTTACACTTTTAAAGGTAATTCATTCTCTCAGGTTCATTTGTTTTATTTTGCTTCTCCAACCCCGTAAACTCTTTTTATTTACTTTTTTTGTAACAACACCAGTATCTTCAATATACTAGGATGTTGTTATAAGAATTATTCGAGCTAAACTCTCACACAACTACATCAAATGGTTAAAGAACATACGGTTTCCATGGATGGCGAAATTCTGTCTCCCGAAACAATGATTGTTCAATACTCATTTAACAACTTAAAAGGTGGCCATTATGATGTCAATATTTTTATATATGATATATAATATGTTTATTCTTTCCTTAAGCTTCTGTATTTTTCATTTATGGCATACCATTATTGTTTCCATTATGGGTAAACATGATATCTTCATTTTAGGAAGTGCGGACTACCGCCCTCTGAAAGTGATTTGATACGTTAATACCATATGTGGGATGTGTAAAGGATAAAGTTAATGATATTATATATGTTATTATATTGTAATTATAATATACTCTTATATAATTATGATTCCATTCCAGAAAATACGAAATAGAAGTGGAAGTAGCGTTCATGCGTACGTACGACTTACCGTCTCCATGAACGGTGCATTTCATTTCAAACCTCTAGATGTGATATAATATTATAAATACATGTATATGATGAATATATATTATATATATTTTATACAAATCATTAATATCCTTCTGGATATAACGAACCTTTGACCATATTAACAACATGTAAGTATAAGAAGTCTATTTTTGACTTAAGAACCAAATACTGACAAAATGAACATTATTAACTTAAATGATTACATGATGTTCATAACATGGTATAAAAGGAATAATTAACTTGAAAAAGGTTCTTAAGCAAGTAGAGATTAAATCAGGTTTATTATACAGGAGATTAAAGAACGGTCGGGTCAAGTCGGATACGAGTTATGGGACTTCGTCTCAATCTCTTTTCATTGAGGAATATTATGTTTTATACACAACCTTCTTTTATACGGTGTATAAACCCCTTTGACTTTTACATTTATTCAAAGGAATCTTTTTTATACGAAGCGTTTACTAAAAAACAAAAGTGAATGTTTTTATCGTACGTATGCGGCGACAATGACTTATCCTTCGTCGTGAATGTTATTTGAGTTTAGGCTTCCTCTACAAGCCATACATTCTTTTTAAAAGAAAAATAAATACCATGTTTTACTTTTCTTTTATTTTGGTATCGAAAATGGTTTTCATAATGTTTTCATATCAATGTGATTTATTGATATCTTGTGATTGAATGGTGGGAATGTTATGTTTCCTTTATGCATGTTTTATGAGATATGATTATGTTGAGGTTCTTGGGAATTATTATGAAAACGGGTGGTTCCGTGATAAACAAAGGGCGGGTGAGCCCGATATAGCTCTCCAATTCATTGGGTAATGCAAAGGAGTGAAACGTTAAGGTTTCTCCGAAGATATTTAGGGAATATACTATGATGGGTATTCCAAACGTAACCAAGAGGGTTTCTCCCTATGTAAGAATGTTATGAATGCCTCAAGTTACCTTTATGCCTTATGATTTCTATGATTTATTCATGATTTGATGAGGTATGTTGAAGTGCCTATGTTTTATGGGTAAAGTATGATTTCATTCTTATGTATATATGAACTCATGTTTCCTTTCCTTGTTCTTTTTATATAACCCATACTGAGCTTTTTATGCGCATCCCAAGTTTTTGAAATGTTTTTCACAAGTCACGAGAAAGGTACATGGAAAGATGATAGTGTCAAGGAAGTGTCAAGAAAGAATACATGTTTTATTTTAAATATGTTTCCATTGATGGGAATGAAGAATACTATCTTTATGTAACCACTTTGTTTATATGTGGAATGTAATGAAAGTTTTAAGATCTAATTCTCTAAAACTCTAAACCTGAAAAGATCCTCAAGGTGTAATCTTGTGATAACTCAAGATTAAGTAAGTTTTAAGGCTGGGGCCTTATAGTTGGTATCAAATGTCGGTTTAGATAACTTTAGGAGTTAGAATTCTATTAAATGATTATCTAAAAAAAATTTGGGTAAAATTGAAGTGATATAGTATTTGAAGATTACAATGTTGTTTCATCTAAGACATGTTTGTTCAGAATGGATTTCCGTAGAGGAAATAGGGAAGCAGTGCTAGGAAGGCATACAAAAGGAAATAGCCTTCCGAACCAGCATCCTGAGATGGTCGGAATTGGAACTGAACAGTTTGTTGCAGTAATGGCGCAGTTGACTGAAGCGATAAATGGTGGTGGTATCCATGCACGAGATTAGCCAGATCAACCCCAAAGGAACATGTCAGCGGTGGAACATTTCATGAGGCAACATCCCCCATCATTTAGAGGGTCATCTGACCCTGTGTTATCTGAAGGGTGGATTAAAGCACTAGAGAAGATTTTCGATGTCATGGGGTGTTCAGAAAATCAAAAGGTTAGTCTTGCTCTTTACCGTTTGGAGGGTGAAGCAGATCAGTGGTGGTCGATGGTTAAAAACATCAGGGACGCTGATGAGATTGATGCTCTCGTCTGGGATGAATTCAAAGGTATTTTTCTTGAGAAGTATTTTCCTAAGGCTATTCGACTTAGGAAGGAAAATCAATTCTTGGAATTGAGGCAGGAGGAAGACTCAGTGGCTGCCTATGAAGAAAGGTTCACTCGATTAGCAAGGTATGCTCCAAATTTTATCCGAGACCTTGATAGTAAAATCAATCGTTTTTACTAAGGATTAAAGCCAAAATAACAAAGGGCATTAGATTCTCATGAGTTTAAAATTTATGAAAAGCTTGTTCGATGTGCTGAGAAGGTGGAAATGGATTTTTCCGATGATCAAGTGTTCTATAACAACCAACAGAAGAAGAGACCGAGGTGGCAGGAGAAAGTTAAGAATTCTTCAAAAAAGTCTGATGGTAAGAAAACTAAGTTTCCAGTTGGTGATAATTGTGGTAAAAGGCATGCTGGGGAATGTCTTCTGAATTCTGGAAAGTACAACCGATGTGGTAAGATGGGACATAAGGCTCGTGATTGCACTGGAAAAGATCAGGGTGATGGTAAGACCATATTTGATTTACAGTTAGTGAAATGTTTTAAGTGCAATGAGATGGGTCAGTATGAAAATGAGTGTCCAACAAAGAGCTTGATTGATGGGAAGCAGTTAGACTACAAGCAGAAAGGGGTGGTGAAATCCTTTGCAACTACTTCAGCAGATGTTGGGCCATCAAATGAAGTTGTATTAGGTACTTTATTCATTTTTTCAGATTATGCCAGTGTGTTATTTGATTCAGGGTCTACACATTCTTTCATCTCTGAAAACATTTCTAGTAAAATGGGAATACCATCTCAAGAAATTAGTCCGGAACTTGTGGTAAAAACACCTAGGGTAAATATTGAGGCAAAAAGGATTTATAAGAATCTTCCTATCCTTATCTGTGGAGAGAACCTACTTGCAAACCATATTGTTTTACCTCTAGTAGAGTTTGATGTTATCCTGGGTATGGATTTGCACTCAATTTACCATGCTAAGATTGATTGTAGAGCTAAAGAAGTTTCTTTTCAGAAATACTTTCAGTTTGTGTACAAGAATGAACCCTTACTTTTGATAACATATCACGAGGCCGAGAAACTTGTAAAAGACGGAAATGAATGTTACCTTGCACACATTTTTTAAAACAAGGGAACTGTTTATAATAATGCTGTTCCAGTGGTAAATGAGTATCTTGATGTTTTTCCTGATGATTTTCCTGGAATAATACCAGATCGGGAAGTTGAGTTTACTGTTGACTTAGTTCCTGATGCTAATCCAATTTCAAAACCTCCTTATCGAATGGCTCAAATTGAACTTTTAGAGTTGAAGGAGCAATTACATGATTTATTAGAGAAAGGTTTTATTCGACCTAGCACATCACCATGGGGTGCTTCTGTTTTATTTGTTAAAAAGAAAGATGGTTCTATGAGACTTTGCATTGATTATAGGGACTTGAATAATATCACTGTTATGAAAAAATATCCTTTGCCTCATATCGATGATTTGTTTGATCAGCTGCAGGGAGCTCAGTTTTTTTTGAAGATTGACTTGAGGTCGGGGTACCATCAGTAGAAAGTAAAAGAAGGAGACGTTCCAAAGACTTCTTTTCGTACTAGATATGGCCATTATGAATTTGTAGTTATGCCTTTTGGGCTAACCAATGCACCTGTTGTATTCATGGACTTAATGAATAGAATTTTCCAGGAATTCATGGATATGTTTTTGGTAGTTTTCATTGATGATATTTTGCTGTTTTCTAAAAGTAAAGAGGAGCATGAAAGTCATTTATGGGTTGTTTTTCAAATCATGAAAGAAAATAAACTATATGGAAAATTCAGCAAGTGTGAGTTTTGGTTGCAACAAATTTCTTTCCTTGGTCACATTTTTTCTAAAGATGGGATAACCGTTGATCCTGCAAAAACAAAGGTTGTTGAAGAATGGCCAAGACCCACAAATGTAACTGAGATTCTTAGTTTTCTTGGTTTGGCAGGCTATTACCGAAGGTTTGTTAGAAATTTTTCACGATTATCTAGTCCAATGACTAAGCTAACTCAGAAGGGTGTTAAGTTTATCTGGACAAAAGAATGTGATTATTGTTTTCAAGAACTGAAAATAAGATTGGTGAATGCTCCAGTTTTGGCACTACCTTCCAGAAAGGGTGACTTTGTCATCTAAAGAGATGCTTTATTGAAAGGACTTGGTTGCGTCCTAATGCAGAATGATCAGGAAATTGCTTATGCTTCACGAAAATTGAAAACACATTAGGTAAATTACCCAACACATGAATTGGAATTAGCTGCTGTTGTTTTTGCTTTGAAAATTTGGAGGCATCATTTGTATGGAGTGAAGTGTGAAATATATACCGATCACAAACGTTTAAAGTATATATTCACTCAGAAATAATTGAACATGAGACAAAGGATATGGCTAGAATTAATCAAGGATTATGATTGTACGATTCACTACCATCCCAGAAAAGCAAATAAAGTGGCTGATGCTTTGATTCAAAAAAGTAATTCTTCATTAGCAATGTTGCATTTGGAACGTGATCCTTTGGTTAAGGATTTGATGAACATTGGCATAGAAGTTGTTGGTGATGGAAATTCTTCTATTTTGTTTCATGTATCAATGAAATCTTCTCTATCAGACAGAATCAAGTAAGCACAGAAGCAAGACAGTGAGTTGCAGAAAAAGGTAGAGCTGGTTCAGAAAGATATGTTGCCTGAATTCAACATTGATAATGATTGTGTTTTGAGTCCAGAGGTAGTTCAGCTGGAAGAGAACCTATCTTATGAGGAACAACCGGTCCATATTCTTGACCTTAGGGAGCAATTGTTACGGAATAAGGTGATTAATCAGGTAAAGGTTTTGTTGAAAAACCACATGATGGAAGAGGCAACATGGGAATCTGAAAATGCAATGATGGATAAGTACCCCCATTTATTCGATAAGTAAATAAATTGCGGGGACGAAAATTTCTAAAGTGGGGAAGGATGTAACATCCCAAGTAAGTAATGAATAATAGATATTTTTATCTATGTCTATTAAAGAATTAAATAGTGTTTTAGAGGCTTAAAATGAAAATAAATCCAATCTTAAACATGGAATACACTAATATTCTTAAAAGATTGTTTTACTACCTTATGATGGAAAATGCTTTTTTAATATATCTTTTCACAATTTTATAAACTATGTTTGTCAAAATAAACTTATTCTTTATGATTGGGACATCAAAATTTACTTTGTGTATGTTTTTGGTATTTTTCCGATAAAGTTCATTTTTTAATGAATAGTGAAAAATGTTGTATTATAATTCAAAAACTCTTTTTAATCTAATTTATTTATATGATTAGATTATCTTTTGAATTTGTTTTGAAGTGAAATTAGAATATATTTTTACCATTTTATCCAATGGTGGTCATTGGAATCAATTTCACTTTGAAATTGAACTTAAACTAGTGTCAGTCTTTTGATACTTATTGTTTCATAAAAACATGCTATTTGTCATGACAGCGGGAATTAATTATTCAATTAATTAATGTGATTTATATGTTTTGAATTTTGCAAAACAGACTTCATTTTTGAATTCGGAATATCAAATATAGCTTAGGGTGAAGTTTTGGTATTTTTCTGAAAAACTCCAATTTTTGATGAATAGTGAAACCACTAAGTGGTAATCAAGCAAACTGATTTTTCAGTTAAATGAAATTTTACCACTAATGTGTATTGAATTTTGAAAATCCAAAATTCATGGTTTTCATTAGTATGTAAAATTTTGTTCAATGGGATGAAAATAATTTTTTGGTGAATATTAACTTTTTTTTCATTAATCGCGATTAGAGGTAATTAGTGTAGTTTAAGGTAAAAATAATGCTTTAATAAAATGCGATGAGCTTGACAAATGTCCTAACCCTATTGTTTGTGTCATGGCCGACCAAGAAAACCCATGGGCCGATTTAGGGGACCCCATGGAGCCAGTTGGGTGAGATAATGACTTTAATGCCTTTTTTAAATAAAGGTGAAAATGACACTAACATAAATTGTTTTACTAAAACAATTTTTATAAGGGGTTATACTAATCATATTTTTGTCTATAAATATTAATTAGAAAGAAAAAACTATTTCCTACATCATATTATTTTTGTTAAATTTTTAGACATTAAATAAATTAAATTATTTATGACATCATGATGATGCAGCGATGACCTCATTATTTAACGATTAATATAAAATGGAAATATAATGTAATATCTAAGACCTACACTTGTCCAAAAACTATTTTATGGGAATATTTCGAAGCCTTATCATCTTAGATTCGAAATATATCAATGTGGGACCTTAGAAATACGAAAAACATTTGAAAATAAAATAATAGTTTCATGATTTCCAAATGTGCCCCTACTCTCCTCTTATAAAAGGCCCCCACCTCTACCTCATTTCACACACTCCTCAAGCCTTTGGCTCGGCCATCCCCTGCCCATTTACTCTCTCCACATCCCTCTCCTCATCCTATAGGATTACCTTTGGGAATAATCCTTTCAAAGGAAGCCTTTAGGCTCAAATCAAAAGCAGTTACACTTTTAAAAGTAATTCATTCTCTCATGTTCATTTGTATTATTTTGCTTCTCCAACCCCCTAAACTCTTTTTATTTACTTCTTTTGTAACAACACCAGTATCTTAAATATACTAGGATGTTTTTATAAGATTTATTCGAGCTAAAATATCACACAACTACATCAAATGGTTAAAGAACATAAGGTTTCTGTGGATGGAGAATTTCTGCCTCCCGAAACGATGATTGTTCAATAATCATTTAACACCTTCAAAGGTGGCCATTATGATGTAACTATTTTTATATATGATATATAATATTTTTTTCTTTTTTTAAGCTTCTGTATTTTTCATTTATGGCATACCATTATTGTTTCCATTATGGGTAAACATGATATCTTCATTTTAGGAAGTGCGGACTACCGCCCCCTGAAAGTGATTTGATTCGTTAATACCATATGTGGGATGTATAAAGGATAAAGTATATGATATTATATATTTTATTATACTGGAATTATAATATACTCTTATATCATAATGATTCCATTCCAGAAAATATGAAATAGAAATGGAAGTAGCATTCATGCGTACGTACGGCTTACCGTCTCCATGAACGGTGCATTTCATTTCTTACCTCTAAATGTGATGTAATATTATTAATACATGTATATGATGAATATATATGATATATATGTTATCCAAATCATTAATATCATTCTGGATATAATGATCCTTTGAGTAAATTAACAACATGTTAGTATAAGAAGTCTATTTTTGACTTAAGAACCAAATACCGACAAAATGAACATTATTAACTTAAATGATTACATGATGTTCATAACAAGGTATAAAAGGAATAATGAACTTGAAAAAGGTTCTTAAGCAAGTATAAATTAACTCAGGTTTATTATTCCGGATATTAAAGAACGGTCGGGTCAAGTCGGATATGAGGTATGGGACTTCGTCTCAATCTCCTTTCATTGAGCCATATTTTGTTTTATACACAACCTTCTTTTATACGATGTATAAACCCCTTTGACTTTTACGTTTATTCAAAAGGAATCTTTTTTTGTACGAAGAGTTTTCTAAACGACAAAAGGGAATGTTTTTGTCGTACGTATGCGGCGACAACGAATTCTCCGTCGTCGTGACCGTTATTTGAGTTTTGGCTTCCTCTACAAGCCATACCTTCTTTTTAAAAGAAAAATAAATACCATGTTTTAATATTCTTTTATTTTGGTATCGAAAATGGTTTTCATAATGTTTTTATATCAATGTGATGTACTGATATCTTGTGATTGAAAGGTGGGAATGTTATGTTTCCTTTATGCATGTTTTATGTGATATGATTATGTTGAGGTTCTTGGGCATTATTATGAAAACGGGTGGCTCCATGATAAACTAAGGGCGGGTGAGCCCGATATAGCTCTCCAATGCATTGGGTAACGCGAAGGAGTGAAACGTTATGGTTTCTCCGAAGAGATTTATTGAATATACTGTGATGCGTATTCCAAACGTAACAAGAGGGTTACTCCCTACATAAGAATGTTATGAATGCCTCAAGTTAACTTTATGTCTTATGATTTCTATGATTTATTCATGATTTTATGAGGTATATTGAAGTGCCTATGTTTTATGGGTAAAGTATTATTTCATTATTATGTATATATGAACTCATGTTTCCTTTGATTTTTCTTTTTATATAACCCATACTGATATTTTTATGCTCATCCCATGTTTTTGAAATGTGTTTCACAGGTCACGAGAAAGGTACATGATAAGATGATAGTGTCAAGGAAGTGTCAAGAAAGAATCCATGTTTTATTTTAAATATTTTTCCATTGATGGGAATGAAGAATACTATCTTTATGTAACCACTTTGTTTATATGTGGAATGTAATGCAAGTTTTAAGATCTAATTCACTAAAACTCTAAACCTGAAAAGATCCTCAAGGTGTAATCTTGTGATAACTCAAGATTAATTAAGTTTTAAGGCTGTGGCCTTATAATATTTCTCAAAAATGTGACGCAATAACTGAACTAATGAACAACATCATTTTGGGAGGCAGTAGTTTACCATACAGAAGAATAGTATTATCATGAACCATTAGATTTAAGTGTGTGTAATTGTTGTTATAAAACATAGAATAAAAAACAACATTATGTCTAGGATATTTAGTTTATTATATAATAATGGTATATGAATGATTTAAGTGGTGGTGAATGAATGTATGACAAAAGTGGTTGTGGAATGATGTTACCTCTTCTTTGGGTAACTCATATTTGTTGGAACCAACGTGATTCATTAGATAGATTTATACCCTATTATAGGTTAATAAGGTGAGGGTAGAGTTGTTGGTAGATTAATTTAGAAACTTTTGGGTAATCCAATGGTAATGATAGCTTTGAATAATGGATAGTGGTGGCTGCCTTTTTATTGTGAAGGAGGAGTGACATTCTTGTAAATCTATGTAAAGTGAATTCCAGGAATGTTTCTCTCAGGAAATGATGCTTTGATATTGGTCTGGGTTGAATTAACGAGATTATATGGTATAAATATTTACATAAAGAATTATGCATAAATTTTTAGGTCTTTTTGGGTCTTAAGATTATGGATTAGTCTATTTTTAATCTAATTTTTCACTACATCACTTTAATTAATTTTATTCACTTTCACTAATATATTCTTTCTAAAAAAGTGATTTGACATATTTTGAAATTATTAATTACTCTAATTAAAAGTATATAGTCCATTTTTTGAATTGTAATCTCATTAGTGTGGGAAATTAATCTACATTTAATCTAGCAGATGGGTCTCAACAACTAGTTTTTAATAAAAATTGTTTATATGTATGGAATGTTTTGATATCTAATTTTCCTGACCTACATGAAAGTAATATATGTAAAAATTTTCACATTAAATATTAAATGAAAATAATTATAACATTTATCTATATAAATAATTTATAATAAATATCATATTTCAATAAAAATTAATTATATTTAAATATTCATAAATTAATTAGGTTTTTTAGAAAAATCCCATGAAATCACTATGATAAAATTTTAATAATAAGAATTATAAAATTATTTTTATTTTATGAAAATAAATGTCTACAGTTTTCTGTAATTTATTTAATTATTATTCACAAAATCATAAAAGGTTGTTCATTTGAGAATATAGTATTTTGAAAAATATTAAAAAATTTACAGTATTACCTTTTTTATTATAAAAATATTTTATTTATATGAAAAATGTTCTGAATAATATATAAAAATAATTTATTAATTTTGATTTTAATAATTTTAGCATCAATGTTATAACTATATTGTTTAAATAATTATAATAATAAAAAATTGTTTCTTAGAAACTTGGTGTTTCTTTTGATGGAAGACAACTCGTTGTTTCATGTATCACAATCTTATCTTGGCATAGAATATAAAAAATTATTTAATTAATTTATCATGTAACTCCTGAAATAAAAGAAAATTAATTTATTAAAAAAATAAAATTTCATAAAAAATGCTGTGTTACAATTTACTTGATAGGACCAACATGAGAAACTAGTTTGAAGTTATGGTGATGAATGTAATTCCTCAAATTTTTTACTATGAAGATGAGTACAATGAATTTATTCTTGAAATCAGTGTAAATCGTCTCAACAAATATAAATTTTAGTTTATGGTAGTAAATTGTTGTCTTTCTCCCCAAATTATTTTTTAATGTGATGAGTGTGCCCATGATCAATCCATGGAGGTTAAATATAAAATAATTGGACTACATTCCACTATAGGAATCAATAAAATTTGGTGTAGTAAATACTATTGATAATTTTGATGGCTTCTTGGAAGTCCTCATACCAGTGATATATTATCCCATTCATCATTATCGTGGTGAAGGGGGAGGATTTTATGGCCATTTTGGCAATGAAATCCTGAATTTAGGAGAAGTTCACATTGTTCCACCTCACTTCATTGAGATTTTTGGGGCGTGACAAAGCTAAAATGAAACTAGGAATATCTAGGTAGACCATGAATTCATGGTGGAATATAATAATTCCAAGGAATATCCCTAATAATAACCCTAAAATTATTTTTATTGAATTTATCTTCATACTATGTTATTCCATCTTATTGATTCTTTTTTTTTGATATATTAGGTGACCACATCGATTTATAGATTTGAGCACTAGGACATCGACATTGAATTTGGAAATTATTTCCCAGAATGGATTAATGATTTGATTTATGTCCCATTGATAAATGGATCTAGTGTTATTTATGTCAAATGGAATGACCTAATAGAAATATATCACTCTAGGTGATTTGAAATAAGTGTCTTCTCCGTCTTCATGGTCTAAAATTATTGGATTGTACCTTTAATACCCATCAATGATGGAATGGGCATGAAAGCCAGTAGTTGTGTTGATCTAGATATCATTGATCGCCAACGAGAATTAATCTTTTAAGAAATTTCTACTATGGTATTTGAAATATTATCATACCTTAATCTTCACATTATATTCTTTATGTGGATGATATTAGAAAGAAATTCAAGTTGTATCACTTTCTTGAAATAGTTTTATTTGATCAATTTGTCAAGTCTCAACACTACATTGGTGGAATGAGAGGGGTGAATCCTCTTATATACACTATTTTAGACTCATTCTCATTGAGTAAGGCAATACGGTGCAATGAAACGTCAATAATTTATCTCAGAATTTCTATATAGTTCCAACTGAACACATATCAGTGTTTTTTTATTAATTTTATATAAAGCACTTTCCCTTTGAGGGATATGGGGGTATTAATCAATATAGGTTGAAGGTCCTCTTCTATTCCTACATTCAAATACTATTTCTAATCTACGGTGGTGGATACACCTTCCTCGACTTCCAGAGTGGTTTTTAGAGTTCATAGTCATATTCTTCAATATATGAGTCTGTGGAGGCTTTTTTAGATAATGTTAGGAACTTGGGGTATTAATTATCACATGAAAGGTGATAGATTTCGTGACAAAATACATTATCTTCTCATATTTCATAAGTTGTAAAATAGAGAAACAATAGATTTTTTTAACTCTACATTGGGATATTTGGGGTTTGAACCCCCCATGAAATGGTATATTACCTCATATATATTTTGTTGGAGAACATTGCCATTGTCGAACATACTCTTGGGATTTTCATGTAAAAACCTAAATATATTATATGATTGTAGAAGTAAATAAATGTTTTATAAATGTTAAAATAAGTTTTTGTATTGTTGTGTGTCATAAATAATTAACTATATCACTATGACTGATATAATAATTTAAAAGAAAATGTATATTCATAAAATGTATTAATAAAATAATATTATTTTGAATTAGGAATTTATTTAATTTTATGAGACCATAATTAATTTTTCAAATCGCCATCAAATCAATTAAAATTTTAAAATGATTATTTTTTAAATACATGTTCGTTTTAATTAAGAACTAAATTTATCATATTTAGAATTTTTTTTCATAAAATTGTGTTAATATTTTTAATTCTATACATAGAAAAAAGTTTAGGGTAATTTTTTATGATTTCTCTAATAGTTTTAATTTTTTTATGAATAGTTAAATACCATAATTTACGTTGTTGAAAATATACGTGACTAATTGTGTTCTAGATGATGTATTGATGATTTAAGTTCATAATTTATAACAATCAAATATAATATTTATATATTTTTTGTTAAGGTTCAAGATAATGAAATTCATGAGATAAAATAATAAAATAGGGTATAAAGTAATAAATATTCACCAATCTATTCCCAAATAAAATACAACCTGTCACCACCTCTTCTTAAACATTCCCACTGTGAAAATTTTCCATTTTCTACAAACACTCGACCGATAACCCTTCTTAGCTTTTAAATACAGTTTTTCCAACAAAATAAGAATTACAATTTCCGAAAAGATGCTCTAATTATGTTGATGTTGAAGAGGTAAAATCCCATCTTGTTTTCTTTTAATATTTTTCCACATAATTTATTTTCCTATTTTATCCACACCACCTCTCACACAGAAATAATGGTAACTCCAATATCTTGTTTATATAATGTAATTTGTTTTAATTCAATTATAAATTATCAAACCATTTCTTCCACCCCGTTTATTCTAAAAATTCAATCGTCGTCTGTGAGGTGTTGACTTATCGCCTTAGAGGATTACAAGTATTCATTTTATTTTTCAAATTAAAATAAGTTCCAAAAAACATTTCAATGGTAGATAAATATTTTAAAATTTACGATATAAAATTTATTATGTTATGGAAGTAACATATATCCAGAAAGTGATATAATAAATCAAAATGAGTTCATTGTGATAGAAACATGCCTTAATTAATCTTAAAAAATATCATTAATATTTTATCTAAAGAATTATCCTCATATAATGAATCAAAAAAACAAATAATAAGAATTTACCTTATAAAAGTTCATGAATAACATAATTTTGAGATTTTGAATAATCATCCCCTTTTTACACTATATTCCATTCATTCATAAAGTAACTCTGATCATGAAAACCGAGAAAATGAACTCTCTGAAATGATGAAACTGAACACTATATGTCATTAAAAAAATGTAAATAGTATTAATAAATATATATTGATCATAATAAATTTTTAATAGGTTATTTTTTGCTAATTAATTAATCGAAATTTATTATGAAAGTTAATAAATTGAAAAATTACTCATATGAAAGATAAGGGGATTATCAAACAAACCACCACTTCTTTCAGTTAGACAAATTTGTTAAAAATGTTTATATAGATATTTCATTAAATCATCATTAAATATAATTTTATTATGCTAAAAATTTTATTCCTGGTATATTCATTCTTATAATAGGATTTTATGACAAATAAAATCGTTTTTCTAAAATAAAAACTCTTTTAAAAAAATTAATGTTCTTGATATTATACTTTCTTCACAGAAGATTGATTGTTATTATACCATGTACGGTATTTCATTTTTATTTTTGGAGCCCATAATTTTATTAATATATGTATGAATTTTTTAAATTCTATTGAATCCCATTTTCATTCAACATGTTATTTTAAGACTTAGATTGATATATGATATATGTTTCTTACATGATTTTTAAAATATTATGATATGACTAGTGATCCTGAAATTATATAGGAATACAATTCATTGGGTAATGTGATCTATCTCACAATATAATGTTCAATATTTATGAACATTATTCTATATTTTTAAAATGATGATGGTATAAATATGTGCAAATATTATGTGTGAACATGATGCAAGATTTGTTCACAACTATGTGTTGTATTTTACAACTAGGTAATGATGTTTCATTTTTATGAATAATGATTTCCAATTCCTTTTTCAATTTAATCCTCTAAATATTATGATGATGTTATTATACTTATATGATTATTATTATTATTATTCTCACCAATTTTATCTTGATTCAGGTACTTAAATTTCCACTTATTGGTATTTTAGCTCACCCATTTCATTGATGTATAAACTCAGGTAACTGTGTATACTAAAAAGTATGTGAGGAGAATTATTAATCAAGATAATAATGGAAAAACTGATTGTATTGTTTTTTATGTACATGTTATGTATGGTCCTAATTTTCCCAAGACCCGTTACTTTTGAAACTTTTTTTAACACTTTTAAGTGGTTTATCATTAAAATGAAGTAATAATCCTTTAATAAAATTAGGGTCTATATAGATGGCATCAGAAAACTGTTTAGTTAATTTGGAAATTATTATTATATAACAATAGTAAAAATTCTTAGTATGAGTTTTTTTATTAGCTATCAACAAATAATATGTGTCTTCTAAAACTTTTAAATGTAGTGATTCCAAAATATATTCCTTTTGAGTTATTTTTGAAAAGTAATAAATAAATAACTAAAGATATTTTGAAATAAAATTTGATCAATAATTTTATACATTAGAAAATGGTTGGAAGCAGAAAAAACCAAAAAAAAAATCTAGGTGTATGACAATGCAATAAATTCCTCAACAAAATCCACAATGAATTAGGAGGTGGAGTTTAAATTTCATATAGATTCATACCAAACTAAATTACGTTATGCAAAATAAACTGAATAATGTGGAACATCCTGTTTCTCCTAATTTGTAGAAACTATAAATCTATTAGTTTATTTAGTAATAACCACTGATGTTTAGTTGATCTTCAAGTCCACTAGTTGGGTTACAATGTGTCATCTCAATAAAGAAGACCTTTTCTAGGCTTCATTATTCTATGAAAGACAATGTGACAGTGAGATTTTATTATTTATAAGAAAATGATGAGAAATTTTCGGAATTGATTTAGAACACAAACCCATAGGATTAAATTGAATAGATGGAGTGGGAATACATTATGAAAATATTTCCTAAGAAGTATTTCATTCAAACTCTATGTTAAATTGTGATGAGGTAATTTTTTAAGATGAATGGAAATGATGATGAACTAGTCACAACATATGAATCAAATTTACAAGGATATCAATGTATGACTCATGATTTTTTTTAATAAATATAGAAAAATATATAGATTCTTAAGTTTAAAAATGATTTTGAAAGTGTCTAGAAATTAGGTACTTTTTGATATATGAAGTTATTGTTTGACATGAAATTAAATTGGCTATGGAGTTTGGATAATGGTCCTAGTGATATAGAGATATGAAATGAAAAAATGAGTTTCAATCTGGTGGATATAGTGAAATTTTTTCAAATAAAACTCAACCACTCACATGTCAAAAATGTGGGATGAATAATCCTGGATATTCAGTCAAAAGGACTAGGAAATGCTCCATGTGTGGGAGGGAAGGACATCAATCTCATTAATTCCAAAGAGACATCGTAATGTGGAATAATTTTGTCGAGGAATAGTGAGAACCACCCATGGTTCAATGATTAAAATTATTGGGAGAATTGGAACTATAAATGCCATTGTACTAAACCTCAGGTACTGGAGGCTAATATACATCAACAAACACCCAATCCAAAGGATCCAAAGAAATGTTATGACATAACTACTACTGAGGTAGATCCCACAAATGTTGCTAAGACATTTATATTAATTATCCATTGAGGAATAATGAACATACTTTTTTATTTTTGTTTAACACATTCCTTAATATCATAAATGGTTAGTATAAATATATGAAAACCACATTAAAATATGGAACTGAAGTGATATTTGAGAATATAAAATCATGAAATTCTTATATCATAATTATATTATTCATCCGTTGTTAATTTTTTTGGACTAATCCTCCTGATAATTTTTTTGTTACTTCAATTACTAGATTCTTATTCTTTACTTGGCGTCGATTGCCTATCCTTACAAAAATCCAAAATCCTCATTCTGGAAATATAGATAACTATTCAAATCCCAATGCATCCTCTAATTATATATATTTGTAAGGGTGATAATGAATCTCATTCAGATTCATCATGTCAGGTCGTTATATTATTTCATTATGATCAAGTGTATCTTATAGAAATGATTGGGGAAAATGAGAGAATCATTCTTGAGGACATCCTTATTGTGTGCGACTAAACTAATGTGTTCCCAAAATAATTTCCATGTCTTTCGCAAGGCCTAGAGGTTTTTGGATCATGTGAACATCTTCTTGGATCTATGTTTATATCAAATAAACCTTATATATTGACAACCATAGGGTTTTAAAAACTGGATATGAAGATATAATTTAGTGTAGACAAGGATTTTATACAACTGAGTTCTTCACCATGGAATGAACTAATCCACGTAGTCAAGAAGAATGGATAAATGTTCCTATGCATTGATATTCATGAGTTCCAAAAAATAATGATAAAGAAAAATTATCCAATATCATGGATTGATGACTTGTTAGATAAACTCAGTGGGGCCATGTAATTCTCAAAGGTCAAACCTCAGTCTATATATAACCAATTAATTTTGAGGATGAAATATATTCCCAATACATCCTTTAGAATGAGGTATGTAAACTATGATTTCATACACACTAATGATCCATCAAAATTCATGTACATAATGAATAGAGACTTTAGATATTACCTTGAAAATTTTATGGTATTATTTATTGATGTTATAATGATATACATAATGATAAAGGGGGAACATAAGGATCATTTTAATATTATGCTAACGAAATTGCGTAAGAATATATATTATTCAATGTACCATAAATGTGTGTTCTGTATAGAGGAAGTATGATTCTCTTGTGATGTTATCACAAAAAAAAATGATTATATGTGGACCCTTTCAAGACAATGGAAATCGAAAATTGGACTTCAGAAACATCTGTAATAGATATTCAAAGTTCACTTGGTCATGTTGGGAATTATAGACTATTGGAGAATAACATCACATAATCTTCAAACCCACTAACAAACCTGTATCAGATGGGATAAAATTTATTATATCATAGTGAATGTGATGAATATGTTAAGGATAAAAAATGAGGCTTATAACTAAATTAGTCCAAACATTTCCAGCAAGTGTGGAAATTTTTTTCGTCAACAGTTATGTCTCAATGATGGGAATCGGCTGGGTACTAGTGATAAAAAATATCGTGACACTCTACAACTCAAGGTAGTTGAATATTCATGATAAAAACTATACCATGCTTTTTCGGGAGTTGGAATATGTAATCTATGTGTTTACAATCTAGAGGAATTATCTTTATAGGTAGACGTGTGTAATATTTACTATTTATAATACCCTCAAATATAAATTCACACAGAAGATGCCTAATAAGTATCAATGAATATGGTAATATGTAATCATGGAATTTTACTAATCAATCTACTAACAACCTATATAATTGAATAAACTAGAAATTATATTACTACATTATCAATGACCATAATTGAGATGGATTGAATGTTCATAAATTTTCATATGATGGACATGTGAATTTTTATCAAAAGGAACATCACCAATACTTTCTTAAATGATTGGTCAACCACCCTTCATGGAGAATAAAATTAACTCTAAATTAAATTACGTGTAAATTTAGAAGAAGGTGGAATCCACAAGGAAGATGAAATCCTCATATATAAAATTTATTATGTAGGAGTTGTAAGCTTTTGGTTACTATTATGTTTACCATCCAATAAAGTGATAATAATGGATCTAATAAATGATGTACATATCTCAACCTTCTCTATTCACCAAGGGAGAAAAATATATATCATGATCTACAAGAGAACAATTGGTTATATAATATGAATAAGGATGTAAAAAAATATACAACAATGTTTTTTTATCTGTTAACAAGTGAAGGAATAATGGAAAAATAATAAGGGGATGATGAAACCACTACCCATGCAAACATGTATATGGGAAAACAACACCACGGGGTTTGTTACCAGACATCCAAAGACATCCAATAGAAAAAATTATATATAGGTTTTTATTCAACATCTTATAAAGAATGAAAACATTATTGCAATTCAAGAGGAATTAATACAAGATTAACATGCATGGATATACATTATATAAGTGGTAAGGATGTATAAAGTTCATATATCTACTATATCCGAATGAGACCCAATATTCACTTAAATGATCTGGAAATATCTTAATCATGCATTGAGAACTGATTTTAACATCATTACAGCTTAACATCTTCAATTCGATGGAAAATCTGAGAATACTATTCAAAAATTAGAAGACAATATGTGGGAAGTATTATAGATTTCAAAGAACTATGGGAACAACATCTTCATCTGAATGAGTCCTCATAAAACAATAGTTTCCACTCAAGAATCCATATAGATCCATATGAATCCCTTTATAAAAAAGTATGTAAAAAACCTGCTTGATGGGTTGATGTCGGTGAATTTAATATTCTAGGAAATGAAATTGTCAAAGAAATGATGAATGATTTGAAAACAATTCAGTAGAACATCAAGGTATCCCAAAGACAATAGAGGATCTACATTGAAAAAAATAAGTGGGTCCTAGTGTTTAAGGCTAAAGACATGTAAATTATCCACATATTTCCATGGAATAAGTTCATGTGATTTGGGATAAAAACAATGTTGAGTCCTATGTACTTCATCTCCTTCATAATTCTTGATCGATTCCGAACTATGGATTATCCAACAGAACTGACACCAACCATGTCCCATGTATACATTACATCCCATTTATCCCTATTGAGGAATTACATTCTAGATTTCTCACATGTATTGAATCATGATGTGTTGTATTTGGAAAGTGATATCTATAATGACAAGAAGCGAACACAGATCCTGGATCGTAGATAAAACGATTTATGAAACATGAATACCCACCAATTTAATGTACTATGGAGAAACCATAATTATAAAGAGTAAAAATTGGAATTATAGGAATAGATAAAGGATAAGTACCATCACATTATTTCACCATAGAATGTAAAACAAAATTTCAATGGCTAACATTCATAAGGTTGAAAGAATGTAAAAATCAATAATTTTATCAATTGAAAGTAATTTATAATAATTATTTTATATAGTATAAATCACATAAATTAACATGGATAACACAGTAGAAACTTTATATATGAATAATGAATGAATCAATAATTATTTATAGATGTTAATGAACTAATACCAATGAAATAGTAACTTGACCCCTAGAATTTTAACATGCCCATTATGATTAATAATCCAACGAATAAAATTATTAACTCATTAATAAATCTATTAATAAATTTTTTGCATCTTATAAAGATAAATATTATATATATATATATATATATCATATTATAAGTAAATAAATATTTTATAAATGGTAAAATATCTGTTGGTATATTATAAGTATATATATTCAACTACAATTTTATAATTACTATAATTATATAAAATAAAATAAAATTTCATAAAATATATTCATAAAATAATATATTGATATCTTATTATGATAATATAACATTACAATACCATATATAATTATTCAATGTATAATAAAATCAGTTAAAATTTGAAAACTGGTATTTTATGAATAAATGGTGATTTTAAATGAAAAATAATTTTTCATTTTTGGAATATTATTTTCCTAAAATGGAGTTCCTTATTGAAAATATCATGTTTTTTAAAATGTTTTTTAGGGAATTTTTCAAAAATATATTAATTTTTGGTGAATGGTGAAATACAATAATTTATTATATTTCACTAAAACATGAATTATGGAATAATTAATGATTTATGTGTGATGTAATCCCATAAGATCAAACAATCCATAAATATTTGAATATATTATGTGTTCATGTTCAATGTATTGATATTGTTGATCCAAAATAATAAAATAATTAGGAACAACCCTCTCCTACCCTGAAAATAATACCCCTCACCCATTATTCCCCTGAAGCATTACAATCTATGAGTCATGACCTATTTCATCCCAATATACATCCCAATTTCATCCCTCATGTCTAGGAACCATTGTTCTCAACAAAAATCCAAACCAATTTCTCTAAGGATGTTCTCAAGGAGAGTAAGTTCAAGAGGTAAAATATCTTCTATTTTTGAAAATTAATTTCATACTATTTTCATATATTATTATCTCCCCATCAAACATCACCCATGTACCATCATAACTCCAATATCATATATATACATATATACACTCTAATGTTTTTATGTACATGGAATAATCCATCATCAACCACCTCATCTCTTTTTTTTCTAAAATAGAAAATTTTGTTTCTGAGGTTTTGACCTATCTCCTTCGAGGAAAACATGTTTTCACATTCCATTAATGAATTAAAATATGTCTCAAAGACCATTTTAATTGTAGAATAATATTTTTAAAAATATTTTTAAATTTTATTTATTTTCTAGAAGTAGCATAAATGAGGAATATTAAATACTATTTTGAATGACATTGTTGTGATATAATACTAGAAATATTAATCAAAATGATTATCATTAACATTTCATCAAATGAACCAACCTCATACCGGGGAAATAAATAATATATAAAAACATTAAAAATTCAAGAAATCCATTAATAACATATGATAAAGTATAGAATAATTATTATAATTTAACATGTAGCACCACTAGTTTGAGATATGTATCCTTTTTATATGACTTTTTACGTGTTTAATGTGCTTGGGATGAGTTGGAAGAGGTTTGGAGAGTTTGTATTGTTTTGGAACAAGTTTGGAAGCTTTTCTATGGGAGCATGGTTTGATAATGGATTGGGAAAACCATACGTGTTCTCTATAAAATAGTATATCGGGACACAGTAGGCTTCACACAGCCGGCACATGGTTTTCCTAATTGTGTGAGGCAATCATGCAGACCCTCTTCTTGAGAAAATGGCACGTTCACTATTAGAACCCGGTCATCCAAACTGTGTAATCTAAATATGTGGCCAAATGAGAATTGGGTTTTTAAATATGGGCTCCATCAGGATAACCGTATTTTAATCTAAATATTCTCCCACTCAAGCCTGAATTAGGATTTTTGGTTCTTAGGGGTTTAAGGGCTCTCCCACAGGTTTTGGAAGAAATAGAAGGATTATCTAGGTAAATTGAATTAGGTTGTTCTTGGGTATGTCTCCACTCATGGTTATTTTTGTTTTTTAAAAGATCTACATCTCCCACTCTCTCTGTTTTCTTGATCTCCACCCGTTGGGTGTAGATCATGGGTTGTGGTTTCCTTGGGTGTTGATTTCATGTCTTCTGGATGTTAGGGAAGGGGATCTAGAGCAATTTTGGGGGTGTGTTTTCTTGGATTGGGGTGCAGTTTCTTGTGGGTCGAATTCATCAGAACCCTAAATCTAGGTGGATTCTCTATCAAATATACTAGGTTATAATTTGTGGTATGGGTTTCAATTATTATTTTTTCATCAAAATTAATTTTGATAAATATGTGTGAAATTTTTTTGGACACCCATTTGGTGGTGATTTTGGAGATTTTGTAGAAAATTGGTGATTTCTATTGAAGGGGATTTGTTGTGTGATTTAAAATTGTTGATTTTCAAATCAGTGTGGATAATTATGAAAAATGTTTCCCGAAATATTTTATTCAATAAATATTCTGAATATTGAAATGTGGTTGGGAATGAAATGTTAGTTAAAGGGTGTATTCAATAAATGGGAAATTTATTGATGTGAATTGGCATGTGATTGGAATTATAATGTCATTTTGTGTGGCCTTGGTGAATTGTGCTTGTTTATTGCTATGAAATTGGATTTTTTTTGTTGTGTTGAAGTGGGTAAAAAGTTTCACTCTAAAATTTAATGGATAATTTCTGGAATAACAACCATTGTGGATAGTGGTTGAGAAGCACCGCTAGTAGGGAATTTGGTGAACAGGGTGAGAGGAATTCCAACTATAAGGGATTCTTTGTTTTGTGTTTCTAGGAAAAGATTGAATTAATAATGATAATGCGTTAGGGGGATATTGATTATTTCATAGTTGTGGATTTTCCTTTGTGTGAAATGTATTGTTAAGGGTGTTTTTGTCGTTTTTATGCTATATCAATGTTTAAAGTTTTATATAATCTGTTAATTTAAATTTAATAATGGTATTATCAAAGTGTCAGGTGTAGGGAAGTCATATGTGGAAAACCTACTAGGTATTAGTAATCACCCACTAGTTGGACACTTTTTTGGTTTTTCAGATGTTCTATTAAAAGGAACTGGTAAAGGTAAATCATCCCATTGCAAGTGATTTGTGGTGATTCTTGGTATATTCCATTGTTCTTGGCTCATGGATCATGATGTGGAGGAGTGGAATGTGTCTTGGTGTATTTTGGGTCTCTTGTTTAGTCGTTATGATAGTACATTGATATTGTGTTTGGTTGTATCAGTTTTTTTGTTTTATTGTTTAAAAACTTTGTTGTGTATTTGTTAATAAATGGTTGGGTTGCTATGTCTACATGGATCATATGGTATCATTGGTAATGATTGGTTTTGCTGGTTTTTTCTATAGGGCACATCATTCCCCAAATATGCTGGAAGCACTCGACGTTTATATCCAGCATTTAGAATTTTGGGATTATTTCTTAAGGCCAAGAATCATTCCTCTGCCCTATCAATGAAATGATATCGATTTGGTTGTTACATGTGGTATCAATTTGTTCGGTACTTTTCTTTCATGTGAAAGTAGTTGTTCCCTATTTAGCATCGATTGTTGGTCTTGGTGTTCACATTTTCTCTTAATTTATTCCTTGATTCTAGATTTTATCAAGATGTAGAATGGTCGGATCATAGAATCTATATCATAAAAGGACATATCTAACCATTTTATGTTGTAATTCATGTGACATGTCAGTGGTGTAAATAAGTGTTTGAAGAAACTTGTAGGCATTAGAAATATCATTATCATGGGTCTAGCCAATGAGATAATCATGGAATAAACGGTAGAAATGACTTCCCACTAGGATGAATATTTCATTGGGGTATACTAATCTATGGTGTAATAATAATTTATTAATTTTGAAAATAGGTAATGGGTTTTAAAACAGAATGATTTTTTACATGGAAACTTTTTTTTATTTTGAAAATTGGTTTACTTTCAAAACATGGTGGATATTTTTTAGAATAGTTAAATATGAGAAATATGAACTTGTGGAATGCCTAGTTGTGATAATTTCAATGTATTTAAATTGAAATTTGAATACCCATTTTGGTTAGGTAATTGATACTTATTATTTTTAGTATTGATAGAAATGGAACCAGGTAGGCATTGTAGAGACCTATTGGGGGACACTATGGAAAATGTGGTTGAACGTGAGCCCCAGGTAAACCAGAAACTAATGCAGAGTATAGTGCAAGATTTCCACGATGTGGTAAGTGCGAATAATGTGGATGAATAGAGGAATGTGTATCATGAAATTAAGTATCAATGGAAAAATCCACCCATAATTAGGGGTGATTTAGAGCTAGAGAGGGTAGAAGCCTGGCTGAATAGAATGAATCTGATATTTAACAAATTAGGAACACTGCCAGAGCTAAATGTGAAAATATCCATGTATATGTTGGATGATATCTCCCTTTAGTGGTGGGAGTTGGCGGTCGAAGCTGGGACAGAACAAAGTGTGACGTGGGTGGGGATTAAAGAATTTTTTAACAAACTATTCTACCATCAAACATTTATAATTTAGCATACAAAAGATTTATTTGTTTTGACTCAAGGGAACATTGAGGTGAAGTAATTTGTGGCTATGTGTATGAACTTAGTCTGGTTTTCACCCGAGGTGGTGGGTAGTATATCTTTGAAGGAACGAATTTTTAATGTCGGGCTAAACCAGGAAATTTATTCCAAGATTTCCATGATGTGTACAGATGACTACATAGAAATGGTGAACATAGCTACGCTAGCTAAGAGGGATATTTTGGGGGCTATTGGTGGAGGAGGCATGTTCGTACCCCCAGGGAATACTGGGAACTCAAACACTGGGCTCAAGCGAAAGAGGGACACTTTTTTCTAGGGTGGGATCACAACATGGAATCCAATGACAGGATCCATGTAACTTCCTCTAAATCCTTAGAGAAATCCAAGATGTTTTCAGTCATGTTTTACAAGCCACATCAAGAGATATTTTATGACAGAACCACAGGAATGTCATAATTGTAAGTATAATGGAGCATTTGGAGCGTTATTGTTAGAATGCTCAGACTTCTGGTGTTTGTGACACACCTTAGGGGACACATGGGTCTTATGCCTTGACAGGATGGGGGAAACAACATACCCCTCGACAACAGGGAAAAGTTGGTCATGGTGGTTCTATGAATACCACGATGCTTCATCAGGGTAATAAGGATATGAGTGTGGCTTCTATGTAGTGGTTTGAAGCTGATTAGGCGGTAATGGATGATTAGTCGAGACCATCCACCGTGCGTGGTATGGTTCTGTTAAATTCAAAATTGATGCAAGCATTGTTTGATACAGGTGCATCACATTCTATTCTTTCTTCTCACATCATTTATTTCATGGGTTTATATGTGTAAGTGATTCCATTTTTTTGAAAATACAAACTCCTCTGGTTCAATGAGAGTGTCGAGCATTCCTATGTTGAGGTTGTAGTTTCTAGTAGTTGTCATCGAATTGATGTGGGATTTCATAGTTTATGATATTTATTCTTATATTATATTGATGGGAATGTATTGGTTTGAAATATTTTAGGCCCACATCAATTTCTATGTACAAATTATTAGTTTTTTGATAGTGGATGACGTTAGAAATCTATTTAGAGGGGAGAAGAGTGAAAAACTGGGTGCAACATATTTGTTGGAACAAATTGTTGGAATGATATCATTTTAGATAGAGGATTTTTCTTTTGTGTCTGTGGATATTGATGAGTAGAGTGTTATTCTGGCGTTGTTTGATTAGTTTATGGTTGTATTTATAGAATAATTATCAGGGTTTCCACCCATGAGAGAAGTGGTTTTTATGATTGATTGCCTTCTGGGGACCAGTTCTATATAACATTTGTCTTATCAAATGGAACTAGAAGAATTGAAAGAATTAAAGGTGTATTTGGAAGTGTTAGAAAACAAAGGGTTCTTTAGGCCAATCACATCTTCGTGGGCAGCACCCATTTTATTTCCAAGAACTCCGGATGGAACCTTGCGGCTCTGTGTTTATTATTGTAGACATCATCAAGTTATGATAAATAACTGATATCCACATCTATACAATTATTATTTGTTCAACCAATTGAGGGGATCTTGGTGGTTTTCCATGATTGATGTAAGTTCCGGGTATCACCAATTGCAATCGAGGAGGGATAATATTCCAGGAATAGATTTTAGAAGTATATATTGACATTAAATGTTTATAGATATTCCAACTGGTCTAACGAATTAACCAATAGTGCTCATGGTATTTATGATCCAGATATATCAGATATTTTAGAGATATTTGGATTATTTTGTGGTTGTCTTTGTGGATGAGATACTATTGTATTTGATGACATGGGAGGAGGATGAGTAACACTTGGTGATAATGTTGGGGATTTTTAGGGATCATCGGTTGTATACTGGAAATCATTTGGTTCATTTTCACAAAACCAATTTATCGGTTACCGGTAACCATACAGAAACTAATCCAAATCTAAAACAAACACCCCAACCACATATTCAACCATCGAAATTAAAAATTCAAAAACCATGACATCATTTCAAATGCAAGTACCAAGGCATCTCGGGCAGAACGTCACATCGATCCACACCCCTGCAGCATTAGCCATATCGCCGACAACAACTACCATCACCGCCACAGCCTATGTCATTGGTGAAAACCCTTCAACTAATTCCATCAAACCTTCAACAATGAAACAGCACCGCTCACCGTTTTCAATAAGGGAGGAAACCTTATAAAAAATCATCGTCATTACTGGCATATCACCAAAAAATAGCAGGACCATCAATATAACAAGAAAAAAACAAAGAACAAAAATTTCATCTCACATCGCAATCAAAAGCATCCATGCCTCATCGGAAAACCATGTCGACAGAATTGATCAAGTGCATTCAGCACATCCTCGACCAGTAGAAGCACCACAAAAACTTCAAACCAAAACAAAAAAACCTGCAAGAATATACCCAAGATTCCCGAAAGCAGAGACAAGATCCTTCCCCCCTCCGTGCCACTCCCTGGGCAAGGGCCTCGCTTATCCTTGGGAGTCTCTCCTGGAACAAGCTGACCGTTGAACTGGAAGAAACTGCCCACCATAGCCTCGCTCAAGGCTAGATCCATACTAACATCGGGCCAACACACACGCCTGATCCACGCCCGAGAATTCAGAAGTAAACGAAGCCAGAACTACCAGCACCGAGCTGACATGCCAAGATGTCGAAACAGATCTTCTCCTTAGTCATCTCCAAGAAGACGCACCGAGGAGATCATCACCAGTACACGACAACACCAATCTGAAAGATCCTACCCAAAGCCACATCGAGACGCACCAGAGGAGGGAAGGGAAGATTGACCAAAGAGAAGCCCTAGCTCAAGAAGGAGATCTCCCATGATGCCACTCAGAGGCCATCTTCAACCTAATTCTAAATCCATCAGTTGTATGCCAAATAGTCAATGTGTGACTTTTGTAAATATTAGGTTCATTTCCATGGGTGTGTTATTTCTAATAACGGTGTTTTAGTTGAACTAGAAAATATAGAGGTTGTTATCTCATGGGAACCACCAAAGTCTATGTTTGACATGTAGAGCATCCTCGGTATAGCTTGGTTTTATCAACATTTTGTTCATGATTTTTCATAAATGGCTTCACTGATGACATCATTGATAATGAATAATCTCTCATTTCAAAGGGATGATTAGTGATTGAAATTAATTTAGTAGTTAAGGGATAGTCGTACATCATCACCAAACTAGTTTTTTCCAGAACCATAGAAATCATACGTGGTGTATTGTGACACATCAGAATTATGGATGGGGGTGTTCTCATGTAGGGGGATCATGTGGTTTGGTATGGATCACAATAGTTGAGGTTTCCGAAGATGAACTACCAGACACATGATTTGGAGTTGGCAGAAGTGGTTCATTCTTTAAAGATGTGGTGTCACTATCTCTTTGATGAGATATTTGATGTGTTTAATGATGACAAGAGAATAAATCATACCCTTTCACAAAGATATCTGAACTGGAGGAAAATGAGATGGATGAAATATCTCAATATTTTTTATTTTAATATAATATATATAGTGGGTACATTAAATATTATGGTGGATGAATTATGTATGAAATAATATGCTGAAGTGGTGAATCGGCTATCAGATCAGTGGTAGTTGATGTCGATCATAAACGATGGGAAGATGCAATGTGAGGACCAGAGTGGTAGAGAGGTCTGCTTTTTGGATTCTTTGGTTGCTTAGATTTTTTTCTTAAATGGCACATGCATTTAATTCTGAATACATGGAGATGAGGTCGAAACACAATGTTGGGGAGAACATTGATAACAGGGAACTGAATGAGAATTTAGCCTTTTGTTTTAAAAACTGGATGATGGTACCAGTGGCTTGTCAGGAAGAACTTCCCAAGGATTATCATAATTCCTGGTGATATTTCCTTCCATGAATTCATAAATAGTATACGTTGTTGAAGGCGCAAATTTAGTGGAATAGTTTGAAAATGGATGAGTCTGAGTTTGTTTTTCTAATCATGACTTGTATGGAAGTAAAGGTTGAGTCTTAGTGGCCAATAAGCATGTTACCGTCCATAACTATCCTAATGTAGAAATCCGAGAAAATAAAAGTGGACTTTGTGATCAGTCTCCCATTAATGGTAAATTAACATGATTCCTAATCAGTGATTGTGTATCATCTCAAAAAGTGGACGTATTTCGTCCCGATTCATGAATCTCATAAGGTGTAGGATCTATCAAAAATCTATATCTGATAGGTGGTAAAGAGTCACGATGCTCTAGTTACGATTGTATCATTAAGAGATCCATGGTTCACATCTCATTTCATGAAATCCTTGAAGCAATCCCTTGGGATATAGTTGATGACGATCAAGGCGTATCATCCCTAGATGGATGACCAATCTGAGAGGATGATACAAACAACTGATTATATGTTAAGTGCTTATGTGGTGGATTTTTGTGGTTCATGGGGGGATCACTTACCATTGGTGGGGTTCTCCTATAATAATATTTATCATGCATTAATACATATGGCACCATTTGAGGTTTTATATGGGAATCCATGTCATTGTCCACTATATTCGGTGGAAACATTTGAAACTTTGATGACTGAACCATCCATGTTAATGAGACTACGAAGAAGATCATGTTGATTAGGAAGATGATGGGGATGGCTCAAAGCCGTAAAAAAACTTATGTAGACCATCGTTTGTGACCATTTTCATTCACGGTGGGTGATCATGTGTTTTTAGATTCTCTCCTAGGTTGGTACATCATCGGTTTTAGGTGAAGGGTAAGTTACATCCAAGGTATATTGGGCCTTTTCATATATTTTAGAAGATATGAGAAGTGGCTTATTGTTTGGATTTTTGACAATGGTTTAGTGTGGTGTACAATGTGTTTTATGTGTCAGGGTTGAAAAAAATTCAACTATATCATCACCGTGTGATTAGATGAGATCATGTTGAGTTAGTAAAAGATGCTTCTTTTGTACACATCGTAGTGTAGATTCTGGATTGGAATGAGATTGTGTTGTGTTGTAACAGAATCAGTTTAGTTGATGTTTTATTGCATCATGGTCAGATTCAAGAGGAGACTTGGGAACATGAGAAAGGGATAGTTGAGCAATGTCCCTTTCCCTTTCAACACCGTGGCAGTTCTCTACTTTATAAAGATAGAAATTCTAATGTTGTGGAGAATTTAGCTCCCCAGTTTGAGGTATGTATCATTTTTTTTTCATTTTTATGTCTTGGATATTCTTGGGGCGATTTGGGATGAGTTTTTTTAGAGTTTTAAATGGTTTAGAATATGTTTGGATGCCTTTTTAAGGAAGAAAAGTTTGAGAACAGTGAGGGAAAACTGAAAGGGTTCTCTAGGATACTGTGTAGGGGAAGATAGTAGGCTTCATATGGCATGTGCATGGTTTACAAATATGTTCGAGGAAACCATGAATACCCTCCTCTGAAGAAAATGGCGTGTTCACAGTAATCACATTGTGTTCCAAACCGTGCAAACTAACCATGCATCCACTTAAAGATGAGGTTTTTAAATCCTGTCTCTCTCATTCTTAACCTATTTCCAACCAAATATACTCCCACTAAATACTCACTCTATATTTTTGGATCTCTAGGGTTTTAGGGAATCTCCCACATGTTTTGGATGAAAATATAAGGGTTTTCTATATGTATGGAAGTCGGTTCATCTCGCGTATGTATTCTGTTGTGGTTTATTTTGATTTTTAAAAATATACAGATCCCTCTCTCAGTTTTCTTGATCAACACCCATTTTGTGTAGATATTGGTTTTTGGTTTACTTGGGTTTATTTCAATGCATTTATATTTTAGTGAAGGGGATCTAAAATGGTTTAGTTGTGCATTTTCCTAGATTTGGGTGTGGTTTCTTATGGGTCGAATTCGCTGGAACAATATAGGTAAGTTGCTTCTCTCTCGACTGTAGTTGGTTAGAATTTGTGCCTTGGGTCGCAATTAATTTTTTTTCATGAAATTAATTGTGGTAATGATGTATGTGTTTTTTGGACACCCATTTGGTGGTGATTTTGATGATTTTGGGGAAAATGGGTAATTGTTGATAAATGTCTTTGTTGTGAGTTGTTAAAATGATGATTTTGAAATTTTTAATAGATGTTAATGAAAATTGTTTTTCAAAAGATGGTTTTCAATAATGATTTTTTATATTTAAATGTTTTTGGGAATGAAAATTTGGCTAAATGGTGTTTTTAATTACTGGGTAATTTTTTGAAGTAAATTGGAATGTGATGGGAATGACGATATGATTTTGTGTGGCCTTTGTTATTTGTGCATGTTGGTTGATATGGAATTGGATTGTGTGTTTATGTGGAAGTTGGAGTGAAGTATTAATATAAAAGATGATGGATAGCGGTTGGAAGAACCACCATTATGGATAGTGGTTGAGCAGCACTGCCAGTTGGGAATGGGGTGAATGTTTTTGGAAGAAGTCCCACTATAATGGGTTCTTTTTTTGTGTGTTTCTTTTCAAAGATGGAATTTATTATGTCAATGTGTAATGGTGATATGGATTATTTCATGATTTTGGATTTACCTTGTGTCAAATGGATTTATAAGGGTGTGTTTGGCATGTCATAAGTCATTGAAATGTTGAATTTTTTATATAAATTGTTTATATAAATTTGCTAATGGTTTTATCCTAGTGTCATATGTGAAGAATTCATTTGAAAAAAAGTACTGAGTATTAGTACTAACACCATGATTGGGCACATTGGTGTTTTTTCTGATTTCATTTTCCAGGAAATAGGTAAAGGTAAATCATCTCATTGCTAGTTGTTCATGGTGTTGATTGGGAAATGTGGTGGTGTTTAGATCATGGTGCTTGGTGTGGAGTTGTGGAGTGCGTCTTGTTTTATTTTGGGACTCCAATTTAGTTTTCTATATAGTACAATAATATTGTGTTTGGTTGTATTTGTTTTTGGGTCTTATTGTTGAACATCTTGGTTGTTTATTTGTAATACATGGTTGTGTTGCTATGTTGACATGCATCAAATTGTATTGTTAGTAATGAATGGTTTAGATGGTTATTTTTTTTCTAAAAGGGAAAATTGTTCCCCAACTATTCATGAAGCCCCTGAAATTTATTTCATGTGTTTGGGATTTTGGGAAAAATGATTAGGGCCAAGTAGAATATCTACACCCTCTCAATCCAATGAGATAGGGAGGGATGTTACATTAGATCATCATTATTACAAGTATACAAGTGAACTGATTATAAAAACCATGAAAAAAGAACTCCTAAACAATGAATTTGGACACTAGAACACATAACATAGGATGTAAATTTTATTAATAATATTATAATGAATAAAATTAATGTAAAATAGTATATAGATTTTTTAATTAGTTAATCTAAATATATAATCATGTATATAAATGTGAATAATGCATACAGACATTAGGTAAGGGGATTCTAAAACGCAATACAATTTATTGAGGTTATACACTATCATTCCAAATTTTTATATAGATATTTCTTTAAATGTTTCTTAAATAAAAATTAATTATCGTTCCATTTTTTTATGTGATATAAATAAATCAAATATAATTTTATGACCAATTTTAAGGTTCCATCCAAAATAAATACTATTTAATAAATACATATTTTAATCTCTTTGAGTGTGTTCCTTCACCATTAAAAATTGAAGAATATTACAACATGTCTACTATTCCATTTTTATTTCGGGAACCATAATTTTTATCTATGAATTTATCCTTCATGAAATTTTCATAAACCATATTTTTATTACATGGGTGATTTTATATATATGAATAATATGTGATTTATTTGGCGTGCATGATTTTGTAAATGTTATGATCTGATTGGTGCTTTCAGAATTATATAGATCTCAAATGTATTGGCTAATTTGGTGTATCTAATGTAAATTTGGTGAAATATGTGTGAACGTGATGATTTCATTATTCATAAGTATGATTTTATTAATATGCACATATGTTATGCGTGAAAATGATGCTAGATTTCTTCATATATAAGTGTGGTATTTTAGCACATGGACATGGTGTTTCATTTTTATGCATTAACTCATTCCATTCCTTTTTCTAGTTCTAACACTCATGATTATAATGATGATCCCATACTTTTTTTTTCTGATGATGATTATTATTCTTACACTTCCTATATTTATATACGTTCTTATTTATTCTTTTATTGGGTCTTAGAAGACCCCTTTAATTGGTCTATATCCTTTGGTGGCTACATATACTAAAAAATATGTGACATCAACTAACTAGCTTCAAAAGTATTAACTAAATAATCATTATATTTTTTATGTAATGTTTCTATATTTTACAAAAATTATCAAGACACTAATCCTCTAGATTATGGTTTAGTAACGATATTATGTTTTTATCATCAAAATGAGGTAATAATCATGTAGTAAAATTAGGGTCTCTATGTTTTATGGGTGGTCCCCAAGACATATAGGGATGAACCCTACATTTCATCATACAATATTGGGTTTTTCCTCAAATTTTGTAGAAACCTTCCTTTAGTTTCTATTCTAGTCTCAATGTTGGAGCTATAAACATATATTATGTTGACCTATTTATCAATGGGGTATTTCATGAAACTTTTTATTATTGATGGTTTTGCCACGTGGATAGGAAGCGAGGGTCTTCTGAGTAGGGAATTGAATGAAATTTTTTGCTAGATAACCATAAAATCAGTGTCAATGTGAGATCCCTAAATTTATATTTGAGTTTGAACTTATGAGAATCCTTTTACAATGCTTATAATACAATTGAATGTTATTATTGGTGGGAGAAAAATTCCCTTCAATATATCAAATGCATTGGGGGGTTTGAACTATGATGATATAAATCACGACACCATTATCTATATGATCCATTAATATATAAACATTATTCACCCTACCCATAAAATATATGGGGCTCATGAACCTTGGATGAAATCTTCTAGATTCTGGTGAGTGAATGATATTGTGGAATGATATTATGATGGCATTTTATCCACTTGATAAAACTAATCTGCATTTAATTCTATCTCAAACTCTCATATGATCCATATGGATTCATTTAGTTTCCCCGTTAGTTGTTTAGAAAGATAGTGTGCATACAGAATTGAGATATTGACTTGAATAACTGTAAGCCATTTCAAGAATGTCATGCTTTAGGCTCCATGGATTGTGCTTCATGAGTAGGGGTTTCTAATACATATGTGGTTCATGAATTGAGGATTTATATGTGGATGAGACTAGTTATTGTGTAGATTATTTGAGATACTATTCTTCTAGTGACGAAGGCTATGTTGGTCTTCACCATTATCTGTGATGATCTAAAAATCACAACCCCATTAGGTAGTCATTTGAGAAAAATGGGAACATATTAGAACTAGAGGGTTATTGGAAAAAATCCATGTCCTTTCTTTTCATTATGGAGTTCATTCAAAAAGCCTCATAATCATATATTTCCTCGATGGTGGTGTTGAAAAATATTGGATCAGACCTTGCCTATTCTAACCCATGTATCCTCAGTTCCTATGCATATGGACTTTGGTTCCCTAGTTATGTGCTGGAAACACATATTATGAGACATATTCATCATTGTATAAGGGATGTTCTGAGTGTATCACATTAAAGAAACCAAATATGATCCTATCTTCTAATAATGGTGTCATTCAGTAGGGTAGTTCATGTGGTTCAAATGTTACATGGAAGAAATCACCTAGAGGAAGATAATAGGATAGAGACGAATATGACGCCTCCTCTTCTTTTTTCTCAATCCCCTAATGGTTTCATCCACCATTTTGAGGTATATAAAATGTTTCCTCCATGGTTGGAGGATCTATTTTAGTTTTTAAAAGCAATTAATTCAGGGATCCATGAGCTTGTAAACTATTATTCAATTCTTCTAGTTTTCAAAGTTCATCCTTCATCAAGAAATATATTTCTAAATATCATAACCATCTTATTAACTGTAAATTTTTATTCATTCCACCATCTCTGAGTATTTTTATAAAAGAAACTATCCGGATGTGACCATACCTTGATGTACATCTTTGAAGATGAAAAATCTCTGGATATCATGAACTGTTCTTTTATAGAAAGGGATGTAGTATGGATGATCAGTGAGGATGAACATATATGGATTTATGCAACATGGATAATTGAGAATGTTATTTTCCATGGATGTCAAAAAATAAATGGATACTTGTTCAATTTGGAAGGTGTATATGTTCTTCAATCATTCCTCAATTCCAGGGTGACCGTAATTTCTCTATCCTTCTGGATGAAAGAGATTTTGTGGTTTTTGATGTTATATTAGAGGTTATAGGTGGTTTAGTAACATTTAAAATTATTGGAGAGGAATTTATTCTATAATGAGAGATATATAGTTAGCTTCTTCTATGCATATCCCATTCCCTCTAGTAAGGTAGTTAGTTGAGGTTTCGATTCTGTTTATAGAATGGTGTCTTCTAAATGTTGGGACATTCTGAAAAACATACATAACCCACATGGATTTTTCATTGTGATGAGAGGTGTCTCAAACTCTTCCTATATATTTTCATCAAATATTTCTCAAAGATTGTAAAATGAAACAGATAGATGATGAGTGAATACATTAAACCTATACATGGAGCTATAAATTAACCTACCCTCTCATATTATTATTGTTGTTGTTTTCCAAGACAATGACTATAATTATCCTTAGGTGGAGATCAATTGATAACTAAATAGGAGATGAATGTCTTCCCATCCTATAACATATTATATTGGTAGACATTTATACAAAAATAAAGGATAATCTTTTAAGAGTTAGTAAGAAATACAACATGTTTATTTGAACTTATTGATCTTGAGGCCCATTGCCGGATAAAAAAGATATATGAATGGTGTGATATATTTTTCAGTGTCACATGCCCCGTCAAATGGAAGATAATATTATATTTAAAAACATTAGTGGGGTAGATTATCATCCACCATCTTGGGATATGGATTTTTCTAATACTATAACGGTGCATGTCACCCTTCCATGGTTTCCATTCTAGTAGACATGGACTCGATGGTGTTATAATGCACCATGGAAACTATTGACTGCGCCTCCTCCTATACATAGGTAGTAAGTGGGTGTTGATGAGGTGGCTTATCCTTCATCTCTGGAAAATTATGGATTCATTTAAAGAATGAATGTTCACCCAGTATAGGGAGAGGGTATCAATAAACTAGAGAAAATCACAATCAATTTTGAATTACACATTTATGTAGAGCAGTTCCTTAGATTAAGATCCATTATGATTATTAGATACCATTATTTTTTGGGGAATCATCTCTTATAGGATGTGGAATACTAATATCATCATGAAGTGGATACCCATCATGAATATTTCCCATAAGTAGCTCCACATTAATTTTACAAAGAGATTGAATTTCATTCTCATAATGTGAAAACTATTCATACTCTTAAGGATTATAAATTCTTAAAATAAGTGATTGGGAAATAGGCAATCCATTACAATTATCATTAGTAGTGTTCCAATAGATAGGTGGAAACTTTATACTCATTGGTTCCAAATCTTGTAGCCTTCTTTGTTACTAGGTGCATCCATCCTTAGTTGGTACATCCAAATAACCCTCCTCTTATCATTGGAATTCTATATTTCATCCTTATTCATTAAGGTCATGATCCTCCATATCTATTGTGTATACTTTGATGATATTGGAAGAGGTTTAAAAATAAATTGTGTTTGTTACCTTACTTTAAATACAACAATATTATACAACACATCATGTATTAGTGTCATTCCTCAAATCCCTAACCACATTGGTAAATTTGGGATTACATCCACAAAGAGTTATAAAAGCCTTCAACACATACTCTTCCATTCACGATCATTGAGTACCGACTATTAGGGAGGTTCCATCTAGGATTTCCAAATAGGCCCGGAAAAACATATGATCATCTATCATTGGGTGGGACAGTTGGGATGATGATCATAATTATTTACCCCCATCATGAAGAAGAGTGAATCACTATGTGGTGGTGATGGTGATGAAAATACCTCCATCCCAACTTCTATGGGTCATTGGGGACCTCAATTTCCATTGATTTATCCTATTGTTGAGGATCTAATTTTTTTGGTTGAGGACATGACAGCTCCTAGTTTGATACTTGAGATATAAACCCCACCATCTTAATGGAATGGGTAGGATCTATAATCACCATTTATTTTCCTAGTACCCTCTCAGGGGATGATGAACCTAGAAATATTGATTTGAAAATAAATTCAGAAGGTCCACTGGGTTAGATTTCTTTTTTCGCTAATGAATATTCCTCAATCCTCTTAATAATTAAAATTTTGATGGGCGGATGTGGTGGTAGATATTACCGGAATCTGTTGGGTTGGGCTTTCTCCATGATGGCTACTATGGATGTTTCTGCTTCAATATGTTTTATGTGGTGAATTTATGATCCATTACAAGTTAGGTGAAATGGAATCCCATGAAAGTGTTCAATTTCAATAGGATGCAATCATTTTGATTGTAAATGTGGATTCATTGTCTAAAATGAATTCCCTTTTCTCTAAGGGACCATATCCAATGACTTGCAGTTTATTCACTCCCTCTATTCACAATTCCTTGGAATAATTGATAGGGTGGAATTATATTGTAAAGTCTAATTGGATCATGCAATGCCCTATCCTATTATTTAGATATATGAAATTACTATAAAGGAAATCATATCTAAAGGGTTCTTCTATTTTGGGTATATAGAAAAGTTAAATGATTTATATTTCACCCATCCTTGGATAAGCTTGTCTGGCGATGATCTAGAAAACAATTAGTGAAGAGTATTCATTGTGTGGAAAAAAATACTATATAAGAATTTTAAAATATCTTCTATTATCGTGTTCAATGATATGTAAAAATAATACACATTTAGATGAATATAGACTGTAATTATGAGCTGAAGGTAGTATATGTATCCAAGGTAGATGAAATTTTTAGCCTTCATCCACTGATTAGTAGACCACATATTTTTCTATAGATAATTCTTGACCTATATTTTTATCTATTATGGGTCATCATAGTCAAATGTGTTGAGTGGTTATAACTTGTTGGATATGATTTTTTCATCTTAATCTCTCTATATGTCAATTTCGATATCCTATTAGTCAAAATTACACTCTCAATATAGTCAAGCCAGAAAATATGTTTCATGCAATCATATTATTTGTAGACTAGAGTGATATCGGAGGATCATGGGGAACTATATATACTTAACAATGTTGTTTTGATCACCTCTCTAAAAGAAGAAAAATGAGTTTAGGAAAACTCCTTATTTGAAGGTGTCTGTGAAATTTGAGGATTTCTTTATTTTTGGGTGATATCATTATGGGGAGGTTTTCCATGGTGAATGTCATTGGTAATGTCTCTATAATCAATATCTACACTACCATGATGAGGAATATCATGGTAATGATAATATTATTATTTATATTAAGTGTTAAAAACCCCTTGGGGTGCATTGAATGTTTCTGTATTGGCCTCATAAACACTTTTAATTAAAATGTTATGTATATGGTCACATTCTAGTAATGTGGGCAAAATTTTCTAACAATAATTTCGAAATTTTGTAGTGATATGAGATTCTTGTATGAACATTGATGGAATTTTTTAATAATCATCTAGTGACACGGGAGTAGGATCCCACCAATGAGATGCTCATGGAATATGCTAATGATATTATTCATTAGTGAATGTAATATTAGAAAATCTCGAGGCATGTTCTGTTATCACATAGTGAGCCCTCGTTTGGATGGATAAATTGTCTTTGTCATGAGCCATTGGAATATTTCAATAGATGTACTAGAAGGAATATGATCCTTCCTCAAGGCACATACCATTTCAACATCGTGATCCATATTTGGTATAGGAATGTGATACTGATTAAAATATATATTCCCCATAATAATATTCCTACAGACATTCCAATTGGGAGAAGGGATATAAGCCGACTCATATATTTCCTCGGAAGGATGCATGTGGAGTCAATCCTCAGTAGAAGTAGGAATATGCAGATGTATTTTGAGTTCTATTGTAATATGATAGGAAGATACATAGTTAGGAATTTTTTAATTTTCCAAGTAAATTTCCATTCTCACATGATGATACCCTGTCAGCAAGGGAATATGATCCTGATCAAGGACCTCAGAAATATGCTATTAGTCTTCTTCAATGGGAATATGAGACTATCAGAAGGAAAGTTCCCATATTAGTTGGTAACCCCAATCAGATTTGGGATATCATCACACTCATGGGACTTTAGAATATGTCTCTAGTTTTTTCGGACAATATATAACATTATACCCAAAGAAGGTGATACTCTTACTAGGATATCCTTGGTTAAAATGGGAATATGAGGCAAACCAGATTCCATGTTCTTTACCACATTTTACTAATAATCCTGCATAAAAAGAGAATGAATGTTCAATTTATATATAGAAACCAACAATCTATAATGATCTCTGCTATGAGCTTTCCTGACTGTAGTTATAGGGATATGCACGTGTCTATGAATTTGTAACAATGTCAGCATATTCTAGAGTAGTTCATCGGTGTTTTATAATATGTAATGACATTTTTAAAAAGTGTATGCTTATATATAATCCTACACATTTGGGTTCTACCCTATATACTGAATGATTTTTTCAATTGAAGTGGGGATATGGTCCCACATCATCCCTCCTTGCATCACATAAATATGCCATTTGACATCATGCATGAGGGTATGGACAAGCACCTCCACCATGCCTATTGTGGGAATATGCCCACTAATTTTTTCTAAATGAGTATGGATATGATCCTACTAAATGTTTACTACAAGAATATACGGGACAAAATTGCTTCCATGAGTGGGGTTATGAGACCAATTAAAATTACCTAGATCATACTTCACTCGATGTCTTTTACTTGTTGTCTGTGTCTGGGTATTAGAGGTGGTAGTGTATAAGGTGGTACCATTAGTGGACAACTGATGGGTATTTATGGGATGGTGTTGGCAAAGTGGGGTGATGTGATACCTCGATAGACGATCTTGAACTAGAAGGTAGATTTTTGGAATCACTGGTCTACCTTCATCAGATATTGATTGTAGTGATTATCACACTCAAAGGATAAGACCCTAAAGAGTATTGTTGGGGAAATGAAGGCCACTGGCCTAACTTCAACATTTTTTATACAATGTAGAATCATTAGATTCCTTGAATGGAGACTCTCATGCATATATTAAATAGTTGGTACTATAACATGTCTATCATATTTCCAATCTCTTTTACTCTCCCCCTGAATTTGAAGTCTTCGGGTATGGGAGATCATTTTGGGAACCTCATGGTTTCAAACATAACTGATTCGTCCAAATAGTCTTTGAATGGAGACATTTTATCTCATAAGGATGCTATTAATGAGATATGTATTTGTAGTCATCAATACTAGAAGTTAAAAGGTCAAAAATGAGTTAAATATTGTAGTAATTAATTAGTCACAAAATAAAAATTCATGGTTAACATAACTATTCTTTTTTTTCAGATCTGGACTTTCTTCTCATGTGGACATTTCAATGTGAGGATGAACATATTTCATTGGATCATCAGTTATAGTGGATGAGCTATAATATTTGTTCCAGTATAATCATATTTGATTAATATTCCAACAATGGGACTAGAAACATGGATAATCGATCACCCTTCTATTTGAAGGATTTCAATAAGGCTCATTTTGTTGTTTGCATAGAACATTATAAGAAACATGGATAGAAACATGATTAATAGATAATTATATTATTTTATTGATTCACGCCATGATTACCATTTATGTTTCAATGGAAAAAATGATGACATGGAACCCTCATTGAATAAACAAAATGGTTTTAGGATAACTGGTCAGTCCATCCTATTTATGTTATTAATGAAATGATGTGATTTAATAATTTCATGTAGTGTTCACATTTTTGTTTCATCAGGAATGACATTTATGGAATTTTATCTAATGGTATGACTATTGAGGGGTTTGATTTTATCAATAATAATTGACTTTGGGATACCATATTACTTCTTAATGGAAACCCCCAATAGTTAACACATCCATAACTAGTTACAGACCTTCATTCCAATGGAATGTGTTCAGTTGGTGTTTTAAAAAAAATGACTCATAGGAACTCACATTGTTTGAGAGGATGGGATGTCGGACTCATAATATTTTTTTGGAGAATTTTTTCATACTCCTGGACACACTTATAGATTTATTATATGTTTATTAATCTCATCATAATCCTTATATGGGACATGTTTTCAAATAATAATTCAATTTTAAACAATTTTATGAGAATGATAAGGGGATATAATTAGTGAAACAATTTGAATGTATTTATGATTCAAAATCTACATCCTTATAATGAATAGGTATTTAGATATTGAAGCCAAATAAGAAGGATCTTTATAATTTATTTCCATATTGGGAGGAAATTAATTTTTGAGCAGGGTATTTATCCATTACAAGGATTCCAATATATCATGTTTCTTTTGAAGGAATAAAAAACGTAGTATTTTCTTAAACCATTTAGTTTAATATCATGTGGAATTGAAAAATTTGGAGGCACATAGGAACCAGATTATCGAACTTATGTCTCTCTAGGACATCATACATATCCTGATTATAGTGATAATCAGAGTTATTGAACATAGATAATTCACATGGGACAAGTCTCAAGGCAGATTACCTCATATAAGGGGTGAATATATCATTCCACTCATTATGGAATACATAATTATATTTCCAAGGATAGGGGAGGTCTAAAATGAGAATGATAATACTATTTCACCTCCCTAATGACATGAGATCTTTACTTAATTTGATAAAATTACATATAAAGTAATTAGACTCACTATTTGATGACGTGAGGTTTCTATGCTGGGACTACATTTGGCTTGTTTTAATATGGATCTCAGCCCTTAGGGATACATCATACAAATCTTGGTTATGGAAGGAAACAGATTCATCATCATTTAGTTAGCATCATAATCATCTACAGGATGAGGTTGAATGATCATCCCATTGTTATGCCTGGGTCATGATGGATGAAATATTGGATAAATGAGGTTGACTTACATTGAAGTGGATTCTTATTTGAGCTCAAGCATAAGGAACGAGTCACCTATATCCAAATTATCATAGGAATAAGATTCAACATAGTTTATTTGGAATCATATTCCATATATGGATGAGGTGGAATGATCATCCCATGGGAAGGATTAACACACGATGGCAGAACTACATAATACATGAGGTTGAAATACACCGATATGTAAGACAATTTGAGCTCCGTACATTCAAAGGAATTATACATATTCTGAGTATTATCGAAATTAGAGTCATCATAGTTTAATGAGTTTAGGCTTACACACTAAGGATTCCCTTATATTTTGAATATATCATATTATTCCATGGATCGAGGCTTATACAATTATGTTTCCCAATATAAATTATAGGATCATTTAAATTACCATAGACAACATCATATATGATTAGCGTATGAAATAAGGGTTAGAAAATAACTAGTATTATTACTTCGGAATTCATTAATTATGAATTGATAATTTCCATTGGTTTCTTAATTTATTTCTCACGCATCAGTGGGGATTTCCATGTATTTTAGTTATGGGGTAAATCTGAGTCATTATAATCCTTTTTATTTAGGATTGCATAATAACCTTTCCCTTTTGAGTGGGTCTTACACACTTAGGACATGCCAGTTTATCATGTATTTGGATGACCGATTGGCCTAGTATGTTTATCTATAGGAAATGAGTTGTTTGTCTTATTATTGTGTTGTTATTGAACTCTCAACATGTTTGACGATGTATTCTTAACATATCCAAAGTCAATCATAATATATAGTTTAATCTGTCTGAGAGATGTCTCGTAACATATATGGAATTTGAGGAGGATGTATCATAATCAAGGATGACTTTCTTATAGGACATTAAAAGACCAGCTTTACATGTCCTTGAATCCACTGTGTGATCACATATTACAATCTTATAGTGTGTCACATGATCTGGCTAAAATTGACTTGTGTATTTGAAAAAACTAGTTGGCAGATTTTGATGGATTATAGAGAGTCAATGAAACATGTATATTGGGTGAAACATGATCCAATATGACATGAATTAAGTAAATCATGAGATCTTGTTTCATTGATAGATGGAATAACGAGATCCATTTGACATACCCCATCTATTTCAAGACTCATCTAACATGTAATTGTACCACAATATGAGTCGGGTGATACATCTTAAGGGCATTTCATGGTTTGAATGGAGATCCTTGTGGGAATTACGAAACATGGGTAGAATTTATGGCGGGTTCAATGATACATTCATGTAATGTACAAAGGACATAAAATTATCCAAAAATCATATCAATGGAGTGTTCCATGATATGGGTGACATGTCTTGGTGATGTCTCATGACCATGATGGTTCATGAGAAGTGCATGTGGTTCATTAAATGTCTTATTCATGTAATTATACAATATTATTAGTTTTTGTTCCATCATGTTATTGATAATTTCTTAGATTTGTTTAGTTTTAGGTTGTATTAAATCTAGTGAGATCTATTAGATACAAATGATGTTTTTTTTCATGACCCCCTATAAATCCTTCATGTTATATGTGAATGATCAAATGAGGTTCTTATGAAATTTTCAGGATTTCTCTTATTGATCACTAGATCATATATGATAGAATCCTTTCTTAGTCATGATATCATCCACTCCATGAAATCTTCTCTGGTTCTGTCAGTTTCACTGGTGTGAGGTTCCAAGGAAAATTCCATCTTTCTAAGGCTCTATTTTGTAATAATAGTGTTTTTGATATATAGGTCTCACCACCCTTTTTATTCTCCACTTTTCACAAATCCTATTGAATAAACATATGATAGATTCGGTGGGGGGATTTTTCATCACATGCATTTACGAGGAATTTTTGTAGCTAATTCATGAGGTGTCACATGATATTCAGTGATGAAAAGAACATCCATGTTTCACACACATTCATTGATTATATACAATTAATGGTGTCTTTACAAATCATGCATACATTCCAAGGGAAATTCATATTGTAAGGTGGTCATGTCCAAGTTCAATCATGAGATCTGTATGTTTGTATAACTGTTCTTGCATGATCTTTGATGAATTTTCCAATGCTTTTTATGAGGAATGGATATATTTTTAGGGGCCATGAGATTATCAAACATTTTTTTTCATGGTGTTCTATGAGATAGCGCTAATGCATCACATGAGTTTTATGACTATTAGAGGCTACATCCTTTTCCCATCATTATTTTCTTCTTTTATTTTAGCAAGGCATGTAGGAAATTTGCGATATTATGACTGTTGTCAAATACTATCACAATATCATGGGGGATATAGAGAATTACCAAAAAAATCTCATGTGTTGTTGCAAATGAATTTCATGGATAAAAAATTATCATTAATTTTTGAGCCAAATATAGATAGTGTGATACTTCCTGGATACTTATTAAGACTTTCTCATGATGGGAGTAACAAGCCAGTGGGATCTTGCATGACCAAAGAGAAATGTCACAGGGGATTCCACAGTTCTTGTGGGTAGCATGAGTCTATCTTGTGAATTTTCCAACTGTAACACTCTCAATACATTCCCATGTTTTATTTATTTTGTTTATTTTACAAATTTTTCGTATCTCATGATGGTGTAAGTGTGTTGTTGAATAAAATTACCCTACTTATCGGTGTTGTGTCAAGTGATAATTATAATTACTATAGGATCATTCATTTCTGATATTTTGTACTTATTTTCAATGTATATGTGTATGGTTTTATATGTGTCTACTGGTAAAAAATATGTATTACACGGGGTAGATAATTTGGTATCATTGATCGATCAACGACTGTCTGGGATGACCTTGAAAAAAATATAGACTTTTTAAAAGGGGCCTTGTGGGGTCTTCCTCATGAAATTTGGTTTTTGTGACTATCTTCATGACATTCCACATGTAAAGAAATCACGTGTATTCTGGATGTTCTCATCACACAAGGGATCTTGGAATCCTTCTTCTTCATTTATTTTACATGGATAATAATACCCATATTCATGTATAGAATCATTTTTTAATTTTATGAAACTCATTTGGATGGATTTGACATTTTACTAACATTAAAATTTCTGATTCCATATCGCTAATTAATGGTATTTTTGATGAGGTAATCACCAAATATTCCTCTGTACCCGTGGAATCTTCTTGTTCTATCCACTTCAAAACTAAATGTGGTTATACAATCAGAGAACCATTTACAATACAAGTATATTATCATAACAAAAAAATGAAATCAACCTTGAAAAATAATTGTTAATATTTATTTTTACATTTCCTCATTGTTCATTTTGTTTATCTTATATTGTTCTTATTTTGATGAAGATCACTTAATTTATTTGTATCATATACATCTCATCCAAAAAACATATAAAAAATAGGAAATAAATAATTCATATTTTTTTTATAAATACCATATGACCAGCCAAATCAAATCCTAAAGGAGTTTCAAACCACGTGCCCAATATTATTCTCAATCATCATGTATCAGGGTAATGTTTGGGTGAGTACACAAAAAAATTTATAAGGAGATTACCCTAATGTTCATAAGTTTTATAGCTTAAAAAATATAGTGTTCATATAAAGAAATTTGAATATAAAATTATCTACTAAAGAATGTATTTATATTTTAGGATATCATCATATACATTGGATTATTTATATTGTTTTCACATAGGTTATTTATGCCTAATAATAGTGGAAACTAATATTATATCTAAAAAACTAAAACAAATATAATAAAAAATATAAATTGAACTCAGTTAATATCTTAACCTTATAATAAATAAGAAGAATTATGAAATTAAAGAATTTATTGTTTAATGTATTACATCTCAAAAATAATTAAACATACTAATGACCAAATGTTTTAGTGACATGGTAATTAGATATATAAAAATATTATTTTATAATGATTTTGATTATTTATACAATATAATGATCCTCTATAACAATTCTTTGATTCACACATGATAAAATCATCTTCATATCCTAGTGATTGAAAACATAAGAAAGGGATTATGACGAATGAAATGTAAAGGGTAACATATGAATTTATATTAATTTTAAATCATAATCTTATAGAACATATTGAATAATTAAAAATATATTATTCAAAATGGAAAAAAATAATTAATTATTATCCATAACAACTGCAACCAAAATGAAAAAAACTATACAATAAGATTAAATAATAAAAACGGAACTCTATACCATGATTTATGGAACATAGGAAAGAATGTTCCATAATAAAACATATTGGGATTATTTTTATTGTGAAAATTTCTAATAACAATAAAATCACTCTTAAAATTGTGAGTACATAATAACACCATAAAACTAATCCTTTTTGAGCCCAAATATTTTTTACCATATTACCATTTAAATTACAATTTTATTTAAAGGACAACTCACACACCCATTGTAAACATAGTTATTCTCTATCTTATTCAAAAACATTTATAACACCTAATATATATTCATTTACCCAATTAATTTGATTTATATATAGGTTGCAACAATCCCATATTCTAATCATTTTTGTGCAATATAAAATAAATCTCATTTCAATAATAAAAAACCAGTGGAAATAAAACCAACTTCATAAAAATAGGAAATAAATAATTTTTTCTAAGAAACCAATAGAAATAAAATGGGTTTCATAAAAAATTATTAAATTATAGCCTTCACTAATTAAATTTATATTAAAATTTTGGTATCCAAAAGTAATATATGAACCAACCAAAAACAAAACTACATTGGTTATATGATAATGAAAAACAATTTCGAAAATTGGAATTTTTGAAATGAAATTTTTAATCATTGAAAATATAAAAATTACGACAATATTTTCATGATGTATTTGATTTTATAATTTTAGTAAAATGAAATAAATCCTTGAAAGCGAGTTTGGTTCAAAGCATCTCCAGTATTGAATGAAAAACATAATGTGTAAATACATTGAAAACATTTACATTTCAAAAATATCTTTAATAGTTGAAACCTAAAAGGTACAATTTTTCACAAATTGGAAAAGAATATATATTAAAAACATTTACTTATTAATATAATGTTTAATAAGAAAAACTATAAAAATAAATATTTTTACGAAAAAATATGTGTAAATTATTTTGAAAAATATAAAAAAAAAATTATTCTTAAACAATGGTAACTTTAAAAAGAAATAATAGATATCTAAATAAAACATGGAATCGATAATATAATCAATATATTTTTAATGGGTAAAAATTTCCATTCAACATTTTCCAATAAAATTTATTTTGAAAAAACACATTGTTAATATTATAATGTAACCATTTAATTTAAATTAATTAGGGGGTATTAATGTATCATTATATATAATAAAATTTAGTATCAAATAAATATATGATAATAATTCATGAATTAGAAAACATAGATATTGGAGAAATATATATTTATTGAAATAAGAAGTATTCATTACAAAATTAATTTAAGTGAATCAATAGAATTATTGTAGAAGTATAATTTAGTATGAAACATGATTTTATCCAATACGTATACATTAAATAAAACATAGTATCATCATATGATAAATTAATAAATATTGAGTTTTTTAGTCAATAATATCTGTTTATAAACCAATAAAATTAATTGACTCCTAAAAACTCCTGACAGATATTTTAAATTTTTCATAAAACCCCATGGGAGGTATACCATTAAATATACACTATATACTAATTTAATTTAATAGGTCCATAACATAAAATAGAATTAGGGTATTATTGAAACCATTGAAAAGGTGTAATTGTTTATTTTTTAAACATAAATCATGGGATTCAAATTTATGAAAATGATTCCCATAAAACATAAGTAATTTTTGAAATCAAGTATATTAGAAGGTTTTAAATTATATAGACCATTATATAAAAATAATGAAAACATATAATATTATAAAATAAATTCATTGAATGTATATAAACCATATAAATTTTAAATTGGGGAATGATAACAAAACATGTCTAATTGATTAGTAGTTGAGACAAAAATCAGTTACATCTTAAGAAATATGATAATAAATACAACCTGAAATAGATGGATCATGAAATTTAAATTAAAGTACAATGTTAAATACAATTAAAGATATTATATGACAAATATTTTATATACACATAATTTAAATGATAATTAATGCATAAATGGAATTATTACTCCAAGAAGAAAATGGGAGACAAACCACGTACCCAATTATCATTAATAGTTGACGATACTCTAAATTATATTATAAAAAACATTATACCTTAATAATATATTTAATAAATTTATTAATATTCATTTAAATTTATTATTTATGTGGTTTATTTTGATCATTAATAGCATCTTTCACATTGTAGTTGTTAATAAATTTACTAGTTTTTTCATGTTTTATAATGTTGGTGCCATTACCCATCCATTGAAAAAATATAATAATTAATATGCCATTTATTATTATGTAATATGTATCTTAAAATTATAAATATATCTATTAAATAAATTTATTGATGTTTTTGTTATTAATAATTAAAATTGGATAGTTGTTGGCTAATAGTGTTTGATTTTAGGAAAAAATGATAAATACTTAATATGTCAAATAATTAATATAATATTTCAAGAACCATATATGAATCATTATTTTCATATGAAATTGTAATAATATTTATTTTCAGGTTCCCATTATTATCCATAATGACATTGGAATAATTTTTCTTGATGGTGTTCAAATATACCAAAAATTAAACATACATTAACTCAGTTAGTGAATATGGTAAAAAAGTATTTATTTATCATATAATCATTATAATAGTATAATAAATAATTTTTAATTTTTTATGTTTTGGAATAAGATTTTAATTATTTTTGATAACATATGAAATTCTAAATGAAAAAAAAGAAATTTTTCATCATGGAGGCGATAGTCCACACATCTGCATAATTAGCATACAAGTTTCATAATGTATTATATAGGTTAATGTGGATATTGAAATTAAATATTTTAATCATAATTATATTAGATTTATAATATTTAAAATAATTACAGCAACTAATTACTATTATAAATGGATGTAATGAATAAAAAATTATTTCTCTTCATGGAGGTTGTAGTCCATGATATTTATTACCAATGATCTATTTTCGATGTGCTTTGAAATGAATAAATAAGTGATATATAGTTTATATAAAAAAAATAGCTCATTATTTATACTAAAGACATCATATTATTATTGTGATATGTTATTTTTTATTGTAATATTAAGAATAAAAACTTATGAAGAAGATAATATTTACTTTGGAGACTTGTTTTTTCTTTGGAAGATCCATTGAAATTTAAGTTAATATTATATATATGATTCAGCATAGGTTTATGTTCATGGGAATGGGATATATGTAGTGTAAAGGTTAATATTTTAAATGTTTAATTTAAATTTAAATTATATATTCTATAGGGTGTACATGGTATCCTTTTATATGATAATAAAAGGAATTTTTTTAAAATGTAGTAATTTTCATATATTTTTGGAGAATATTCATTGTTCAATGACACAAACATTGAAAAAAGTTGAGTTTGAGATTTGTTAAAATATAAACTTTAAATAACATTTTTTTAAAAAAAATACTTAATTACTATTACATTAATTCTTTTTGAAATGATAACTCTTTTCTTGGGTAAATATGTTTCTCAATATAATAATTTTTTTGATATCATAAATTAAAATTGATCACTTTACCTAATTTTCTCCTTTTAATTTGAAATTATAAAATAATTTTATTATATAAAATATTTGAATGTGTTAAAATATTATTTTATAATAATAAATGATAATCGTATATAAATAGTTGATGGAAAAATAATTTCTTCATGTTAAAAATTAAATATATTATAAAATAATTATTATTAGTAATTTTAATGATAGTTTTTTTATCAAAAATTTAGTTAAATTTATGATAATTTCATTGAAATAAAATATTGAATCATTTCATGATAATTCTTTATTAAATTATAAGACAATTTTTTTATTTTATCATTTATTAAAACTAAAAATGATAGACATGGTGTTTGTAAGATCATGAAATATTGATGTGAATAATTATATTCTTTTGATACCCACTTTATTACGTAATTTGTTATTGTAAACATCTAGTATAAGCCTACATTTTGATTAAATAATAAATTTATAATTACCCCAAAAGACATTTTTTTAACTAAAAATCCATCATTTCAACAGAATTAAATAATTCCTACTATGTCAATTTTCAACAGAGAATTTACAAAAACAATATTGTTGTTTCAAATTTAAAATCTAAAAAAATTAAATATAGTTTTTCAAATATTTTTTAATATAATAAAATTATGATGTTTTGTAACCTATATCAATATTAACTTATAATTTTTTTGTAACCTATTTTAATATTAACTTATATTTTTTATATTACATATATTGTATCTATAATGTATCCAATATTTTGTGTCTCTAAATTTATGAAATGTAAATGATCATAAAAAATAAAAAAATATATTATTTGTTTGATAATTAAATAGATATAATATTATGATAAAATATTCAAGGGGTAGAATGATTATAAATATAACATAATGGATAATGTTGTCTATCCTTACAAGAAACATTTCTATAGAATTATCATCCAATGGGAGGTCAAATGGTATAGTGAAATGTAATCGTAAAATGGAAATAAAGGAGAAAAAAATTTATTGTTTTTACATATAACTAACATAAAAATTTCCCATATGGAAATTTTTCGAATGTAATCATAATTTCAACGTGTTATTAGAAAGGAAAAATGTACAACATCATAATGTTTTGAATAAAAATCACATGAATTAATGAAATAAAATTAATAATTTACATAACATAAGAAAAAATATTATCATGAAAAAATATATAAAATATAAAGTATATTAAAAATATAAATGAATTTTGTTCATTATATGAAATTGGTATCACGAACTAGATGTTGAGGTGGAAAACAATGACATCAAACATTTGATAAGTCAAACAATTTCCAACTCCAAATATAAAAAATTTGTTTTATAATACCTATGCATATAATTATTATTCATAAAATTTTTACTTAATATAATTCATTTATAGTTCATTATTAATAATATTATATTTTTTATTTTTGAAATTAATATTTAATTGATAACATCTTAGTGTTTCTATGAACTCTTCAATTTTTATTCTTTATAACTTACTAAAAGATCACGAGTTCATTATCTTCAGGTAACATATAATGATTTACCATACTGGACATATATATTTCTATATTGTCATAGAAATTTGGTTGAACATATTGTGATGTTTTTCATGGCATAAAAAATACCATATTCATTGATTTCTCTAATAACAAAATAACTGAATTTATTAGTAACTATATATTTCATTATTACCAATAAAATAATATGAAATAAAATGAAATAATTTACTATTACGTTATGTTACAAATATTAATGTCTTAATATTTATAGATTATGTAAATATTTTAACCCCGCTTATATTTTTAAAATAATTGATCAAAATAAGAACATGTTATTGCGACTTATTGAGCAAAGAATGTTGTTTTATAGTAATAATACAAAGTTTATAAAATATTATGGTTTTAACTCTATTTTTTTAATCCACATTATTTCAATTTGATTTAAGAAGTAAAATATTAATATATAAAAATATGATAGAACTTATGTTTAACACTTTATAATTTTATTTGAGAGATGTTTTCAAATGATGATTTAAGACATAATCATGTAATTAAAGGATCCCAATTGTGAATAGGATTATTTTGGATAAAAAAATCATGGAATTCATTGTTAATCATAAATTATTGTGTCAGTTGATTTGGTATTGGTAGGGTATTTTTATAGTTGTTATTGAGTGGGATATTCACAATTACACAATCATTAATTTGTAAGGGGGTTATTTTAAAATAAAAGGTGGATCCAAATGAAAAAATAATGGAGTTATAATATGATGAGGACAATTATGAAAAAATCCAACAATTTTGAGATAATAATTAATATATTTTCAATAATTAAACATTAGTTCAACCACTTCTTTTTATTTTACAAATATCATGTTGATTTAATTTTTTTCTTGGTAACATATTTCAATTAATAAAAATTAAATTGGACATATAAACTATTCTTGAAACTAATATCCAAAATATCAAATAATAATTACTAGAGTAATTATTATAAAATCAAAAAATAAATATTAATATAGGAACTAATAAAACAAAAAAGGTAATATTTGAACAATATATCTGTATCAAAAAATGAAACAATAGCTTTTAAATATAATGTAATAATTATTTGGTGGTCTTAAATTAATTTGAATATCTATATATACATTTCATTTCATTAATATAAATCTATTATATGGATTTTTTAATTTTATTAAAAAAATTCATAATATAATGAAATAACAAAATCCATGATAAATAGGTCTATTAACAATAAATATTTTAATTAAATAATATATTTTATTTATTATATAAAATTAAGATCAATCCTCACATTAAAATTTATATCCATTATTTAATATTAATAACATATCAATTCTATTAAAACAATATAAATAATAAGATGTAAAAAATATAAATACATAATTTTATTATATTTCAATTTTAATACATAATATGTTATAATTTCAATAAAATATTATTTAATATGTCTTCATTATATTAGTATTAGTTTGTGAAAAAATGATTCAAAAAATCAATGTTTCTATTGAATACATTTATATCCAATAAATATATTTATAATGTCAGTTTATTCAAAAATTATATATTCATAATTATAATACATAAAATGGTCTCAATAAATTTATATATCTTGAGATACATACTTCATCATAATTAATAATCATATTATATAAATGTTTTCGAGATTTTATTATATTTTTTTAATGTATTGAATACAATATATTTTTATCATTAGTGGAAAGATAATCCTGGATGATCATGATGATGTGTTTTCCATCCCTGTAAAATATTTTATCTAATCTTGGATTCATTCTTTTAGTAGTATTATAAATTATATATTTTTATTTATATTTAATTTTAGGTATTATATATTCTATTTTTGTATAAACTATAATGAAATAATTTTTGCTATATTTTTCCTGGTTACATGAAACAAAATATATAAACCTTTAACATATCTAAAATGGAAAACATACTAAAATCAAAATTGTGTAATTTTTTTCCAATTAAGATAATTTCACGAATTCAATTTTTTTAATAAAATTTAATAATTTAATTAAACTTCAATTCATTACATTTTAATGTTCCAATATTTTTTACCAAATTTATGATGCTTAAATGGAACATTAAATAGGTTAGTGGTCTTGTTTTGTGGTACTTTTTTCTATGATCCAATATTTTAGTGGATTGTTCTTCTTAGGAAAGTGTGTGTTCCAATGGAACTTATTCTATTTTGAGTATATAAGTTGGATCAAATATGTACTTCCCCAAAAATATTACATTGAACATATAATTAAATTCAGATGGGTTCAATGGTAGAAAATAATGATAATCTATTTTCTCTAGATATTCTAATATTTCTAAATGTTTTATATATCATGTGTGTGTATTTTTATTCTTCCAGAATCATAATCCTCGTCATTTGTGACATTTGAAAGAATATATTATCAAAAAAAAAATTCTAAATCGATTCTATGATTATCATCATAAATTTATGTAATTAACATTTTTAGTCTCAATTTATCAATGAATTATCTATATATTTTATAATATCTCATTAAAATTCATTATCCTTTTACTTAGTCTATCTAAATTCATCCAAAAATGAATGTATTCTAAAAATCTTCACATACATAGCCTTATATGGTTTCATTTTATTTTTATAATTTTTACTATTTTTATATGAGAACTATACCATGGGAAAGTGTTTATCCTAATATTTTTTTGGAATCAATCATATTAGATATCCTCAAATAATTTAGAGTTTAAATTTCTCATTCATATTAAAATTTAATTTTATAATTAAATGATGTGTTTATTCTGGATATTGTTTGCAATTCTTCCTCAAGACATCCCTATAACATTTTGTTAAATCATGCATATTCAGAGTGGAACTCTATATATAATTACTAATCAAATTATTTATATATTGGTAGCCTCACTAAGTAAGAAAAAATATCAAAAAGTAATAACATATTCCATAATTTTATGGTGATCAACCATAACCCATAAATTATCACGCATCATAGATTTCATTAAATGTAAAACCAATAAATACATATGGATACTTTCCCATTCCTATATTTTTGTGTGTAATAATTTCATCATCCCCAATAAATTTTTTATATTTTCATTTTCTTCAGTGTATAACAACGATAAATTTTTGAGAAATAAAATTCCCCTATGTATTTATTCCACCTGAAATGAAACATGATATCTATATAAATCAATATGATTGACATATGTTAAGACATGTGTATAATTTAATAGTAAATCCTTATTTATTATTATGAAAATACACATCTTCATTTTCAAAAATACCATAATTTCATAAAATATATCATTAAAATATATAAAATTTCATTCCATATCATATATATTTATATCATCCTTTTATGACTAATTGATATTGACATGAATGGTTGTTGAGTGTTCATATTCCTTTATCAACTCCAATAATCTGCATTATCACATGTTCAACTATTTCCTGGTGAATATATAAATTAATCTATTTTGATAGTTTTATGCATCATACTTTTCCACATAGAGATAATTAAAACATGTCTTTAATAAAAATATTTTAATTTCTAGCTCCAAATAATTTATTAAATAATAATTATCATGGACAATTAACTAACATGAGCCACATGCTGCCACTATATTATTTTACATATGTTCTCAACCAAACATAATCTATGAAACATCTCTGCATATAAAAAACCCTTATCTACTATATTATAGTGTGATTATAGTTATAATAAACAAGTTGTAAATACCCGTATATTTCAAGGAATATTTTTTTCTTAATTTTCTTTGGAATTTTACAAGAAAGCAGTTTCTGATGACACCTGATTCCGAGGCCCGATGTGCCTGGAATCATTTTCCGAAGTTTGGCTCGCGTACTTTCAGTGAACGAACGAGCGGGGTTTTCTAACTTTTGAACCGGTGCTCGGAATCGAATTCTGAGGACACCGATGGAATCACAGCGCCAATATTTTCTTAGAAATTCCTTTTCCGGAGTTGCGTTTGCTCGGGTGTGGTTTTTAATTTTTGGAGTTAAGTTATGAAATAAAATAAAAAGGGGTGCGACAATTTTATTTTATTTCACTTAAAGCCGCTTAACCTAAGTTAAGCGGATAAGGTGGGACCCACAATATCCTACCCACTTGGTAGGATATTTGTGATGTGGGGCTCGCACGATCCCCACCATTTCTTCGCTCCTAAGTAACACACCCGCAAACCCCCTTTTAGTGAAAGTCAAACCTTACGTTTTTCTTGTTAAGAAACACCCCACTAGATTGGGTGGTTAAATCATTACAATTAATTCTTTGAATTAATTGTTCGTTTCTTATCTTTTGATTTTAAAATTCTTAAATTGATAATAAAATAAGAAGAGGACTTATTTTATTATTGTGGGGGGGTTTTGTTGTGTTATTCCTTTGGGAGAACAAAGAGAGGATTCATCGTTATTCGATAAAGAATGAGAAGAACGCTCTTCCGCCAACGAATAACGCGAAAAATGCTCTACCGCCAATGAAGAATGCCAACCTTCGTCTGCGTGAGATGCCTTCCTCAGAGATCACCTAACGCCAGCGACGTTCCTTCCACGGTGATCGTCTTCTTACACGATGACCCTCTTCTTACGCAACGGTTAACTCCGCGACGAACTCTTGTTCGACAACAATGTTGAGGTATAGGTTTTATGCGTTTCACTTTTGTGTTTTATTCCATTTTTATCTTCATTCCTTGAACCTCCTGTTATCGTGATAAAGGGAGGAGGTCGTACATCACATACACGACCGACGGTCCTCCCCATTTTATTGGTTGTTGGTTTTGTTGCGGCGACCAAGGAAATGTGGTACCGAAGCACCGTGCAGAATTTTTACAAGGAAAGGGGGAGAAGCGTGGCGCCGTCGCGCAGCCCCGGAGAACCACTAAAGCACCGTGGACGGAGTGGGGCCACGGAAGAGGGACGCGGCGCCGGAACGCCGCACACATTGAACCAGGGCCGTGGTGATGCAGGGGAACCGGTGGCCGGCACCGGGTCGCCGACGTCGGAGCGAGGGGACCGACCCTTAATGGTCCCATGGCGGAACAGCTGGCCGGCCGGTGCGGGCCGGCCAGTTCGAGGAGGGCACTGGGGGTTGTAACCCCTGACAGGCCAGCTGAGAGGCCCCATTAAAGGGGTCGCGGTTTACTTCACACGGGCACAGCAACCCCCCCCCCCCCGCCCCGAAACGGTTCGGTCGTTCGGCTGATCCCCTGGAGGCGCGCTAGCGTGCCGCCCGCCAGGGCCGGGCCGCGCCCAGGCTACACTGCGCTGCGCCAGCCAGGTCGGACCGTGCCCAAGAGGGCCGGACCCAGAACTAGTTTGGGTCGACGCGGTTCGGGCCGACCCTGGGGGTGTTGGACGAGGTCGGACCGGGCCTGAACCCCCTATTAACGAACTTTTTTCTCTATGTTGCCCATAACATGAGCTAGGAGCATCTGATCGATGAACCGTCAGTTGCGATGTGATCCTTGGATCATGACGGTCTTTTTGGTATATCACACTCAAGGTTTTGGAATAATTTGGGTTCAGCTGGGTTGGTTCGTACATGAAACCAACCGGGACCTCGGAGCGGAAACATTCATAACATAAGCTCCGGACGTCCGATTGACCTGCTATCAACTTTGATGGATTCCTCTAAGTGAGACAAATATTTTGGATTACTCCACCCGAGGTTTGGACGTAGGTAGAGTACGGTCGTGTTGGTTTTGACTTAAAAACCAATCGGGCCCTTGGGATGAAATAGCCAATAACTCTCAGACCGGGCATCCGTTTGACATGCCGTCTATGGCGTTGAGTTCCTGTTGACGATACAGAACTTTTGGATACATAAACTTTGGATGATGTGTTAGTTGATGTATCAGCCTCTCGGCTCATGGAGTGGACCCTCTCGAACGAGCTTACTGCGTGCGGGAACCCTAGATCTGGCTACGACTGCGACAACGATGATGACTGTGCAGAGATCCTCAGTGGATTCAACGGCAATGAATACAACACTCAGCGATCCTACATGGATCAGTGCTTCTGATCCTGTGTGGGTTTGATCCTTTGTGGGTTAGAACTCAGCTGTACTACGTGGGCCAACACCTACAGATCTAGTGTGGGTCTGATCCTGTGTGGGTCTTTGCAGGGTTTAGTTACCTATCGATCTGGTGTGGGTCAAATCCTTTGTGGGGCATTGTGGGGGTTATTTACCTATCGATCCTGTATGGGTCATTTTGGGGGTTAGTTACCTATCGATCCTCGGTGGGTCATTTCCGAGGTTTGTTACCTATCAATCCTTTGTGGGTCATTGCGAGGGTTAGTACCTATCGATCATGTGTGGGTATAACGGCTTAGATGAATCAGTGACTACATCTGATCATCCCTATCGTCTTACAAAAAAGTATACCTATGTGAGATGAATCCTATTTTTCTTTCCTATGTGGATTGTGTTGTGATATCCTATGTGTATTTACGTTTTGCTTTCATGTGTGGACTATGTGGTACATGGGCTCGGAAGTTGGAGCGTACTGGAATTGATGACTTAGGTATATGTATGGGCATATACCTAAGCAGTGTCAGATGTAACTTTGTTATTGTATCATTCCTTTGTGGTTTATCCTTTGTGGATTCTGGGAGACCTGTGGGGGTATTGTGGTCCCTACTGAGTAGCTTATACTGACCCCTGCATGGGCTATTCCCACACTACGTTGTGTTGGTTGCAGATGACGGACAGCGCTGATCGTGGTTGAGGCTAGCGGAGTAGGACGGTACCTGGAGGTGGACCACTGGGCGGGACGTACTCGGAGCGGACGGCTGGACCCCAGGAGCTGTGGAGGCAATCTGTACTCAACCATCAGGTGGGACTTCCAGTGGACAGCTTGACGTTGTGACTTTACTTTCAGTTGCTGTTTTTCCTTTCCAGTTGTACTTTACATTCAGTTTGGGTTTGTATACTGGCCCCCATACTTTTCCGCACATACTGTTGTACCCAGTTTTTACTTAGTGTTTACTTCTACTACTTGCTTGCTCTGTTGTGTTTGATTACTTTACAAAGGCAATGCCTTCCCCTTTTACCGGGATTTATGCCTTGGTGCTAGTCACCAACCCCTGGCCTATGGAAAGAGGGATTGGGGTGGTCATGGCACTGGCCCCGAGGACGGGTCGTGACAAATTGGTATCAGAGGAGTTCGGTTCTACCGCAGAACACATGAATCTGAACTTTTTCTATGTGACGCAATAGTGTTAAGAGTATTGGGTGTGGTTATCAGTCCAGGGAGTCCAGTGTTGGTGCACCAGCCGAAGTATCCGTACACCATGACCCTGACTTCTGATTTCCGACTTAATGCACGAAAACATTGATTGCATGTTGGTTTCATGTTTTCTTTGTGATTAATTTATTTTACCTCACCAGTTATACTGTTTGACCGTGGCGCACCTGTTCCTTTTCAGGATGGCCCCACGACGGCAGCCAGCTAGGGTTCCGAGAGTTGTGTCTGACGACAGCCCACCGAGTGATGAGGCCTCGGTATAGGGCCCTTTTACAGCTGAGGCACCAGTGGTACCTCTACCCGCCGATCCACCGATCCTACCAGCCCCATCCGCTGACGATGCAGGTAACCTTAGCGCACTGCACGAGTTTCAGCGCCAGCGACTGCCAAGGTTCCGCGGGGAGATGGACCCTCAGGCAGCCGAGGATTGGCTAGAGGCGGTTGTACGAGTTTTCAGGTTAGTGAGGACACCAGAAGACATCATGTTGATCCTCAAAGCGAGCCTCCTGTACGCGTCAGCAGGAAGATGGTGGAGCTTGATGCTCCATGTGCACGGCGAGGCATCTCTCCTCTAGACGGACATTGAGAACCTCTTCTGCTTAGAGTTCATCCCAGCCACACTCTGTGCGGTGCGCATCCAGGAGCTTTTACAGCTGCGGCATGGCAGCTTGACGGTCGCCATGTACTCATCGATATTTACAGATCTTTCACGCTATTCGACAGACATGATACGGGACCCATTCTTCCGGTCCCTTACATTTGAGCAGGGATTGAGGCATGAGATCATAGAATTGCTGATCTCCCTCAGCATTCCAACACATGCAGAGGTACTGGAGCGAGCCCTTTTCATTGAGAGCTTTCGTGATGAGCCTACACCAGCAGCGAGATCTACTGCCGGGCAGCACGTAGCGGAGTCTTCTACAGCCGGCAGTAGAAAGATGTCACAGAAGTCCAAAGGGACCAGACCATCGGGCGGATGACCACATGATACTGGCTTGGAGGTGCGGGGCACACGCAGAAGGGCCAGTCTTACGAGTGGAAGACAGTGCTATGCATGTGGTGGGCAGGGCCACATTGCTCATGACTGCCCGACCCGCCATGCAGAGGAGTATAAGACAGTTGAGGAACCACCCAGGCAGAGGTAGAGGCTTGACCGTGGCGGTCCGTAGGGAGCAGGCGGACGAGGTCGAGGAGCTGGTCGAGCGGCAGGTGGTGGACAACATTTTGATTCTCTACCACCACCACCACCACCAGGAGGTCCACCTCAACCACAGGGGAGAGCACAACTTCAGGCAGGTGATGCTTACAATCATGGAGCTCCAGAAGCGGGTGGACAAGTGCGGGACTAGCTCCAGGAATAGAGGGCCTTGACCATAATGCCTATAGCTTCATTGTTTCTGTTGCCTTGTGTCCTTATACTTTGAGTTGATGTAATAAAAGACACATGCATTGGTGACGTTTTATTTCTTGTCTTTTGTATGTTAATATGATGTGATACCGGTGAAAAAATGTTGACTTGACCCTCACTTACGAGATTCTTACTGGAAGAGAACTAGTTACCACACACTGATGCCGACAGTGTGCCTCAACCCTTCGAGGCAAGAGTAACGGTTGGATCTCTTGGTAGCAGCATCGAGGCCTTATGATGTCATCCATGGCATGAATTAACTAATCATGACGGGACTGACTATATTAGTCAAGGAACGTGGTTCATCCAGGGGATGACAATGGATTTCCCTTTTCAGAAAATGAGAAATCATTGCATCTTCCAGAATGTTAAGGAGGAAGGGGCAACCCTTGGTGTGGTCAGATACATGTCAGTAGAGATTCTAGGAGCTAAGGCAGATTTTGACCAGTGCACCTTTGCTGAGGCTACAGGAGGAGGGAGTAGGGTACATAGTTTACTGTGATGCATCATGGACAAGACTCAGATGTGTCCTGAAGTAGGAGCGGGACATGATCTCCTATGGATCACGTCAGTTGAGGCAGCATGAGAAGAACTACGCTACCCATGACCCGGAGTTAGCAGCAATGTTCTTCTCTCTGAAGATGTGGCGACACTATCTGATGGGCGAGCACTTTTCAGTCTATTCCACAGGCAGTGTTCATTTCTCGATGCCTCACCTGCCAACAGTTGACGATAGAGCACCAGGTCCCAGGAGACATGATACAGCCCTTGGAGGTCCAAGAGAGGAAGTTGGACGGAATATCTATGGACTTTGTGATTGGATTTCCACGCACTTCCAGAGGCCACGACTCCATTTGGGTGATTGTCGACCGACTCACCAAGTCGTCACACTTCTTACACATCATAGAGAAGGGCTCAATGGAGAGCTTGGGACGTCTTTACATTCAGGAGATTGTACGACTTCATGGGGAGACATCTTCTATCATCTCCAATCGAGATGCTAAATTTACTTCCCGGCATTGGAAGGGGTTGCAGGAGGCTTTCAAGACACAGCTACGTCTAAGCACCGCCTTTCACCCTCAGAAAAATGGTCAGACGGAGAGGACTATTCTGACTCTCGAGGACAAGCTCCGCTCATGTGTCCTCGACTTTGGTCGCAGCTAGGAGGACCACCTACCCTTGGTGGAGTTCACGTACAACAACAGCTACCACTCCACCATCGGTATGGCACCATACGAGGCGTTGTACGACCTACCTTGCAGATCTCCTCTGAGCTGGGAAGACCTTGGGGAATCAGCACATGTGGGACCGGAGATAGTCCAGGCCACGACAGAGAAGGTCCAGTTCATCCAGGAGTAGATGAGGACAGCTCAGAGCCGGCAGAAATCTTATCCTGATAGGAGGCGGAGGCCACTAGAGTTCTACGATGGCGACCACGTCTTTTTGCGTGTCTCACCTCAATGTGGATTACAGATATTTGGACGAGGAGGCATGTTGTCTCCAAACTACATCGGACCATTCCAAGTCCTCAGCAGGATTGGAGAGGTGGCTTATCGGCTAGCTCTTCACCTCAGTTTCACCAGGTGCACGAGGTCTTCCATATATCTCAGCTGAGGAGATACGTGCACGACCTGACGCATATCATTGACCATGGGGAGTTGGATGTTGATGATGGGGAGTCTTTTGCGGAGGTCCCGGTGGAGATTGAGGATCGACAGGAGCGGGTCCTACACGGATGGTCGATTCCTCTAGTGTGCATCATATGGAAGCACGAGAACCTCTAGCAGAGCACTTGGGAGCAGGAAGCTCAGATACGTTCTCATTACCCACATTTGTTTTCCTAGTTTATGATGTATCTTTACGGTGATGTAAATCCCTAGGGTGGGAGTGATGTAATGACCTGTAAATTTCAAGGAAATTTTTTTCTTAATTTTCTTTGAAATTTTTCAAGAACCTAGTTTCTGACGGCACCTAATTCCGATGCCCGGTGTGCCCAGAATCATTTTCCGAAGATTGGTTCGGGTACGTTCAGTGAACGAATGAGAGGGGTTTTCTAACATTAGAACCGGTGCTCGGAAACGAATTCTGAGGACACCAATGGAATCGCAGCGCCGTTATTTTCTTAGAAACGATATTTTCAGAGTTCTGTTTGCTCAGGTGTGGTTTTTAATTTTTGGGGTTTTGTTATTAAAATAAAATAAAAAGGGGTGCAACAATTTTATTTTATTTCACTTAAAGTCGCTAAACCTAAGTAAAGCAGATATGGTGGGACCCAAAATATCCTACCCAAATTGTAGGATATTTTTGAGGTGGGGCCTGCACAAGCCCCACCGTTTCTTCCCTCATAAGTAACGCACCCGCAACCCCCCATTTTAATGAAAGTTAAACATTACGTTTTTCTGGTTAGGAAACGCCCCACTAAATTGGGTGGTTAAATCGTTACAATTAATTATTCGAATTAATTGTTCGTTTCTTATCTTTTGATTTTCAAATTCTTAAGTTGATAATAAAATAATAAGAGGACATATTTTATTATTATTGGGGGTTTGTGTTGGGTTAAAACATTGGGAGAACAAAGAGAGGATTCTTCATTCTTCGACGAAGAACGCGAAAAACGCTCTACCGCCAATGAAGAATGCGAAGAATGCTCTATCGCCAATGAAGAGTGCTAACCTCCGTTGGAGAGAGAAGTCTTCCTTGGGGATCACCTAATGCCAGCAACGTTCCTTCCGTGGAGATCCTCTTCTTCTGCGATGACCCTCTTCTTCTGCGACGGTTAATTCCGCGATGAAGGCTTGTTCGACGACAACGTTGAGGTAGGGGTTTTATGCGTTTCTCTTTTGTGTTTTCTTCCGTCGTTATCTTCCCTTCCTTGAACCGCCTGTTATTGTGATAATAGGAGGAGGTCGAACCACATTAACACGGCCGACACTCCTCCCTGTTTTTTTGGTTGTTGGTTTTGTTGCGGCGATCAAGGCAATGCGGTGCCGAAGCACAATGCGGAATCTTGACAAGGAAGGGGGGAGAAGCACGACATCGTTGAAAACAAACCAATGATGTCGCGTCGTCTCGCCGCACCAAAGAACCACTAAAGAACTGTGGCCAGAGCGGGACCACGGTGGAGGGGCGCGGTACCATCACGCCACACCAGTCGAACCAAGACCGCGGCTGGTTCCAGGCCATGGCGATGTAGGGGAACCGGCGGCCAACACCAGGCTGTCGGCATCGGAGCAAGGGGACTGGCCCTTGGCGGTCCCGTGGTGGAGCAGCCGGCCGGACTGTGTGGGCCGGCCTGTTCGAGGAGGGCGCCGGGGGTCGTAACCCCTGGACGGCCAGCTGAGCGGCCCCATTAATGGGGCTACAGTTCACATCACACGGGGGCAGCGCCCCCCGCCCTGAAACGGTTCGGCCATTCGGCAGAACCCCTTGCGGCGCGCCAGCGTGCCGTGCGCCGGGCGACTGCCCTGGCCGGTCCGCCGAACCAGACCGCCAGGCTGGGCCGCGCCCAGGCCGGGCCGGGCTGCGCCATCTGGGCCAGCTCGTGCCCAATCGGTCCATAACCGGACCTGGTTCGGGTCGACCCGGTTCGGGCCGACCCTGGGGGTGTTGGGCTAGGATGGACTAGGCCCGAACCCCTATTACCGATCTTTTTTTGGTCAGTTGACCATAACATGAGTTACAGGCCTCCGATCGATGCACAGTCTGTTGCAATACGATCCTTAGATTGATACGGTCGTTTCAGTATATTGCACTCAAGGTTTTGGATTACTTTTGGTTCGTCCGGGTTGGTTCGTACACGAAACCAACCGGGCCCTCGGAGCGGAAACATTCATAACATACGCTCCGGATGTCCGATTGACGTGTCATCAACTTTGATGGATTCCTCTAAGTGAGATGGAACTTATGGCTTACTCCGCCCGAGGTTTGGACGCAGGTGGAGTACGGTCGGGTTGGTTTTGACTTAAAAACCAACAGGGCCCCTGGGACGAAAAAGCCAATAACTCTCAGACCGGGCGTTCGTTTGACGTGCCGTCTATGGCATTGAGTTCCTATTGAAGATACGGAACTTTTGGATACGTCAAATCTGGAGTATCTTTCAGTTTATGTTTCAGCCTCTCGGCTCATGGATAGGACCCTCCGGAACGAGCTTGCTGTATGCGGGAACCCTAGAGCTGGCTGTAACTGCGACGATGACAACGACTGTACAGAGATCCTCAGTGGATTCAACGGTGAAAACTACAACACTCAGTGATCCTACGTGGATCAATGATACTGATTCTGTGTGGTTCTAATCCTGTGTGGGTCATCACTCAGCAGTCTTGTGTGGGCCAGCGCCTACAGATCCAGTGTGGGTCCGATCCTGTGTGGGTCTTTGTGGGGGTTAGTTACCTATCGATCCTGTGTGGCTCAGATCCTTTGTGGGTCATTGCGGGGGTTATTTACCTATCGATCATGTGTGGGTCATTGTGGTGGTTAGTTACCTATCGATCCTATGTGGGTCATTGTGGAGGTTAGTTACCTATCAATCCTTTGTGGGTCATTTTGAGGGTTAGTATCTATCGATCATGTGTGGGTCCGACAGCTTTGATGAATCAGTGACTACATCTAATCATCTCTATCATCTTACGAAGAAGTATACATGTGTGATATGAATCTTTTTTTTCTTTCTTATGTGGATTTTGTTTTTCTATCTTGTGTGGATTTGCGTTTTGCTTTCCGGTGTGGACTGGGTTGTACGTGGGCTCGGAAGTTGGAGCATACTGGAATTGACGACATAGGTATATTTATGGGCATATACTTATGCAGTGTCAGATGTTACTTCATGATTGTATCTTTCCATTGTTGTTTATCCTTTGTGGATTCTGGGAGACCTTCGGGGGTCTCATCGTCCCTACTGAGTAGCTTATACTCACCCCTAAATGGGCTATGCCCGTACTATGTTGTGTTGGTTGCAGACGATTGACAACGCTGATCGTGGTTGAGGCTAGCAGAGCAGGATGGTACCTAGAGGTGGACCACTGGGCGGGACGTACTCGGAGCGGAGGGCTGGACACTAGGAGCTATGGAGGCCATCTGTACTCACCCTTCAGGTGGGACTTCTGGGGGACGGCTAGACAATGCGACTTTACTTTCAGTTGGTGTTTTTCATTTCCAGTTGTACTTTACTATAATTTTGGGTTTGTATACTGGCCCACTTACTTTTCTGCACTTACTGTAGTACCCAGTTTTTACTTAGTGTTTACTTCTACTGCTTTCTTTCTCTGTTGTGTTTGATTACTTTAAAAAGGCAATTCCTTCCCCTTTTACCGGGATTTACGCCTTGGTGCTAGTCGCCAACCCCTGGCCTATTGAAGGCGGGTTTGGGGTAGTCATGGCACGGGCCCCAAGGATGGCTTGTGACACAAGCCTAATATGATTTCATATAATCCTGATTCATTATAATTTATTTATAAGATTGTGAATCATGTATGAGTTGACATGATCAATATATATGGAATTCTATAGAAATTGTTAAAGAATCATCAATAATATAAAGATAAGACACTGAAACTATGGATCTATGTTATAGTGTTTTAGTTAAACTACTTTTAAATTACTTATATGTTTTATTGATCTATATATATATCCTCTCATTAAACTACAAGATCCAAAATGATTCCTCTTATATCCTTAATCCAATATTTATAAATTTGTATTATAATTTATCCATTTTCAATAAAATTAGAAAAATAATAAAATCATATTTTTTTTCTTTTCAACAATATTAGAATATATTATAATATAATATATAAAAACTACAAGAAATATATTGTGGTAATCTTTATATACTCTAATCATCACATCATTGAAGATAGTAGGGGAATTTTCATGTATTAATTTCAACAATATGAACTATTAGTGTCCATATATTATACTAAAGTTCTTCATCGACACTCCCTCGATTTTAACATTTAATTTATGATTTCAAAAATAATTTTTATTCAACTAGATGTATTTATCTAACGATAATTAATCATACAAGTCACCAATATGGGGTATGAGATACTTTTTCTCAATTGTTAAGATTTTCTATTCATCATAATAAATTAATAGATGCATTAATCCATCCATATTCTTGAAACAAAGGATTAGAACACCAAACAGTGAAGCAATTACAAATATACACATATTTTTAAAATTATCTTATTTTTTCTTCTCTAAAATTTCATATTTAATAAGGGACATTATATAAGGACACATTAACAAAGGAATAAAACTATGTATTAGTCTTTTTCAAACACAACATCACATTATAGGGTATGAACATGTAGTTCTTCATAATGTACATCAGTATATTTCCAAATAAGTTTCCATTCTTCAATAAGATGTTTCAACCCATTCATTTATTTAATTCATACATCATTATCCAGTTTCAAGACATATATTATTGATTTTTTTCCAAAATGTCTTCTGTTAGCATACACAGGCTAGTACATAAAAGGTGATTAGATCAAAATTATGAATTCTTTTAATTGACCATGTTAAATAAATATAAATAATTATTATTAAGTTTAATAGTATATTTAGTTTAACTAAAACGAAATAAACACAATGTTTTTACAATGTAACATATCAAAATTAACCCAATCTAATCACCACCAATCATAAACATTGAGATAAATAAAACCCAAAAAAATGGAATAAATAATATATATCAAATGTCAAAAAACAGTACAATTGAATTTCTAAATACTTAAGGAAAAAAAATATTTAATTTTTCCCCCCATGTGTCACAACCAACTACTTTTATTTTATCTATTGGAGACACATTCGAATTACCATTAATTTCCACACATTCTGTCCTCCAAAAAAAAAATTTGTGTTATATAGTATTAAATACCTCTCACCTCTTATGGTTTGAATAAAAATATTTATCAAGAATTAAATTAAAATGATTGAGAATAACAACAAATAGATGAACAAGAAGAGTTCTATGTTTTATAAAAGAAAGTACATATCCAATAGTAATGGATCAAATGAATGATGTTAAGTAGAGAAAAATAATTTTTTCCAAAATTTATTATATAGTATTGTATAATAATATCGTCATCCTCATCTGTTCCTGGTCGAAGGCACCTTGACGTCGTAATGGTGGTCAATTTTTCTTGTTCTAGTGGTCATTCTATTTCAACATGAATCGAGACTCTCCATCTCCGGAGATTTGGGTTAGTTTCCCTAACCTTCTGTTGCTATTTCAAAACCCTTCAATTATCTGAATGCTCGAAAATCTCCTCAGTATGTATCTTTGTTCGGATATCAGAATGGTAGCAGTCTGTCACCCAGTTTTCCCAAGGATATGTGTGGAGATGGATGTGTCTAGGGTCCCATTTGATTATGTTTTGATTACTATTTGAGAAGAATATCAGTGCAGATAGAGAGTAATCTACAAAATTTGGACGGATTTCATTTTATCTTGTAAGCAGTTGGGGCACGCTGTTGTGTTCTATCGATGGAGGCCTGCACCATTGGTGGGTAGGGGTTTGGATTGTAATTGAGGGATGATTGTCTTAGGGATGTGCATGAAACAACTCAGATGGTGGTCAATGGTGATGACAAATTTCCATGGGTCTTTGAGACAACATGCTTGTGTCGGGATGCAGTGGGTGAAGATAATAGAGTTAGGGGAAATTCGTTGCTACCAGTGGAGGATGAGAAAAAAGATAGTGAGGCAGAGGGTAACATAGTAGTGGGTGTGGAGACCCTTCTCACTAGTGTGGCTACTCAACAAGTTAACCTGATTGTGGTGGATGTGTTCAGCAGGTAGAAAAGAGATCTGGCCAGTTCATCCAGCCATGGTGGTCAAGATGGAGGTGGAGATTACCAGCCTCAGGGGATTCATGAGGAATCCCAGAGGAATGGGGGAAAAACAATCCTGGACCAGACGTCGGTTGAAGGGAAAGTGGACATCTCTGGTTTGGTGGCTGAGAGGACATGGGTAGGCTATGTGAAGATGATAAAGTGGAGGTAGTGGTCAGATATGGATGACGCTGTTCCAAACAGAGGTGAGGAGAAAGGGGGACCGAGTTTAATTCCCTTGAGAAATAGTTTTGAATGCCATTTAGAGGAGAGTTCTGATCATGTTATTACAAGTGAGAGAGATGGAGCCAGTGGGATGGCTCACAAAGGGAGTGTACACCAACATTCTGCTGATGAGGCTCTATGCCCGAAGAGAAATAGGGGTCCCATGAGAAGGAAGGGAATGAAGGACTATTATTCACGACCTCTTCTTCTAAAGACTCACTCGGAAAAGGGGATGAGTTACAAGAGAACTACTATGGTGCCTTTGAGTCATTTGAGGCCAGGGGATTAGGATTGTCAGCCTTTGATTATGATTTTATGCTCTGAAGAAGAAGTGATTGAACAGGTCCTTTTTCTCAATGCAACCAAGGAGGAGGCTGCTATAATGATGGGGATATATCTACATGTTTCCCTTAACGAGGATAAATATTCACGGATTGACAAATAGGACTATATTTTGGTAGGGGGATTCAATCATGGAAAGATCAGTGTTGAGGAATACTTTCATACTTGGGATAAACTTGTGTCTATTTTTGAGAAGAGGATATTGGAAGAAGCAGAATTAATCGTATCATCCTTAACATGGATACTCTTTGTGTAAACATATGCGGGTAATATTAAATTTCTCATTAGCACCATTTTTTAAGCTAGTTGTTTTGGTTGGATGGTGTGAGTGAATGGGTTGTGTGAGCTGTGGCTGCTTCGGGTAATCTATTATATACCTGTGCAGTTCTATTTATACTGGTTTTCAGCACACTTTTCGATTCTCTTCGGATGAGTATTAGTGCATTATGTCTTCATTGATTCAGGTCTTTTGGAATGGGATTATTGAGATGGTATGGCTTCGCCATCGATTCCATGCCCATGATTCTACATGAGACTGCTCTCCAAGGGGTCCTGTGTCAATGAAGGCTTGTTGTTTCCACATTTACTGGGTTTGGGCGGTCCAATAGTTTTCTTTTGTTGTATGTGGTAAGTCACATTTCCCTAAAAAAGTGTTTTATAATAAAAAGTAATTTTTAGTCATAAAATCCAATATAAATAATCCCGAAGCATATATTAATACCTAGGATATATATTATCCATCATTCAGATAATTTTAATTCTTACATTCCATGTTCCTAAAAAAGAGCGTCGTTATTAAAAAAACATATTGAATCATTTTATGCGATTTAAATACAATATAAAAAATATCATCATAAACTTCCTTATTATCAGTATAATTAATGATTATTTAAATAATTACTATTTTAATATAGATAGATTAAAAACATTAGTGTCATATTTATAAGAATATGTAAAAATTAACATGTTTTTAACTACAAAATGATAATTTCATTGAGTGATTGTAATAGAATAAGTTAAAGTGAGGATTCATTGAATCAAGATTATTGACTATCTCCTATGATGTTTCTGAATGTGGTAGGACTATAAGATTTATAAAATTAACAAATGTTAGGTTATAATGTGGGTTTTCAACATTTCTAAATTCTTAATCATTGTAGGTCATAAGATAACTTCTACACATTTCATAGTTTTCCCTTATGGTAGGTAATAGTTAATGTTAAAAAATCACTATAAACACTAATGGTAGGTTATATCGTTGGATTAATATTAATAAAATTTATTACCTTATATATAATAGTCACGAGTTAAATCAAATTTATTCATATAATTGTTTGAATAGAATAAAATATGACTACCAATAATGAAGTCTCCAGACATTAGAACATGTAGTCAATCCAAAATATAAATATCTTTTGCTTACATATCTTACAATCTTTCAAGTTTCCTCATGATGTTTCTTAGGATTTGGTAATGTGATCAGTGAAAAAATAATAAATTTTTTTAAAAAATTAATATTCATACTAACAATATAAGTGATTTAAACCCATATATTGATGTATTATTTTACCAAAATCAGCTCAAAGAACACTGTTCCAACACCAAAATCATAATAGTTATTCATTATAAAATTTAATGATTCATATAAAATATTTAAAATTAATAATTTTCATGAACAAAAATATAGAGAAAAATTGAGAAAAATATAACCAATGAGAAATAATAATTATAAAATAATTAAATAATTTAAGTATTAAATCATAAGTAATTAATGTGTTTATGATTTAATTCAATATTCGGCAAAATTGATAAATATTATACCAGATTGAAATTGTTCCAATTTTCTAAAAATAAAAATAATACTTAATGAAATAGCATACAATAATACTTAATATATACATAAATGATATCCAAATTTTTTTTAGTGGCTAAATGTTCAGAATATAAAAATAACATTAAATCATTATTTTATCATCCCGTATAAATTATTAATTTCAACTAATATACATTATCCCAACCTTATTTTGAATTTTTTTGGAAGCGTCAACATTGAAAGGAAAAAATTTCGTTATATTAAGGAAGTGATATGATATACTATGAATCATGATGAATCCAACCACATAAAAACTTTAGAAATATTTTTATAATAATAGATTTACATGAAAAATTTCCAAAAACTAGGCATAATTAATTAATCATCTCATAAACAGAACATAACTCTCAATAAAATAAATTTACCCATGTTAAATTCTAATAATAACATGTTTAAATTTTATTTTACCAAAAATTACCAAATCCATTGGTTTAGTTAGAATATTAAAAATATGAACTTCTATATTAACAAATTAAAAACATATTTTTTATTTTTTTTACCATGATCAGTATGAATGTGGTACCATCAATCAATGTTTTTTAGTCCTATAGTGAAGAAATGAATTTTTTGTGATAAAAATTGAATATGTGTTATTAAAATTAATTGATATCATCTCAAAATGAATGTGATAATCTAAAAGTGTATTTTTGATATATAATGACTATATAAATATTAAATCATAAACAAAGAACTTAATATCAGTAGTTGATAAATACACTAGAAACTATTTCTTAGAACACATTGAAACAATGAATATACAATGAAAGTGTGTGATAACTACATTTAAATTTCTATCCATTTTTTCCACAAAAAAATTTGAATCTAAAAAATTGTCTTTTTTAAATTCACATTGTATATGATAAATCAATTATATATTCTTAGATCCTTTAACATAAATAATTACACAAATAAATTCATTTAATTGAAATTCTTTATGATTATATTATAATCTTGTATATATGAACTCTATAAATATATTACCTAATCTAGATTATCACAAATAATGTAAGATTCCAATCATATATATAGACATGTTATTATCAAAAATCTATAAGCTTCACCATATTTTGGATTAAAAAAATTACTCATTGGAATAGACTTGAAAAAATGAACTCAATTTATCAATTTAATGTTTTTAACTATCAATAGAAAACATTTTTACCAATATATTAAATTATATTTTATGATTATCAATGATAAAATCATTTCGTTGAATAATTTTTAAACCAAAAAGAAATAATTTTAATGCATCAGACACAATTCATAATATAATTTTGTTCAAATTGTATATCCAAATAAAATAAATTCATGTAATGATCTAATTATAATACCAAATATATATATATATATATATATATTTTAACAACTAAATCATATTTTGAATCCCTTTTAATAAATATTATTGCATCAAATTTTTCAGTTTTCAATACCATTATTTTAAATGAAAACTGAATAAACTCCTTCCATGTTTGAGGTTATAGTTTTAAAAAATAGTATTATTTTAATATTATAAAATATAATTTTTTAGACACTATGTATTCATCGAAAATATTTGAAAGCATAATTTTCATACCAATTTCCATTCAAAATTTCAATTATTATAGCCATTTGATAAAAATTACATAATGGGATTCATATTACAAAATAATCCATATATATTATACATGGGTACCTGGTGGTAACGATTCATCCAAATAAATACCTTCTTCTTGACTTAACCTTGACCCACAATCCTTGAATTTCTTATAATTATTCGATTAGACTAAATTAACTGGTTTATAATTAAAAATTTATTGAAAATAATATTCTTATACATAATGTGTTTGAATATTTTCCAAATATTATTTGTATCTTGTCGTTTATAATCTTTATTAATCTCCGCAATATTCATTGAATTAGAAAATTAATCATATATATTTTGGGAAATGAAATATAAAATAAACTCTTGAAACACATAACACTTTCATATAGAATTTCTTATTTTATGACTATAAGTAATATCTCAATAACATTTACATATAGATGATAATCATTAGTTTTGATTTTTATAGGATTTATCCATCATATTTGGCGCAAATAAATCTAATATTTTAGATTCACTTATATAATGTTCTCTAATATCATTAATAACATTTTCTAAATCATATTTTATTTTTATAAATAATTATAATTAAATTTTAATTTCATTAATTCGTAGATATATATTTTTGATATGTTAAAAACAATAGATAATATTCCATAATTAGAATACCGTACAAAATTAACTTCATCAGATTTTTAACTGAATATGTTGTTTAATATTTTGTATTAATAATGTAATACTTATATCCAAATTATATAAACATTTACCATGAAGTCCAAATTTACCATCTAACATACTATTTTATATGGTATCTCTTGATAAAAAATATTAATATATCAATTTTAAAATTGATTTTGGAAAATTTATAATTGAAAAAATTCAACCTCTGTCTATTATAATTGATAATGTTAGATAAAGAATTATTTTATTAAATATTACTAAAACATAATAAATTTAGAGTGTCTATGATTTGTGTGAATAGAAATATGTAATTGGAAATATATTATTATCATAAAAACCCATTTTCCCACAAAGGATACCAGTATTCATGTGGGAAAATAAATCGAAATGTAAAATTTTAAGTATTTAGAGTGTTCGTACCTAATGAATAATTTTAGAGGAATAATAATGTTTTATACACATTATGCTTGAATTTCATAGACATGTGTTATTAAATAAAAACTATGGAAAATCCATCAACTATTTATTTTTTAAAATATTTCTAAATAAACTACAAATTTTTTGGCCTATCCTTTAATGCAACAAAACAGTGTCAGATTGTGAATTATTTTAACATATTACATTTTGTTCACTCAACACAGGAAAAGAATTTAAATAAATATTTTCCATTTTTATCATAAAAAATTCATATATATCATTGATGTTAAATTAATTATAAGTATAATAAATCACATTTATATTATAATAAATCTAATTTGGAAAACCTATTAAATTAAAATTTTAATACATTAACACGTAATACTTTTGAAAAAAAATGAATTACAAATTTCAACATCATTAAAAATTATAAATTTTCAATTTAATTATTTAAAATGTAACAGTCCCAACAAAAAACATTTTAATTGAATTTAATTTAGATATATCATCTATAAAATGTTGTAAAAATCCACAATCCCTATACCAGACATCTTTTTTATAAATCCTAAATATGTTACCTATAGAATCATATTTAAGAAATCATTTTCAACCTAAATAAATTGATAATGTGAGATTAATATATGAATTAATGGTAATCATGATATATTTCAAATATATATTAATTGGAAATCGAGAAGAAATATTTTTAGAAATAAAAGTCATAGTTTGACCAACAGACCTTAGAAATTATAAATTACAGTAATTTTAAAAAATTCCTTCCATGTGACATTTGAAATATGTAACAATTTAAGTAATTTAACTTCAACCATTGGAAAATATATATTAATTATTTTTATTTAAACAAAAATTAGATCCAATATAATTATTTCATCTTTTAAAATTTATGAATACACAACATTTTTTCGTAATATTTTTCCCATTAAAAAAGTTGATAAATATTAGATTAAAACAACATTATTTTTTATCATACTAATTCTATATAATAAAATAATATATTAAACACAATTATTGATTCTATAAATATCATTGTAAAACATATATTTTTAAAAATTAAACATATACCTAAAACAGAAGGACATATTGTAACATCCCAGGTAAATAAAGAATAAAGAATTTTCATATTTATTAATATTTACGAATTAAATATTAATTTTATTTTAAAGGGGTTTCTATGTTCGATAGCGTACCCGATACGCAACGATGAGTTTCTTTGAAACTTACGTAGCACACTAGTAATAAAATAATATTATTTTAAATGTTAGTTAACAAGTAGCCGTTGTACTGGCGGTAATGGATAGAAATAACTAAAATATGATTAGATATGTTTTTAAATGATTATACATTTACCCAATAAAAGATAAAGGCTTAAAAAACGGAAAGAGTTCAATTTTAGGGCATATATACTCTAATTTTCACTAAAGGTTCACTTATCACCTTTTAATGGTGAACCGTCATTAAATATAGTTTTGATCACACTTATACTTTATTTTGGACCAAATATAACTCTTCTTTAGAATCAGGACATCAAAATTTACTTTGTGTAAATTTTTGGTACCTTTCTGATAAAGTTTTTTTTATGAATAGTGTAAAATGTTGTATTTTAATTCAAAACCTCTTTTTAATATAAATTATTTATATGATTAGATTATTATTTTAATTTATTTTAAAGTGAAATTAGAAAATATTTTTACCAGTTAATCCAATGGTGGTCATTGGAATCAATTTCACTTTGAAATTGGACTTAAACTGGTGTCAATCTTTTGATACTTATTGTTTCACAAAAACACTCTATTTGTCATGACAACGGGAATTAATTATTAAATTAATTAATTTGACTTATATGTTTTGAATTTTGTAAAATGGACTTCATTTTTGAATTCGGAATATCAAATATAGCTTAGGGTGAATTTTAGGTAATTTTCGGAAAAACTTCAATTTTTGATGAATAGTGAAACCACTAAGTGGTAATCAAGCAAACTGATTTTTCAGTTAAATGAAAGTTTACCACTAATGTGTATTGAATTTTGAAATTCCAACATACATGGTTGTCATTAAGAAGTAAAATGTGGTTCAATGAGATTAAAATAATTTTTTGGTGAATAGTAACTTCTTTTCATTAATCGCGATTAGAGGTAATTAGTGTAGTTTAAGGTAAAAATGGTATTATAAGAATGTAAAAACACCATGACACTTGTCCTACACCTATTGGGTGAGTCATGGACGACCAAGAAAAGCCATGGGCCAACTTGGGGACCCCATGGAGCCACTTTAGTTGGAAAATGACATTAATATATTTTTATTTAATGTTAAAGTGAAAATGACACTAACATAAATTGTTTTACTAAAATAATTTTTGAGTGGGGTTACACAAGTCCAAATTTTGATTATAAATAGTCATTGGAAAGATAAAAAGATTTCCTAAATCATAGTAGTTTTTTTTGTAATTTTTAGACATTAAATAAATTAAATTATATATGACATAATAATGATGCAGCGATGACATCATTATTTGACGATTTAAATAAAATGGAAAGATAATGCAAAATATAAAACCTACACATGGCCAAAACCAATTGGATGAGTGGATTTCGAACCCTTATCACCTTATCCACGAATTATATCAATGTGGGTCCTTTTAAAACCGAAACACATTTTCAAATAAAGTAATATTTCTTTACTTTCCAAAAGTGCCCCTCCTCTCCTCTTATAAAAGGCCCCCACCTCTACCTCTTTTCACACACTTCTCAAGCCTTTGGTTCGGCCAAACCCTGCCCATTTACTCTCTCCACATCCCTCTCCTCATCCTAGAGGATTCCCTTTTGGCAGAATCCTTTCAAAGGAAGCCTTTAGGCTCAAATCAAAAGGGAGTTACACTTTTAAAGGTAATTCATTCTCTCTTGTTCATTTGTTTTATTTTGCTTCTCCAACCCTATAAAATCTTTTTATTTACTTCTTTTGTAAAAACATCAGTATCTCCAATATACTAGGATGTTTTTATAATATTTATTTGAGCTACACTCTCACACAACTACATCAAATGGTTAAAGAACATACGGTTTCTGTGGATGGCGAAATTCTGCCTCCCGAAACGATGATTGTTCAATAATCATTTAACACCTTCAAGGGTGGCCATTATGATGTCACTATTTTTATATATGATATATAATATGTTTATTTTTTCTTTAAGCTTCTGTATTTTTCATTTTTGGCATACCTTTATGGTTTCCATTATGGGTAAACACGATATCTTCATTTAAGGAAGTGCGGACTACCGCCCCCTAAAAGTGATGTGATTCATTAATGCCATATGTGGGATGTGTAAAGGATGGATTTAAAGTTATTATATATGATGTTATACTGGAATTATAATATACCTCTATATCATTATTATTTCTTTCCATTAAAGTATGAGATAGAAATGAAAGTAGCGTTCATGCGTACGTACGGCTTACCGTCTCCATGAACGGTGGATTTCATTTCTTATCCCCAAATGTAATGTACTATTAAAATTACATGTATATAATGTATATATGTAATTAATGATATATCTAAATGATGAATATAATTCTGGAATTAAAATATACATACCTCTCATTTAGTTTTAATTCCACTAATATGACAAAGAAATGAAAGTAGTGTTCATGCGTACGTACGGCTTACCGTCTCCATGAACGGTGCATTTCATTTCATACCTCTAAATGATTATGTAATATTATAAATACATGTATATGCTGGATATATATGATATATATGATATCCAAATCAGGAATGTCATTCTAGATATAAATAACTTTTGACCACATGAACAACATGTAATTGTAAGAAGTCAACTTTCGACTTAAGAACCAAATATTGACAAAACAAACATTATTAACTTAAATGGTTACATAATGTTTATAACATGGCAATAAGTGATATAAAAAGAATAATGAACATTAAAAAGGTTCTTAATCAAGTATAAATTAACTCAAGTTTATTATTCAGGACGTTAAAGAATGATCGAGTCAAGTCGGACCCAAGGTATGGGACTTCGTCCCAATCTCCTTTCATTGAGGCATATTTCGTTTTATACACAACTTTCTTTTATACGGTGTATAAGCTCCTTTGACTTTTACTTTTATATAAAAGGAATCTTTTTCTACGAAGCGTTTTACTAAATGACAAAAAGGAATGTTTTTTTAACGTATGCGGTGACAACGACCTTTTCCGCCACCGCGAGTATTATTTGGTCTTTGGCTTCCTCAACAAGCCGTAATGTTTTTAAAATAAAATAAATACCATATACTCTTTTATGTATTTTGGTATTGAAAATGGTTTTGATAAAGTATTCTATTAAGATATATTGTGATGTGGAAATGTTATCATTCCTTTATATTGGTTTTATGTTTTATGATTTTATATTGGTACTTGGACATTTTAACGGGTGGTTACGTTATAAACCATATGACGGGTGGTGCCGTGAATACCAGGACGGGTGGTTACGTTATAACCTCCAATGCATTGGGTATGGAAGTCGGCCGTATGCCTATTCCATTAAGTATGTGTGGAAATTGGCCGTATGGCTATTCCATTAAGTGATATGTGTGGAAGTCGACCGTATGGTTATTCCACTTAAGTATGTTTATGTCCCAAGTTACCATTATAAATGTTATGTGTTCTTTATATGGGTTTTATGGTAATCCTTTGGTTACAAAAAGGTAAGTAATGATACTTTATTCAGTGAAGATTTTTTTTACTACTTCATGAAGGTGAAGGTATTACTTTGATATAGTATACATGGTTTACTTGATGTTTGAAAAATTAACAGTTTTCATTCTTTTTGTATCCCTTACTGAGCTTTTTATGCTCACCCCAAGTTTTTTTGAAATGTTTTTCACAGGACTTAATATGGAATAAGGTCAAGGATGGGATCAAGGGAATGTCATCCTATATAAAACATGGAACTAGACATGTTTCTTTCAAGAGTTTTTTTTTATTATGGAAACTTAGTATAAGTGACTACTTTGTAATCTTTTGAGATGTAATAGTTATGTTCTAATTCTATAAATCTCTAAACCTGAAAAGATCCTCGACGTAAATTATTCATTTAATTCAATATTAAGTAAGGTTTAAGGCTGGGGCCTTATAGTTGGTATCAGAGGTCGGTTTAGACAACTTTAGGAGTTAGAAAAGTGTTAAATTATAATATGATTGAAATGATATAGCATTTACGGATTACCATGTTGCTTCGCCTAAGATATTTCTGTGTTTAGAATGGTTTTCCGCAGAGGAAACAAAGCAGCTATGTTGGGACGACATCAGGAGAAAGATAACCTTCCAAATCAGCAACCTGAGATGGTCGGAATCGGAACTGAACAGTTTGTTGCAGTGATGGCACAGTTGACTCAGGCTATAAATGGTGGTGGTATCCATGCTCGAGATCAGACAGATCAACCGCAGAGGAACATGTCAGTGGTGGAACATTTCATGAGGCAACATCCCCCATCATTTAGAGGATCATCTGACCCTGTGCAAGCTGAAGGGTGGATTAAAGCACTGGAGAAGATTTTTGATGTCATGGGGTGTTCAGAAAATCAAAAGGTTAGTCTTGCTGTTTACCATTTTGAAGGTGAAGCAGATCAGTGGTGGTCGATGGTGAATAATATAAGGGATAGTGATAAGATTGAGGATCTTCACTGGGACGAATTCAAAGGTATGTTTCTTGAGAAATATTTTCCTAAGGTGGTTCGTCTTAGGATGGAAAAACAGTTCCTAGAATTGAGGCAGGAGGATGATTCATTGGCTGCTTATGAAGAAAAGTTCACTCGATTGGCAAGGTATGCTCCAAACTTCATACGAGATCTTGATAGTAAAATAAACCGTTTTTACTCAGGGTTAAAGCCAAAGTATCGAAGGGCTTTAGCTTCTCGTGAGTTCAAAAGTTATGAAAAACTTGTTCGATGTACGGAGAAGGTGGAAATGGAGTTTTACGATGACCAGGTGTTCTATGACAAACAACAGAATAAGAGGTATAGTTGGCAGGAAAAGGGGTAGAATTCATCAAAGAAGCAAGGAGGTAGGAAAACCAAATATTCATCCTGTGAGAAGTGTGGTAAAATGCATCCTGGAGAATGTTTATCCAAGTATGGTGAGTGCTTTCGGTGTGGTAAGTCTGGTCATATTGCTCGTAACTGAAAGGAAGATGATCAAGCAGGAAATGAAAAGCCAACGGTAAGATGTTTTAAGTGTAATGAAATGGGTCATTATGCAAACGAGTGTCCAACGAAGAACTCAACTGGGGGAATGCAGCTAGACTACAAGCAGAAAGGGGTGGTAAAATCATTTGCAACAACTTCAGCAGATGTTGTGCCATCGAATGAAGTGGTATCAGCTCCAGGGAGCTCAGTATTTTTTGAAGATTGACTTGAGGTCGGGGTACCATCAGTTGAAAGTAAAAGATGCAGACGTTCCGAAGACTGCGTTACGTATTAGATATGGCCATTATGATTTTGTAGTTATGCCTTCTGGGTTAACCAATGCACCTGCTGTATTCATGGAACTTATGAATAAAATTTTCCATGAGTTCTTGGATAAGTTTGTGTTTGTGTTTTGAGGTTTGTGAAGAGGTTTTGTGTGCCTTGTGATTCACAGTTGAAGAATGAGTTGTTTTTTCATCCTGGCAGTACTAAGATGTATAGAGGTCTGCGGGAGTATTACTGGTGGGATGGAATGAAAAGAGACATTGCTGATTTTACTGTGAAGTGTTTGACATGTCAACAGGTTAAAGCAGAGCGGCAGTTACCGAAAGGGATGCTTCAGCCTTTACCAGTGCCAGAGTGGAAATGGGATAATATATCCATGTACTTTGTTGTGGGATTACCGAGGACATCTCGAGGTAATAATGCAATATGGGTTATTGTTGATCGCTTGACCAAATCTGCTCATTTCCATTCTATACGAGATACTTTCTCTCTTGATCAACTTTCCCGTCTGTATCTTAAAGAGATAGTCAGGTTACATAGAGTTCCTCTCTCCATTGTATCGGATCGTGATCCCAGGTTTACTTCTAACTTTTGGAAAGGCCTTCAGAAGTCATTGGGTACTGAATTAAATTTTAGTACAGCTTTTCATCCTCAATCAGATGGTCAGTCAGAATGAAAAATTCAGACATTGGAGGATATGCTACGAGTGTGTTCTATGGATTATCAGGGAAGTTGGGACCAACATCTTTCTTTGGTTGAGTTTTCTTATAATAACAGTTTTCATTCCAGTATACAGATGGCACCATTTGAGGGATTATATGGGAAGCGATGTCAAACACCAGCATTTTGGAATGAAGTGGGTGAAAGGAAGCTGATGGGACCAGAATTGGTAGAAGAGATGGTAGAAAAAGATCAGTTGATTCAGAAACACATAAGAACATCTCAGAGTAGGAGAAAGAGTTATGTGGATAACCGGAGGAAGGATCTATCTTTCGAGGTAGGTGATCATATTTTTCTCAAGGTTTCTCCTTGGAAAAGTGTGATGAGATTTGGTAATAAAGGAAAGCTGAGTCCAAGGTTTATTGGACCATATGAAATTCTGGAGAGAGTTGGACCAGTTGCATACCGGGTGGCTTTACCTCCGAGTTTATCTCAGGTACACAATGTTTCTCATGTTTCAATGTTGAGAAATTATATGCTAGATCCATCTCATGTTTTGAGTCCAGAGGTAGTTCAGCTGGAAGAGAACCTATCTTATGAGAAACAACCGGTCCAGATTCTTGACCACAAGGAGAAAATGTTACGGAATAAGGTGATTCATCAGGTAAATGTTTTGTGGAAAACCCATGTGATTTAAGAGGCAACGTGGGAATCTGAAAATGCTATGAGGGATAAATACCCCCACTTATTTTAATAAGTGAATAAAATTGCGAGGACGCAATTCCCAAAAGGGGGGAAGGATGTAACATCCCAGGTAAATAAAGAATAAAGAATTTTCATATTTATTAATATTTACGAATTAAATATTAATTTTATTTTAAAGGGGTTGCTATGTTCGATAGAGTACCCGATACGCAACGATGAGTTTCTTTGAAACTTACGTAGCACACTAGTAATAAAATAATATTATTTTAAATGTTAGTTAACAAGTAGCCGTTGTACTGGCGGTAATGGATAGAAATAACTAAAATATGATTAGATATGTTTTTAAATGTATATACATTTACCCAATAAAAGATAAAGGCTTAAAATACGGAAAGAGTTCAATTTTAGGGCATATATACTCTAATTTTCACTAAAGGTTCACTTATCTCCTTTTAATGGTGAACCATAATTAAATATAGTTTTGATCACTCTTATACTTTATTTTGGACCAAATATAACTCTTCTTTAGAATCAGGACATCAAAATTTACTTTGTGTAAATTTTTGGTACCTTTCTGATAAAGTTTTTTTTATGAATAGTGTAAAATGTTGTATTTTAATTCAAAACCTCTTTTTAATCTAAATTATTTATATGATTAGATTATTATTTTAATTGGTTTTAAATTTAAATTAGAAAATATTTTTACTAGTTAATCCAATGGTGGTCATTGGAATCAATTTCACTTTGAAATTGGACTTAAACTGGTGTCAATCTTTTGATACTTATTGTTTCACAAAAACACGCTATTTGTCATGACAGCGGGAATTAATTATTAAATTAATTAATTTGACTTATATGTTTTGAATTTTGTAAAATGGACTTCATTTTTAAATTCGTAATATCAAATATATCTTAGGGTGAATTTTAGGTAATTTTCGGAAAAACTTCAATTTTTGATGAATAGTGAAACCACTAAGTGGTAATCAAGCAAACTGATTTTTCAGTTAAATGAAAGTTTACCACTAATGTGTATTGAATTTTGAAAATCCGACATACATGGTTGTCATTAAGAAGTAATATGTGGTTCAATGAGATTGAAATAATTTTTTTGGTGAATAGTAACTTTTTTTCATTAATCGCGATTAGAGGTAATTAGTGTAGTTTAAGGTAAAAATGGTATTATAAGAATGTAAAAACACCATGACACTTGTCCTACACCTATTGGGTGAGTCATGGCCGACCAAGACAAGCCATGGGCCAACTTGGGGACCCCATGGAGCCACTTTAGTTGGAAAATGACATTAATATATTTTTATTTAATGTTAAAGTGAAAATGACACTAACATAAATTGTTTTACTAAAATAATTTTTCAGTGGGGTTATACAAGTCCAAATTTTGATTATAAATAGTCATTGGAAAGATAAAAAGATTTCCTACATCATAGTATTTTTTTTTAATTTTTATACAATAAATAAATTAAATTATATATGACATAATAATGATGCAGCGATGACATCATTATTTGACGATTTAAATAAAATGGAAAGATAATGAAAAATATAAAACCTACACATGACCAAAACCAATTGGATGAGTGGATTTCGAACCCTTATCACATTATCCACGAATTATATCAATGTGGGACCTTTTAAAACCGAACACATTTTCAAATAAAGTAATATTTCTTTACTTTCCAAAAGTGCCCCTCCTCTCTTCTTATAAAAGGCCCCCACCTCTACCTCTTTTCACACACTTCTCAAGCCTTTGGCTCGGCCAAACCCTGCCCATTTACTCTCTCCACATCCCTCTCCTCATCCTAGAGGATTCCCTTTGGGCAGAATCCTTTCAAAGGAAGCCTTTAGGCTCAAATCAAAAGGGAGTTACACTTTTAAAGGTAATTCATTCTCTCTTGTTCATTTGTTTTATTTTGCTTCTCCAACACTCTAAACTCCTTTTATTTACTTCTTTTGTAACAACACCAGTATCTTCAATATACTAGGATGTTTTTATAATATTTATTTGAGATACACTCTCACACATCTACATCAAATGGTTAAAGAACATACGGTTTCCGTGGATGGCGAAATTCTGCCTCCCGAAACGATGATTGTTCAATACTCATTTAACACCTTCAAGGGTGGCCATTATGATGTCACTATTTTTATATATGATATATAATATGTTTATGATTTCTTTGAGCTTCTGTATTTTTCATTTTTGGCATACCTTTATGGTTTCCATAATGGGTAAACACGATATCTTCATTTAAGGAAGTGCGGACTACCGCCCCCTAAAAGTGATGTGATTTGTTAATGCCATATGTGGGACGTGTAAAGGATGGATTTAAAGTTATTATATATGATGTTATACTGGAATTATAATATACCTATATATCATTATTATTTCTTTCCATTAAAGTATGAGATAGAAATGAAAGTAGCGTTCATGCGTACGTACGGCTTACCGTCTCCATGAACGGTGCATTTCATTTCTTATCCACAAATGTAATGTACTATTAAAATTACATGTATATAATGTATATATATAATTAATGATATATCTAAATGATGAATATAATTCTGGAATTAAAATATACATACCTCTCATTTAGTTTTAATTCCACTAATATGACAAAGAAATGAAAGTAGTGTTCATGCGTACGTACGGCTTACTGTCTCCATGAACGGTGCATTTCATTTCATACCTCTAAATGATTATGTAATATTATAAATACATGTATATGCTGGATATATATGATATATATGATATCCAAATCAGGAATTTCATTCTAGATATAAATAACTTTTGACCGCATGAACAACATGTAATTGTAAGAAGTCAACTTTCGACTTAAGAACCAAATATTGACAAAACAAACATTATTAACTTAAATGGTTACATAATATTTATAACAAGGCAATAAGTGATATAAAAAGAATAATGAACTTTAAAAAGGTTCTTAATCAAGTATAAATTAACTCATGTTTATTATTCAGGACGTTAAAGAACGATCGAGTCAAGTCGGACCCAAGGTATGGGACTTCGTCTCAATCTCCTTTCATTGAGGCATATTTCGTTTTATACACAACTTTCTTTTATACGGTGTATAAGCTCCTTTGACTTTTACTTTTATATAAAAGGAATCTTTTTCTACGAAGCGTTTTACTAAATGAAAAAAAGGAATGTTTTTTTAACATACGCGGTGACAACGACCTTTTCCGCCACCGCGAGTATTATTTGGTCTTTGGCTTCCTCAACAAGCCGTAATGTTTTTAAAATAAAATAAATACCATATACTCTTTTATGTATTTTGGTATTGAAAATGGATTTGATAAAGGATTCTATTAAGATATATTGTGATGTGGAAATTTTATCATTCCTTTATATTGGTTTTATGTTTTATGATTTTATATTGGTACTTGGACATTTTAACGGGTGGTTACGTTATAAACCATATGACGGGTGGTGCCGTGAATACCAGGACGGGTGGTTACGTTATAACCTCCAATGCATTGGGTATGGAAGTCGGCCGTATGGATATTCCATTAAGTATGTATGGAAATTGGCCGTATGGCTATTCCATTAAGTGATATGTGTGGAAGTCGACTGTATGGTTATTCCACTTAAGTATGTTTATGTCCCAAGTTACCATTATAAATGTTATGTGTTCTTTATATGTGTTTTATGGTAATACTTTGGTTACAAAAAGGTAAGTAATGATACTTTATTCAGTGAAGATTTTTTTTACTACTTCATTAAGGTGAAGGTATTACTTTGATATAGTATACATGGTTTACTTGATGTTTGAAAAACTAACAGTTTTCATTCTTTTTGTATCCCTTACTGAGCTTTTTATGCTCACCCCAAGTTTTTTTGAAATGTTTTTCACAGGACATAATATGTAATAAGGTCTAGGATGGGATCAAGGGAATGTCATGCTATATAAAACATGGAACTAGACATGTTTCTTTCAAGAGTTTTTTTTATTATGGAAACTTAGTATAAGTGACTACTTTGTAATCTTTTGAGATGTAATAGTTATGTTCTAATTCTCTAAAACTCTAAACCTGAAAAGATCCTCGATGTAAATTATTCATTTAATTCAATATTAAGTAAGGTTTAAGGCTGGGGCCTTATACATATCATGTTCAATTTCTTGTTTTATTGACTTCATTAATCACATGGTGTTTTTACCCCATCAGAATAATTACCTGAAATGGATTCTAAAATATTACATTGAATAACTTCCATTGATTAATTTTTATTACGATAAATTTTAATAATATTATTTTTATACTTACTTATTATGAAGTATGGATCTGTGTTCCCTCATTTTTTGAATTCATTATATATAACGTCATAATTATAATTACATTTCAAACATTATTATTTTTTTGAGTAATTTATTTTACATATCTTTGAGTGTAATATAATTATTCTCCATTTGTAAACCTATATAAAATGTATATTTCACTAATAGTTAATTCATAATCTTAATTGTAAGTACATACCATAATTTTTTTATTTAAAATGAATAGATTAAAATTTAAATGTTTTATCTTGTGAAATATTTTACAATTATAATTTGTATTGTCGTAAAGATATGATAATACAATATGATATCAATTATATAATTTTATTGACCTTCATTAGTAGATATAAAATTATAATTCCATTCATTCGATAAATATATTCTTTAAATTTTTAATTATACATGATTTATCTTGAGTTTCATTTTAATCACTGATAGCCTTTATCGTACTAGTAAATCTATGAATCAATTTAATCAATTTTTATACATTACCATTTCTAAACCATCATACTGAGCTCTTAATAATGACATTATACTGCATAACTTATTATCTGAATTCAAATGTTTAATATAATAAATAAACCATATTTCATGTGTTTCATTACATACAAATTCATATATGATTTCTACTATAAATATTTTTCTATATAAAGTAATCATTTACATGAAATACAAATCATGTCTCAAAGTATAATAACTAGTCAATGATTTCTGATTAAATTCGTGTAGTTTTTATATTTTCATTTATTATACAACTGAAAAATCTGATTTTCTTATTATCTGCATCCTTATAAAACTACCAACAAACAAAATATGTTTCATCAATTTATAGAGTCTTTTTGGTGGGAAAATAACCATAGCATTAATGAATATTATATTAAAACAAATATATTTTCAAGTAAATATTTTTATCATGATTCAATTTGAATAATTAATATATAGATATTTTAATTCAATAGAACTCCCTGTGATACCAATTATTATATTATAGTGTGATATTGTCATAATATTCAATAAGGTTTAATAATCCATTATGAATATATTTTATGAATTATTATCAATGTAAATATGATATGATGTGGAAAACAATTGATAATAATAATTTTTATTGTAGTTTGGATCTAAATTAATCTACTCTACCATTCACCCCTCTCAAACATAGATATAAATTTAACAAATTTACTATAGAATCTCTAACATTTAATTTTAGTGAAATACCTTTACATCTACATTTTAAAAAAATGAAGGAAGCACCCAAAGATAAATTTTTATCCCCTATAATAAAAAATTGCAACTAAATTATGGCACATAGAGTGAAACCCCTTTCAATATTCATTTTTCACTGTTTTAGGTACAACCCAAAAATTACTTTTGATATTTGGTAATAAATATATTACTCTATCTTTTATGGACAGTATAAATAATATATGATTAATAAAATGAAAACAATATTTAATTAATAACCACATAAACTAGATGAACATGAATTGAATGTATTGGTGCAGTACTAGGGTTATTTCATGTTGTTATCGATAAAATATTTTATTTTCAATAATGAGAAGTAATTAACTACCAAAGTGTATTTCACAGTACATTTCAACAATATTCACCACCTCTATCTTATAAACCGTTATGTTTAACTATTTATAGAGTTCTTTCATTCTCCGCATATTCAAAAAATAAATCCCAATTTATTTTAACCTTCTTAAAGAAACAAAAGATTTCTTAATTGAATTCATATGAAAAACATTCCCACATGGGATTACATTGATTATTAGTAATACAAAATATGATATATAGTAAAACTCATTAATATTAATTTAATATATATATATATAAATGGACTTTTTTTAATAAATATAAATGTTCTTGGAGACATATTATAATCTATGATATAAAAAATATTCATATATTAAAAATTTTAAATTTATAGATTTCATGATTTAATAAATCTTTTAATTAAAAACATCTTTTATAAAATTTAATGAATTTTAAATACAACATAAAATATATCCATATAAATTTCTATTTGATCAATATTATTAATTATTATAAAATGCCTAATTAAATCAATTGAAACATATGAAACATACAAATTTTAATTCTTATTATATATGTATCTTTAAAAAAGAATCATCTTTTTAACTAAATAATTAAAATTTCATTGAGTAACAACAACACATAAACTGATAGTGAAGCATGAGTGACATTGATGAATAAGTTACTTGAGAGGTGATTCTGGATATTTTTATGGTATGACTTGTGTTGGTTTAAGACATATATAATATTTCACAAAAATTATATCATAAGAAAAGTTAAACACTTCATCAAAATTTCAATCATGATGGCTCATAATATCGGTTTTTCACTTTTGAAAAAAAAATTTAATTATTGTTCATTATGGTAGTTAATAAATTTTAAAAAAATTAAACCATAGTAAGATACTGGGTGGTTAAATAGTTAAAACAATTATGTGAATATTTCTAATAGTTATACATTCTAACATGTTTATTCTTGTATATGTCTAACCCATTATAAAAATTCCATCTTCCAATATTTTGGGTTCTTAATATTATTTCCTCTATCTTATTTCATAGTATGAAAAAAAATTACAACCTTTGTTATGTTTGATTATGTTTAATCAAGTATTATCTTGGATTTTGTTCTTGTTTCCATTCAATAATTCTCCATAATTACTATAATAGTTAATCATATAAGCTCATATTATATATTTATTTAACCGATTTATTTTTTTCTCCTAAACATGATAAAAAAATTTATGAAAAATACGAACAATAGAATATTAATCAATTATAAAAAATAATATTTATTATAATAAACACACTTAAAATAAATTATAAAAAACATGTTAGGTGTAAAAAAGATAAGATATAAATTTAATTAAAATTATAATTATGTAATAAAGATGAATATTAATTATAAAAACATGAACACACAATTATTATATGATCCTCATAAAAATATTTCATCAATATTTATTCATGGTCTGATATTTCATCCATATAAAGAGATTTAGTACATGCATAATATTATATAAGATTATATAATTTGAAGAATAAATGGATCCCCAATGAATAATGTCTTACAACCCTTGATTATTGAAGATTATATTTCTTTGGATGTTATCATCAAACCACCAGGTGTTATTATTGATAAATTTATTTCAAATGAATGTAGTATTGAATCAACATCCTAAAAACATGTATCATATGAATCCATTCAAAAACCCAGAAATGAAAAATATTTTTATTGATCTATAAAGGATAATATGTTCCCATAAAACCATATCATTATCATTATCTACATTAGTAGTATTGATTTCATAGACACATCCATTTTTTATTTTTTTAGGTGTTCAAAAAACTATAATTTACCCTTATTCAATTTTACATGAAGATCAATTATCATAATGAACTAACTCATTTAATTTTATGAATTTAAGTGTAGGTAATATAATATCTATGATCATATTATCTTCTATTTCATTGAAAAACTAATTTATATCTATTTAATAAAAAATATCTTTATTGAAAACACTTTCCCAACAAGATTATTTTCCCACTCCTTTTATAAAATTTTTTAGGTTATTCAACCTATATTTCTTTCATGAATGAAGTTAATTTTATTTCGGCCATTTGATTTATCATTAATGTACTATGAAAAATCCAATTTTCATATCATGTGCACAAATGAATAATGATATAGAGTGTATCAAGTATCCATTTTGACCCGTGATATGGAATCAATCAATATGTACATAATTATTAAATTCCCAAATAAATAACATATTTAAGAGACTTTATTCTAATAAGCAAACTAATTCAAAAAAATTTCATTCAAACCAATAATAAAATGTCTGCATACCATTTCTGTATAATAATTTTTTTAGTTATTAATGTATTCTTCATCCTTTTATTTTTATAAAGTTATTCTCTCTAAAATATAGTGAAAATTATTTAATAAAACCTTCATTGGAAAAAATTTCATAAACATGTTGATCCCAAGTGTTTCAATTACGTTAAATTGATAATTAATATATATTTTCTGAGTTTAAATTTAATTTGTGATTCTGGGATAATTTTTAAAGACTCGTAAAATGGGAATATATTTCATTCTTGAGGATCTCGCCTTCTAATTTTTAGATTTTTTAAATAGATCATAAGTTCCCTAATATTTATAAATGATGTTTAAGAGGAATTTTTTTTAAATTATATAACAGTTTTATAAGACATTATAATATTAAATTACATTAATAATGAATTTAGTATAAGAATAATTAACCAATTCTAGGCATTATTCTATTTTTGGGTGAGGAAATTTTTCGAATGATGTTCATTGAAAAAATTAATGTTTTTTCATGATGAATATTTAATAAAAATGGAAATTTATAATGGCCAAGAAAATTTTTATTTTAAATGCGATTTTGTTTAGGTGAATATATAGGATTTTTTATAAGTGTAGATAAAATATGTTCAACCATATGCCTATATAGGACCCATGACAACCATATGGGAGACTAAGTGTCAACGACGTGGCAGGTTGTTTAGCTAATAAGGTCCATTGTGGGAATAGAGATAGTCTATATGGAAATGTGTGGTAGGACTGCATAACACCTAACATGTGTGCATGTTTATGTTCTTATAGGTTCACGATCATCTATTTACTCTGATAAAATTCCATGATGTGGTTTTGTATGTGTTTTGGGTGATAAAAATTCATGTTGACTTGGAATATTAGTTGAAATGAACTTATTATTAGGGAGTGATCAATAGAAGAAACCATCAGTGTGGGACACCTTATGTAATACACTATCACTCCACCTAGAAACTAACACATGTAAGTGTAGTCATCTAATAGAATTTATTTGATATATCTGATGTCCATGTAACATCACCTTCTACCGTTGGCCTCGACAAGGGATACTATTCATACCCAAATCACTGATTATTGAACATTATGTCTCCATTGTAGTTATGGGAATAAAATAATTTGGTAAACTAATTAAGGAAATATATACACAAAATGATCATTTTGTATTCATAAATCAATTTGAAATGAATTCTACTAACTAATTTGGATATGATTTCACAACATTGTTTTCATAAAAGAACAATAAAATGAATCAAAAATATATATGATAATATGATTATAGTAACAATCAATATATTTAATTGATAATTAATATTCCATTTTTGAGGAATCATATAATAATAAAACCATCATGTAAATTTTACAATTCTAGTGAAATTGAATGAGGTATGTAACATTTAAATTTATGTTTTTGTATATATTTTTACCCTTTAAAATATTCTTAATAACCCATAGAATAAATCAAGAGTTCCATGGGCCTGTTCAGAGCCCAAAACAACCAATTATGAATGAATGGTTAAGGATCAAAATTTGATCAAAGAGTTCTCTGGAGGCCTCATGATTTATCAAAAGCATGCGGGGTGCTACGCAACATTCCATGGGGGAGCACACATGATGAGTACAATAAGACAAAAAATTACCCCCAACCATGTGGGTCTACTCTTTGGATAGTTACCGATGTACATATGGTGACTGGTTTGGAAACCATGTGGCCAAAGAGTGATCCATTTAATGCATTGGGGAAATGACCATTTATCCTAAACCATTTTAATATTTCTAACCCCTTTTAACTTTTTTTCTCTAGTATCCCCCTCTCATGTCTGAAAGATCCCTATACCATATTGTTGATTATTTTAAGGATATTCACAGTCTATGATTCTATTTGATTGGCATTCATCTTTTTTTTATCACCATTGATAAGATCTAAATTCCACATCATTCATTCAATATATTTATTCTCTATATGGGATGATATTCTCATATACAATGTTATTCGATGTTATTAATGTCTTTTCTATTATTATGTTTCTTTTGATATGAACCAAATTATAGGCTAATACTACATGAGTATTCCTCCAAATGCATAATTTATTTGGACTATATGTTTTACCATGATTATTGGTGTTTATACCCAATTATAATTGATCCACATGAATGAATCTATAAGAATTACATCAAAATAAATAATCCCATAGAACAAAAGATAATATTTTTTTATCACGTTCCATGACACAAGTACTATACTACCCCATTCCATATATATATGAAAGGAATGCAGTGTATAATCCCATGGAGTGTTTATACATAACGATGTTGTTTTGATGGAATAAACTTTTTATAGTCTTTGAAATTATTGTGGAAATCATTTCCTTATATGATTCATATTGATCATGGATAAAATAGTTTTTAATCGATGGGGTACACAATATATATAACAAATATAGGGACTAATGGTATGATGATTATGTGGGGAGTTAACAATATGGAACTGATAACCCACTTTTATATAATTTAATTTCATTGATTTTAGTGATTAGATATAGATTTATTTCACTAACTGGTACATTCTTTATCGGATATATTTATGTGTCTAATAATATTTTTATAGATGAGTTCAGTGGATTGGAATATGAAGCTTGTGTCATTGGCCTTGGGTCCTAGCGCATGTTGGTGTATCACTTGATTATTCCACGTATGTTGTAGGGTGACATACCTTGGTTTATAGTAAACACTTATATAAATATTTATTGATCACAATAATATTTAGTAGAAAATAAATTATCACATATACGTATATTAGTTTTATTCTTTCTATATTTCCATACCTACATAGACTATATGAATAGGATTTATTTATTATTGACACCATTCGTGGTGGCCTATACAGTGTTATCTAAAATCATTTTCTGGATTCCACCAGGTTCTCGGACTGACATCATGGATGCAGACAAGGATATGAAAAAACACATACTAATTTATTCTTGATTGTTATATCATGTGTGGGGAGGAACACCTTATTGAGCTATGTCTTGTGATTCTATTTGGAGATAGTACTTTTGGAATTTTTTCAAATTTTGAAATAAATGTTTTAATTAATTCCCAGTTATATGTATTTTGATTCCATTGTAATATTAGGATGAAATTATCACAATTTAATTATGTTAATTCAAAGGAATATTTATTATATTGTTATTGTTTTGACCATTGTATTATTTGTTTGACTCACCATTCACAGTGATTTATTATGTTTATCTAATGTTGTAGATTACACATTTTAATAAAACATCACTACTCTAATCATGGGGTTATAGTATCCCAACTGTACCGTCATATACACTTCTTGTCATTTGGTAGCATCTATTTTATTATGGGGAAACTTGAAATCCTTGTTCCCCACCAGCTCATTGACTTTTTTAGTGGATCTATGGTCTGAATGTTACAAAGTGGTACTCTATTGATTTCTTTTATATATTAAATTATGGTATATATTATTATTGGGGATACTAGAAATGATTTTGGTTTTGATAATCATTTTTATGATATTATATGACCTATATAAAATAGAATTACCTATTTTCTAAGAAATGGGACAAGATAATATAGTTTGTGATTATTACATTTGTTAAAACTTCAGTATTGAGTGATTCACATGATATGTGGGGTTGATTTTGATTTTTTTTCCCCACTTCTTAGTGTAGCAAAGAGATATTGGTCCCTTGAAATATTTTAGGTATTTAGAAAATTCACATTTCAGGCATATGAAATTCCATATAGGATACATTTCAGGGCTGCATAACATCTATTATATGTTCCTTGTGACATATAATTGTTAATCAATATATATATTATGCATGTAACTATGAAACATAATTTTTTTACATGGTTTTTATTTATCATCCTAACATTTCTTTACATTATTGAATAATGAAAAAACCTTACATGTTTAATTATGGAACATTAGGTCATGGACCATTGGTCACATGGTATTGAACTAGTTTATGGTTGGGATTACATGGATATCAGAGTTAAATTTATAAATTATATAGTCATTTTTTAATTATAATTGGTCATATATATAATTCATCCATTTAATATTTTGATTTATATAAATAAATATTAATAATTAAATTCTTTAAATTTTAGAATGAAAAGGTCACCATTAATTGGGGATGCCAATTGCAACTCAATGACTATTTCTTTAATATCATTCAATTGGAACTATATATACTGAGTCCAGTGACTTATATAAAAGAATATGAATATGAAATGAAATTAGCAGATTGTAGTATGTATTATATCATAAATTCATATAATCCATACCTCACCCAAAAATACCATTAGGAGCAGTCAAAGGTGTTTTCCTTCTATATATGAGGGATCATACATATCATATTAACGAATCAATTTTCCTTCCAATAAAAAATATTATTGTCAAATTTTATTGAAATTTTCTGTAAAATGACAATAAAAATAACTATAGTGGTGCACCCAGAGGGTGGAAAGGACTATTCTACAAAAGAGGTGGTATCTATAAAACTTGAAGAACATCTAGTGATGAAACTTTTGAAACATATAATTATAACTAATATATGTATTAATTCCTAGTTTCTAGAGGGATTATTTTTCATTATTTAGTCATTTCAGTGATCCTTAATACCCACCTCAAATATTCCATATTAAATGAATGTGTTACATCATTAGAAAAAACCTCATTCTCAAGGCATGTTGGCCCCCAAACTATTGACCTTTAGATTTAGACTATAATTTCTATTTTCAGGCACCTTGAGACCTCTCTATAAAAGAGTGTTATTCTCATTATGTATAATATTTTTATATAGAAGAACCATGGGTTAGATGTATTTAACAAGGATGATCAACATCTATATATTGTTTAGATGGATTTACAATATACTTTTTATTACTATTTTTTCTCTAAGATTTCGAAGGATAAATGATCATTAGTATTTTTGTATGTGGAGCAGCTTGTTATGTTTGTTATGGAATATTTGAATGGATTTATAGAACATTACTGCTTTTATCTTAAATATCTCACTACTGATCCATATATGGTGATGTGTTCTGAGGAAGGTCTAAAGAATTTCATATAATTACAAGTGAACAATTTCAGTATGAAATTATATTTGAATTAATAAATTGGGATCTTATCACCAAACATAATCAAATTGATGTTGGGGTTATAAAGAATGGTATTTTATTTTCTTCTCAGGGTGGTGAATTATAAGGTGGAATAAATTTCAAATTTGAGAACAATTATAATGGAAATACAATTCAGATTATGCCTAATTGTAATTCTTTTTTCTATCACTCGATTGGAATCAAGAGACACATGAAGAAACCTATGTGATTGATCCCAAATTTAGATTTAACTGAATTGTAGGATCATACATCTAAAATTATTTTTTATGACCTTTTATTTATTAGTCACTAAGAGAGGTTCAACATCAAAAATAGGTTTTGGATTCGGGTTCACAGATCCATGTCAAAAAAAGGTAAATAATATTACAGTTCATTTAGGTAGAGGAAGTGGTTATGGTTGAGGGATATAGAAAATAGTTTTATTCTGACAGTAGAGTGGGCCTTTCTAGGATAGTTAGTTTCTCATGGAAATAGTTTAGATGGGATATGTACATCGGTACCTATACATAAAAATAATAGTGTCACACTATATACAGTTCAAGGTACAATAATTATAACTTTGAATATATTATTTTACTTTTTTTGTTATGGGTGCCTCAAATTGTTTAATCTTCATGTTTACCATAGGAAGCATTGGGCATAGATTTAGTGCTACAGAGGTGTGATGGAATTTTAGAATCCATGGGTACTATGACATGAAGGTGTATTCAAATGAAATAAACTCCCCATAGAAATGGGTGGTTATCATTTCATATTGGATGTCATTATCCTCAGGATGATATGACTAAATTTCATACTCGAAATGCACTAGTTTCTTCCATACTCTTTTTTTTTATTTCTATCACCAATTTCTATCCTTCAATTCACTAGTGTGTAGTAGATAAATCCACAAGGAGAAATGGGATTTCATGGTTGGTCGAGTTAAACCCGAGTAATAATTAGTAGGTGTGGTGGTGTACTAGATTACTAGAATTTTGGTTGATAATCAGGGATCAAATTTTAATGATTACCTTCCTAGGATTGATCATTTGAAGGATTTTTTCACTCATGAATTTTATGAATATATCAATTGATAGAGAGAGTGTTTACTATAAATTTTTTTTACAGTGATTATCAATTCATACTTATAGGATGGAGAGTCCAATTGAAGACATCAAATAAAAGTGTTTTATATTAACAAAGAATTATCCATGGGTTTATTTATACCTTTTTGATAAAATGATAGATGAAACCTTATGCTTATTTGTTGACTGCCATAAATTAAATTTGATCACTGTTGAAAAATTTAATCTTTTACCCTGTCTATATGATATCATTGATGAGCTTCAAGGATCTCAAGTCTTCACAAAATATTATCTAAGGATTGATAATCATGATGTGTGCATCATGACACCCGATACAACTGATATATAATTACTTAATAGATAAGATCTTTAAGTGATTATGGTTACTCCATTTTGCCCATAAAATTATCCAACCATTTTATTGGATACAATGATTTGGGTCTTCCACCAATATACTGATTCATTCATGGGTTTTTATGTGGATGAAATTTTGGTGTGTTATAAGACTCAACAAGATCATGATAAGAAAAATTAAATAATTCTAAATATAATTATAGATAATAGTTTATATGTGTATCCTGAAAAGTATCATCTCTAGATAGATAATGTAATTTACGAATTAAATTATTATCCATAGAAAAAGTGTCTATAGACCTATAGAGGGTGAGTTGTGTGGTTTCTTGTTAGAAACAAAAGAATTTAAATAACATAGGTAGTTTCATTGGATTGGATGGTAATTACATGAACGTCATCCAAGATTTTAGATTAATGGATATTCCACTCATGAAGTTGGACAAAAAGTGTGAGAAATTTATATTTTCAGAAGCTTGTTAAAAAGAAATTTCAATATGAAAAGGTTAAGTTGAATTCAATGACATTTCATAATATTATTTTTCAAGGAAGAATAAAACCAATTTACATTGATGCATTTTTAATTGATATTTGAGATATCCTATGGTTTGGGTAATGAGATGTGGTTTATAGTTGTCTCTAGTTCAGGCCACATGAATGGAATTATCTTGTACATAATATCTAGTTACCTATAATTGTTCATGACTTGAATTATTTGATGTAATATATAATTGAAGATAATTTTGTGGTTTACAAAGACAAATAAATCCCCAAATAAATATTAAATACTGTGACATTAAAAATAGACCAATATTTTTGGTTTAGTATCTCCATTTATTCAATTTTAAGCTACCATATAAGCATAGTAAAGTAAATTTAGTTGCATATGATATATGACAAAATAAAAATAGATATGATGTAAAAGAGACTAGTAGTTAATCAAAATTGATTTCCTTATTATCTAAGATACACTTTATGAATCATGATTGTCACTTGTATACTTTTATCCCATCCTTACCCATAAACTCCATTGGACTATAAATTTTAAAGGTGAGATAATTAACAGATCCCATTTGGTTTACTTATAAGGGATAGTGTGGTAGTTGAATATGTTTCACATGGTGGAATCGTTGGATATAATATTATTCTACATATTTTTAGTCATGTTTGTGTTCTAGAAAATGTATGGATTAATATAATTTGATATTTTCATTCATATTCCATGGTAGTGTAGCCTAGACCACCCTATATGCATCATTATTTTTGAATCCATTATATGTGGAAGAACATGAAATGGGAGATGAAGGGTTGTGTTACATAGTGTTTTAACTATTAGTAGGTGAAGAAAGAACACATGTGGCTATTGAGACTTTTAATAAAATTTCCCATTCCTATGTGGAACGATGATGATGTTTTAGGGATTTCAAGATCATGTTATCGTGGTCATTCAATGGTAGTGATTCCTTGTGGGTGGTTGTGGATATGATGGAAATGGATTCCCACATCCTTTACATTAGTGTTTCCTTCTAAATATTTGATATTGGGAGACATAACATTTATGATACTTTATGACATCGTGGGGTTCCTCATACTTTGGTATCATTTTTGAATGAATGGTTCAAATCTTGGTTTTGAAATGGGTTTTAATAATATTCTGGGTTAATAATTGATTTTTGGGAAAACATTCCACCCTTATATTGAAGTGTATAATGATGAATGATAGAGGTTTTAGAAAACATTAATTGTAAATGTGTCCCTGATTTTGGGGGTTCATGTGACAGGAATATACCTGTGGTTGTGTTTTCCAACAATAATAGATATCAAGTGTCTATATAGATGAAACCATAAGAGTTTGTGTATGGTAGTCGATAGAGATAACTCTTATGTTGATTAGAGGTTGGGGAGCCAGTTTCCCTCAGACCTCGTCTCATTAAAGATACATTAATGGAAATGTAGATGATCTTGAGATGGATGGATATTGATCAACGTGTAGAAGAATCCAATTTTGATCTTCAAGGATTAAAACTAGAGTTATATATACTGGAACATGTATTTATATGTATCTCTACAAGGTTATATTATTAACATATTTAGAGGTATGGTATACTTTTGCCATATTTTGTTCGGACTGTTGAGAATTTGTAAAGGGACAAGACGATAAGCTATAAGTTGTAAAAGCCTCACAGGCATCTTTCCATTCACAACATCTTCCATGTATTTAAATTAAGTCATTATCACATATACTATTTTCATTCTCTTAAGATATATGATTTTGACTTGTAAGTGGATGTGTCCTATGAAGAGAACCCTATATTTATAATTTATGAAATCCATGAATTGATTGTTGGTAGGTTACTCCCACAAGATTGGGTGCTATATCTACTTGGTCTTGTTCTGAATGAGTCTTTGGAAGGAGAGGGATTTGTTCGTATACAGTTGTTAAAACTCTTTTTATATTCATACTTACCAATATTGGAAACTTAAGGAAAATATGATCTAATAGAGAGATATTTTAATATAATTGGTGTTTCCATATGGTACATAACATTTAAAAATTATTTTACATATTTATTTATCTTTTGAAATGTTCCTAATCATATCAAGAATGAATATGGAGTTTATAGGTCTTTTAAAAAGCCCTGATCATAGAATTTTTGACAAATGGGTCAAGCACACGGTTTTTTTAAAAAATACACCAGATGCCTCATGGTATGGAATAACCTTCTTTGGTGATATAGTGATCCATAAATTAGAGAACATGAGATATTAATGTTTTTAATTATTTTCACCTTAACAAGTGTGATGACTCCTTGGATAGGGGGAGAAACATGGTTGGTGCATGGTTTGACCAACAGTGTGGCAGAACAGTCTACCCTTTTAAACATGGTACAAATATACATAATTTACATTAAATTTCAAAGATTCTAACTCCCTTATCATTTTAATTTCATCATCACCCATTCTCACTCATTAATGATCCACCCACCTACTTATTAGGATTTCAATTATCATCACCACCTTTTCAATTATTCTTGTTTTGTTTGTCTCAATTGATCACCACTAGTAACATATTTATAATAATTCCTTTGTTAAATTTCTTCACCATATGAAATTATATTTTAATATAAGATATTATAACATAATTTATGATATTTTTTATATTAATATATTTATTTTGACTTAGAATAAATTTTAATTTGAAACTAGATTAGAATTCATTGACATTTATATGTTATGTAGGTATACACATTTTTCCATGGTGTCTATTTTATTATACAAAGCTTTCGTTGTTCCACATGTTGTACACACTATAATTGTCATCATAAATAAATAATACTTTAAATAATATATTATAATCATGTTTTATACATGACATGAAATCCTTATACAATATAGGTGGTTGTTCACATAAACATGAACCACCCATGATATTGGTTGTTTCCCTCATCTATGGATTCACAACCATATGGTGAATTGATCTTCTTTATTCAATAATAGTAGTCATATACGATACTAAAGAGGATTGGTAATTGGGTTAAAGACTAGAAAAAACATTTTCATTTTTACATGAAACAAATAAAATAGATAATAACTTTGTGTTTAAATAATTAATTGATTTTTTAGGATGGGGTAAAATTATGATGGTATTGTAAATTATTGTATCCATTGGTTATATTTATTAATCAGGTTAATGAATGATGAAATGGTATGGAACTAATCTAGCACACAGGGTTTGTCCCTGATGTGGGTAATCAGGATATAGAACCAATGAGAGGGATTAATGTTATAGAACTAATGACAATCATGTATTTCAATGAAAACGTTAGGTTTTACACCATGGATATTTTACGATTGGACATCCTCAGAAATGATCAATATGTTCCACAAACATCATTACTAATTTTTTTATGGATGTGCTCCGTGGACTTGATGAAGATTCATTAATCATTTTCCTCGGATCCTATACCATGAAGGTATGATACTTGATTATTCTTAATTGGCCTCATGATGCTTTCCTTTAATTTATAGCTATCTATTTTTTGGTGGATTGATAAATGTGTTCTTTGATAGAATGGATAATCTATCTTATACATGTATCTCCATTATTGATTCTATATTTTTACTATTCCATAGATTATATTAATTGGCTATACTTGTTATAAAAACCCTTGGTGATGGCCTACTAGGTGTTAACTCAAACCATGTTCACGCCTCCGTTTTGTACCCAAACTAACTCTCGTGATGCTGGAATTGATAAAGGAAAACACCTAGTAGTTGGTGCCTGATTATTGTATCATGGGTGTAGAGGATAATAATACCATGTTGCGGATTGTGATGTTATCAGTATATAGTCATTTTTTAATTTTTATTTTCTTGATATGCATGTATGAATGTATTTTCGCATCCTTCCTTAAATTTTTCATTTCTATAATATAATTACATTACCATTGTTCAAACATATTTATTGGATGGGTCAATTATTTTATAGTTATTGTTATAACTAATTATTATTTATATGATTCAGATTTTTTGATTATTTCATTTATCTATTACTAATTTGTATCTATTTTTATTCCACTATATTACTCTTAATATTATTGTATAGTCTCCCCACCATACAATAATAATCCCTCATTGGATGTCAGAATATTCAAGCATAATGGAAGGCATGATTGAGAAGTTTTTACCAAACAACATTGGTAACTATTTAGTGGTTCATGAGTCATGATGTTATAATAATAATTCACTATCATGATCTTCATGATTTTAAAAATATCTATGACATGGAACATATCACATAGATTTCACATATCATTATTCATATAGTAATGGTGGTGGGAATTCACCAATATAAACCTATTCAAGGAATATATTTCCCACTACATCAATTTGAGAAGAGATCACCTTTAATTAGATAATAACACCACACAATAGATCTATTATTTCCCGAAGAGGATATTAAACAAGGATATCTAGTTTTGTAAAAGAAAATACTGAGATACAATATGAATGCAACTTCTTTTTTAAAACATATGATGTACATTAGGATGAATTATAGACTTAATATTCCTAAATTTTATTAATAAACCAAGTGTAATGTATGAAACCTTCACATGAATAAGGATAACCTATGTATCCTTACATGATTTCATAATAACAATATGTGGAGATCTTTGAGGATATCAAAATACTTTTTCATGAAAATGAATCTTTTCATACTCACATGCACTAACTATGTGTGATAACATTTGTACAGATATCTAATTTACTCCACGACAAAAATACACACAATCATATTTGTACATGATGTAAAGTACATTATCGAAACTAAATACATGCTATCATGAAAAATAACACAAGTGATACTCTTTATTTAACACAACATAATACATGATTATACACATATCCATAATGAACACTGATTAAGGGTTGAGGAATCATTTAACAACTTGAATTAATAATGGGGATCCAAATGTTCTTGAGTTTATTCATTCTAATTTATTATTATTATATTAATAATAATAAAAATGTATAAAAGGATAGAAGTAATACATCACCAAAGTGATATTATGAAATTATATGGATTAATTTCATGTATTAATTATGTCTAAGTATTCAAAAATAAATTTAAATGGTTGTTTCCTGTGAATTTTAATAGACTAATATTGATTAATATATACTATGATCAAATGTTTTTTGAAAGAAATAATCATTTGAAAAAATGTTCATCTTGTTTATACATGAATGTAAGATTATGAGCACTCCTAGAAGGGATCAAAAGATCATCCTTCATTGTACCAACCATAAATGAGGAATGAATTTACCAAGTTATATATGGGATAAAATGAATCCTTTCTGTCAGTGAATGAATTCAACAAAGTATATCTGTTGGAAATAAGATATAAATACCATTTATTTCATAAAGGATGTTTAAGAGGGATCTCATTTGAAAATGAGATATGAATACTCTCAGTTGGTTATAAATTCTAGAGGTGATTCAATTAGTAATTTAGAGAAGATGGTCATTATTATGATGTGTTAGCAATCAAGGAAGAAGAGTTGAACTTTTTGGTAGTGTAACCAAGATCAACTATAGTAATTTATGTTGAGGTGTATAACCATTTACATCCTAAACCACATTAACTAATAATAATGTTAAATTGGATAATCTATTATACGGGTTTAACCATCATATAAAAAGTTAATGTTTGTAAAAAACCCTATAAATATAATATGTTGATCATTCTCTAATTATTTTTTCTTATTATTATATACAATTACATATCACTACATTGAAATAAAATATAATATTTTCATGTTTTTAAATAAAATTATAGACATTCACAAAAGTAAACAATAAATTATAACCTCTTAGTAGAAACTCTATCCACAAACTCTACAAGTGGTGTCCATAGTGGTTCCCTCTAATGATCCAAATGAGTTATTTTGAACTATATATTTCATCAATTGAGATAGATACATCTGATAGTGAAAAATTATGTTACTCATTTGTATACTAATATGGATATTCGGTCTAGGAATTAGAAGAATATAAAGAAAATGAATCATATGATGCTAAATAATAGTATTACAGTAAATACAATTTCACCAATAGACAATGGTAATAAGATGGGAATATATTGAAATATCTATATTTATTATGAGTTTTTAATGAGTAATTTCCAATTCGGGATATTGATGTATCACAAAATATTTTTTTTTTCAAATAACATATATTTAATGTTCCTGTAGATGTTGTCAGATCTTTTATTTATGGTTTCAAGGATATTGAGGATTAATAAATAATGGTTGAATAATAAATTACTTCTATAAAAGAGGAATTATCCAAATGGGTTATAATATTAGAAACTCTCAAAAAATTTGTGATAGAAAAGGACATAATAAATTATATATACATTGAATGTTTTGATTAATCCTTTAATGAATTGAAAATAAATTATTATGAGAATTTTTTATAGAATTTTTTATTGGTTATATACATATATTAAATGAAAATATTTCTTTCTGTTTTTGTTGTTATAAAAACTATTTAATTAAAGGATAACATAATATTGTATACTGTACTAAAAATTAATTATAGGAATCATTAAAAAATAATGAATAAAAAATGAATATGTCAGACTATGATTGGGAAGAAAAAATAGAATATATGAATATGAGAATAAATCCCTAAACATGATGTGTGTAGAGAATAATGTGATATATAAACTCAGGAATCACCATAAGATATATCCATACAAATTTGATAAAAAATATATGTTTATAGAAAAGTATGAATTAAGGACAAAGACTCTATAAGAGCATGTTATCATCATTTAACTAAAAGGAATACACTTTCAAGAAAATGTTATTAAATAAACTTGAAATAAATATTTTATGATCACAATATTTCAATTTAAAAATAGGTTTTAAACCAAATAATTAGAATTTATTGATAGTGAAAAATAATGATAATCTAAAAATATATATTTTTTATTACGACATATTTATGACGAGTTTTTAACCAATAAGTATCCCAAAAAATTCGGGTTCTGCAAAAAAGCATCCAAATATATAAATTTGTATATACTATACAAGAATATAAGATAAAGTAGATAATATTCTCTTTTGTGTGTTTTTGGAATTTTGGAACAAGGAATGTGAATATAGTGCTAACAAGAAAATTCATGATAAAATTAAGTACAAAATTAGGTTGGAGATAAAGATATAAAATGTAAATATGTCTTCAAAATTTCAAATATGGTCAAATGTAAATCAACAAATTATAGTGAAATTAATTTTCTAAACATGAATTCAAGATCATCACCAAATCTTTCTCTAAAGGAAAATATTTATTTTCAATAGTTCAAGTTAGGAATATAAATCTATGCCACGTTTTACTAATATGAACATCGAGATATAATATGATATATCAATTGTATTAATAAAATAACATAAAACTATTAAAAATAAGGAACATTATGAAGATCTACATGAATAATAGGATTATAAATATTATACATATCATGATGTAATATATAAGATTAGTGGAATTTATTTGGATCATGAATAGTGTGGGCATTATTCATATTATATCTAGTATACCATTTTATTACATTGAATTATTCATGATGTAGGGATAAGTCATGATGATTTTTTGAGAAGACTTACTAAATTAAAAAATCGATCTTACCATTTATCAATACATGATTCTAATTCAAAAACAAATTCAAATTCATAGAAGTGATTTTTTTTCATATGTAACAAGAAGGATCACCGTGAAGTTTAATTCATGATATTACTTCAAGATTTATTCCCTATTCTATGAATGGGATGATGATTCTATAAAAAGTAGTGGTATGTTATTTTATTATTCATAACATGAAGAAAATTTTATAATAGAGACTCTAATTATTTGGATAAATAATGTATATTTAGTTTAACAATTGGTAGAAGGTGTCAACACATCTTATTCAAAAGTAAATTATGTGGAATCGCATGTTGAGTTAGAGAAATATATCTGTAAATACCTGTACAATTCAAGGAAATTTTTTTCTTAATTTTATTTTGGATTTTAGAAGAACACGGTTTCTGACGGCACTTGATTCCGAGGCCCGGTGTGCCCAGAATTTCTATCCGAATTTTATCTCGGGTAAGTTCAGTGAACGAATGAGTGGGAATTTCTATCTTATGAACCGGTGCTTGGAATTGAATTCTGAGAGCGCCGATGGAACCGTGACGCCGGTAATTTCTTAGAAACACCTTTCCTGAGATTCGTTTTCACAACAGAGGTTGATAAAAATTTTGGAAGTTAAACTAAATGTTTAACTAGAATTTTTTATTTTTTTCTATGTGGATTTATGCTTTGGGTGGAAGTTGGGAAACTACCCAACTTCCCATGGAAGGTTATGAGGGTGGCGGGGCCCATACAAACCCCACCCCTTCACATTTCTTAACTCCATCAACTCACAATTAAATATGATAACTTATGTTATTAATGAAGAGTGAGTTTAGTGTGTGTGTTTGAAATTCAAACAAATTTCTAGTTAATAAATTAAGTGTGGGCTTAATTTATTTTTTTTGTGTTAGATTTTTGTGGTGGATTGTTTGGGAAAAAAGGGCTAAGGACTTGAGGAACTTCTTCATCTTCGACGAAGAACGCGAAGAACACATCGGTCACCGACGAAGATCACTGAGTTCTCGGTAACCGATTACTTGATGCCATGTACCGCGACGCCATCGACGTCTTCATTCATGACGTCTCTTCCCGCGACGAATCCTCATTCGACGAACCTCCGTTCAAACTCGCAAGAGGTAGGGGTTTATGCGTTTTATTTTCGTGATTTACTCCCGTTCATTATCCACGTATAATTGGACTGCATGCTATCAATTAACGGGAGGAGTCCGGACCGCACAAACAAGGCCGACCCCCTCCGTTTTATTTTCTTGTTGTTGCGGTACGATGGGAAATGACGCGGTGTCGTCGCACTGCGTGGGAACGAACGACAAGAAAGTGTGATGCCGACACGCTACGTTTTTTAAAATATGAACAAAGTCGTGGTGCCGTCGCACCGTGCCGGAGAACCGAAAAAAGCACCGCGGCCGTAGCTTTGCCGCGGCGGAAGGGTGCGGCGCCATCGCGCCGCACCGGACAAATGATGACTGCGGCTGGTACCGGGCCGCGGCGGAGCGTGCGAACTGCCTACCGGGAACGGGCCGCCGGCGTCGGAGCAGGGACGGGAACGGCTGTTGACGGTCCCGTGGTGGCTGAAACTGGCCGGCCGGGGCGGGCCGGCCCGACCAGAGGAAGTTGGGGGGTTCAAACCCCCGGTCAGCCAGCAAAACAGCCCCCCCTTAATGGGGGCCGTAGTTACAAACCAGGGGGGCAGGCGCCCCCCCCCCCCCTTCTCAACATCTCGGCCGTTTGGCCGAGCACCTGGCCAGCGTGCCCAGCGCGCTGCACGCCAGGCCGATCCGGCTGCCCGACCATTCCGCTAGGCTGGGCCGCGCCCATGCCGGGCCGACTCTGGGGGTATCGGGCTGGGTCGGACCAGGCCCGAACCCCTTAATACCGAATCTTTTCCGGTCGAACGCCCATAAATTGTGCTACGAGCCTCCGATCGACGCACCGTCAGTTTCGATGTGATCCTTGTATAGAGATGGTCGTTTCGGTATATCACACTCAAGGTTTTGGAATACTTTGGGTTTGTCCAGGTTGGTTCATACACGAAACCAACCGGGCCCTCGGAGCGGAAATGATCATATCTTAAGCTCCAGACGTCCGATTGACGTACCATCAACATTGATGGATTTCTCTTAGAGAGACAGATCTTTTGGATTACTCCACCTGAGGTTTGGACGTGGTTGTAGAATGGTCAGGTTGGTTTCTCCTAAATAACCAACCAGGCCCCTGGGACGAAAAAGGCAATAACTCTCACACCGGGCGTCCGATTGACGCATCGTCTGCAACGTTGAGTTCCTGTTGACGATACAGAACTTTTGGATACATCAACTCTGTACTATGTGTCAGTTGATGTATCAGCCTCTCGGCTTGTGGAGCGGACCCTCCCGAACGAGCTTGCTGTGTGCGGGAACCCTTGTGCTGGCTGCGTTTGCAACTGTGATGATGACGACGACTATACAGAGATCCTCAGTGGATTCGACGACAATGACTACAACACTCAGCGATCCTATGTGGATCAGTGCTACCGATCATGTGTGGGTCCAATCTTGTGTGGGTCAGCGCTCAGCGGTTCTGTGTGAGCCAGTACCTACAGATCCTGTGTGGGTCCGATCCTGTGTGGGTATTTGCGGGGGTTAGTTACCTATCGATCCATTGTGGGTCAGATCCAATGTGGGTCATTGTGGGGGTTAGTTACCTATCGATCCTGTGTGGGTTAGATCCTTTGTGGGTCATTGTGGGGGTTAGTACCTATCGATCCTTTGTGGGCCCGACAACTTAGATGTATCAGTGGAAATATCTCGTCATCTTTATCGTCATATGAAGAAGTATACCAGTGTGAGCTGATCCTGTTTTTCTTTCCTATGTGTATTGTGTTGAGTTATCCTGTGTGGATTTACGTTTTTCTTTCCTATGTGGATTGTGATGTGCTATCCTGTGTGGATTTACGTTTTCCTTTTCTGTGTGGACTGGGTTGTACATGGGATCGGATGTTGGAGCCGAACGAGAATTGATGACTTAGGTATATTTCTGGGCATATACCTAAGCAGTGTCGTATGTTACTTCGTGATTGTATCTTTCCTTTGAGGATTTTGGGAGACCTTTGGGGGTCTCAGGGTCCCAACTGAGTAGCTTTTACTCACCGCTACACTGCCTATGCCCGCACTACGTTGTGTTGGTTGCAGACGACGGATACCGCTGATCGTGGTTGAGGCTTGCGGAGCAGGATGGTACCTGGAGGTGGACCGCTGGGCGGGACGTACTCGGAGCGGTCAGCTGGACCCGACGAGCAGTGGAGGCTATCTATAACCACCCTTCAGGTGAGATTTCTAGTAGATAGGTCAACATTGCGGCTTTACTTTTCAATTTATGTTTTCCCTTCCAGTTGTACTTTATTTTCAGTTTGGGTTTGTATACTGGCCCACTTATTTTCCACACATACTGTTGTACTCAGTTTTACTTAGTGTTTACTTCTACTGCTTGCTTGCTCTAGGGTGATTGTTTACTTTACAAAGGAAATGCCTTCACTTTTTACCGGGAATTACGCCTTGGTGCTAGTCGCCGGCCCCTCGCCTATGGAAGGTGGGCTTGGGGTAGTCACGACACTGGCCCTGAGGACGGGTCGTGACAAATTGGTATCAGAGGAGTTCGGTTCTACCAAAGAACATGGGACTCTGATCTTTTTCTATGTGAAGCAATAGTGTTAAGCACATTGGGTGTGGTTATCAGTACAGGGAGTCTAGTGTTGGTGTGGCGGTCGACGTATCCGTACACCAGGACCCTGACTTCTAATTCCCGACTTAATCCATGAAAACATTGATTGCATGTGTGTTTCAAGTTTTCTATGTGATTACTTGTGTCAGCTCACCAGGTATACTGTTTGACCGTGTCGCACCTGTTTCTTTTCAGGATATCCCCACGATGGCAGCCAGCTAGGGTTCTAAGAGTTGAGCATGACGACAGCCCACCGAGCGACGAGGCCTCAGTGCAGGGCCCTTTGACAGCTGAGGCACCGGAGGTAGCTTTACCCGCCAAGCCACCATTGCGTCCAGCCCCAACCGCTGATGATGCATGTCTCCTTAGTGCACTGCATGAGTTCCAGCACCAGTGACCGCCCAGGTTCCGTGGGGAGACGGACCCCCATGCAGCCGAGGACTGGCTGGAGGTAGTGGTACGAGTTTTTCGGTTAGTGAGGACACCAGCAGACCTCATGGTGATCCTCGCAGCGAGCCTACTGCATGCAGCAGTGGGCCGATGGTGGAGCTTGATGCTCCAGGTGCACGTTGAGGCATATCTTCTCTGGACAGACTTTGAGAGCTTCTTCCACTCGGAGTTCGTCCCAGCCACCCTCCATGTGGTGCACATCCAGGAGCTTCTTCAGCTACGGAAGGGCAGCTTGATAGTCGCCCAGTACTCAGTGAGATTTACCGATCTCTCGTGCTACTCGACCGACATGGTACGAGATCCATTCTTCTGGGCACGGACCTTTGAGTAGGGATTGAGGCATGAGATTAGGGCATCGTTGATCTCCCTCAGCATTCCGACTCAGGCAGGAGTACTGGAGCGATCTCTTCTCATCGAGAGTTTTCTTGCTGAGTCTACACCAGTGGTGAGACCAACCGAAGGGTGACACTTGGCGGAGTCCTCTGCAGCCGGTAGTAGACAGATGTTGTAGAGTTCCAAGCGGGCCAGCCCAATGGGTGGACGTCCACAAGATACTGGCTCGGAGGTGCGAGGCACACATAGTAGAACCAGTCTTACGAGTGGAAGACATTTTTATGCTTGCGGCGGGCAGGGCCACATGGCTCGTGACTGCCCGACCCGCCACGCAGAGGAGTAAAAGACGGTTGAGGAACCACCTAGGCAGAGGCTGTGGTTCGACCGTGGCAGTCTGCAGGGAGTAGGTGGACGAGGCTGAGGAGCTGGTCGAGCGGCAGGAGGTGGACAACATTTTGAGGCTCTACCACCACCACCACCAGGAGGTCCACCCCGACCTCAGGGGAGAGCACAACTTTAGGCAGCTGAAACATACGATCATGGAGCTCCGGAAGCGGGTGGACTAGTACAAGACTAGCTCTAGGCATAGAGGCCATTGCCCATAATGCCTCTAGCTTCGTAGTTTGTGTTGGCTCATGTCCTTGTACTTTGAGTTGAAGTAATAAAAGATACTTTCAATGGTGACGTTTTATTTCTTGTCTTTGGTTTGTTATTACTAAGAGGTGCTGGTTAAAATGAAGACTGCGGTCGGTACCGGGCCGCGGCTGGTACCGGGCCGCGGCGGAGTGTGGGAACTGCCAGTCAAAAACAGGTCGCCGGCTTCGGAGCAGGCGCCCCCCCTTCTCAACGGCTCAGCCATTTGGCCAAGTGCCTGGCCAGCGCGCCCAGCGCACTGCACGCCAGGCCAGGCCACACCGGGCTGCACCTAAGTGGGCTGGACCGGGACCTGGTTCTGGTCGACCCGGTTCGGGCCGACCCCGGGGGTATCGGGCTGGGTCGGACCAGGCCCGAACCCCTTAATACCAAATATTTTCCGATCGGACGCCCATAACATCTGCTACAGGCCTCCGATCGATGCACCATCAGTTGCGATGCGATCCTTGGATCTAGGTAGTCATTTCGGTATATCACGCTCAAGGTTTTGGAATAATTTGGGTTCAGCCGGGTTGGTTCGTACACGAAACCAACCGGGCCCTCGGAGCGGAAACACTCATATCTTAAGTTCCGGACATCCGATTGACGTACCACTGACTTTGATGGATTCCTCTAAGTGAGATAGGTCTTTTGGATTTCTCCTCCAGAGGTTTGGATGTAGATGGAGTATTGTTGGGTTGGTTTTGCCTTAAAATCCAAGCGGACCCCTGGAACGAAAAAGTCAATAACTCTCAGACCGGGCGTCCGATTGACGCGCCGTCTACGAAGTTGAGTTCATATTGATGATACGGAACTTTTGGATACATCAAATTTGGACTATGTGTCAGTTGATGTATCAGCCTCTTGGATCGTGGAGCGGACCCTCCCGAACGAGCTTACTGTGTGCGGGAACCCTAGTGTTGGCTGCGTTTGCGACTATGACGACGACGACGACTGTACAGAGATCCTCAGTGGATTCGAAGACGATGACTAAAGCACTCAGTGATCCTACATGGATCAGTGCTACCGATCCTGTGTGGGTCTAATCATGTGTGTGTCTTTGCGGGGGTTATTTACCTATCGACATTTTGTAGGTTAGATCCTATGTGGGTCATTGTGGGGGTTAGTTATCTATCGATCCAGTGTGGTTCATATCCTTTGTGGGTCATTGAGGGGGTTAGTACCTATTGATCATTTGTGGGTTTGATTGCTTAGATGAATCAGTGGCAACAGCCGGTCATCTTTATCGTCATATGAAGAAGTATACCTATGTGATCTGAATCCTGTTTTGCTTTCCTATGTGGATTGTGTTGTGCTGTCCTGCGTGGAATTACGTTTTTCTTTCCTATGTAGATTATGTTGTGCTATCCTGTGTAGATTTACGTTTTGTTTTCCGGTGTGGACTCGGTTGTACTTGGGCTCGAATGTTGGATCCGAACGAGAATTGATGACTTAGGCATATGTATGGGCATATACCTAAGCGGTGTCGTATGTTACTTCGTGATTGTATCTTTCCTTTGTGGATTTTGGGGGACCTTTGTGGGTCTTGGGGTCCCTACTGAGTAGCTTATACTCACCCCTGCACGGGCTATGCCCGCACTACATTGTGTTGGTTGCAGACGACAGATAGCGCTGATTGTGGTTGAGGCTTGTGGCGCAGGACAATACTTGGAGGTGGACCACTGGGGGGGACATACTCGGAGCGGTCAGCTGGACCCGAGGAGCAGTGGAGGCTATCTGTACCCACCCTTCAGGTGGGATTTCCAGTGGACAGCTCGACGTTGCGGCTTTACTTTTCAGTTGTTGTTTTCCCTTCCCATTGTTCATTACATTCAGTTTGGGTTTTTATACTGGCACACTTACTTTTCCGCACATACTGTTGTACTCAGTTTTACTTAGTGTTTACTTCTACTGCTTGCTTGCTCTGTGGTGTTTGTTTACTTTACAAAGTCAATTCCTTCCCTTTTTACAGGGAATTATGCCTTGGTGCTAGACTCCAGCCCCTGGCCTATGGAAGGCGGGCTTGGGGTAGTCACAGCACGGGCCCTGAGGACGGGTCGTGACAATATCCCACACACAAAAAAAATTGTCTTCAAGAAACATGTTAATTTAATTTAACAGACTCACAAAAAATTTAATTAAGAGACTATTTAAATGATCATTTGATATGATTTTAAGAAATTAGAAGCCCATATTATAAAGAATCTCATACCCAAAAGGTCACAATGGTTGAAAAAAAGGTTCCTCCTTCTTACTTAATATATATATATATATGATTTTGTATTTAATTTTAGGTAATTGAAATAGATCGATACAACCCTTGGTGGAATGGATGTATAAATTCTATTGAATCTTCACTATATATTGTTTATGGAACTTCTGAATATCTTTATATCATTGGAATATAGTGTATAAAACATCACCCATTTTTCCATAATATAATTGTATTGAAATTAATTATCAATGTGCTTTTTATATTAAGTACGAAATGGGAACAAAAAAATTTTAATGTAAAATTACATAATTTGTTTTTTTAAGTGTTGGAATGATTTAAAATTTCAATGATAATTATTTTTTATTTTATAGAATAAAAAATAATAATTTAGAATTTATATGAAATATTTCACATGTATGGTAGTTTATGGACAACATGTACAAAACTAGAACTATTTAAATAATTTTATACATTAGGATATACTATATATAAATATTTTTGATTAAATAGAGGCTATTATATATTAAAAACAGTTGATATCTTACTTCTCTTATAACTGATTGAGAATTAATCATATAAATAAGGATAATGTACTATAGAAAAATTGAGGAAATGATAAGACCCCATTTTTTCATTTTCATTTTATTTCCAAAAAAGGGGATGAAATATTTGAGAAAAAAAGATGACAGTAATAATATGAAAATATATTGAAAATAAAATACCATGATAGTTATTATTTATGTTGTGGGATTAAATTTTTTACATCATGTGGAAATATATGATTGGTAGTTCCTATATAAAGGGGTTTCTATTAAAAAATTGTTATGAATTAATAGATTGACATTGGATTTTATGCTTGAGAAATTCTCCTTGTGATTGTGATGATTTTCAATACTCGTATTAAGATCAATGTCAAGTGGAATTTTTTCCAAGATAAAAAATTACATAAAACATTGATGGATTATTAAAGACCGTGGAAAATTAATTTATGTACATATCATATTTAGAATAATGTGAATTTGATAAGGAAATACCATCATATATTATTTAATGAAGAAATTGATTTAATAAGGTTGTGAAAAAATAATAATGGCTGTAAATTATGGATAATAAAATAAAGCAGAGATGTTTATAAGACCATTAAAATTTTTTATTTTTCATGATGGATTGTTAAGGTGAATAATGTTTAAAAGGTTCAATGCATTAAATTAATATGGCTGAAAAGAATCTACACTTTACAAACATCAAACACATATAGGGATATGGGTAACTGAAATTGGAGTCTTTATAATTGGGATGGCCCGTTATGGCATCTTTGAGAGTGCCTTCACATAAAAGTATGGTGGGAATGAACATTTCTATAAGAGTACACACAACAATGAGTATTGAGGTTCCAAAACAATAGTGAGGGGTCATTGTTGCAAGTGGTAGTGTGTGAAATTGTAATTGGTGAAAACCCTAATGATGTATTGAGCGTTAAGTGTAAAAAAATCTATTATTAATCATAACTCAACCGAAGAAAGATTCGAATTAGGATAATTGAAGTGATACGGTGTATCTCGACAAAAAAAACATATTAATGTAGACATTGGATGTAAATGATGTGATTCATCCAACAACAACTTGATATCTTTTTATTCCCCCACCCTCACTAAAGGATATTGTTTTTTATAATTTATATGAGAACCACTAATGGTAAAACTTGAGGTTGCCTTATTTTTTTTGAGATTGACAATTGTAGGTAAAGATATAAAGAACCTCCAAACATACACTATTCCTCTTGGACGAATAAATCATTCTTTTAATAGATAATAACAGAGGATCATATGATGTTACATAGTTTTGTTTATAAATTAATGATTTCTATTCTATAGAAAAGATGGATCATTTGATTTTCATCACATGTATGTGGGGAATTCACAAAAAAAACCATTTTTATCTATTTCATAATAAGGTATAACACTATAGAATATTTTACTACTAAGATATTCATGGTATTAAAATTATCCTCAATGCTACATGTTTCATGCTAAGATGATGTTGCTAATAATAAAGAGAGATCTATGAGTACATCACCTATATTAATAAATCGAGGTACAATAATGTTGACCATTTCCTATGAGAATATATCTCCCTATTCCAAATTAAAATACATCACTATGAAACTATAACAATGATGAGATCTCATGTAGTACTATGCTTGTTTGATGATGATAAATGATATACATTATGTCTTATAATAAAATTTAACACACATAGGAATCTTTGTGATGAAATATTCCCTAAATATTTTTTTAAATCAATAAAAACACTAAGACACAAATAAGGTCTTCCTAAGAAAAGGAAGAACCAACGAATCCTTTATATTTTTTAGAAATACACATTTATTGATCCTTGTGTATTTTTATATAATTTTTGTTAATGGTATGTTTTTCATTATCAATTATGTGAAGTTATTTCTAGAACCTATGTGAATTTATTTATTTCACATAAAGAAAACCATATAAATAGTTTTAGTTGTGTATTATCACATGTACAAGAAGAAAATCACATATATTTTTGAATCGTAATGATACATGTGATTAAAAACAAAGAAAACATAAAAATCCATGTATGTACAAAAATATAGGAGGAACAATGAATCAGGGTTTATAAAATGGTTAATAAAATAAAATAATGATGTAAATCAATTTTTTATTGGTTATAATCATTGATTACTAATTATTCTTACATTCATTAGAGTAATACAATATTTAGAACAATCATGAAATTTATACATGATGTTATATTGAGAAATCATATTAATTAAATGGAAACATTATGTGATGTCACATCATCATCAATCAAAATAATTAAATCATGCCCAAAAATTTGACAAGAATGGGAGAGATTATTATTGAACATGGATAAAAGTTTTTTTGATTAAAATAATAATATGTGGAATGATTCTTGAAGGGTATATAAGAATGTCAGATTCATAATTATATTATAAGAAGTTTAAAATATTAACCTATAGTGGATCGACCCTATTGAATGGAAATGTAATATCAATTGGAACTGGAAGTAGAAGAAGCCTATTTATATGTTATGTTAGCTTGATTATACTCACAATCATATATAAGAGTAAAAGAATACATTTATTTGGAATTGGGTTTAAACTCTAGTGGGAATCTATAGTTGGTGGATTTGTTTTGGAGTATAACCAACATAGGAAAAAGTGTGGGATAATTAGGGGATATAACCAAGATCAGATGGAGGATTGACTACTGGAATTTATAACTAGTGTCATCATAATCCACTATAGTTAATAGTATAATAATATTGTATTATATTTTTTGGTTGTTCTAACCAACATGTCAAAGATTATGTATTTGTATTGAACATTTTATATGGAATATGGTGTCCTCTCTATCTTATCTTTTTCATGTAAGATGTTAGAAAATGGTATATCACCCATTGGATCAAGAACCTTATCATGTAATAGTGGTTTAATTAAAAATAATATATTCATAAAACTAAACCGTTGAATCAAACCCTCCATCTTTCAATAGTTAATCATGAATGGGGATATGCAAAAGACTTCCCATTTGATGTAGTTTATTTCTTCCTCTAACCTTATGTTCTAATTATTCTAAAAAACTAATAATCTATATATTCCAAATAAAAATTCACTAAAAACCCTTCTCATGATTTCATCACTTAAAAATAAGATATATATATCTATTTTGATGATCCATTTTATTTTAGTTTGTGGATAATAATACCCATTATAGTAAGGATGTTTTTGTATCATGAAAGGATCAACAATGAGATAATACATCATTAGTATATCTTGGTAATCAATACTGATAAGATTTTTATTATTAAACAATGATATAATTTCCAAGATGATTTTATCTCCATCTCTTTTACCATTACATTACTCATTTGGATAATTATTTAAATTTCCATTGAAGTCATTATTATCATATTTCCATATAATTATAGCCATTTTCTAAAACCAATATTGTATAATGGTTTATTCAAAATTAATTTTTTATCAGAAAAAATATAAATAAGTATATGAGAAATAAATCTCAGGAGGTATTTCCCTATTTAATAATAATTTTTTATTATGATATTTTTATATAATCTATGGCATATATGTGATAGTTTTTCATTTAATTATAATCATAATTTCCAAAAAAATTGAACTCTGCATTGATAAAGACTAATATAATATAAGAATAACCTAATTTTATTTTAAATTATACATTATGAATATTTATTAAATATCATAACTAATCACACACCATAACATTTAGGTTTATAATATTTTGATATTTCCCCCATAAATAAAATATTAAACAACAATTTTTTATAATATTCTATAAATTATATTCTCAGATGATACCCAAAAAATCACAAATAACTAAATTATTTATTACATGGGAATTGAAACATTATAAGGGGTAAAATTTATTTTTATGGGATGATCGTAATTGATATACAAAAATATCAAAACTGAAGATCATATTAACATGTTGTTATAAAACATAATTACGGTGACTAAAACTAGTATATAAAAATCAAACCCTTGAAAACAAATATCATAAATCATTGGTGATGTTATAATTATTTTTTACATAAAATAAGACATGAGAAATAAGGGTTAGTAATCATGAGTCTATAATGATCACCTTTGAAGAATAACAAACTAATGTTGAATAAAATGACAAATATATAATCGAAATCAATATGGACATAGCTAAAAACAACATTTTCTACATATAGGGTTTTGAACGTAGATGACTACAATCATGTTCATACATAATTTAGTGAACATGAATAACTACAATAATATCCATGATTTTTTTGAACAAATATTACTATAATCATGTACATTCATAACATTTTTACCATCATGAACTAAAACCATGTCTATACACAATATTGTAATTGTATATTTTTATTATCTGGTCTCTTCACCACATTTCTTACAACACTAACCATAATCACATCCATTCACAATGTTTTTAAAATATATAACAAAAATCATAACCATATACACCATTTTTAATATATTTATCAACAAATTTTTCCATACACTACATTGTGAACATTGGTTATAATAATCTTTTATTCATACAATTTTATGAACAAAAAAAACAATCATTTTCGTTAACTACATTATGAACATATCTAACAAAAATCATGTTCATGAACCTTAATGAATTATCATGAAATATAGTTCAATACCCAATGCGTTTGAGGAATATCTATAACCTAATTATCATAAATTGAAAAATGATACATATATGTTTCATATGAATATTTTCAAATTAATAATTCCATCATATCATAATTATCCAATTCTAATAAAATAGAACTAAGGAATTTTTAAAAAATATAAAATTATAAGAAATATTGAGAAAAAATCTATATGGAGTCATTAATTCATTTCCATAGTAAAGAGTAAAATACGTTAAATTAAGTTAATAAAGTTGATAAATTCATTATAAGTTCATTGAAATATTACATTGAATAATGTGAAGAATTTTTTTATATTATTAAAACATTTATTTGGAATAGAAATAAATTATTAAATGCCTTATTTTGACATAATATTGAGAACTTGAAAAAAAATTACATTATAACCTCTTTTAAAGATAAAAATGAAACATCATAATGAAAAACGATAAAACCGTTGAAGAACATAACTATGTATAAAATGCTTAAATAATTTCTTCAACATTCTTGTAAATAAGTATAATGTAAATATAAAAAAATTAAATCATAAAAATATGGATAGAGAAATTTATAACATCATTTGAATAATATTTACATGTAGGAGAATGAATATCTACTACTATAATGAGATATGGTGAGATCTAATAAAATTCACACATTTAGTAAAATAATAAACTAAATCGAGGTAAAATGGTAAGGATATAGGTTAAAAATGAAAAAAATAAAGGAATAGAAGCTTTATGGGGTTTTAGTGAGAAATAAAATATTATATTTACTTATATATATTTTTTCTTATAATATCTTGGTTTTTATAAATGTTTATAATAGAAAATATTATGAGAATTATGATAGTACAATTATAATACCTCCAAATTCTGAATCTGAAATGGAAATTCAAATACCATTAATATTATAATATTTATAAAAAATTATTTCAATATGATATTATATAAACTTCTTAAATTAATTTTGGTTCATAATATAAAACAGTTATCAATTATGAATATTGAATTGAAAAACACTTATATAAAATGTTATCTTCGTCTTACATGTAATTACATTAAAAATAAAATTAATGGTTTATTATTAATATATAAAATATCCTTATTTATAATTATTTTACATATTATAATTTAATTATAATTCCAAAAAACGAATGTATTACTTTAATATTTTTAAAATATAATATTCGTGTGTAAACTATTCAGTTTTTTCACTCACGCAATAGTTGAGAATCAATTATCCTTACTCGATTATGATGAGATTATCCCACCAACAATGTTCACTGAGTCATATTATATTTTATTAATATAATTTAGAGTCCCAGGTAACTTCAACAATTTCATGCTTATAGTATTAATGTAACACCGATTAAACTTCTTCTCTATGATTATTGTATTGTTAGAAGAATTGAATCTATATTTTTATTGTATTTTTGAATATTAAAATTCCATAATTTTAAAAAAAATTATGAAATAAATTTTATTTCATGTCAATAATATTTATGATTTTATAGTAATTCAGGATGTGAACTTTAAGACATCATTCATGTAGGTCCTTATGATATCCCGAATAATGATTCTTTATAATGAATAAATGTGTAACAAAATGTTGATACACTGTAATAACAACCATTTTTTCAAAGATAAGTTTTTGATGAATATTTTTTTTAAAATTAATATTTCATATTAAAGATTAGTTGGATGAATATGTTAAATAAAATTTATTATGGATATGATTATTGTTTTTTGGATTTCTAGATTCTATCCTAATAGAAAATATTAGATTGGGGGAATTTGTGACTAAATATTCATAAAAATGATTATAGTAAATTGTATATGATTGTTTGGGAGGTTTTTTTTAAATTGATTCAAGAAATAAATAAGGAAATATATTTTATGATGTTAGAATAATAGTTTTCTTTATGTAGGATTTCTTCATAGGAATTTTCCAAAAGACCATTTTCTTAATGATTAAGGAATACAATTTTCCAAGAAAAGGAATCCAATGATGAACAATAAAGGACATACAATATAGTTAGCTATATAATTACCTCACATATGATGCTGATCCTAGTCGGTGGTGACACTCTAAGAGTATCCAAGAGACTCGATTTCAATTTTTGGGTACATGAATATTTTTTCCAGAAATTTTTGCATTACTATAGTAGGAACTATAGTTGACACAATAATAGTGACTATAGGTGGTACATTTCGGTACTGTATAAGCTCGGACTATTCATCTATTTCAGCCTTCGGGCCACCATTCCATAGGCCCGATATGCCAATCATTCCACCCATGAAAATCAGCGTAGTATTGAATTTGGGCCACCTTGAGGCCATCAGGCCATAGGTAATTCAGATGAAACTCGCCATAATTCGGGGAAGAAGTCCTCAGATGATAATTCAAGATAAACGGGTCATTCACAAGATCCTAGATGAATGGAGTCTAAAGAATTAGAGGGTATCATATTTTCATCTGTATTGGGAATGTGAATCTCTGCACAAGATAGCAATCTAACCAGCCTTGCGAAGGTGTAGAGCTAACATCAAGGTATTTTCTAGGGTGGGGTTGTTTCAAGAACTCTGGTTGGGATGAATTCTTTTATGGCCTCTGAGTCATGTAATTTGTGTATAATCCTAAATCCCCTCTAATTGTTCCCCCGCATAAATAATAAGGGGGATTATCAATAATAAATAAAATATCCAAGGAATTTGGTCAATTTAGGCATGTCTAGTAACCTCATATATTCATTTAGATATAATATATATATATATATATATATATATATGTTTTACAACATTTTTAATAAAATTTAACTTATTTTTCTTTAATTTTATTAACGTGATTTTAAGAGAAGTAAAATATTTTTAACACATAAAAAAACTGAACAAACAAAACATTAAAAAATCGATTATTCAGGAATCCTGATGTTCTTATTATGGATGCTATGGTCATGGTTCTAGAGAAAATAATCTATAATTAAATATTTTTGGGTTATTTTTTATATAAATTGATTATATTATAAAGAATTTTTTCAGACCATCTTCATGAAATATAATAATCCTTAATATAATATTTATATATAAAAAATATTTTATGAACATCAATATTTGTAGGTTATTAAAAAATAAACAGAAAACTTCATGGAGGTGGAAGTTTATCATTACATGTTAATTATTTTTTCCATCTCCATTAAATTATAAGAATAAAGGATTTGGAATACCATTCTTGACACGTAGTAATGTGTAATTGTGATATATATTAGTCAAATATAAATTTTCAATAGTTTCATTTATATGTTATGGAAAATGAATTATTCCACTTCATGGAAGTTGTAGTCTCCATGTACATATGAACTTTGTATTCATTTTTCTACTGAAAAATAGGAAAGGTGGAAGATGATTAGTCTATAAAAAACATTATGTATAATAATAATTTTAATTTCATTATGGAATTAGTGTAAAATTTTTCTAAATATAAATGTAGATGTGAAAATATGTTACGTACTATTCGGTAGTAAAAATGTTATACATTGCCATTTCAATGGATGACTTATTGAAATTGGAGAATATTGGGAAGTTTCTTTTAGTCAGGGGAAAATGGACATGAAAATGGAATATAAGGAAATTAAAAAGTTATTTATAACAATATGAATTATAATTATTTTACATCCATTGATGTGGGGTTCAAGGATGCTATAATAAATTAAGAGAATGATTTATGTAAATATAATATCTTAATAAAAACGAACAAAATTTTCTCATAAAACTTCTATTAAATATTTAAAATTAATTCATAGTACATTATTTTTGGTTTATCCAATCATCAAATAAATCATTCAAAGAATATTTTTTGAAATATTTTGGTCTTCCACAATTAATTATACACATTTTACAATAATTTTCTATTATAAGGGTAATAATATTCTTAATATCAATAAAAAAAATTTATGAATAAAATTAGAAAGAACAGGGTAACCAAGTTTTTATAATAGGATTTCAAATATGAAACCACTTTATCAAAAAATATCTCTAATTTTGGGAAAAATCAATTTTAATATCACTACTCATAAAATGTAAAAAAATTAGAAACAAATATATAACTAAGAATAAAAATACAGTTTAGGATAAAAGATACAATTTTATTTATTTATAGGTAATTGAATTTATTATTATTATATTAATATGATTTATTTTGATTTTAATGGAATATAAATAAAATATTATTTTGGAAAACATATTAAAAATAAATGTAGAAAATATAATTTATATTAAAATAAATATTTTAAATATGTCAAATTTATTGATGTTTTTTAATACAAAATAATTTTGTAAATGAATCAAATTATTCAATAAATATTTTTGTATTCATAAAAAAATATATTATATGTTTTTATGTTATACAATGATTGAAAATTTAATGTAATTATCTTAATTTGTATTTTATTATTCACCTAAAGATCAATATTTTTCAAAACATAAAAAAATTGTCCTGAATCTAACATTGTAAAGAATATACAAAAAAATTATTAATAAAATTTTCCAATATTATCTTAATTTTTTTAATATAGATGTTTAAAATAAATATATTTGAATATTATGAAAAATAATTTCATATTTGGAAAAGTAATTTGAAATAATTCATATTCCTATTTTATTATATTAGTTAATAAATAAATTACTATTAAAACATTATTCATCTAAACATTTTATGTCTTATATAATATAAATATTTTTTTAAAATAAATAACAAAGAAATAAAATATTAAAAAATAATAAATTTTAGAAAATAATTTTTCATTTATTTAACTATATGTTTTAATTTTACCAACATGTTGACATTAAAAATTAATTAATATTTTTCATATAATTATATCATTGTGGATACCTCTATTTATTCATTTAATATTATATCCATATTATAATCATTATATTAACTGCATATAATTATATAAAAACAAATTATATTGTAGATTGTTTTAGATTATTGTTTTGTGTGAAGGAAGCTATTAAAAATAATATTTTATTCTAGGAAAATATATGATAAAATCAATTATTGTTGCATTATACAACCCTAAAAATAAATGACATCCTCATAATATTAATTATTTTCAACTAAATAAAATATATTATTAAATTTATATCTTATATATAACAAAAAAATATAATTTCAAGAGAGATATAAACCATTAAAATAAATGGGATATATTTTTTTCTCAAAATAATAATATCCTTAATATTAATATTTTTTCTCTCACAATTCCATCCATTAGTATATAATAATCAATTTCAATACCCACATTATATAATTTTTTTATAAAGGGTGTTCATAATCATCATTATATCGATGTAATATCATAGGTTGTTATGAAATTTGATTTCCATATTAAAAAAATTATTTTTTCTCTAGGAATATATAACCAATCCATTTCCAAAATTGTAATAAATTCATGTAAAGTTGGGATTAAAATATTTTGATACATTATATTACTGTAAAATCCATATTGGAATAAAAAAATCATAAAAAGAGAATATTTCTAATATAATAATTTCCTGGGTTATCATATTTAATTTTCATAGAAAAATATAATATATTATAAACTACAAAGAATCAGACACGATATAGACTTCCAACACTCAGCAGTATAAGAAAAGTGTAACTTCATTATCATGATCCACATTAATGATATTCATCACATTGGTTATTTAATATTCCCTTAGAATTAGTGGATGTTGATTACATTTCTTTAATGAAATATAGTTTTAGGTTATTAATATTTATAACTTTTTATCTACTAGTATTTGAATACTCTAATTGTGTTTGATGTATTTTTTGGGACCTTATGAAATTAAATTTTATTGGGAATAATCAATATTTATATTTTCAAATCATGATCTAAATGACAATTCTTTACATAACTGAAAAATATTATTCAACCATTGAGATATTTACATAGGTTACCCTTTTCATAAGTTTGAAATGTTGGAAATTTAGTATTCATTACCATGTCACCAGAACATCTATGAGACTATATAATTCTCTTATTTTATGTTTTTTATAATATCTTGATGTTTAAAATTATAATCATAATTTTATGAATTCTAATTTGGTATAATAACAAAATGTATTATTCCCACTCTTATAGAATCATTTTTTTTATTAGGATAATCTCTACATTGTCCATATAACCCATTATTAAAATGACCTGTTCAATATTTATCCCTCACTAAAATTGATACTTCTTAATGGGGTTTAAAAAAGTTAATATAAATATATTTTTTATGTTATATACATAAAATAATCATCCCCCAAATTTAATACTCATTGCCACTGTCATATTAAAATATAATTCTTATATTCTAAAAATTTGTTATATTTTAATTGAGTAATATCATTATTATTTACCAAATTAATTACTATAAAAACACACAGCAATTGACTTTTAATGTAATTTGATAAACCAAATCATGTCAGGAAACTATGTCAAAATATGTACGAAATTATGACTCTTTTCCATGCGCTCGATCAATATCTAATTAACAACTATCTTAATATTTTTATGATATTCTCCTTATGTACATATATAAAAATACCTATATACACATGTATTATATAGATAATGAATCCAATTCCAAGAAAAACGCATAATCTCTACAGTACATAAAAATTACAATTTTATCCTATATTAAAATTTATCAAAGTTATTTTGTCCAGACTCCCGGTAACCTAATAACAATATTTAACTTATAATTCCCATAAAATACGTTCGTAATTATTTAATACCTAACAAGATTCCCTAGACAATGTATACCAAATCTGGGGAAAATGATTTACTTAAGTAATTTCATATATAATAATTGTGGTGAACTGAGAAAAACATATATTTATTTGACATCATTTCTATTACTAAATCATATTATTACAAAAATAATATCACAATATCAATAAATGAAGACATAGTTCCTACGAATAATATGTATATATGGAACTTATTAAACATTAGTTGTGATCATTTCAAAATAATTTCACCATTCTAGAAGACAGTCTAAGAATATCCCATATTATACAAATCATCAAAACATTGGGAAATACAAAAACTTGATTCAATGAAATCATATTCCATTTAATGTAAAAAAATAGGATCATATGTGATAAAATGAAAATAATTTGTATATATTAATAGAATAAAAGTCCTGTAACATAATATTAAGGGATTATACACTTGTAAACATAGATTATATGAAATAAATCAAGGATCTGAGCATGCATAAGACATAGAATATCATAACATGTGTACAATGATACAAATATGAATGTGGAACTAAAATATGCATATTAATTACATCCATGTGACTCAGGATTAATAATTATACCTTTAATATCCTAATGGATCCGAAAAAATGTCTATTTTGATAATAACATAGTGAATTTCGAATCATGTTTCTTCCCGCTGTAGTATAGTTAATTAGGGATAATGTTATTACCATCCATAAAAATGTATATCATGAATAATATTCCATATTGGGATAAATATTTTACCATTATTCGTATTCATACCTTATAATTAATTCTACATTTGGAAACAAATCAATTAATAAAATTAATTAGTTGATCCAGAATCACATTCCTTCGTACGATAAAGTAGTTATTTAGCAATCATGTTCCAACCGACCATGATTATCATAAAAGAAATCATAGTTTACATGATATATTATATGGTGATATATAACTCTAGAAATTTTCATACATATATATGTGTTCTGGTGAAATTTATCATTACTTATATAATAAAAAATCATTAAAAATCGTATAGTTTTACTATAATTTCAATGAAGTTTCATATAACAAGATATCAAATGTAAATTGGTCGATACGAAAAAAATGAATATCAAAAAATAATTATTTAAAATAATTATTTAGAAGGTAATTCAAAAATCATATCTCTTTATGAGGATGTTTATTAATGTAAAGCGAGAAATGGAATAATGACACAAATTAATCAATAGAAAATTATTTATATTATTGTTGAAAAACATGAAGTTATGTGTTACTTTCTCAATGGTCATTTTTGTGAAATTGATGATATTTTATTTTAAAACCTATTATTGGGATAAAAACATCAATAAATAATACTTATAAAATAAATAATTGGTATATATATAGAATATACATAGAATATTGTTTTCTTTTAATTTTACAAATAATTTTTAATAATTGATCCCAGAAAAATTTAATTTTAAAAACAAAATCTTACTTTTCAAAAACCTTATATTGATAAAATTTTATTAAGAGATATTTTTGAGTTAAATTATATATTAAAACTAACTTTAGAACTAAACTATAATTATATAATAGAATACCATTAATTTTGAAAAAAATTGTTCATATTTAAATCGTTAGAATGTTATTGTTTATTCAATGTTATACAAGTGTAAAATGTTAATATATCATTTAAAAATATTGTAATAAATTAAAAATTGTTGAAAATGGATGTACTCAAGTATAGAATAATGTAAGTGATTTATATTAAATTAATGTGGAGAAAATAGCGAAATATTTTATTCTATAATGAAGAGTTGGTATCTGTTTCACTAAAAAGAATAACCTTATATAAGTTATAAAATAAAGATGTAAAATAGATATAGAACATACAGATCATAAATTAAAACCATTGGAGAAGTATGCGATTTTTGTTTTTTTAGATATAATATATATTCCCTATATGGATTATCATTAACATTAATCAGTATTTAAAATAAGGATTTGAGAATAAACCATTATGTATTTAGTAACCCTTAAAATTAACATCATTAAAATATTATACATGTAATCGATATATTATCGATTTGATAAAAATTTAGTATACGATAAAAATTAATCCATTAGTAATATATATACTTTATAAATTTAAATAGATTACGTATATGGAAGATGGATCAATGAAAAAAATTTACATGAGAAACACCTAACAAACGTCACAATTTAGGAAGTATGTGACATTTAAAAAGGGGTTTATGGGATACAAATGACACCACCTTAAAACTAAAGAGTATATTATACATAATATATAAAAATGTATTTAAGAAAAAACTAATTTGAATAATCTTCAATAAGAAAAATGATATCATAGTGAATGTAAAATATGTTTCAAAAAAACCATACCATTACTCTCAACTTCTAAGAATGAACTATGAACTAGAGTATTATAAAATGAACATACCAGATAATGTATTTAAATATACTATTCATATATAATACCCAATATACTATTTCTATAAAATCATTCATTATTATTTCCTTATCTCATCAATGTTTTTGTTTTACATTGGATGTTAGTAATATCAATTTTCTGCATCTTTTGAATAATGATAACATCAAAATGAAATCATGATGACATGTTCTTTATTACACATTATAAAAAATATTTAAATTTTTTTAATGATATTTTAATCCTCATATTCATTTTGTTGAAGCACGTGGACTTGTTCATGATAATGGATTCCATGAAGATCATGTTTTTGATTGATTAACTATAATAAATATATTACGTTTTAATTACCAATATTATTTATTTTACTCGTTCTACACCTTATTCATGACACATATTACTCTAAAATTCGATATATATTCATTAATGAAATTTCTAATAACATTTATTTTACATGGTTTATGAACAAATAAAATGTTACCTCCATAGAGGTGGCACTACTCATGTAAAACAATATATTTTTACACAATTCATAGAATAAAAGGATTGTAGGATTAAGTTTATCCCTATAAAATTTAAAAAATTATATAAATATCATATTTATTCATCAATTTCACCACTTCAATAATACATTTTATATATTTAAGGGAAAATAAAAATGTTTCTCTATGGAGGTGGTAGGCCGCATTTTGAAATGAACAACAATATCATTTTTGTAAGGTAATTTAGGAATAGTATATGAGGATTAAAAACTAAAAATAATTAAATTATTTATAGTACTTTTAAATAATTCATTAAATATAAAAATACTATAATAATGTTTTTATTTAATCATTGAAAATTAAATTGGTTAGAGGTGGATTATTATACCTATTTGCAAGGGAATTAATATATAAATACCATTGTACCATTATATATATATATATATTATCCCTAATGAGATAGAGATATTCTCTCTATTTCATTTATATTTGTGGAGATAAGTGTTATATAGGATCAAATAGATGAATTTAAAACCCATCTATGTGTATTTCATTTTTTATCATATACACAACTTATTTTTTTGTTGATATGTAATCCAAATTAACTTGTTATTATCTAAAAATCTATTTGATGAAATAATATGATATCCAATTGAGAATTACCAAGTAAATATGGAAAATTTTTTATAAGATTAATAATACTTTTTTTATCAGACATTATTGGGAGGGGATATTTATAATTAACTGTGATATAATAATTTTTTTCACCATCCCTGGAAATTGATTATAGCCTTGAGTAGCTGAAATACACTTTGATTATACACTTCTTAATGAAATAACGTATTTCTTATTACATAGATATGAAATTTATAATCCACTTATAAAAAATTCATTACTCAATGAAATATTTTTTCATCTACAGAACCATATCATATCTATATTAATGAAAAAAATATTAAAATTAACAACCATAATAAAATTTGTTAGTGATCACTATGAATTTAAATATTTTAGTGTATTATTTACAACTAGATATTGTGTTCCATTTTTATTTATTGATTATCAAGAATTATTAAATGTATAAAATACAATAATGGTTCATGTATTTATCATGTACAATAGGGACATAATGCTCATACCACATTATTTCCCAACATGCTTTTTCCATTATTATTCAAGTAGTTATTGGTGTTTTTGTCACCACATAATCATCCTCTATAAATCTTTTGGGAATTTACATTCCTCATTCTAACATGTATTAAACATTAAAAAATGATAAATCATCTATAAAATACATCATGATGTAAGACCTAATAAATTTTACTATATAGATCCAATATGATTAGTTTGTTGTTTTTAATATTATGTAATCAATAAAAATGAGAACCATTATTCCCTAATAGATATCCAACATTATCTTTTTATAGTGATAAATTGTTACATATTAACATCCAATATCTCTAATTTATTAATCAATCGCAGAATCTCATCCCATCAATGAATTCATCATCTAGTACATTTTCATCTTCAATCAAAACCCTAATGTATCTCCTTCATTAATAGTAAAACCATCTAGTCATTTTATGTATTGAAATTATACGTGTAATCCATATATGAATGTCGAATTGACATCCATTTTAATACCTTGAATCCCATTTTAACTAAAACCTATAATAAATCATATATTTTCTATAGAAATGTCACTAGAGAAAACATCATATATGTATAAATTCAATCAATTTTTGAATACCCCATCATAGTAAATGTTCTTTATTCTACATCACAATTATATATTCAATATATTTTTAAAGAATAACAAATTTCATCTATAGAACATTTTTTTAATTAGAGTTGAAATCATTTACAAATTTTTATTCATATTAATTTGGTAAGAATTATATTTTTCATATTGGCCAAATTTATGAAATTGTAGTCATCTCTAAATCTCATCATTATTACTTGTGATAAGATATATGCTTCTAGATTCATTCACTATCTAGTATTCTCCAATGGTTTCAAAATTCAAAATATAATATCTTCATTGAAATTATACATTATTATGTATTTCATCATAGATAATTTGCATTACTCATTTCTATCATCATCATTATATTATTACAAATAATTTATTTACTCATATGATACCCTAGAGATTCTGGTTCTCACAAAATGTTTTTCTGAATTTATTTATATTTTATGATAAATAGGCTCTCTTATTTTATAATTTTACTATTGTTTGGAATATTTTCATATATATTGAAAATTTTTCCAAATTGTTTTTAATATCACTTTTATGATATTATTGTTGACGAGTATCTATGTAACATAACTCTTTCTCCATGTTATTAAATATTACGATGTTTCCCTTTTATTAGAATAAATCACCTACAAAAATAAATATTAATGAATTTCACCATCATATATTTTCTCACATCATGCGTCATAAAGTGAATTTTCTTTATCAAGATATAAAAAATGCACATATTATATCTAGATAGATTTATGTTTCACTACCATACAATATATATTTCATAGTCCATTTTTAATGAGAATTATATGGGGTATTTTGTTAACAAAATTGTTCCTCTATTAAACATAAATATTTTCTGTATTTCCCACGACCATATGATGGTTCCCCAATTTGTGATTCATAACATACTCTTACAATTGAATTTTGGTGAATTCCATTCCATAATTTTTTCAATATATTTGAACTAATAGCTGATTCAAGATCCCATCTAGGTTTTCATATTTTGTAATGTATGTGAATAGTTTGGGTATTTAAGAGATCAATATTATCCATTCCATCCTAACATAATCATTAATTAGTAAAAATAGAACCTCCATTCATCCATGGATTTGGGTAATATGGGGCCACAAACATTAATAATAAACAACTCAAAAAACAATGTTGAAATCATTTCTTTTATCATGAAACTATTCTAAAAAGTCGTTAATTTGGATAATTATTATACATGTGAGTCTGAGAATGTTATTTTTTATAAATGATATAATCTACTATATTATTCAATAAATCAGGACTTTAATTTTGGCACTTGGGGAAATAATTTTCATTAATAACATATTATACACATTGTTAAATAAAAAATAATTTCATCCAATCCACCAAGTAGGTATTGTTTACATTTCACCTGTATTTTTTCATTAAAATGATATCACAACATCCATTGAAAATGAAACACCTTAGGGTGATATTTTCTATATGTCCTAACTGAGAAAAAGGAATTACAATATAAAATTATTACCAAGGACATAAACTTCAAATACATTCTTACAAATCATTTCATTTCATCAAATAATATATTATTCTGATCAAATAATAATTATTTCATATTTATTCAAAATCTAATGATTCTGTCATTATCTAATATGATTTAAATTGAATTATTTCATTCCCAAAATATGGTAATTAACTAGTCGAAATATGATCCACACATCATCTCATTAATTAGATTTAATGAAATATAAATTATATCTGACTTCTTGTATATTCATTTCTCAATCAATATCAATTTCGTAACCTATTTTGGTAGAAAACTAACATGGTTTTCCATCAATTAAATAAGCTCAACATATATATTTATTTCATAAAATTTGTTTTTTTATATTTTTTTCAATAATTTTAATGATTCTAGCTTCCATGAAATTACACTTTGACTCACATTTTATAAACTTATTTGTATTGGTAATGGAAAGTCAAAATAATTGTCTCTCTAAAGTTCACATAAAAATAATATTCATTAAAATCATACATGTAATATTTTTTTCATATAAAATGTATTGTATATTGGAATGAATTGAATAATTTTTACGAAACACATCTATTATTAATGTATCATATTTCATCAAAAATAACACATGATTGGCGGAATAAATTTTCATTTCACCTTGAACAACCATGTAGAATTTTATGTCTCTTATAAATTACATATATTATTCTTCCTTGGAGGTGTCTATTTAAATATCAACGGATAAACCATTATTGATCATGTAATCATTCCCACATCATATTTTCTTTTTATTTTTTCAATTATTTTTTTATTGTAACTCATACAGAATTATCATTACAAACTAAAAATATAACCTTTTCATTACCAAAAAAACAATTATTCAAATATTAAAAAGGAAATATAGATCTTTATGTAAATTCTTTATCCAAAATATTCCACTACAAATAGAAAATATCAAAATCATTACCATTATTTATTTTAACTCTACACTACAATGTATTAGTCCAAATATAAATGATTACTTCCTATTCATCAAAACTATGTTAATATTATTCCTAAATCTTCATGTTTTCAGGATTTAAAAATTTTATCCATTCAATTTCATTCCTCAATGAAAATATATTTTATTATTCCATGTATATATAATATTTTTTTGTAAATATAAAAGAGAATTATTCTTCCAGGTATTGTACCTAACAATCATTTTCTTTAGAATATTTTGCTAGTTCAATCCTATGGGATAATCATCCCCCAACATTAGAATATTCACCATCAAATTCTTGTAGGATTTTTTCTTATGATACTAACATGGACTAATTCATTTATCTCTTTTATTTCATTATTATCTTTCACTTATATATATCATGATCTAGCCTCCCCATGTTAATATATATATATATATTTTAGAATTTTCTCATCACCACATTCCATTAAAATAATTTATATATATATTATTTATTGATTTATCACAATATTCATCTAATAATATATTTAGGAAATTTTTTCATGGTACCCATCAACTAAAAACTATATTAATGTGAGATGAACCATCCCATTAATTTTTCCCTTTTCATATGAGAATAAATTGAATTGAAACTCACAAGGTAGTCAAATTCATTATATCTTGGATTATCATCCAATTAAAATTTCATAATTTCATTAATAACTAATCTATAATATTTCCCATAGGACAAGAAATCTATATCATCATTACTCATATCATTCAAAAGTATTATATTTTTTTGACTACTTAGTGTGACTTGGTTTTGAGCCCAATTGTTTAGAACTAATATATTTTCATTGAAAAAAAGTGGGAATATTATTAGGATTCTTATCCATGGTTTGATAAAATTTATGGTTTCCCGTTGTTTGTGAATTTTACTAGTAATATTTTTTATTCATTAAATTAATACTTCAATGAAATAATCCATTTGCATCCAAAAATTCTCATATTTGTTTTTCAATAGAACAATAATTTTATCTCACATAAGACATGATCTCCTTCTTAGATATCAGGTTTTTTAACATAATTTATTTTTCTGTTTAAATAAAATGAAATTATAATAAATTGAATTATATAAGGATCCACATAATTCATTAATTCTTTTAGCATCATCATTTATAACCTTCATGTTCTTTAAAAATAATGATCCACAATCCCTTTAGACAAAGTGATCTTTTATGGAAGCTATGTACAAATCCATTCCAATCGATTGGAAATAACAAAACATCTGATTAATCTATAATAAATAATTTTTATATTATTGATTAAAATTCCCATATGGTTTAATATGTTTACAGTTACTTCCATGTGAGATATTTCACTAGTAACCTGAATCCCTAATACATCTTATAAGTCCCCAAAAAGTAAAATACTCTAATATGTTAATGAATCTGAGTGATTATGTCTCCCAAAATGGTCCGCACAAATGATAATGTTCTAAAATTAGTTGGAAAAACAATATCCTACATAATAAATTTTAGGTAAAAAATAATTTCAATAGATTAATAAGTAATTATTACTTGGTTTAACATAACTTTGATAATCCACAAAGAAATTAATTGTGATTTAATATTGTAGAAGAATCGATTATATAATTTCTATATCTTTAATAATTTAGCGAAGAAGCTCTATCCAATTAGTTTTATAACCCCTGAAAATATTGATCATATAGCACTAAATTACTCATAACACCCATAAATCCTCCAAGAAAAACAATATAAATCATTATAAACCATGAACTAGATAACACTACCAAAATTATGTCATTGAAATCATCTTTTATCTATTTCAGGAAGCTTCTCTAACCAATAATTAGATATACTCTGTTATATTCATAATTATTCTTTATTTTTCTATTAATATTTTAAATTTTCAACTATTTTAAATCATGATCCTTTGTAACCCGTTCTTAGAGAGTGAAATGTTTTTAAGATTTATTAATTGGATGAGTTTAACTTTTAATTTATCATTATATGTAAATCAGTAATATATAATAATTATTAAAACCCCATATTTTATTTTGAGCCAAAATCTGTAATCTGAGTTATATAAATCTCGCAAAAGATGATAACTATGAATCCCTGATATTTAATTTGACACAAAAAAAATTCAATAATGAACATTTTTTTCATGGAGGAATGATTTTCATAACATGAAAACAAATAATAAGGTTATTTTAAATTTTTACACCATAATATGAGGATCACCTTCTCTATTTTGGAAATTTGTCCCCCTCAAATATTATAAAATTAAAACTCCTATATATACATCAGGAAAAATTAATTGGAAATAACCGTTAATATAATTTCCATGAAATTACACTCATTAGTTGGTGTAAAACAATTTATTTGGTCAAATTACTAGATATCCACTCCAATTACATAATTGTGAAAAATCATGCATATTGATGTGATTCCAATTTCAGATCCATAGAGAGTTTCATTGATCTTCTACTAGGTCACCAATATAGAATAAATAATTATTCAATATATCAACCACTAAATTGATTAATATGATTTTTTTCAAATTAATCATGACATAATTCAATGAGTCCTGATATATTATCCATTAGTCCTCTATAAACTTGTTAAATTCCTACATATCCTCAAACTAGCATTATGTATCTTTTGATGAAATATCACATAGAACTAGTGTAGTGTGGATATATTATACATAGTTAATTCACTCTTCCGGCCACATAACTCTAATCTGAATTGAATCATACTATTGTATGATTCCTATGATTCCATCATGATTCATTTATTATAGAAAAAACTAATCACATATTGTCCTGATTCGTAAAAATATATATATGCTTCCTGATATAAATTTATTAGGACTAAATAAACCTATCTTTCGAAGACTCTACATCATATTTTCAATGATACACTACATAAAAGTACTTCATAGTGATTTTTAATTATAAATATTAATTTTATATTAAATGGAAAGGATATTTAAGTAAAATCTGTTTTTTTCTAAATGACATTATTTTCATTAATTTTACATCAGTTGTTTTATTGGTAGATTTTAGTAATAATGAATAAGTTCTAGAATGATATAGATTTGAGAATGTAACCAATGATTTATAATTAAATTATAGCGCGTTTTTTTGTCACAAAAAAATTATGGAAAGAATTAATTATTGAGAATATAAACTATAATGAGGAATAAATTTTGTATTTATGATTTTATGTCATAATTGTACTTAATAATTGAATGTTTCATGTAAATTATTAATTTGGTAAATAATTTATCTCAGAAATGGTTAAAAAATATGAATGGGAACTAATCATGTGATAACTATTAATTTAATTGTTAGTTTATTATATTGAATATTTTTAAATATATATGGATAGTATTGGAAGATATGTGGTTGTACTGATGTAAATTATTGGGTATGACTTTATTGGTTTGTTATATGATGTGGACATTTTGAATAAATTCTTAATCTATTATTTATCACTTGAGGTTTTTACATCATTCACACAACAATAAATGTTGGTTAACATAACATATCCCACATCATGTTTCTATTTACAAGTGAACTCCCAATATCTATTATATGGTATAAATAGATATGTGACTAATCCAACTCTATCAAACATCCATATTGTGATGTAATTGGTTTTGTTATTTGGAAATTTTATGAAGTTATGGTTTGTAGTTGTGGTATAAGGTTTTGGTAAGTGGTTATGGTATTCGAATATGGTATGTTATCATGTTATAATGAATTTTTGTGTATAACATATTAGGATGACTGGATTAGTAAGAATGTTGGTGCGGGGTACCATTTTCAATAGATTTTCTAAAATAACTATTAATTTATTATATTTGTATTCAGAGAGGTTAGATATAGTGACATGTATTAATAAAATTCTGTTACATGACATCATTTCTTAGTTTCAATACATAATTTTAATGACATATCATATTTCATCAGCATTTACATTAGAGTATAATGGGAAGAACAAAGTATGTATACTTTTATCTACCACATATCATCTATTTTGTGTCCTTTCCATAAATTTTTATGATGCTGATGAATTATAGATTGAATCTAAATTTCACCTTATTTGTTAAGGAGAATTTTTTTTTGGGTATCCATTATTATATTAAGGTAATTTAATTATTATATACCATTAATTATTAGGTCTCATTATATGGTATATCTGAAGTTTCATGAATTATTATATTTTTATTTGTATATAGTTATTGAATCATCTAAGTTCTTTTTGTATTGATTAATGGATTTTATATCATTATTATGATTAAATATGGTATTTAACTACATAGTTCATTTTTCATTAACCTGACCAACATGAAAACCCCATGGAATATTAGAGGCACTATTCATGAGGTAAAAATCTACTTCAATTCTAATCCAAGAGGGGTTTCAATAGAGTTGGGACAAGAATGATTAATTTTAATGTATTTTTTTTTCTTAAAAGATATGGTTTATAGTACAAATTGTAGAAATTTTCAAAGGATTATTATGGAAATTATTAGATTTTTTCATATATTTAGAAGTAGTTAATGCTAACTGTAATTAATTTATAAGGCCTTCTATGACCTGAGGAATGGACATTGGTAGTCTACTAAACAAGAATAAGAGTTAGTTTACTGATAACATGGGGAATCGTTATGGGACTAAAAATGATCCATCACAGATTGTGTATCTTTTTGAATTATAAATTGTATTTTGAGAAGATGATATTAACTTAAATTAAATCAAATTATATTTAAATTTCACACCCTAAGAAATGTATATTTATTATCCACAAATAGATAAGTCTTTTTCATAATGTAATCAAGTAGATTTCTAATATTGGTATTACAATATTGTATTTCTATTAATATTTGTATAGGTTAGATGGATTTTAATTCATATATTCTGACCATGAATGTTTTTTCAGTTGTAATATATCATATTTTATAAAAATTCATTTCTAATCAAGTTAAAAAGAATTAGTCAATTTTTTTTGAAGTCATTGGTGTTAATTCAAGCATATTTCAACTGTTTGAATCAATTAGTTGACATATTATTCTTGGTTGTGTCGTAGTAGTGTTTGATGATATATATTATAAATAATAATGTTTTATACACAATATAAGAGAATTATATAAGTATGTTATTGAATAAATTTTTACTTATTCACAAAAATAAGAATTGTGAATGGAATTCATCTCCATCTTCTAGGGGAGTCATAGAATGTGAGAGTTTGGGTGAATTTAATAATAAACATTCATTATTCTCCTAATAAATTAAAATATATGGTTCAAATAGAATTATATTATATAGAGTATTTATGCATAGATATTCCACATCATATTTTTTATTCCATGTAACTCATTAATATAGAGGTCCTAATTATATATAATATGATTGATAATACATTAGTTTGGATGGATTGTTACATCTTCAAATCTAATAATATGGTGTCTTTGCCTAACTGATTACATTGGAATACATAAAATGGTTAAAATATAGACTAACCTTTCATATTTTATGTTATAAATAAATAGATATATTCATGTATACCCATTATACATAAGAAAATAAAATAAAAATCATAGTTACAGAAAAAATTTATATCAATAAACTCATTACACGAATTCTTCTACATATCTCATGGAATATAAAAAAATATGTTTTATCTGGAATGATTATAAAGGGTTAAAGAATATATAATCTATCATGAATCAATAAATCATAATCAATATGTATTGGATGATAACTGAACAAACCTTCAATTTAATCATTAAATTTAGAATGAAAAGAATCATGGGTTAATATCATAGAAAAAATAAGATTGATAATAATAATAAATTTATTCTAACTTAATTTCCTTATTAATTATTTTATTTTAAATTATTAGGGATTATGATACCAATACATTTAATACCATTCTCAGGATATTATAAAAATACGTTGTCAAAAAATCATATGATTTAGCCAACTAATTTGTCTCATGAGTCATATCGATAAATCAAGGGGAAATATATAAATGGTACAGGTTTTTATTTTCATGTAAAAATAATTTCTCATATAAAAAATAATATATTTAATTGATGATTCTATATTCCTTATCAAATAAATCATGTTTTGAGTATCTTGTGAAGATTTATTAATATTTCCAACGTTTATAAAATTACATTCGAATTATTCATAATATGTATAAATTTTATATTGATAATAAAATATTTATATCCTTAATAATAAAATATTTAGATTTAGAAAAATATTTAATTTTAATTGAAATATGTTTACTATAATTTAAATTTTTATTGGTAATCATAATAATCACAAAACATGTGATAATATACAATAACAGTTACCACATTATTTTTTTTCAATTCAAACCTCATGGATTAAATAATTGAAATTGAAATACAAAATAACACTACGTATTATTTATTTATTATATTATAATTCAAATTTGAATTTTATAAAACATATATAAGTTATTAGGTACCTACCGTTACAGTATTCCTTGATCAAAGATAATTGAGATGATATCTTGTACCTTACACTTCATTTTTGTTAAAAATGAATTAAACTCAAATTTATTTGTTTTAACATAATTATTAACTTATAATGGAACCATATTTAAGTTTATACTATCATATGTGATTGCCATATAATATTTTACCACATATTGTTTAGTATTATTTCATTATTTTCATGGTTTTTCATATTAATTACCCTTTTTTTATCGTGGATGTTTTCTCATTAAATTTCGGATTGATGAAAATACTATATTGTCCAATTGTATTTAAATTTATAATTGGGTTATAAATATAATATTTAATCATTTTATAAAATTTATTAATCATTTATGATGGGTTGGCATGGGAAATGAATCAAAACATTATGTGGAGATGGTATGTAATACCTACGCACAATTGATGATTGCATTACTTTAATGAGTGAAATGTTATGGAAGTGGGTGATATATTTATATTGTAGAATTTATAAATTTTATCTATATAATATATTTTTTTACGTTTTTAAAAGTTTATTTCCATGTTATGTGTTACTAAAAATGAAATCAATCAATTCACGAAGGTATACTCATCTGTACACATGAGCAATGTTATCTCATTTTAAATAGAATGAAATGTAAGAATTTAAATGGGATACTATAATTACATAATGATAACAATATTTTAAATTTCATATGAGTGTGTTATGTTGATCATTATATCCATCATTGAGTGTTTGTTATAGAAAATGAATTATATCATTCGTGAGGGGGTAGTTCATCGCATACTTGATCTACCATTTGATTTCCAATTTGTTAGAATTATAGATGGAAATATGTTATAACATAAACATAATAACATTAATGTAAATGATATATAGTTTTTTATTATACTATAATTATTTAATTATATTTATTATGGTGGAATATGAAATAAAACAGAATCTCTCAATTTAAATAATTCCTCATATTTGTAGAACATCTTCTTTTTATTACAAAATCATTCCTAAGAAGTGTTTATTATCCAAAAAAGATTCCATAATGTTAGGAGTGTTTATGTATTTTAATTTTATAGTCATGGGATGAACCAATTGGATTTTTTGTTGTAAATAGTGTAGGAGAGTGGTGTCCATTTATAAGTAGAAGAGAGTATTCACATCGAATATTTTATTAGAAATAATTAAATACATGTTTTTATCATGGTAAAAGTCTAAAAAATGGTTCATTATTGAACCATAAATATTAAAAGTTTTATAAATGTCTATTAATTGGTTTTTTAAATTGGTAGTTCATTTCCAACACTTATATTATATGATTAACCATTAGTAAATATGTTTTTACCTTAACCGTTGTAGTTACTTTTTTATATCCATTACTATTTGTAATGGTCAAAAATTAATTTTTTTAGATAATATATATAATTATGATTTGAAATATGGAATCCATTTTATAAAATTTAATTATCTAATTTGGAAAATTTATGTTAAATGTATTTCTGCATATGCGACGAAAATTTTGGATTCAAAAGAGAACATTATCATTTTTATAAAAGGTTGAAATATAAAAATTCATTATGAAATTGGATAGAATATAATAATATCGTTTTCGTTATATATAATTGGCCTAATTTTACTTTACAACCTATTTAAAATAAAAATTAAATTTTGAAATAATTTAAATCAAAATGTAGTTTTCAAATAAAAATTTTTATTTTTAAATATTCATTATAATTATTATTTATAATAATGTCCCAAAAAATCAAAATAAGATAATTTTTTCTCACATGATTTTATTAAATATTTTCAAATATTTTAATAAATTTTATATATGTTTGAATTTTTTTTTTAAATGTCCAAGAAGAAATGGAATTATTTTTATAAAAAATATTTTCAAGGAATATTTCATTTTCTGAAAAATAATTATTATTTTATTTATAATCTATATATTTCCTTTTAACTAATTTTATACATTTATAATCCATATAATTTTGATAATGTGTTATTTATTATTCATAAACAATAACATAACAACATTCTTATAATGGTATTTTTTTATTTAGTGTTTTAATAGTTTATTTTCATTTAAATTTGGTGTTGTGTGCATCACATGATATCGAAGAGATTCAATTTGATTAAAATAAAATAAATAAATAAAATTTGGGATACACATTATTTCCTCATAAAATAATTTCAACAATCAAATTTCATTGGTATTACTTTCAAAATAAATGTTGGAAGTTCTTATACAAAACAAAATCTGGTTCCCACATTAATTCATTCATTTTGTGGTTTTTCCAATATACCATTTCCATATTTTTCATATTATTAATCAATAATTTATCTATATTACCAAAATGCGGATAGGGTTATCATTGAAATATTGATCATGATCAAATTAAATTTCACTAGAAATTACATGATGTGTTTGTTCTATAATTTAATTTATTAACAATGATTTATGGAATACATTATGTATTTTTCAGAGACATGGGGGAATTCACTAGTTTTAGGACACATATAAAAAAAATCAATATTTAAAACTGTAATATACACCTATAAATTAGATTTACTTTTTTACCAAATATTATAACACTATTCAATGGATATATTTTCATGAAAACATGGCCTATAACATTACTATCTAAATACATCCTATGAACACCAGCTTAAATCATGTTCATAATTCGATTTGCTTTAATTTGAGGCCATATATCCCTTAATATATTGGGTTTCCCATCAAAAATTTGAAGTCCAACTAGTTTCATTTCACTAAATTCTTCTAAAATTGAACAGTCCAGAACATGTTTAATGAATCACTATCTGAGGGTGGGGTGAATAAGTAAAATATTATCTTATATGTTATCTTTCATGTATAACAACCTTCACCAACTTTTAAATATATATCACATTGAAGGGAAAAATGGGCACATACAAAGAATCAAACATATTTATAATGTTCACTACCCAATAAGAATACCTTGTAATATTCATTTTTTATAAATAATCCAATATCACATATTCCAATATCCAAAAATCCTTTTTTTAGTTTCATTAAGTAGAAAATATCATTACGCTTGTCCAGTAATATTATCAATTAAAAATTAAGTTTGATTCAGGTGACATAAATGGCGTAAAGTATTTTTTTCATCATGTATATAAACAGTCACCCGTTTTTCTAAACATGTCACTATATTACATTAAACAAAATATTTTTTAATTCATTGAAAAAAAAATCATCACATTCCTACATAAAAACATATATAATAAACATATCTGGACATTATATGAAAACTAAATCTGATATCTAAAAATGATTCATTAGTCTTCTCCCTTAGTATGGAGAAATTTCTATATATAATTTTCAAATAATTTTTGAATCACTTCGTTATTTATCAAGAAGTATTAATCTATTTTTTGTTCATGATCTAGAAAACTTAGACCATTACGTTTTCCTTAAACATATTATTATCAGGAAATGATATTCATTAAAATTCTTCCTATAAACATTTCACTACCAAATCATCCAAAAAAAATTATCTCTCCCATTTTCATGTACATGAATGATGTCAAATTACATTGTAATTTTAAATCAATTTAGAGGTGTTCTATAAATGGAATGGGAAGAAACAAATATTATTTTTCCCCCTTAAACAAATTCCAAAAACTAGATGTTCACTAAAATTTAGGCTTTAAATTTAACAATTTCAGAACATTTCATCTCTTCATGATTCTTATCAATACTTTTTGAAACATATGATAAAATTATACTACTATAAATTAATAATTTTTTGTTTGATATTATTTTCTTGATGATATTGTTTTCCACTCTAAATGATAATATGTAAAACTAGTGGCGTCTATTCTGATTCTCCAAACAAACTAAATTTCATATCCCATAAATATTATTTAATAATTTTTAGACTTAAGAACCAAAAAATAGTCATTATAAATTTCAAAACATTTCACCATTATCATCATTTCATCATCATGCTACATTTGATCATCCAATACTTGGACTGGTGAGACGACATTCGATGATATCCAACAACCAATAAATTATAATTTTCTCTATCCATCTGATGAAATGGTATCCATTCCATGTCTTATGAATCTATTCCAAGTCTTGTATAAATAATACTGAATCAACTAATATTATTCAGAACTTTGGTTCAATCAAAATGCTTGATTACTTTGTGGTTCTTTTATAATCGATTGGTCTCTGATCTAATTCGTTTGATTAGTCAATGGAGATCAATACTATTTTCAGTCCCTTTAATATAAAAAAAAGTTTTTTCCACACATAGAACTCATTATGATATTCCTTAGTAATACTAAAATTTTCCTGATGGATAATTGATGAAATATCTAATAAAGGATAAGTGGTACACCATGTCTTATGGAGGGTGTCATCATTGAACTTTTTCTTTTATATTCTAGGAAATTGATTATTGATCTATTTTATTGGTTTAATTGGTTGATTTCACAGTATGAATGATTTTAAAATCTAATTTATTGGTCAATCTGTAATTCTACAAAACCACTGACCACAGAATGATGAATATCATATCATTAAATTTATTTGTTTGTATAGTGATTCTCACACTAATGATATACTAAAATAAATATATAACATAATATTATATTTTCATAAAAAAAATGTTTCATCATTACTTAATCATGATATTAGAAATCATTATGATAGGATTACAATCATCTAACATATAATAAAATCTCTTCTCCAGTATTCAAAAATCATGAACAAAAGTTTTCAAGAAAAATTATGACCCAGAAAAGATATAAAACATAAAATCATCATAATATTTCTATCAAATACCTCTAAATACAGTAATATCAGGATAAAAATTTTCACTCCTATTGAAAACATTATCCTAATATAAATGTTTGGATGAAATAAATCTTCACATATATGAAATATCAAAAACCCCAAATTGAAATAGAGGGAAATTCTTAATAATATTTATTCCAATCAATGGATTTTGATACTCATTTCAACTAATAATTAATAATTATAAATAAAATTGTTTTATTCTGATGATAATAATCCAAAAAATCAAAAGAATCAATTTGTTGTACAGAAAAGACACTTCCACAAAACAGGACCCAAAAAAATCCCACATTGGATTATGTTGTCATCCAAGGTTCATAAATCACTAAAACATCACAACTCAATATATGGATCACTAATCAACAATTCAAGACTATTGGATTGAACTCATTCTATAAAACTAGAATCACTAATAACAAATCCATGATTTCCAAATGTGGGGACAATAAAAAAATTATGGTATAGGCATTCAAACATTCAAACTCTTCAAAAAATATCGCTTATAACAAAAACATGTTTTGTACAACCACATAAAAGACTAATAGACTAGTTCACAGAATTATATATTTGGTTTATAACTTACCCATAACCCCCACCCATTAATACAGATTTCCATGATTTTTTAGCACAAATCAAGGGATATATTTATGGAATAACATTTTCCTCTCCCTAGATACTATAAAAAAAGAAAGTATGATAAGAAATACAAAAAACCACAAATATGGGAAAAGTGTTGGGATGTACCTGTTGAACAACAATTTGAAAATTCATTACTTTGGTAATTGTATTTAGAAAATTTTCGCACCATATTCCATTGTAGTAAGATACTCTATCAGGGTTTATTCTTCTCTATATTATTTTTTATGATGTGATATTTGATATTAATATGTTTTTAATAGGAATGTATTATATGATTTATTCTCTTATTTATCTCTATATTATTCTCACTAACCAGTAGAAGTGGTAAATTTAATTCTTGTAACAAAAAATTAGACTGATTAATCATCCATATAAGTAGGGTATCAAAACGACAAGAAGATGCATACTATCCTTAAACTATGATAAGAGATATATGGGTTAATTTCTTAAAATTCCACCCCAAACATTATTCCCGTACAAAAATAGTCCATCAATTTATATCATCTATGATCATTACATCCTACATAATCAATAATTATAGACCCAAAATAATCAAATAATTTTGATCCGTCATATAAGATTATAAAATCTATTTTTACAATAATATATCATAAAATTTCTTTTATATCCAAAATATGTGACTCCTATAGATGAATTTTATTTAATGGAGATAAGTAAACAAAAAACACAATATATGGTCATTAAGTAATCAGTTATTTTAGAAAATCAAAAATATTTTGAAACTAAATATATTCAATATCATTTCCATACCCAGAATTATAAAACATGATTCTAACTAATATTTGAGTTTAATAATGTTTTTAATTCATTGATACATAATTTTTATGAAGTTCTTTTGAATTATTCTATTGAATAAGAAATATGTATTTATTGATTTTAGATATTTGTAATGGAAAAAAAATTCGTTTGACTATGAAAATAAATTTAAAGAAACTTATTAATTCAACAGAAATAATTTCAAATGATCACTAATTATTCCCATAAATGATGATATCAAAAACATATATAAATAATGTAATGTAAATATCCATATTTTCCATGATGTAGATATTACTATCAACACTTCCTTTCTTGAAATTCAATATCTTTAATAATGTATCCAATTTGGAATGCCAAGATCTCAGACCATGATATATCCCATAACATCATTTATTAAACATACACACTGGACAATAATCATTTCTAATGAAAAATTCATAGGGTTTTCAATATTAATATATTAATCAGGTTATCCTTTCCAAAATGATTTATAACATCAATCTGAAAATCATTCTAACATAATTTTTATTCAATTTAAAGAAAGATTCAGATTTTTAATAACATTCATAATGGATGAAAAGTATCCCTAAAATAAATTCATTAAATATATGTGTATGCTATGAAAACGAAAAATTCATTATTTCATACCACATTGATTTTTTTTTCAACATAGTTTATAATAAACACTTTGTTCCGATAATATTTTTGTAAAATATTTTAGGTACATTTTCACCAGTATTATTCATCTCAATGTGGCCCAACAATTCTTTCATCCCATGGATCCATTATTTATTATTAAAATTATCAATGACATATTTTTTATAATCATTTAAATATAAATTATTTTGTAATGAAAAGTGAACGTTATTATTATTTGAAACATTTTATGTTGATCACTAATAATGTATTGATCTTCCACATGTTTACTCAAACAATTGTGTGATGGAAAAAATTCTTCTTAATCAATGGAAATAACTAAATCTAATACATTAATTTCATTAGAATCTCTATTATTAGGATTTGTTTTATGTCCTTAAATAATCATTCACCGTGTTCATCTTCTTTATCTTCATGTGTTTCTAAATCGTATTCCTCTTCATTTTTAATATAATTTATATAAAAAATATGCTTATGTCTCTTATTTGAGTTATTTATATCCACTTCCATGATGAAATTATCCATGAAAAAAAATTAATTCCAACTCTTTAATCAATAATTCTAGGATTTCCAAAAATTTTCATCCTGATATTAGGCTCCCAAAAAAGAACATTGTTTTTAAAAATAGATTTTTTCAAATATAAATTCGTAATAAGTCATATCATAACATAGTCTCTAGAATCACCAATTCTAGATAAAAACTAATGTTCTAGTTTTATTTTATTATATGTAATGAGAAAGACCATACTCAATCATCATTATATTCCCCATAAAATAATATTATTCTTCATTTCATCTTAATCATTCCACTATAGTGTGTATTTCCACCAAAACATGAAAAATTCCCTGAAAGACATGATCTTTTTTGATATCTCAATTCATTTACTCAAAACATTATCTTTTTGAAAAATCATCAAAGAATAACCACATTAATTTTCATCTCTTCTTGAAAAAAGCATATTCATATTTTGATCTACTAATTTATGTTTCAAATACATAATAAAAGTAATGTGAGTAAAATAATCAATGAAAATAATGACCAATTTCTCTATAAAAGATTATTTTTCACTTATTATCCCATAAATATGAGAATCTATTGGTTCAAGGGGTTAATATGAATGAATTCATTCTTTTTTATTCACCGCATTATTATTTTCCATTTTATACAAATTTAAAAAAAAATATTTTTGTAGACATTTTTTGAATATCATAGAAACTATCTCACTTTGATAATATTCTCATATTTCATGCACACATATATCCAAAAATTTGATGCCAAAATTGATTTTTTTAATCATGATTTGGTATAATTAAATTTTTACTTCACCAACATGAAATATGAAACCTTACATATGTTCCCAAATAAAAAAATTCCTCATATACTATTTTTTCTACTAAACCATATATTCTAATAAAACATTATTTCCTTCATCAGAATGTTGTCAAACACTCAAAATTTTGTTTTTTCAACCCACAAAAAAACATGGAATTCATGTATTTCGAATTTTCTTCACCAATAATTTCCTATTTAATAAAACTTTTTCTAAGAGATTAATCATTTCCAACTGTAACAATTCATTCATTAAAATATTTTTATTTCATCAGAAGTTTAAAAAATATCATATCATATGTGAGAAGAACCCACTATCCATGATCCAAGGATATTTTTATTTTTTATGTTAGAGATAATTTTCTACAACAGCTCATTTCCTATTCCATTTTTCTACCTTCACATACATATTTCAATAATATAGATAAACATGTTGTTGATCCGGTATCAAAATAAGCCATCCCTTATCATGTTGTATAGGTATTTCCAATATTTCAAAAATTGTTTCTAGATGATAGATCGAATTTTAAACATTTAAAATAACTTTCTAAGATTTTTTATCATGAGGGGATTAACACCTACATGGTCTTTAATTTCTATAGATCATGGGGTGATTCCAGTGATATTTATTGATCCGTCACATATTTATTGCATTCACAAATCAAACAACTGTACAAATAATAACAATAAAAATAATACATTCCTCTATAACATCGATAATTTATATAATTAGAAAAAAAAATTCAATATATTTTATATCATTCAAATGATAACATTATTGAGTCTGAAACATCCTGTTATCTATTGGAATATTCTTCGTCATTTTATTTTTTCATTAGAACTTTATCAGAATCATATGTAATTGAGTGTTTTATTTTGGAATTTGAAATTTTAAATCCTTTTTGAATTCTAATTTTTTCACATATAAAAAACACCCTCATAATTTTTCATCATAAAAACAACATCAATATTTCTTTCATCCATTAATTATAACATTTGAGGACCATTATTAGGGTATCACTTTCCAAAATAGTATCCTACAATAAATATACTGTTTTTGATACTTGGTACTCCTTAATCAGACTTAGTTAACTTTTGAGGATGAATTTCCACCTATTATTCCTTTTATTTATCTTTATATTAATATTTTCATTACAATTCATTCTGTTTTCTGAATTTTTCTTCAAATATACATTTATTTAATAAATATAGAAATTTCATCAAGAAAAAATAATATATTATTTTCTATAGATCATTTTTTATTCATCATATTGATGTCAATTTCTAGTAATATAATATTTCTAATACCTTTTTTCAAATCACTTTTTGATGAAATTTTAATTGAATCAATTTTTTTTTCTGAACTACTACTTTTATACTCATCATCAATCACTATTGAAACAAACATATTTTCTCTAACAAAAGATGTGAGTTTATTAGCATGAACCTTATTATATCCATCCTTATAATATTTTCATAAAAAATATGCATTTGTTTTCGGAGAACATTTTATCCATTCCATTAGAATAATACTACGATTTTTTAAACACTTTAATCTAATATATTCTTGCATCTCTCTCAAATTCATCACATTCAACGTCATTATTTATTTGGGGGAAATTAAAAGCCTGGATTCTAGAAGCTCTATTCTCAATAAAATTTAGTGGTATATTGACATCGTATTTTTATGTATATATTTGAAAATATATATAAAATAATGATAATAATTCATCATGGTTTTTACAAACCCTATTTTTATATTTATGATCACCAGATTATTTATCTTTTAGAGTATTCTTCAATTTTCCTTTCAAGGAATCCTTGAAAGACATTTCCTGATGTAATTTTTATTTGATTTTCATAATTTTAACCCTTATCACTTCATAAGTTATTAATGAAATTTTAATCTTCCACCTTATTACAATTATCTATTATGGTGTTAAAATTATCATTTTCTGTTTTAAAAATTCCAAATATTGATTCACACTCACCCATGTTAATATCATCATAATTCTGCCTTATCCATTGTAAAATTTATATAAACACTTTTATAATTCCTTAATAAATAATATTCATCTTATCTTTGAGACCATTAGTAATTTAAAAAATATTCACTCAATAGAATTATCTTTAATTAGTTGATGTGAGTAAATCATTCTTTTTTAATGCATCATTCTACATATTCTTCGAATCCATATATTTTTGTGTAACATTTTTAGTGAGTAGTGGAAATACATTGTTTGTGGAATGAAAATTTTGTATCATAGAGACATAAGATATTGAAAAATTATATCAATAGAGATATGATAATTCATCCCATCAAAGACCAGAATCCCCAAACTATTCACACAATTCATATTGATTATAACAAACTCTCTTCAAAAACATCAGAAAAGAGTAAATGATGGGTACCTTCTCTCTAATAACAATTGAGAAGGACCAACTATGATCGATGTATCATAAATATGGGGATGGTTATTAGTCAAATATTTTATATTAGGTTATCTATTATTATAACAACCTTGACCTCCGGTTAATAAATTATCATTTTTCTAAAAAAATATTCACACATCCACAATAACATAAGTATAAAAATGTTATTTTCTCAAAAAAGTATATATTCCATTGAATGGATTGGAAATAATCTAATACAACACCATTAAACCGAAATAAATATTTTTTTAGATGCAATATGTTACGAATACTTTTAAAACAATGTATCATTAGGATAAATACAATAGTGGATGTTCTTATTCTAGTATTAATGATGTAATGTATGTTTGGTAACATTTTATAAAACCTCATCTAGTTGGTATCAAACATGTTAGTGGGATACATTAACAAAAAAAAATTAATTTTGTAATTAAATAAATTATCCACTTTCCAACCTATTAGTACGTAGAAACAACTTCAGTATACTTTTTAGGAAAAAACATTCCAATAGATCACTCAGAACTTCAATCTGATTCCTCACACTAAACAAATAATTTATATATAGTCTATATAATATTATAAATTTCCTATTTATTTCCCCATAACTATTTTTTTTATTTATTGGTCTGATGTGAAAAAAAATAAAAACTACAATTAATATATATTTATTTTGTCTGTAAAAAAAATATTTATGATATCTTTGTCTGGAAACATTTTTATTACAAAAATATTCCTTAATATCATCATCAGTCCATTTTATATATCACCTGTGAACAATGCATATTTATTTTTTATATTGTCTGATATTTATAGGTTTTCTTTAAATGAAATGGGTGAAAAAAAATTTGTTTTCACCCTCAACAAGATTGCTTAATAATAAATTTCACTTATATTTCATCATCATATATAACCATTTTAGTGCTTCTAATGTCCTTTAGATTCATCACAAAGTAGTTCAAAATATCTCACCACATCAACATTTATAAAATAAAAAAAATAAGTCTGAATTCTTTTTCATACTTATATAGTTTCCCAATCAGACTTAACATATCTAAAAGATAATACGCTGAATTGGATTATATAAATCAAATGAAAATAATCTAAAATAATCGTTTTTAAAAAATACATAGAGTAAAAAATCCAACAACACATTAAAAGAAATAGAATAAAATCATCCTTTTATTTATTTTTAGCTCTTAATTCATATGATAATCAACTTATCAAATTGATAAGACTGCATCTGTTGAAATCTAGAAACTGATGATTTATCTGTTTCAACATAAATCTGATGAAAAAATCTATTTTACAAATTCTTTGTTTCAATTTCATGTCATTTCCTTTGACTGTCTACTCGGTTAACTTAATTCATATCTTTTTTTTCTATGAAAATTGATGACTAGAGTGTTGATCTCTTGTGATTTATTAGTCTCTACTCTCATCCATTGGATTAGTATTTGTGGATCATTTGGTTTATCTGTACCATAAATATAAATACTATATTTAACGTTTAATTGCTGTATATATATGATACAATTATGATAAAAAAATTTCAAATGGATTCCTATCAGAAGCTCCTATACATGATAATTGGAACACCATGTCTAATATACTAGTATATAAATGACTTCTTTAATTTATTTTTAATACAACTAATTATTTTTATTAAGAATTCACTAATTTTGTGGATCATGATTTCTAAATGATAACCCAGTTTTATGGATCAATCACTCTTTACTTATTCAAAAAATATAACTTCAAAATATGAAAACGCTCAGCCTTAAAATAATTTATGTGTTTACTGTTTCTCACATTTATGATATAAGAACTAATTACATAGTCATCGTATTTTATTACCCTAAATAAATAGTTTATTAAATCATAATTTTCTTTGATATTAATGAACATTAAAAAGAGTATATTATAAAATGACTTAAAAATCACTTTCTTCTCCATTCACCCACAAATCAACGATCACATGTTTTTCATACAACATATAATTTAAAAAAACAAAAAACTAAAAAACATAATCATATTTTTATATAATATCTCTATATACATTTAAACATGGATAAAACATATCTATCTGATAAAAATTTCATTTCTTAAAAAAGGTGATTCTTGAAAACAACCTCTCTTCGATGACTTATCAAGAACCGAAAACTAAAACATATAAACATTCTAAATAAATATTCATCTATTCAATTGATTTTGATAATTCATTCACCCAGTAAACTACAAAAAAAATGATAATTTGTTTATCATAAAGACACAAAAAATAAAAAACATGTAATAAAACACCATCTTGTATTCTAATATTTTACCAAACATGTACCTAACACCAAAAAGTTGTACTATGAAATCTTTACCATATAATTAATTATATTGCAGTAATTAAAACATTGATTGTAAGGAATTATTATATAAAAAACTACATAATATTAATGATGATCCCAAATAAATTGATACACCAGTGATCATAACCACAAAATTTCTATAATTAAATGGATAATCCTTTGAAATTGTCCTTTAGTTTGGGGATGGAAGTTAGTGATCAAATGATTTTCAGTAACAAGATCTTTCTATATAAAATTTTATAATTTTGATGTGAAATAGGGATTTGTGTCATACATGATAAAATTTAGTCCACCATTATTTCTTAAACCTTAATTATTATATATCATTTTGTGGTGCTTAAGAGGTAATTATTCTCTGATAGTGAGAAAATATATAAGATTGGTTAGGTGACCAAAGATAACCCATAGTGTGTCATTATTTCTAGGTGTATTTTGTATAAATTACATTAAAATGTTATCCCATTTTTACAATTGAATATGGATAGGTTTCAGGACTCCTCTAGGTTGCTACCTCACAACTATCACTTATTGACAAATAAAATAGATATATACCTAATCTACAATTATTGATTACATGTTATCCCAAAAAAAATTGTTATGTTAAATCCATATACATATCCACCCAAAAAAAGTGTTTGATGAAGTTAGAGCTATGGGAATCCTATAATAATTCTTTTTAGATTAGGTATAAATGGAACACATAATCTATTTATGAATTTTAGTAGACCATATTCACATACATCATCTACTAATTCCACATCATTCACAGTGTTAATTATCCATTGATATTTATCATCATCATATTGGTAAAAGTTTACCAGTTACAATTTATATTTTTTCACGAATATTTTAAATATGATTTTATATCTCTTGAACCACAATATTTTTGATATCAATACTTTCTATACCCATGATGATAGGATCACTGAAAATCATCATTTGGTTCATAACTCTGTGATATTTCCAACTCATTTCATCTTCTATGTTATTATATTTCCCTAGGTGATAGTGTATTGTAAAATTATAATCTTCCAGCTGCTCAATCAAACACCTTTCCCTGATGTCGGGAGAAATCTATGAAAAGATGTATATTAGGATATTATATTCCTCATATATCTCATATAATTCAACATAGATATTATTTTTATATATCCTTAATGATATTAATTATAGCCTCCATCTCATGATCATTGGTTGGATGGTTATTTTAATGATTATTAAGAATCCATGATTTATATGAAACAATTTTTTTAATTTTCAATAGAAAAAAACCAACTACATTCTTCAATAAATAACTATTTATTCTAAAACCATATTTTTTATATGTTATATTCAAAATCAAAAAATTTATCAATCAACTCTTTAGTAAATAAAATCATTCATCACATTCCACTATCCAAACAAAACATAACCACTTTACATGTATGCATGGTTAATAGGTTAGCTAATTTGGAAAATTTTGAATTGAATCACCGATGGTAATCTACTAGACCAATGAATCTACATAAATTGGTTATAATTGATGGTTTAGTACATTCTTTGGATACATTTTTCTTTATATTGTGAAAAGATATTACATTCTTTAGGATAATAGGGACAAGAAAAGATACTTCTTGAATGCAAAAAACACTCCAACTAAATTTTTGATATTAATATATCCTTATAATAGTCTCAAGAATAATATGTAATTGAATATAATTTTCAATATAGTGGTTATAATATAATAATATATCATGAATTAATACCATGAAAATATAATCTATAAATTCCTTAAGAAAAGTATTCATTAGAACGATAATAATAGTGGAGTCATTAGTCAATAATATTTTATTAATCTAAAATTATAATGTCCACAACTCATTCAAAAAGATAGCTTTAAAATTTATATCCTTTTTTCTTGAAATTTATGATACATAGAATGAAGGTAATTTATTAAAAAATATTGGACTCCATGAAGTTGATCAAATAATTCAACAATGTCATGAAAACTATACATGTTGTTTATTATAATAGAATTTATTTTTCTTTATTCAGAAAACAACCTTATGGATCCATCTTATTATTAAAAATTAAATATGGGATCCCCATATAGAAACAGTAGGGTATATAAATCCGTTCATATTTGACTCCTCAAAGTTTTTCTTCAAATCCTCTAATTATATATTGGTTATTCTGTAAGCTGACTTTGAAACTGTTCTAGAATCAGAGATAAAATTAGTAGAAAAATATACTTTTAAATATGGGGGATGTCAAGAAAATTATTAATGTAATATATCAATGTTTTCATAGAAAATGGGAACATCCTTAATGGGTCACCTATTGAGTAACTGATATGTTTTATTTTGAAATTTATTTATCCTTCGGTATGTTTTTCAATTATCCATGTTCTAGGGAAAAAACCATGGTTTTTAAGGAGATGTACTAGGGTGTACAATCTTAAACCATTTAATAAATATGTAAAGGTGTATGTAGTTTTGAAAATGTGGAAGGTCATAGTTTTTCAAACTATGTGACAACCCATACTAAATCATATGTCTTTTTTGGGAGGAATGTGGCACCCATAAGGCAGGCACACAATTTTCATAAGTGTGTGACCCCATCGAGATTATTAAAAATGGTAATATTACCAACCAAATTATATTAGGTTTTCTGTTTTTGTGGTTTTTCTCCACCTCCGACATGATCATCCATTATAACATGGACATTTATCTAACTCTATAATTTAATGGTATATTTTTTTCTTAGATTATTGTTTTTTCATATTTCTGATGGTTTTATGTTGATTTATTCATCCTCTTCTCCTAACTATTATAGTTATTCTTTTTCCATCGAAATATTTTGAAATAGGGGTGGTATTGGGAAAATGTATTTTTTTGGTGGTTTTTGTTTCATTTAATTTTTTTAGGTATGAAAGGGATTTTTATAGCTCATATGGGTGGTCTTCATCAAGGAAATAATTATTTAGACAGAATCTGAGGTTGGTGACATTATTTAAGGGCATCTGTTATGGTACATATCAATATTATGAATATCCATTGATACCATTGGTTAAATATAAATTTAAATAAATTTTCCTTGATGTGTATTACATTTTTATTTTATTTTGTATTGTTTTTGAATGTTGGATATTTAAATATGGTTTTTTCAAATTGGGTTAGGATTAGTGAAAATCATGTTTTGGCTAAAATGGAAATTATTTGTATTATTTTTATTTGTGGACTCTAAATACTGTTTTAGAAATTACTTTATCAGAGAAAATTTTCCTTGATAAAATTGGTATATTTTTTAATAATTTTCCTATGTGTTGGATCAATTGATAATTCAATTTCCCTATTGAATGATATTAATTTAAGTGACACATGGGTTAGTTGGCAATTGAGTTAGGTGGTTGTATGAGTCAATGTGTGATCCTTAGAGGTAGGACCATATGAGCCTCAATTTTTTCAATGGGAGTAACAAAACCTTTTGGTAAGAAGACTGTATGAACTTCTATTTGTTTTGAAGATAACATTTGATATCATTGTGTTGGGATCGAGGAAAAATATGTGAGATTCCACTATATACATAATTAAAAAACTTGTTTTATCACTCACATTAGACCTTATGTTTAGATATTCTAGATTATATTACTCATTATGTATTGGATTATATGATTTATTCATTGGGTTTGTTCCATTTATTTAATGAGATGCACTATGTGTATTTGTTAATTTCCTATTAAATTTAATATGTCATGTTAAATATATAATCACCTATATTATAAATCAATTATTACGTTTGAAAATTTTCCTCCATGTGACATTGTTTATCTAATTGAACTTCGTTTAATTTTTTTTGGAAAACATGTTTTTAATGGAAACCTAATGGAATTTTAAATTTTAACATGAAGTTAGTTTCTTTTAATGTTGTTTAGTATTGAAAATTTTAATTACTATTTAACCTGTATTATTGTATAAAATACATAAATCAATTAATAGTGGTTGAAAACCGAGATTTATGCATCACACCATTGTTGGACCCTTTTAGGTGCTTAAATATTTCATTTTTTAAGGCACAAGTAAAGGAAATGGAACCATGTACCTGGGTGGACATTCTTAAGTAATGTCATCTCAGGTTCTTTGGAGGATATATGACCTCACTAGTATATGCTCTTATAGATTATATTTTAGTACTTTATTCTCATTTGTTTCTACATAGTTCATGTTTGTTATTTCACATATTTTTTTTGTTTGTATTATTTATTTTTCAATTCCCTGAATATGTCTTGTTGTGGAATATTTTTACTCGATGAATATAATTATTTTTTAAATTTTATTTTCAATAACAATTGAATCTACTGATATTGGTTTTATCATTCAATTTAATTGATTAATCAACCCCATTTAATAATTGGAAAATGGTTCCCATGTTCTTACTGGTTTTGTGTAGTGGTTTCCTCCGACCCATAAGGACTAGGAGAAAAATACATGACATTTGGAAGGATAACTCATGTAACAGGTCATGTCAATCCACATTGGATTGTAACAACAATGGATTTATTGGAGGCTGTTTTGTTTTTTGAAAGGCATTGGTTGTTTGCATACTATATTTTCATTACATAGGTGGTAAAACATTGTAGTTCCAAGATAACTCTTGTCTATGTTGTAGATCAAGTCTCCATGGTTTGTTTTCAATTGAGGTTATGTTTTGATCCTCATTATGGGTTCCTATTATAATTGATTTTTACTTATTAATGGTGGTTTATTGGAATTCTTATGTTGGGTGTTTCTATAATGGTATTTTTTTATTTGATGTCAGATTGGGCATTATTAAGGATCTGATTTTTTCTTGTAGATAATGACCCCTAGAGGGATCTTTTCTAAGAATATAGAGGGTGTAATAGAGTTTAAACTATAAGAGAACCCTCATGTTTATCAATAATTAATAGAATCATTTATTACTTGATCAGATCCTTATTTAAAAGTGTTTTTCATTGATTGAAACATACACTGGATCATTATAATGAGTTTTCACTATATAATCCACTGATGTTTTGTTATAAGGAACCAAATGACCTTGAAGATTAGTTGATCCATATTTATTGTATCATTGAGTTCTAAAAAGCCCATAATACCACTAATTAGGATTTTTTAGAATATGTGCTATAGTGATTAGGTATGAAGTTGTCGAAGTCGGTGGTTCTTTTTAGAAAGCATAAGTATATCACATGGACCACATTCAAATTGAAATTTAATCGAAAATTTATTCTAGAGACCATGATATATGTTATTGTAAGATCCATGATTTAACCAAGGTATATAAAATTTAATTTTTTTAGTATAATTCCTTTAGGAGGTCTAGGTCACACTCCCACATGACATGTTGTAGGTCCCAAGAAAATGGATAAATTTGTCATGGATAAGGGAAATTATACACAATAACACAATGTTCCCTATCATAGTGTATCCTGTATAAAATAAATTAAGAAGATTAACAGTTTATAATATATTTAAATAAATTAAATGAAATGTCAAATGAATAAAAATTTATGATAATATAAATAGTGGTTCATATAATTGTTAAAATAATTAAAATGGGTGAAACCCATTTCTCTTATTTTTTAATTTTTATATTTGTTTCCCTTCCAATCATTTTTTAATTTCCATATTTATTTATTTCCAGGTTTCCCTCTTCGTAAATACCTTTTCCCATTCAAATCATCTCTTCTCGTTCCATGTCTTCCACCTCACTCTTCCCCATGCACCAAACATCTCCCCTCCCTCCTCCTCCTTCAGATCCTCATCGCACCTTTGTTTCTACCCTATTTTAAATAAATGATGGAATCACTCTGAGGAACATGATGAGACCTTTAAACCAGAAAAAAAAAATTATTTTTTTGTTCAATTATCTCTCCATTATTTAATCTTCTGCTGAAGGGTTTTAGCTGGATTTTTGGGGTTTTGGTAAATCATTAAAATTCATATAATTTGGTCAAATTAAAGGTTTTCATAGGACATGAGGTATAATATGACTATGAGAAATGATTTATATGTTCATTCCCATCATCTTGATTGTTTTTTACATCTCACCATTATGATGCTCTACGGTTCCTACCAGTGAAACCTAAATAAGGCATGTTAATTTAATTTATTTGTTTTAATTTTTTCTTTGTTACATTGGTTTGAGATCTTCATTTATTATGTTGATAAAATGTTGTTTGAAACCCCATTGGGTGTCCTGACATAATTGGAATATTTAACTTTGGCAATTTTTTTTAAATATATCATATACATGTGCCAGTGGGATATATTGGGTTGTAGTTTTAAATTGAATAAATTATTTAGGATGAACGATAAAAAATCAATTTATGTTTTACATTGGAAATAATTTTCTAAAAATAATTTTTGTTAGATGTTGTTTCATGCCTTTCTATTATTAAAGGTCATTTATCATTCTTGCAATGTTAAAATGACAATTAATTAACAATATGTTATTATAAATAGATGTAATATTTTCCATTGAATAATTAGTAACCACATGGAATTAATTAGTTAATTAAATAAAAAAATAATGAATAATTGTTATGTGATATATATGCTATTTTTTTTTATTAATTGAATTTGGGATATATAGAGAACATCGGTCCCATATTAAGAACCCACATTGGACACTCGGTACGTTATATTATTCAACATGACACTCTGGGGTAGTAGTGTCTTAGGCTTCCCTAGAAAGGGATTCACTAATATTTTTATTACTTTATTTGGTGATATTGGTTCCCCAATTAGAATCCACGGATGGACTATTTATCATGATTGAAATTTCAAGCCTCTCATAATAATTGTTCTCTTATGTGAGAACCCGAGATGGACTCACGGTACCATACCATGAGTGAAACATGGACTATCAAAAATTTCACCTTATAAAGGATCAATGGAATTAGATATAGTGAATGGATATACCATAGTGGTACCATAGGGATGGATATAGAATTAACATCTGAAATTGAAGGTTTTCTATAAAATATTGGTATAATTTTATTGATACTGCACATTATTTTCCTTATGATTTTTGATACCTATCTTGTGCCTTCTAGCAAGCCAACATTTGAAAAATTATTTACCCCCCAAGACAAATAAAAAGATTTTGGGTATGGCCTTTTGGACTAATTTGGTACATAGGTAATTCAATATATATTCTTCTTTACCAGGTATCTAATTCAGATCCCCGCCTCAGGCCACGATAGCTAGAATGAGACGAGTGTCTGTTTGGGATCCTAAAAAAATATTTATTTCATTTATTTAATTATTTTTTGGAATGAATTTATAAAATGGCATGTTGTTTTTATAGCATGAAAGGGAATGGTTTATCCACTACGGGTGTTGGCCTAATAGGATTATAACTAAAACCCCTAGTTAAGAGATGCTTGATACCTGAGTAGACATTATTTATAAAGGTACATATAATGGGAATCATGCTACTCATGATGCTATATTTACATTATTTATCGTTTGGATATATTGGGAAGAGGAATGATAATTACATGAGATGATGTTTTAGAAGTTTGTGTCATATTTCTTTTCATAGTTTCGATAGCACATTGTAAATGACTGTATCCATTTTTCCCATAATCATACATTCAAATAGTCATCATATCATGAAATAATTTGTGAGGATTCTTTTATTAATTGTATTCTACAATTATCGTTTATACATATTGGTTATTTATTTATTCTCTTATAGTGTGTTTATGTTATGCTTCTCCAACATTTTAAATATTGTTTACTTCTATGTTATGATTATACCCATGAGAGAATAATCTCAATATGGGTACACCAATGGTCCCTGTTTCATGTCTGAAACCCCCATGATTTGTAGAGATTTAAATGATGTCTTATGGCCCACAGTGTAGGGTCCTTGTTCATTTTCAATTGAGGAGGAATTCTAGATCTATTTATTTGAGTTTCTAATGCTGAATAATGGATTCCCTTCTACGATAGATTATGCATGAATATTCACCTAATTGGTTTATTTATCTGTTTATATAATCACAAATTATTACACATTTTCTTAGTATATAGAGATTGGATTGAGGTAGTAGATTAGATAATTATAATTATTTTGTGTCTATGGACCTATTATGAGGTGGTTGAAAAGAATAAAATTAAAGAGTAATATTTAATTGGTAACATAGGTATCAGTGGTACTCTTTCAATGGTTGGTTGCTAGAGTTTTTCATCAGGATATAAGTTCATGTGATATGATTCTAAGAGAGGAAGTTGTATAAGTGTCCAAAAATCTCTCAGATAAACTAATGGGTCTTTAATGGGGAATAGACCTATTCAATCTTATTAATTTGGGAATGATGGAAACAATATGCTCAATAAAAACTTTCTTTTGATGACATTATTATAGTGTGATAATTTGTGGAATATTAAGTTATTTTATTATTTGGATTCATGTGGGAGTGTTATATGTTATGCATTATAGAAGGGATCTCATGTTTAGTCAATGTATACAGAAGGTTGTAGGATCTTTTCCTCATGGAAATGTGGATTCTCACAAGGGAATGATGACTCAGTGAGTGTCTAATCCAGGAAGACTCCACAGTGTGAATTGCATTCTAGAGAACCCAGAATTAGGTCCATCAACCATTGAACGTATGATGTGTATTTATTAGGGTATTTTATTAGATTTATTAAACATGTGTTTATTCAAATCATTTATTCCACAAAATTTCCGGAATCTATGGTAATATATGTTGAGTTGATACAAACATCATAGAATAATTGACCCCATTGGGTGAGAGGTTGGAGAATTTTTTCTTGTTCCAAGAGTATTGTGATTTTGTAACTAATGCGGATGAAATTTTGCAGTTCCTTGTTTTAGACCATGATGATATCAATTTCATTAATATAATGGGTTAATTGATTATCATCAATGAGCTATACAACTAATATATTTTCATGTTCTATTTATTTACTATTTATGGGAGCATCCTTGTTTTTTAGGGTGAGTGATACATGAAATTATGAAGGGTGGAAAATATTTCTTCTAGTTTTTTGTTGATCTTGTCCTAATATTATTGGTTTTTTATAGTGGTTGTTTAATATTTTTCATTGGGTGAACATATTATGGTCATGGAAATATATGTGAATATGTTTCTTAATGTTTTCTTCCATATTCGACCTCATGAAGAGGTTATGCCTACTAACAATCACCCCCTTTAGAAAAACCTAATTACCCTACTGTCTTATCAAATATCTCTGATAAAGGTGAAGTATTTGAAACAAAATATATAGGATCATGATATCATTTGTTTTGTTCACCCCATCTTGTCATGATGTGATTTTTTCAGTTCTATTTTCAATTAAGGTTAATTATAGACTCAAGTATTTTATATAATATCGTTTGACTAACTAAGTGAAAGTAAGGAATAAATACACATTTCCTAGAAAGGATGATATATTATACAAACTCATAGGGGCCCATCAATTTTCAAAAAAGGTCTTTATTTTTATGTACCATTAGTTGATGGTCTAGTAAGATGATTTTTCAAATATCAATTTCCATTATTAGTATATAATTTTTGAATACATGGTCATTCCCAATGATACTTACATTGATAAAACTATATTTATGGATGAAATGAGAAAAGTCATTCCTTTTTTCAATTCGTTATAGACATGTTTATAGATTTAATCTTGGTGTATTCCATGATGGAGGTGGATAATGAAGAAAATTTCTAGGTTGTTTCAGTTGTTCATAGAGATCATTATATATATGAATACTTTTCCAATTAATTGTTTTAGATTATGATGTTAATGTTTTTGGGTCACATGATAAATGAGGCACATGTATTAGTGGATCTTCTAAAGGTTTGAGTATTTATATATTCATAGAATCCCATGAATGTGTCTGAGAATCGCTATTTTTTCATGGATTTGTAATTTATGAATTTTATTCAAAACATTACCCATATAGATTCAAAAATTAATATATTTTAAAAGGAATGGGGTTATGTTTCAGTCGGATGATAAGTGGCAGAGTGATTTGAGTAGTTATATATCTATTTAACATATGTTTTTGTTTTTATTATTTAAATACCATGATATCTAATGCAATGTATTGTGATGCTTCTCCTGTGGTTTTTGTGATGATGCAGGATGGCCTTATTGTGGAATATGGATCATGGTAGTTGCATCCAAATAAAAATAATTATCCCACCAATGACATAGAATTAGTTGTTGTAAAGCATGATTTGAAGACAACAAGACATTACCTATATGTGGAGAATTTAATACTTTATTCAGATCATAAGATCCTAACATACAGTTTAACCTATAAAGACCTGAATCTTAAGAATATGTGTAGGGTGGAGTACCATGATGCATTTTATTTCATTATTTTTTAATCACTCAATAAGGGAAACATTGTTTCTGATGTGTTTATTATGAAACTTCCAATGAAATAAGTTCATGAGTAAGATTCTAAGTGGGGAATGATGGGATTGTTTTCTAATATGTGATTATAAATTCAAGTGGGAAGATGGAATATGTTCTAGGATAGTTTTTAGGATAATCTACCCAAAAATGATCATGTGAGGATGGATCTGACATTAGAACATACGTTCTAGTATATTTTTAGTTCTTTTTATAGTGTTGAGATCTAGGTTGATTGTTCTATATCTCCTGATGGTTCTGTTATCCTTTTGGTGTAGTTTGTATATCAATGCATCTTAAGGAATGGTTTGAATCTTTTGGCGCATCAATATATTTTTCCATTCACCCTGAGGTAAAAATATATATATTATACCTTGAGAGGTCCTTATTTGTTTCCCATGATGATATGTGATATGATGGACTTTTTCCTCAGATGCTTGACCTACTATAGGATCAATGACCAGAATCAAAGACAAGATGGGTAGTTAAACCCATTTCCAATGCCAATATAAATGTAGAATGATATCAATATGGATTTATTGATCCTACCACCTCATATATCGAGTGGGAGATATTTCAAATGGTTTATTACTGATTTTCCGACAATATAAACCCATTTTATGCATATTAGGGAGTCAATGAAGGTAGAGGACCTCTAAATATTATATGTTTAGTAGTATATTTGGCTTCATGGAGTTCCATCAGGGATATTTTTTTACCATAATTATCATTAAATGTCTAGATTGTAGATGTGACTATTGGAAACCTTGGGAACTTAGTTGCATTTGAGAAACACAAATCTCTATCACTTATCAGGTCGGTCTGAGCAGACCATCCAGAACCTCATGGATATATTGTAGGAATGTGTGATCAATATAATATATTAATTGTAATGTCACATAAAATTGAATATGGATTCCTAAAATAATAAATTGTACGCCTCAATCTAGGAGGTCCCATTTGAGTCATCTTACATGCGATTGTGAAAATCACCAGTTTGTTGGATCATGATGGTGATCATTCTCTATTAAGACCTAGCCTCATATAGAAGATGATAGATAAAGTTTCTCCGATTACATAATGGATAAAGATATATCAGAGTCTCGATAAGATATATGTCGACTATCGGCGCCATATGCTAGAGTTTTATGTTGGGGATTACACGTTTCATTAGAAACTAGTTCATTTTAGAATAAAACCCTTTGTAATGAAATGGAATTCCACACCACGTAAGGTAATAACATTTTGTATTGTGGATAATATTGGGAATTTGGTCTTCTCTTTGGATCTTCCACTATAGATGATCTGGATTCATGACTTATTCTATATATCCCAATAGAATATATATAATCTAATCCTATATCACATACCAAAGAGGAAATATTTGGAGTTGGATCATCAGGACACCACGGTAAAACTACATATTATATCATGGATGAGTATAATTGTGTTCTCTATGTGAATTTGATCTCATGGTTCCATATTCTGCATAATAATTCTACTAATTTCTATGAGATGTGTGAGTAATATAGTTGGGTTAGGGATTTGTGACATGAACTATTTTTTTCTTGTAAATCATGAGGACAATATAGTTTCCAAAATTGGTATAGATAAACTTTTGTTTCACCCACCTGGTTACTATAGTTTATTTTGATAGTTTTTTTCCTTTTTTGTGTTCATGTAGATATAGGGTTTTGTGGTCGAATCCATGAGTTTTTGGGGTGTCAAATCAGGGTTAATTATAAGCACAAATTGTTTCTAAACCATGAATCCATGATGCGAGGTCTGATGCATTTCATAATGATCAGTTTCGTACTATTGGATCATGGTTTTAAAAACTGTTGGAGAACCTAAAGATACTCATGTGGGCACCTTTTGGTGGATATGGGGATATATATGGTTGGATCATGGTTTTCCAAACTATGCAGTGAAACCATTCTACCCTATTAATCCTATTATAAATATTAAAGATAAAAATATTTGTATTTCATGTTTTTTTTATGAGATTATTTTTCATCAATAGCATGAACACCCATCATTACTTATCCATATTGCTCTCTACTCTTTCCTTTGTAGATTTATCATGGTTTTCTTGGTGTTTTTCTTGATCTATGTTGATTTTTTTCAATTAATTTCTCATCTTTTCCATTATGTAAAACTTTTATTGAATTTCAAAGAGACATAGAACCATATGGTTCATAATATATGAATCTAGGGTTATAATGGGGTATTTCTGATTTATTTTAGAAAAGGAGTTTTAGTTTATTATCAACCTCATCTAAGTGGTCTCCGTTAATAGTGATGTGAATTGGAATGAATCCAAAGGTGGTATTTCAATTTAAGGTCATCTTCTAGGAAAAAAATTTAAATTATGAATCACATTTTGTTTGTTTTATTTAAATTTTCAATTTAAATTAATTTTTTGTGTTTTATATTCTAGGTGTTATTTTTTTATGGAATGTTTCAAGAATTAGGGTATTTATATGTGGTTCTCCAAATTGTGGGTGGGGAGGAATGTGTGAACAAAAAACTATATAATAAAATGGGATAAAGAGTAATTATTGGTCTAAATGGACATATAAATTGGTTTTATAAATTTTATTACCATGGGACTCATGTTTTATTAAAATTGAAATTTTTTTGAATTGAAATATTTTATGGATTTATTTGTATGGGATCTTGTTTCATGATGTGTTATCATTTGAGTACATATGGGTTAACAATGGTTTTGACATGGTAGTTGTCCAAGGGAGAGTTTCTACCTAAAAGGGAGGAATGTTTGAGCCTCCATTTTTTCGAGGGACCTGGTGAACTATCGGGTAATAAGACTTTGTCATCTCCCAAGTTGGTTACTGAGACACCGTGTGAGATATTAGAGTGGGGCATGGGGAGGACCATGTCATATTACACCACTTATCTCGCTAGAATACTTTTTTACTCACTCATGTTAGCCCTTATTGTGATATACTATAGGTGAACTTACTCCTCCTAGTGTGTTTTATATGTTAATTTATTGAATTCGATATATTTGATTTCATTGGTTTTATTATTCCCATTTTTTATTTTTCATTTATATAGCTACTGGATGTTGATGTTATTACCACCTTTATTGTTCATTTTTGGTTATGTTTTATCATGTTATTGCTTATTGTACTTTTTATCAAAATGAACCACGTTTTGAAATTATTTAGGGAATAAATATTTGTGAAAAAATGGATTACCATAGGAATTTTGATGGATTTCATCAAATTATATTGTTTTCATGTGTTTTATATTTTATATTTTTTTCAATATAATTTTTTAGTTTTAATGTGTATATTTAATAAATATATAATGGTGTTCTCAAATATGGATTTGTTCCTCACAACCTTCTTGAGTCCTTTTTAAGAATTAAAAGATTTATTTTTTTGGACACATGTAAAAGAAAGGGAACCATGTACCGCTGTTTTAATTTTTTATTTTTACAATCCACTATTTTTTAGGAGACATGGTCTTACAAAGATGGAATAATGTGGATTATTTTTCTAATAAATTATACATTTGTGTATGTACTTTTTACTTTTCTGCCATCACACCCTTTCTATTGAGTTAGGGTTGTGAATTTTTAGATTATACTAATATTCCTTGGTGTGGAAGGCTTGTACATGATTTGTATCATTATTTCTGGTATATGATTGTATTATAATATTTACAATGATGATATTGGGGTGTAAATACAATTTAATGGGTTGGATAATCCCATTACTAGTTGAAAAACCATTCTAAAGTGTTATTTGTTATGCCTAATGATTTTCATCAGCCCTTTGAAATCAAAATCATGCTTTGGGTCGTGCGGTGGGAATAACCAAGTGAAGGTTTAGGACAATACAGGTTTACTCATCACACTCAGTGAAATGGTTACCCGATCTATGCCTAGAATGTGACTTCCCTTATCCCCCAATAATATCATTCATTATATCGACTGAGGGTGGATCTATATTTGTGTTTTATGATATATTCGATTCTCTAATCATAAAGAAATAGACATATAATTATTATTCATAATTTCATTATTCTTAAAATAAAAATTTTAATTATATTTTTATTTTTATATACATATAAATTATTATATTGATTTTAACCATTGGTTTGATAATATGGTCACCAAATAATGATCATTTATGTGCATTAATTGGGTTATCGTGGCATCTTTTTATTGTAATGCCCCAACCCCAATTACCCTAAGTCGGTGTATTATTACATAACATTGTCATGATACAAGGAAATCATGTCTTAAAAGACCGATCAGTTTAGTATCCAGGGAAATACTAGATACATTCATAAGGTCAACATTACAACTTGAAAATAAAAATAACACTAAATTATTCCATTGGAAAAATCAATGATTCCTTGATTATGCATCCAAGTCACTCATATCTAACTTTTTCACATCCTGGGAAATATTGAACATATAAAGGGGTGAGCTCAAATGCTCCGTAAGGATAAAAATATGGCAGAAACATTCGAAAATAAGTATAAACATTTAAGGCAATTCATATCTAAAAAAATCCTTTTAAACATGAACTTTAGAATAAAATGAAAATAAAATAAAATAAAGTAATTCAATTTAATTATTCACATGGATATTATACTAGTAAAATAATCACTTGAAATATCAATAACCACTTTCAAAATGATGGTATGCATAATTCCATACTATCATTACCACATAGTCAACGCATTGTTCAAAGAATACAAATAAGATTTTGTCGAGGCCTTGTGCTAGACACTAGTTTGTCTCATGAGACCTACTGATGCATCAAGGAGCTATAGCGGGCTCCAACTGTCACTTACTAACTCTAATTCATTCCTCATATGAAATGTTTGAAACATAACATAATAATTCATATTAAAACTAGAATACGAAATGTGAACACTTTATCCACAAACCATGAATGGTATAAAAATAGCATATCCACAGTCAAACATATCTCATTCAATACAATATAAAAGATTTTATTGTAACATATTAACCTCAATTGAGAATAATTAATTATATTTACATAGATGAAAATATTCATCCAAACTATTTGAATGAAATATCACCCTTTTTCATGAAAACATTTAAAAGTCACACTATTTGTGAAGAAGCTGTTTAAAAATAGATTTTTGAATCAATGTGTCCCATATAACTTTGAGAAATTTAAAAGGAATTTTAATTTTAAAACATTAATTTCTATATAAATAAATCCTTAAAACCCTTTTTAAAACATCAACATTAATTAGAATGATTTATAATAATAAATCATTAAGACATTTAAGATGATATTTTAGTTAGAGTTCCTAACCAAAAGAGAGAAATTTGAATACAAATAACTGAGTTAATAAAAACATTATAATATCATGATAATAAAGGTATTCATGATATACGATGTCAAAGTACATTATATACACCATATAAAAGTTATTTTGTGTATAACAACAATGAAATCTGAATTAAATGTAAATTGAGATGTAATCTCTTATAAAGACTATATCCTCAGTTTAAAGATAAATCCATGACCTAATTATGTGAGACAAATATAAATACACTCAATATAATTGGATATTCACTTTAAATCAATCAAAGGACATCCACACATATTCTTGTAAAAGCAACACAAATGAATTTTATATTTCACTCAACAAATGGAGATTGAGTTAAAATTACTCTTATGAAGATCATATTGATGACATCAGAATTTATCAATGGAGTGATAATGCTTATAAAAATTATATCCACGAAAATGGGAGTTCGATTTATGACATAAGAAAATTAATAGTGATTCCACACATAATATTGGAGTAAAATAATCAATGAAGTATGCGTAAATCCGAATGAGTGGAAATTGAAATTTGTAATTCCCTTACCTATTTGGTAACATACGAAACATACATCCCATGAAAGATCGAACATACAATTATGATGTAAATATCCATAAGTTAAATTATATTACAAAAACGAATACAATCATGGGTAGTACACACACCAAATGCAATAAATAAATGCTGAACAATGAAAATCTCATGGAATTAAAAGTGAGATAAGAAACCCCTTACCTCAAGTACTAATTGTATTATGTGTTCATTGTTCTTCCTGAATAATAATCTTAAGATAAATTTTACATGATTAAGATCACTTCTTAATTTTATTATTCATTTTATATCATTTATTACCTTTTCATAATAATTAGTTAATTATTTGAGTTCATATTGTATATTTTATTGATGTTCGGAATTTGAGTCAAAAATAAACTTGTTCTAATTACAATTTGTCCATGTGGTCAAAAGTCCATTATCTAAATAATGATTTAACTTATTTAGATATCATATATATAGTATTTATCTATTATATATATGTATTTATAATAGTACATAACATTTGGAGATAAGAAATGAATAGCACCTTTCATTGAGACGGTAAGTCGTACGTACGCATGATCGCTACTTTCATTTCAATTTTTTTAATGGAATTAAAACATAATGAAACATAGGTATATTATAATTATAGTATAATATCATATGATATATGTTTTACATAATTTAAATAACTCAATCCTTTATGTGTTCTATGAATTTCATGAACAAATCATATCACCTTGAGGGGGGGCGGTAGTCTGCACTTCCTCAAATGAAATTATCTTGGTCACACATATTGGAAAGCAAATTACTATGTTTTAAATGATAATTACAGAATAATAGAGTAAAAGTAAACATAATATACATAATATATAATTACAGTGCCATCATAATGGCCACCATAAGGGGCGGTAGGAGATAATCGAATAATCATCATTTCGTGAGGCGTTAGTTTCCCGTCCATAGAAACATTATGCTCTTCACCCATTAGATGAAGGTGTGTGTAAGTGTAGCTCAGATACTTCTTATAAAAACATCCTAGTATATTTAATATATTGGTGTTGTTACAAAATAAATGAATAAAAATAGTTCATGGGGTTGGATAAGTAAAATAAAAAAAATGAATTTAAGAGAAACTATTACCTTTAATTTGGGTAACTCTCTTTTGTTGAACCAAACGTACATCTTGAAGTACCTTCTGTAGGATCAAAATAATGATGTAGATTCTTAATATACAAGAGGGGGTGAGTGAATTGTATACTTTTAAAAATTTCCTTAATCAATAAAAGATCTATGTTTAACAAAGTTAAACTATGAAAATTCACAACACCTCTAACTCTAATTGGAAGATTGGGACAAAGTATGAAGTTGCACACTTCTAGCTCTATACATTTGCTTAAATCTGAAAAGTGATTCCAAAAAACCTGTTCCAGAAATATGGATCAGGGAATTGAATCTTAACCAAAGATTACAATATGAGATTCTACTTGAAAGCGTATAGAATCTAACTAAATCAGATTTCACATGTGTAAGGATGTATAAGATGGTTATTCTTTATTATACATAAAAAATACAGCAGAAAAGATACACTTTTAACAAAAACAAGTAACAAGATATAAATCTTTTAACCCAAAGAGAAGGGTATCCAAAAACCTTGGATAAAGGTCCCTAGATTTATACATTCATGAAAGTCTGTCTTACCCACACCCGGGTAAGCCCTCGATACGAAGATCAGAGTCTCTATCTTGCTATCCCCGCAAACCCTCAACTTCGAGGAAGTTGGATCATCTGTCTTCCTCAGCACGGAATCCGTCGAACTTCAAGGTAGTTGGCACATCTGTCTTCCAATCCCCGGAATCCCTCAAATTTAATAACCAACATTCGGAATCTCATGAAGCAATATGAATGAGCAGCTTAATACGCAGAAGGAATGAAAAGCTTATCTCCCTAGAAATCTCCATAACAACGTGTGGTCTCTAGAGTGATCAACGTATTCATTATTGAGCTCTTTCAAATGATAACCTATTTATAGGCTTGGTAGGAAACGGTTGGCTCCCTCCTCTAACGGTCATATTTTCCTTAAATTTTGGAGGGACCTGTACACGTGTCCCTTAACCAACAGCTAGATAAAAATAGAATTGGTGACATTGTTTTATAACAAAAAATGTGTAACTGAAAGCACGACATCATCTTTTAACAAACATAACAAATCAGAGTGTATGTAAAAAGTTGAGCTTCTAAAAAAAATTATATTCGGAGTTTAACCAAAAATTATATTCGGAGCCTATATTACAAGGATATTTGGATTCTATTTATCAGAAGAATTCGGAGTCGAATTTCATAAATTTTCATATCCATAATTCGTAATCAGAATTCAAAACCATAATTCTTAATAAGAATTATACACTGAAATTTGTAACGAGAATTCGTCAGAAAATTCGTAATGAGAATTCATCACAAAATTCGTAATGATAATTCGTCATCAGAATTCTTAATGAGAATTCGTCATCAGAATTAGAAATGATAATTCATTATAGAATTAGTAATGATAATTTATCATAGAATTTTTAATGGGAATTCCTCTTAAGAATTCGTAATGAGAATTCCTCATAGAATTCGTAATGAGAATTCATCATCAGAATTCCTAATGATAATTAATATTAGAATTTCTAATGGGAATTCATCATCAGAATTCGTAATGAGAATTCATTACAGAATTCGGAGTGAGAAATCAGATCCAAAAACCAAATTCTTCATATTTAAGTATTTTATGATTCTGAGAATATAGATATGAATCCGATATTTATACATAAGAAAAAAAATGTTGATATGAACAATGAAAAAAGAGAGGGGTAAATTTCCTTAAGGAAATTTTTCTTAGAGAAGTAAAAGAGGGGTAAAAACATATTTGCATAAACAGATAGTGTTTGTGATTTTCAAAACAAGAAAGAATAGGAAAGTCATAAGGAAAACCTTATTGACTCAACACTCTCCCCCTTTTTGGAAAGCACAAACATTCTTGTGAAAAAGAATATAAGACCTTAGAATAAATTTCTAGACTTTGAAATTAAAGCTTATCTCCCTTTGTTTATGAATGATAATGAATATGACTAACTCCCACTTAGGATTTGGAACTCTAAGGATTGTATTCACGATTTCTAGAACGACGTTGTCTTTATCATAAGAAGGAAAAACTTCATAATGAGAAGCTCCCCCTTAGATAATCTCTCCCTTTGGAGAAATTTTTCCTTCACCCCTTTGTGATTTTCAAAAATAATTGAGGGAATGGAAAAGATAATAAAGTACACGAATTATTAGTTCATGCAACCAACCAAAAGACAAGTATCCAAAATTTTATTACTATTGGAAAAAACTAGTACAAGGAAAATAGTACAACAAAAGATCGGAGTGGTCTATTTTGTTTATCTTTCCTTGGGCATAAGCATTTTGACAATTGTCTTCAAATTCATCTTTTCATTGTGGTCATCCCCCACTTGCATTTATAAAGCAATTTTTCTTGCATCTTGAGCCTCCACAGCCACTACCTAAGCTTTAAGAACTTCATATTTCCTTATATCCATTTCTTCGAACCGAATCTGAATGTCTTTTTCTTCCTTGTAGTACTGGACAAGAGAACTTAACTTACCATTCAGATCATTAACCTCCTGCATTCGAACATCCTGCTCAAGAATTAAATTCATCTCAAAAGAATATCTAAGATCCATGATTTTAGAGTGTTCGACATCAAAAGCATCTTTAACATCATCTTGGAATTGATCATGCTCTTCCATCTCTTGATCAATTTTCTTAGACCACTTGGTTATCTTCTTGCAAGAAAATATATGAGCATCATAATTGGTATGAAAGTTTTAATGATCATCCTCAATCTTGACACACCTATCCATCACCATGGATATAGATTCTGAATTTTGATTTATACTATGCTAAATTATCTGGCATCAAGATTCTATTGCTCGAAAGAACGGAATGATGTACAGCAACATCTTTAGGGACTATTCAACAATGTCGTGTCCAAAGACAGATGACTCCAAATCTGATATTATTTTTGGAGATGGTTCTTCCTCTGACTGTATCTGATTCCTTTAGGATGATCCTCCAGCTTCTTTCCTTATTATTATATCATTCATTGGAGTGTCAAAAACCACTTTCTTACCTTTATCAACTTTCAGAACGGTCAGTTCATCAGGAGATTCTTGTTCACTTTCTGAAAGTTGAACAATCTCATCTTCATCATATTTCTCCTTCTTTTCTCCAGCTTCAACATCCTCTGGGAGTATAATGTCATGATTGTGACTTTCTTCCTCAGACGGCTTCTTCACTTCCTCTTCACCATTCTCATCATCTCTAGGTGTAGGAATATTTGATGATCCAGCTTGGGAAGTCCGGATTGAAAATTTCTCAAACACACTATCATTCTCATGATAGTATTCAACTTGTTTTATTACATCACCAGAGCCACCACTACTCTCTCCTTGCTGAATTTCCTCCACAAGATGCTGAGCTCTCAACATCAAATCCTTCTCAGCTTTCTTATTTTTATAATTTTCTAGAGTCTTATCACCCAGAGTTTCAAGAAAACCTTCAACCAGAAAGGATTTCGGAATGGGTAAAATTTCAGAATCTACATCCGTAGCCTTCAGAAGAGATTGAACAATCTCTTTATATGACATCTTTTTTTCATCTTCTTCTCCATAGCTTCCTTGTCTAATTCATCAGCCTCTTTCTCTTTCAAGGCCTTAGACTCAGCATGGTCCAATCTGAATTGAGGATCCCCTTCTTTCCTTTTTTATTTAGCTTGACTCAACTTGGAAACTACCTCATCTGGAAAAGCCTTTTGTTTCTTGGGTTTAGGGGGTGCGGATTGAGTTTCCTTGGACATAGGGTTTTTCTCAGCAACATCCACTTCCTTCAATTTCCTTTTCATCCCAACTTTCTTTGTTGGTTCCAGAGTTTGTTGATCTTTCTGAGCCGCCTCATCCTCTTCCTCTGGTATAGAATTGAATTCTCTGGATTCGACATAAAAGGCCATCGTCATTCTCTTCAACGTATCGTCACTAATAATCATTACCTTGCAATTCCTTGTCTTGGAAGTGAAAGAAACATTAAACGAATCAATACACTTGATAATATTCTTGGAAATAAAGGTCAGATACATTATAATCTGAGCATTCGTATTCCATACATTAATATTCCTAAATGTATTCAAAACATGCCTCATCAAATATAACTTCCTTAGATTTACAAAGAAATCTAGGACATAAATTTCACTTTTCATGAGGTTATCCTTATCACCCCTTCTTGGTACGAAAATACCTTATACCCACAACTGTAGAATCCGATTATTAGATGACATATTAGAAATCTTAGAGATCATAACATCTTTAAGTCCAAGGCATTCCTTATCCTTGACTTTATTGAAACTTCCTTGCTCATCCGGCATCATGTGTGCGCAAAACTCAACTTCACATTCATATGATAGACCCACCAAGCTTAGAGACTTGGTGTAATATAATTTTTAAATCATCCCATAATACTTGAAAGAAAACTTCTCTCTCCCATCTTTTTCATAGAAGGAAACAGATTCATAATACTCTACAAGAAAATCTGAATAAAATGGATCCTAATTCACTAGCTTTGATAAGAATACGTCCTCCCAGCCATTTATCTTGATGTTATTAGATATAAGATAATAATACTTGTAGAAATTCAGATGCACCATCCTATACTTGTAAATTAACCACTTTGAAATGGGCATGGCAGTTGACATATCTTCAGAAGTGGCTTCTAAAGACATTCGGAACTGAATGTTTCAGAAAAAATCAGAATGGGCTTGGGGAAGATCAGAACAGCCTTAAGTAAGGAGGATAATGCTCTGAGATGCAAAAGCTTGATATCTGATGTGGGACAACCATCAGGGTACCATTTATATAGGCATTGCGATGACGATTCATCTTCAATGATTGATGAAACAGTTGATAAACATTGATATTTGATCTGACAGTTAAGAAACATTGAGATTTGATCTGACGTTTGAGAAACAACCCACAAGGAAGACTTGACTCCAATCTTCTGAGGTTTTAAGAAAAAAATTAAGATTTAATAATACCAGAATCTGAAAAATTTAAAAACACATAATTAAATACTGGCATGTAAAATATGATTACAAATACTTTTGTAAGGAAATCATACCTTACAAAATGGCAAGAAATTTTGCTCATAATATGTTATTTTATTCATGATGAATATTTGACTACAAAAATCTTACTATGAAAAACTCAGTACAAAAACATGTGTACGAAAATTTTCATTAAGAAAAAAAATCTCAGTACATAAATTTCATTACGAAATTTCTCAGTATAAAAACATTGTTATGAGAATTATCTGTATGAAGATTTCATTACAAAAGATCCAGTACGAAAATATCATTACAAAAGTTCCAATACAAAAATTTCCTTAGTAAATTTTCAGTACAAAAATTTAATTATGATTGTTTTTGTAGGAAAATATTATAACAAAACTTTCAGTACAAAAATTTCATTACGAAAGTTCCCGTATGAAAATTTCATTACGAATGTTCCAGTATGAAAATTTCATTAAGAATGTTCCAGTACAAAACATACATTATGAAAGTTTCAGTACAAAAATTTCATTACGAATGTTTCAGTATGAAAATTTCATTAAAAAAAATTTTCAAAAGCTCATTACAGGAAAATTTTCTGAAGGTTAAAAAAATGTACCCCCTATGAAAAAGAATTTATTAATCTGAAGAGATTGTTTCAAAAACAAGTTAATGAAGAAATATTACATTACATTTGTCATCCTTATCTTCTGTTTAATGTATTCAAATCTATCAGAAGGTAATGATTTTGTGAAAATATAATCAAGTTGATCTTGCATTCCGATAAACTGAAGATTGATATCTCATTTTGTCATGATAATTTTTTTTGAAATAGCTATTGTTAACCGTCATATGCCTGGAACATACTTTATCCATGTACCAAGTATTGTTGTTGGTAATTTCCCTATTTTCTTGAAAATATGAAACAAGTAAGGTTTTTGGAATCCAGACATGCATGGATCCGGAATTGATCGATAACAATATTTGGGCACCCATTTATTTTTATGAAAAACTGCCTTATTAAATCCTAAAGATTTTGTTTAGTTTAAAGAACAATTCTTTGCCCAATGACCACCACATTGACACTTGGTACAAAATGGGGCACTTTGAGGAAAAAATAATTGTTACTAAAAGTTGGTTTTGCATAGGAATAACCAAATCCGGGTTTGGTTTCTTAATGGTCATATTTGTGAATACGTCTTATAAAAATTTTCTTTACCTAAAGTAAAGTTCGACAAACACTTATTTATGGAAACTATTTCGGACATGAGTTCTATAACCATGTTTTTATCTTCAAAATCATTAGATTTGGAACTAGATCTAGGTTCGAAAATACTTTTCTTATAAATTACTTATTCAAGATCTTTAGAAAGTTTATTCTTTTCAGAATTTACTTCCTCAGAATTTTTTGAAATACTTATAAAATCAACATTTTTCTTATCATGATCTTTAGAAAGATTTGATATTTCTTTTATAAGAATAGTATTCCTAGAATTTTTCATATCATGTTTTTTATTGAGTTTTGAATTCTCAATCTCAAGAAGTTCAGCAAACCTATAAACTTCTTCATAGGTAGGTAAAGTATTTTCTTCATTAGAAGATGATTCTTCATCTGAAGAGTTGTAATATTTACTATCATTAGCATTTAAAGAAACATTGGTCAATGATTCAGCATTGTGTACCTTTTCCATATAGCAATGATTATCAATGGGTAACCTGGCTATAAGACCAAGATTCTTCTGTCCATAAGATTCAAAATCAAAGGATTCTTCTGAAGTGTCACCACCACTAGCACACCAAGTATCATTAGCTTTCAGAACATTGGTAGCTTTATCTTTATAATACTTCATAAAATTCCATTCAGAATGCCTCTCTTTTCTTTCTTTCTTCGTGAGAAAAGGAAAATCAGGAATTATGTGTCCATATCTCTTGCATTTATAGCATGTGACTTTTGAATCTTTATTATCTTTCCTTTCCTTCTACTTATACATGGATTGGAAATTTCATTGTCCAGATATTTTGTTCATCCTTCGAGAACGATTTACTAACTCATTCTCAGAGACTTCACTCTTACTAGATTCGAATTGGATAGTATCATTCTTAGATTGGATGTGGTTACTCTCTCAGGAGTCTTATATTTCATGTGATTTGATGTTGTAGTAAAAGCAACAGTACCATTCCCATTCTTCTTTTTGATGTTTTCATCATCGCTATTCATCCTTGTTTCATGTTGAAGAAGAGTTCCAAACATCTCATATAAGGAAATTTGAGTAACCTTCATGTTCACATCAATATATATTCTCTTTAATTCCCACTCATTGGGAATAATATCAATGATCTTATCCACAAGAGCTTCATCATCTAGACCTTTCTCTCCCATTGATTGTAATCTATTCACGATATTCATAAACCTTTGTTGCACCTTAAAAATTGGTTCTCCATAAGGGAAATTAAAACCATGATACTCAGCTCTAAGCTTGGCTGTTATTGTTTTTATGACTTTAAATGTACCAAAATGTGTAACTTCAAGTTTCTTCCATATACAGTTAGCTCTTTCACAAGAAGAAATTTGGCTATACATGTTCCTAGTCATTGATCATAGTAAAGTATTGCGTACCTTATATTTTAGTTTGTTTTCATTCTTTTCTGGATTTATGAAAGCACTAACTTCATTATCCGGGATTTTATATCCACCGATAAGCATGAAAAAGTTATCAACTACAGTATAGAAAATAAATGTCTTCATATGATCTCTCCAATATTAATAATCATTACCATAAAAAATTGGTGGTCTAGTGGGATTTAAGTTGTCGATAGAACCAACGTTCATTCCTATTATCTTAAAAAAAACATTCTCCAAAAACTAATTAATATCAGAATTTCATATTCAAGGAGAATATTACTAAGAAATTAAAAATATAGAACAAAGTTAAAATGAGAAATAATATATATATATATATATATATGTGAGTATAATAATTTCATAAACCTTCTCTGATACCAATTGTAGCATCGAAATAATAATGTAGATTCTCAATATACAAGTAGGGGGAGGGGTGAATTTTATACTTTTAAAAATTTCCTTAAACAAGGAAATATCTATGTTTGACAAAGTTTAACTATGAAAATTCACAACACCTCAATCACCAATTGATTTATTGGGACAATGTATTAAGTTTCATACATCTAGCTCTATAAACTTTCTTAAATCTGGAAAGTGATTCTGAATAACTGGTTCTGGAAATATGGATCCGGAAAATTAAACTTCACCAAGTTTACAATATGAGATTCTATCTTAAAGCATATTGAATCTAACTGAATCATATTACACAAGTGTAAGGAAATATAAGATGGTTAGTCTTTCTTAAAAATACAAAATGCGGAGGAAAAGATAATCTTGTAAAGAAAACAAGTAACACGATATAAATCATTTAACCCAAAAAGAAGGGTATCCAACAACCTTGGGTAACGGTCCCCTATTTTATAATTTCAAGAAATTTTGTCTTACCCACACCCGGGTAAGCCCTTGATACGAAGATTGGAGTCTCTATATTGTTATCCCTGCAAGCCCTCAACTTCAAGGTAGATATAACCTCTGTCTTCCTCACCATGGAATCCCTCGAACTTCAAGGTAGACGGAACCTCTTTCTTCCTATCCCTGGAATCCCTCAAATGTATTCCCCAACATTCGGAGTCACATGAAGAAATCTGAACGAGCTGTTCAGTACACACAAGGCATAAAAATCTTCTCTCTCTAGAAATCACTTTACCAGCATGTGGTCTCTAGTGTGATCAAGTTCATCATTATTGAGCTCTTTCAAATGATCTCCTTTTTATAGGCTCGGTAGGCAATGGTTGGCTCCCTCCTACAACAGTCATATTTTCTGTAAATTTCAGAGGGACCTATACATATGTCACTTAACCAATAGTTAGTTAAAAACAGAATGGATGAAATTGTTTTATAGCAAAACATGTGTAACTGAAAGCACAACATCATTTTATAACAAACATAAAAAATAGTAGTGTAAGTAAAAATTTTGGAGTCTAACCATAAAATTATATCTGGAGTCTATCCAAAAAGTATATTTGAAGTCTATATTACAAGGATATTTGGATTCTATTTATCAGAATAATTCAGAGTGGAATTTCATAAAAGATCGTATCCATAATTCGTAATCAGAATTCAAAACCATAATTCGTAATGAGAATTCTACACTTAAATTCGTAAAGATAATTTTATTGAGAATTCGTAATGAGAATTCATCACAGAATTCTTAATGAGAATTCGTCATTAGAATTTGTAATGAGAATTTGTCATCAGAATTCTTAATGAGAATTCATAACAGAATTCGTAATGAGAATTTATCATAAAGTTCGTAATGGGAATTCATCATCAGAATTCGTAATGAGAATTCATTACAAAATTGGTAATAAGTATTCGTCATCAAAATTCATAATGAGAATTCATTATAGAATTCGTAATGATAATTATTTATAGAATTCGTAATGGGAATTCATCACCAGAATTCGTAATGAGAATTTATTACAATATTCAGAGTGTGAATTCAGATCCTGAAACAGAATTCTTCATATCTAAGTATTGTACGATTCCATGAATATAGATATGAATCTTATTTTTATACATAAGAAAAAATATGCTAATATGAACAATGAAAACAAGAGAGGGGTAAATTTCCTGAAGGAAATTCTCCTTAGAGAAGTAAAACGGGGGTAAAAACATATTTTCTTAAAGATAAGGTGTTTGTGATTTTCAATACATGAAGGAATGGAAAAGTCATAAGGAAAACCATATTGACTCAATACCTTCAGACTATGTTAAGGCTTCTAGGTGGAGGATAGAATGTAGAGATCTTAATTTGGTATAGGTTGGAAGAGGCAAAAGGCTTGAGAGGTGTGAATAATTGGTTATAAGTGGTCGTCATTTATAAGGGATAGGAGGGGCTCTTTAAGAAAGTGTGAAACTGTTATTTTATTATAAAATTATCTTCTTTTTCAAAAGGTCCAAAACACATTAAAGTTGAAGATCAGAAGACTAATATTCTAAATAAAATCTTCTAATTAGAATTGTACATGATTTGGAAAATATTTTAATCAATATAATATTTTTTTTATTTAAATCATTTATTAGAGAGGTAAACACTGCATCATTATTTTGTCAAAAATAATTTAATTTATTTCATGTCTAAAAATTTAAAAAAATACCATGATGTAGGAAATATTTTCATCATTCCAATTAATATTTTTTGTATATAATATAACTTATATATCCCCATGTAAAATTTAATTTACAAAAATATATTTGTTTGTGTCATTTTTGGCATTACTTTAAATTAATTAATCTAAAGAGTCATTATCAATCATTGGTGGCTCCATGGAGTCCCAAAATCGACCCAAAGATGCCCATGGTCGGACATGTATATACCAATATTATTAGGACACGTTTTAAGGTAATTTGGTATTATTATAATATTATTTTTACCATTATTTACTGAATTTACCCTTTAACCATGGTATATAAAATATTTACCGAAGAAATTATTCCAAATGTCTAAAAATAAAATACAACTATTTACAAAATTTTGACCTCCTGATTCTAAATATGGAATCATTTTTTCTAAATTCAAAACATATAAGTGGTATAAATAAATTTAAAATTAATTCCCGTTCTCGAAACAAAAAGGGTGTTTTAACAAATAATAATTATCAAAAGATCGACACTTTCTTATGTCCAATTTAAATATGAAATTATGTAAAATAACCAACATTGGATTAAATGGTAAAATAATAATCTAATTATACTTTAAAATCACTCAAATGCATAATTTATCACTATTAATTATTTCCATTATAAAGTTGTCTTTGATTAGATTTTAGTAATTTTCACTATTCAGCAAAATATGAAAGTTATCAGAAAAGTACCAAAATTCCACCCTAAGATAATTTGGATATACTGAATCCAAAAATGAATTTTATTTTAGAATATTAAAACAATAAAAGTTGAATTTATTAATTTAAAATTAAGTCGCACTGTCAAAACCAAACGGTGTATTTTTAAGAAATATTAACTATCAAAAGTTCGACCAATGTTTATGTCCAATTTCAAAGTGAAATTACGTACAATGATAATCATTGGATTAAATGGTAAAAATATAATCTATTTATACATATAAACCATTAAAATGAATAATTTATCAATATAAATTATTTTTATTAAAAAAGTTGTTTTCAATTAAAATATAGTATTTTTCTCTATTCACCCAAATATGAATGTTATTAGAACAACACCAAGACATTATTAAAACTAAATTTTTATGTCCTGATTCTAAATAGAAATATTATTTTGTAAAATTTAATATATATAAGTTTCAAGTATTATATTTAAACAGGCTTCTCCATTAAAAGGCGGTAAAATTTCATTTTTTGAAAAATACATATATTATTTGAAAAAATGTATTTGTTCTTACAATATGTCTAAGAAACTCATAATACATATTCTAAAATAATAAGTATTATATAAAGTTCAAAATTCATTTAATACTATTCATAACCACTTTTTAATGGCTTGTTTAGTTAGTCACATTGTGCTAAAACTCAGTGTTGCGTGTAGTGAAAGTTATTGAATAAATTTGCAAAAAATACATACTATGAAATCTTGGGGTGTTGCATTCTTCCTTTCATTTAGGATTTGTGTCCTCAAAATTTTAAAATTAGGCTCAGAAACTTCATTGAAAGCCCCACATAGGATAAAAAGTCAATAAAACTATCACATTAAAATAAATTAATAGAAGTATAAAGGTTACCCGAGACAACAGATACTAGGATTCCATGAAAACATAGATATGGAGGAGAAAACAAAGTGTCATGTTCTGATGCAGAGGGATAGAAAACATGAATAGGAGAAAGTTAAAAACATTAAAATCAAAAACTTGTGATGGGATAAATGTTCATTTGTTTACCAGTAAGAAAAGTAAACATATAACATTTTCTTAATTTTAAGATCCATTTAATAAAGTTGGGGAATTTATTTATGAGATTGACTATGAACATAAATATATACACTTACTTTTTACATATAGTTTAAATATTTATCAAATTTCTACCATCAACTCAACTTTCTTTTCAAATGATGAGTATTCAAGTTGTCTTGGTCACACTGAATGTGCTAGAATTAACTCCTAGAGAATCACATGATACATAAAAGATAAAAAATATATTTATGTTGTCTTTAGAGATTCACCACCACCAAAATGGTTAGTACAAGATCAGATGATCCCCAAAAATGATAATCCTTTAGAGAATGAAATGTTAATCATCATTTCTAAAATTAAACCAACAATACCCAAAGTTACATTAATACCATTCAATAAACAATTGTCCTTAAAATCCATCAATATAATCTAAACTAATTTTGAAACCCTAAACATAATATAATTTTATTACACTGCCTTCTACGTTTAATTGTATCTCCAAATGACATCAACTACTCCTAAAGTCACATACTTAAGAGTAATTAATCTAATCAGATATTATATATTGTTGGATAATCATTTCTATAAATAACCCAAATCACTATAAATACACAATAAATACATAGATATAAATCCACCATTACTCATCAAAATAAATCTCATAGTATTCTATTTTCCTTGGTCATATAGTGTTCCCAACAAAGTGAAGTCTTCCAAATAACATTTATCACTTAATCACAAAATCATTTTCCTATACTATGGGTATTCATTTGATAAGACATAATATTCCAAATCAACATATTATTGATCAATAAAATCATTTAACTAAAATTAATTAGTTACACTAACCTGGGACTTCATATAGTCTAGTGGTAGGTGATAAATCCAAATCACTCTCTAGTTGTGGGTTCAATTCCCACAGCTTTTTCTGACGCGATGGGTTGTCACACGGTCTGCCTATTGTCTTTTTTGAAAACTATATTTTATAAAATTACCAAAATAATATAAATTCCTCAAATTAATCATAAAATTATTTACACAAAATTGTTATCTCATACCTTGAATTTTCTTCCCAAAATATATTAACTTGTAATTTCCACAAACCCAATGATCATATAAAATGAAATGGATATTTATAACTATATCCTTAAGAGAAAAGATAAATCTTACTCAAAAATCATTTTCACATGACAACCAGTAAGCTTACAAATACAAGAGAAAATTATTCCCAAGTAATCCCATCCAAAAGGAGAACTAATACTTTTAAAATTTTCTCCAACCATTTATTTCTACATTTCTTCTTATTTGACCAAGAAAATATCCTATAGAATAGGGAATTCACATGGGTAATGGCCAGGTCCCCTACATTTACAGAAAATGACTGTAAATAGATTATTGGGACCATTTTTACTTTCTTCCATAGTACTCTTCAATTTTCCTCAGCAACTCTTCACATTATGTTATTCTTTCCCACAGGTAAAGAATTTCTTTGTTCCATTGAGACACTTTCTTGGGCGTCTCCTTCCACATTTCCTGCATGATGGAAATTGAGTATTCTTTTCTCCATGGTATCCACTGCCGGAGCTCTTATCATTCATCAAATTTATCTTCTTTTTTGATTCTTATAGTTGGTTAATATATATGTTGTTGATCATATTTTTGGAAAAATGATTTGGCATGAACATAGTATCATTTATGCATATCAACATTCCATTTTGTTGCTCATTTCCACCATCGTTCCCACCTTGTACATCATTATCAATGTTACTATGACTTCCTTGGAATCCAGCCATTGACTAAAACCAGATAACATTCTGTGAGTAATAATAGTCATAAAATTATTTAAAAAATATCATAACACCTCATTTTCAATCAAAAACACCCTACTATTAACCAAGGTTATTTATTCTCAAATTATATTAACATCCCTCATATTGGTTTGTAAAGAAAATGTAAATTATCATAAACATATCCCACGGGAGTCTCGTAACCAAGAGTGCAGCAAGGCCTATTTTCGTGCACCAGTTCCCGTTTGAGTCTATCTCATAGCGGGGTTTTCAAGTTTTACACCTATGTATATTTTTGCTAGAGCCGCCTCTACCTGCTCGTATCTAGACAAGGATTTATTTCTTGGAAAATCACAATATATATACAATACAAAAATTTTAGGAAGTTCTTCTATACTAATCCTCAAATTATATCCTAGGGCTATGTGCTCTAATCAGAGTTTATCTAAATCTTGCTTCCAAGGTTTGTACTAAACTTCCTATGATACCAACTGTAATGCCCCGAACCTTGTTACCCATAGTCGGTGCATTATTACATAACATTGGCATGATACAAGGAAATCATGTCCTGAAAGACCGATCAGTTTAGTAGCTTTTGAAATACTAGATACATTCATAAGGTCAACATTACAACATGAAAAGAAGAACAAAACTAAATTATTCCATTGGAAACACCCAAGATTCATATATTATTCTTGAAAGTCACTCATAACTAACTTTTTCACATACTGAGAAAAATAAAACATTGAATGGGGTGATATCAAATGCTTAGTAAGGATACCAATATGGAAGAAACTTTAATAAAAAAGCATAAACATTTAAGGTAATGCATAACTAAAATAAAAGGATTGTAAACTTGAACTTTAGCATAATATGGAAAATAATAAAATGAAGTAATACCATTTAATTATTCACATGGATATTATACTAGTCGAATAATCACATGCAATATCAATAAACTCTTTCATATCGATGGAATGCATAATTCCATAATATCATAACCACATAGTCAACGCTTTGTGCCAAGACTACCAATATGGGTTTTTAATGGCCTTGTGCCAAGACACTAGTTTCTCTCATGAGACCTACCGATGCATCAAGGATCTATAGCAGGCTCCACCCATCACTTACTAAGTCCAATGCCTTCCTCATATGAATTTTTTGATACATAACATAAATATTTGTATTAAAACTAGCATACGAAATATCAATACATTATCCACAAACCATGAATGGTATAAAAATAACATATCCATAGTCAAACATAACTGATTAAATACAATATAAATGATTTTATTGTAACATATTAACCTCAATTGAGAGTAATAAATTATATTGACATAAGTGAAAATATTCATCAAAACTATTTGGTAGAAATATCACCCTATTTCTTAAAAACATTTAAAAGTCACACTATTTCTCATGAAGCTGTTTAAAAATTGATTTTTGAATAAAAGTGTACCATACCACTTTGAAACATTTAAAAGGAATATTTATTTTAAAACATTAATGTCCATTTAAATAAATCCTTCAAACCATTTTTAAAACATGAACATTAATTAGAATGATTTACAATAATAAATCTTTAAGACATTTAAAATGATATTTTAGTTAGAGTTCTTAACCAATAGAGAGACACATGAATACAAATAATTGAGGTAATAAATACATTATAATATCATGATAATAAAGGGATTCATGATATACTGTGTCAATGTACATTATATAGACAATATAAAAGTGATTTGGTGTATAACAACAATGAAGTATCAATGGAATGTAAATTTAGATGAAATCTATTATAAATACCGTATCCTTAGGTTATGGATAAATCAACGACATAATTATGTGTGAAAAAAAATAAATACACTCAATATGATTGGATATTTAGTGTAAATAAATCATAGGACATTCATACATATTCTAGTAAAAACAACACCAATGAATTGGATATTTAACCCAACAAATGGAGATTGAGTTAAAATTACTCTTATCACATTCATATCAATGACTTGAAAATTTATGAATGGAGTGATAATGTGTATAAAAAGTATATCCATAGAAAGGGGAGTTCGAATAATGACATAAGAAAATGAATTGGGATTCCACACATAATCTTGGAGTAATATAATCAATTAAGTATGCGTAAAGCCGAATGAGTGGAAATTGAAATTTGTAATTCCCTTATCAATTTGGTCCCATACGAAACATACATCCCATGAAAGATGGATCATACAATGATGATGTAAATATACATAAATTATATTATATTACACAAAGAATACAATCATGGGTAGTACAGACACCACATGCAATAAATAATTTGTGAACAATGGAAATCTCATGGAATTAAAAGTGAGATAAGAAACCCCTTACCTCAAGTCCGAATTGTCTTGTGTGTTCATTATTCATCCTGAATAATAAACATAAGCTAATTATTATTGATTAAGAACAAATTTTAATTTTATTATTCCTTTTATATCACTTATTACATTTCCATAATAATTAGTTAATTATTTGAGTTCATATTGGATATTTTATTGATGTTCAGAACATGAGTAAAAAACGAACTTATTATAATTAAACTTTTTCCATGTGGTCAAAAGTCCATTATCTACACAATGAAAAAAATGATTTTGATATCATATATATAATATATATCCAGTATATATATGTATTTCTAACAGTACATAACATTTGGATATAAGAAATGAAAAGCAGCGTTCATGAAGATGGTAAGCTATACGTATGCATGAACGCTACTTCTATTTTGATTTGTTTTATAATGGAATTAAAACATTATGATAAATAGGTATATTATAATTCTAGTATAATACCATATTATATATGTTTTACATAATTTAATTAAACACATCATTTATATTTTCCATGAATGTCATGAATGAATCTTATCACCTTTAGGGGGTGGTAGTCCGCACTTCCTCAAATGAAATGTTCATGGTCACAAATATTGGAATGCATATTGGTGTGTTTTTAAATAAAAATTACAAAAGAATAGAGAAATAATATACATAATATACATAATATATAAACAAATTTGCATCATAACGGCCACCATAAGGGGCGGTAGGAGATAATCGAACAGTCATCGTTTTGTGAGGCGTTAGGTTCCCATCCTCATAAATATTATTTTCTTCACCCATAAGAAGGATGTGTGTGTAAGTGTAGATCAAATAATTATTATAAAAACATCCTAATATATTTAATATACTGGTTTTTTTACAAAATAAATGAATAAAAATAGTTAATGGGGTTGGATAAGTAAAATAAAAGAAATAAATTTAAGAGAAACTTGTTTCTGACTCTTTCGCTGGGGCGCGCGCATCTGTATGTGGGGGAGGACGCGCTACTTGTTGCCCCGCATTCCCATTTTCCAAAGGCGGGCGGCATCCGTTCCTTGATCAGGGACATCTGTTCCTTGATCGAAACCGGGATGATGGGATGTCAGTTCTTCCTTCTGTGGATTCCTCCTCGGAGCTCATCACCTAGTCCGGGTCTCCCTCATAGATTTATGATGGGTTCGTGAAGCTCATTAATGGTTCCATATCTACATGGATGCCAATTAATTACACTGCTTCCGTCAAGACGCTCCAAGGGGTCTTGTCGGGGAAGCAACCTTCGGTGAGGAGAATGGTCACTTTGGGACGTCGTCGACATGTCTATCTTTGGTCCCTCATCACAGTGCTTCTCGAGGGCGCAGAAGCCTGAGGCATCCCACATCAAACGTGGGGAATGTGCATCATCGTAGGTTTTCCCCAGCTTCCCATGTTTAACACGGGGTATGTCGCAATTTTAACGTCTTGCGGAGATGGATCGGGTTGAAGTACCCCTAGGGGGAACACCGATGTTGGGGCTAGCACGTGGGCGGCTTCCCAGATATCATGGAGTGGGATGGGGTGGAATGATCTCACCAGGATGTGGTGGCCCGGGTAAGGATCAGGATGGATGGTGGAGTGAGACATTGGGCTTATGTTCTGAGACGGCCCAAGAGGGGGAATACAGTTTAACGTCATATGGGACGAGATACAGTTTAAAATCATGAAGGACAGGATACAGTTTAACGTCATGCGGGACGGGATACAGTTTAAAGTAATGTGGGACGAGGGGTTTGGGGCTTACGCTTTGAGGCGGCCCATGGTGGTCAGGGAACCAACATGGAGAGGTTGGGACAGCCGTGTAGTGGGCTTGAACCACAAGGAGGCTTCTTACGTACCATGCGTTAGAACGGATCAAAGTCCACGTAGTTCGCTAGGATGGGGCTTACACTCTAGGGCATCCCATAGGAGGATTTCATGGTCGATGCACACTCTAATCCCACGTGAGACATGCTCGGTGTGGGAAACAAGAGGCGGCAGGGACCAGACGATAGCGTCGCGAAGGGTGTGTCCGTGAGAAGCGGAATGGGGCTTACGCATTGAGCGGCCCAAATAGCAAACAAGGGCTTATGCGTGGTTAGCAGCCCTTGGTGCCGGGGCTTACTCCAGGGTGGAGGCCTATGATGCGACAAAGTGCATTGGTAAAAGGACTCCACTGGCCTTGGCAGGGGGGAAGTACGGAGATGCACAGGTGCAGTCGTCCGTAAGAGAGGCTAGGGGCTTACGCTCGGAGGAGTCCCTTCCCCCACGGACAAACACCACTCCAACAAGGAGGATCTCATTCCATGTGAGGAAGATTCCATTATTATGGAGACGAGTGGGCGTAAAAAATGTCCGAGCTAGGGGGGATCCTGTGTGCGAAGCACGGGGTTGGACCACAGTTTAACGTCATGTGTTAAAGACGAGGTTCTTAGCAGTTTAACATCCTGGAGATTAGATGAGGTGGGTTTTCTCCACAACCCTAGGGCTTACATGCTCAACGCCCTCTACCCCGTGTGGGAGGGAAGGCATCGGCAAGGCCGTAGTGAAGGGGGGCCGCAGGGAAACCAACGGGGGGTCCACGTTAGGGTGGCTATGTGAATAAGGAATATCCTTTAGCGTGCTTATTTGGAGAAGCATAAGGCAAAGCAACGCAACGGGAAACACTGCCGAAGGGACTTTGAGATTACTTTGCACGAGACTAGATGGCCATACGAGAAAACAAAGAATGGCGTGCATGCCCGGCAGGGGAGACATCAGGTGCCGGTGCAGGGGGCAGCCAAGGGGCGTCAAGGTGAGGGGTCCTGGGATTTGCGCGCAAAAGGGATGGTTTGCACGGAAAACACCAGGACGACGCGCAATTGGAGCAAGGGAATTGCACATAGAGAGGGAAATATGCACAGGGTTTTGCGCGCACAGTAGGGTATTGCATGCACGAGGCATGGATTGCACGAAAGACTGGAACCCGGGGAAGGGTGCAAATTCAATGAAGCCAGTGGAGTTGTGCGCAAAGGAGAACTCTAGGGAAAGGTTGCGCGAAATAAGGGATGACCTAGAAGTCATCTTGCACGCGGGGGGAGCCGAATTGCCTGCCCGAGAGTCACTTCATATTCCTCAACCCCCAAACCGTTCGGGGTCACCTTCTATTTATAGGCGACCTCCGGCGCAGAATCCAGGTGGCGAGAAATTATCAACCGCGCGGAATGCGGGCGTGAAATTATTTCGCACCGGCGCCGGGACTTTTCGTGAATCCCGGGTTGCCTTTCACGTGGGACATTTTTTCCGCGTACTTCACCCAATTTTTCGTTCACCACTTCCCAGGCCTCCGGATCGGGCCTCTGATTTCGAATATGACTTCACTTCGTAATTTCGAAACTTCCTCCGAGAGTTACGACCTTTTTTTCGGCGTCAAAAAATGCCCCCCTTGGAATTGGATCGGCGAGAGGTCGCAACGATCGGATTCCATGGGAAACGCCAAAACACCGAAATGCTGAGTCCCCTGGTCAAGTTGCATAAAAAATTCCAATGTGGCACGCAAAACCTACAGACGCGCGTGGAATCCCCTTTCGGCGCTGCACAGAACCCTGGCCTCGCCTATAAAAAGGGGCACTGGGTCCCAAATCCATACCTCCGCTTTTTCCGCACGATAATCTCATCGCTCTCATGCACGAAATTGCTTCCGTGGATGCGCGTAAAAACTCTCTAGCAGTGCGGAATTCCATACGAAATTCGGTTGTGACATCGCACGTGTTTGGGCATTTCCGCGCTTCACGTGACGATTACGCGCTCATCTCTAGGATTTTGCGCAACTCATTCAGATTTCACGTAGAACTCTCCGATTTCACACACTGCATCCTGATTTCGCCCAACTCACGAATTATTCGAGATGGCTGCAAACCGAGTTGATGAGGGGGAAGCCGCTGCACGTAGGACCGAAATGGCGGCGAACGAGTAGGTTTATGGCACCAAGGTTATTGTCTCTAACAATCTGACCTTTTCAATCTACTGACTCCGGCTCAGAAGACATACCCCTTGTCAGAAAACCTCCCGCTCTGGAATTTTGGCATCCTGGAGGAGGTTCCACTACCGGGATTCAAGGTGGACACGCCACGGTCCTGGGTGAATCGGGAGGAAGAACTTCCTCGCTACAACATCACCAACAACGACCATCCTACAAGGGAAACCAGACATATAGTTGTATATGTCCTGAACCCGAGGACTAGGACCATTACCAGGGACGAGCCTGTGGCAGAGGATTCTCCGACCCTCTACGTGAGCACATTCCATCATAGTATCACGGATGATACGAAGGGATGGCTGAAGGATTGGGACCTACTGTCTGGGGGAAACATCACCAGCGAATGGGCCTGGGCATTCTGGTTCCACCATACCTGTGACCAGTTCGGGGAAGAACTGCGGTATATCGGCCTGTTCGAGGTGGTATAGACATCGCAGTTTCACTTCCACCACCAGCCTGAAATCGGACCGGATCTATTCACCCGATGGTCTCCTGACACCAACACATTCCACCTTCATCATGGGGAAGTCGGCATCAGTCTCTGGGACATTCACTACATCGGAGATATCCCACTGGAGGGTTACCAATATGACAAGTTCGTTCTTCCAAAGAGCACCTGGGGAGACAGGTCGCGGACGCATATGATGATGTGGCACCTGTTGGATCTGGCCAAAGAGAGGCTGGGGGTCAATGAATTCTTGAAGGACGTTGCCTCAAGGGCTGGTTCAGCATGTTCCTTGAGAAGGATCCCGCCGTCAAGATGTCGGGACTGGGAAAACAGTCCCCAACAGCGACTCAGAGGAGTAGGGACGGGTCATACTCGAGGACCCTAGAGGCAGGGCAATACCAATCATGGGGCTACCGCGTCATTGAGGCCCTGGAACCGAACTTCCGGTATGCCGGGTTCCTTGCAGCCTTTCTGAGCGGGTGGCTCCTGCCGGTGTGGGACGCGAGGATGGGCGTCCACCTAGCAACATTGGTGATGGCGGGCTCTATGGACGCCAACAAATGGTTCAACTTGGGTGTCCCCATACTGGCCAAGCTGTATTCCATCCTGGGGCGCATCTCATGAGGGGGGCCGCCTCAGAGAGTATGTGGTACCTTCCAGATCTTCCATGGATGGGTGGCGTCTCATCTTGGCGGTTACACTTTCCCAAATGTCGTCTGTTCTCCAGGAAATGGTCTGCGACAGTCCTTGCTAAACATTGTAGGGGTGGAGCCGATGATGCTCAATGAGGAGGGCGTGAGGATCCGCATCGGCAACCATGCCAACTTCAACATCAGCCCGTTCCCCACCCTAGTCGGCCAACTGGTGGACAATGGTTGAGGCTCTCTAGAACAACATGAATACTTCCAGAGTATTCAGGGCGGGTTGCTCGTGGCTCGGATCGACGGGATGGTGATCTGCGAGCTTTATGTGTCATCCCGACTCGCCAGGCAGTTCGGGTGCCTTCAGCGAAAGCTGAAGAAGGTATTCACGGCTGTCTGGAAGGAGAAGAATCCATGCGTCTTACGCCAGATGTGGTTGATTTTTACCACCTTTGGTTCCGGTGATTTCATCACTCTTCCCCCCGCTGGGGTCGATGCCAGCCTAGCAACTGAATATGCTGAAAACTGGACTATTGAGTACCCTGAGAGGCTATTATGCAAGTGTGTCCAGCAACTGGAGGTTACTCGCGCGGAAACTGGGCGACAGGAAATAAGGAACATTGCCGTCGGAAGGGGAGGACCAAGGGCGCGCCAGGCAGTGAGGCCTGCACAGGCCGGGACTTCGGTAGCGGGGACATCACATGGTGCTGCCACGTCCTCGTTACCCGAAGTGGGGTCACATGAGGCGGCCACGGAACTGCCCGGGAAGTAGATAAGATATCTTCTCGAACCTTCCCAAGACGCAATTCTCCCGGCACTGTGGTCGGCCTGGATGACCCTGCAGCAATCGCTAGGCATCGAATCCATCTTGCAGAAGATAATGCAAAACGGGATCCAACTGCCAGAGGTTGGGTTCATTCGAATTACTGACCGAGTAAACTTCCATCGGCAACATGCTTATCTGACGGCAGTGGATGCATACGCACGCCAGAGGTGTGGCAAGCGGAGCCACCTTTCTTAGTGAATGTGATGCTCGACCATGATCATGATCCGGAAGCAATGTCGCCAGGAGAAGGCGACAGTGACGAGGAGCCGGAGGGGGAGGAGGAAACCGGAGAGGTAGAAGGCGAGGGAGAATACGAAGAATAAGAGCCCGAAGGTGATGGGTCGCAAGGGGCGACCTACCAAGGGAGTCTCTGAGAGAGTGGCGAGATTGCCAACTCTGATTTCAACAAAACCGAGATTCTTGAGAATTATATCTGTCTTCATTCATTTCTCTTATACATCCATTCTCCTTTCCATCTTCTAACTAACTTCCCCATCTTACTCAAAAGAAGTTGAGCGTTGGACGGGCATCCCCAACAGAGGAGGGAGGAGAGGAACCAGTGGATCATGATGGGGATCCGACACCCATCATTGAATTAACAAGTGCGAAGGGGTCTCCCCTTATGGCGGCTCCTGCAGTGGCCGAAACACTGGAGACCAACGCTCTGGATTCCTGTAAGTCTCACGATTCACTACTGGCGTTTGGTGGAAAAAGTCCCCGTCTGACTAGCGTATGCCTTACACAGTGATTTCAACACTGGAGGCACGTCAGGATGCGGCGCCCGGGCCGTCCGTAAGTGGACCAGGGGTGGACTAACCACCTCGTTCAGAACATGATCTCTGCACTGAGTCAGCCCCATCAATTGATGAACAGGGGGCGGCGGACATCAGCGGCGCTGTTCTCGAGATTAGGTCGGAAGCTGGTGGAGGTATCATTACTACTGGGGCGAGAGAAGAATGTCTCCCGGACATCGAGGATTCTATTCCTCATGAAGACATCTCTGGGGAAGATCCTGCTACCGATCTGCTGGCAACCTTCCCCACATACCGACCCGCTGACCCTGAGGAGAGAGATAACTCAGACTCAGAGGCGGCTGAGGAGAGCCGGATGACACGGCGCAAAGGGTGGAAGTGTATCCAGCGCTTCCTTAGGCATCCCCAGTTTAATTGGCAGAGGCGGATGGGATCACTTCAGACATGGTTGCGCTTCCTGTGCGCCGGAGGGGCTGACGCTCAGCATCTTCATCTGACGGTCGGTGATTACATGGCCGAGAAGATACGCGAGAGCAGCTAGCGCTCTGAGATTACCCAGTGCTGGGAAGGGTCGACAAGTGCTCAAGCGCTGCTGAGGGCGGAGCAGGAAGTCCGGCACCTCGAATGGAAGGCGACAGATAAGGAGTCCTTCATCGCAACATGCTCTGAGCTCATGGAGTAACTGACGGCCCAGCTGGCTGATGTGTAGGAAAACTGGTGGAGGCGAGTCCCCAGATGACCATACTTCGAACCGAGTGGGCGCATGCACAAGCAAGGGCAGGCGAGATGCGCTATGTGGTGGCTGATGAGGAGAGAGTCTTCAAAGAGCGAGAAGAGGTCCTGGAGGCTACCAGCTAAAGGGTAGCGGTGCTGGAAAGATCGCTTCAGCACGCTGATCCCTAAGGGCTTCGTTTTTTCCATCTCATGAACTTTTTTCTTGTACTGCTCATCATCTCAATCCAATATATAGCCAAATCCATTCATTTTTACCCTTGGTTTAACACACTCAACCACAGTTTTGAAATGAATAACAACTCATCCCTATGCTCCTGTGGGTCATGCCCAACGCGAGAAGCAGAAGATGCTCGTGCCATCATTTCGTTCAACTGTGGGGCATTGACCAAGCTTCAGGCGTCCAAAATTGGGCTTGGACTTCGGAGGATACCTCGGGCCGATTGATTTGTCAACTTCTCAATGTGCTCTAACACACGAGTGGGGCGATGCCAGGGGCATTGAAATCCATCCGAACATAGGGGATGAAGAGGAAGGGTGAATCACGCTGCCCAAATTTGGAAGACATTGGGGAAAAACGATGGAGGACAACTATCAACCGTGGCGGAAACACATCATCCATATCATGTTGGCTTATAATGGGGACAATAAATGAGGGCTGACCATGTTCGCAACACGGGGCCTGACTCAAATATAGTCAGTCAGTTTTCCGGAACGTTGGCCCAGGACAGTAGGCGGACCGTAGGTCGAGCATCCATACTTTTAGGGGGTCCCGTCTATAACGACCCATACTTTACATACATTGTTAATAATTAAAAATTGAAGCACACTTATTACAACATATAACAAAACCACAAAGGACCGTATAGGTATAGTGTCTTTAGAAACTGGGAAACATAAACAACTGGTTCATAAATTTTCTACAGTGTCTCCCATTTATTTCATCATATCTAGGGTCCCTTTTAGCATATTCTACTTAATATCCATCTTCCTGACCTGGGGAAAAGAAAACATCAAAGGGTGAGCTCAAATACTCAGCAAGGGAAAATAAAGGAGATAAAAATCATATCATATCTTTTTAAAAATCAAAACCTGCAAAAGAGATCATAATATCTTAACATGGAATAAATCATAGAAGTGAAAATGAGATCCTCAAAATCATAACATAAAACTTGAAACATTGTGGCATGCACACATAATCATGGAAAATCATTTCTTGTTAGTCATGACTCATTGCCAAGACTATCTTAGTGGACAAAGTCCCTTTCTGAACCGAGTTCACTCCTCGTTTCAGTCCTGTATCACGGAACCGAAATAACCTTCCGTTCCAGCCATGTCTATCTCATGAGATATAAAATCTTTACCCAATGCATTGGAGGGAGATATAGGTCCCACCCATCTTATAATGAATCCTTTCTTATGTGTTCCACATAATCATAAAACATACATCATCGCATAACACATGTAACAAAAATGGGATTCTTGAAACATCATGACATCATAAAACAATTCATATAAGATAAAGGAATTCATAAAAATGTTTCCATCACAACATAATCAAATCCATGTAATAATAGGGATAAAAACATAACCCTTTTATTATCTTAGATGGAAAATAATTTTGATAAAATACTTGAACTCCATTCTTGAGGAAAATATCCTTTCTACTTCAACAACATTTTTCCTTTCATAACATGTCAAACAACTTTAAAATAAAAGAAGTTGATTAAAAATAAACTTGAAAACTTGTAAAGGAAGCTTCTTGGAAATAATGTTTTAAAAATCCATTCAGGCCGTATAAGTTAAAAAAAACATTCTTCTCGTACTTTTGTCGGAAAAGTCAAAAAGTACTTCGTACGAAAAACGACAAAAGATTCCTTTGACACATATTACTAAAAACTCACCGAAGGGTAAAAATGGATTTAAACAATTGTAGGTGGATGGAAATAATATTACATATTGAGGTAACATGGATGTGGATGATAAAATACACCCCAATAAATACTTACAAATAAACAATCTCGGATAAAAATGAGATTGTGATATTTCCCTTACCATAGGTCCGATTTGCTTTTTACGTGTCCGAAGCTCCTGTATAATGGTTTAAATAATGTTATTGACTTATTCCAGAATCATACATATTGATATGATATCATATATGGTCATATTCTTAGCTTCTTGTTAGTAATATTTTATTGTTACTTGTTACTCGGGTCTTTATTGCCTTTTGTTCTTATGCGTGTTTTGCCGAATAAATTCTTATTCTTCTTTTAAGGTTATAGATACCTTATATACAGAATGGTATTAGTGTAACATATATCATATTTATTCATTCAATTCATTTATATAATTACTATGTAATGATGATTATGTAGAACGAGTCGCATCACATCGTGGAGACGGTATTCCGTACGTACGCACGAGTGATGATATCGTTCCTATGATCGTGGAATTGTATTGGAGTATATGTATATTATTTCAGTATCAATATTACTTTATAATAATCATAAATAGTTACTCATTACACCATTATACCCATCCTTGTAAGGTGGTGGTGGAAAATAGATTACACCACGGCGTGGAGACGGTATTCCGTACGTACGCACGCGCGGTGATTTCATTTTTCCGTAGGATGGATAGAAGGTGAATTAGGGTTGTTTCATATTTATAATAACATATCAGTATGTAAGTAATACTGATGTTATTACTTTGTCATGAAACAACTAAATAAGAAGAAGTTGAAGACGAAAGAAATTGAAAAGATCGGTAATGGATATTACCTCTTCTTTGGAACGCCTCTTTGAATCCTCCACTTAGGGAACTAAGATTGGTCTTTGAAGAAGACCAGGACCTCTAGGATTATTCTAGGGAAGTGGAGAGGAGAAAATGTCAGGGGTTGGACGAGCTTGAGTGCTCAAATTGGTGTGAGGAGGAGGGGGAGGAGGTGCCCTTTTATAAGGGAGGAGAGGGGCACCTTAGGAATATCTCAAAATATTATTTTATATTAAAGTCAAAATCGGTTTATAATGGTTCCAAAGGGTCTTATTTCGAAGATAAAGTGGGGATGGGTCGAAATCCTATCAACCAATAGGATTTAGACAAGTTTAGGGTATTATTTTAACCTTATCAATTAGATTTAACTCTAAGTTAATTAATTTAACTTTTACCATGTCTTTTTGTTTTCTTTCACTATATGGTTAATAAACTTACTATAACATGCCAAACGAACCCAAAATTGTTTATTATTAATATATATATCCTTATCTAAGTCATTTGGCCGAACCTTAGATTTTTAGGAATAAAATAACAATTAGTAATATAATATTTGATTTAAAAACTATTTTTTGACAATTTTGACACTATTTGATATATGATTTTTTTGAAAGTCATAACAGAATTATATGTTCGAACCAAGTTGATTAAATCAACATTAATATATCATAGTAACCTAGAAAATTAGTGGAATTCATAAAAATTCTCAAATTACATTTATTTTGGTGTTTATAACATCAATTATGTCAATATTTCATTAATAAGATACTTACTGCATCATCATTGTGTCATAAATAAATTAAATTATGTAATGTCTAAAAATTACAAATAAAATACCATTATGTAGGAAATCTTTTTAGATTTCTAATGAATATTTATAGTCGAATTTATCTTATGTATAACCCCATATTAAAAATGATTTACTTATTAAACTTTGATTTTAACTATTTTAACCCTTCTTTAAATAAATTAATAATAAATGTCCTAATCTAATCCAAGTGGGCCTAAATGGTCATATTTTATTCCTAAGTTTGTTTTTGGTCGAATTACACTTGTCCAATAGAATTAGGACATGTGTTAGGGTAATATTAATATCATATTTACCCTTAGTTTCCCTATTTACTATTAACCGCGGTAAAAAAAAGTAAAAAGTTACTATTCACCAAAAATTATTTTTATCTCATTGAATCACATTTTACTTACTGATATCAACTGTGTCTGTCGGATTTTCGAAATTCCATTCACAGAAGCGGTAAAATTAAGTTTTATGCAAAATTCAGTTTTTAACCTACCACTTAGTGGTTTCACTATTCATCAAAAATTGAAAGTTTTCAGAAAAATACCAAAATTTCACCCTAGGCTAATTTCGATATTCTGAGTCCAAAAATGAAGTCCATTTTGAAAAATAAAATTTATAAAATTTCAAAAAGTGGTTATTACTATTCATAACGGCTAGTTTTAATATCATATTGTTGTTTAGTGAAACTCGGTATTGCGTACGACGCAAGCTATCGAGGAAGGTCGCGATTGCGTGTAAAGCAAGCCAAGCAAGTGTTGTGTAGAAAAAGATTCCTTTGATGATTTATATAACATAAAAGTCTCGGGTGTTACATTCTACCCCCCTTAAAAAAAATTTCGCCCTCGAAATTCGTCACTTTGTAACAAACAGATGAGGATACTTCTCCTTCATTATATCCTCAAGCTCCCATGTAGCTTCTTCAAGTTGGTGGTTCCTCCATAAAACTTTCACCAAGCGAGTGGTCTTGTTTCGTAGGACTTTTTCGCTACGATCCAGAATCTCTATCGGCTGTTCTTCATAAGAAAGATCTTGCTCCAGCGGTACAACTTCTGAGCTGAGTACATGTGAAGGATCTGGTATGTACTTTCTCAGGAGAGATACATGGAACACATCGTGAACTTGAGAGAGATTCGGTGGAAGCGCCAATCGGTAAGCTACCTTCCCAACACGATCCAGTATTTTGAAAGGACCGATATATCTAGGGCTCAACTTCCCCTTCTTTCCAAATCTCATAACCCTCTTCCAGGGAGATATTCGTAAGAACACTTTATCACCCACTTCAAACTCTAGGTCATTTCTTCGGTTGTCGGCATAACTTTTCTGTCGACTCTGAGCTGCTCTTATGTGTTGTTGAATAGATCTGACTTTTTCTACCATTTCATCAACGAGATCAGGTCCTAATAGCTTTCTTTCCCCAACTTCATCCCAGCAAGTTGGAGTCCTGCATTTCTTTCCGTAGAGAGCTTCATAAGGAGCCATCTGAATACTGGAGTGAAAGCTATTATTATAAGAAAATTCCACCAAAGGTAGGTGTTGATCCCAACCTCCTTTGAAATCCATAGAGCAAGCTCTCAACATATCTTCTAGGGTTTGAATTGTTCTCTCAGACTGACCGTCTGTCTGGGGATGATAAGCAGTGCTGAAACTCAACTCTGTATCCAGAGTATGCTGAAGACTTCGCCAGAACTTCGAGGTAAATCTCGGATCCCGATCAGATATAATAGAAAGTGGTACTCCATGCAATCTTACCACTTCCTTTACATATATCCTGGCAAGCTGATCTAGAGAGAAATCCTCTCTAATAGCAATGAAGTGTGCATACTTTGTAAGACGATCAACTATGACCCAAATTGCATTATTGCCTTTGGATGTTTTAGGAAGTCCTGTGACAAAGTCCATAGTGATGTTTTCCCATTTCCATTCGGGTATGGGTAATGGTTGTAACATCCCCTTAGACTTCTGTCTCTCAGCTTTAACTTGTTGACAAACCAAGCATCGAGAGACATATTTAGCAACATCTCCTTTCATGCCATCCCACCAGAAGTACTCTTTCAGGTCCCTATACATCTTCGTGCTTCCAGGATGAATAGAGAATGAAGAACTATGAGCCTCATCCAGCAGCTCCTTCTTTAATTCGGGGATGGGAGGAACACAAACCCGATTCCTGAACTTTATTATCCCATCATAATCAAGGTTGAATTCCGGAACATTTCTCACCTTCTTTTGTAACTCGACATCTTCTTTCTGTGCCTCCTTAATCTTCGCATGTATAGATGGTTGAACATTCATTTGAGAAAGATAAGATTTTTCCCCTTCCATTATAATTCCAAGATCCATCCTTTGTAAATCCATAAATATTGGATCTTTTGTGATCCTCATCATGGATAAACTAGCATGGTCTTGTCGACTTAATGCATCTGCCACCTTGTTTGCTTTCCCATGGTGGTAATGGATTGAGCAGTCATAATCCTTAATCAGCTCCAACCATCTTCTTTGACGCATATTTAGCTCCTTTTGTGTGAAAATATACTTTAAACTTTTATGATCAGTATAAATATCACACCTTTCACCATAAAAGTAATGCCTCCAAATCTTTAATGCAAAGATTACCGCAGCCAACTCCAAATCATGTGTTGGGTAATTTTGCTCATGGATTTTCAACTGTCGTGAGGCATAAGCTATCACCATATCATTTTGCATAAGAACACACCCCAATCCCTTCTTGGATGCATCACTGTAGATCACAAACCTTTCTCCACTACAAGGCAGTGTGAGCACAGGTGCACTGGATAACCTTCTTTTCAACTCCTTGAAATTCTCTTCACATTCCTCTGTCCAGACAAACTTAACTCCTTTCCGAGTCAACTTGGTGAGTGGATTAGATAATCGTGAAAAATCTTTTACAAAACGTCGATAATATCCAGCCAAACCAAGAAAACTTCGGATCTCAGTTACTGTTGTTGGTCTTGACCATCTTTTGATAACCTCTGTTTTTGCTGGATCCACAGATATCCCCTCTTTTGAGATTATGTGACCCAAAAATGCAACTTTTTGAAGCCAAAATTCACACTTGGTAAATTTGGCATAAAGCTTCTCCTTTCTCAGGGTCTTCAATATAATTCTCAAGTGATCTTCATGCTCTTCCTTGATCTTTGAATAGACAAGAATATCGTCTATAAAGACTACCACAAATTGATCAAGATAGTCTCTAAAGACTCTATTCATTAGATCCATGAAGATAACAGGGGCATTAGTAAGACCAAATGGCATCACTATAAATTCATAGTGTCCATACCTTGTACGGAAAGTCGTCATTGGTATATCCTCTCATTTGACCCTTAATTGATGATACCCTGAACGAAGATCAATCTTGGAAAAGTATTGAGCTCCGCGTAGTTGGTCAAATAAGTCATCAATGTGTGGGAGAGGGTATTTGTTCTTGATAGTGATCTTGTTAAGTTGTTGATAATCAATGCAGAGTCTCATTGATCCATCTTTCTTCTTAACAAATAGAACAGGTGCTCCCCAAGGTGACGCACTAGGGCGTATGAATCCCTTATCAAGATTCTCTTGGAGTTGCTTCTTCAATTCCTGCAACTCAATTGGGGCCATTCTATAAGGTGTCTTTGAAATAGGCAAAGCACCCGGTACGAGTTCTATTGAAAACTCAACTTCACGATTTGGTGGAAGACCCGGCAATTCCTCCGGAAAGACAACATCAAACTCCCGTACAATGGGCATATTCTTAATCGTGAGTTTCTCACCAACCATTTGAGATAAATAACCTTCATTTAGTGGAATCAATACCCATAAGATGGAAGAAATTTCCACTGGAAGGTTATGTTCATCCTTGCATTGATAGACGATCGTAGATTGATCTGGAATATGAAATGTGACTTCCCTTCTTTGGCAATTGATATGAGCTCCATGTAGAGAAAGCCAATCCATGCCAAGAATCACATCAAATTCCACTAAAGGAAGGATCACAAGATTTGCAGGAAGCACTTTCCCACAAACTTCGATTGGAGAAGAATTATAAACTTTTGATGCGATTGATGTGCCATTAGGTGTTGTCACAGCTAACTCAACATCTAATTGTTGAGGTAATACGGTCATACCCTTAGAAAAGTCTTCAGAAATAAAAGAGTGGGTGGATCCAGAATCAAATAAAACATTTGTTACTTTAGAGTGGATGGTAAGTGTACCTTTCACCACTTCGTTATCGTACTCCACATCGCTGATAGAAATTGCATGTGACTTTCCTTTGCCTTTAGCCTTAAGATTTTGTTGACGTCGACCATCATCATCAACCCTTGGATTTGGGCATTGATTGGCATAATGCCCCATCTCCTTGCACTTGAAACATTGAAGTGTAATAGGATCATTCTGCGTATCCCTTCCTTTGTTTGAATCATTGGACATCTTCTTCCCATTATCACGGCATTCAAATGCCTGATGAACTTCCTTTCCACATTTAAAACATTTACTTGTCCCTTTAAGACAACTCCCTCCATGTTTCTTTCCACGCTTTGAGCATAAGGAAAAGCTCATCTTCTTTTCTGTGTGCTCTTTAGATTTTTCTTTGAATTCCATATTCCTCTTCTTATCAAACCCATGTGACTGATGGGTTACTCCAATCTCCATCTCGACTTTGAGAGCACATCGAACGATTTCCTCGTAGCTATTGAAGTCCCTTATGGCTAACGCCCTTCGAAGACTTGGTTTTAAGCCACTAAAGAATCGATCGATCTTACTCTCAGGTTGGATAATAATACCAGAAGCATACCTTGCAAGTCTTGTAAAATTTTCTTCGTATGTACCAACAGATTCATCATCCCTTTGCTTCAGTTCAAGAAACTCTTTCTCTATCTTTGTTCGGAGAATACGAGGGAAGTACTTATTGAAAAATAAGTTCTTGAACTCGTCCCATTCCATAGACTCAATTTCATCTCTTTGCCTCATATTCTTAACAAGATTCCACCATTGATCAGCATCTCCTTCCAAACGATACACTGCTAGGATGACTTTATCATGTTCAGAACATTGAAGAACTGAAAATATCTTTTCAGTAGTACTAATCCATTGTTCAGCAACTAATGGATCAGTAGACCCGCTGAAAGAAGGTGGACGCTGCCTCATGAAGGATTGAACAGAATGTTGCTCCCTCCTTTGCTCATTTGGAAAGCCTGCATGATTCATAGCTTGAGAAAGTTGTGTGAGCATGGATACAAGATTTTGCATTCCAGCTCCCATATCGTTTGGTTGCTCAGGGGGACAATCATTGCATTTCCCATCGCATTCTGCATTAACACGGTTCCTTCGGGTTCCATCCATTGACTAAAACCAAGACGAATAGTGTGAGCAACACTAATTATAATAGGAAACCACATAATTAAAGAATAAAATTTTCATGCTTAAGGTCTTATCCTAGGTTATTCATGGCCATTTCTACGATTGTGTTCTATGCTTAGACTTATCCTTAGGGTTCTTACCAAGGCTTTCACATCCTAGTTTCCAAAGGTTGACTATACCTTTCCTCTGATACCAACTATAACGACCCATAATTTACATACATTGTTAATACTTCAAAATTGAAGCACACTTATTACAATATATAACAAAACCACAAAGGACCGTATAGGTATAGTGTCTTTAGAAACTAGGAAACATAAACAACTAGTTCATAAATCTTCTACAGTGTCTCCCATTTATTCCATCAAATCTAGGGTCCCTTTTAGCATATTCTACTTAATATCCATCTTCCTGACCTGGGGAAAAGAAAACATAAAAGGGTTAGCTCAAATGCTCAGCAAGGGAAAATAAAGGAGATAAAAATCATATCATATCTTTTTAAAAATCAAAACCTGCAAAAGAGATCATAATATCTTAACATGGAATAAATCATAGAAGTGAAAATGAGATCCCCAAAATCATAACATAAAACTTGAAACTTTGTGGCATGCACACATAATCATGGAAAATCATTTCTTGTTAGTCATGACTCATTGCCAAGACTATCTTAGTGGACAAAGTCCCTTTCTGAACCGAGTTCACTCCTCGTTTCAGTCCTGTATCACTGAACCGAAATAACCTTCCGTTCCACCCATGTCTATCTCATGAGATATAAAATCTTTACCCAATGCATTGGAGGGAGATATAGGTCCCACCCATCTTATAATGAATCCTTTCTTATGTGTGCCACATAATCATAAAACATACATCATCGCATAACACATGTAACAAAAATGGGATTCTTGAAACATCATGACATCATAAAACAATTCATATAAGATAAAGGTATTCATAAAAATGTTTCCATCACAACATAATCAAATCCATGTAATAATAGGGATAAAAACAGAACCCTTTTATTATCTTAGATGGAAAATAATTTTGATAAAATACTTGAACTCCATTCTTGAGGAAAATATCCTTTCTACTTCAACAACATTTTTCCTTTCATAACATGTCATACAACTTTAAAATAAAAGAAGTTGATTAAAAATAAACTTGAAAACTTGTAAAGGAAGCTTCTTGGAAATAATGTTTTAAAAATCCATTCAGGCCGTATAAGTTAAAAAAAACATTCTTCTCGTACTTTTGTCGGAAAAGTCAAAAAGTACTTCGTACGAAAAACGACAAAAGATTCCTTTCACACATATTACTAAAAACTCACCGAAGGGTAAAAATGGATTTAAACAATTGTAGGTGGATAGAAATAATATTACATATTGAGGTAACATGGATGTGGATGATAAAATACACCCCAATAAATACTTACGAATAAACAATCTCGGATAAAAATGAGATTGTGACATTTCCCTTACCTTAGGTCCGATTTGCTTTGTACGTGTCCGAAGCTCCTGTATAATGGTTTAAATAATGTTATTGACTTATTCCAGAATCATACATATTGATATGATATCATATATGGTCATATTCTTAGCTTCTTGTTAGTAATATTTCATTGTTACTTGTTACTCGGGTCTTTATTGCCTTTTGTTCTTATGCGTGTTTTGCCGAATAAATTCTTATTATTCTTTTAAGGTTATAGATACCTTATATCCAGAATGGTATTAGTGTGACATATATCATATTTATTCATTCAATTCATTTATATAATTACTATGTAATGATGATTATGTAGAACGAGTCGCATCACATCGTGGAGACGGTATTCCGTACGTACGCACGAGTGATGATATCGTTCCTATGATCGTGGAATTGTATTGGAGTATATGTATATTATTTCAGTATCAATATTACTTTATAATAATCATAAATAGTTACTCATTAAACCATTATACCCATCCTTGTAAGGTGGTGGTGGAAAATAGATTACACCATGGCGTGGAGACGGTATTCCGTACGTACGCACGCGCGGTGATTTCATTTTTCCGTAGGATGGATAGAAGGTGAATTAGGGTTGTTTCATATTTATAATAACATATCAGTATGTAAGAAATACTGATGTTATTACTTTGTCATGAAACAACTAAAGAAGAAGAAGTTGAAGACGAAAGAAATTGAAAAGATCGGTAATGGATATTACCTCTTCTTTGGAACGCCTCTTTGAATCCTCCACTTAGGGAACTAAGATTGGTCTTTGAAGAAGACCAGGACCTCTAGGATTATTCTAGGGATGTGGAGAGGAGACAATGGCAGGGGTTGGCCGAGCTTGAGTGCTCAAATTGGTGTGAGGAGGAGGGGGAGGAGGTGCCCTTTTATAAGGGAGGAGAGGGGCACCTTAGGAATATCTCAAAATATTATTTTATATTAAAGTCAAAATCGGTTTATAATGGTTCCAAAGGGTCTTATTTCGAAGATAAAGTGGGGATGGGTCGAAATCCTATCAACCAATAGGATTTAAACAAGTTTAGGGTATTATTTTAACCTTATCAATTAGATTTGACTCTAAGTTAATTAATTTAACTTTTACCATGTCTTTTTGTTTTCTTTCACTATATGGTTAATAAACTTACTATAACATGCCAAACGAACCCCAAATTGTTTATTATTAATATATATATCCTTATCTAAGTCATTTGGCCGAACCTTAGATTTTTAGGAATAAAATAACAATTATTAATATAATATTTGATTTAAAAACTATTTTTTGTCAATTTTGACACTATTTGATATATGATTTTTGTGAAAGTCATAACAGAATTATATGTTCGAACCAAGTTGATTAAATCAACATTAATATATCATAGTAACCTAGAAAATTAGTGTAATTCATAAAAATTCTCAAATTGAATTTATTTTGGTGTTTATAACATCAATTATGTCAATATTTCATTAATAAGATAATCACTGCATCATCATTGTGTCATAAATAAATTAAATTATGTAATGTCCAAAAATTACAAATAAAATACCATTATGTAGGAAATATTTTTAGATTTCTAATGAATATTTATAGTCGAATTTATCTTATGTATAACCCCATATAAAAAATGTTTTACTTATTAACCTTTGATTTTAACTATTTTAACCCTTCTTTAAATAAATTAATAATAAATGTCCTAATCTAATCCAAGTGGGCCTAAATGGTCATATTTAATTCCTAAGTTTGTTTTTGGTCGAATTACACTTGTCCAATAGAATTAGGACATGTGTTATGGTAATATTAATATCATATTTACCCTTAGTTACCCTATTTACTATTAACCGCGGTAAAAAAAAAGTAAAAAGTTACTATTCACCAAAAATTATTTTTATCTCATTGAATCACATTTTACTTACTGATATCAACCGTGTCTGTCGGATTTTTGAAATTCCATTCACAGAAGCGGTAAAATTAAGTTTTATGCAAAATTCAGTTTTTAACCTACCACTTAGTGGTTTCACTATTCATCAAAAATTGAAAGTTTTCAGAAAAATACCAAAATTTCACCCTAGGCTAATTTCGATATTCTGAGTCCAAAAATGAAGTCCATTTTGAAAAATAAAATTTATAAAATTTCAAAAAGTGGTTATTACTATTCATAACGGCTAGTTTTAATAGCATATTGTTGTTTAGTGAAACTCGGTATTGCGTACGACGCAAGCTATCGAGGAAGGTCGCGATTGCGTGTAAAGCAAGCCAAGCAAGTGTTGTGTAGAAAGAGATTCCTTTGATGATTTATATAACATAAAAGTCTCGGGTGTTACACCGTCAAACATGACTAGTCCTCCAGAACATTAGCCCAGGACAGTAGGCGGACCATAGGTCGAGCATCCATACTGTTAAGGGGTCCCGTCAAACATGAAAGGAAATGAGGATTCGAATAAGGTGGGACGCAAAGTGTGGAAGGTGGAGTGGTGGTTTGTTCGAACAGAGTCCAACACTCCCGAAATTGTGCCACCATGGTGAAGGCGCATTAGGCGGACATACCGACCGGATCATGGGTCATCCCAATTTCTAGGCAGGACCTCTTTGGCGAGAGAACTACCTCTTCCCATTATTACCATGGGGCATCCCGAACCTGCTCGAGGTAGATGTCCCGATTACACCACTTCCCATGAAGTCGGGACGAGGGGCTGACAACAACGAAGGACAGGGTTCGGTAATCCCTGGGGCTGGACCCAGGACGAAATGTCCAGGCGGTAATACATATCTCATTGGGATGAGAATCAAGCCACGTGTAGTTCTTGAAACACATTTGAACGTCATGTTGGACGAAATACAGTTTAACGTCATGTGGGACCGAATAATGATTAACTTCATGCGGGACAGAATACAGTTTAACGTCATGCGGGACAGAATGCATCTCATCTGCAGAGGAGCACGACACGGCGAGTAACCCGACGTAAATGAGGACATAATCCCGCACCACATCATGCAATCCCACAAGAGAGAGCGAGTGGTAAAAAGCCAAAGAAATGATCTTAGTTTTAGGTCTTAGAACTCGAACCATGAATGGGTGAATGGAGAAACGGACACATGGAAAGGCGGTTATAATACCCGATGTGAATGAGGACCTAGGCCCTACTTACCATGTGTTGTCCGGGGAAATGCTCGAGTCGAGGGACCAAACACGATGTCGGGATGATATCATCACAGTTTAAGATCTTAAGGTTTGGACCAACAACACAGTTTAAGGTCATATGATTTGGACCAGAAGCACAGTTTAAGGTCATATGGTTTGGACCAACATCACAGTTTAAGGTCGTATGGTTTGGATCAGCAACACAGTTTAAGGTCGTATGGTTTGGACCAACAGCACAGTTTAAAGTCGTATGGTTTGGAACAGCAACACAGTTTAAGGTCATATAGTGTGGACCAGCAGCACAGTTTAAGGTCGTATGGTCTGGACCAACACCACAGTTTATGGTCATATGGTTTTGACCAGCAACACAGTTTAAAGTCGTATGGTTTGGACCAGCCGAGAGAGGAGCCTCAGGCCTAAGGGGCCTACGAGGGTTCAACAATCAAGGGGGCAAGAGATGCTAGCTCCCAGCTATGCTGGGCCCGAAACGCAATGTCTGGGTGACTCCTCGTTCCCCATGGGGATGAGGGTCAAGCTGCATGCAACCTGTAAAGAAGATACCCAAGCACAAACTCTAGCGCTCAGATCGTGGGAGCCCCGAGAGACACCGTTACGCAGCTCGGTCTGTCTGATGTGTGAGGGTGTACGGAGGGTTAGTACAAGGAGTGTCAAGATTCCACCTTGACACAGTGGGGCAGTACATGACTTGAACCATGCCACCAACATTCAGTGCCCGGGGAAGCCAGTGTGACGACTAAGGAATACTGTTGACCATGTTCGCAACGCAGCATCCTGTCGTGTTAGCCATGGGGACAAACAAATGAGCATCAACCCCTGACCATGTTCGCAATGCGGGATTCGTATCAATTTGTTGTCTGAAACCCTTAGGGGTGTTGGCCCATGACGGTAGGAGAGCCCTTGGGCGTTGTCTCCAGGCCGTTCTTGGGGGTCCCTCTGGGTGTGAAGGATGACGGGGACCCAAATAAAGGGGAACACGAATCTTGGAAAGTGGATGGAACTTGCCTAAGTCGAATCTTGCACTCCATGTCCTGGACCATAGTACGCTGAGCACATCATTAGACCACTGCAAAGGGTTAGAGGGCTCAGTCCGAGAGTGGCCAAAAGATGGAGGATCTCCAGGAAAAAGAGGGGGCGTAATGCCAAACACCTTAGGAATCGGGAGATCGTTGGATCTCCTAAGAGATGGGGCTAGACCTGACAACTCGGTGTTCAGGAGGTCCTATGTATCCCATAAGGATGGGAATCAATACATACATAGTTCTATAATGGTGCCTTTTAATTCCATTGGACATAGGAGGGATAAATCCTGAGGATAGGGTGCGCGTGGTGCAGCTAGTGAAAACCCGACATGAATGAGGACATAATCTCACACCACGCCACGTGATCCCCCCAAAGGAAAGACAGACGTGACAACAGACCTCAAGATGGACCTAAATATGAAAGGTTTGGGCGTTCCTACGTATCCCATTAGGATGGGAATCAAACTAGACGTAGTTCTGGAAATACAGTTTAACGTCATCTTGGACGAAATACGGATCTTAGTTTTAGGTCTTAGAGCTCGGACCAAGGTGATATTAGTTTTATGTCTTAGATCTCAGACCATGTTTATCTTAGTTTTAGGTCATAGAGCTCGAACCAAGGTGATCATAGTTTTAGGTCGTAGAGCTTGGACCAAGGTGCAGTTTAGGGTCGTGCGGGACCATACAGTTTAAGCTCATGCAGGACCATATGGTTAGGCAAAGTACTTCTTGAGGAACCTAGAGTTGGTGGGAGGAGTGATATGCTCACCATCTATAGTCACCAGGGAATACGCGCCATAGGGATAGACCTTGTGGACAATAAAAGGCCCCTCCCACTTGGGCTCCAACTTGGGCGGTTTCCTGCCGGGAATCGTTGGTGATCTAAGAGCCAGCACCAAGTCACCTTGCAGGAAGGAGCGGAGGAGGACCTTCTTATCGAAAGCTCGAGCCATCCTTCTCTAATGCATTTCCAAGTTATGTAAATCAAGAAGCTTACTTCTGTCCAGTGCTTCCAATTCGGCTAGGAGGATCTCGGCAACTCTATCTGGCGCTTGCAGGTCGTAGACCGCTGTGCGCAATGAGGGTAGCTGGACCTCGATGGGTAGGACGACCTTAGCTCCGTATACTAGGGAATATGGAGTCACCTGGGTGGAATTGCGAGTCGTCATCCTATAATCCCAGAGGGTGTTGGGGAGCTTGTCCGACCAACTTTTCTTATTCTGACCAACCATTTTTTGAATAATGTTAGAGAGGGTTTTGTTAAACGCCTCAATATGTCCATTCGCCTACGCAAGATAGCGGGAGGTGTGGTTAGAGAGAATGTTGTACTTGGTGTACAATATTTTTAGATCAGCCGCTCGGAAGTTGGTTCTGTTATCCGTGAGGATAGCGTGAGGTATTCTAAACCGGTAGATGATATTGGAGCTCAAAAAGTTGGCGATAGAACCAGCCTTGACTTCCCTGAGAGGGGAAGCCTCTGCCCACTTTGAGAAGAAATCCGTAGCGGTTAAAATGAACCGGAACTGGTGGGCCATCGCCGGTGGGTAAGGCCCTATGACATCCATCCCCCATATTGCAAAGGGCCAAGAATAATTAGTAGTATTGAGAGGCTCCAGTGGCCGATGTACAAAGTTAGCATGAACATGGCACGCATGAAACCTCTTGGCGTACTCGATGTAGTCGTGGATCATGGAGGGCCAGAAGTGTCCCAGCCTGAAAATCGGGTGGGACAAATTCGACCCGGCCTGGTGGGCTCCACAGGAACCAGCGTGAACTTCTTTCATGACCTATGGGATCTCAACTCCTTGAAGAAAACGTAGGAGAACACCGTCGAACCTACGCCTGTAATGGAGCTGCTCACAGGTGGGACCGCTTTGAAGGGTAAAGTATGGCACGGAGCGCCGGATTCGTTCCTGATCTGCTTGGTCCATCGGAAGATTGTCGTGCTGGAGATATTCAACCAAGGGTGTCCTCCAGTCAAGAACTATCTCGATCACCATGCCTGAAGCCCCGGGGGGTCCTGACATAGGGGCACCAGCGGTGAGATGGTTCACTCGTGGGCCATGATTTCCCTCTGGGGTAACAGGAGCAATGACTCTCTGGTGCGCCATGTGGATGATTAGGTCATCCTATTCGGGCTCCGCGAGGAATGCGGCCAGGCTGGCCAAAGTGTCTGCTCGACTATTCTGCGACAGGGGCACGTGAACGACATCTGGTAGGGAGGGGAACTTAGCCATTAGATGGAGGGTGCATTCCAGCAACGACATGAGTTCTGGCTTTCTGACCGCATAGTCACCGTTATCCTACTTGATGACTAGCTCAGAGTTCCCTTTTACATACAGGTGTGGTACGTTAACCTCTAGAGCCAACTCGAGACCAGTGATGAGGGAATGATATTCTGCCTCATTGTTGGTGCAGCCTTTTGACAACAATAATGAATATGGCAGAACGGGTTTCTCTGGGGTGATGAAGATGATACCCAGGCCCACTCTGTTAAGCCTAGGATTGCTGATCCTTATACCGGTAGGTCTTCGGGAGGCGCTATCAAACTGCATCTGCCACCATGTGGTGGCATAATCGACTGAGAGGATTGCCTCAATAGGAAAGCCCAAATCCAATGGCTGGTCTGCAGAGGATGGTTGGGCAGCTAAGAAGTCTTCCAACGCCTATCCTTTGATGGACTTCTGAGGTACGAACCTAATGCCGAACTGCTGTAGGATCACCGCCCAACGTTACAATCGGCCAGTTAACATAGTCCAGCTTAGTATGTATTTCCACGGGTCTACCCGAGAGACCAGCTGTACCTCATGGTGCTTCAAGTTGTTCGGAAATTTCTGTATGGCTAATACGAGCTCCAGGCAACTCTTCTCGATGGGATAATATCTAATTTCCGCATCGAGGAGCAAACGACTGAGGTAGTAGAGGCTATTCTCTATTCCCTCGTTGTTCATCTGGGTGATAAGGGCACCGAGGGATCACTCTAGGGCGGTCATGTAAAGGACCAGCCACTTTCTGGGAACGGGTGGCATCATGAACCAGAGGTTGAAGCAGATACTGCTTGATTTCCTCAAAATAATTCTGACACTCTTCGTCCCACCCATAGGTGGTGCCTTTCTTTATGATCCGGGAGAAGGTCTTATACATGCCAACCAGATTCACAAGGAATCGGCGTATATAGGCTAAGTGGCCTTGGAGGCCTCAAAGATCCCAAATATTATTTGGGGGAGGCATCTGGCTGATGGCCTTGATCTTCTCGAGGTCAATCTCGATACCTCGATACCTAACAATGAAGCCAAGAAACATTCCGGTGGTGACCCCAAAGGCACACTTCAACGGGTTCATCTTCATGTGGCGAGAATAGAGGAAACCGAACACTTTCTCAAGGTCTTTGAGTTGGTCCCGGCATTGAAGAGATTTAACCACCATGTTATCTACATAGCACTCCATCAGTGTCCCGAGGATCGGCTTGAATATGCGGTGCATAGCCCGTTGATAGGTGGCACCCACATTCTTCAGGCCGAAGGGCATAACCCGGTAGTAGAAAGTACCCTGGGGGCCCTAAAGGCAATGAACTCTTCATCCTCAGGGGCCATCCGGATCTGGTTGTACCCCGAGTACCCATACATGAAGGAGAGGGCTTGAAACCCGGCCGTTGCATCGATCAACAGATCTGTCATGGGAAGGGTAAAGTCATCCTCTGGACAGAGGCGATTAAGATCGCGAAAGTCGATGCAGACCCTGATCTACCCGTTCTTCTTCCTGACGGGTAGAATATTGGCTAGTCACCTGGGGTACTAGACTTCCTTGATGAAGTTGGCCTTAATGAGTTTATCAACTTCGGCCTCAACCATGGAACCATGAATGGGGTGCATTTTTCTAGGAGGCTGCTTGAACCCATGATGGTTTGCTGGGAGGCCAAGGAAGTGGACGGCTACCTGGGGATCTAGTCTCGCCATCTCGTCATAACTCTAGGAAAACACATCACGATGATGTCTGAGGAAGTCAATGTACTGTTTCCATTACTCGGGAGGCATAGCGGCGCTGACCAATGTTGGTCTCGGGTCCGCCTCGCTATTGAGGTTCACCTGTACTAACTCGTCGACCATGGTGGAGACGCCCTCCTCAAAGCCAGGAGGAGCATCTTCCATGTCTTCTTCTATACTTGTGGAAGGATCGTCCGTGGGGGGAGCCGTCTCGGGGATGCTCGACCATGATGGGGAGCTGGCAACGGCTTGGGCGGTAGAGGTCATCATGATGGGAGACTCATGCACCGCTGAGACCATGGAGACGAAGGCAGTTGATCCAATCCCATCCGGTATTCACCCCAAGGGGCCACACTTTACGACATCAAAGCAGTGGTGACGCGTTGGCTTGAGCCGGTCGATTCTGGCCTGGGGAAACAGACACGTATGACATACTGCTTTTTCCATGAGCCCAACATCCCAATATCGTACAGGGGTAGGAGGCTCGGGGATCACCTGAGCCTGGTTTGTGTAAGAGTACGTGGTGATTTCCTGCCGTCGCTTAGACCTGGAAGTATGCCTTCCTTTGGTACCTGAGAAAACAAATCACTCTCCCATATCGGGAGTCGTGGAATCCAACCGATGGATTGGGAAGACATATGCGTCATCCAAACCTACCGAGGGATCACTCATGACACCGGCAGGCTCAACCTCACCTACCACAATTTGCTTGTCCTTGCTCTTGTAATAGCCACCGTCCAGGTAACGAGCTTCACAAGCGGCAAACTGAGACGCATCTCCTTGGAGCACACCCACTCGACCCTTAAGGGAGTATTTGAGGCACTGATGGTATGATGAGGGAACCGCTGCGTGAAGATGGAGCCATGACCTACCCATCAATGCGTTGTCGGCAGTGTCCTGAGATACAACCATGAATTCATTATAGGAAATTAATTCGCCGAACTGGGTCTTCAGACGAATATTGCTAAGTGGAGTTTGCTTTGTCCTGTTATACACCTGTATTCTGAGGTCGGAGGGAGTTAAATCATCCTCAGATAACCCCAGTTTTCGCAGAGTCCGAGTTGGGATCATGTTAATCCCAGAACTCGTGTCAACAAGACATAGACGGACTTCAACACCATTGAACTGGCCGGTGATGTACAACAAGCGGATGTGACCCTGTATGGGAGGGTCTTCATCTTCACCGGAGAATGAGATAACCGCCTTAAATTCGGTGTCCTCAATCACCTCATTGTGGAAGGCTTCTGCGGCCGCTACCTCTGTTTCAAACTAGAGGGGGCTCCATAGAGCCTCGATGAGTGCCTCAAGAATTTCAGACGACAGATGAAGGGACTCCAGGATAGAAAGCCTTGCCAGAATGTCGTCCAGATGCTTCAGGACATCATACTTTCGTGCCAAAGGTGAGCTTCTGCTTACTGGAGGTCGCTCTGCGATTGGGGGCATGACGGGACCTGCTGCTGGGGATGATGACTGATAGGTACTAGGCATGTCCAGCTATTCAATAGATGAATCCCGGGAGGTGAATGTCATGCTTGGACCAGAAGGCCATAGTCGGCCAGTGGCAGGGCTGGGCTGGTTGCTACGTGGGAAAGGCGGTTCCGCCCGATCCAACAACACAAAATGTGGTGGAAGCGAACCTGTTGTCACCGGGTGAGGGAACCACGAGTGATTCTCTCTGTACCAGGATTGCTACCTGGTCTCGGTAGCGTGCACGACCTGACTGGAGGTGACGACTGCCGTGCCCCGGTGATTCACGTAGCCATGGCTCTGTCAACGTTGGCGACGACTGGGGACAATGTGGAGGTCCACCTGGTGCTCCTCGTCGTCGGGAGCCAAAAAGGGATTTACCAACTCTACGGTGTTAACCGAAGCGTACCCTGGGCTTTCGGGGAGGTCCACCTGGCGCTCCTCATCGTCGAGATCCAAAAAGGGATTTACCAACTCTACGGGGTTAACCGAAGCGTACCCCGGGCTTTTGGGGTGGTCCACCTAGTTCTCCTTGTCGTCGGGTGCCAAAAAGGGATTTACCAACTCTAGGGTGTTAACCGAAGCATACCCCTGGCTTTCACTCGAGGATTAATCCACTATCGGACGAGGTCTCAATGGGATCCCCATTTATGGGGGCATGAATTCGCCAAGCGTGTGAGAAGATGACGAGAATGGAAGGGCGCATTCTTTCTTCTTGCGCCACCGCCAGCTCTTCTGGGAAAAAGTAGGCTGGGATGACGATACCAAAGCGGCGCTCGCAGACTTCGAGGGCTCTGGCTGACTCTGGCGGGAACGGATGATGACATGGGCATGGGAGACTATCCTGTGGGCCATCCATTCATTATACATCCGGGACCCAAGGTCGGAAACCTGTTCACACCCATCCCCATTGTCGCGACTGCCATCTGATCCCACGAAGACACCTACCACCTATGCCGGGGCTGGGCCCAACCTGACTATGTTGTTGTCAATCTGGTCTTGGGTCAAATCCTTGAACACAAAGAATTGCTGGATGGTGTGTCCTAGGATCCGGTGATAAGGGCAGTAGTTATGGTGATCAGTGAGACACGCCTCTTCTGGCTTCCGGCACTTAGGCAGCCGCAGGATCCTCTGCTACAAGGTGCTACTGAAATAACCGGGGACCTGGGCCTCGCCAAATGAGTAGGTCCGATTCCTTCTGTCTAGAAAGGGGGCTCTTGGGGGCTGACCATGGCCAGGGGCCGGAGGAGCAGGCTGGGGAGGCGGAGCAGGATTACCTCACCTAGGTGGTGGCGGTCCGTTACGCGGAGGCGCCTGCCGATATTGAGGCGGTCGCTGCTGGGCTAGAGGTTGTGCCCGTGGGGGTGGACCCCTATGAGCCTGCTGAGCTGGCCTCACCGGCATCAACTCTACCTATCTAGGGGCCTCTATCTGAGCCACAATAGTAGTCTCGGCTCTGGCAGCTCTCCTTGCAAAGATTATAGGAGCCAGCGGGCGTGCCTGACCGGCCTGTTGCAGGGCTTCTTCGAAGCACTATGCCTTGTCAGAGAAGTCCCGGAACCCTCCAGGGTAATTCTTCATGATTAGAGAAGGAACCAACTCCTCCTTGACATTCCCTACACACACCGTCAGTAATTTCTCCTGAGTCAGTGGCATGTCAAGGGAGTATGTGAGCCCCTTACACCGGGTGACGAAGTCCGCAACTCGCTCGTCGGGCCTTTTCCTGCACCTGAAGAGGTCTTCAATGTTTGTTATCCAGGTTGTGGAACTAAACTCTTAGAGTAATTGCCGGCGAAGGTCCTCCAAGATAGTCACAGATCCAACAGGGAGCTGGCTGTACCAGATGAATGCTGGTCCTTCCAGTGTCTGAACGAAGCACCGGTGCATGGCAGCCTCTTGCTATGCCGGAGTCCCTAACATATGCCCACACCTCGATTTGAAGTGGGCCAAGTGTTGTGGTAGGTCTCTGGTCCCATTAAAGGGGGAAAAAGTGGGGTTCCCAAATCTGGGTGGAGCCGACATTTCATCCACCCATGCTGGTTACGGCTTGTCATCCGGTGGGATTGTCACCTACCGAGTTTCCAGGGCCTCCAAGCAGGCGATGTGTACTTCCATCAGATCATACAGATGTGGATTCCTCTCCTGACGAGGATCTCTAACCACAAGCACATTTCCAGGCTCTTCGATACTGTGTCGCACTCAGCGGCTCACGGGGCAGCTGGCGGAGCGACTCTCGGAGCGGCGGGAGGAAACCGAGCTGGGTTTCCCAGGTGGTCTCGCTGCTCGGGAGGGTTCAACGAAACATATCACACCCTCTTTCCGTGGGTTCCAGTGTCTCCCCTATCGGCGTACACGACACGGTCACAGTTTCCCGAGGGGATCTCAGCAAGGGGTAGATGATCTTGCCCCTACTTTCCTGGGCTAGGGTTTCCATAGTCAAGCCGCCGCTCTGCAATGCGTTCGGCCAAGAGCTCATCAACCAGCCTCTTTTTCTCAGCTAGATGTTGGTGCAGCGTGGCCTTCTCGGGATCATCCACTACCTTCTGCACCGAGGTAGATGGTTCGGCGAGTTTGACAGACCCGACAGGCACTTTACCCTTGCCGATGTTTCGACCCAGCGCCAGTGCCTCCGTGGTCATAGGAAGACCTAGGAGACTCCTCTATTAGCGAGTAAGCCTCCCAGATGGGTCCAGTAGTGGCATGTCCTCGGGGGGTGAGTCCCCGTCGAGGGGCTCCACAACGTTTCCCTAATCATAAAGGTCAGCCATGTTTACTGCCACTGCCCTTGGCGATGTTCCCTCAGGGCCACCCAGTGGATCGGGCTATCGGCGGATCGCACAGAAGAGGAGAGCAGCGTACTGCCCCCATCCGTGGACGTGCGTGTGGGGGGTGGCATCCTCAATAACTCTCCAGAGTACTTGAAAACTCTAGACACATTTCTGCTGGAGGGCCTCGTGGTGGTCCAGTGACTCGGGGTGCCGGACCGTGGGGAGTGCTGCTAGGTCGAACCAGCATCACTGCTCACCGATCTCCTCGAGATGCGCTTGGCTCCCGGGATAAGACGCTAGCAAATGGCGGAGGCGGGATTGAGTCACCCGAAGAATCTGGCGGAAGCACTCAAACTCTCCTGGGGTGAGTGACTCTGGCACATCAAAATCTAATTCTGCGACCGACCAAAACTTCTCAGGGAAGTGGCCCACTGTAAGAATGGTCCAGAAGCTCCACGACTCTGGTTCGGGGTCCAAAACATGCCGCCCCCGCTCGTCCACTGAGGAACGTCGGGGAATTGGCAATGGCACCGAGGCAGGCCGGCGGGGCGGTGGGCTGGCCGGTGGGGAATACAGCGAACATGCCGATTGGCCGCCGATCCCTGGGTCATCCTCCAGTGGTGTCCGTGCACTGGCTACCACGTCACGATAGGATGGGCCAACGAATGGGCCTCTTGTCATAGCGTCGGTGCTCGCCGAGGGTTTTTCGCCTCGAGATTCTTCCGTAGGTACCCAAAAAAGTTCCCCACCCTCCCTAACAGGGGCAGGAGGTGCTTCTGAGGAGGCCAGTGGAAACTGCAGGCTTGGTCCTCGGCATTACGCCAAGTCCTCGTCCTCCTGGATATACCTTCGAAGGCAAGAGGGAATCATACGGATCTCACATTCGGTGAGTACGATACTGATGCACCGCATCCCCATCCCTGCCTTCAACTCGAAGGCTTGGTGTGGAGTTTCCATCATCGAGTCGTACTCTGCCTCGGAATCCGAGAAACGGACTGGTCTAATTTCTTCCTGGACTCCCCTGACATTCCTCCTGCAGCGACGACACCCATCCTTCCTACCCCTGGGTAGCTCCCCAGGGTAAGGATTATTTCCGTCATGGGGTCCCCTGGCCATAGTAGAGCTGGGGCGGAGGGGACTGAAGTCCGGGGTGGGAGAAGCACCGGGACAGATTTCGAAAGGGACATGGGGAGGACCTCCATGTGTTTGAGCGACTGGATACACAACGGCTCCATACTCGCAGCCGAAAGTAGGGGGTGGCCTCATACCCATGCAGTGGGCGCCAGAAAGAGTCATACCCGGAGCATAGACTTCGTGAAGAGGATTTTGGATTTCTAGATCGGTGGCACAGAATGAGCCTTTATGCTGAGCCGCACTACCGCGGGTTGGTCCGCAGTGGCCATTGCCAGTGTCCGTGACTGGGAGATTCGACTCAACTTTCCTATAGGGCGGTCGGGGTTTCGATCCCAGTTGGGCACGTGGCTGCCCCTGCTCAACGTGTGCGGGGATCTGGTAACAGGATTCATCAGTGGCTCAGGCCACAGTGGATGCTGATGTTGATGCCCCAGGATGGGCATTCTCTCCTGCTCGCACCCGACAATGGCGTCGAGTCAGATGGGCCGGAACCGGCGGTGCAGGCATGAAGATTGCCTTCTCCTCGTCTCGGGGAGTCGGGCGGTGGTGTCGACGCAGCCTGGCGAGGGTTCCTGCCGTTAACCCCTAGGACGGATCACCGATCGGGTGGACCCGGACATCCCCCACCTCATTGGCATAGGGGAGGGAAGTGTCAAGGCACTCTGGGGATAGACTCTCGAAGTGGTTGAACGTCGGCGTGGGGAGAAGCAGCTCCTTGCGCGGCCCTCGAGGGTGGCGATGGTGTTGAGGCGCAGCCACCTCTAGATCCAGACAGGCCATGCCCCTAGCGGGGATGATCCCATCCTCGTCATACCTATGAACCAGGTCATTGATCACCCTCCGCTAGATGATTTCTGACGGGGAGAGGGGACGCAATCGCCCGGATGCTACGATGGTCGAAGTCGGAGTGACCATGGAATGGGTGGGACCGCGCGAGGTAGCTGCGTCGGTACTACCCCTACCCCTGCGCGAGTGGGCAGGTGGCGATCGAACTCTGAATGAAGTGATCTGATTCTTGGAAGCAGGGAGACAATACCATTAGCATCAACAAGAAATAAGATCAAGAACCAAGGCCCAGCGTCATTCTGTCTTCCATGGTCGGCGAGAGGGATCCACGGAGACGACGTCGCAGAACAGAGTGGTCATCATCCTAACGGCCTCGAACTCTGGCGGGTTGGCATCCCTATGAGGGTTACCCGGACCTGGTGACATGCTAATCTTCTGACGCCCCGACGGCTACCATTCGTCATATTGAGGAGGAGAACTTCACATCAGGTTCACCATTTTCTATTTCAGACTCTTTCGACGGGGCACGCGCATCCGTCTGTGGGGGAGGACGCACTGCTTGTTTCCCCACATTCCCACTTTTCAAAGGCGGGCGGCATTTGTTCCTTGTTCAGGGACGTCTTCTCCTTGATCGAAACCGGGATGATGGGATCTCGTTTCTTCCTTCCGTGTATTCCTCCTCGGAGCTCATCACCTAGTCTGGGTCTCCCTTATAGATTTAAGACGGGTTCGTGAAGCTCATTCCCAGTGCCCTATCTAAATGGACGCCAGTTAATTACGCTGCTTCCGTCAAGATGCTCCAAGGGGTCTTTTCAGGGCAGCAACCTTCAGTGAGGAGAATGGTCACGTTGGGACGTCGTCGGCATGTCTGTCTTTGGTCCCTCATCACAGGGCTTCTCGAGGGCACGAAAGCCCGTGGTATCCCACATCAAACGCGAGGAATGTGAACCATCTGAGGTTTTGCTAAGCTTCCCATGTTTAACACGGGGTATTTCACAAGTTTAACGTCTTTCAGAGACGAATCGGGTTGAAGGACCCCTAGGGGGAACACCGATGTTGGGGCCAGCACGGGGGAGGCTTCCCAGATATCTTGGAGTGGGATGGGGTGGCATGATCTTACTGGGATGTGGTGGCCCGGGTAAGGATCAGGATGGATGGTGGAGTGAGACATGGGGCTTATGTTCTGAGACGGCCCAAGAGGGTCAATACAGTTTAACGTCATGCAGGACGAGATACAGTTTAACGTCATGTGGGACGGGATACAGTTTAACGTCATGCGGGATGGGATAGAGTTTAATGTCATGCGGGATGAGGGGGTCGGGATTTACACTTTGAGGCGGCCCATGGTGGTCATGGAACCGATATGGAGAGGTCGGGATGACCGGGTGGTGGGCTTGAACCTCGTGGAGGCTTCCTACGTACCATGCGTTAGCACGGATCAAAGTCCACATAGTTTACTGGGATGGGGATTACGCTCTGGGGTGGCCCATAGGAAGATGTCATGGTTGATGCGCACTCTAATCCCACGTGAGTCATGCTCGGTGTGGGAAACAAGTGGCAGCAGGGACCAGACGATCACGTCGTGAAGGGTGCGTCCGTGAGAAGCAGAATGGGGCTTACGTGTTGAGCGACCCAAAGAGGAAACAAGGGCTTACGCGTGGTTAGCGGCCCTTGTTGTCAGGGCTTACTCCAGGGTGGAGGCCCGTGGTGCGACAAAGCGCAGTGGGAAAAGGACTCCACTAGCCTTGGCATGGGGGATGTATGGAGATGCACAGGTGCAGTCGTCCGTAAGAGAGGCTATGGGCTTACGCTTTGAGGCGACCCTTCCCCCGCGGACAAATGCCACTCCGACAAGGAGGATCTCTTTCCATGTGAGGAAGATTCCATTCCTGTGGAGATAAGTGGGTGTAAAAAATGTACGAGCTAGGGGGGCCCTGCGTATGATGCACGGGGTCAGACCACAGTTTAACGTCATGTGTTAAGGACAAGGTGCTTATCAGTTTAACGTCCTACAGCTTGGATGAGGTGGGTTTGCTCCACACCCCTAGGGCTTACATTCCCAACACCCTCTACCCCTTGTGGGAGGGAATGCATTGCCAAGGCTTTAGTGAAGGGGGGTCGTAGGGCAAACCACCGGGGGGTCCACATTAGCGTGGCTATGTAAAAAAGCAATAGCTGTTAGCGTGCCTATGCGGAGAAGTATAAGGCAAAGAAACACAATGGGGAACACGGCCCAAGGGACCTTGAGGTTACTTCCCACGAGCCTGGAAGGACGTACGAGAAAACAACGCATGGCGCGCATGCTCGGAAGGGGAGACATAAAGTGCCGGTGCAGGGGGCAGCCAAGGGGCATCAAGGAGAGGGGTCCTGGGCTTTGCGCGCAAATGGGAAGGTTTTCCCGAAAAACACCGGGACAACGCACAATTGGAGAAAGGGAATTGCACGCAGAGAGGGAAATACACACTGGTTTTTGCACGCATGGCAGGGTATTGCGCGCACGAGGCACGGATTGCGCGCAAGGATGGAACCCGGGGGAGGGTGAAAATTCACTGAAGCCGGTGGAGTTGCGTACAAAGGTGAACTCCAGGGCAAGGTTGCGTGAAATATGGGATGACCTGGAAGTCATCTTGCACGCGGGGTCAGATGAATTGCGTGCAGGAGAGTCACTTCAGATTTCTCAACCCCCAAACCGTTCGGGGTCACCTTCTACTTATAGGAGACCTACGGCGTGGAATCCAGGCGGCGCGAAATTATCAACTGTGCGGGACGCGGGCGCGAAATTATTTCACACCGACGACGGGACTTTTCGTGAATCCCAGGTTGCCTTTCGTGCGGGAAATTTTGTCTGCGCACTTCACCGAATTTTTCACGCACCACTTCCTGGGCCTCCGGATCGGGCCTCTGATTCTGAATATGACATCGCTTCATCATTTCGAAACTTTGTCCGAGAGTTACGGCCTTTTTTTTGGCGTCAACAAAACTGTTACCTTTACTTTGGGTAACTCTCTTCGGTTTGAACCAAAAGAACTTATTGAAGTGTCAATTTCTTAAGGTAGGGATTATACCTGGAGGAGAGGGATGTAGGCTATTAATTGGACAGATGTCGGATGATGAAAAAGGCTTTAGTGGTGTGAAGAATTGGTTATATGTGGTCTGCTTTTATAAAAGAGAGGAGGGTCTCTTTAGGAAATTTTTAAACTATTATTTTATTATAAACTTATATTTTGTTTCAAAAGGTCCAAAACATAGTAAAGTCTAATATAAGAGGACTAATATTCTAAATAAAATCATCCAATAAGAATTGGACATGATTTGGATAATATTATAATCATTATAATCTTATTTATTTAAATCATTTATTAGTGAGGTAAACAATGTCTCATTATTGTGTCCTCAATAATTTAATATATTTGATGTATAAAAATTCTAAAAAAATACCATGATGTAGTAAATCGTATTTTTCTTTCCAATGAATATTTATAGTCGAAAATATAACTTATATAGAACCATGTAAAATGTAATTTACTAAAAGAAATTTTTTTGTGTCATTTTTGGCTTTACATTAAATTAATTAATCTAAAGAGTCATTATCACTCTCAAGTGGCTCCATGGGGTCCAAAAATCGACCCAAATATTCCCATGGTTGGACATGTACAAACCAATAGGTTTAGGACACGTTTTAGGGTAATTTATTATTATTATAATTTTATTTTTTACCATTATTTAGCAGATTTACCATTTAACCATGGTAAATAAAATATTTACAGAAGTAATTATTCATAATTTCTAAAAATAAATGTTACCTATTTACACAATTTTTACAGCCTAATAAAAAATATGGAATCATTTTTCAAAATTAAAAACACATAAGTGGCATATATTAATTTAAAATTAATTCCTGTTGTCAAAACAAAAAACATGTTTTTAACAAATAATAATTATCAAAAGATTGACACTTTCTTATGTCTAGTTTAAATATGAAATTCTGTCCAATGTCCAAAATTGGATTAAATGATAAAATTATAATCTAGTTATACTTTAAAATCAATGAAATTCATAATTTATCGCTATTATTTTTTTCTATTTAAAAAGATATTTTTAATTAAAATTTAGTAATTTTCAATATTTATCAAAATATGAAAGTTATCAGAAAATTTCCAAAATTATACCCTAAAATAATATAGATATTTAGAATCCAAAATTGAATCATATTTTACCAAATTTAAAACATATAAGTTTAATTTATTAATTTAAAATTAATTCCCGTTGTGAAAACCAAAAGGCGCATTTTTAAGAAATAATAACTATCAAAATCTTGACAATTGTTTATGTCCAATTTCAAAGTGAAATTACATAGAATGAACATAATTGGATTAAATGGTAAAAATATAATCTATTTATACATCAAAACCATTAAAATTTATAATTTAACTATGTAAATTTTTTTGATTAAAATTTTTTATTCAGTTTAAATTTAGTATTTTTCAATATTAACCCAAATATGAAAGTTATCAGAAAAACAACAAAACATTATTGAATCTAAATTCTTATTTCACGATTCTAAAGAGGAATTTTATTTTGTCAAATTTTATATATAAAAGTTTAAAATATTGGATTTAAAAAGGATTATCTCTTAAAAGGGGGTAAAATCATATTTTTTTAAAAATACTTCATTTATCTGAAAAAATTGTATCTGTTCTTACATTATGACTGATAAACTCATACTATGGATTATAAAATTATAAGGATTATATAAAGTTCAAAATTATATTAATAATATTCATAACCTCTTTTGAACGGCTTGTTTGGTAAGTCACGGTGTGCTAAAACTCGGTGTTGTGTGTAGTGAAAGTTATTGAATTATTTTGATGAAATTACATAATATGAAATCTTAGGGTGTTATTGTTATTGTATTGAGGATATTCAAAAATGAGTTTCTTTGGAAAACAGTCTTCATATTGTTCATGTTAAATGTCTTATTTTCTTTGAAAATAACGATGATATAAATGAGAAGGAGAATCCTAGAATCAAATAACAAATTATCTAAATTTGAATCTATAATTAATGTACATTCCACCACATCATTCGGTCTATCCACCTCAACTATACTGATTATATATTCATGTAATTCTCCATTTCCCTTTTTATGATATATTCTATTTATTCATAGGGATATTCTTTCCGTAGTTCCCCATCTCTCTATGGTTCAATCATTGAATATTAGTGTTCCTTTTAGTATCTTATAATTTGTTATCAAACTAAACCATATCTCGTCACGTAAAAAAACACCCAAGAAAATCAATAATTTTTCTAGATTAACCATTCCACAATTTTTACAAGGTAGAAATTGACTCTTACTCTTCTTCTAAATAGATTAATTTACTTTTTAATTAGGGTCACTTCACCCATTATATTCTTGATTTCCTGTTAATGTGTATGATCTACATAATTCCTTCATTTTTATGGAACATAAAAATATTCCATTTTATAACGAAATTTTTTAACATCAGAAATATTATTGGAGACTTGAATTATGGATTTAAATTAAATGGGAAATATTTAACTCCTTGTTCCATATTTAGTCAATATTATAACTGGATATCATTTTAATTGTATAATTATACTCAATAATACTCTCTCTATATATTTTAATTATGATAAGTAACAGTCTCTTCATTTTTCATTTGATTAATATGAGGGAAATATTTATCAAAAAATATCTCCTTAAAATATATATATATAACATAATTTCTATTTAATCTTCCACCATTTCATTCTAGATCAACAATCACCATTGTTCAACATACCTTTTAGATAATAAAATACATGATTAACATTTTAATTTTCATTGCATCCCAAGTATATATATATCTTCCAAATTGAAATATTATATTTCTTAGGTACAATTTTATTTGTAACCCCACACAAATTTGAGTGATTATGTATGATAATGTGGTCTAATATGAGGGAATAACACTCAATAAAATAATACAACATTCAAAATATGATATTTCTCATAACCTGATTATGTTTCCCTAATATGGCCATGATATTATACATTTAAATACTAGTTATATTTCCTTTATTAATAAGGAATAATGTATAATGAACACTAATATTGTTACATGTTATATGAATAGTAAGTATTAGGGTCACATACCATGTAATGATCGAGTAATGCATAACTTCCCTTTTTAATAGTTGTTGCAAATAAACATAACTATGAAAAAACCACATCCATATGTAAATTATGTGCATGGATTTATTTAGTGAAAAATAGATATTATATTCCTAAAAAACATTAGGTTATTCTATATACGTATCAACAAATTATATGATAGTGTTATGTTCCCCAGTATTTATTTTTCTTTAATCTATTTCCCATGGATTATACTAAAATTTATCTTGTTACAACTTTAATGACAATGAATCAAGTAACCTATTGCTGGTGCCAACCTTATTATAGTGGAATTCATACATGGGGACAATTAAAAAATAACCCATCATTTCAGTATATTTCAAGAACACGATAAATACAAGATACCAATTTTTTATATGGAAATAAAACATAATGAAATGTAATGAAAATTATTTGGAACCCATGAAATCATTTATTGGATTATAAATCATATCCTAGATAAATGTAAAAAATATAGGTTACCTAATATTCAAGGTAAGGGTTATATATAGTATAATCTATCACGAATCTATAAATCATAATCAACATGGAAATATAAATAATTGATCGGAAATTCCCATTAATCAATAAATTGAGAATTAAATAAATTCATATATAATATCAGAGATAATATATCTTGGATAATAATAATAACTAAATTTAAAATAATGGAAATTGTAAATTAATTGAATTCATGATATCATGTATCATGATACCACTACATTCAAGAGATATAGAATGATTGTTTAAAAAAATTTAGTTAATTCACATCAGATTTATAGAACTAATTTCCCCCATCAGACCATTCAATTGCTACACAGGATCTCTATAAGTAGACACCACCTATGATTTCATTTCCAATGAATATATATTTTACTAAATAATCTATTTAATTCATGACTAACCATCCCTTATCATCAAATATCTATACCGAAAAAATGTATATAGAATTATGAATATTTCTTCAGTTAACCAAATATTGTTAAAAGTAAACACATTATTTAAAAATAGTAGAATATTTTGGATATAATTTCCATATTATATTAGTATGAATATTTCATAGAATTTTAATTTCCAATGAAAAATTATCATAATAATTTGACTGTTTGAAGAGAAAATTAACTATCAGAAATGAATGTGAGAATTTACAATACCAATCACTACATAGTTATTTTCAAATAAAAAAACAAGGATGAAATATTTAAAAATTAAAATTAAAATTCAAAGAATAATTATATAATAATGACATTATATTTCAATGAGGATGTATATACACCATATACAAAAATTAGGTTCATAACATTACAATGTCCCTAAATAATGGGAAATTAAAATGATGTCCCTTACCTCTAAATAACATTAGGATGAACATGAATTAAAATCATGTATAATGATAATTGTCATGATATTAAATTATAAAATAACAATAATAATATTTTAAATATCATATATGATAACATTATATTAAATTATCACCTTCTTGTTAATAATATTTTTTTTTATTTTCATCGATTATGGTGATGATTTCCTTGAATTCTCTTTCTTGTTTTGCCTTGAATGTTCATGTTATTTCACATATTATATTTTAAAATTATCTTCATATTTATATTAATATTACAACATTAATATTATATGATTATATACATTTATATATTAACTAATGAATTAAAAATATGGAAAATGAGTCGAATCACTTCATAGAGAATGTAGGTCGTACATACACATGAGTGACAAAATCATTCCCTTAAAGAGATAAAGGCTAAGAATGTGGTTAATATATTTATATTAATATTTTTATATAATCTCATATATATCACCTATATTCATTAATATTTTCCTTATAGCTTCAATTTTATTTGTAAGTGAAAAATGACTCACATAACATTGTGAGGGGGTAGTCTATTGTACCCAAAAGCAACATTTTTATATTTTAAACAAGAAATTGAATTTAAATAGGAATATATGTCATTATAAATAAAACAGAGAATAATATTATATATATATATATATATTATATATATATATGTTAAATATATTATTATATCTATAGTAGTATGGTGGAAATAGAAAAAACATTATCGGTTAGTGAGATGGTATTCCGTCGTACATAGGCACAATGATTTAGTTTTTCCTTTAATGGATGTGGATATGGATATAGTTTAATAAATTAATTTAATAAAATATAATTATATGAAACATTGTATAATTATTATAGTATCATGATTGGTTAAAAATTTAATGAGTTATAATAATAAATAAAATGACAATGCTTGTATAACAATGTATCCTCTTCTTTTAGGAATATCATTTGGATTGCACCAAAATCATTTATATGATGGTTTTGTAATAAAAAAATCATTAATTTTGGGAGTATTTTTGTGTTGTTTTATGGGTATGTTATATAGAAAAAATGGGTTTTTATGTCTAAATAGTAGAGTATAAGGTGTGGCCTTTCATTATTTGGTGAGTTGAGAAACATTGAATAATTGAAAAAAATTTACACCATCATTTTCATCTTGATAAAATCCAAAATAATGGGACCATTCAAAAAATTAGAGATCATAAGCATACATATTTATTTAAAATTTATTTTTTATATGTTTCTAGGTCCTTGATAAACCTTATCGTCTTATATTAGTCCATCATTAAAATGTTTTTACATTAAATGGGTAATTAGTTTTTTCTGATTTGATAAATCATAATGGGAAAAAAAATTAGATATAATTATATAATATAAATTATCCTCATTCAAAATATGGAATCCATTAATCCAAATTCATTTCACATAATTGGATTAATATAATTTAAAATTTTTCTTATAGAAGTAATAAAAAAGCAGGTTTCCAATGTAAAATTTCTTATAAATATAGATGGTTTTAATATAAAAAAATATAAATGGAGTTAAATTAACATAAAATGTATTTTTTAATATATAGTTGAACTAATTTTTCTTCAAATATATTTTTATATATATTTATTTTTTATAAATAATTTAAATAAAAAGGAATTATTTAAATAAATATTATTACCTTTCAGTATTTATCATAAATAAAATTTCAAGAAATTAAAAAAATATCACCATAATAAAAAACTGATAATATGATTCCAAAAAATAAATTTTTATTTATAAATTATATTTTATAAAAATTTTAATAATTATTTTTAATCAATGATCATGAAGCACTAAACCTGTTTTATTAATAAATTTTTTTTTTCAGAAAAATATTTCATTACAGTCAATTGATTATTATTTTTTTCCTCTGAATAAGTATCCATATAAGTTATATTATAAACGCATAAACCAGATATTTTTCATATTTTAGTTAGTATTATTCATACAATCCATTTATATAGATATGTTATAGTGTTTATATTTAAATAAATTTTTAATAGAGTATTTTTGTTTACACCTCGTGTTACTTGAATCAAAATTTCTCAATGTGATTGAAATTAATTAAAAGGTAGTAAAAAATAAATTCATAGATTATTACATTTATTCACTTAATTATTATAGTTTTCATAATATTACATGTTGTAGAGAAATTGTTTGGAATTCTCAGAAATTATGATAGTGAATATTTCAACATTACAGAGTCTCCCATAACTCACTATCACTATATTTATTAATATAGTAATCCACAGACAACCACCAAGAGCTCAGATAATGTATTTTATTTCTATTGTTTGGATGTCAATTTTAAGTGTAACATCTAATAGTTTTTAGTGATTATAATGGATCCTTTCTAATGATATTGTATGGGACTTGATATTGTTAGATTCCAAAATGTAATAATTTCCCCTTTCATCCTTATAAAAAACATAGAAATTTGGCATATGAACCATTGATTAGATAAAAATAAAATTGATAATTACTGAGGGACTTTCCCTTTACTTGATTTTTCTTTCATTTCATTCATATGATGGCTGTCATCATTAATGATTTTTTAGCAGATTAATTGGATGCATGTTGAATCATTTAATTGAGTTGATAATCCTACTATAATAATATATTTTAGAAATATATTTCTATTTTTTTAGTCTATATATTACTTTACAAAAATTAAAAATAATTATTTTAAAGACAAAACACACTAACTTAAAAAATTGAGTGTACTAGTTTTATAATTTCTAATGTGTTCGGATATTTTTTTTACAAAAATAGTTTCTTAACATGACTCAAAATACATTAATTCATGATAAAACCATATAAATCTGATGAATGTGGTCATTTTTTACATTGGATCGTTGACTTAAAGGTAAAATGTGTGGGGGTTTAAATGTAGATATTATAAGCTATAAAAACATATTTCTAGATGAATTTAAATTAAATCTACTTTAAGAAACAAATATGTTATAGGAAAACATGACCTTCATATGATCATTTAAAATTTACTAGTTGATGAATTTTTTGTAAATTTATAGTTGAATAAAATAATTATACAAGATAGAACCTATGAGACACTGTTATAGAGCTTCATAATAATCAACCATTGGATGAAGAAGATGTATTGAACCTTCTCAATTGAGTAGTAGTTAATATAATGTTTTCAAAACCACATTTGATAATTATGGAACATTAATGTTGAAGAAATATATTTCGAAAATGTATCATTTGAGATGGAGGATAATTTTGTATCACTAGAAATAAAGTGTTTCAATAAAGTTTTTATAACATCATATAATGAGTGAATAATTTTTTCAATCATTATATATTTTTCACTTATCTCATCTTTTGGAATGATATTTGAACCTTCCATTTGATTTGTATTTTTATAACATTATTTTTGGTTATTTTTCATCAATGGATTTTAGAGATATATAGATAGAGGTTTTTAAATTCATTATGAACAGTTATTCCAGATGTTGGGGTATAAAAAATTTATTGATATTTTTATAAATAGATTCTATTTGGAGAAAATCTGTTGATGTATCATGGAATAATTTCTGATGTGATTTTGTTTGATTACAAAGCCGAACTCCATTTTATGTATGTTGAAAAAGTGGGCCTCGATGTCTAGTTTGTTGACAAAGATTATTTTAATAGGGAGTAGTTGAGTTCAAGAGTCGCTGTTGACAATTCATGTTGACAAAGGAATCATGAAAAAGGAATGGGCGATCTGGAGGATGTTTAAGAAGAACATGAAAAAGGAGGTGTCTTGTTTTTGTATTTTGAAAATTGGGAAATATATTTATGGGAATGGGAGTTGTGCTATACTATTAATGAGAATTAGAGTATTGCATATGAGTCATCATTCCAAATTAGAAAACCAGAATATGGAAACCAAAAAATAATTGTGTCAAATTCATGATGTGGCACAAAAGTTATGAAGTGGGGCACAAGTCATGAAGTGGTGAGAAATTCATGATGTGGCTTGCAAGTAGTGAAGTGGTGTGGAAGTCATAAAGTGGTGCACAAGTTTTGAACTGTTGGGGAAGTACTAAATGGGTGGGAAATACATATTTCGAGAACATCAAATTAAAATATGACAATGGAATGAAATAGGGATATAGATTACTAATTAGTACACAAGTCAGTATATTTCATGCAAGGTAATAAGTATTGCGATAATCATATTTAAAGATAATCACTTTAAAATATCAAAATGGAAAGAATTTTTCAAGAATGTAATGAATTGGAACAAAGTCATTATGTGGTATGCCAGTGGTTAAGGGGCCCAAAATTCATATTTCATCACACGAAAATATGACAAAGTAAAGAAAGTCACAAAAAAGTTAAGAAGTGTAAAACTAATTATTATAGGGAGTGCATGTCATGATGTGTCATGCATGGTATGAAGCAGATCACTAGTGATATAGTATAAAACAAGGTGAGTTGCATGCCTCACGTGCAGGTTCACCAAAATTCCAATAAATTGAATGTATCCCTCCTCATTTTGATGAAGATCAACACTTAGAGAAATTCCATGCTTTGATCATGCATGTGGAAGTGGTATGCGTGTTGTAGGTGTGAATTAGGTAGAGAGATGTGAACAAGCAATAAGTGGAATGAAATTCATGGTGATCATGTAGGTTGTACCACGCAAGTAGTATGTGGAATGAATGTAGTTCCAAGAATGTGGTGCGTGCAAGTAGTGGCACTGTAGAAGTGGATCTCACGTATAAACTGGAGTCGAAGAATAATGGGGTGGACAGGTTGGTTGTTGAATGCAAGCCATGGTGCTCAATTATAAAGTGGTATGTATCCTGGTTTTCCCACATCAAATGTAGAGGCTATGCTCTAGTTATAGTGGAACACAAGTCACCCAATAGTTGCGTGAAACCTGGAATATTCTCAGTACACCTTCATTGAAGAGGTATTCATTAGTGGATGAAAATTAATCTTCAACAAATTTTCTACATATAGTGGAGGATTCATTAAATTGTGATAATGAAGGGACTTATAATTTTTTAAACATTGAGTGGATCCTTTCCATTTTAGTGAAAAAAGGAAGAGGATGGTGTTTATACTATCTACCAATTATGATCCAGAGAGAGAGAAATAGGGAGTGTCCCTTGGAAAATTAGTGAGCTTACCCTAAACTTTAAATGGTATTGTTCTTGTAAAGACATGGTAACTAACTAAAATCATGTAATGGTATGTTATCTTTACTAAGCATTATGCATTGAAACATTGTCATTGTATGATCGTTGGACATAGAATATTGATGGTGAAACCTATAAATATTATTTTGTTAGTTTGCATGATTTGCTAAATTCAATTTAAATCATCATCATCATGTAAAGATGAGAAGAATAATATCATTGTTAACACACATGTGAATACAATGTGATATATATAATTTTTTTGAATATCTAGTGGGTAAGGAATAATTTTTAATAGAATATTGTGAACCTTATTCACCCCCCTATCAGGGTATCTTGGCCCCTTCTTGTCCTAACATATTCCCTTCCTAAGGAAGAATGTTATTTTAGTGTTTTTGAAATATATTATCTCTTAAAGGCATGTTTATTGGCCTAATTAACTCAAAAAGTTAACAGGTGTTCATATTTATAATAAAATAAATTTATATTTTCCTTACATTTATTCATTAAGTTTTATTTACATTTTTATAACATTTTTTCCACTATGAATTCTTATATAAGGGATCTTCATAATGTAAATTAAATAATTAAATAATTTAAAGGAATTAGAATGAAGGTTAATATAATAAACCTATTTAATGAGGTTAATGGTAACTTTACAATTTTTTTATAAATTATGATCCACCCCACCACTTATAGTTCACTTTCGTGCACTTATGATTCAATATTTTTCATCAGAAAAGGCTAATACCTCTACAAATTAAATAAAAATTCAACATTTTATATCATATTAGGTTAATACCTTCCATTAATTGTTTACACTAACAATTATTATAGAAAATATAATATTTGATAGTAAATATGTTATGTTTCAATGCTGCTAATCTTGAGAATAAATATCATAAAAGACCACAATTTTTGGATTTTGATTACTTTGAGTATTGAAGTGATTGAATATATATTTTTATAAAAAACTATTTGTTGTTAATTTATTGGAAATAATAGGATATTATGGTAGTCCATAAAATACGATTTCAATATCTACAAAATATTAGATGTATGAATATGATCTAATTTACTAAGTCAGAAATACATTACTAGTTTCTATGAAAAAAATTATATATAGTAAATTTTTTTCTCAAGTTGTAGAATTTTTTTTATTGAAACAGATTGAAAATATATTCATTTAAGCAATCAATTTAATTGAAACTAGATGATCTATATTTGGAAAATACAATCATGTATTGGTTTTTTACGTGGGGAATATATTATTATGATATAACAGATATTATTTACTATTGTAAATAAATTCCAATTTGTTGAAGATAAAATTATTTTAGAAATAAATATGGTAAAACATATAATATACAGTATTACTAAACCATGGTATTATTAGAGGACATATTTTTAGGAATCTAAACATTTTAAAAAGTCAAATTTTTGTGACAAAATTTTGAACATAATCTCATATTTGTTTAGGTTGAAAATGGGGGGATGATTAAAAGAAGAAGAAAATTGGAGTATCATTTGATTCAACTTATTCATTAGTTATTAAATAATTATCTTCTTAAAAAATTTCTAAAAAATAAATTCATAATAAGGATAATGATGAGATAAAATAAATATTGTTAAAAAAGTTCCATAAAGAACATTTTAATCATTAAAAGAGGATGAATAATATATTAATCAACATGGATAATCAATAAAAATATATGAATTGTTATACATAGAAATTCATTAAGAAACATTTCTCTGAAATGATATAGTATTCATGTCATAATTGTAATCAAAATATACAATATTTTGCAATGAAGAAAAAGAAAGATGGCAAATACAATTCCAAATATAATCTATAAGTACATAGGGAATAAAATTTTTAAATATTATTAAAAATGTATTGTAATTAGAGTATATAGTTCAACATTAAATTTTTCTATTTATAGTGATGATAGTTATAATTTTATAAGAATTTATGTTGATATTAAAAAGGAAAATAACTTTTATATGGAATATTTATCTACTAAATCATTTAATATTTAAACATTAAATGAATAATAAACTGATTAAGATGATGAGTGTACTTCCAAATTATTATAAGATGAAAATTATTGTACACTGCATTAATATTATTCATTACCTATAATTGGTGAATTTTATAGATTTTCTAAATTGTTGGAAAAAATTATAATGATTATTTAAAAAAATGAGTATGTTAAGGAAGAAAATTCAATGCATAATTCATAATATGAATTAAAAATCTCAGTGACTTCCAACCATACATTTGATATACAAGTGAAAATAATTATAATACATCTAGTGAGGACTGAGATTTAGTTACCTAAATTTTTTTTTGTTTTTATTCCAAATAAAAAATTATCATATTTTACATCTGCGCATGAAATTTGTGAAAAATTTGGTAGGATAATAAAAACGAATAAAAATATATCATTGATGGGTTTTAAAAAAGTAAAAACTCATTTAAAAAAAAATTATTTTGTCTTAATTTTTTTTACTTCTGTTAAATGTATAAAAGTGGTGAAAATTTGGAAAAAAAATTGTTTTGAAAATAAATAATTTTTTTTTGTTTAAAAAAATCATCTATTTCTAACAAATGAAAAACTTTAAAAATCGTAATGTTAGGTAGTTGTAGATTTATAAAGCATTATTTTCTTTCATAATTAAACATAAGTAAACATGGTATCCAAATATCATAAATTTTCTGTTGTTAGGAAATAATAAAACTTTCAACATTAACAATATATAGTACATAGTTAATAGTTTTTATCATCACATGAATGGGAATATGAAATACATTATGTTGAATATAATGATAAAAGGTGGAAAATTAAATATTTGGGAAATTTTCTTTGATAAATATATGGTATTTGTAATTTTTTTACTTATAAAAATATTATGTTAAAATTTATTATCTGTTTTTTTAATTATTAGAAACTATATTAGCATAGAAAAATTGGTATATGAGGCCATACATCTGAAATTAACAAATCATATATGTAATATTAAATGTTTAGAAGACATATTTATTCATTCTTCTAGTACTAATGGGAATATATAAACACTTTTCCTACAAAACCATTCATTACAAGATATACCATTCATTATTGATATGGAAGAATAATCATTGTTGTGGAATATAATGTTAAGAAAATATAATGGCTGAACATTAACTATAAATTCTAATAATGGATATCAAGATATCTAGATGAGATTTAGAATAACTCAACTAATGTTTATGATGCTCATAATTTTTGAATGTAATATAAGAGATCCATTAAATCAATTAGCATTCTATAAACTGTTGATACATTTTAGATAGGGCACATGGATTTAAATGGCCCAAAAAAAGTAGATTGTTTGTGGAAAAATACTATTTATTTGATTTAGTAGATTTCCCCAATGAAATAAAATTGTATTATTTTACTGAAAAATATTAGAATATATATTAAATTTTTAAATAATTGTTCCCAAGGTAAAAATGAAAAAATTCAACATTTGTTGACGATTCATAATGACCATAGTAGAAAGTTATTGAATTATGAATTTGAAACATTTTTTTATTACAAAAATAACAAATGTATCAGCTCCTTCCATTCAATAAAAATTGTTTAGTTAAAAGATAAAATTATATTTCATTATAAGATTAATTGATCCATTGTATGAGAATTATAAATTGGTAAAAACAAATTAAATTGTAGTAGTGTGTACAAATTATTATATTATAAATCAGGTTTTACTAATATAATATATGAATATAAATCACTATGTAATATGGATAGGATTAAATAAAATAATTTCCTCATTCCATTTTGAGGGAAAAAATATTAAATAAGAATACTAAATATAATTTTAATAACTTTTTTTTCAAAATTTGATGAATTAATTTTTCTTGGTAGTCCGAAGTATAGAATGTTTTATAGAAGTTACAATAAAAAATATAGTACTATTGATGAAATAATTCTTATTAATTTTTATTTTACATAACCTTGTTTTTCAAACAACCTAAATCCAATTATATATATGTCTCTATAAAAATATTATTTTAATCCACTACATGTTAAATCATCTTGATGTGGAATAATTGAAGAAACTATTTTTTCTGTTTTTAATCAATAAAAAGTTAAACACGTTGTGGAATAAAATCCATTAAAAATCCACTAAAAACACATAATCCATATGAATCATCATAGTGATGAAATCATTGGTGATGCGGGTTAACGAAATTAATCAAGAAGTTATATATATATTGAATGTTATCATAATTAATACTAAACAAAATTTGAAAAAAATAATCCAAATTAAGATTTAGGTGATGACGATTTGATAAAAGAAATGTAATTTAAAATCAATTATTTTTATTGGAATATTGTTTGGACAAAATTTGGAAATCATAATGATTATCCATTAATAGGAGAAAAATGGGTTCTCAAAAATAAATGTAATATAGAAGGATTTATTATTAAAAATTATTCTAGACATGTTGCAAAGGGTTATAATCCATAAGAAAAAATCACTATGAGAAAACATATTTTAATTTAGCTATAAATATTCAATTTATATTTTTCTAGAATTTTCCTATCTTATAAATTTCACACCTTTCAAAATGGATAGACAATTTTATTTACTAAACAATTAGTTTTATGAAGGTCTTTATAAAAAAAATTAACTGGTTTTGAAAAACAATTAGAGGATTGTGTATTTGGGCTTACTATTTGACATTATGGTCTCAAACAAGATCAATGAGCATGGTATGTCTGACTAATTTTATTTTTTATAAATATATTTTTTCGTGTAAATACATATATAACATTTCATATTATAGAATATTTTAAACATAAAAAAATTTCTCAAATTTATGTTTATGGAATTATATTTATCTTAACTCAAGAAACATGCAATGATTACTTTCCTGATATAATGAAATATGCTTTCTAAATTATGTAGATGATTAATTTACTATTCCACTGGTTATGAAATTTCTCAAAAACAAAAAGGAACGAATATATAAAATTAAATAATATAACATATTTCTTAAGAAATCTTGGTTACAAAATTGATGAAATTATTAATACTCTAATTGAGACCCTCAAGAACTATTGATCTTGATTAATTAGAGAAACTAAATAATCAAATAAATTTTAAAGGAATGATTGATAGTTTACCATGTATTGTATATAGTGATTTGGATTTAATTTTTTTATACTTATGTTCATGATATCAATAAATTCCAAATTAATCCCATCCTAATATTTTAAAAATAATTTCTCATTATATTTAGGAAAATTGGTTATTTGAGAACAATTTTATTTTAAAAATTATTAATAAATAATATATTTTCTAGATAATGTTTCAGTTTCATTAAAATTGGAGCCTAAAATTATATCATAAAAATTTCATTTCATAGGAGATGATTTACATTCATGGAGTTGTAAGAAACATCACTCTACAAAACATTCTACAATATTTCTACAATCTGTTGCAGTAGGATATTGTTGTTCTCAAGTGTTATAAACGAAACAAAGACTAAATAATTTTTCATTAGTATTATTAATAATTTCATTTTATTAAATTAGATATCTTGGATAATATTTAATCTTTACACATCAATCGTCTTCTAATATCAAACTGATTACACATAATTTTATTCAGGATTTCAAAAAAAGATATATCATAAATCAATTTTAAAGAATATGGTATATTTCTGATATTTTTATATAAAAAATTTTATGATATATTTTATTATGTTAAATAAAATATATTAAGAAATTCATTAAAAAGTATATTTAGTTTCTTATTCTTTTATAAAACAAATCCTCAATAATACTCTGTGAAAACATGGGTAAATTTATTCATCATTATATTTATCTAAAAGTTTCTTTAAAAAAATTAAAATTATTCGTAAACTTAATAAAAAACATCATAGATGTTTTTAGAAAAATTATTTAGTTAAAAACATCAAAACATAGTTTTTTTGAGTAAACCATGATAATGCATTCTTCAGGAATACTATCTAAATGAAATTTTAATTTCATATTTGAGACTTAATTATTAAATATTAAATTTGAACTCATAAATTAAAATATTTTAAATTATGTTACTTAAATATTTTTTTAACACTATGAGTTTTTTTTATAAAATTGTTTTTAATACAAATGCTCATCTATGAAAAATTTCTTGAATTCTTATAAAAATGACAAGAGTTATGATAATGTATTTCATCTTTTCAAAATGCTATCGGTAATTGATATAGAAAAGGATATTGATAAAATATGTTATCATAGTGATAATATGATATATATATATATTATCCAGACTATATAATGGGGTGTTAGTCACCATTTATTCAATATAATGTTTTTTGGAAGATATCTCTCACCATCTAAATTGCAATCCATCTATTTTTTAGGAATTTAAATTATAATTTGTTTTTATGATCAAAATAATTACTTAGTCAAGTGATATTAAAAATACATATATACACGAAATATATATATATATAATGATTTTGGATTGACCTTTTTGATTGTTTTGACTAATCTGTCATTAATTTCCATAGATGGGAAGAACTGTGTTTAGAATATGAAGATTTCATCCATCAATATTTAGATATTTTTAGAGAGTTATTTTATTATATTAAAATTATTTCTAAGGTTTATCAAATATCAATAACATTTAATTTTTTTCAAGAGTGATATATTTTGAAAATTCTAAAATTTTCATATTTTGTTAGAGTTCAATTAGATAGATAAGAAATCTTCTGAAGTCATAAGCTAACAGAAAAGCTAGAATGTTTTTAAAATTCGAAGGATAGAACATAACTTTTTAGTTATAATGAAAATGTTTTTAATGTTAATTGTCTATTTTTTATGCAAATATATTTTATTTTTGGAAGAAAAATAATCTCATAGTAATAAAATGGTATTGGGATTCTATAAAGGTGAATTATATTTATATATTGGAATATATCTGAAATATAAGAATATTGAATCTTGTATAGTTTTTGTTGCATTGCGTTGATTATGTTATGTTTTGATTAATAATTTTATGTTTGAACCATTTCAAATATTTTTGTACACAATTTTAGTAAAACTCTAGTAATTTGGAGAGATCAAAGACCTTGAAAATGAACTAAGATTGATGACATTATTCATTAAGAGAAAAGTATTACAAATAAGAATCATTTTCTTATTAATAATCATAAAAAATAAGTTAATAAGTAATAAAATGTCATAGTAAAGGATAGAAAACATAAATTATACTATAAAGTGATAGTAAAGGGAACATAATGATTAGTTCCTCATTCGTTTCACAAGAAGAAATTGAAACAAATGTCTGGGGAGGACATGGCATCCATTATGAAGAATAATGATTAGAAATATCATGTATATCATACTATTTGGTTAATTATTATAATCCCTTACATCATTATGATAAATCATTTAAAAATATAATAGGTCCAAGAATATACTTTCGAGTCCTATTTTGAAATCTATAATTTTAAATTCCCAAATTTGATGCCCATAATTCTGAGCCAAATTTATAATCTATTCATTAAATCATAAAAAGTAAAACATGGATATCTTACATGTCAGTAATCAATTTATGTTTATAGGTTTAGAGAAATATGAAAAACTACTACATAAATAATTCACATCAACTTGGACTCATAAACTAATAGTTCATCAATTTTACCATCATATATAGTTATAACCAAATTTTCTTATTTCAAATTATGTCATCAAAATCATCCATCTGAAATAATTTATAGTCATAAATAATTCTAAATAATTATTTTATACCTAGGGAAAATAAAATATACGAATGAAGAGACCAACTGATCAAAAATTCTAAACATAAGTATTAATAATTAAATTTCATCAATGATCATAAGAGTGTATGATGGTATGGTGACATAAGCAACATACATTAGAGAATTATAAAAAAAATCAGACCAATCAAAACCAAGTTCATCAAATATGAAAACATGTAAAAGGAAGAAGTAATCAAAATCTATAATCAAGAGATATGTGATCTAAATATCGGTCATTATAAAAACTATAAACCCATAAAATGAATAAATAAAATATATTGTTATTTTATAAATTCATCTCATGGAACCATAATTTCACCCTTACAAAACTCTTAAAAATTTATTTACCAATACGACTGACTCGTAATAAAGTTTTTCCAATAAAGCAAGCATTTACTGATGCATCAGAGCACTATCTAAGAACACCCATAATATAATATATAATGGAATAACTTAGATCTATCTAGGTCTACCTATCAGTTACAATTTCTATTAATAAAAAACATAGATAAATCAAAAAAAAACCCATTGAAATAACCATAATTCATTTTAAAATATTCTTAAATAATGGAAATGAAATAAGTTCCAAATCATTCTCCTTCAAACATGGTTACCACATGGAAAATGTCATTCGTCCATAACTATATCACTAAAATAGATTAACCTATTTACAATAAATGGGTGTGCTAAAAATTATTTTTAAAAATGATTACCTCGGGGAAATGAAATTGGTTTGAAGATAATATAATTATTACATGACTAAGCCATAAAAAATTATGTCCTATAACAGTATTCTTAAATAAATATCAAATGATTGAAAATAATCATGTTTTATAAAAATATATTTAAGAAATATCAACATTCAGAAAAGAAATAAATTTTTTGAAAATATATTTAGGAGATAGTAAACCTTAGTAATAAATGGGTTTTATAACAATCTATTTATGACACAGTCAAACAACTAAAAATAAATTGATTTCAAAAACATATATTTTAATCAAAGACAATATATATAAAAAATAATGATAATGGGTTCAATAAAATATATCACTAGTACATGATATATATATTTTTTGGACATTGATGAAAGAAAATTATTATAAATGATCATTAATACGTTCACAAGGAAGATAACCACTAAAACTTACAAAGCCTCTCATACCACCTTGAAAAAGTTTACTTGTAAGCCCCAATAAAGAATATAATTAAATGAAAATAGAATATCTATAGAATAATATTATTCTTGATAAATTGGACTGTCAACTATGATCGATGGGTTAATTAATTTAACATATCCCAGATAATAAACATGAAATTATTATAAAAACAATAAATGGATGAATCTTGTAAGATAAATTAGTAATAATGTTTATGAAACTGCAGTTACAATCATAGAGACAGTTGGTCATATATACTCATGAGTTATGTTTTCATTTTTTGTGATCATTATAGAATGAATTTAATTAACATTGATCATTTATGAATGATCATTGTATAATAATTAACATATTATTTAAAAAACATACGAATATATATAATTCTTATGATGTAAAAATAAACACATCATGTCTAATAGTTGGTACTCCACAAGTCCATGAATAATGTTATCACTTTTCTAATGTGTTAAAAGAGTAATAATGAATGTGATATATTATATTTTAAAAAAGGTAATTATACCATTAGTATAATATATATTTCATTTATGACACATATTTCAAATTAAACTACACCTTAATTCATTCCATGTAATATGTGAACATATCTTGTAATTTTGATGAGGCGATAGTCGACACATCCACAATGGAAGTTCCCATAATCATGAAAAAAAGTAATGAATAATTGTATGTATTTATAAAAATTATATATTTATAAAGAAATAATAAATATATTTGTATACATATATCATATAATTTTTTTTAACATCATAATTCCCTTACATGTGTAATGGTAATGTAAAAAAACAATAGATGTTGTTTCGATAGGTTGTATTTGTCCTTATATGATGGGAATCTTTTTTACCAATATTATTGAAGTTTGTATAAGTGCAGTTAAAAAAATAACATAAAATCATCTCACTATATTTATTATATTAATTTTATTATATAATCATGGAAGAAGAATATTTTATGTGGTGAAGATTTAGATAATAAAATTTGATCGTTGAATAATGAGACAACTTTTCAGGTAACTCCTTTTCGCTTTATCCAAAGGTATTATTTGTTTGAAATCCAAACATAGTTTACAAATTTATTGTTAGGGTAAGGATTTTAGGAGACTATTGGGGTTGTTTTTGAAGGATCCAATTGATTTTTCAGAATTTATGATAAGAGGTGGAGATGATTCCTTTTATATAAGTGGAGGGAGAGGACACACATGTTATTTTTGAAAATAAATGTGTGATGCCCATGTTTCTTCCATCCAAAAGGATTCCATAAAAAAATTAGATTAATTAAGGGTTTCAGAGATAATATGTATGTAAAATGGGTGTTGTACATGTGGAGTTCTATTTTCATATGTTACTATTAATTATTACCTACTTTGTATTCTTGTTTCTATTGTAATCATTGTAATTAATTTTAATTAATTTTAATAGATTTTATATCATTTTTTATTGATATTATTAGATATTATAAATTATTTATATTTCTATTGTGTTACATGTTTTTCTATATACCAATAAAAAAATTTGTATAAATTAATTTAAAAATAATCTCGCAGATGGGATGAAAAATCAGATATTTAATGTAAAAGTGGTCATCAATTTTTTATATTTTTATTTATATTGTCCATCTAAAATTTTTTAAGGGACCTAAGTTTTTTTAATGATAAAAGACTTATCTATTAATAATTTATAACTAATTAGACATATAATTTAACACTACAATAAATTTAGATGGAAACCCAGTTTTCAATTAAAATTCGTTATCATTTACTATTCATCAAAATATTGATGTTCTAAAATATAGTAAAAAAATTAACCAAAATAATATTAGGATATTTATATTTCTAAAAATAATATTATTTTTTCAAATAAAAATTATAAATCTTTGAAAACTTTATTCAAAATACTTTCACAATTAAAATTTTATACAACATTCCTTTAAAAATATACAGTTTTTATGCCTAAAATTTCATTTATTCTTATAATAAGCATATACACACTATTGGATTAATTTTAAAAAAAAATTAAAAAATATAACTTATAAATTTCAGTAATAAGTTTGACTAATAGTGACTAATTTAATTTATACATTTAAAACATCATCCTCGTAATTAATTTTTTTCTATAAAAACAAATTATTTATATTAAAATGGTGTTTATTTTCATTTCTAATTAACTTATGAACAATTAATTATTTTTATAATCCTGTTTCAAATAAAAAATTTTTTTTTTATAATATTTAGTCCATATATTACAATGGAAATGCGATAAATATTATGTTATATAAATAATATAAATACTATATTATTCTCTGATGTGTCTTATGCATGTGTGTAATATAAGTCATTAATGAACTCTATGTTGAATGAAGTGATATATAATCATGGCGTTTCGTGTGATTAAAGATAAACTATGTATTTTCTGTAAAATAATCTAGTAGTGAACATAAATTAATTTGAAATAAATTATTTCCTAAAATCTCAGGATGTTACATCCTACATATAATGACCTTGCCTTAATCATTACTTAATCTTGAATTATGTAAATAAATTTAAATTTAATTCCATCCACGGATCATTTTATGTTTAAGGCATTTGAAAATTTGTTCATAACACGTAGATAACATCTTTAATATTACATGTATATAATTAAACTAACATCCCATCATTTTCATAAAACAAAAACTCTTTAAAAAATGACATCGTTTCATATTTTATCATAATAAATTTTCCCAGATTCCTTCCATGACACTATTCTTCAAAATTTCCTATGAAAAACATTTCAAATCATGGGATTATCATATAAACATTAGTAAAGAATATATAAGGAATGTAAACTATTAGTCTTGGGATAAAATGAAAACCATGATACTTTATCATAATTTTATACTTTCCACCTTTAAGAAATTGTAAATATACTTCACATAATATAAGGTCATTTATTACCCTTTTTGTTACCAAATTATTTCCATAGATATACTTAAATTGACTGACCATACGGTCGACATCCACACATATCACTAAACGGAATAACCATATGACCGACTTCAATACCCAATGCATTGGATGTTATAACATAAACACTTGTCCTTGGTTTATCATGGAACCACCTGTAATTTGGTTTATCATGTAACCACACAACATTGGATTGTCACATAACCACCCGTAAAATGTCAAAGTACTATTATATAATCATTAAATAAAAAAAACAATAAAGGAAAAATAAAATTTCCACACTATCCCCACAATAGATTATTTTTAGATATTGAAATATTCAACCCATTTTCAAAACCATTTAAAATATTTATAGAAGAGACATTTGAATCAATTTTTTCCGTACAACTTTTATTAATTTTAATGAATTTGATATTTCATGTCTATATAAATAAATTAATAGAAACCATTTTGAAAACACGGAGTCAAAATTGACGATGTTAGAAAAATAAAATTTTAAAACATTAAAAACAATATATTAGTTAAAGAGACCTTTCCTACTAGAGAAATACATGAATAGAAATTATTAAGGAATAAAATTAAATTAAACATTAAATATAATGGCAACATACTAATTCAAGATATAACAATTTAAAAGAATTTTAGATACACCTTATAAGATAATAATGGTTCAAAACATAAATATATTCCTAAATGAAAAGTGATTGAGACAAAGTCCCTTAAAATTATCATATCATTATATTAAGGATAAATCAAAGAAATAATTTTGTGTGAAAAATATAAATACACCCTATATAACTTCATATTTTGTGTAAAAAAATCAGAGGACATTTAAACAAATTCTTAGAAAAACCAAACCAATGAAAAGGATATTGAAAACAATGAATAGAGATTGAGAAACAATTTCCCTTACAAAGTTTATATAAATTATGCAAGACATTTTCAATGGAGATATTATGTGTAAAAAATGAATATACACACAAACATTAGTGGGAACTAAAACATAAAAAGATACTATACACTTAATAAAGGTATAATATAATATGAAATTTGTGCATAAAAACCAATGTATGGAAATAGAGTTTATAAATTCCCTTATGATTGTTCGGCAGCATAATAGTGTCACAAAAAAATTCTGAAAATGAGTTTATTTGAGAGAAAATGCTATCCCAAAACATGGGAATAATATTTTAAAAAATAACTATATATAAGAACAAATCACAAAATAATAAAATATAAATTTTAATACATAACATGAAATAAGTATTTTACTAAATGAAGATGGTTAAAGGTTCCCTTACCTTGAGTCTCTCTCTTCACGTATGTTCCTTGTTCGTCCAACATGAAAAACATAAGTAAATTTATACATTACTTAGAAAATTTTTCATGTTTATTATTCCTTATATATCATGTATTTCCATGTTATAAACATTACATAATTATTTTTGTGAATATCGATCCTTTTTTCAAGATTTGGTACTTGAGTATAAAATGAATTTGTTATAATTACAAATTTTCCATGTGTTCAAAAGTCTGTTATCTCCAGAATGATATTAATGATTTAAATATAATATATATCATATATATATATATATATATATTTGAAACCAATATATATATATATATATATTTATTTTTAATATTCCATAGCATTTGAATATAATAAATGAAATGCACCATTTATGGAAATAGTAATATATAGTCATGCATGAACACTACTCCCATTTATTTTTCATATTAAAAATAACAAAAATTAAATTATACATAGATATATTATAACTAAATTATAATATAATATTTTCTATATGTTACATATGTTCATTAATATCATTATCTATATGTTTCTTATATGGAATTAATGTGTCATATCACTTTGATGGTGAAATATTTTGCAATTTCTCAAATGAAATTATTATATATACCATCATGAAAAAAATAAAGGTGTCTTTGTAAAAATAAAGTAATGTATAATATATACAATATAAATTTAATATATATATCATATATAAATACAGTTCTATCATAATTTTCACCATTATAGGTGGTATGGGAAGTCAAACAATCATTGTTTCGTGAGGCAGTAGTTCTCTATAGACAGAAACAATATGCTAGTATCCATTGGATAGAAGTGTGTTTCAGTGTATTTTTTATCCTTACCATAAAAAATAAAATTATATTGATGATAATATTGTTGTTATGTAATCAAATAATGAAAATATAATAGGTAGTAGTGAAGTAAAATAAATAAAAGATGCTCAAGAGAAGATATTACCTCAAATGGGGTAACTCTTTTTGATTTAAGCTAAACGACTTTCTTGAATTACTTTCTCCATATGGTATGTCATCTAGGAGAAATATAGGGATGTGGAGAGATTATTTGGTCCATGTTTGGATGATCCAAGGGGCCTAATAGGAATTATTAAATGGGTATTGGTGATTCCCATTTATAAGAGGGAGGGTGGGCACTTCCAAAAGGTATTGAAATTATATTTTATTATAAAATAATTTTCGTTTTCAAAAGGTCTAAATGTAATTTTATTAAATTATAAGATGTTATTGGGTCTATAAACTCTCAAAAAATAGGTTTGAGAATATTCTAGGTCACAAATTTAACCTTATCTTATTGATTTGAGGATTAGATAACTAATTTGATTCTTACCATGTCGTCATGTATATTCATACTATATTGTAAATATAGATTCTATAAAAATACAATAGAACCAAATGTTGTAAATTAAATAAATTTTCTGCATTATATAAGTCATTTGGCCGAATCATAGATTTTTAGGACTTCTATATCATTTATTAAAATATTTTTATCATAACTAATTTCTGTCAATTTTTATACCATTCACATAATGATTTTTAAAAAAAATAATAAAATATAATTATATAAAAAAACATCATCAATTCAAATATAACAGTACATAATCATCTAATAAATTAGTTTATAAGATAAAAATTTTTAAAATAAATTAATTTGAATATTTTTAATATCATTTTTATTAATCATAAATTAATAAGGTAATAACTATATCTTCATTGTATCATAAATAAATTTTTTATTTGATATATAAAAATTATAAATAAAATATAATGATGTAGTATATCTATTTATATTACTAATAATGGTGTATACTAAAAATATCACTTATATAACACCAAAAAAATATTTTTTAATAAAAGATAAGTGTTTATGTTAAATTTTTATTTAAATTAAATTAATTCATATAAAATTTCATTTTAACATCAAAATTGCTCTATGGGGTCCCATAATCGACCCAAGGATGCCCATGGTCAGAAATATCAAATAATATAGTATTAGAACTCTTGTTAGGGTAGCTCAATGTTAATATAATATTTTTTGTTTAACCTTATTTACTAGATTTACCCTTTAACCATGCAAATAAAATAATTACTGAAGATACTATTCATAATGTCTAAAAATAAAAGATACCTATTTACAATATATTGATCTCTTGATTCAAAATATAGAATCCATTTTTAAAAAATTCAAAAAACAGATGTTTTGGTGATTAATTTACATTTTATTCTCGTTGTCAAAACCAAAAAGTGGGTTTTAATGATGTAATAAATATCAAAAGACTGACATCTGTTTATCTTCAAATTAAATGTTAAATTACATATAATGACCATAATTGCATTAAATGATAAAAAAAATATAACTATATAACAAAAAAATAACTATGTAACAATATAAATAAATAATATTAAAAGTCTGTTTTGAATTAAAATGCAGTATTATTCACTAATAAATAAAAATGATCATTATCATAAAAATACTGAGAACTCATCAAAAGTAAATTTTGATGTCCCGATTCTAAATAAGATGTTTATTTCTTGAAATACAAAATATAAATCATAAAAAATTAAATTTTGTATTGGTTCTCCATCAAAAACGCGGTAAAAACATTAATTTTAGACAAATACTTCTTTTATCTGAAAAATTTATTTTTTTCATATATCATATCTAGAAAACTTATAATATCAATTTAAAACATTTCATTTAATATGTATCATATATTTAACATTAAATAGAAATTCATAATTAGTGAGATTATTTTATGAACATAAATATTATCTCTTAAGTAGGTTTTCAGAAAAACACATTCTATATATTAAATTTGTTATTATTTGCATTTTTAAAAAATATGACAACCAATGAATCATTAGTTTAAATTGATTAAGACATGTTTAAAAATTCATTTTATACAAGTCAATCCATCCATTCCAATGTCTAGTAATTAACTACCAAAACAATAATATTATTGTATTATTTATCATTATATCTCAATATTGTGTGGAACTTATGATTTCAAAGAAACCTGTTGTTGGGTGTATAGTATGTTATCAGACAAAGTGATCTGTTTAACATAAAATTAATATCTTATTCATAAATATTAATATACTCGAAAATGTATTATTCTATAAATTCCTGGTTAGTTACATCCTTCCACACATTTGGAAGTTTCATCATGGAAATTTCAAAATTGGGGTAGGAAACATCATTAAAAATAAAAAATAGGAAAAAGTTTCAACATATCAATCACTTTTAATGAATTTAAGATAAGTAAAAAAGTTCACTAGAGATAATAAAATGGATGGTTTACATGTTGGAAAATATGCATATGGATGATAAATTAACCCTCATGTTCTGATGGAGAGTGATAAAAAACATGTTCAAGAGAATGTTTAGAAATATAAAACCACAAAATTGTGATGGGTTAAATAGTCTTTGATTTTTTGGAATAAAAATTAAAAGAAAAAAGTTTTTGTATTAATATAATTTTCATAAATTTGTGTAATATATTTATTATATTGATTAAGAACATAAGGAAACATAATTACTTGTCATGTATGCTTTCATCATTTTCAAAATTTCTACCACAAACATATATTTTATCCAAATGATGTGTATTCAAGATGACATAGTCCCTTGAAATGTGCTAGAGTCAACATTTAGAGAATCAAATTATACCCAAAATTTGAAATATATATTTCACCTATCGTTAGACATTAACCAAAACAAAAATTGTTAGTAAATGATTAGATAATACCAAAAAGGACAATCCTTAATATAATTAAATAATACTCTTAATCTCATGAATTAAACAAACAATACCTGAAGTCCAACAAAGGACATTCAAATACCCAATTTTCCTTAAAATTCTTCAAATTAATCCAAACTAAGATTAAAACCTAAAACTCAGATGAATTTGATTATATAGCCTTCCATGATAAATCTTCACATTTATCTCCCAATTACATCGACTACTCTTAAAGTCTCAGAATGAATAGTAATTAACCTAATCACATATTCTCTAAGATAGGATAATCATTTACATAAATAACTATAATATCTATAAGTCCATAATAAAAACATAGTGGCTTCAAAAAAAATTTCCTCCATTACTCCTCAATGGAAATCCCATAGTATGCTATTTTATAATGTATATAGAGTTCCTAAAAGAGAAAACATCATCCAAAATAACATTTATCACGTAATAGAAATTATTATCCTATAAAAATGATATCTATTTGATAAAATAGAAGTTACAAAATAAACTTATTCATGATTGATATTAACATTTTACTATAATTATTGATTCATAATTACTAGGGACATCATGTAGTTCAGTGGTAGGTGATGCACCCTTATCTCCGTTTAGTTATGGGTTGGATTCCCACGTCCTTACTGGAGGTGATGGGATGTCACCATTATTGTGGGATTTCAATTTACTAAAACTATATTATTCATAAAACTTTTTGAAAATGAGATAAAATCATTAAAAATGAGAACATATTTTATCCTAAAATTTTATATCATATATTTCATTTTTCATCCCAAAAACTAAAAACCTGTAATTTCCAGAAATTCAAGGATCATATAAACCCACATTGTTCTTTATAACAATATCCAAAAATAAAAAATAAATATACCACAAATAACATTTTCATATAAATAATCATCAGGGTTATATATTAAAAGGGAAATGTCTTCCAATGTAATCACGTCAACAAAATAGCATTACTACTTTTAAACATTTTCTCACCCTGATATCTAATATAAATATTGAATATTATAAATGTATACATATTAATAAACCATAATTCTTCATGATCCCATAACCATTTTTCCATCTTATTTCATAATACATAATTTTCGACAAAAAAATCATGCATAAGTTTAAGATTTCAATAATGTCAAATCATGAACTAAAAAACAATCCACACCTTTCATAGGTCATTTTTAGTTTACTCATTTTCAATTAGAATGGAATTAGGTATTTTTAAACTTTTATTTGTATGGTTTTTCTGATCCCATTCATGAACCTTATTAATAGGAAATCAATTTACTTAATAAAAAAGAACACCAAATTTAAAACATTCAATTGATTCCTTGAAAATAACTTGTTTTCTTTTCCCGGAGTCAACTAAAAACTTCTTTTTTCCATGGATAGTAATTTCATTATGACAATCAACACTAAATCTAAAAAACATTATTGTTCTTTTGAAGAATTTTCCTAGGTGTTTATTTCCACATACTTTAAACATAGATTTTTTAATACACATAACTTTATGATTATTACCTGAACATCCATAGGGTTTTGTTTCTAGCATATACGATGTTTTTTAAAAATCACCATGGTTCATGTGATCAATCATGACTCCATATAAATTTTTATGAATAACCATTAGAGTTGTCATTATAGTTCCCATTTCATTATATTTCTTATTCAGACGACCACCACAGATTATTTCACATCCATTATTACTTTGTTTCTTGCTAGATCTATCCATTTACTAAAACCAAAAAGGATGGTATGAGTATATCAGTAAAATCATCACATACTATCGTATAAGGAGGGGAAAACTAAGACATGCTTATTCATGATATCTTATACTCATAATATTAATCTAAAATAACTAGTACTATTTCTAATATTCTAACCATTACGTCGATGTCACTTATGCTTAAATAACACCATAGTATCTAAAGATCTCTATATTTCCCTCTAATACAAACTATTAGGTCCAGCCTTAAAAATTACATAATATTTAGTTAAGTCAATAATTTTTTATTTAATTCACTTCAAGAATATTTTCAGGTTAAGAGCTTTAGATAATTAGGTCATAACAGATACATAACGTCTTGGAAATTACTAGTAGACACCTATAATAACTATCCATTTTATTTCATAAAACAATAACTCTTTAAAATGAATCATGACATCGTTTCATGTTTTAATAGAATAACTATACCCTGATCCATCCTTGAATATATACTTATTTTTTTCCATCGAAAAGCATTTCAAAACATAGGATGAGCATAAACATATCAGTAAAGGATACATAAAGAAAGTATACTATTAGTGTTGGTATAACATGAAAACCATGCATACAATTTAATAATTTAATACATTCCATCTTCATGAAGTAGTAAATATACTTCACTGAATATAAGCTCATTGCATACCATTTTGGTAAACCAATGTTTACATAAAGCACATATAAAGCTACATATTGAATATAAAGGTAAAATGGAAAAAAAATATTAAATGTAATAACCATAAGATCGACATCCACACATATTACTAAATGGAATATCCAAATGAATAACATACATACCTAATGAATTGGTAGTTATAACATTACCACCCATCCATGGATTTTCCGGGAACCACAGGTCATTTGGTTAAACATGTAACCACCCTTCATCGGATTATCACATCACCACTATTTAAATTTCCATGTACTATTATATATTCATATATTAAAAAATAGGTATAAAGAAAACCTAACTTGTCCACAATGTCACTACAATATATTATTTTTAGATTTAGAAATATTAATTTCATTTCCAAAACCACTTAAAACATTTAATAATGATACTTTTGAATCAAATTAACACATACAATATTGAAACAGTTTAATTAATTTCCCATTTTAAATCATGCATGTCCATGTATATAATGTCATCGAAAAAATTTTGAAAACAAGGAATTGAAATAGGTGGTTTTAGAAGAATAAATCATTAAAGCATTAAAAACTATGTTTTAGTTAAATATACATTTCCCACTTAAGAAACACTTGAATAAAAATAACTAAGGAATAAAATTAAATAAAACATTAAATATAATGAGAACGTACTAATACATGAATAAAAATTTCAAAAAGGTCTTAGATACAAATTATAGGTTAATAATGGTGCAAAAAATTAATATATGCCTCACTTAAAATCGATTGAGATGAATTCCATTACATATAACATATCATTAGATTAGGGATAAATCAATGAAATAATTATTTGTGACATATTCAAATACACCCATTATAAGTGAATACTAGTTATAAAACAATTTGAGGTTATTCACACATATTCATGGAAAAAAAACTAATGACATGGATATTTTACTAAATTAATAGTGATTGACCTATAATTTCCCGTACAATGTTCTTATACATGATATAGGAATTTATCAATGGAGAGAGTATGTGTTAAAAATGTATATCCAGAAAATGGGAAGTGGGAATTACACCATAAATAGTGATTCCTCACATCATATTTTCATAATATAATCAACTAATTAGGCGTAAATCCGAATACGTAGAAATTGAGTTTATAAATTATCTTACAATGAATCTCCAGCCTAACTAAGTCCCTCAAACTTTCACAAAATGAGTTGATGAGAGAGAATAGCGTCTTTATAACTTGGAAATATAATATACAGAAATAATTATATAGAAAAAAATATCTCATTATAATGAAATTTAAATTTAATGACATATCATGAAATATGTCATTTACTAAAATACTAGGTTGATAGGTTCCCTAACCTTGAGTTAGAATCATCATGTATGTTCCTTGTTCTTCTCTAATAATAAAGAAAAGTTATTTTCTACTTGATTGAAAACATTTTTCAAATTTATTATCAAATTTATATAATTTATTACCACATTATAAAAATTACATAACTATTTTTGTAAATATCGGTCATTTTGTCGATATTCGGTACTTGAGTTAATAATAAACATTTTATAATTACAAATTGTCCATGTGGTCAAAAGTACCTTATATCAAGAATTATATTCATGATTTAATTATATTATATATCTAGTATATATATATATATGTATTTAGATGCAATATATATATATATTCAATAGTCCATAACATGTGTATATAGGAAATGAAATGCACCGTTCATGGATACGGAAAGCCGTACATTAGCATGAACACAACATTCATTTATTTATCATATTTAATGGAATTAAATATAAATGATACATAAGAATATTATAATTCCTTTATAATAAAATATTTTATATACATTACATAAGTTCATTAATTCCATCAATTATATGTTCCATGAATGGAATGAATGAGTCATATCAGATTGAGAGAGTGGTAGTCTGCACATCCTAAAATGAAAATACCGTATTTACACATAATGAAAATAATAATGGTATGTATTTATATAAAAATTATAATATAAAATGTAAAATATAAATATAATATGTTTCATATATAAATACATTTCCATCATAATGGCCTCCAAGATAGGTTTTAGGGTAAAATAGAACTATAATCGTTTCATGAGGAAGTAGTTTACCATACACAAAAATAGTATGATCGTATCCATTATATGGATGTGTGTGAAACTGTCCTTTTAATATTAATAAAAAAATTAGTATATTTTGGTTAATTTTTGACAAATGTAATCAAATAATAAGAATATAATAGATATTGTAGAAGTAAAACAAATAAAATATGCTTGAGAGAAATATTACCTCAAATCTGTTAACACCTTTAGATTTAAGATAAAAGTCCTTCTTGAATTGACTTCTGCCTAACGTAATGCTTCTAGGAGGAATTGAGGGATGTTGGGAGATTATTTTGGCATAGTTTGGAAGAGGCAAGTTTCTTGAGAGTTGTCATTAAATGGGTATAGGTGATACCCTTTTATAAGAGGAAGGAGGTACACTTTTGGAAGGTATTGAAATATTATTTTTTTATAAAATTATTTTCTGATTAAAACTGTTCCAATGTCATTTATTTCAAGGATAAGATAATTTTGGGTCGAAAATAATTCATGAAATCAGTTTCAGAAAACTCTATGTCACTGATTTAACCTGATATTATATCTTTTACCCTTAGTTATCAAATTTGACTCCTACCATGTCTTCTTGTATATTAATATTATATGGTTGTTATAGTTACTATAAAATATCAAGATTAACACATTTGGTTATTTAATGCCATGCTCCACATTATCTATGACATTTGGATGAATCTTAGATTTATATTTCATTTAAATAATTTATTAAAATACAATATTATTTAAAAATTAATTTATGTTTAATTATTTATTATTAATATCATAGAATTTTATAAAAATATCAACTTGATTCTGTCGAAAAAAATTCATTTATTATAATATAATATGTCATAATCTTCCACAAAATTCTATTATGGAATAATAATTTTTAAAAAATTAAAATATATATAATTTCATTTAATGAAATCATTCATTAATAATATAATCACTACATCCAAATTGTATCATAATAAATTAAATTTATTTATTTGATGTCTAAAATTTATAAATAAAATAACATGATATAGAAAATCATTTTCTATTTCTACATACTATTTATTTTCAAAAAATTCACTTATATATCCCCATGTAAATTTTGTTTTAATAATAGATACTTGCTTATGATGCATTTTTAATTACATAAAATGAATTATTATAAAAGGTTATTTTCACATCAACGTGGACCCATTGGGTCCTCATATCGACCCAATGATGCCCATGGTCTGACATATGACATCCAATAGGATTACGATACCTGTTAGGGTAGTTTGATATAATTATAATATTATATTTTTACCCAGATTTACCAGATTTACCTTTTAACCATTGTACATACAATAATCACTTGAGTTGCTATACATAATGTCTAAAAATAAAATGTACATATATACATAATATAGAATTAATTATTTCATTTAGACAAAAACTATTTCCAAATTCAGAACATATTAGTTCCAGTTTTTAATTTAAAATGCAATCATTTTTTCAAAACAAAAATTGGTTTTTTAAGAATTACTAACTATCAAAAGATTGAAATGTGTATATGTCCAATTAAAAAGTTAAATTACTTATGATGAACATAATTTGATTAAATGTTGAAAAAATAATCTAATATTTTTTTTAAAACTAATTAAAAGGATAATATAATTATATAAACAAATTAGATGAAAATTCTATTTTATTTAAAATGTTGTATTTTTCACTATTCATTAAAAAATGAACTTCATCAAAATAAAATAAAAACAATATCATTAAAAATAATGTTTTATGTCTTGATTACAAAGAAAAAGTAAATTTTCTCATATAGAAAATACAAAAGATACAATATACTAATTTAAAATGGGTTTTCCATCAAAAGGAGGTAAAACGACATTTTCAGAAAAATACTTCTTTTTTTAGAAAATTGAATTTGTTCTTATATCGTATCTAGAAAACAGAAAATATTAATTTAAAACATTTCATTGGATATGTAACACATATTTTTCATTAAATAAAAATTCATAAAGAGTGATATGATTTATAAAAACAATTATTCTTATTTAAATAGGTTTTTATTAAAACACATTCATTATATGCAATTTGTTTTTATTTACATTTATAATAAATTCGGTAACAAATGAATTATTATTTTACCATGTTTAAACCAAATTTCAAAAAAATAGGTGATATTATTCATTCCTTCCATTCTAATAGCATGGAGTTAACTACAATAACAATATTTTTATTGTATTATCTTTTAGTATAACTAAATGGTGTGTAAAACATAAGACTTCAAAGAAACCCATTGTTGTGTGTCGACTACATTATCAGAAAAAGTGTTCTATGTAACATAAAATTTATATCTTATTAATAAATATTAATAGATATGAAAAAATATTATTCTATAAATACTTGGGTTAGATACACTATAGCCTATAAAATGAATTCCCCCATCAAAAAAGTTCTTTGATATTATATGATTACCATTTATATAATCACATTAGTGATTCAACCATTATAAAAATGGTACATATAACAAACTATTAACAAAGAAATTAGTAAAACAAAAAGTTCCCTATATGTTACGTATAACATGTATTCAATATAGAGATATATTTTAAATATGGATTTGAATGGAGAAACTATTTCACATTGACTAATATAGAGTGATACAGAATGTCGTCACAAGGATTTCAATGATGAATAAACCCAAAACCAAATAGTATTATAAAATTTTATTCATATCATAATAAATAATGGTAATATTATATAATTTTATTAGAAGATATTTTTCGTAACCTTGAAGGACTCATTCACCATCTATACCAAGAGAAAAAGGAAATATATAGGTCTGACTAGTGAATTTTTTCCATTACTATAATCTCATATTATTCTACAAAATGTGAGAAGTTTTTGGAATTTTTTTCACAACTAAATCACTAATTAAAAATTATAAAGACCACATAATCAAAAAAGAAATAAATATTCTTTCGACATGAAATTAAACATTAATCAAACCCAAAATATTTATCACATGGTTAGATAATTTTAAAAATGAGTAAACATTCAAATTATATACTAATATTAAATATTATTTAATAATAAACATTGTTGAAACTAATTTATTTTATAAATAACTATATTAAAAATTCCAAAAGAATTTCTAGAATAAGTGTGAATCCCCGAGAATGAAATTATTTTATCTTATATTATTCCAAGATAAATAAACCATTATTCCCCAAATGAAATACCAAATTATTTACAAATAGTCATATGAAAAACATTTAAAAAATTTAATACTAACAATTACAACACAAAGGCCATTGGTTGGTGCTACACCTTTATCATCATTCCTTTGTGGGTTCAACCTCACAGCCTTTCCGAATATGATGTGTTGTCATTCAGCCGGTATATTTTCATTATTTTCATTAATAGTGAAATATAAATATTTTAAAAAAAACATCATATTAATCATAGGGGTTACAAATAAATTAAACTAAAAAATGTCCCCCAAAACCTAATTGATATCCTCCAAATGCTTAGTATTGAAAATCCTCATGTGGGGTGTCTTATGACTTTAAATGTATGATCAAACATATGAATATATTATAATGAAATTATCAATTACTATAAAAAACATCATATTAAGAAATAATAGTCTTAAATGTTATCTAAAAAACCTCTAATACCATCAATAATAGACTAGGACACAGACTCTAAATTTCTTTATTGTAATATATAACATTACATTCCAAACATTGATGCCAAAATTTTTTAACATAATTATATATATATTTATATTACTCTATCCAATGGAAAACATGGATCACTTGAAAAATGGAGGACCTTTTATGTTTATTATAAGGCCCCGGCCTTAAACATTACTTAATCTTGGGTACTTCCAAGAATTCACATTGATGATCTTTTCAGGCATAGAGTTTTAGAGAATTAGATCATAAATAATGTATTACATTCCACATTTTAACAAGGTGGTTACATCAATGTTAGTATTCATTTTATCCACCAAAGGAAACATATTTAAAATAAAACATGGTTTCTTTCTTAACACTTTCTCAACACTATCATCACATCATGTACTTTTCCTGTGACCTATTAAAATCATTTAAAAAACATGGGATGACCATAAAAAGCTCAGTAAGGGATATAAAAATACCGAAAGAAAACATTAGTCCAAGTATACATAAGAATTAATGAAATCATACATTACTCATAAAACATAATAACTTTAAGATATCTCATGAAATCATAAGATTTATGAATAACTCATAGAAATCATTAGACATAAAGGTAAATTGAGGCATTCATAACATTCTTACGTATGGAGTAACCCTCATGGTTACGTATGGAATACCCATCATAGTATATTTCCTAAATATATTTAGAGAAACCTTAGCATTGAACTATATCTCATTACCCAATGCATTGGAGAGCTATATTGGGCTCACTCACCCTTAGATTATCATAGAACCAACCGAATTCTTGAACAATACCCAAGAACCATAACATAATCGTATCACATCAAACATGCATAAAAAACATATAATATTCATATTTCAATCAAAATATATCAATTCTACACATTGATATAATAAAAACATTATCAAAACCATTTTCAATACCAAAATAAATGAAAAGTAAAATGTTGTATTTATTTGTCATTTAAAAAATTTATGGCTAGTAGAGGAAGCCGAAACTCAAATAATGGTCACGGTGGCGGAGAAGTCATTGTCGCCACATATGTAAGACAAAAACATTCGTTCTGTCATATAGTAAAACGGTTCGTGTAAAAATATGACATTTGAATGAAATTAAAAGTCAAAAGGATTTATTAAACAACTAATAAAATAAGGTTGTATATAAATTTAAGTATACCTCAATGAAAGGAGATTGGGATGAAGTCTCTCACCTCTAGTCCGATTTGTTATTGTCCTTTCTTTATATTCCTGAATAATAAACATAAGTCAATTTATAATTGCTTAAGGAATTACTTTAAAGTTTATTATTCAATTATTATCACATATTATCAAGTTATAATAATTAGTTAATTATGTGAGTTCATATCATATGTTTTGTCGATGTTTGGTACACGAGTCAAAAAATGAACTTTTTTGAAAATAATTGCCCATGTAGTTATAAGTACATCATCTTCAGAATGGTATTAATGATTTAAATATCATATATATTTAGTATGTATTCATTTTATACTATTCCATAACATTTGGAGATAAAAAATGAAATTCACCATCCATGGAGACGGTAGGTCGTACATACACATGAACACTACTTTAATTTCTTTGTCATATTAAAGGAATTAAAACTAAATGAGACATATATATATTATAATTCCAATATAATATATATTTTATATAGGTTACATAAGTTTATTAATTACATTATTTATAAATTCCATGTTTGGCATGAACGAGTCACATCACTTGAGGGGGCAGTAGTCTACACTTCCTCAGATGAAATTATTGCAGTTCTACAACATGAAAAAAATAACGATGTGATTTAAAAATAAAATTCTAAATATAATTTAAAAAAATAAATACCATATATATCATATATAAATACAGTGGTATCCTAATTTCCACCATGAAATGTGTTAAAAGAAGATTGAACAATCATCATTTCATGAGGTAGTAATTTTCCACCCACAGAAACAATATGTTCTTTAACCATTAGACGGATGTGTGTGTTTGTGTAGGTATAATCCATAACATAAAAACGTCCTAGTATATTTAGGATATTTTATTTATTATGGGATAAAATAATAATATGATAGTGTTGAGTGAAGAAGGAAAATAAAAGGAAGAAACTCGAGAGAAGGCATTACCTCTAAATCGAGTAACTCTTCTTGATTTGAGCCAATGGCTTCTATGGAAAGACTGCTGAATAAATTGATGGTTCTAGGAGTAATAAAGGGATTTGGAGAGATAATATGACCAGAGGCTGGACGAGCCAAGGGCTTGATATGTGTGGGTAAGGGGGTAGAGGTGGGGGATTTTATAAGAGGGAGGATGGTCACTTTTGGAAAGTCTTGAAATGTCACTTTATTATAATATGATTTTCGGATTTTAAAGGACCCATAAAGATATATTTTGAGGACAATGTGATTAGGGTTCTAAATCCACCCATAGAAAAGTTTTTAGACAAGTGAATATCTTAGATATTGCCTTATCATTTCATTTTATTTAAATCCTTCATTAATGATGTAATCACTGTATCATCTTGGTGTCATAAATAAATTTATTTATTCATTGTCTAAAAATTATAAAAAAGTTACATGATTTAGGATATATTTTTATATTTTCAATGAATATTTATAGTCTAAGATATCATTTTTTTTAAACAAAACTAAATTTGTTTTAATTAGGATATACAAACCTTTTTTATATTTATCTTCTTTTTTAAAAATAATGTCATAAATGTCACTATCACTCCCATGTGACTCCATGGGACCTCATGTTAGGTAAAAATCATTCAATGGTCATCAATAACTTAAACAAGATGATTTTGACACATTTTGGGGACATTTTATATTGTTATGATATTATTTTATTACACTAAACTACCCGATTACTAATTAATCATGATAATTAAAGATAATTATCATCGTTACAATTCATAATGTCCAAAAAAAGTGTCATAATATAAATAATTTGATCCTTATTATTATAAATATGGAATCCATTTTACCAAATTTCAAATATAGAAATTGAAATAAATAATTAAAAAAAATCCCATTTTCAAAACAAATAGCGTGTTTTTAAGAAACAATATATATCAAAATATTTACAATTATTTATGACCAATTTCATAGTGAAATTAATTATAATCACAAACATTGGATTAAATGGTAAAAATATATTTTAATTACACTTTAAAATCAATTAAAATGATATTCTAACCATATAATTTAATTGGATGAAAAAGCAGTTTTGATGTAAAATGCAGTATTTTTCACTATTCATTAAAAAAATGAACATTTTTAGAAAATAACCAAAAATTTATCCAAAGTAAATTTCAAGGTCCCAATTCAAAATAAGTAGTTTATTTTTACAAATAGATCTTATAAAATTGTCAAAATTTAGATTTAAAAATGTTTTCCATCAAAAGGTGGTAAAACAATCATTTAAAAATATTAGAGTATTCTATGCTTATGATTGGATTTATTATCATTTTAAGCCTACAAAACACTATCTAATTGATAAATAGACATAGATATGAAAATATATTATTCTTTACTTACTTGGGATGTTATATCCTTCACCCCTTAATGAAATTATGTCCCCGTAATTTATTTACTTATCGAATAAGTGTGGGTATTTATCCCTCATTACATTTTAAAAATCCCATGTTGCCTCTTCAACTATATGAGTTTTCCATAGAAAATTTAGATTATGAATCAACTTATTCCGCAAAGCATTCTCCCTGTAGTCAAGAATCTGGACCGGTTTTTCCTCATGTGATAGATTCTCTTCCAGCTGAACTATCTCTGGACTAAAAACATGTGATGGATCTGGCATGTACTTCCTTAACATTGAAACATGGAAATCATTATGTACCTGAGATAAACGTGGAGGTAAAGACGCTCAGTATGCAACTGATCCAACAATCTCTATAATTTCATATTGTCTAATGAGCCTTGGACTCAGCATTCCTTTCTTACCAAACCACATCACACTTTTCCATTGTGAAACATTGAGAAAGACATGATCACCTACCTTAAAAGTGAGATCATTCCTCTAATTGTCCGCATAAATTTTCTTCCTACTCTTAGAAATTCTCGTGTGTTTCTTTATCAGATGAACTATTTCTTCCATATCTTCTACCAATTATGGTCCCATAAACGTCCTTTCACATACTTCCTCCCAAAAAAGCTTCAGTTTGACACTGATTCCCATATAATGTCTCAAGTGGTGCCATCTGTATACAGGAATGATAACTGTTATTATAAGAAAACTCAACCAATGATAGATTATGGTCCCAAATTCCCTGATAATACATCAAACAAGAACATATCATATATTTCAATGACTAAATTCTTCGTTATGACTACCAATCTGATTGAGGATGAAAAGCTTTACTAAAATTTAATTCAGTAACCAACGACTTCTAAAGGCCATTCCAAATGTAAGAAGTGAAGCTCAGATCACGATTAGATACAATGGAGAGGGGAGCTACGTGTAACCAGAATACTTCTTAAAGATATATTCGAGAAATTTGATCTAGGGAAAAACTATCTCTTATCAAAAGGAAATAAGAAGATTTAGTAGAGTAATCAAAAATAACCCAGAATGCATTATTACCTTGAGGTGTCTTCGATAATCCCACAATGAAGTCCATTTATATATTCTCCCATTTCCACTCTGGCACTGGTAAATGATTATTCATCCCCTTTGATAACTGCCGCTCTGGTTTAACATGTTGATAAACAAAACACTTCACAGTAAAATCAGCAATATATCTTTTCATTACATCCCACCAGTAATAATCTCGAAGATCACTATAATTCTTAGTACTACCTGGTTGAAATAAAAATTGGGACCTATAAACTTCACATATCAACTCTCTCTACAACTTTGAATCCCAAGGCACATACAATCTCTTATCAAATGTCAAAAAAAATCATTATCAATGAGTCATTCAGGTAACATACCCTTCTGAACCATGTCTACCTTTTTCTACAACTCACTGTCTCGCTTATGTGCTTTCTTAATTCTGCCTGATAGAGTATATTTAACTGATACCTGAAACAAAACAAGAGAATATCCTCCACAAACAACTTTCATGCCAAAATTCATCAAATCCATAACCAAAGTATCATGTTCCAAATGTAACATGGTTAATTAAGCATTAATTTTTCAACTCAAATCATCATCCAATTTATTTTCTTAACCTAGGTGGTAGTGAATCGTGAAATCTTAATCCTTGACTAATTCTAACAATCTCCTTTGTGCATGTTCAATTATTTTTGAGTGAATATATATTTTAAACTTTTGCGATCAGTATATATTATACACTTTACACCATACAAATGATGCCTCCAAATTTTTAATGTGAAAACAACAGTAGCTAATTCCAAATCATGTGTAGGTTAATTTATCTCATGAGTTTGCAATTGATGTGAAGCATAAGCAATTACCTGATTATTTTTAATTAGGACGCAACCAAGTCCATTCAATGATGCATCACTGTAGATAAAAACTCAACATTATTGGAAGGTAGTGCCAATATTGGAGAATTCACTAATCATCTTTTCAATTCCAGAAAACAATCCTCATATTATTTTTTTCTAGATAAACCTAACACCATTCTGAGTTGGCTTAGTCAATGGGCTGGAAAACCGTGTAATTTTTTTAATAAACCTTCAGTAATAACCCACCAAACATAGTCAACTACGAATCTCAGTTATATTTTTGGGTCATATCCATTTTCAACCTCCTTTTTTTACAGTATCAATAGTTATTCAATTTTTAGAAACAAGGTGACCAAGGAAAGAAATTTATTTGCAACCCAAACTCACACTTGCAGAATTTCCCATACAATTTCTTTTATTTTACGGTTTGAAAAATAACCCTTAAATGAATTTCAGGCTTAAATTTACCTTTAGAAAACACCAAAATACCATCAATGTAAACAACCAAAAACTTATCCACGAACTCATGGAAAATTATATTGATAAGATCAATGAATATAGCAGGTGCATTGGTTAACTCAAATGGCATAACTACAAATTCCTAATGGTCATATCTTTTACGAAACGCGGTATTCGGAATATCTTCCTCCTTTAACTTCAACTAATTGTACCCTGATATCAAGTCAATAATTGAAAAATATTGGGCTCCCTGGAGTTGCTCAAACAAATCATAGATATGAGGAAAAGGATATTTTTTCTTAACAGTGATGTTATTCAAGGCTCTATAATCAATGAAATGTCTCATTGAACCATCTTTGTTCATAAAAAATAAGACCAAATCCCCCAACGGTGATGTCCTAGTTCAAATAAAACCTTTCTCTAATAAATCTTGAAATTTATCCTTCAAATCTAAGTGTTCAATTTGATCCATTAGATAAGGTTGTTTTGAAATTGTCTTAGCATCAGAAACTAAGTCAACAGAAAATTCAACATTGGTGGGGCATGAATAAGATACAAAAAACTAAACATTTTAGTATATGTAATCAATAACACATCCCAAAATAATGGGTCCTATACACTACCACCCACTTTACTATTACTACATGCACACACACCACTCAACAACCACAACAAGAGAACAACCCATTTCTAGGGGGAAAAATCCTGCATTTTACCCATTCTTGTTGTCACATTCTTGTGATTCTGTTTAAAATATTTTTCACTCCCGGTCAAATAAATAGGAATATCCACAATTAAAATACAATAACTGATAAAATAACCAAGTATTCTATTAATCCTTAATGCCCAGTTCCCTCAAAAAGTAACAACAAAAAAATGGATTTATGAGATACCTTTATGTACTGGAACCATACCAAGCCCCAACTTACATCTCCACACATGCTAAGATTCACAATCCAAAAAACCATTAAACCATAGGTTTCATTCCCATCAACGTCGCTCCAAATGGCATCAAATAGAGACAACAATCCTATCAGTATAACATAGCAGGTTTGTTTTTCATATTTAACCAAAAAATTCATTATGTTCCTTCTTTCTGTTGGTTTAGCTTGGGTGATCACATAATGATTCTTGTTCATTGGGAATCTATTAAATCATCCGAGTTTATGTGATTAACTAGTTTCCATGTTACAACCATTGAAACATCAGATTAACTATAAAAAATTAAGGTCAATAGTTCTCAATGATATATAACCAATGGCCATGATTATTAGTGGAAAAAGGACCATTAAATTCACAATATAAAAATGGAGGTAAAAAGAACTCATTATCATTATCATCATTCTAACCACTTAATTCATTAAAATTCTGTTGATTATATACATTAATGAATGGTTTCATCTAAGTATAGAGGGAATCATTATCATACCCAACATGCATGATGCACAAAAAAAGGGAGATAAAGGAAGAATCCTTACTTAGATGATCAATGATGGAAATTTTTTCCCTCACACCAAAAAATAGGGAGGATAAATTTCTTAGGAAAGAACATAAAGGGATATATGGTTGGAAGGGATAGTATCAAGCAAGGGAGCACAATTCATCTCTAGTGGAGGGGCTCCAAACGCACCAAGGAATGGAAATGGACCATGTAAGAAAAAGTACTTAGTATATAAAATCATGATCAAAGTGTTTTGGGATTATCTTTTTCAAGTCACTTGAATGAAGGTTCGTGGTTTGACAACAATATTGGGAAAATTCAAACGCCGTGATTAATTTTTTTAATAATTCTTCTCGGAGATGGTGGTGATAATGGTTTTGAGTTAAAATATGAATTCTAAAAAATATAAAAACCATGTAATAAGGGAGAAACTAGAAAGAACATATATAGGGGTTACACTATGTAAAAACGACACATGTTTTAGTAAGAAGGAGTCCCCAGACTATTGGACATTTAGACCATCTATTCGTAGACTTAAATGGTTTTGAAAAGGGTATTAAAACAATTTTACATAAAATAATATGTTACATGGGATGAATTGGAAAAACTATAGAGACTTGAAAAAAATTTAATGGTTGGGAGACACCATAACGATGCCAACATAATTGTGCCACCATAATGGTGCCACCATAATGGTGCAACCATAACGGTGACACGGTATTGGTTAGACAACAAATGTGGTGCCACCTTTTTCGGTTTTTGACCATGTTGGTGACACTGTTCTAGTGGAACTATTTGGAATATCCATTTTTTTGCAAACCCACTGGCATGAAGCACCCATATGAACACTAAAAACACTAGATCATCCCAAATTAAGGGTTCAGAAATACAAGTTATTATAGTATATGACTTATAAAAAATATATAGTTAACATAAAAAGGGTAAGTGAAACATCTTAATAGTAAATGATGTACATAGGTGGAGTAAACTAAAACATTAAAAGCGATTTATACAAAATTTTATGTGAATTTCACTGTAATAAAAGAATCAATAGTACATTTAAAGAGTTAATTATTATGATTTGAAATGTAACATATGATTTTATAAGACCCCTTCCCTCCATGAAAATATGAATTTTGGATAACGAAAAAATAAATCAGAAGATGACATGAGGGAGATATAAATCCTAAATATAATTTTATATTAGTGAAATATATTTTTATAGACTTTTTTAATATTTGAATGTTGTATAAAAATGATGATCATATCGTGAAAATCATAATGTTTTTAAATTGAAATATTTCATAGTAATATTTTTAAACAATGAATTTTATTTCATAAAATTTAGTTCATTAGAAAATCTAACCTCCATGAATGATAGGAATATTAGAAACTCTTTAATAGGGATAATATTCTGTCACCATTTTGTAGATAGAGAATTTAAAGAATAATAAGAAAATATGAAATATGTGATTTAATGAAGGGACTGTGTTGATACCTAGATGAATTATGTCCTGCATATTGAGAAAGAATAATGGAGAATAATTTCAAAGGATGTTACCTAAGATATAATAATGGTTTTATTAAGAAAATATTTTATTTGCGAGATTTTTTAGAATATAATAATAATAAGCTAACGAATAGTGAAAATATGAATACACTAGCATTTATTAGAAGAAAATTTGGTTTTTTAAAACATTTATATCATTGAGCATGTATTTGTTGGAAGTTATATAAAATCTCGAAAAATAATTGAAACATTATCTCAAGGATAATCCCTTCAGATTGTAATCCACATATTTATGAATGTAAACTATATGATATTTGATAAATAGGGTCATTTCCTTGGAATAACTATAGGTAATTATAACATAAAAACACCGTAATTTTTTTTCTTATAATAGACGAAGAATTTAAAATTTCACATAATCTTCATGATTTATAGTTTTATTGAAATAGTTAAATAAATAAATTACCTATTTAATACTGACACAAATTCTATAATTTTTTTTAAAAAAATAGGAATCTTATGTTTACACCGTCATATCAATCATGATACACTAGAATCATTAAATTAATGTTTTAATTTTATGATGATATAATTCATAATATGAACTAATCAACTTTGAAACCTTATAAGAGTATTTAAAAACATAGGATGATAAAAATAATTCTCAATAATGGATATGAACAAAATTAAATAGTATCATTCCATCCTAAAATAAGAAAACCCATACAACATTTATGTTCTTCAAATTATTATTTTTCACAATGAATTAAATAATCTTCAAAATTTATAAATAGTTATAGATAATATAAATACATTAAACTCCCATAGCATGAAATGGTAACCCATGTAATATTTTTAGAACATTATAACCATATCAAGTTCCCATATCTATAAAAAGTAATTAGATGTTAGTTAAATATATTCGATAAAAAATACTATCTAACACCATCCTTCTTGAATTTTAATACAAGGAACATTACCCAATGCATTAGAAATATATATATCAGTATCATCGATATTATATGTTTTATCAGGCTCAACTATCATAAAATATGTGTCTAGATAACCCATCAACATCAATAATGATCAATTACAATATCATATGTAAAGAAATTATAAGAAATATTAATTTTATTATAATCCATTGATAAACTATTTTCGTACCACACGAAAAATAGTTTCAGATATCAAAATAACATTTCCATTTAAAACTCTATTTTTTGAAAAAACATAAATTATAGAATAAAGGAGAAGGGTTATATTTGAATAAACCAAAAATTTTGTAAATATGTTCAAATATTTATTAATTTATATGATATAAAAATTCTTCCCATTTCAGTTACCTTAAAATAGAATATTTCATTTTTTTTGTAATGAAATATCATCAGTATGTATAAAATAATAAAAAAATAATTTTTCAATGCAATGAAATAATAAAAAAAAGGAATAAATTTTCATGTATAATATTTTAATGTGAATAATGATATCTTCAAAAAATATATTTAAGAATAAATATATAGATGAATAAACTTGAAATTAAATATTTTAAAAAATTCAAATTATGTTAATATTGTAAAGTGTCCCTTATGAATTGATACCTATTTAATTAATGAGACATTGAATAATTTAAAATTTAATCAATATTTAGACATATTAATTCATAGATATTAATTATTAAATTTATAAATAACCTATATTATAAAAAAAATATTTGGTCAATATAGATTATGTCTAAAGGATAGAAAATTTCAATTATACATATCTTACATTGAGACCGACTCATAACTTTTGTTATTTAACCTAGAAAATTATAAAATTGTGTTAATTATTTATATTCATATTAAAATTTTTCATTTTTATTATTTTGTTTAATTAAATGTAACCCATATCATATAAAATTATATAATATATTAAGATCACATTAGAGGTTTTGAGGATTTTTATCTCATATATCCAAAAAAAAATTATATAGAATTACTTTGGTCAAAGAACATAATATCATTTTAATATAATTATAAATATTTATTCATCATTTAGATACATTAATTATACATTAATATCCATCAGTTTAATGTGGATATTAAAATTTGATTATGTTAAATAAACTAAACGACATTCAAAACTAATGTATGTGCAACATTTATATTATTTAATGTAACTGATGGAAATAATACAATTATAATTTAATCTTTCTATAAATATTATTATATTATATATATCATATTATTTCTTTTAATCCATTTTAATATACTATCCATTATATGAAGTGATAAAATATCATATGCATCATTTTTTGAGGTTGTATACTAGACGTATGCATGAGTGATGTTTTTTTCATGTTATAAAATGATGTATAATATTTATTTACATTAATATATTGAAATTTATATCATGGAAACCATATAATTTCATTTTTATTCATCATTATTTCTATACATTAGAGGTAGTGATGGAATATGATTTACATCATCTCCTGTGGCTATAGTCCGCTCGTATACTTGAATGATGCTTTTATATTCCATTAGGGATATAAATAAAAGTTAATGTGATGTGAAAGAAATTTACTAACAGTTAGGAATATTGGACATATATTTATCAAATTATATCACAGTGCATATGAGATTTTTGTAGGATGTAGAGTTATTTCATTAAATAAATCACTCAATTAATAACTACACCACTTTATTGGAATACATCTATAGGAATATAATTAATTACATAATAGATTTTATTGTAATTATAAAAATACCACATTGAAATTTTTAGGGATTTTATGAAGGGATATTTGGAGGTTTAGTGTGAACAAAAACCCTAATTACATGTCTATAAAATAGGATTGGGTGTCCTTTTATATGTGAATGACATATACCACATATTATTTTTTAAAATATTGAAATGTATTGGTGTAATATAGAAGAAAATTGGCTCTAAAATAGACCATTTTAATTTAGTTGAGGTTATATGTTAAAATATAACTAGGAAGATTTATTTGAACATCGTTTATTACATTTTAACAATTACCATTTTATTTTTACCCTTTTAAACCAATTTAACTCTTATCATGGTATCTAATTTTTTACTATTGTTTATATTCATAAGGACCATAAAAATTTATTTTATGTACCAATTTTGAACGTATATATTTTTAATATGACATATATTTTACATTATATAATATATAATAATGATAACAATACGAATAATGAAATAATATAAACCATAAAAATAAATGGGTTTCCTTAAAAATTTAGTTTATGTATAAATATGTATTTATTATAAAATTAAAAATATTATTTATTAAAATGAAATAAATTATATTATAAATATACCAATGTAAATAAATAAATTTTAAAAACATTTCAAAACAATATGGAACTTTTTAAATACTTTAATATTGACGAACACCATCTATAAAATTGTACATTATTATTATTATAGGAAAAATCAATATTTTTGTGAAAATTATTAAAATTTTGCCCAAATAAGATTTAATTTATTATTTTATAAAATATTTATCCCTTTTATAAAATTAATTTTTTAAAATTATATAAATTAATTAAAATAAAATCAATCATATGGATATAAAACCATTTTTAAGGAAAAATACTTTTCATGCAAAAAATGTCATTAACAAAATTTGTTTAATTATTTATCCCAGTTAACCAATAAAGTTACTTTATATAAAACAATAATATTTATTTTTAATACTATTTATTAAAATATTAATTCAACAAATTTATTTTCTATGATATAAATGTAACATTTAAATAAAAATATTTATATATTATAAAATAATTTTTCTAAAGAATAATGTTTCATTTTTGGAAATCCACTAAAAATATTATTATAATAAAATATTTTTTAGTTGTTTCATGATAACCCACATAAAGAAATTTCATCCTCGTAATTTAAATTTTTTTGAAATATAAGGGTCTAAATAAAATTTTAAAATCAATTAATGGGAGTAAAAGATACATATGGAATCATGGAAGGAAAAAACATATTAAATACAAAAATTACATTATTAAAACCCCACGTAGAAAAAAAGTTTAAGAAAATATACTTTTTGAAAATGGAAAATGGAAATATAAAGGTCACTTAGTATAAAACAAATACAGTTTCCCATATAAGAATAATATTGGTTGTTTGTGAAAAATGTACCTGCAGGAGAAAAATAATGTTCATGGAATGATATAGAATGATCTAAACCAATTAGATAGAAGTGTTAATAACCACATAATACTAAATTTTTAGGAGATAAAAAGAACAAATTTTCATTATTAATTATGTAATATCATAAAATTTTTATTTCTATATATTATTCCTATTTTTGAGAAATTATTTTATTATCATGAACAAAACATAATATATATATATGTGAACTCATCCCATTAAAAAATTAAATATCCATCTTTTCATTACTCTTTGAGAATTGTTTTCATATCTAGATCATATCTAATGATAATAGATGGATATCGGTGAATTATTTATTCATGTATGGGGAAAAAATATTTACTTTAATTTTATTCGAATATCCATAAATTAAAAAACACAATATTCCTCTAATCATTAGACGTTAATTTAGAGAAAAATCGTTCCACAAGATAATATAATAAAATATATTTGCATGGAATCACATAAATAACGATTAAATTTATCACTACTGATAAAAAAATAAGACTCAATGATAAATTTAAATCATTCAATAAATATAACATCCAAAAACTCAACAAAATATGAAAGCCTAAGATTGAAACCCAATGATAGTAATGATTGGAGCTCATATTCTTCAGGGATCATCTAAATAATATTTTCTAAATAATATCAATCATTAATAATTGACTATAACAAAAATTTATATTTCCTAATCATATATTCTAAAAAATAGACTAATCATTTAAATAAAGATTTTAAATAAATATGAATATTAAATAAAATCATATATTATTCAGAAAAATAATTCAACTATTTCCCCATAAATAAAACACCTTATATTATAGAATTATATTGAATTTTCATGGTTATATAATGTTCAATATATAATTATCTTCATTAAACATATTTTTAATCACATGAATACGAAATTACATTTTAGTTCAATGTTTATATATAAGATAAATAATATATTCCTAATATATAATATCCCATTTATACCACATAACTACAATTATCTCATAATGAATCATATTCTTGACTCTATGTGTTATCAAAACTATTAAACATCCTTCAACTAATTATAATTGCATTAATCATAAAATAATTATTTCTCTAAAAAAGGTTAGCTTACTAGTTATATATATAACAAGAATTTATGAACACTCAGTAATTGTCTCCAAATGAACTCTTAAAACATGAAACATCAAAATATTGTAGTAAATCCATTAAAAATATTATAATTTTAGATGTTTTATAATTTTAAATAAAATATATATACATCCTAACTATTGATACCCATTTTTTAGAAATATTGTATAATTGTATTTTCATCATAATACATTATCTATTCTTTTCGATCATATTCCTCACTGCGTCATTTCTAAAATCAAAATTTTGATTCATATATTATGAATTAACAATCTCAAAACAGTTACCAAAATAAACTTAATTCATTTTTATATCAATTCATATATCTTAAACATCATATTATAACCTTTATAATTGTTTATTCACCAAATAATCACATTTTCCATCATAATATGTACTCAAGGAACAATGATTTTTATATGTAGGACAATCATATTAAAATCATTATATTGATATCATAGTAAGAACACTACTCCCATTCATATAGTTAATCTGATCCTTCTACCTTCCTTGGACGTCTACTTATATATTCAAACCATTACTAATTATAAACCATATAATTTTTCCTTTGAAAAAATAACTTGGTTAATATTTCGACATTCTAGAAAAATTAACTTTTGATTAATTTTACTAAAATGATCATTTTCACTTTAACTTCCATGGAACTCTATTTTTCTATTTTTAGAGAACTCGGAAGGTAACCTAGGATTATGTTAATAATAACATCTCTTGGTAATTTGTTAAGAATAATTAAATAATTTTCTCAATAGTTCTCATTACTTTTAGTTCATCATTCATACAAAAACCTCATTATCATTCACATAAATTTTTTATTTCATTTAATATATTACTAACCACTTAATGAAATAAATAACCTTTAGTGAGACTATATCAAATAACACAATTATAAACCATATTGTGGGGTTGATAAACACTAGGATATTCTCAACCATGATGTTATACATTCATCAATTTTATTCATAGTAAATATAATAAATTCAACGTAACATATAATACATTTATGTTGTACAATATTTTTAAATTATGATCAAATAACATCCTAAACAGTAATGTGATCAAAATTTTTTCTCTGATAAAAAAATAAAATGTAACATAATTAACTGATAATAACAAGTTTAATAAAAATGTTTCAATATTCATATATTCCCATGATATTTATGGTGTTTCGTTTTATAGAATTATAAAAATCCATACATTAATTACTGAATATCATTATAAAGCATCAATTTTTTTCAATAATTAAATTCTTCTGTTTTCATTTGTTTTTCTTTTATGAAACACATTCTTCATTTAAGGAAACATTTAATTAATTATAACTAGAATTAATAATCATTAGTGAAAATATTTAGAAGCTAGGAATAATATTTAAAAATAATGAATAATAAATTTCATATATTATCTTTGGAGATATAAATATTGGAATCATGTTAGTGTATTGAAAAATAATAAAAAATATTAATTTTTTTACCTTTTCGTCATTATTATTTCAGAATATGTAATATATCATATCCACAATTAAAAAATACTTATATCATTATAGAAACCATTTAAACTGAATAGGAATACAAAATAACCCTTTTAGAATATTAGAATATTATATTTATAACACATGTTCATTCATGATATAAATTACCATGTTCTAGTTAAATACATTGGATAAATATCACTGATTAACTACCCCATATTATATATGATAAATAGTAATTTGGCCAAATTATTTATAGATATATATCATGATCACCTATAATAGAATATATATCTATATTACATATCATAATTCCTTGAAGAACTCTTTTTAATATAAATAAAAAACTTCTTTAGATAAAGAATAAAATTTCATATTATACCACCTCTTTTTGAAAAATATAAATCACTATGAATAAACTAAATGGATATATTTTAAAGCCCTTTTATTATTGTAAATTAAATCCATGATATAAAATATAGTGATTATTTATGATAATGTTAATTAATTCATATACATTATAATATAATACACCACAAAAATTTTGTAACTAGTTTCCAAATATTTTTAATAAAATACTTAAAAATACATAATGAAAGCATATTAATTAAATTAAAATGATACATTATTTTTAATTAATTTTATAATTATATAAATATATAAAATTTTCTTAAAAAATATAAACAATATGATCGTGTAGAGAAATTGTTTAGAAAATTAATTGTTAAAATATTCAAAATGATGTTTTAAGGTAAGGTTTCCAGTATTACATGATACATTTTTAATTAATGAAACAATTAATGAATTAAGATTTAATATATTTGAAAAAAAACCCATATATTTTTATATAAATATGATATAATAAAACCATAAGGCATTATATACGTCATAGAAAAGAAGACACATAGTGAAAATATCTTATATATCCAGGAAAAAAATAGGGGCTATAAATCCCTTACCTCCACTTGAACAGATCACATATGTTTTTAAAATTACAAAATACTCAAATTATGTAAGTTTTTTATTTTATTAATAACAATTTTAATGTTTATTATTCGGATTATTTTACTTATAGTAGTTAAATTTTAAACTCATTAATTGAAAAACATCACTTTTGGGGTATAGAGGATTTTTTCTTCTTGTGGTCAAAATAACATCAATTGTTAAATATGGTCAAATTAATCATGATTACATTATATAAATAATAATAATATATTTATAATTATCATTATTTTATATTATTTATAATTTTATAACATTAATTTAAGTTTTTTATGACAAATGAATTATGGTATATCATGGAGATTGAAGTCTATTCACATAGATGAGTAACAATATCTTTATCATAGAACATGATGGAAATTAGGTATGTCTAAATTTAACATCCAAAGTACTAGATAAATCATTAATATATTATCACTACCATAAATATATTTATATACACCATTCATGTCTGCAAGTGATGAGAAATAATATACATTAGTTCTTGTGGTAATAGACCTTACATGGAAAGATAAATGTTTTTATTTTTTATTTAATGAAAAATAAAGAAAATAATATATATTTACCATTTTATAATTAATAATATATCATATATGTCACATTATATTATATGTATTAATCATTATGGTCCTAAAAAGTGCTAGTGATGGAAAAATAAACACATCATCTCGTTAGGTGGTAGTCTCCATGTGTGATCGAATGAGTTATTATGATTCCATTAGATTTCAATGTAGATGAAAAATGGGTTTCAAATAAAAATACATAAATTTAAATATATATTAGATACTAATCATATAATATCTCGATGGTTATGATAGTTTTTAGGGGGTAAAAAATTTAAAAAAACATGTCTAGGAACTATAAATATTTTTCAGTAAACACTTATAGGTTTACAAATAAGGCATTCAAAGAATATAATTCCAATATATATTTGCAATACAGGACCCAGGTATAGATAACAATAATGGATTTAATGACTCATTTTTCATGATTAAATGATTTTTATGGTGATGAAATGTTGATAGTCGGTGAATATTTACAAGGGATACAGAGGACAAACATGTATTTTTTCGAAATATTAAAAAATTGTAATGACTTATTCAAGATTTAAATCTCCAAAATGGATCTTATTAAAAAAAATGGAGGTTATATTGTCATCATATGACCCTTAAATAATATTTATAGTATTTTTATGTTATTTTATCTATTCCAATTATTTTCTTCACATTTGTAACTACCTTTAACTATAACTATGCTAGTAATGTTTTTTAACATAGTTACAATATATAATGACCAAAAATAATGTTGATATATTTACAAAAATTCATCAACTAAATAGAAAATATAAAATACAATTTTATTTATAAAATAATTATAAGTGATATAAATTAATTGAATAAAAAAATTAACACCACAATAAAATTTCCTACTTCAGAAATTCATTTTTACGTATAAAAATGTCTGTATAGAAATATCCAAAACATATTTTTATTCAAATGAAATTATTTATATTATTAATAATAAAAATTAACTAATTAAATATTATTATAATTTAAAAATATAAATTAAATTTGAAATTATCATAATATAAAATTCATTTTCATTTAAAATAGGACATTTCACTATTAACTAAAATATAAATTCCTCAACAATATACTAAAATTTCAACCAAAGGTACTATTAAAATTATAATTCTAATAGATAAACATTTTTCATAATATAAAATAAAAAAATTTAGTATAAATTAATTATAATATTATCTCAAAAAAATCAATAATAAATTTAGAAAGCATAATTTAAATAAACTAATAACTATGTATTAATTAATTACGAAATAAAAAATAAATTATTACTATTTAAAACCATTATATATATTTATAATAATTTTTTTATTCATATTCAACTAAGAAATTAAATACATATATTATAATGATCGCATTATATTATTTATAATATTATATAGATTACGATTCTATTAAAATTTATCATTGCATTATAATAAAGATATCATGCATAATATTCTTTTAATCTAATTATTTATTGTGAAACAATATCCCTAATATTTTTTGAGTTGAGTAATATTTTTTAAAATTATATTTATTTATTTTTGTGTGTGTGAAATAATTCATATCATACTCTATAAAAAGCGTAGATGGATGTTTTAATAATGGATATAAAATGAAATTTAAATATATAACACATAACACTCTCAATGATTTATTACTTATTTTCAACATATTTTCATGAGTTATCATATCCTAGGATACATAAATTTGATAAATAATATTAAACATTTGATGAATCAGATTTTTGATTAACAAATATTTGTTTTATGTAATATAAAACCTCAATTTTATGAACAAATAGAGGCTTCTTAGCCTTTTTGGAAATAATTAACACTTATTAATTAAAAAGATGTTTCATATCATTTATCTATCAGTTTGGATGTTCTAGATACATTAATTAATTGATTAAAACCACATGAAATGAATTTATATATGACAATAATTGAAAAATTATCTAGTTTAATTATTGACATGATTGAGATACAATTACATATTTATTACTGAAGAAATATTATATAAAATAAAAATAAATTAGGATCTATAATGATATACATTTTCAATATTAAAATATTTAACATGATAATTAAAAATTCCATTAATATAAAAACATTTAATGGATAAAATATAAAGACCTTAAATATTGGATGATAACAAAATTTATTTCTACTTACCAATGATGAATTAATTATTGATCATAATCAATTTTGTAAGTGTGTATTATAAGGATTCAATAGTTTTTTGGAAATTAAATGCATTTTACTAAATGAGATTGATGGTAAATTCTTAGAAATTAATGGAATAGATCCATCAACACATCCTCTTCATGATCTACAACTTATGAGGATTACATATTATACATGTAAGGGATGGTTTTCAAGAGAAAATTTAATGATGAAATAGAATTAAATTTAAATGCCTGCAAGGAAGAAAACATCATGATGAATAATGATGATGTTGAGTCAATAAGGTTTTCCGTATATCTTTTCCATTCCTTCACATAATGGGGGGATTGTTAATATAAGGCTCTGGCTTTAAACCTTACTTAATCTTGAATTAAATGAATAATTCACATTGAGGATCTTTTCAGGTTTAGAGTTTTAGAGAATTAGGACATACGATTACATTTTAAAAGATTACAAAGTAGACACATCTACTCAGTTTCCATTTTTTTATAAAATAAATACTCCTAAAAAGAATCGTGACTAGTTCCATGTTTTTAGATATCATGTCATTCCTTGATCCCATCCTTAATCATATTCATCTTTAAGTCCTATGGAAAACATTTCAAAAACATAGGATGAGCATAAAAAGCTCATTAAGAGATACACAAAAAGGGAAAACTGTTAGTTTTTCAAAACAATAAGTAAATCATTATTACTTTATCATAAGTAATACTTTTCACCTTGTATGAAGTAGTAAATATTCTTCACTTAATAAAAGATCATTTCATACCTTTTTGTAACCAAAATTATTACCATAATAGCCATGTAAAGAACACATAACATATAAAGGTAGCATGGGACATAAACATACTTAAATGGAATAACCATACGGTCAACATCCAAACATACTTAATAGATTATCCATACGGCCGACTTCCATACCCAATGAATTGGAGGTTATAACGTAACCACCCGTCCTGGTATTCGCGGCCCCACCCGCCAAATGTCCAAGTACCATTATAAAATTATAACACATAAAACCAATTTAAAGGAAGGATAACATTTCCACATTTCGATCACAATATAACATTTAAATATATTGACATAAAAGAATCATTTATCAAAACCATTTTCAATAACAAAATACATAAAAGAGTATATGGTATTTATTTTATTTTAAAAACATTACGGATTTTTGAGGAAGGCAAAGATCAAATAATACTCACGGTGGCAGAGAAGTCATTGTCACCGCATACATAAGACAAAAACAGTCCTTTTCTCGTTTAGTAAAACGATTCAAATAAAGATATTCCTTTTGAATAAAAGTTATAGTCAAAGGGGTTTATACACTGTTTAAAAGAAAGTTGTGTATAAATCAAAATAATCCTCAATGAAAGGATATTGAAACGAAGTACCTTACAAAGACGGTATCCCTTGATTAAGGATAAATCAATTACATAATTATGTGTGATAGAAGAAAACACAAAATATAAGCGGATATTATGTTTAAAACAATCATAGGTCATTCACACATATTCATATGATGACACATTCAATAATTACATGTTTAACCCTAAGAATTGAAATTGGGTAATGAAGTTCCCTTACCGATTTGGGTAACTTTCGAAACGTACACCCCATGAAAGAAGGGTCATACAATGAATATGTAAATACGCATAAATTAAAGTATATTACACAAAGAATAAAATCATGGTCAGTACATACACAACACAAAAAAAAATAGTGGCACATGTAGCATGAATCTCACTGGAGCACAAAGTGAGATAAAAACTCCTTACCTCTTTGTGATCAATCGAGTCGTATGACCAAAAGATAATAAACACAAAATGAATCACATAATACCATGAATATAATCATGATAATATATATGAAATGGAAGTACCCAATACACCACATGTAATAAATAATTGGAGAATAATGGAAATCTCATGGAATTGAAAGTGAGATAAGAAATCTCTTACGAAATTTCAGCAGCCTAACGACGCCACTTAAAAATTCCAAAAATGGATTGATGAGATCAAATAGGGTATATCAGAATCTGAACATAAAAGGAATTTATTATGGATATATATATCATACCCCAACATAGTAGAAAGTAACATAACATACTTGACATGAAAATAGAACTTTGAAAAAAAGAGAGGGGTGAACAAATCCTTTACAAAAATTCGGCAGCCTAACGACGCCACTTAAAATTTCTTAAATGAATTTATGAGAGAAAGAGAGGTCATATCAGCATATTAACATACATAGGATAGTAGTAGTAATGTAAAATAACATCCTCAAACATAAGAACATGGAGCATAAAGGGATGACATAAAAGAGAGTACTTGAAAAGAAAGAGAGAGGTACGATCCCTTACCTCAAGTCTGACTTGTCTTGTTCGTTTCATTATATTCCTAAATAATAAACTTTGGTGAATTTATAATTTCATAAGGACCTATATTAAGGATTATTATTCAGTTCATATCACATATTATAATGTTATAATAATTGGTTAATAATGTGAGTTCATATCAGACGTTTTTGTCGATGTTTGTTACATGAGTCAAAAATGAACTTGTTTGAAATGATTATCCATGTAGTTATAAGTAAATCATCTCCAGAATAGTATTAATGATTTTAATATCATATATATCCAGTAAATATTAATTTTATACTAATACATAACATTTGGAGGTAAGAAGAAATGAAATTCACCGTTCATGGAGACGGTAGGTCGTACGTACGCCTGAACGCTACTTTCATTTCTTTGTCATATTAATGGAATTAAAAATAATTGAGAGGTATTTATATTATAATTATAGTATAATATATATGTTATATAGGTCACATATTTTCATTAATTTAATTATTTATACATTCCATGTATTGCATGAATGAGTCACATCACTTGAGGGGGCGATAGTCCACATTTCCACGTATGATATTATGGCATTTGCACAACATGAAAAGCATAAAGGCATGTTTTAAATATAAAATTCAGAAGAATATAGAATACTTAAATACCATATTTATAAAATATAAAATATAGTGACATCATAATGGCCACCATGAAAGGTGTTAAGTGAATATTGAACAATCATCGTTTCGTGAGGCAGCAATTCACCATCCCCTGAAACAGTATATTCTTTAACCATTAGAAGAAGGTGTGTGTAACTATAGCTGAATACTTCTCATAACAACATCATATTTTATTGAAGATACTGTTTTTGTTAAAAAATAAAGTAATAAAAATATTTTAGAGGTTTGGAGAAGCAAAATAAAACAAAAGAACACAAGAGAAGACATTACCTTTAAATCGGGTAACTCTTTTTGATTTGAGCTCAATGGCTTCCTTGGAAATGATTCTGCCCAAAGGTGAGGCTTAAATGATGAAGAGTTGGATGTGTAGAGATTTAATGGGTATGGTTGGCCACAAAAAAGGCTTGATAGGTGGGGGAAAGGCGATAGGGGTGGGGACCTTTTATAAGAGGAAAGGAGGGCCACTCCTAGAATGTTATAAAAGGTTTCTTTATTATAAAATGCTTTTCGGATTTTAAAGGTCACAAAATTATATATTTCGAGGATAAGGTGATAAGAGTTGGAAATCCACCCATCCAATAGGTTTTTGACATGTTTAGGTCTTATATTTTACATTATCATTTCATTTTATTTAAATCGTTAAATAATGAGGTAATCGGTGCATCATCATGGTGTCATAAATAATTTAATTTATTTAATGTCTAAAAACTTAAAAAAATATCATTATGTAGGAACTATTTTAATATTTATAATTAATATTGATAGTCAAAAAAATTACTTGTATAACCCCATTTAAAACTATTTTTAGTAAAACAACTCATGTTTGTGACATTTTTATTTTAACATTAAATAAAAAGTTATTTATGTCATTTTCCTACCAATGTGGCTCCATGGGGTCCCCATGTTGACCAATGGATTGTCTTGGTCGGACATGAAACATCCAATGAGGGTAAGACAAGTTTCTAGGTCATTTCATATTATTAAAACATTATTTTTACCTTAAATTACACTAATTACCTTTAATTGTGATTAATAAAACTTAAAAGCTACTATTCAACAAAAATTATATTAATCTCATTGAACCACATTTTACTTCCTAATGTCAACCATGTATGTCAGATGTTTGAAAATCAAATTGCAGAAGTGGTAACATCTTATTTAAATGAAAAATCAGTTTTTTTAACTACTAATTAGTGGTTTCACTATTCATCAAAAATTGAAGTTTTTTAGAAAAATACCATAAATTCAACATAAGCTATATTTGATATTCTGAATTCAAAAATTATGACTATTTTAAATAAAAAAAACATATAAGTTGAATTAATTATGTTAATGATTGATTCCTGCTGTCAAAACAAATAGCGTGTTTTTAAGAAACAATATCTATTAAAATATTGACACTAGTTTAAGTCCAATTTCAAAGTGAAATTAATTAAAATGACCACCATTGGATTAAATGGTAAAAATATATTCTAAATACACTTTTATATCAATTCAAAATATAATATATCAATATAAATAAATCAGATTAAAAGATGGTTTTGAATTAAAATGAAACATTCTCAATAAAATGATCTTTATCGGAAAAATAACAAAAATTTACACAAAGTAAATTTTGTTGTCTGGATTCTAAATAAGGGTTTCATTTTGTCAAATACAACATAGAAAATTTTCAAAAGTATATTTAAAAAGGGTTCTCCATCAAAAGGCTGTTAATTGACCTTTTAAAGAATATTAGAAGATTTATGCTTAAAATGGATTCATTTTCATTTTAAGACTCTAACATTTATTGGATAAATGTAAAAATATATGACATACATATATAATCATTTTGTAGTTAGTTCCATTCTTTCCCACCATTACAATTTCTAGGCGTTAACTACCATTTAAAATAATATTATTTTATTATTAGAGTGCAACATAAGATTTCAATGAAACTCGTTGTTGCGTATTGGGTACGCCATCGAGCATAGCGTTCCCTTTAAAGTAATATTAATATTTTATTCACCAATATGGATAAATATTAAAATTTCATATTCTTTATTTACCTAGGGTGTTACATCCTTCCCCCCATTTGGGAATTGTGTCCTCACAAATTTAAAAATTAGGCTTGGAAACGTCATTGAAAATCCCAAATTGGAACAAGAGTAAGTAAAACAATCACTTTAAAATACAGAAAGACATGTACAAAGGTCACCCAAGTTAACCCATACTAGGATTCTATGTAAGAAAACATGTACATGGAGGAGAAAACAAAGGGTCATGTTTCGAGGGAGAGTGATATAAAACATGTTTAGGAGAAAGTTAACCACCAGAAAATCACAAACATGTGATGGGTTAAACGATATTTGATTCCCAGTAGGAAAAATTAATAGAAAACATTTTTCTATGTAAGTTACTTTTCATTGAGGAATTTATTTATGAGCGTAACTAAAACATAATGAAACATACTTACTTGTCATGTTGACTTTCAACTTTTACTATATTTCTTACACGAGCTCATATTTTCTCCAAAAGATTAGTATTTAGGCTAACTTGTTTACATTCAGAGAGCTATAATCAACTTATAGAGAATCACCTAATCCACAAAATATAACTATATACTTACCATGTCTTTAGACCATAACCAAAACGAAAACCAAAAAGGTTAGTATGAGATCAGATAATTCCCAAAAAGGATAATCCTTTATAAAAAAGAAATCTATTATTAATGTCCAAAATTTTTCCAACAAGACCCAATGTTCAACGAAGACCAAAATTAAACCAAACTAAGATTGAAACTCAAATATTTTAAGGATTTAATAACATAGTCTTCCAAGTTAAATCGTAACATTTATCTCCAAACAACATCAGTTTCTCTTAAAGCCACGTATTGAAAAGTAATTAACCTAATCACTTATCGTCCATGATAGGTTAATAATTTCCATAGATAACCCAAAATAAACTTACTATTGATTCCTAAAATCATCTAAATAAAAATAATTAGTCAAACTAACCAGGGACTTCACGTAGTCCAGTGGTAGGCGATAAATACCAGTCGCACATTGGTTGTGGGTTCAATTTCCATAGCTTTGTCCGACGTGACGGGTTGTCACATGGTCTGCATGTTGTCCATTTTCCAAAACTAAATAATTCTTAAAACATTCACCAAAACGAGATAGAATCTTCAAAAATGTTCATAACATATTTAAACCTCAAGTTTATCTCATTCCTTTCATTTTCCATCATATCATAGAGTAACCCATAATTACTTAAAAAGTAAGGAGCATATAAACCCTAATGGTTACCTTTATAATTATTACATGAACGTCCACATTGAGATTGTCATGTATTACATGATGCATTAGAGAACTCACCAAGGTTCAAGTGGTTGATCATGACTCCTTGATAGTTGTATTAGCATAACCACAAGATTCCTCATTGAATCCCCCATTTCATCCAGTCTCTTAATCGGAGAACCACCATGTTTCCATTAAACCCATTGTCACTTTGGTGCCTGCTAGATCCTTCCATTTAATAAAAACAGAAATATCAGTATGCGTATATCAACAAAATCATCATGTACTAATAAGGAAGATAAACACTAATATATACTTACTCACTTCATTTATCTAAAAAAATGACTCTTTATGAAATCATAGCCATTATGGTAATGTCACATATGCTTATAGAGTACCCTAACCTCTAATGTTATCTAAACAAACCTCTAATACCAACTATAATGCCCCGTCCTTAAACCTTACTTAATCTTGAATTAAATGAATAATTCACATTGAGTATTTTTTCAGGTTTAGAGTTTTAGAGAATTTAGGACATAACTATTACATCTCAAAAGATTACAAAGTAGACACATCTACTCAGTTTCCAGTTTTTTTTATAAAACAAAAACCCTTATAAAGAAACATGTCTAGTTCCCTATTTTTAGATAGCATGTCTTTCCTTGATCCCATCCTTGCTCCTATTAATCTTTAAGTCCTATGGAAAACATTTCAAAAACATTGGATGAGCATAAAAATCTCAGTAAGAGATACACAAAAAGGGAAAACTGTTATTTTTTCAAAACAATAATTAAATAATGATTACTTTATCATAAGTAATACTTTTCACCTTTTATGAAGTAGAAAATAATCTTCACTAAATAAAATATCATTTCTTACATTTTTTTAACCAAAATGATTACCATAACACTAATTTAATGAACACATAACATATAAAGGTAACTCGGGACATAAACATACTTAAATGGAATAACCATACGGTCGACTTCCACGCATACTTAATGGAATAGCCATACAGCCAACTTCCATACCCCATGCATTGGAGGTTATAACATAACCATCGTCCTGGTATTCACGGCACCACCCGTCATATGGTTTATCACGTAACCACCTGTCAAATGTCCAAGTACCATTATAAAATTATAACACATAATCCAATATAAATGAATGATAAAATTTCCACATTTCAATCACAATATATAATTTAAATATATTTACATAAATGAATCCTTTATCAAAACCATTTTCAATACCAAAATACATAAAAGAGTATAAGGTATTTAGTTTATTTTAAAAACATTACTGCTTGTTGAGGAAGCCAAAGATAGAATAATACTCGCGGCGGCGGAGAAGTCATTGTCGCCGCATACGTAAGACAAAAACATTCTTTTATTAGTTTAGTAAAATGCTTCGGATAAAAATATTCCTTTGGAATAAAAGTAAAATTCAAAGGGTTTTATACACCGTATAAAAGAAAGATGTGTATAAAGCAAAATATGCATCAATGAAAGAAGATTGAAATGAATTCACTTACATGGACGGTATCCCTTGATTAAGGATAAATCAATTACATAATTATGTGTGACAGAAGAATACACCAAATATAAGTTGATATTAAGTTTAAAACCATCAGAGCTCATTCACAAATATTCATTGGACGACACATTCAAGAATTACAAGTTTAACCCAATGAATTGAAATTGGGTAATGAAATTCCCTTACCGATTTTGGTATCTTTCGAAACGTACACCCCATGAAAGAAGGGTCATACAATGAATATGTAAATACCCATATATTAAAGTATATTAAAAAAATAATACAATCATGGGCAGTACATACACCACACAAAAACAAATAGTGGCACATGTAGCATGAATCTCACAGGAACAAAAAGTGAGATAAAAACTCCAAACTTCGTTGTGATCAACCCAGTCATATGACCAAAATATAATAAAAACCAAATGAATCACATAATAACATGAATAGAGTCATGATAATATATATTAAATGGCAGTAAAAAATACACCACATGTAATAAATAAGTGGTGAAAAATGGAAATCTCACGGAATTGAAATTGAGATAAGAAATCCCTAACGAAATTTCAGCAGCCTAACGACACCACCTAAAACATCCAAAAATTGATTGATGAGATCAAATAGGGTATATAATAATATTAATATAAAAGGAAATTATAATGGATATAGATATCATACCCCAAAATACGAAAAATTAACTTAATATACCTGATATGAAAACAGAACTTTGAAAAAAAGAGAAGGGTGAAAGAATCCATTACCAAAATTCGGCAGCCTAACGATGCCAGTTAAACATTCCTAAATTAATTGATGAGAGAAAGAGATTATATCTCATCATATTAACATAAATATGACAGTAGTATGATTATAGAAGAACATCCTCCAACATAAGAACATGGATCATAAAGGGATGACATAAAAGAGAGTATATGAAAATAATGAGAGAGGTAGGATCCCTTACCTCAAGTCTGAATTTTCTTGTCTGTTTCTTTATATTCCTGAATAATAAACATCAGTCAATTTATAATTTATTAAGGACCTATTTTAGTGAATATTATTCAGTTAATATCACATATTATAATGTTATAATAATTGGTTAATAATGTGAGTTCATATCAGACGTTTTTGACGATGTTTGGTACATGAGTCAAAAATGAATTTCTTTGAAAATGATTGTCCATGTAGTTATAAGTAAATCACCTCTAGAATAGTATTAATTATTTAAATATCATATATATCCAGTACAGATTCATTTTATACATCTCCATATCATTTGGATATAAAAATAAATGAAATGCAATGTTCATGGAGACGGTAGGCCGTACATACGCATGAACGCTACATTCATTTCTTTGTCATATTAATGGAATTAAAAATAATTGAGAGTTATATATATTATAATTATAGTATAATATATATGTTATATAGGTCACATTTTTTCATTAATTTCATTCTTTATACGTTCCATGTATTCCATGAACGAGTCACATCACTTGAGGGGGTGGTAGTCCACACTTCCTCGTATGAAATTATCGCATTGCACAACAAGAAAAGCATAAAGGAATGTTTTAAATATAAAATTCAGAATCATATAGAAACCATAAATACCATTTATATCAGATATAAAATATAGTGACATCAAAATGGCCACCATGAAAGGTGTTAAGGGAAAATTGAACAATCATCGTTTCGTGGGGCAGCAATTCGCCATCCACAGAAACAGTATGTTCTTTAACCCTTAGACGAAGGTGTGTGTAAGTGTAGCTCGAATAAATCTCATAAAAATTTCCTAGTATATTGAAGATACTGGTTTTGTTACAAAATAATTGAATAAAAATATTTTAGAGGGTTGGAGAAGCAAAATAAAACAAAAGAACACAAGGGAAGACATTACATTTAAATCAGGTAACTCTTTTTGGTTTGAGCTCAAAGGCTTCCTTGAAAAAGATTATGCCCAAAGGTGAGGCTACAATGATTAAAAGAGGGATGAGGAGAGATTAAAATGGCAGGTTTTGGATGAGAAAAAGGCTTGAGAGGTGTGGGTAAGGTGGTAGAGGTGGGGGCCTTTTATAAGAGGAGAGGAGGGGCACTCTTGGAATGTTATAAAATGTTACTTTATTAAAAAATGCTTTTCGGATTTTAAAGTTCCCAAAATTATATATTTCTAGGATATAGTTATAAGAGTTCTAAATCCACTCTTCCAATAGGTTTTTGACATGTTTAGGTCTTATATTTTACATTATCTTTTCATTTTATTTAAATCGTTAAATAATGAGGTCATCGTTGCATCATCATGGTGTCATAAATAATTTAATTTATTTAATGTCTAAAAATTATAAATAAATATCATGATGTAGGAAATATTTTTATTATTATATTTAATATTTATAGTAAAAAATATTACTTGTATAACCACATTAATTTTTTTTATTAAAACAACTCATGTTTGTGACATGTTTATTTTAACGTTAAATAAAAAGTTATTTATGTCATTTTCCTACCAAAGTGGCTCCATGGGGTCCCCAAGTTGACCCATTGATTGTCTTGGTCATCCATGAAACCTCCAATGAGTGTAGGACATGTTTCTAGGTCATTTCATGTTATTAAAATATTATTTTTACCTTAAATTACACAAATTACATTTAATTGCGATTAATAAAACTTAAAAGTTACTGTTCACCAAAAATTATTTCAATCTCATTGAACCACATTATACTTCAAAATTAAAACCATGTATGTCGGATTTTCAAAAATAAAATCACAGAAGTGGGAAAGATTCATTTAAACAAAAAATCAGTTTCATTAACTACCACTTAGTGGTTTCACTATTCATCAAAAATTGATGTTTTTCAGAAAAATACCTAAAATTCAGCATAAGTAATATTTGATATTCTGGATTCAAAAATGATTTCTATTTTAAAAAATTCAAAAAATATATGTTTCATTAATTAATTTAATAATTAATTCTCGCTATCAAAACAAATAGCGTGTTTCTAAGAAATAATATGTATTATAAGATTGACACTAGTTTAAGTCCAATTTCAAATTGAAATTAATTCAAATGACCACCATTGTATTAAATAGTTAAAAGATATTCTAAATAAACATTAATGACAATTAAAAATATAATCTATCCATATAAATTAATCAGATTAAATGTATGTTTTGAATTAAAATGCAACATTTTTAATAAAAATGATCTTTATCGGAAAAATAACAAAAATTTACACAAAGTAAATTTTGAAATCTGGATTCTAAAGAAGGATTTTATTTTGTCAAATACTACTTATAAAATTGTCAAAAGTATAATTAAAATGTTTTCTCCATCAAAAGACGGTTAATTGACCATTTAAATAATATTAGAAGATTTATGCTTAAAATTGGATTCATTTGCATTTTAAGCCTCTAACATTTATTGGATAAAAGTAAAATTATTTGAAAAACATATATAATCATTTTTTAGTTAGTTCCATTATTTCCCGCCATTACAATGGCTAGGCATTAACTACCATTTAAAATAATATTATTTTATTATTAGAGTGCAACAAAAGATTTCAAAGAAACTCATTGTTGCATATTGGGTACGACATCGATCATAGCATTCCCTTTAAAGACATATTAATATTTTATTCACAAATATGGATAAATATAAAAATTTCATATTTTTTATTTACCTGGGGTGTTACAGTTAATTAATTAAGATTTCTTTATGACTTTAACATTCCTTTTTTTTGAAAATCACAAACACCTTATCTTAAGGAAAATTTCATTTTACCTTATATTTTACCCCTATAAGGAAAAATTTCCATCCCCTAGGAAATTTATCCATACCATGTTTTCATTACTCAATTAATATTTTTTCCTATGAGTAAAAATATGATAGAAACCAAAATCCATAGATACATATTATAATTAGATATGAGGCATTTTTTTTAAGACTCTGAATTCTGGTTAGGAACTCTCATGAAGTTTGAATCTGAATTCTTATTATGAACTATCACGTAGATCAACACCAAATTCTAGTTACAAACTCTAATGAAGTTCAACTCCAAATTCTAGAAACAAACGTTATGAAGTTCGAATCTGAATTCTGGATACGAACTTAATGATGTTGGACTTTGAATTGTGAATACGAACTTATGTAAAGTTCGACAAATAATTATGTTTACGAATTCTAGTTATGAAATTTTCTATGTTTTGACTTTGAGTTCTCTGAATACAGACTCCAAAATCTTAGGCGTTCTGACTCCAAATTCTCATGAACTCCAACTATGATCTTTGTAAGTTCAGGTTACGAATTCTTATTTAATCTAGACAATAAATTTCCTTTAAATTCAGACTCCATTATTCTACATAATTCAGGTTACAAATTGCCACAAAACAAAATCTGAATATCCTTTTGTTGTAGACATTGAATTCAGTTTTTTCTTAGACTCTAAACTTTTATATTACTTACATTCCAAATATCTATTTTTTGGTTATACTTACACTGGATTAGTTATAAAACGATGTAGTTCTTTTAGTTACTCACTAACCATTTTTTGAGTGACATGTGTATATGTCCCTCCAAAATTCAAGGAAGAATATGATAGTAGGAGGATAGAGCCGACGATTGGAACTGTGCCTGTAAATAAGAGCTCATTTGAAAAGAGCTCAATGTTGAACATTTCCAACTATGCCCATATGTTGTTGAAGAGATTTCTAGAGAGAGAGGATCTTATAAACTCTCAGGCTTTGTACAGAACGTTTTGAACTATTTGTTCAAACATTGCTTCGTGCAAATTTGCTTATTGCAGTGGTTTGATTTTCTTGAAATCAAAGACTTCAGGTTGTGAAGTCAAATGTGCTTATTTCCTTACAAATCGAGGGCTTGCAAGGATAACATGATAGATACAAATCATCGGATTGAGGGCTTACCTGGGTTTGGGTAAGTTAGATATTCTTGAAATTATAAATCAATGGACCTTTTATCTTGGGTTATTGGATACCCTCTTCCTTGGGTAAAAAGAGTTATTACTTTTTACTTGTAATATTTTGTTTTCTGATGTGTATTTTACTTGTTGGGGAAATTATATCATTATTATACTTCCATAAACATGTACTCTGATTTTATATTATTCCTTATGATTTAAGGTTGAATCTTAGTTGCTGTAAGCTTTTGTTAAGTTTCATTTCCAAAATCACTTTTCCGGAATGAAGAGAATTATTAGAACATAGAGGTTTTGTGAATTTTGGTTACACAAAATTTCCTTGAGGATTTTTTAAAGTATACTATTCACCCCCCTATGGTATCTATATCTCAGTTTACATATTCGATCCTACATTTGGTATTATAGAGTATATCATACATAAACATACCATTCTAATATATGAATATGATGTATCTATTCTTACTTTCAAGAAGATATTGATGATAATTTTTATACTATATTGTCCCTTATTTTTTGTAGTGTGATAAGAGTAAAAGTAAAATTCTAGTGGATTCTTCCATTTAATTGATCAATTGAAGATCCTTTGGATAATTTCATATAAATTATCTAACCTTAAAATAATGGTAATTTAATTATGATGAACATAAGTGGACTATAATACCCTCTAGGAAGATATATATTTAGAATTAAATATTATGGTTTAAATGAAATGTTATGGGAATGAATTTATCCAAATAATAAAGGTTCAATTTTATAAAATTTTTGGAAGATATTGAGGGAGGAGAAGAAGATGGATAATTTCAGAATAGTTGATATATTTATGAAAAACTATAATTTCTATGGATAATAACAAAAATTTTCACATAGATTAAAGATTAAAATATATATGTGATAAAAAAATATGGAAGTAATTTCTTATAAATAATGAATAAATTGATTTTATCTCAATTATTTGGTTATTTAAGAAGGAAATTGAAAACAAAATTATTTTAAATCAATCTTCTATACTAAATAAACCAATTCATGTAAAATAATAATATTTTTTTGATGAATGATATTGATTATCTTAAAAACATTCCCTATAATTAAACTATTATGAATTCTAATTTTGAAAATGACTTAAGTAAATGGATAATGAATTTGGACTAATTCTATTAAAACCATTATATAATGAAAATGATCCAGATAAAATAAAATTCAAAAATTAGATCTATATTCATGATTTAGGGGAATTTAAAAAGCATTATTAATCATTTAAATGCAATAAAAATCACATAAAATGTGTGATAATATACTTAACTCTTTTATTATTTTTTAACTGATAACATATGTGAAAGAGACCAAATTTTTTTTCAGACAATTTTAATATATGTTATTTAAATTTTTTTAAGTGTTGATTTGAAATGAACAAAAACTTCAATGTGTGAATTATAAATGTTTGTATGAAATACCAAATCAAATAATATGTAAATATTTCACACAATCATTGGTTTATAGAATCAAATAAATATGTATAGGTTAAAAAAATATAAATTTAGTGGATGAATAACTAGGTAATAAGTAATTTACAAAGGAAATAATAAGACTTATGGGGAGACTCTTGGAATTATAGATCCATTGGAATCATATAATGATTTTATTGGGATAGAAAAAAATTAAATATCAACCCAAATGGTTTTTGGAGATGGAAATACGGGGGGGGGGGTAAACTCAATAAATGAAAATATATATTTTAAAAACCAATAAAATCTAGATTCATGGTTGATAACAAAAAACAACCATTTGTTCATATTTTTAATGATGCTACTTTCCATTTCTTTTTATTGATCAATACCTCACTCTCTTACTATATCAGATGAAAATGTTTCAAATATAAAATATTCTAAAACATAATGTCAAATTAATTGTTTTTATAATTGATTTTTCACTTAATGCCTTAATTAAATAATTCACATGGATTATTTAATGTGTAGATGAAGTAAAATTGGTAGGATGCATAGATTTCATGAAATATGAATAAAATTAAAACACAACATTACTGAACATTAAAAATATTTGGTAACAAAAAAATAGATTAGGATATGAAATTATGGGGAAGTTGATTCTGAAATCAATAAATTGTCATTATTTTAATAGTTTCTATAAAACATGTTGAGTGTTCGTAAACTATGTGATGAGTATAATGTATTTTTTTTTATAAAAATATGAATTATTATTGATGATGTTAAATTATGGATGAGTTTTTAAATGAGATGCATTAATAGATACAATATTATCTCTTGTTGCTGATGATGAAAATTCAATAGAAAAAATAATGAATGAATAATATCAATTAAGGAATTGAATTATTATTTATCTAAATGAAAATAATTTTAGTGATATCATTCAAGGATATATTTATATGATTTTAATATGATAAAATTTTAGAGTAAATGGATGTGATCTATATACCATAAGTCATGGATTATTAACTCTGCAAATAAGAAGATTCGGATTCAATCAATTCATCCATTTGATCTTAACTACTTTTTTTTATTTTTTTCTAATATAGAAGAAAAAAAAACAAGATATATGAATTTGTTTCTTCTCTATTGATGGACATAATCATATCTCATTCATTTTGTTTATAAATAATCCATCATGTTCTCAAAAATGATTAAAATTTATAGACAATGTGATGGAAATTAGTTAGGTAACTACACAAACAATATTTATATAAACAATACTCCAACGTATAAAAATTGAAAATTTAAATATTATCTTGAGAAACATGATATCCATCAAGAACTCAGTTCACTATATAAAAAATAACAAAAAAAGTTTCAAAATGGGAAAATTGAATCGTCCTGCTTAGATCATAGATTTCATTGATATAGGATGATAAATCTATATATTTCTATGGATATGATTTTTCTGTAGTGATTCACATTCAATATTAATGATTATACATGAAACATTTATATATGAAACCATATGAGATATATTATAATTTCTCCGTAATTTTGAAATATTTTAGGCTATTTTTTATCCCTTATAGTATCAATGTTGATGTATTATGTATTGGTAATTTTGAGTTATGATATGTTGATTTTAATATAAAAGGTAATCTTAAAAATTGTAGACGATACCCCAATTATATAAAAGATACATGACATTTTATTTATATTCTGTATTTGAAGTTATAGAAATATTAATATAAAGAATAAAAATAAATAGAGAAATGTAATAGAAGTGAGTATGAATATTTTTTTTATATTGTGGGATGAATTCAGTAAAAATGATGAAACATAAAAAATAAAATATGGATGTAGAAGATGAGTGATCAATTTAAATATATACAGGAAAAACATGTTAATCTCATCCATGTAGGAGAATTCGTGTTATGGTAGAAAACACAATGCATATCCAAATTAATATGTTCAGACAATAAGAATATTAAGGAGAATAACACATACCCAATTATTTTTACATGTTGAACTAATATATGTGGAAATTTAATTTGTGTATCAAGAGTGGGTTGATTTTATGAATAAACATTTTCAACAAGTAGGTATGAATTAAACAATGGAACTGGTCCATAGTCTGGATGAAAATAATTTTATCAGAATCATAGGGGTATTTCTAAAAAAGATGAATTAAGCAGTAAATGTTATGAGTAATAGTTAAATGATTATGTATAGTGGTTATCAGGTTTAAGGAATATATTTATATAAAACAAACACACCTATTTAAAGATAATATACCATTAGGATATTTCATGAAACTATTTAAAAAACAAAACAGATGATTTTAGAGATTAATTTTATATTCTTTATTAGTGAATGGATGATAATATATAAATTATGAAACCAAATGGATTTAATCTTAGAAAATAAGAGATTTATGTTTTTTTAATGAAGTATATGTATTGATTAAATATTACTTTCTTGTTTATTATTCCAAGTCGTATATATGTTTGAAAAAGATGAAATTTAAGAAAATAGTGGACAATAATTTTTATATAAAATATGAAAATATATTATCATTCCATGTAATTTTTTGTACAATTGAAATACTATTTTCTTGAAATAATGACATGAGAAGTAAGGTTTTTTCCTTTTATATGACATATTATGTGAAATGTCCATGCTTACTGAAAAGATATATTTACATGAATCACATTTTTATCAATATGTGGATCACATATTTCACAATAAAAACAAGTATACACATTAATTGTTTTATTATATTTTATTCAAGGAACTAAAGATAGATTACAGAATAATTTTCATAGGAACAAAATTCTGAATCTATTTTAAAATATATGATATTGAAATGAAATTAATTAAGATGAATATTATTTGTTTATTACAGTTTAAATTTATAAGAAAATATAGTTTATATGTTTTTAGGATAAGTTATAGGTATCATAGTTTGTAAATGTGTCTAATTATTATAGTTTAAATATAATTATTGACATTTTTGAAAAAAAAAATATATTGAAATATTAAAATTAGGAAAACATGATCATTTTGTAAAAATGATTTATATTATAGTAAAAATTTCGATTTAAAAAGTTAAATATCTAGTTCTGTATTCATAATGGGGGAAATGTCTGTTTATTAACACATATTGATATTTATCTCTATATCTATGAGAAATACTATATAATATTGTTTTGGATAAAACCCAAGTCACAAATCAACTTATATGTATTAGATATTAGTTGGTAAATATACAAAGGTATGTGAATCTTCCAATATATGTAAGATATTGTATTAAATGATATATCAATTTATCATAAAAAATTATTAATTATTCAAAATCAATGAAAATTTATTTAAAATAATTCTCCCTCACATAGAATACATAGTGGAATATATTGATGTATTAATTTTTTTTATGTAAAACAAAAATATAAGATATTTTCACTAAACTATTTCTATATGAATAAATTACCAAATATATATTGATAATTATATTTAAAACACACTCCTATCAATGAAAATGTATTTTTATTTCCCCACTTCTCTCATATTTATAATTTTATTTTTCTCAATATGGATTTATTGAAAAAGAAAAATATATTATATGTTTATTACTTTATTTAATTGAAAGTATTATTTAAAAATGGGGGAGAAACTATTTTTGAGAATATCCATTGACTATGTTATTTACCCTTTATGTATAAGGCCCCATCCTTAAACCTTACTTAATCTTGAGTTATTACAAGATTACACATTGAGGATCTTTTCAGGTTTAGAGTTTTAGAGAATTAGATCATGAAAATTGCATTACATTCCATATTTAGACAAAGTGGTTACATGAAAGATAGTATTCATTCTTCCCATCAACGGAAACATATTTAAAATAAAACATCAATCCTTTCTTGACACATCCTTGACACTGTCATCACATGAAGTACCCTTCCCTTGACCTGTGAAAAACATTTCAAAAACTTGGGATGAGCATAAAATGCTCAGTAAGGGATATAAAAATATCGAAAGGAATCATGAGTACATGTATACATAAGAATGAAATCATACTTTAACCACAAAACATAGGCACATTAACATACCTCATAAAATCATAGAAATAATATGACATAAAGGTAACTTGAGGAATTCATAACATTCTTACGTAGGGAGTAACCCTCTTGGTTACGTTTGGAATACCCATCATAGTATATTCCCTAAATCACTTCGGAGAAACCTTAACGTTTCACTCCTTCGCGTTACCCAATGCATTGGAGAGCTATATCGGGCTCACCCGCCCTTAGTTTATCACGGAACCACCCGTTTTCATAACAATGCCCAAGAACCATAACATAAATGTATCACATAAAACATGCATAAAGGAAACATAACATTTCCACATTTCAATCACAATATAACATTTTAGTATATTGAAATAATGAATCCATTCAAAAAGAAACCATTTCCAAAACCATTTAAAACATTTAATAAAGAGATTTTTGAATCAAAGTGTCCCATACCACCTTGAAGCTTAAAATTTTAAACCATTAATATCCATATAAATAAATCCTTAAAACCATTTTGAAAACATGGATATTAATAAGAACAAATAATTAAAACATTTAAAACGATATTTTGGTTAAAGGGATTTTTACCAAAATTAGAGACACTTGAATACAATAATTGAGGAATAACATTTAGTCAGAACTTTATAATATCATGAGAATAAATGGATTCATGATATAATACTCCAAAGGACAGTATATACACCATATAAGAGTGAATTGGTGCATAACAACAATGAACCCTCAATAGAAATGTCAAATGTGATGAAATCCCTTATAAAGAAGGTATCCTTAAATTAAGGACAAATCAATCTCAAAAATATGTGTGAAAAATATAAATACACCCAATATAAGTGGATATTAAGTGTAAAACAATGAAAGGTAATTCACACATATTCAATGGATGACATATTCAATGACGACATGTTGAACCCAAAGAAATCAAAATTGGGTTTAAAAAGTTCCCTTGACAGCCTAACGACATCACATCAAAATGAGTTGATGAGAGATAAAAAGTGTATCTCATCACTTGGACATAAAATTTACATCGATAAGGATATATGAGAACATATCCCAACATAACAATATGTAAATTAAAAGACCCAACAAATGAAGTCTTTTAAAAAAGAGGAGGGTGAAAGGATCCCTTACCGACTTGGGTATCTTTCAAAACATACACCCCATGAAAGAAAGACAATAGATCATTGATGTAAATACTCATAAACGAAATTATATTACAGAAAGATTAGAATAATGGGCAGTACATACACCACTCAATGGAATTTTTGGCAAATGTAGCATAAATCTCACGGGAATAAAAGTGAGATGAAAAATCCCTTACGAAAACACGGCAGCCTAACGGCGCCACATAAAACTTACGAATATAGATTGATGAGATAAAATAGGGTATCTCATCACATTAAAATAAATTGTACATCAATAGGAATATAAAAGAACATCTCTCAACATTACAAAGAGGAGCTTAAAATAAATGACATAAATGAGATTACTTAAAAAGAAAGAGAGAGGTTAGATCTCTTACGAAAGTTCAGCAGCCTAACGGCGCCACTCAAAACATCCAAAATGGATTGATGAGAGAGAATAAGGTCTCTCATTACATGAACATAAAAATTACAGTATGTGTAATATAAAATATCATCCCAATAACAAGAAAGATGAGCTTTAAAAGGAATTACATAAAAGTGTGTACTTAAAAAGAAAGAGAGGAGTAGGATCCCCCACCTCGGGTCCGACTTGACTCGATCGTTCTTTAATCTCTTGAATAATAAACTTGAGTTAATTTCTACTTCCTTAAGAACCTTTTTCAAGTTCATTATTCCTTTTATATCACTTATTACCATGTCATAAACATTTATGTAATAATTTAAGTTAATAATATTTGTTTTGCTGATACTTGGTTCTTAAGTCGAAAGTGGACTTCTTACAATTACATGTTGTTCGTGTGGACAAATGTTTATTATATACAGAATTGTATTAATGATGTAGATATCATATATTTCATATATATCCTGTAAATTCATGCATTTATAACATTACATAATCATTTAGAGGTAAGAAATGAAATGCACCGTTCATGGAGAAGGTAAGCCGTGCGTACGCATGAACGCTACTTTCATTTCTATTTCGTATTTTATAGAATGGAATAATAATGATATAAAGGTTTATTATAATTAAAGTATAATATAATATATAATATCATTAAATCCATCCTTTATACGTCCCATGTATGGCATTAACGAATCACATCACTTTGAGGGGGCGGTAGTCCGCACTTCCTAAAATGAAGATATCGCGTATACCCATAATGGATGCCATAAAGGTAAGACACAAATGAAAAATACAGAAGAATAAGTAAAAGATAAACATATAATATATCATGTATAAAAATAGTGACATCATAATGGCCACCTTTGAAGGTGTTAAATGAGTATTGAACAATCATCGTTTTGGGAGGCAGATTTTCGCCATCCACGGAAACCGTATGTTCTTTAACCATTTGATGTAGTTGTGTGAGAGTGTAGCTATAATAAATCTTATAAAAACATCCTAGTATATTGAATATACTGGTCTTGTTACAAAAGAAGTAAATAAAAAGAGTTTAGGGGGTTGGAGAAGCAAAATAAAACAAATGAACATGAGAGAATGAATTACCTTTAAAAGTGTAACTCCTTTTGATTTGAGCCTAAAGGCTTCCTTTGAATTGATTCTGCCCAAAGGGAATACTCTAGGATTAGTAGAGGGATGTGGAGAGTGTAAATAGGCAGGGTTTGGCCGAGCCAAATTCTTTAGGAGTGTGTGAAATGAGGTAGAGGTGGGGGCCTTTTATAAGAGGAGAGGAGGGGCACTTTTGGAAAGTAAAGAAATATTACTTTATTTGAAAATGTGTTTCGGTTTTAAAAGGTCCCACATTGATATAATTCGTGGATAAGGTAATAAGGGTTCTAAATCCACCCTTCCAATAAGTTTTGGACATGTTTAGTTCATAGATTTTACATTATCTTTCCATTTTATTTAAATCGTCAAATAATGATGTCATCACTGCATCATTAGTATGTCATAAATAATTTAATTTATTCAATGTCTAAAAAGTATAAAAAAATACTATGATGTAGGAAATATTTGTATCTTTCCAATTACTATTTATAATCAAAAATATGACTTGTATAACCCCACTTAAAAATTGTTTTAGTAAAACATATCTTGTTTGTGTCATTTTTACTTTTACATTAAATAAAAAGTTATTTATGTCATTTCCTAACCGAAGTGGCTCCATGGGGTCCCCAAGTTGATCCATGGATTGTCTTGGTCGGCCATTACACATCCAATGAGGTTAGGACATGTTTCATGTTCATTTCTTATTATTAAAACATTATATTTACCTTAAACTACACTAATTACCTCTAATCGCGATTAATGAAAAAAAGTTACTATTCACCAAAAAATTATTTTCATCCCATTAAACCACATTTTACATACTAATTACAACCATTTATGTCGGATTTTTAAAATTCAGTACACATTAGTGGTAAAATTTCATTTAACTGAAAAATCGGTTTTCTTGATTACCACTTAGTGGTTTCACTATTCATCAAAAATTGGAGTTTTTCAAAAAAAACCAAAACTTCACCCTAAGCTATATTTAATATTAAGAATTAAAAAATGAAGTCCGTTTTACAAAATTCAAAACATATTAGTCACATTAATTAATTTAATAATTAATTCCCGATGTCAGAGAAAATAGCGTGTTTTTATAAAACAATAAGTATCAAAAGATTGACACTAGTTTAAGTCTGATTTCAAAGTGAAATTAATTCCCACGACCACTATTGGATTTAATGGTAAAATTATTTTCTAATATCACTTTAAAACAAATTCAAAATATTATCTAATCATATAAATAAATTATATTAAAAAGAGGTTTTGAATTAAAACACAACATTTTACACTATTCATTAAAAAATGAACTTTATCGGAAAAATACCGAAAAATTACACAAAGTAAAATTTGATGTCCCGATTATTAATAAGAGTTATATTTGGTCCAAAAGAATGTATAAGAGTGATCAAAACTATATTTAATTACAGTTATCCATCAAAAGGCGATAAGTGAACCTTTAGTGAAAACTAGGGCATATACGCCTAAAATTGAATTCTTTCCGTATTTTAAGCCTTCACCTTTTATTGGATAAATGTAAAAACATTTAAAAACATATATAATCATATTTTAGTTATTTCTATCAATTCCCGCCAATACAACGGCTACATGTTAACTACCATTTAAAATAATATTATTTTATTATTAGAGTGCAACGTAAGATTCCCAAGAAACTCGTTGTTGCGTGTTGGGTACGCCATCGAGCATAGCATCCCCTTTAAATTAATATTAATATTTTATTCACAAATATGGATAAATATAAAAATGTCATATTCTTTATTTACCAGGGGTGTTACATCCTTCCCCCTTTTTGGCAATTGCGTCCTCGCAATTTTAAAATTGCGCTTGGAAACATCCTTGAAAGTCCCACATCGGAACAAGAGTCGGTAAAACAATCACTTTAAAATAAAGAAAGATAAGTACATAGGTCACCCGATTTAACCCATAATAGGACTCCATGTAAGAAAACATGAACATGGTGGAGAAAACAAAGGGTCATGTTCAGATGGAGAGTGATAGAAAACATGTTTAGGAGAAAGTTAACAATAAGAAAAATCACAAACTTGTGATGGGTTAAACGGTGTTGGGATCCCCAGTAGGGAAAGTTAATAGACAACATTTTTGTTTTAAGTTACTCTTTATTGAGGAATTTATTCATAAGGAAGCATAATCACTTATCATGTTGACTTTAAACTTTTACTATATTCTTTAATCAAACTCATATTTTTTCCAAAAGACGAGTATTTAGGGAGACTTGTTTGCATTAACAGTACTATAATCATCTTCTAGAGAATCACCTAATCCACAAAATATAACTATATACTTCCCATTTGTTTAGACTTTAACCAAAACCAAAAAGGTTATTACATGATCAGATAATCCAGAAAAGGATAACCCTTTATAAAAAGAAAATCTATTCATAACCTCCAAAATTTGTCCAACAAAACCCAAAGTTCAACGAGGACCATTCTATAATCAATTTGTCCATAAAATTCTTCAAAGTAAACCAAAATAAGATTGAAACCCAAATATTTGAAGGATTTAGTCACATAGTCTTCTAAGTTAAATCGTAACATTTATCTCCAAACAACATCAGTTGCTCCTAAAGTCTCGTATTGAAAAGTAATTAACCTAATCACATATCCTCCATGATAGGTTAATCATTTTCATAAATAACCCAAAATAAACTTACTCTTAATTCATAAAATCATATAACTAGAAAGAATCGGTCAAACTAACCAGGGACATCACGTAGTCCAGTGGTAGGCGATAAATACCAGTCGCACTTTGGTTGTGGGTTCGATTCCCACAGCTTTGTCCAACGCGACGGGATGTCACACTGTCTGTGGGTTGTCCTTTTTCCAAAACTATATAATTCTTAAATAATTCCCCAAAAAGAGATAAAATCATCAAAAATTATCATAACATATTTTAACCTCCAGTTTATCTCATGCTTTTCATTTTCCAGCATATCATATATTAACCCACAATTACCTCAAAAGTAAGGATCATATAAACTCTAATGGTTACCTTTATTATTATTACCTGAACTTCCACATGGATTGGTCATATCATATATGATGCATTAAAGATCATACCAAGGTTCAAGTTGTTGATCATGACTCCTTGATATTTGGTTTAGAACAACCCTGAGTTTCCTCATTGAATCCTCCATTTTATCTAGTATCTTAATCAGAGAACCACCATAGTTTCCTTCAAACCTGTTGTCTCATTGGTACCTTCTATATCCATCCATTCACTAAAAATAGAAATGTCAGTGTGAGTATATCAACAAAACCATCATGTACTAATGAGGAAGGTAAACACTAAGATACACTTACTCATTCACTTTATCTAAAACTAGGACTCTTTCAGAAATCCTAACCATTATGGTAATGTCACTTGTGCATAGAGAATACCCAAACCTCTAAAGTTATCTAAACTGACCTTTGATACCAACTATAAGGCCCCAGCCTTAAACCTAAATTAATCTTGAGTAATTTCAAGATTACACTTTGAGGATATTTTCAGGTTTAGAGTTTTAGAGAATTATATCATGAAACTTGCATTACATTCCATATTTAGAAAAAGTGGTTACATGAAAGACAGTATTCATTCTTCCCATCAATGGAAACATATTTAAAATAAAACATGGATCCTTTCTTGACACATCCTTGACACTGTCATCACCTGAAGTACCCTTCCCTTGACCTATGAAAAACATTTCAAAAACTTGGGATGAGCATAAAAAGCTCAGTAAGGGATATAAAAATTTGGAAAGGAATCATGAGTTCATGTATACATAAGAATGAAATCATACTTTACCCAAAAAACATAGGCACATTAACATACCTCATAAAATCATAGAAATCATATGACATAAAGGTAACTTGAGGCATTCAAAACATTCTTACGTAGGGATTAACCCTCTTGGTTACGTTTAGAATACCCATCACAGTATATTCCCTAAATCTATTCGGAGAAACCTTAACGTTTCACTCCTTCGCGTTACCCAATGCATTGGAGAGCTATATCGGGCTCACCCGCCCTTAGTTTATCACGGAACCACCTGTTTTCATAACAATGACCAAGAACCATAACATAAATGTATCACATAAAACATGCATAAAGGAAACATAACATTTCCACATTTCAATCACAATATAACATTTTAGTATATTGAAATAATGAATCCATTCAAAAAGAAACCATTTCCAAAACCATTTAAAACATTTAATAAAGAGATTTTTGAATCAAAGTGTCCCATACCACCTTGAAGCTTAAAATTTTAAACCATTAATATCCATATAAATAAATCCTTAAAACCATTTTGAAAACATGGATATTAATAAGAACAAATAATTAAAACATTTAAAACGATATTTTGGTTAAAGGGATTTTTACCAAAATTAGAGACACTTGAATACAATAATTGAGGAATAACATTTAGTCAGAACTTTATAATATCATGAGAATAACTGGATTCATGATATAATACTCCAAAGGACAGTATATACACCATATAAGAGTGAATTGGTGCATAACAACAATGAACCCTCAATAGAAATGTCAAATGTGATGAAATCCCTTATAAAGAAGGTATCCTTAAATTAAGGACAAATCAATCTCAAAAATATGTGTGAAAAATATAAATACACCCAATATAAGTGGATATTAAGTGTAAAACAATGAAAGGTCATTCACACATATTCAATGGATGACATATTCAATGACGACATGTTGAACCCAAAGAAATCAAAATTGGGTTTAAAAAGTTCCCTTGACAGGCTAACGACCTCACATCAAAATGAGTTGATGAGAGATAAAAAGTGTATCTCATAACTTGGACATAAAATTTACATCGATAAGGATATATGAGAACATATCCCAACATAACAATATGTAAATTAAAACACCCAACAAAAGAAGTCTTTTAAAAAAGAGGAGGGTGAAAGGTTCCCTTACAGACTTGGGTATCTTTCAAAACATACACCCCATGAATGAAAGACAATAGATCATTGATGTAAATACTCATAAACGAAATTATATTACACAAAGACTATAATAATTTGCATTACATACACCACTCAATGGAATTTGTGGCAAATGTAGCATAAATCTCACGGGAATAAAAGTGAGATGAAAAATCCCTTACGAAAACATGGCAGCCTAATGACGCCACATAAAACATCCGAATATGGATTGATGAGATCAAATAGGGTATCTAATCACATTACAATAAAATTTACAGCAAGAGGAATATAAAAGAACATCCCCCAACATTACAAAGAGGAGCTTAAAAGAAGTGACATAAAGGAGAGTACTTAAAAAGAAAGAGAGTGGTTAGATCTCTTACGAAAGTTCGGTAGCCTAACGGTGCCACTCAAATCTTCCAAAATGGATTGATGAGAGAGAATAGGGTCTCTAATCACATGAACATAAAAATTACAGTAAGTGTAATATAAAATATCATCCCAATAACAATAAATATGAGCTTTAAAAGGAATTGCATAAAAGTGTGTACTTAAAAAGAAAGAGAGGAGTAGGATCCCTTACCTCGGGTCTGACTTGACTCGATCGTTCTTTAATCTCCGGAATAATAAACTTGAGTTAATTTCTACTTCCTTAAGAACCTTTTTCAAGTTCATTATTCCTTTTATATCACTTATTACCATGTCATAAACATTTATGTAATCATTTAAGTTAATAATATTTGTTTTGCCGATACTTGGTTCTTAAGTCGAAAGTGGACTTCTTACAATTACATGTTGTTTGTGTGGCCAAATTTTTATTATATACAGAATTGTATTCATGATGTAGATATCATATATTTCATATATATCCAGTACATTCACGAATTTATAACATTACATAATCATTTAGAGGTAAGAAATGAAATGCACCGTTCATGGAGACGGTAAGCCGTACGTACGCATGAACGCTAATTTCATTTCTATTTCGTATTTTATAGAATGGAATAATAATTATATAAAGGTATATTATAATTCCAGTATAATATCATATATAATATCATTAAATCCATCCTTTATACATCCCACGTATGGCATTAACGAATCTCATCACTTTGAGGGGGTGGTAGTCCGCACTTTCTAAAATGAAGATATCGTGTATACCCATAATGGATGCCATAAATGTAAGACACAAATGAAAAATACAGAAGTATAAGTAAAACATAAACATATTATTTATCATATATAAAAATAGTGACATCATAATGGCCACCTTTTAAGGTGTTAAATGAGTATTGAACAATCATCGTTTCGGGAGGCAGATTTTCGCCATCCACGGAAACCGTATGTTCTTTAACCATTTGATGTAGTTGTGTGAGAGTGTAGCTCGAATAAATCTTATAATAACATCCTAGTATATTTAAGATAATGGTGTTGTTACAAAAGAAGTAAATAAAAAGATTTTAGGGGGTTGTAGAAGCAAAATAAATCAAATGAACATGAGAGAATGAATTACCTTTAAAAGTGTAAATCCTTTTGATTTGAGCCTAAAAGCATCCTTTGAAAGGATTATGCCCAAAGGGAATCCTCTAGGATGAGTAGAGGGATGTGGAGAGAGTAAATGGGAAGGGTTTGGCCGAGACAAAGGCTTTAGGAGTGTGTGAAATGAGGTAGAGGTGGGGCCTTTAATAAGGGGAGAGGAGGGGCACTTTTGGAAAGTAAAGAAATATTACTTTATTTGAAAATGTGTTTCGGTTTTAAAAGGTCCCAAATTGATATAATTCGTGGATAAGGTGATAAGGGTTCTAAATCCACCCATCCAATAAGTTTTGGACATGTGTAGTTCATAGATTTTACATTATCTTTCCATTTTATTTGAATCGTCAAATAATGATGTCATCGCTGCATCATTATTATGTTATAAATAATTTAATTTATTTAATGTCTAAAAATTATAAACAAAAAATACTATTATGTAGGAAATCTTTTTATCTTTTCAATTAATATTTATAATCAAAAATATTACTTGTATAACCCCACTTAAAAATTGTTTTAGTAAAACATATCATGTTTGTGTCATTTTTACTTTTACATTAAATAAAAAGTTATTTATGTCATTTCCCAAACAAAGTGGCTCCATGGGGACCCCAAGTTGACCCATGGCTTTTCATGGTCGGCCATTACACATCCAATGAAGTTAGGACATGTGTCAAGTTCATTTATTATTATTAAAACATTATATTTACCTTAAACTACACTAATTACCTCTAATCGCGATTAATGAAAAAAGTTACTATTCACCAAAAAATTATTTTCATCCCATTAAACCAAATTTTACATACTAATGACAAAAATGTATGTCAGATTTTCAAAATTCAGTACACATTAGTGGTAAACTTTCATTTAACTGAAAAATCAGTTTGCTTGATTACCACTTAGTGGTTTCACTATTCATCAAAAATTGGAGTTTTTCAGAAAAAAAAACAAAACTTCACCCTAAGCTATATTTGATATTCCGAATTAGAAAATGAAGTCTGTTTTACAAAATTCAAAACATATTAGTCACATTAATTAATTTAATAATTAATTCCCACTGTCAGAGCAAATAGCGTGTTTTTATAAAATAATAAGTATCAAAAGATTGACACTAGTTTAAGTCTGATTTCAAAGTGAAATTAATTCCAACGACCACTATTGGATTTAATGGTAAAAATATTTTATAATTTCACTTTAAAACCCATTAAAAATATTATCTAATCATATAAATTAATTAGATTAAAAAGAGGTTTTGAATCAAAACACAACTTTTTACACTATTCATTAAAAAATGAAATTTATCGGAAAAATACCGAAAAATTACACAAAGTAAAATTTGATGTCCCGATTCTTAATAAGAGTTTTATTTGGTCCAAAAGAATGTATAGGAGTGATCAAAACTATATTTAATGTCACTTCCCCATCAAAAGGCGATAAGTGAACCTTTAGTGAAAACTAGGGCATATACGCCTAAAATTGAATTCTTTACGTATTTTAAGCCTTCATCTTTTATTGGATAAATGTAAAAACATTTAAGAACATGTATAATTATATTTTAGTTATTTATATCAATTCCCACCAATACAACGACTACATGTTAACTACCATATAAAATAATATTATTTTATTATTAGAGTGCAACGTAAGATTCCCAAGAAACTCGTTGTAGCGTGTTGGGTACGCCATCGAGCATAGCGTCCCCTTTAAATTCATATTAATATTTTATTCACAAATATGGATAAATATAAAAATGTCATATTCTTTATTTACCTAGGGTGTTACATTATGGGAATGTTATATAATTTTTTTGGAATATATATATATCTCTAATAAAATGTTACTACAATTATCTTGGAATATGGGTGTAAGATTCAAGTTATTTGGAAATTTTTATAAATATTTTTGTGAGTATGGATATAGAAATCTGTAATATATAATATAAAGAATAGATTATATTTGTGATGTTTGAAAGGGTTGATTCTAATATGATACAACCCATGTAAATTTGTTGTTTAGTGAATTTGATGATTTTTTAAATATTATTTATTATTGAGATTTAATTTTATGTTAATATAGTCCACTTATTTTTTGAAAAACATGTTCTTGTTGTTTAGTTTTATTATTTCCTACTACATGTTCTCTTAAGGTGTTATAGAATTTTAGTATGGTGAATCATTATTGCATGTGATGAGTATAAAAGTGAATTATGTTACTTTTCGCCCAACAATACCCAATTGGGGATGTGTTTTTATCTAAAATTTTAATTGGGTTAATTATTTGGATCCTAATGTGTGACTTGTATGATCTATTGTTGAAGAAGAATCCATTTTTTATATATATTAATGAATAATTAAATATTATAATGGCTATGTGTTTATTATGTTTAATTGTGTTTTCCATCAAAAAATCGTATTCACTATCATAAAAAATATACTTTGTTAGGTGAATGTTTTCTGGACGTTTGGAGGATTTTAGAAATTTTCTCACAATGATTTGATGTATTATATAGTTTTTTATTCTAATGAGGAAAATTTTATATTTCATAGAACATAGAATCTATCATGTAGAGTATATTATATCTGAAAATATGAAATTATAATTAATATAAAGTGTTTATTTTTACATAAACACATTAATTTGTTACATCGGAACGATTCATGGTAAATATATATGAGAAATTTTTGAAATTTTACGAATAGCCTTAGAGTTTGGAAGTGTAATCATAGAATCCATAAAATATAGTATAAGTTTAAAAGGCTATATAAATAAAATTATGTGATTATAAATAGTTTTAATTTTATGTTTTCGACATTATAAATGTAGTACTGACTCCAACACAGTAAATAGAGTATTTTAGATGTGTATTATTCCAATTTAGAAGATTTTACCCCCACATTGAATCAAAAATTCAGTATTTCATAATAGTAAAGTATAATTTAAAATAAATATTATATATTTACATAAATTAATATCATCCTTTATATTAATCATTCCCATTTGGAAATAGTGAATTCAAAAGTATAGAAATAATATCCAAACGATGCTTCACTATATTTAAAAATATTAATATCATAGAGTGTTAGATAAATTCATGATTCAAAATAAAATTGGTAAATATTTTAATTGAAAATAAAATAGATGATCAGGAGGATAAATTCAAGGATATATCAATCTAATATATTTTTATATTATTATTTCGTATCATTGTTTATATTTTTATTAATTCACATTGACATAATAATATATTACAAGAACAATGAAAGGGTAGATTATATATTTAATAATTTAAATAATAGTATTAATTATTTTATTGATATTGATGTTGAAAAAGTATGATGAATAAGTGATAAAATAATTAATAAGGTAATTGTACTAATACCTTTTCACATTTTATACTCACAATGTTAATAACGATGAATCATAATGATCATTTATTTTTTTAATGAAATACTATATATTTTTTGTTATGATAATATATTACTCTGCAATTGTTGTTGATAAGAGAATAAAAAGAAATAATAATAATAATATAGTGACAAAATGAAAATAATATTATGTAGATAAATCCACATTTTAAAAATTCATTTCTAATAATAAACCTATAAGGGATGTAAATTATCTATTTAAAGACATATGTGTATCACTAGATCAATGATAAACCCTTATTTCTATAATGAAATAGATTATACTACTGGAATGTATGATATATTGTTAATTTAAATCAAAAAATTATTATCCTTCATATTTTTTATGTGAATTTATGAAATCTATACTTTTATACAAAATTTTTTTTATTTGATGTGTATGGAATTGATGATAAATTACACATTAATATGTTTTGAATGTTGATTCAAGTATTAATTTATAAATAAATTTAAATCGATGATTCACCACCGCAATCTGATTTATCTCTCACTAGTCATGAGCGGATTGTCAAAAATTTATTTTAATTAAACAATGAGTGATGTAATAGTATATATATTTATTAAACTTGTACGATATTACCAATATTTTGTATCTAATTTTTCAATGATTGAAATAACATTGATATTTTTAACTAATAGAATATAATTTTGTGAACAAACCAATGATATATAATGTTATTATACATGAAGGTTGATTTTAATAGATATATATACTTTATTTTCATTAGTATGTATATTTATTAAGGATTTTTATGTCAAATATAATCTTTTTTAGGTTTTATTCTAATGAAATGGCACATAGTGACATCTTATCAAAGTAGAAAATTTATTCAGCATGAATCTAACTTTTTCATCCATTATCATGAGCTTATATTTATAAATTTTCCATTGATTATTAGTGAAATTTCCTCATCGTGGACTAATTATATGTTTTCATATATCATAAGAGATAGTAATATATATTGTTTTTAAATAATCTATATGACAATCAATAGATATAGTTGGAGCTCAAGATTCATAATGTTTATTATATCTATTATTCATTGGATAAAGGTAACATTTCACCAGACGAACAGAGAAGAAATATAAAATTCTATTTTCGTATGAGGATAGTGTTATATTGAGGTTAATAGAGGAACACATATATTTTAATCAAGATGTAGAGGATGTTTGATGTGTAGTTTTCTTGTACCATTTAATTTATTATTTTCCATTATTTTATTACATGATGGTATCTAAACTGATATACATTTAGGTTGTTGATTGAAGAGGAATAAAAAATATTGGATATTATCTAATATGTATAGATCTTGGATAAATAATATTATGTGATGTTTAATATAAATCACTTATTCTGTGTGATTGGTGAAGGGATTTTTTTCATGGGTTTCATAGCTCACCTATAGAAATTCCAATTGGTATTCATAAAAAGAATCATTCCATAAAATTGAAAACCTTATAAGATATTATGAATAAGATAGTAGTAGAGTACATCATGATTCATTATATTTAAATAGGATATATTTGTGCATCTGATTTATTAAAAAAATTACATACCAATGTTGTTAAATAATGGTTTTTAGTTGATGTATACATGGATTTTTGAATGGTTTCCCCACGATCATTTGTATAATGTTATGTAATATCATACCAAGACCAGATGGTGCTACATTGGTGAAATTTCATATGGATTCATGTGTTCTTACTATTCAATTGAAGTGGGAAACATGCTTAGATAGGTTATACATATAACATGATGTGTGATTTTACCTGTAATAATTCATCATAATATAATATTATTATTCATAACAAATGGAAATTAAAACTAATAAAAAAATCTAAATAGAAATTAAGAATAACTATTTTGGGATTTCCCTTATGATACAATAAGAAAACTCCTAAATAAAATAAAAAAAGTGATCATTAAATTGAAGAATAGAACAAAAAAATTCAAGGGCAATAAACACTATCTATAATAATATATAATATCCTACCAAATCAACTCATTGATCACGAGTTCTAACAAAAAAAATCAAATTCCATTCTAATACATACAAAAAACATGTATAACTAAAAATACATCATTTTGAATCATAAATTGTGTGAGTTGTATATCTCATAAAAATACAACTAAGATCCCAAAAATATCCTTATATCTTATGAAATCACATCTATTTTGTTGAATTAAATAATATAATTTCATCTAAGAAAGGGTCAAACATCATTATATTTATTAGATACCAAAATACATTGATTTAGTATATATTTTATTTAGTCATCTTGAATATTTTTTTCTAAATATATATTAAACATTAATCATCCAAACATGGCTACCAAATTGTATCCTTAATAGACATATAGAAAACCCACAAGATTCTAAAATAATAAAATACATTATTCAATGGAATAATCATCATGTTGAAAGCACGTTTCATATATAAAAAATTTCTATAACTGGGATTGGGATGATTTATAACAAAACTCATTGTAAACCCTTTTCCAAACCAAAGGATTTAAACTATAATAACAGTTATTTAATTCAATTAATAAAACAGAAACACACAATAAAACTAATCAACTACTATGTTCATTAGAGATGAAACAACTTAATAAAAAAATTATTAATAATAAAATTATCATAAAATTATTTATTCAGAACAAAATAATTCCTTTTTTTACAATATTATTACTCAAAGAGTTCATATTGATAAAACCTGTAATTTTTTCCCTTATTCCCTATTATTTGAAAATTTCACATCAAAATTATATTCCCCTTTAAGATACCTAATCAGTTTACCTTCGATATTTATATATAAAAAATTTGTTTTTAATGCCCAAACGTTTTAGTGAATATTTACTTAATAATATTGCACAAAAACATTTTTCAAAACACCCAAATAATAACACATTTCATATTATATGCATTAATCAATCCTAAATAACATTGTTTCCAAACCAAATTATTCAATTACACATTATAAAAACTTGATTTCATAAAAAATTCACGTTAATCTATACACAAACAATGATGTTTTGAACAATTCTTTCTCCAAAATAGATTAATGAAATATCATTAGATTTCAAAGAAAATCCTATGAATAAAATGAAAAACAAATTAAGTCATATACACAATATAAACATATAATCTGAAAAATAAGTATAATATATAAAAACATAATGTTTTAGTATTATTATTATTATATTATATATAAAATTATTATTTATGATTATTACATTGAAATATCCCAATAAAAACATTACATGTGACTTCTTAATATATATATTCTTATATGATAGGGAAATGGGAAACCAAAGTAGATGTGTTCTCAAATTCTTAGTAAGGGAAACACGTATCTATTAGTAAAAGTTGATCAGAACATATTCATATTGTAAATAAAAGATGGAGAAATAACTAATTTAAAAGGACATGGATTCATATGAGGCTTTTATATTAAAATATATGAAAATATTTAACAAAAAAAATATTTCTAATAAAGAATAACATGTACCATGGAATCAGAATGTGAAAAACCAAGATAGTAATCATGAACCATGGTTTATAAAATAGGAATATAGAACAAACATAAGTATAAGAAAACTAGAACTTATGGTCATAGATAATTACAATAATACTGACACAAAAATTTGTTTCTATAGAGTACTTAAACATAATGTTATGAAAATATATGACGGCAACTATGTCCATATAAATAATTAAAAACACAACTAGTTGATGCCCTATACAGTCAGAATATCATTATCTCAAAAGGTATACATATTTATGGAAGAAATTAGAGATAAATAACATAACAAACCACTTCATTTTTATAAATAAATCATTTTTTTAGAAAATTCATATAATCATACATCATATCATAAAATCCCCATGAAAATAATTTTTTTTGTAATATATTATCACGATGCAACATATTCAAATGAATGAATATGTGTAATAGTAGAATCCCAAAATTTAATAACCCAACAAAATATATCATAATGAAGATGTTGGGAAGGTCAATTCTTTTTAGATGGTCGTGTTGAATTCCCTATAACCTTCGTGTCATTTAATATCCTCATCCAACAGGCCATGTAATATCTGAACCTTTGGGAGTTGTAAGGGTTTCCCCTCATCTCTTGAAAGGGGTGTTATCAAAAAACAATAAAAATGAATGCCTTCGGTCCATTCGAGTACATGAATATATAGATATGATAATTGATAAAAATCAAGTAGTATAGTCTAAAATTTATTTTAACTTTTTCATAATTTTATATATCACATAAAATATCAATTTCCTCAAAATGGGTCACAAAAAGATATTAAAAATTATAACATAATTATAAAAAATTGATAATTATAATTAAATATTGGAAAATATAATGAAAATATGGGTTTAGGATAAAATATATAAAAATGATAAAAGACATTACATTTTATTCTCTTTGGTAGATTTAGAGAAAATTCTCGTTGATGAAAGTGTTATAAGTTTCTATTTAAAATAAAAAAATGTATACTATAGAATATAATTCATATTTATATATAAAATCAATTAAAAAATTAATATTTTATGTTAATTATTTTTGAAATGAATTATAATGAATTAACAAATAGGATGAGAATTAGTTAAATAAACAAAATAATTTTCTTGAAAAATTAAATATATCATAAATGAATATTTTGACATTAAAATTTTATTTCATTATATTTAATGAGAAAATTGTATATAATATAAATTAATTTAATAATAACAAACCTCATAATTTCATATAAAAAGAATAATGATTATTAAACAATTATATATTAATACAATAAATAAATTATATTACGATGGATTCCCAGTAGGTCAGAGGCACTATAAACTCTTCTAAAATCTATTTTGGTTTATTATTCATCTATATAATGACAAGATTTAATTATGATTTTCATTATACCATTAATTAATTATTTCATATATCCAATTTATTAACCATGAAATGTTAAATTTAAAATTTAGGTTTTTATGATCTATTTTGGGTTGTACAAGGTCCACCATAGTTATTTCTGTCAATAATCATTGATCATATATTTGTCACTTCAATAATGATCACTAGGGTTATATATATTTTTTATATATTTAAAATATAAAATGTTATTTTTATTGAGTTCATTATAATGTTTTATAAATTGATTAAATAATCTCTTATTTATGAATATCAATTCAAAAAAAATAATTTATTTCATTAATGAAGGTACTTTATATAAATTATTATTATATAATTGTGAAAAAATATTAAATTCATAATTTTAAATCATAATACCAATATTTACGTTTTTTTAATCAATCATGTTCGATATATTTTATCATGGTATATGTATATATTAAAATGACCCAAAAAAGATTTTGATATAATAATTGATTGAATAATGATTAATTATTTTATAGGTACAAAATCACATTTAATGAATAATAATGGTTTAAAAATCATTTTATTATTATGATAAATAATATATAGAAATTATTTTATTCAGAATCTAATGTAATGATAATTGATAGGATTACACATACATTGAAGAATTGAATATTTTCTTAATGAATCTATTTTAAAAAATGATTTTTTGGCCCCATGTTATCAGATGTTATAATAAATATTATGCATTTTTAGGATATATTTCGTTCTTCTATACAAGAGGAATCCAAAGAAATTGTTTTCTTAATGGTGTGTAGTTATAAGGGACCTTTTACTCAAGAATCAAAATATTATGTTCAACATAGGATATGTCTGTGAAATACCTGAGTGTTTCCACCTCCATTAAATGGTCAAAACAACCATATTCCAAAGCAATAATTATAATACCTGATTCGATGTTTCTATATTATATATTTATTTTTTAATATTGATACATCTCTTTATACTCACCAATTCAAAAAATATGTTATATTGGTCACATTTCAGTAAAATAGTACATATAATTTTTCTCATTACATATTATTCTTTCAACATATGTTATCAATAATAATATCTGTCATGACACAACCCACTGAAGCCTTCATGACTGAAAGAGTTCAAAACCACAAATACACTAATCTCACCTTCGTGGACCAAAAACTGGAGACATGCACTGAATGGAATAAATATTATAGGATCCCTTTGAATATTGTACCTATACGCAAAAACCCAACAGACTCCATATAAAAGTGAAGAGAAAAAATATATAATTCAATAACTCTAAGAGTGAAAACCATGTATGTAAAGACATTTTTCGAATAAAACATAGTTTGACTATGAAATTTGATAAGTAACATGAAAAATTCATGCCCAAATGAATTTTTTTTAATAATATGTCTATAATTTAAAAATGAATTGTTGAAGGAGTCCAACCTCATATATTCATGCCCTGAATAGTTTATTTTTTCAAATGCATGGTACATTCTTATAACCCTATATAATAATCATCAACATATCCTTCATCTACATGTGACTGGACACATGGTAAAGAATTTTTTTTTGGGGTGAGAATATACATACCATGTATGATACCCCAAAAGATGATGGGGAGTAATATGAGACATGATAAAAGTGAAAATATCAACCGAATGAAAGGGATAGAGGAAAAAACCAACATAGATATATGATTATAAATGATACCAATTTTGGATAAAATGGGGATGTCAGTATCACATCCCAACTTGGGAAAAAATTCTGTCATTAATTCCAAAGGGTTCCATAAGATATGCACAATTTCCTATAAATCTATCCAAATAGTGACTATGTTGGTCAGCCCATCACCATTATTCCACACATTCGATGTAGATCAAGATTTAGACATATAACCTATTACCTAGAAGGATTGGTAGATTTATTTAGTAGATAGATAGAGGAACCACACCTTATAATTTCAGGGGGTTCCACTCTATAGGTAGTAGACCCATTCCATATCACAACATGTGTGTTCTAGTCAATGGATAATCCTAAAAATATATTTTCTGAAATTTTCAAATATCCACATTAAGGGTATGTTATAACAATACATCACAAGATTCAAACGACTCCATTATACAAAGACACACCACATTCCTATATCCATAGAAAAACACGACGTCCCACTTCTTAAAAACCAAAGCTCCACTATGAACTTCCAATTCAGATTTTAGAGTCATAAAACTGCTTTCAGACCACATTCCAACCACATCATTTTGGTTAAACCAAGAGTCACCTCGAGCAGCAAATTTGATCACCTGCCTCGATTAGATCCGATAGAAATCCAAAATCTAGTCATGAACTTCATCACCACTCCTTGATAACATCACAGTCAATGATGCTGCTATCTTAACCAGATTATCCTTCACCGTCATCTTCATCCACCACCGGAAGCACCTTTATCACGTCACCAACCAGGCTCTGTCAACATCTGTGTGTCAACACACGACAACTAAAGACATCAACTGTCATTCCTCATCACCATGTAATTCTACTCGATGGATAGATTGAGCACCTGTACCCTATTTCATTATTGGGATACACTATGTGGTTTGAGAATCAATACCCTATCCAAACATGAGGGTTCCACTCTAATGGATTGATAGGGGACCCAAAACCTAGTTTGTCATTGATAGTCCACTCTTTTGATAGATAGATGACCCACACCCGATTACATTAGGGTTCCACTAATATGATAGATAATAAATACCCTATCCAAATATGAGGGATCCACTATTTGGATAGGGTAGCCATACCCTTTCCCAACAATAAAATTCAACATTGATGGGTAGATATAATACTCACACCATAATATGTCAATTGTGTTCCACTCTATAGATAATCATATCTAATAAATGTCATTGCCAACTACTTCATAATATAGTTTATTTCATGTAACATCTCACATCATATCTCAAAATCATTTCATATTTTTAAAAATATTATTTACCTATAAAATAACAAATGATAGTATACAATAAGGCCAAAATACGATTCTAATAAAATGAGATATGAGAGTTTGATGTTTATATATAAGGAGGTAAATATTGTCTATGGGGTCCAAAAGTATTGTGAAACTAATCTTCTATATTTTAATTTCCTCAAAATAACATGGCTCGTAGTCCATTTAGTAATACACAACATGTAAGGGTACTAAAAAATATCCCCCACACAATGGGATGAGCCATGTCCCTGACATTCCAGTCATGTCTATGTACACTAGCCATAGACCAGTAGATGGTGTTTCCCCTAACAATGTAGGTGTTTGTGTACTCGAATCATACATGGTGGGACAAAACTACATATCTCATGGAATATAGTGGTCATATATGTCATTTTATTCATATCATCACAAAGAAAACACAAAGACACATATTTTTCAAGAACATGTTTTGTGTTCTTCTGAACAACAATATGTTTAGTAATTATTTTCACAAAACAATGGATCATCTAAAATTTCTCTAGATCATGTTTCCCTACCACAATTCATTCCATTTTGTGCACCAAATTGATTCAATTCACCATTATCTAGTGATTCTATCCCACCATGGGCCATAAATTGAAACGTGATTCTCTTAAATGATGCAATATGAACTACCTATCACTCATGGAACCTCTTGTTGCAGCCACTATATTTCTAATGCGTGGCAGAATCACTAGAATATAGAAAAAATCAACAATATATCCTCAAATCATCAATACACTCATTAGATGATATTTTTCTCTAATCATGGGGATTTTATCACACTCAGTCCCAACCGACAATCTCCAACCATGTCCTCATAGAACAACATAAATATATGCAAATAACACTGTTGTAAAATCATAAAAAACAAAATAAATTATTCATTGGTAGAAAATTACTGATCAATAAATATATATTAAGGATATATCGCTGGATAAATATGAAAAAAGGGTGATAAATTGTATAGAAAAATGAAATTTAAATTTTTAATCATATAAGTGGAATCAAAAAATGATGAGTTCTACCTTAATATAAAATTATTAATTAGTGATTAATTTATCATATAATGATGTATAATACTAATTTCATTTGTTTTTTATTCAACTTCATCGAGTTTATGGTCATTGTCTAGTCATAATATGCCAATAAATAATGGTGGAATTCTCTCTCTAAATGGTCCCAGGGTTATGCCTATATCCCTTGTGATCTTCTATAATACTGTTTTTATTGAGTAAATTTATTTTACACCATTTAGTTAATTATTTTAATGAATTAATTAATTAATTCACATAACATACCCTATCACATATGATTTATCTTAAAACTAAAACCAACCATCTTTAGGTCACACATACTGTAAATAATAAACTGTGGATTCAACTATGGTCTAATATATTCTATTTGAGAACTAATTTAGGATATATTAAATGATTTATGAAACAAAACATTTATATGGTTTAAAATATATTTAATAATTTTATAAAATTATTTCTGGAAGCATCGTACCTTCAAACTACTTTCAGTATTCATGCATCAATATTCCATCATATTCATAAATTTATTAAAAAGGAAAATTGATTGAAATTATACCATCATAATATATTTTTTCCATTAGAAAAAATATCAATAAAATCAGGGGTACATTGATTTTTATTCTAACATTATCGCTCCTTGGAGCTCTCATGTATGATCCCAGGTTTCCACAAAACACTATCAACTAGAATGTTCCATTCATGTAGGATTATCTCCAACAAAACCATGATCAACACTGAGTGATATATAACGTTTGACCCATCCATTTTTTACTGCTTCCTCCAGTCAATAATGTGTGTGGGATCATTCAAAAATACCATTTTCTATAAATCAGGAATGATTTCATACACCCACTATAACTATGCGGGTAATACAATGTGCTATGAAACATCACCAACCGTATGGAAGATAACAATTAACTTAATGAGAATCATGGATTGCATGCCTCCTCAACTAAATCAACACAATCCACATTGTCCCAGTACTCTTATGAAAACATGGACTCCGTTATATAACTGCATGGGAATATTATGTCAATAAACATATGATTTATGAATTTTATATGCTGTACTCATCCCCTCATGAATCCCTAGACCTTTCTATTTTTGATTGTTCCATCTTTATCCCAATAATATATGAATCAACAAACCATGTGAATCATAATGGTGACCTTTAGAGTCTCTAATTAAATGTCTCACAATGTTCTATGCCTATACTATAGTGGTGTATACTATTATAAAAAAACTAAATCATGGGAATGTTATCCTCTATGATCTATCAAATGTCTAACATGATGACCCTAAATATAACCTCCATCAACATGATAGTGTACTTTGTATGGAGTTATGTTTGGGGAGGAAAGGATTAACTCATCCCAATTTTGGTCCTATATTCCTTATGCAGTTCTCTCCACAATTTTGATGTAATCTGAACATCTTGTTTATATATAGTCATTGGGGAAACCCCATGATGGGAGATGAAAACTTTCATATAGAAATTCCACAAACATTCCACCAAAATCTTCTCCCTAATATATATTTTGTGCACTAATTTCATAATTTAGTCAACTATAATTGATATAGCATCATGGAATATGACTATCTTTGAAATCCACTTAAAAATGACCAAATACATGTTGACTCATTAGAACTCTGTGATCTTCACAAGCTTTAAGAAGTATACTGGAACCTGATGCCCATCATTCCACTTCTAACATGTGAGGCACTGAGTGACGAACACATCAAAGTTGTACCACATGCCATCCCAAAAAAAAACTATTGAAGAAATTAACTTTATATCTCTTCAGAAATGATTAATATATCCATAAGATAATATTGAAACTCCTATTTACCTCCTCATATATTTTTACATAGACCATAGTGCTTCCCTAAAAAATTATTACCTGATTCCATCCTTTATATTATCCATTTCTTGAAACTCATAATGATATCAATTCACATTGGACCTCACAATAAAGTTATCTCAATAAATGCACCATCACATACTGAGGAAGTGGAGGAGTAAACACCATGAACTGAAGGCAATGTTCGCCTTCCTACTCAGCAAGGGTCTTCTATAAGTAATCCAACTACTCATACACCTTCACTACCAGGTGAAGATAAGACTTTATTCTAATAGAATCATGAATGATGTTTCCCTTCATTGATGTATTTATTATCATGAAGCCATATTAATATATGATCACCAAATACCACCTCCCTATCCAGTTCTAGTGTCTCTGCATGAATTCATACATGATACATTGATGGTGTGAGTAAACAATCAAAATCTCTCCTAGAAGATAGTGCCACCACATACTAAGATAGAATCCAACCACATATTAATCTAATTAATGATTCATGTAGTTATTATGATTTGTTATAAAATTATTTATTCAATATGTGATCCCTACCTACAACTTCATTACCTCATTGGTGAGCCTGGAATTATAGGAATCACAACCTAAAAATTCTCTATTCCATCCTCTGGTAGTCAGACAATATGAGCTCTTATTTTCCTCAACCTCAACACCTCATAGGCTATACAAAGGTACTATATAAAGGTAAATTTATTTCCTTTTCACGTCATGGATTTCAATTAGGCTATAATCATAGAGAAGACTACCACAATCATCATAATGTACACACACAAATCCTTTAAAACTATATCACCAAAAACTATTCTTTGGTATCTCCCAATAACGTAATATATCAATCATCACTTCAACCATAAATATTCAATGATCATAGATTTAATTCTAGTGAACATGAACCCCATGAATCCATAATAGACACATTATGATCATACCATAAATGTGGTGCTCCTTATGTAACTTGATGACCATCCCTACATTCTCAACATGCTCTTCCTTCGACACATAGTATATGAGCAATTCATAAATGAAAAAAACTACTAATCAATCAAAGTATGATTGTATAATTTTTTCACTCAAATTCATAAACAATTAAGAGGGAATTAATCAGAAAAAATGCATCTCCAGTAACTCATAGTGTCCATAGCCGCATGGTAGCTCCGTCTCCAAAAAACGAGCCTTGAAAAAACTTAACTAATGGAAGCCAGACTAGTGGCCAATATTTAAGAACTATCTTATTCCTTGAAACAAATAATAGAGTTCATAAATCCATGGGAATGGGATATTGTTCTTTATAATGTCCATATCATGGCACGGAAAATCATGACAATGACAAAAGATACCATCCATCTTTTTATGAAACAAAATTGGAACTTTCAAGAGGGACACACATGGTATGATAAATCTATTCTCTCAATGGTCCTCAAAATGCATCCATATCCCATGAACTACAGTAGGATTCATATGATATTACACTTAAGAACTTTGTGTTTTCTAGGTGTGAATTTGGATGAAAAACTCAATCTCACCCCTCAATGATTGTCATAATACATCCTCACAGAGTATTTCCTCAAAATCAACCATAGATGACGAATCCTGATCTCAAAAGAGACCACTATGATAAGGCATAGTATCCCAAAATTATGATTAATTGGATGTATAATGATTTTCAAAAAACCCACTCAACCCAACAAGAGATATCTATCACCCATAAAGATGAATCTCAACCCATATTATAGAAGGAAGCTTTCTCATCTTTGGTGATAAAAATCTCAGCTTGGATTTTTTACTAAAATTTCATATCTAATATGATGTCTTATGGAATAATAATATATACCAAAATTACCTATGATAATATATCTCTTACAATAGAAAAATAACAAGTTAGGAAGATAATGGATATTGACAAATCATTCCATATAGAAACCTCCAAGTAGATAGGAGAGGCTAAACCATCAACTTAGTGATCGACCTCTCTAACCCAGAGTAAGAAGAAGAATTAAATACTCATGAATATGTATTTTAATAATAATTAAATATTATAACAATCATAGGTCATGTATCTAATAATATTGTGAGCCAATTGGTCATAAACCTCCATATCATGCAGGTACCCATAGCTGTAACAACCAGCTCCCTAAGCATCCTATGGGCCTCCTCGTGGAGCTGTTCAAAGGATCTCATAATTTCTTTCACCAACCAAATCTACACCTTAATGAGTACTAACATTTCTTCTTCTAAACCTTCCACCGTTATGGCTACCCCAGAATGTCCTAGAAGAACCATGATCATGGAAATACAACTATTCTGGATGTACAACCATTATCTATCGACCATTCACAAGACATTAGGTTGGGAAATCATGTGCCATATTACCACGATCATCACATAAATAACATCGCCACTCTTTGAACTGAACTAGTATACATAACCATATTTTTTCCATAGGATAAATGGACTTGTGTTAGATATTATAAAATATCATGCACCGATATCCTACTAACTGACAGTTTATAGCTACATCAAATGACTCAACCCTATAACACCCACTTACTGCTCCACCATCATGACATCCATTGGATATGAATACATAATTCTCCATCCCATTTTCTAATTCCCTAACATATGTGGAATGCATAGGGGTAGCACACTAAGACATATATGTTTTTATTACCCTGCTAAAACATCATCATTATGATGTATCTATATAAAATCATGTTGAGGGTGTACCATGTGAGATCAGTGAACCTTGTAGTATACTCATCAAATATCACCATTCTATGTTTCATCACTATATGCTATTACATTTGAATATAGAACATACATGTGGTGTAACACTTCGGAAGAAAAAGTTGTTCAATGTCAGTCCAAGTGAGTGTTGACACAACATGCATCATTATGACTATACTTACCAATGACAAGATATGTGATGGAAATTATAATCTATTAGTGAAACCAACAGATCAGTCAGAGTCAACATAAGCCTGAAATCATGAATCAATAACTAAATCCAATCCATAAATTCTTATGGATCTAGATCATAAAAAAACAAGGTTTCTCTAGCACTGCAAGTCACAGAGTGCATTAAGATTATGTGAATCCTCAGCCAACTCTACATATATAATATGCTTCTCAATAGGTAGGGGTTATTAAACCTACCATACAAGAAGAAATATCAATAATGATAGAACATTATCTAATGCCTCATCACCCATAATATTGTTATCAAGATCCAAAATCGACAACATTAATAGTTCTTTTCATGGATACATTTTGAAATTTTAATCAAGATGTACTATAGAAAGAAGATAATATATGTGTGTGTGTGTGTGTATTTAGAGTTGACTCAATAAGGATAGTTAAAGTACTCATCCATATATAATTCAAGTATTAAATTTCCATACAATTGATTTATCATTATGTAGTGTTCACAAGCAGATAATCAGAGTCATAGTGAATTGATACGTTGGTTGTAGCACCAAAAATAAATTACCTTACTTAAAAACCATAATATATACACATTCAACTCATTTCCCTAAGATCACATCCAAACCTAAGAAGGCAACATAAATTAATCTATTTAATTGAGTTTGAACCAATGCTGGTACAAATCATTCAAAACCTGACCCACCGAAGCCCTTGTGGCCAATGGAAAACAACATTTGAAAAAATAAAATCCCACATCACCAAGATACGGGACAAAGAAAATTTCAAAAATAAAAAAAAAATAATTTGGAAGGCCCTTTCCTAGTGTGCCTATATTAATGAACCCAACCATCTCTTTAAATATGTGATAGGAAATAGATATAAATGATATCAACATCTAGGGCACAAATATGTAAATAACAACATATAGTGACTATAAAATAGTGCAAAAGTGAGATCTTATTAGTAAATGGGAAAAATAATTTCCCAAAAATATAATAAGTATGAACTTGATAATTACTTGAAAAGGAAATACTGATAGAACCCTGATCTATATATCCAATCCCCAGCCTGCACACACGGTCAAATGTAATACAATGTCCCTATATTGTTATTTAATCAAAATCATACTATCTTTATTATTAATAAGATAGTACTTGTGAGGGGAATATCCATATAGGTGTGAGTATATTCATATCCAATTGGACACCCCAATATCTGATGGAGGAGTAATAGGAGTCCCAATTAAAGTTAATTACTCATCCTATTGAAGAGTGACAAGAAAATAAATTGAAGGTTATAAATTCGAAAAAGATAGACCTATATGATTGAGAAAGTGGATAACAATTTCACAGCCTAGATAAGGATAATATTCATCTCTTAGTTAATTAGGGTTCCATCATTGATTCCCATCATATCAAGAGTATTTATAAAGAGTTACCACATAGATCCATACCTCAGAACTGTGTTGGACAGTCGAGGTGGATCATTCTCTAGATAGTGAACCCATTACATGGCTTGACAGGAAGATTCTAGTCAAGACATTGTTACAGTAACCAAACCCTAGAATGTTAGGGGGTTCCACTCTGTATGTATAAGACCCATACCATGTCCTAATATGAGGTGTCCAATCTAATGGTATGATAGCGGACCTCGAACCAAGTCTGTCAGGGATATTCCTCTTTTTTGAAAGATATAGCACCCATCCACTAGTTATTATAGGTGTATCACTCTGTTGATTGAGGACAAATACATAGTCTAATAGGAGGGTTGCACTCTAAATTATAGATATATGAACCACACTATAGTCTTTCTTGTTGGTCTCACTCTATGGATCCATATAGGAATCATGCTACAGTTTGTAATGGGGGGGGTCCACTTTGTAGATAGAGGGACCATATCCTATCCCTGTTAGAGATTTCTAATATATGGATACCAGAACTACACCTTGTCCCAACAAGATAGTTCCACTTTGATAGATCGATATAGGACCCATGCATTAGTCTGTTAGGGGGGTTCTGATGTATAGATAATCATGTTTGATCACTAACATCATCGGTCACAACATAACGAAGTGTGATTTTTATATCATGCTACATAGTATATCAAAATCCATTAAAAATTCTCCATATAGATATACAAAAAAAACAATCATGATTTTCTACCCATAGGACCAATTTAGAGTCCAAATGAAGGATATTTTATATATATATAACACTCCAAAAATGCAGGATCACAATGTGTAAGGTGCCGACATGACATGTGGAAGCACTGTATTTATAGTGTTTTCACTATATGTACACGAATCATAATAAGTAAATTAAAACATTATTTTTAAGGGGACTAAACTATGAGTCTCATCCACCCATGACCAATCCATGTTCTCTTGATTCTACATGTTTCCTTCAGGTTGTATTTATGTACATTGGTCATGTTCCAGTAAGGAGTAGTGCTTATACCCGTGTCGATGTCATTGTACTCTTAGATTCCATGTATGATAGGTATATATGGGTCACATGATGTATGGATGTCCCAGTATGAACATTATACTTAAAATATCCCAGAAACCCTCACACAACATATTTGTGAAGACTACACCTTGTGTTTATCCAAACTACATGACATGTAGTAATTAATTTATTAAAAACTATATATCTCAACATGTATTCCTATATATTGTTCCTCTTCCTCAAATCAATTTATTTTTTCCACTCATACCTAATGATAGATTCCTCTGTCTAGAAATTCAGACCATCTGATGGCCAAAAATTGATTCGTGACCCTTCCTTACAAATCCCTTTACACTTCATGTCACTTATGGTGTATCATGATTCCTAAATGAATCCTCATTCCATGTAGAATCACCCTCATCCGTAAAAGGACATAAATACATCCTCATTTCATCAAACTGCACATCTCATCTGAATTTACCTTCAATCTGGGGGTTTGATCATACTTGAACCCACATGGAAATGTCGAACCATTGGAAAATAAGAAAACATCAAATAACATAGATAAATAAAGGGTAAAATAAAAAACAATGATGGAATAATCAGTTTCTAAGATATTATGGTAAAAGAATATAAATTAGGGATATTATGAGTGAAAATCATGGAACAACATGGAGAAAAAGTAAAAAAAATGAAATTTGATAGATGATATCATGAAAAAGATATATTTAAATGATGACCAGGAGATAGGATTTTGTTCATGAATTTTTTTTAATCGTATATGTGGAATCAAAAAAATATTAGTTCTACAACAATATTGGGTCATTCATTGGTGAAGATTGCAACTGCTAATGATTGAGAAGACCTATTTAATTTTCTACACCTTGATTCATCATGATTGATATTTGGTTGTTTTCTGGTATTAAAGAACCAATGAATAACTATAGAATACTCCTATAAATGGTTCTAGTTTTACAAGGATAACCAAATAAATTCTATAAAATAACGTACATATAGAGGACATACATATTTACTCATTTATTTCATTATGTAAAATAATATATTTATTAATTCACTAAACATACATCCCATCGTTCATTAAAAATGTATAGAACTACCCAAATATAGTCATTAATATGGTAAATACCATACATTGGATTCATACATAGTATTATATATTAATTTTAAAACTATTTTTTTCAGATATTTCTTTTTTTCTTAAAAATTTCTCATGCATGATATAAGATATATTTCATTATTTTTATAAAATTAATCATGGATCACTGAGCATAAAAAGAGAATCAAAATCAAAATAATGTTTCTGAAAATATTGCATGATATATTTCAATGCCTTATATGTCAAAATCGTGGACTCCAAAATTTTCAATCCATTAATATTTTTATTCTCATAAAATAACTTAGAATAAATGGTGGAATATTGAGCCCACATATGACTCCCATTCTAAAATGATGTATCATGAATGCTCCCAGGTTTGGAAAACACAATAACAATGAGAATTGTCCATCCATATATGATTTTATCCTTAATATTGTAAATAACCACCAGGTAATCCAAAAATGAGGCTCAATCCATGTTTTCAATCTCAACATAGTTAATAAAATGCATGGGATCATGCGTTTATCTCCTCAACAGTGACACATGGAAGACATCATCCACCAAATCCAAATAGTGGGGTAAGGAAAGTAAATAATCATCCTAAGAAACCATATCTACGATCTTAAATAGACTTACTAACCTTGAGTACAGCATGCCTTGCTGGACGAGTCTCCAAAATTCACATTTGTAGGTAGACTGTGTGGAAAACATGGTCACCATAATAAAAATAAAAGGGTCTAGGATATCCATATATATAACACTATTGAATTTTAACATGTTATCATCATCCCCAAGAGGGTCTCCTGGACTTTATACATCATCCCTTGAACAATCTCTTGGACAATAAGAGATATCTCACTATACATGACCTATTATAAGGGTGACATACATGGTCTTATTTATAGGGATCAAGATGATCCATACCTATATAATAGAGGAATATATTATTATATGAAATTTACAATGTGGGAATGTGATCCTCCTAGCTATATCCAATGTCTAACCTAAAACCCATAAGCATATCTTTGAGCACTAAGATAGTTCAATCAGTTGGTCCATCTCTATATGGATAAAAGGTTATTCTCATATTCATATATGTTTTCACTTCCTTATATATAACTATCCATAAAAATGTCATAAACAGTGTATAATTGTTTGATAAAATTTTTGAGGGAACCCCATGATGTATTACAATCACCCGCATGTACAGATTCCCCCAAAAACATCATCGAACTGTTATACCTTATAGAAAGTAAGTGTGTTGACTTCATAAGTAGGTAAACTATCACCCATATTCCATCATGTCTTATGTCTATATGTTCAATCCTTTTAAAAATATAAAATTATATACCATTCCATATAACCTATATGAGTAGTAGTGGCTATAAAACATATACTCAAACATGGTACTCATCATTCACATACTGACATGTGAGGAATGAAGAGATGATCTCAGCCATGCTCTAGCTCATTCCAACTCACCCAAACTACTGTTGATGTTATTTTGTTATCATTTACATACCATTATTTACATCCACTGAATAATTGTGAAACTCTATCATTACATAATCCCATGTCATGATGGGGAATAATATCCATCCTTGGAATATTATTAAATGATTATATCCCTCAAAATATAAATCTGGATGAACTCATGTAGATATCTGTTAACATAGGACATCATAGTCGGTGATTCCCAAATGATCATCCTTCAAAAATTAGAGTATAATAATAGTAAAAAACATCATGTGAATAAATGATACACCATCTTCGATATCTTAGATCATCTGTGATGAAGGAAAATGCTTAGATCCATTATTTACATAATGGGAAAATTACTTGTTTCTACGGTAATACTCCACCACATTCCCTTACTAGGAGTATATAATATCTCGACGTTATAGTTATGTGGAAAATCAACCAAATACATTGACTCACGATCAGGTCTCTCTGTGTGCAGACATACGTGGGACCCAAATATTCTAAGTGAACAATAAATAAATCTATAAAAATATAGATCATCTATACCTTAACAGGAAATACAACCACTACCAAATATCTGACACGAGTCATGTATTTAAACTCATGGAATCGCAAATAACTCTACCAATATGTGACCACTACCTTCCTCCGAATCAACATTCATTATAAACCAGAACTGGTGGCATCAAAATACACCACATACTCAACACCCACTGATTATAGTTTCAAAATAGTGACACTTTTTATCCTCATATAAAAATAAAAATGATCCCCTACACTACTATATCTGTGTAAAAGTATTCATAATCCTCATTAGTGATTATAATGGGGATTCAATTATTTATAATTCTTCCAAAAATGCCTAAAACACCTGTAATATAATAAAATATGACACCTCATACATGTTCTTAGTGGTCTCTAAAGCAATAACTCCATCTTTATTTACTAAGTGCATGAAAAATCCATCATCAGAAATAAATTCCCTTGAATGTAAAAATCATGGATGACGAATTATTAATAAGAAATCATACAATATTTCTGGTTCTCCAAAGAAAGTTTAGTATCATAACTAGGTTCTCTCCTTGATCATACTCTAAAATAGAGTATATGAGTATGTCATTAAATTAGAAAAAAAATAAGTCAAAGTATGGTTGGGTGATCTAGTTTTGGAAAGACATAAAAATCTATGTGGTGTTATTCACCCTAAATGGAATCTCTTGGTACTCATAGTGTCAAGATTATCAAAAGAATGAAATATTATAAATATAACCCTCGTTAAATCTCAACTATTGGTGGTCAATTCATATTTCTATCAATAATTACCATATAGCACCTCGCAACTTATCAAAGTGGTCATCAATCCTAAAAAATGGGTACTTATGATATATTTTGGCCCATTTTGGGATAAAATAATCAACATAATTCCCCAAAACAGCATTATAATTTTTCAAAAAAAACTATATGGTTCTATGGGGTAACATTATGGATGATAAATCCCTTCTCTCAAAGGACCTCCAACAATAATAAAAGGTCCCAGATCTTCGTTGAGGTATTAAAAATTTACTTATCACACAATGGAGTGACCCCGGAGTGAATGTTGTTTTAAATATCCATCTCTCTCCATAGAGGTAGTAATAAAATTTCCTCAGTTAATATGTTTAGTTAAACCTCCATTACTGATGGAATCTGGATTCATGAAGAGATAATTGTACAATGGGATAAATATTCCAACTAATACTTGACGAGATGTGTCCTCCAAATTATAAAACAATATCATAATTCATTGAGATATTATCAACCCATAATAAATAAGAAAATCCCATAAAATTGATGTCATATGAGTAATGTACTTTGAAAATAAATCTTCGTATTAGGGATACCTTGTTCTTATTTGAAATCCATGAGCCACATGACCAGTCTTATTATGATAAGATCAATTCAACATTGATCTTTTTTTACTATCCCTTACAAGGTGTTATATATATTGAGCACTATGTCACCCACAAAAAGTTTTAGATTCATGGAATCAATCTGATTGTATGATCTATATCACTATATACCTCTCTAACATTCTATAACATATGAGAAATCATAGGGGTTCCACACTGATATGAATATTTTTATGTAGAACCAACTCAAACTCCATCACTAGATGTAGCAATAGTAAGTCATTTTGATGAATTTCTATGTCAGGTTAGTGAAATACAATGCATAAAAATAATATACCATTCAGCCCTTCTCCATCCCCAGAAGTTCATGAATCTGAATAGAATGTTTTATAGTGGAGTAATGCTCCTCGCAAGACAACTTTGGGGGTTATATCCATGATATTTTTAACACATTATTCATTTGAATATGTAGAATCCACATGTTCCCTACAAATATTTGGTTATGAATTGATGCCATCAAAACCACCTAATCCTCTAGGGCTTCAAAAATCATGGAAGCTAAAATCACTAAATCAATAAATTCAATTCTATATATATTTATAAATTTCTCACCACGGATCATTACTGGCCTCCAGTGATGGAAGATGTACAATGTGTTAATCCTATGTAAATCCTCATCATTCTCTAATGATACATTATTCCACTGAATAGACAAGGGTGATACAACCTACCCACTATGAGGAATGATATTTTATGATATCCCATTAAATGAGGCCTCATGAATCATTAGATCATATACATGATCTAGAATCAGTAACCTAGATGACTGTGTTTTAGATGAATCAATAAAGTGAATTCAAGATATATCATGGTTGTATGAGATTATATATATATGTGGAGATCACTAACGATGGAATGCGAAAATAACTAATATTATATTAGATGTGTAAAAAGTTTATATATAACCAATGTATCATTATGACATGTTAAGAAGACAATTTTCCATTCCGTAGATAATAGAATCATTGACCACCTTACTAATAATGGGTTCCCTAGCCTAAAACAATTAATAGAGACTTCAACATCATTACACACTATTACCAACCAATCCTCACAAGGGGACATAAATCCATTAATATGCTTGAGGACAAACCACCTTTTATACAAATTAATCATGACCTGATCGACATGAGCTTGCACTAAAGGTGGAGGGTTGTTCCACAACTAACCCATGCCTGCCTCCATTGAATATGGTTTGGTGACATTTAATGAAATGAATAATAAATATGGGATTGATTTTTCACATTTAGCTACTCTCTCACACCCATCCTTCCCTGTGTAGAAGGGATGATTATTAAAAATAAAATACTGTTACATATAGAGTGACAACCATGTATATATAAACCTCCATGGAATACCAAAGAGTGTGAATGTATAACATAAAATGTTTGGGGGGATTCTGAAATAGAACATATTTTCGAAAATAATATTCATTGGAAAATAAAATTATGAGTAATCCTGAATCAGGATATCTAAGCCCTTTAATGGGTATGTGGTAAAATTTACTACGGTATCCCAATTCACCTATGAGGTTTTTATCATCTTATATTTCATATTCATTAAACACAACACATGTTTGAAAATTTCATAAAAGGTGTAGTATATAAATACATTGTAGAATACCACAATAGATAATTGTGGAGAAAAACGAGACACAATATATGTAAAAAATTCATTACATATCTATATATTATCAAAATCCAATCAAAAAAGACATTTGATCATAAAACATACCCATACAATAGAGAAATGGGATCACAATCTCAAATAATTACTTGGAAAAATATTCTTCCATTTGATATAATTAGTTACATCCTTGATGTATAATGACCCATGTTTCTATTCATATGATTAACCATGAGGAGAAAAACCTCACCACTGTGATGGAAAATCAAGTTGGAATAGTATTTAGAAAAAGGAACCATTATATGGTATTATTGGAGGGTTCCACTCAATATAATGATAGATAACTCATTCCATCATCAATTATATGGATCCAAAATATAGGTAGAGTACTCATACACTATCTAAATTATATGGATCCACTCTAATTGATTGATAGGGGACCCACAACAATGAAAACTCATGGGATTATACTCTGTGGATAAAATGATGACCCATGCCCTAGTACATTAGTAGAGTTCCACTCTATAGACTGGGGAAAAATAAATTTTCTAAATATGACATCTCTACTTTAAGGGATAGATAATTCACCCATGAAATTTTTTATCAAGGGAGTTTCAATATGAGGATATATAGGTGACTAATGCCCATGTATATTTTGGGGTTCCACTATATTAGTATAAGACTTGTATCATGTCCAACAGGAGGGTTAAAATCCATGGATACGGGACCTATATCCAATTTGAAAAGGAGGGTTCCACTGTGATTTATGTATATATATATATGTAATACACCCTAGTCAGTTATGGTTGGTTACACTCAACATATAATCATACTAGTTCACTACCATCATCGAGAACTGCCTAATGATGTGGCATGATCAGCAAATCATTCATCATATATCAAAATCCAAAATGATGGCCACCCATGTATTCTAAATGGAATGAATATTTGATTGTATACTCACAAGCCAAAATTTATGTCCAATTAAATGAGACATGAGAAGTATAAATTTACCCAAAATGATTTATTTAAGATTTAAAGGGATCCACAGGGTTTGTCACACTAGTCCTATTTTTGTTCATATCCTTACCAGCACATGGATCATTATCCATGTATCACAATTCACTGTGTTAAGTTAATACATGTCATTTCATGACCTCCCAAGGAAAATTCATGTCCTCATATCCATATATGTGTCTACCTTGTCAAGTCTATGTACACTGGCCATGAACCAGTAAATAGAATGTTTCATTCACATGTATGTGTCTTTTTACACATGGATTATACAGGGGGCCACCACCATTGGGGCACATGGTGTGTGGCGGTCTAGATGATTATTTATATTTTGAATCTTTTGAATAAGATAGTTAAATGGATTTTTTATGAACACACCATGCATTCTTACAATATAAATGTTACGAAGTCACAATTTTCACAAAAAATATTGATCTCCATGAATTTCGGAAGGAGAATTTCTTCTATATCAAATCATGCAAGTTTTCATCCCCTTGCCCAGGATATTCTCCAATAACTAGTGATTATGTCCATCCAGTTGCTATAATGTGATTCCAAATCATTCTATAAAATTTTGTGTGTGTTGTCTATCACTTTTGGATCCACCCACTACCTCAGTAAACGCAAGATCCTCATTGGGGAAAAACACATCCCAGAATACTCCCTATAAAATAGTATACATTTTAAATGACAATCAAATTTGAATATTATATTAATCATATGGGTTTACCATGCACAAAACAACTCGAAAATGTTGAATCTTATCCCCATATTCTGAAAAAGAATAATATGATGGTTGATGATGGAAAATATTAATAAAAAATATTCCACAATCATTATCCAATAATTCATGGAAAATAAATATAGATTGGGGATATCCAGTGTGAGAAACATGGTTAAAAACGTATAAATGGTCTAAATCATATAATTATGACACACAAGATCATGAATATAATTTATTTAAATTGAGATTACGAGATAAGGCATTACCCAAAAAAATAGTGATTATGAGATAAGGTTTTTAGAATGATAAAACTGTTAATCAAATGAGTGGAATAAAACAATGTCAAGACCTACCTCGATATTGGATTTTCATTATTAACAAAATAGCTAGAAATGATGGATAAGATCCATTTCATTTAATTCACCTAAAATAACCTTGATCTAGTAGTCATTCAATTTAAAATCACAATCTTCAAATGAGGAAGAATGGATTCCCCATCTCAATGGTCCCTTGGTTGTACATTTAACAATGTTGATTCTACATGACAGTTTAATTATAGCTGTAATTAAGTTTAGTTCATTTAATGAATTAATTAATTCAGTATATGTACTATCCTATGATCACATTATCCATACATTCAGTACCATCCAACATCAGGTCATGTTTATGGTAAATCCGATACTCTTAATTCAACCATTGTATTGTAATTTCACTTAAAGACTCCATTTAGGATATATTCCATATATGTAAAAAACTACCTATGCATGATATAAAATATATTTAATATTTTTATAAAATTATTTCTTTAAACACATGGCCTTGTAATCATGTTTCATCTTAGTGTATCACTCAGAAAATATTACTTCATACTGTTTTAAGCCTTTAAATAAAAAATGTTCTGTCTCTATAATATTGTCTTATTTTCCTTGTTGAATTCATATATGAAACATCATACACTACATTAAATTTATTCATTTGATATGGACACATGTTTATCATATTTATAATGTTTTTCATACTAACATCGATATTATAATTGATATAACACTAAAGGATGATTGATATGAATAATATTTCATTTATTATTTATTATTTTCTATTAAATATATATTTATTTTTCTATTAATGGCTCATATATATATATTTTTTATGTATTTAATTTTTTTCTATATTTATAATAAATAATCATATATATACTAGTTAATATTATTGTGACATTTCTTATATGAAAAATATTATTTCACTAAATAAAATCATAACACTATATGTTTTGGGTGATAAATTTTCACACCCATAAAAATAAATTGCACGTTATTTTTTATTAATCTGGTAAAATAATTGGGGATAAATTTGTATTACTACTTCATCAGGTTCCCACATAGCTTCCTCAATCTTATTTTTTTTATAGGACCACAACCATGTGGGTGTTTTTGTTGGATAAAAATTTATCAATGTGATTTATGATCTCCATATTCTATTCAATATAGAACACAATTTATTACCTTTTAGGGGATCCAAATTTTAAATATTAATTATAGAGTAGATTTAGTTCATATATAAAACTCACCCAAAGGATGTTCATGATGAAAACATACATACTAATAATTTAATTAACATAATATAAAATCATACCTTGCATAAATGGTATATTCATACTTGAAATTTATTTTAGGATGATAATAAATTATAAAATTCATTAAGAGTACCTATTTTTATTAGATAATTCGATATGAAATTTATAATAAACATGAATCCCATAATGATACAAATGAATGTAAAAATCCATAATGCCTGACCATTTAAAATATGTTTAATATCAGATTGAATGTCATACCCCACAAAACAATTAGTTCAAATTACTTATAATAAGGAATTGTAACTAACTAGTAAATCCTCTAATATTTATGTGATGTTTTCTAACATCATTAGTTGATAAAAACAACAGAAATGTTATTATACTCTTTCTAGGAATTGGGAATACCCGCAATAAAATTGGTGGTTATTATCTCACATTTCAAAACAGTCATAGGTAATGGTTGAATCATACACACTCACCCAAACACACACACACACACACACACACAGATATATATATGTAATATATATCTATTAGTTTGGTTCATGTCAATAATTGTTGTATATATTACATAATATTATTGTTCATATTGTCCCACCGAAATTGTTTCTTAATATTTCTATATATTTTCTCCCTCATGTGGAGGATTGATATGGTTAGGATATATTCTGTTAGACGGAGAAAAACGGGAAGTGATGGCAAGAGGGGGGTGAATTGCCTTTTAAAAAATGATTAACAATTTAAAATAAAAGTAAAGAATGCATCGGAAATAAAGGAGGCAAGACACACAAAATTGATAACGGAGTTCGGCCAAAACCCGGCCTACGTCTCCGCTCCCAACTCAACCGTTGAGAGATTCTACCACTTGCTTTTCGATGGTTTTAGCAAGAAACCCACTAGGCTTTGAGGTAGCACTAGAACCTATTACAGCTTTCTTTTGTTGGTTGAGCAAGAACCCACTTGCTTTTAATGGTTTAGCAAGAACCCACTATCCTTCTTACAGGTGAAGGATAGCTCACCTATGTCTCAAGCTATTTAAAGGAAATCTTGACAACCTTTTCACACCTTAATGGTGATGTGAAACCCAAAAGAAAGAGGGGATGAGAAATAGAGTGGTTTGTAGACACAAACCCAAATTAAGCTCAAAAAGGATAAAACAATAAAAACCGTATTTAAGGAAGTCTTGGGTGCCTTTGATTGATTGGAGATGTTGAAGGCCGCTTCCAAGCTTCTTTGAAGGAGCTACTTGGATGTGGAAGTTGTTGGAGCAAGGTGGGTTCCTTGAAGGAAGTCCGCCGGAGGTACGCCAAATGATGGAAAATGTGTCCGTTGGCTTTGTATATGTTCCGGTTAGTGTTCGGGGCTTCCTTGGCCTTTATTTATAGGCAAGGAACCCTTTAGGAGTCTTCGGAGCCGTTGGAGAGGCTTAAAGAGCCGTTGGGAGCCAAGTGGGCCAGCCTGGTCAAACTACAACGGCTAGTTTGACTGGGCTACCGGCTGGCCGGGGCAGGGCCACCGGCTGGCCGGTGCCTTGGCAGAGGAGAAGAATTTTGGTCCAGGCTACACCGGCTGACCGGTGGAGGAGCCACCGGCTGGACGGTGGGGAGACAGTAGCAACCACTATTTGACTGGATGCCACCGGCTGGCCGGTGGTCAAGCCACCGGCTGACCGGTGGAGCCTGGCAGTGGACAATGCCTCTGCCAGGTCCACCGGCCGGCCGGTGCTATCACACCGGTTGGCCGGTGGACTGAATTTCAGTCCACTTTATGTGCTTCATGGACCATTTCCTTGGCAATATTTTGCCTATAAAACAAAAACACTTAAAACAATGTTAGATAAATAAGAAAGTGATTGTGATCATGAAAATTAAACCACGAGGGGATACGAGAGGTACAACAATCTCCCCCTATTTTGATGATCACAATAACCGAAACAATCAAAGTAAAATACTGAAATTAAAGACATTCTTAAAGGATAATTTGAAAATAAATCAAAGCATGATAGAAAAGATTCTCCCCCAATCAATCAAGAAATTTCTCCCCCTTTGTGATTATCAAAATAGCGTGGGGCATAAAACTTGATTGAGGGAAAATGAGATTTTAAATCAATTGAAATTTTGAAAATTGAATTGGAAGTTTTGAATCGAAAAATTGAATTGAATGTTTTGAAAAAATTGAATTGAAAGTTTTGAAAAAAATTGAATTTAAAGTTTTGAATCAAAAATTGAATAGAAAATTTTGAATTGAAAAATTTGATACCAAGTGTTGAAATTGAAAGTTTGAATAGAATGTTTTGAAATTGAAACAAAAACCTAACCAAACCTAACTCCCCCTAAATAAAACAACAAATCACCGGGGAGATGTTTTTGAAACCGAAACAAATTTGGGTCCCGTGAGACTCGCTAATAGGGATTTTTCAATCCATACTTGTTTCATGGAGGATCTTCTCCTATAAAACTCGTCCGAATAAAAAATAGATTTGGGTTGACCGTACCGGGCGTTTTTACAATTACATTCATAAATAAGGTGCCCGGGTTTTTTACAATAATTGCAAAATTTATAACTAGAGCTCCCCCTTACAAAAACAGTGGGTGCATGGGAGGAGGAAGCTATATTGGTATATCCTAGCCCTTGGGTGGTTCTTGAAATTTGTTGGGAACCAAGCAATTTTGAAAGATTTTGTTCCCCTTGGGTGAACTTAGCTAGGGTCTCCCTTAGGTCTTTGATGGTTGATTCCATTGAATCAACATTTGGAAAATTTTGGATTTTAAGGGTCAACTCTTCCTTCTCTTTGAGAAGTTGTTCTTTTTCGGAAGAGAGTTTTTTGAAAGACTTTTTTAAAGCAACAAATTTTGACGATAAAGCATGAAAACCTTTTTCTAGTTGGTCTCTAGCGTGTGAGAGTTCTTCATAAGATAGATGATTAAATGAATTAGAAGAACTAGAGGAGGAAGAAGAGGAAGAGGATGATGATACCTCATGTTTTGCCATTAGGCATTTTGTACCTTGGTCGCTCGAGGAGGAGGAGGAGGAGGATGAGGTGTCACTCCATGTGGCCTTGAGGACCTTTTTCTTTCCTTTTTCCTTTTGCGTGGCCCGTTTTTTGTTGAGTGGGCAATCGGGCTTGTAATGGCCCTTTTCGCCGCACCCGTAGCATTTTACCTTGGCCTCCGATCTTTTGTCGGGTTCTTGCTTTCGATGCTTGCGGGATTTCTTCTTCTTGTGATTCTTCATAAACTTGTGCATTTGGCGGGCGAGATTCTCCATTTCCGAGTCGCCGCTTGAAGATGAAGAAGATGAGGAGGAAGAGGATGATGATGAGGAGCTTACTTCTTTTTGTACCTTGAGGGAAATGTTCTTTGGTGTCTTGATTGGTGTGCCCTCCTTTTGAGCTTGCCTCCTCATCGTGATCTCGTACGTCATTAGGGATTCGATGAGCTCTTTGACCGGCATGTTCTTGACATCCTTAGCTTCTTGGATTGTCGTAAATTTAGGTGCCCATGAGCTCGGAAGGACCCATAGAATCTTCTTGACCATTGCTTCAGCTGAAACATCATCACCAAGAGATTTTCTACCATTGCAAACGTCAGTGAAGCGTGTAAACATTTCAGAAATAGACTCATTTGGATGCATGGAAAAGCTTTCAAAATCTTGTCTATACATGTCTAACCGAGTATCCTTAACTTTGTTAGTGCCCTCGTGGGTCACTTCCAATAGTTTCCAAATTTCATGAGATGAGGTGCAAGTGGAAACTCGGTTGAACTCATTTCGGTCAAGGCCGCAATGTAGAGCGTTCATGGCTTTGCCATCAAGCTCAAAGTTTCTAATATCAGCGGGGGTCCATTTGGATTCGTCGGGGGTAGACAAAGTATAACCTTTCATGACAATTTTGTAAATAGGATATCCTATGCTTCTTAAAAAAAGTGATCATGCGGGTTTTCCAATAATTATAGTCGGACCCATCAAAAAATGGAGCACGACTCAAGGAAAAGCCTTCGGGGGCGAAAGAAGTGGATGCCATCACAAAGGATCTTTGAATTTGTAACCGGTTGGGGTATTACACAAATTTCCCTCTGATACCAATTGTTAGACGGAGAAAAACGGGAAGTGATGGCAAGAGGGGGGTGAATTGCCTTTTAAAAAATGATTAACAATTTAAAATCAAAGTAAAGAATGCAGCGGAAATAAAGGAGGCAAGACACACAAAATTGATAACGGAGTTCGGCCAAAACCTGGCCTACGTCTCCACTCCCAACTCAACCGTTGAGAGATTCTACCGCTTGCTTTTCAATGGTTTTAGCAAGAAACCCACTAGGCTTTGAGGTAGCACTATAACCTATTACAGCTTGCTTTTGTTGGTTGAGCAAGAACCCACTTGCTTTTAATGGTTTAGCAAGAACCCACTATCCTTCTTACAGGTGAAGGATAACTCACCTATGTCTCAAGCTATTTAAAGGAAAGCTTGACAACCTTTTCACACCTTAATGGTGATGTGAAACCCAAAAGAAAGAGGGGATGAGAAATAGAGTGGTTTGTAGACACAAACCCAAATTAAGCTCAAAAAGGATAAAACAATAAAAACCGTATTTAAGGAAGTCTTGGGCGCCTTTTATTGATTGGAGATGTTGAAGGCCGCTTCCAAGATTCTTTGAAGGAGCTCCTTGGATGTGGAAGTTGTTGGAGCAAGGTGGGTTCCTTGAAGGAAGTCCGCCGGAGGTATGCCAAATGATGGAAAATGTGTCTGTTAGCTTTGTATATGTTCCGGTTAGTGTCCGGGGCTTCCTTGGCCTTTATTTATAGGCAAGGAACCCTTTAGGAGTCTTCGGAGCCATTGGAGAGGCTTAAAGAGCCGTTGGGAGCCAAGTGGGCCAGCCTGGTCAAACTGCAACGTCTAGTTTGACTGGGCTACTGGCAAGTCGGTGCAGGGCCACCGGCTGGCCGGTGCCTTGGCAGAGGAGAAGAATTTTGGTCCAGGCTACACCGGCTGACCGGTGGAGGAGCCACCGGCTGGCCGGTGGGGAGACAGTAGCAACCACTGTTTGACTGGATGCCACCGGCTGGCCGGTGGTCAAGCCACCGGCTGACCGGTGGAGCCTGGCAGTGGGCAATGCCTCTGCCAGGTCCACCGGCTGGCCGGTGCTATCACACCGGTTGGCCGGTGGACTGAATTTCAGTCCACTTGATGTGCTTCATGGCCCATTTCCTTGGCAATATTTTTCCTATAAAACAAAAACACTTAAAACAATGTTAGATAAATAAGAAAGTGATTGTGATCATGAAAATTAAACCACAAGGGGATACGAGAGGTACAACATATTCATCATAAAAACAAATTTTTAATCTCTATAATTAATGGGAAACATTTTTATATTTTATTTAATTTAAATAATTTTATTCAATTTTGATCTCTGTAATATTTCCGACCTTCTATGGTACCTCCACATTTTCCTTCTCTTATTTAACCCTTACTTGGATAGATGGTAGAATAATAATTTGGGAAGTGTAGAATATAGTATCATCCATAAAGATTTATATATATAAATACTGTTTATAAATAATTAGTGGTTTCCTATTAATCCAAATCAAGGATATGATTTCATTAACATTTTTGTTTATAGAATCATCTATAAGGTTTTACTTCCTAGGATGTGAGTGTGTCAAAAAAATAGTCATTGATTAAATCTAACTTGATCATTTGGAACATGTTCAAATACTTCAATGAGAATTAATATTTTATTCTCTATTGATTGGTATGTATCACATTTTTCAACATATAAAAAATCAGTCCAAATATTTAATAAAAAAATATATTATTCTTCTTTCAGATCCTTCGTGATCACTTTTACTAATGGTTATTTAATAGACATGAGGCATAGACTATATCATTTTCATTTTTTAGATGATTAGGCCCTCAGTACTTGTTTTTGACATCACTGTATATCACTAACAAGTCACATAGTAACTGTTCTTTGTTTATTAGTCTTTTTTTAATGTCCTTGAAACTAACATTACAAAATTATATCAAAATCAACTTTACTAACACTTTTTTGACATTGTATATTGATTATATACTGATTATAATTTTATAAAAACACATCAATGGTATCAATGAATAAATTAAATATATAGATCTATGTAACAATGGATGTCTTTGGTCATTCATCCGTTACATAATTCATTGTTGAATCCAAAAATAAACCCTCCATTTTTATTATAAGATCTATTAATGTTTCTTTATTTTTCAAATTTTATAATTAAATAATTTGTTAGAAAATTATCTTTATAGATATCGTCTACATAATAATAAAAATATATTCATTTTCCTTTTTTAAATGAGAAAAAATCATAATTTTATCTATAAATAGTAAAAAAAAATATCTCAATTTCATCACTAAAGAATATATTCATTAGACCCATATAGATAACATGAGAATTTATTTGATCGAATGGAATAACAATGAATTAATCATTCCCTTATTTTGTGTGAATAGATGGATTGAGTACATCCCCTCCTTTTAACCATTAATTTATTATATCCAAATTGATGATCAATGATTGATAAATATTGATCCCCTATCGTTTGATAAATAATGTAATCAATTTAGGGTAATTGATATTTTATGCTCATTAGGGCTTTTTAATGTTCATGATTATAATTGTAAATAATATATTAACACATAATTTTTCTTGAAAGAGAATATTATATCACTCCACAGTAAAGCACATTATTGTTTAAAACCTTTTTCTTAATTATTCTACTATTTTTCCAAAATTATTCCATCTATTAGGGGTAATTATATAAGGACCCATTAAAATTGACATATTAATAGCTATATGATCAACTAAAAACTCAACCTCATAATATAGTGAATGAATATTTAGTTATTATAAAAATACATAATTGTATTACAATAAATTTAGTCTTTATTCAATATTTAGTTCATCCAAAATCATTTCTACCAAATATTCCTCATGTTGGGTATCATGAACCATATTTATGAAATTTTTTAAAACATGATATCATTAAAAATAATTAGTTTAAAATTGATAATGGGGAGATTCTTGATATTGAATGATATTTCATTATCTTAACAATTGATATACGATATATGTTGGGAGAGTTTCCATTTTATAAATATCACATTAATTTATTTAATGGGATTAATAAATAGAGCTAAAATAATTATCTCTACACAAACATTTATTGTTGAGGAGTTATATTCCTTATGTAATATAGTCTTACAACCACATGTTTTCACTATTTGTACAATATCTAGATTTTAATGTGGTGACTCAAAATACATAAAAAAATATATGACTTGAAATAAGGTAAAGATAAAAATTTAATTAATACTATTTTTAAATTATCAATATACACTGGAGAGGAATTTATTTCATAGGCTCTCTAAAATAATCTTGATATTGGGAAACATTCACTTCTATTATACCCATTTACTGTTTTATTGGGAACTGAAGGTCATAACACCTAATATCCTTTCATTTTAATAATTGATGAGCTTTTAGTTAATTATTTTTTACCTCTTAATTCTCTAATATATCCATCATCCTCCTACTATATCATTGATAATTAGGATTTCACTATCTAACACTTCAACCCATAAAAACCCATTATTATAGTATGGCCAAACCTTAAACAATAAATAATCTTCAGTTAAGTTATTAATTCACATTTAATTTCTTCACAGTTTTAGAGACTTAGAGAATTATGTTGTAACATATACATAACAACTTGAATATTTCTAATAGACACTTCTACTCACCAGAAATTTTTTTTCATAAAACAAAAACTCATATAAAAAAACACATGTAAACTTCAATGTTTTTGATATCATGACATCCCCATGATCCCATATTTGAACCTATTCATATTTTTGTTCATTGAAAAAAATTTAAATACATAGTATGAGAATAAAAATCGTTGTAAGGGATACATAAAGAAATAAAACCATTAGTTTTTGAATAACATGAAAACCATGAAAACATTATCAAAAAGTAACAATTTTCACCTTAAAGAAGTATCCAAAACACTTCATGTAAAATAAGCTCATTTATTTCATTTTTTAATAACAAATATATCTCCATTAATCCCATAATAATCAACATATAACATATAATGTTTACTTGGGACATAAACATAATTAAATGGAATAAAAAATTTGTCAACTACCTCGCATAACTCAAAATGGAATTTCCATACAACTTACATCCTTACACAATGCATTGGATGTTATAACTTAACCACCCATCCATGGTTTATCATGGAAGCACCCATCAATTGGTTTATCACGTAACCACCCAAAACTGGTTTATCACATAACCCCTTGTCAAATGTCCACGGACCACTAAATAATCATAACGCATAAAATATCACAATATCACCATTTCACTAATATAATTTCATTTTCAATCACAAGAATTCATTTCATGATATTTAAATATTCAACCCATTTCAAATCACATTTAAAACATTTAATAATGTTAATTTAGAATCAAAGTCTCCAATAAAACATTGAAAATTTTGAAAGAAATATTCCTTTAAAATCATTAAATAAAGATACTTTTGAATCAAAGTGTCCCATACCACTTTGAAACCTTTAAAAGAAATTAAATTTTTTTAAAATTACTTTCCAAATAAATGAATTCATAAAAACCATTCTGAAAACTTGGACCTGAAATGGATGTTTTTAGTTGAATAAACCATTAAATAATATAAAATATTGTTTTAGTTAAAGAGTCTGTTTCCACATGAGAATCACATGAATAAAAAACATTAATGAATAACATTATACAATACTATAAATGTCATGAGAATATAATTATTCATGAAATTACATTTCAAATCGTTTTTACACACATATTATAGCACAATAATGATTTATAACATCCATATATGCCTCAATGAATGGATATTGAGATGATGTCCTTTACCAAGATAATTTGGTAATTTAAATATATCAATGATGTGTATTCACTATAAGTACACATAAAGAACGTATAAATACAAAATTTGATATCTTAATTTATTTATCACATAATCAAATCACGACATAATCAAGAATTATATGTATATCCCAAAGAATGGAAATTGGGTTATGAAGTTCCCTTAAAAATAATCGACAGCCTTATGATGTCACATAAAAATACCAAAAATGAGTTGATCAGATATAAAAGGGTCTCTATTCACATGGACATAAAATTTATAGCAATAATAATATAGATGAGCATATCCCAAAATAAGAAAATTGAAAATAAATGACATATGATAAAACAAGTCTTTGATTAAAAGTGGAGGGTGAAAGGTTCGCCCGCCATGTTATAATCAATCGAGTCGAATATAAAGATACTAACAATTATATGTTTCAAATTTTATTATGTAATACCCCACATGCATGAAATAAGTTGTGAACACTGGAAATATCATGGAATTAAAAAGTGACATATGAAACCCGTACATTATGTCACACCAGTCTTGTTTTCTATTTATCTCCTAAAATAAGAAAATTATGTTAATTTATAACTCCTTAAAATCCTTTTTCAAGTTTATTACTCCTTTTATATCATTTTATTCCAATATATAATAATCATATAATTATTCAACTTTCTATCGGTCATTTTTTCGATGTTTGGTACATGAGTTAATAATGATCTTGTTATGACTAAAATTGTCCATGTGGTCAAAAGTCCATTATCTTAATAATTTTATTCATGATTTAAATATAATATATATCTTGCATATATTTATTTATAATAGTCTATAACATTTGGAAAAAACAAATTAAATGCATGGTTCATGGAGAAGATAAGACATATGTACGCATGAACGCTACTTTCATTTAGTTTTCATATTTAAAGTAATGAAAACTAAATGATACATAGGTATATTAAAATTACATTATAATATCATATAATATATTTTCTACACAATTTCATTAAAATCATAAATTATATGTTTCAGTTATGGCATGAATGTGTCATATAACTTTGAGAGGGAGGTAGTCCACGATTCCTTAAATGAAATTCTTGTGTTTCCACAACAAGAAAAGTGTAAATGTCAGTTGTAAATAAATATTAATAAAGAATAGTGAAAATATAAACACAATATTTATATCATATAAATACAATTCAATCATAATGGCCACCATGAGAGATTTTTTGAGATAACAGAATAATCATCGTATTGTGAGGCAGTAGTTCACCATACATAGAAATAAGTTGTTGCTAACCATTTGATGGAGGTGAGTGTAAGTGTATGTTGAATTCATCTTATAAAAAATCCTACTATATTTAAGATACTTTTTATTTTATGTAATAAAATTATATGAATATAATTGGTTTTGTATAAGTAAAATAATGGAATGGTACTTTAGAGAAGACACTACCCTTAAAATTAGATGCTCCCTTTGATTTGATCCAAAATGCATTCCTCAATTTCTTTATGTATAATGGAAGGTTTTTGGAGAAATAATGGGAATAGTGGAGATTATTTTTTCATATTTTTGATGATCAAATGGGATTGATATATTTTATTAATTTTTTAGGGGTGATTCCCTTTTATATGATGGTGGAGGTTTACTTTAGGAATGTTTTGGATGATTATTTTATTATAAACAGAAATTCAATTTCAAAAGGTCCAAAAATAATTTAATTACAAGAATATATAATGATTGTTCTAAATCATATAAACCATTATCATTTGACGATGATTTGGTTTGAAATTTAACAATATCATTTATGATTAGACCTTAGTTAACTAATTTTACACTTATAATGTCTTCCTGTGTATTCCAACTATAGGTTTAATATAGTTACCATACATTTAAAATTGAACCACAAGTGGTTATTTAATGAAATTTAAAACATTATCTATGTCATTGGGAAGAATCATAAATTTTTAGGACAATTATATCATTTAATGAATTTTTATTTTTTTAAAAAAAATCATTTATGTCAATTGTTATACTGTTTATATCATGAATTTTTATGAATACATAACATGATTAATTAAACCAAAACTAATAAATTAAAATACAACAATTCATAATATTACATAAAATTCATTGATGAATTAAAAAGTATCAAAATAAATTAAGTTTAATATATATAATCTTATGTATTTAAATCATTCATTAATAGAGTTATTACCGCATCATGATTGTGTCAAAAATAAATTTATATAAATGATTTATAACAATTTAAAAAATACCATGATGTAATAAATATTTATAGACTTATAATGAATATTTATATTATAAGGGTTCAGTTATATAACTCCATATAAAATTTTTAACTAAAAGATACATGTTTATGTTTCATTTTTCATTACTTTAAATTAAATCTTATAAAATGACATTTACTCATCCAAGTGGCTCAATGGGGAGCTAAAATCGACCTAGGGATGCACATGGTCGGACATATATCATTAAAATAATAACTGCAATTACTATTCAAAAATTCTACAAAAAAAGATGATTATTTACGCAATTTCTAAATCCTGATTAAAAATATAAACTCTATTTTTCAAAATTCCAACCATATAATTGGAATAAATTAATTTAATATTATTTATTATTGTTAAAACCAAAAAGCTAGTTTTGAAGAAATAATAATTATCCAAAGATTGACATATGTTTATGTCTAATTAAAAAGTGAAATTACTTCAAATGTCAAAAATTGGATTAAAGAAAAAATAATATAATTATATTTTATAGCCAACTAAAAATATAATTTACCCATATAAAGATATCAGATGAGAAGACAATTTTGAAATAAAATGCCATATTTTCACTATTCATTAAAAATGAACATTTTTAGAAAAATTCCAAAAAAATTACAAAAATTAAATTTTGATACCCTGATTCTAAAGATGATTTATTTGTTAATTTTATCATTTATAATTGACATAAACTATAATTAAAAATTGTTCTCTATTAAATTATGGTAAAACAACCATTTAAAAATATTAGAGTATTTCATGCTTAAAATTGGATTCCTTCTTATTTTTAGCCTCTGATATTTTTTAGATAAATATAAAAGTATTTAATAAATATTTAAAATCATAATATTTTTTGTTATTTTAATTCTTCTAAATACAACGGTTATATGTTTACTGCTATTTAAAATAATTTTATTATTATATTATTTTTTGGTATTAATCAATTTTGACTTTAACATAAGATTTAATAGAAATCCATTATTGCATGTCGAGTGTGATATTAAAAAAGTTTACAAAATAATGTAAAATTTACATATTATTAATAAGTATTCATAGAAATCCAAAGGTATTATTATATAAATTCCTGGGTTTTTATTTCCACCCCCCTTTTGAAATTATGTCCTCTCAATTTAAAAAATGGGATCAGAAACTTCTTTAAAATCCCCACATCGAAAAATGAGTCAATAAAACTATCACTTTTAAAGAAATAAAGAGAAGTAACAAGGTCACATATCATAACACAGACTATAAATCCATGAATTCTTGAGAAGTAATAGAAAACTAACTATCACGTTTCGATATAGAGTGATAGAAAACATGATCAGGAGAATGTTAACCACCGAAAAATCACAAACTTTTTATTGGTAAAACGATCATTGGTTACCAAGTAAGAAATGTAATCATATACCATTTTTTTCTATTTCCTAAATTTGGAGAATTTATTTATGATATTGAAAATGAACATAAGGAAATATACATACATTTCATGTATAGTTTCTTCTATTAATAAATGTCTACCACAAAAACATATTTTCTTTCAAATGACGAGTATTCATGATGACATGGTAACACCTGAACTGCTAGAATAAACATCTATAGAATAAAATAATCCACAAAATATAAACTCTAAATTTATTCAATCTTTAGACATTAATAAAAAAAACAAAATGATTAGAAAGAGATCAGAAAATCCACCAAATGAATAAATATTTATAAAAATACATTGTAGTCATAATCTCCAAAATTTAAAAAACTGTACCAAAAGGTCAAAAAGACCATTCATTATAGAGAAGTATGTAAAATTCCTCAAAATTATCCAAAATAAGATTGAAACCCAAAACTCAAAAAAATTGATCACTTAATCTTCCACAAATAATCTTATCATTTATTTCCAAATAAAATAGACTAATATTAATGTCTCATATGTAATAGTAATTAAACATGTCATATATTCTAAATGATATGTTATTAATTTCAATAAATAACCCAAAAATCTATAATTCCATAATATAAAAATGTATTTATCCCATAATAAATTTTTTTACCATTACTCCAGTGATGAAATCCAAAAGTATTCTATTTTCCTATGGAATATAGTGTTTCCAAAAGAGATAATGTCATCTAAAATATCCATTATCACTTAATCCCCAAATCATTTTCCTATACTAAGGATATCTATTTTAGAAAATATAAGTTCCCAATATCAACTTATTCTTGATAAATATAATCAATTATCTAAAAATAAATATTCATACTAACGTGGGACTGAAGGTAGTCCAGTGGTAGGAGAAAAATCCTAATCGCACATTGGTTGTGGTATCAATTCCCACAGCTTTGTCCAACATGATGGGTTTCCACACGGTCTGTGTGTTTTCCTTTTTCAAAATCCGTATAATCCTTATAACATTAAAATATTGAGATAAACTCTTTAAAAATATCCATAACATGTTTTATCCTCAAAGGTTATCTCAAACAATGCATTTTCATCCCAGAAAGTATTAACCTGTAAATACCTCAAATTTGAGGATATTAATAACCCAAATGGGTTTTTATGACTATTACCAGAATAGAAATTATAATTCTTCATAAAATAAAATTTTCACATAACAAACATCCTTGTTACACATGCAAGAGAAAATTCATCTAATGTAATCCTATCTAAAAAAGAGCAGTATTATTTTTAATCATTTTATCACTGAGATATCAAACATAAATATTGAATTCCTAAAATATAGTCATCTTAATCATCCAAAATTCTTATTGATCACATATCAAAGTTTTTCCAAATAATTTTCTTATACATCACTCCTAAAAAAAATTTGATTAATGTTCTATGATTTTTGTAATGTGAAAACATGAGGTATGAAATAATCCATACCTTTCATATGACATTTTCAGTTTCCTTATCATTAATTAGAAAGTAAATAGTTATTTGTAAACATATATTTGTATTGTCATGATGATCCCATTATTGAACCTTCATCAAAGAACATATTCTTGTTTAATGAACATGCACAGTGCATTAAAAAAATTCAATTGATCACTAGGAAAGAACTTTATTCCCATTACCATAGTGAACTAAATGATTACTTTTTCCAATAATAGCTTATTGCATTATGACCATAATTACCAAATATATTACATATCTCGTACCTTTGATGTTTTTTACTAAGAGTTTTTTTCTACATCATTGACACATTTATTTTTTAATATACATATCATTATGATTATTACCTGAATTTCTATAGGGATTCATTTCTCGCATATATTATTCAATAGAAAAATTACCAAGGATCATGTGAAAAATCATGCCTTAGATAGTAGCTTATGAATAACTTCAATAGTTATCATTTTAGCTCCCATTTCATTCAGTGGTTAATTTAGAAAACCATAATAGTTTCCTTCACACCCATTGTTACTTTGGTACATTCAAGATCCAACCATTTACTAAAACCACAATGGTTAGTGTGATTATTTTAGAAAAGTCAAATATATACTATCTTATGAGGAGGGAAAACAATAATATATATTTAATCATGTTTTCTTAAATATATTCCATTTATTAAAATTAACTGTGACTCTTTTTAACATACTAACCATTATGGTAATGTCATTTATGCTTAAATAACACCATAAACTTTAAAGGTATCTAAATCGACCTATGATACCTACTATAAGGCCCTAACATTAATCGTTACATAATATTGAATTGTGTTAATAATTCAAATTGATGATACTTAAATGTTTATATATTTATAGAATTTTTTAATAACATATACATAACGACATGAATATTACAAGTAGACACTTCTACTCACTAACAATTGTTTTTATAAAAAAATAACTCATTAAAAATAAAACAAGGTTAGTTCAATTTTTTAGATAGCATGGATTTTCTATGATCCCATCCTTGATCCTATTTGTCTTCATGTCCTATGAAATACATTTAAAAACTTCGAATAAGCATGCATAGCATAATAAGGGTTACATAAAGCAAGAAATCTGTTAGTTTTGGGATAACACGAAAACCAAGAAGTTACTATAACATAATACTTTTCACCTTATAGATGTATAAAAAAACCCCCCTAAATATAATCACATTGCATAAAAACATTTTAACCAAAATATTTTAATAAATCCAATATAATGTAACATATAACATATAAAGGTAACATGGGACACAAACATACTTAAATGGAATAACCATACAGTCAACTTCCACACATATCCTTAAATGGAGTTAACATAAGACCAACATTGATACATAATGCATTAGAGGATATAATGTTACAACAAAACCATGGATTATCGTGGAACCACCCATCAATTCATTTAGCATGTAACCACTCATCAATGTTATATCACATAACCACCCATCAAATGTCCATGTACCATTATAAAAACATGAAATACTACAATATCAACGTTTCACTAGTATCATTTCATTGAATTCACATGATATAATTTTAAGCTAATAAAATATTAAACTATTTAAAACATTTAATTAAGATTATTTTGAATCAAATTATCCCATACCACTGTGATAAATTAATATGAAATTTATGTTTTAAAATAATTAATCATCAATCTTTTGAATAAATGTTCCCCCAACATTTTTAAACCTTTAAAATAAATTAATATTTTATAAAATTGATTTACATATAAATAAACTAGTAAAACCCATTCTGAAAACATGTACATGAAATAAAACGTTTTAGATGAATGAATATTTAAATCATTTAAAATAATGATTCAGTTAAAGAGTCCCTTTCCACTTGAGAAACACTTCAATAAAAATTCTTAATGAATAACATTTTAAAAGACATTAAATATCTTGAGATTATTTTAATTCATAATATAACATGAAAAAAGGGTTTTATATACACCTTATAGTATTTTAACGGTGTTTAACATCAAGATATGTTTCAATGAAATGATATTGGGATGAAGTTCATTACAAAGATAATTTTGTCGAAAAAATAGATAAATTATGTTTATTCACTATAAGTAAATATAATTATATTATAAATACCGGATATTATACAAAATTTATTTCTCATATAATAATATCATTAAATAATCAAGAAATATAAGTTTAACCCAACGATTTGAAATTGGGAAAAGATGGTTTGTTATTAAAATTCAGCAACCTAAAAGTTTCACATAAAAATTCAGAAAATGAGTTGATGAGAGAGAAATGTTTCTCAAATAATATAGAAATAAAATTTATAGGAATAAGTATATATGTGAAAAAATACCAAAATAATAAAATGGAAATTAAAATAAATATCATAAAATAAGTATTTGACTAAAATAATAGGGTGAAAGGTTCACTTACCCTGTTGTAAATAAGCATGTCTTATGAAACAAAATTCCAAACAACCAAATGAATCATCTAATTCCATAAATAAAATTATAATAATGATAATATATATCATATGTGTGTACGAAATACACCATATGAAAAAATAAGTGGCGAACAATGGAAATCTCACGGAATTAAAAAGTGAGATAAGAAGCCCCATACCTTGTGTCTGACTTGTCTTATTTGTTCTTTATCTCCATAAATAATAAAATTATGTTAATTTATACTTACATAAAAACCTTATTAATTTTTTTATTCCTTTTACATCACTTATTACAATCCTATAATAATAATATAATTATTCAAGTTCATATCAGTTGTTTTGTCGATGTTTGGTACTTGAGTCAAAAATGTCCATGTTATGATTACAAATTGTGCATGGGGACAGATGTCCATTGTCTCGAGGATTTTTATCATTATTTAAATATAATATATATCTATTATATCTTTATTTTTAATAATCCAATGAATTTTGATATAACAAATGAAATGCACTGTCCATAGAGCCGATAAGTCATACGTATGCATGAACGCTAAATTTATTTCATTTTCATATTTAAAGGAATGAATCATAAATGATAAATACCTATATTATTATTCTAGTATAATCGCATATGATATATATGTTTCAGATGTTCATTAAATACATCCTCTAATAATTCCATGTATGGTATGAACGGGTCATATCACTTTGAGGGGGCGGTAGTCTACGCTTCCTCAGAGGAAATTATCATGTTTACCCATCATGAAAAGTATAAATGCATGTTCTAAATAAATATTTAATAAGAATAGAGACAACAATAAAAGAATAAATATCACATATAAATATAGTTCCATTATAATGGTCATCGTGATAGGAGTTATGAGATAATTGAACTATCATTGTTTCTTGAGGAACCAGTTCACCGTACAAAGAAATAGTATTTTTGTCTCCATTAGATGGTAGTGTGTGTAATTGTTGTTATAATAATTCATATAACAATATACTATAATATTTTGGATTTTTTGTTATTTAATCTGTAAAGACTCGAATATTATTTGGGAATTTTTTTTCTTAAATACATGGTAATTTTACGAGTCCGTGAAAATTGACGGCACATGATTCCAAGGCCCAGTGTTCCCTAAATAAATTTCTAATGATTTGATCATGTACGTTCAGTAAATGTACGAGCAAGTTTTTTTAAAATTTGAACCGGTGCTTGGAATTGAAATCTGAGGGCACCGTTTAATTCATAGTGTCGACATTCACATAAGGAGACATTCACATCGACAATAATGTGTCGATAATGAATGTTAGTTTAAAGGGTTTTAGATATTGAATTAATTAAAAATAAAGTGTGTGCGTTTATTTTTATTTACGGGTTTAAATATCCTCATGGATGTTATAGGTCGGACCACCACATCTTAACCTCCCATGAGAGGTTATGGTGGTGGGGCCCACCCGAACGTAACCTCCCATGAGAGGTTATGACGTGGGGAACACATGGGGCTAAACCACCTATTGATGGAGGAGAGTAAAACCTCTCAACTCTCCCTCAATTTTGTGAGGGACAACCTCTTGTCCTCCCCCTTAATTAATTGGTTTCAACTCACCTAATTAATTTGATCTAACAGTCATGCATTAATTAGGTGGGGAAAATTAAATTTATTTCACCAATTTGAATTTTGTACAAACAACTTAAATAATAGACAATCTATTATTTTTGGTTGGAATTTTTCATTTGGTGGAACATGGGAAGAGAAGAGCTTGGGAGAAAATCTCCCAATGAAGAATGAAGAATGAAGACCGAAGAACACCGACGAGGAGCAAATTTGACTTCTTTCATCGGATCTTACCGACGAGGAGCATTTTTCACAACTGACCGATCCTACATAATGTTGTCAACGAGCTGATACAGCTCGGAGTTGGGAGTGCATGGCTGACCTGACAAACGATGGACTCCTTCATCTTCTTCACGTGACCTCAATGTCGACGACCGACAATCAAAGGTAGGGGCTTTATTTTTGTATAACTTTCCTTTTCTTTTTATATTTTTCAGATTGGAATGGAATCATTGTGTGGTTGTAAAACTATTGTTGTTCATCGTTGTTACTTTTTGATGAGCCATGTGTTACCACCCTAAACACAGTGGGTGTGGGGAAAACAAGAATGGTCGACCCCTATGTCGTTATTTTTTGTGTTGTTTCTCGGCATGTTGACAAATGGGTGTTAAAGGCGACGAAGGAACATGCAAATGACATGTTTCACATAGAATTCACAAACCAAGCTTCCCCAGCGGCGTTCAAGTGCCTCGAATGAGCCGCCTCCGCTGGCCGAACCACCACCTACCTCCCGTGCGCCTGACCGCACCGCCGCAGGCCTCCAGCGCGCCCCGGCTGAACTCCACTAGCACATGCCGCACTTTCCAGACCGTCGTCCCACCTAGCGCCCTGCCCTGTTGCCTCCCGACCATGCGGCGCGCTGCCCGACCGCCTGCCGCCCCGCCTGGAGCCCTCCCCGACCACCCACTGTCCCGCCTGGCGGCACCGTGCCCAACCACCTCTCGGCCGCCCGGCCTCCCGAACAAGCCCACGACCACCCTCATGGTTCCTAGGCTGAACCAGCCCAGTCGCCCCCTAAAGGGCCGCAACGCACTGGGCCATGCCGTAAAGGGCCACGTAGAGATGGGTCGTTCCCTCACGACGCTCCAGGCTGAACATTCCCCGAGCTCGGGTGAAACCACCGTCGTGGCCTGTTGAGCAGGGCCCAACTGGCCGGGCCAAACCTAAAAGGCTTGCCTGTCCACTAGGCTGAGCCAGACCCAATAGGACGGACCAGGTCGACCAAGATAGGGTTAGCCTAGACTGAGTTGGGCTGAGTCGGTCCAACCAGGTCGGACCGGACCCGAGCCCACTACTGACCCTTTACTTTCTTTTTCCATATCTTTGGCACCAGACGACCGTTTGATGAACCGTAAGTGGAACTGGTTTTCTTGGAGTGCAAATGTACCTTTTAGTATACCCAACTAGAGTTCAGGGAAATTTTGAGATACAGTTAGGTTGGACTTCCACGACTAATCCTCGGGGCCCGTGTCATGACTACCCAAGCCTGCCTTCCATTGGCCAGGGGCTGATGACTAGCACCAAAGGCGTATATCCCGATAACTGGGAAGACATTGCCTTTATAAAACATATAAAAATCCAACCAGAGTACAAGCAGAAGTGATACACTAAGTACAAATGAATGTGCTGAAATGTAAATGTGCCATAATACAAACCCAAATGAAAAGTTCAGCTACAACTGAACGAAAGTACAACAGAAAAGACAAACAACAGGAAGATAGAAGAAGCTCATGTGTCATCCACCTCGGATCCTACCTGAAGGGTAGGTACATATAGCCTTGTAAATGATCTCTCCTGCAAACCTCATCCGAATATCAACTCATTATGAAGTCCACCTCCGAGTACTGACTCGTCGTGAGGTCCACCTCTGGGTACAGTCCAGTCCTCATACACTCAATCTCTGTCAGCACTGTCTGTCATCTGCGTCCAACACAACGAGGTTCGGGCATATCCCGTGCAGGGATGAATATAATGATACTCAGTGGGGACCCCAAGACCCACAGGTTCTCACTAAATCCAACAAGGATAACCACAAAGAAGGATATCATTAGATAACCCTTACATAGGTATAATCCCATACATATACCTAAGTTATCAAGTAACCCATCAAAATCATGAGGAAACACAAAGGTTAAGAAATCAATCAAGAACCACTACTTAGGTATATGCCCACACATATACCTAATTTATCAAGTGACCCGTCTCAATCATGAGGTAAACACAATGGCCATTGACTCAGCTCAAACTAGGATTTTCATTAATGATACTGAAACCACAACTGCTGGATAACTCCTCCTCTATCGAGTACAGTAGCCCGGTCACGACTCCGAGGTGCCACTCACTAACCTTATAGTGATGAGGTAGTCCTCCTATCGAGTACCACGGGTCTGCACCCAAACACAGTAGTCCTCCCCGCCAGGGGTCTTCCACCTAAACACAGTATTGGTTCCCCTAATTGCCTACATAGGTACTCCTCCTATCGAGTACCGTAGGTCTACTGCCATCTACTAGGCACCTCGTCCGCCATGGGTCTACCTCCAAATTCAGGGCGCTCCATCCACTGGGCTAGTCAACTCATTCCAAGTCGAATCGGTCAAGCATTCATCAAGTCCACAGCTACTAGGTCTCCGGACTTCGTTCGCTTGTCTCTAGGAGGATCCGCTCCATGATCTACTAGTCGATACTCCATGTATCACAAAGTCCAACAAATAAGTATCAAAAGGGACCTCCTCATCACAGAGGTCTCAACGCAACAAACGACGTGTCAATCGGACGCCCGGTCTGTGAGTTATTATCATTTTTTTCCCAGGGTCAGGTTGGTTTCATGTATGAACCAACCCGACCATATCTCAACTGTACCCCAAATTCTCATAGGGTCTACTCAAAGGGACCGTTTCTCAATGAGATTACCAACTTCGCTGACGATTTGTCAAACAGACGTGCGGAATGAAAGTTATCGTCTTTTCCGTTCCAGGGGCCCGGTTGGTTTCTATGATAAAACCAACCTGACTGTACTCCAACTGCCTCCAAACCTCAGGTGAAGTATGCCAAAAGATCCTTGTCATCACAAGTAATCCAACATAGTCAACGGCATGTCAATCAGATATCTGATCCTTATGTTATGAGCATTTCCTCTCTGAGGTCTCTATTGGTTTCGTGTTCGAACCAACCTCGATGTACACAAACTTCGCCGAAAGATTAAGTGTAATATTCCGAAACGACCGTCTCGATCCGATGATTTCTACACAACTAACAGTGCATTGATCGGAGGTCTGTAGCTCAAGATATGACCGTTTAAATGAAAATAGTCTGAAAATAGGGGATCTGGGCCCGGTCCCACCCCGCCCAATACCCCGTGGGTCGACCCGAACTAGGTCGAACCAACCCAGGTCCGGGTCCATCACGGTTGGCGCGGCCCGGCCCGGCCCGGAGGTATGCGGTAGGCCCAACCCGTGCGGCCTGCTCCCCGGTTCGGAGGCCGGTCGTGGCTCGGCGCTAGTCGAGCGGGACGCAAGGGGTGAGACCCCCTTTTATGGAAATGGTGGACCAAGTGGGGACCGTCCTAGCAGCAGGTCGGGGGGGGAGGTTACACCCCCCAGTCTTCCAGGGAACGGCCAGCCATTACGGCCGACCGGTTTGTGTGGCACTGCGGGACCCAGAGTGGGTCCCACCTCCTAGAGTCAGCGGCGGCTGGCTCGGTAGGCCACCCCTGCTAGTATGTCACAGCCTTAGGTCGCGGCTCGTCTCACCGGAGAAACGCGATGGTGCCGCGCACTGCCACCACGACCTGCTCCGGCCTTGGTCCTCTTCGTCCACGCGCGGTGCACCGGCACCACGCTGCCTTCACCGCGGCCTTTCATGGCTTCTGTTCCCTACCGATCACATCACGGTGCAACGACACCATGCGCCTCCACCTCTAACATTAACGAGGATTAGAAAAGAAGAGGGGAGGAGAATCGGCCATGTTCGTGTGGTCCTATCTCCTCCCGTTATGACGATATAATGTGGTAAATCCTTAAGCAACGAAGAGTGATGATAAAATCTTGAACAAGAAAAATAACTCCTACCTCGCGTCATTCGTCATTCGTCGGATCTGACGTGAGGATGATGTCGGAGTCAACGTAGTTCGTTGCACTTGCACCACGCTACTGATCCCTACTCATTTTTCGATGTCTCGTCAGAGATGATGGAAATTCAGTATTCTTCGATGATGAGGCATCGTTCTTCATGGGAGGAATATGTTCTTCAATGATGGATAAACCTCTCTTCTAGTCTAGAGGTTCCACATTAAGATTTGACCAACCCATATTAAGTTGAGAATTCCTCAACAATAATAGACATGCCAAGTATTCAAAATAATTCAAACTCTTTAATCTATTAATTAAATAGTTTGTTTCATTAATTTCGATAGGTTGGAAAATAAAAAGGAGTGAGAGGGGAGGAAGTGGAAAGGTTACATAAATGAAGAAGAGTTAAAAAATAATACGAGGGGTGATTTTGGGGGAGTTTATGAGAGTTAAAAGTGAGTTATGGGAATGTGAATCGTTGGGGCTCGTGTGGGCCCCACCTCCCCACTTAACCACACATGGGAAGTTGGATATTTGTGGGCCCCACCAACAACTTCCCATTGGAGGTTTTAACTTCCATGGATAATATAATAAAATTGTACACTCAATTTTATTTACTTCTTATTTAAACCCCAAATTTTAACTTCTCATCCCACAGAAACACAATTGCGGTAATGGTCACCATAAGCAATTACCGGTGTTGCGAGTTCATCGTCGCCCTCAGATTTAAATTCCGAGCACCTGTTCAAAAGATAGAATATCCCGCTCTTCGTTTACTGAACGTACCCTAGCTGAACTTCCTAAGTCGATTCCGGGCACACCGGTCCTCAGAATCAGGTGTCGTCAGAAACTGCGCTACCATAAAATTCCAAAGAAATTAAGAAAAAAAATTCCCTGAAGTTTCTTGGACTTTACATTACTCCCACCTCAGGTATTTACGTCCCCGGAAATCAAGAACACAAACTAGGGAAACTAATCGAGGTACTGAGCACACCACTACACCTCCCGCTATATGTGTTCTTCTAGAGGTTCCGATGCTACCTGCAAAAATGCACAAGAGTAATCGACTGTCCTCGTAGGACCCACATTAGTTGATCCTCAACCTCTACTGGAACCTCTGTCAATGTATTCCCGTCATCAATGTCCAACTAAATGTGGTCAATGATGTGTGAATGTTCGTGCACGTATCTCTTTAGCTGATATATGTGGAAGACGTCGTGCACCTAGTGCACCTGAGGTGGAAAGGCTGGTGGTAGGACAGCTTGCCTACTCTTCTGGGGTACTGGAATGTTCCGAAAAAACTTGTAGATAACTTGCCACCCTATCCAAATATCTGTTGACCTCATCAAGGTGAGAACCGTATAAAATACATGGTCACCATCCTCAAACTCTAGTGGTCTCTGTCTCCTATCAGCAATGTTCTTTTGTCTGCTTTGTGCAGTCTCAACTGCCATGAACCATAGAAGATAACTGCATGCTCCTACATCAGGACACACCCGAGTCTGGTCCCTGATGCATCACAGTAAACTTTGTACCCAATTCCCTCAAGATGGGCACACTGGTCAACCTCTACCTCAGCTCCTGAAAAGATCAACTTGCATCTCTCTGACCACATGAAGGGTTACCCCTTCTTCTTCAATACTGGAAATGGTACTGCAAATTTGGAGAATTATAGCACAATGGTATGTCTGGACAACTCCTGAGTGATCGATTGCACCCTCTTATGCATGATTACATCCTATTCTTCCTGGGGTTTCCTTTTCGCCACCCAAGGAAAACCCATAAAAAAATTGTAGGTAAACCACAAACTTTATCCCTAATACCGTCAATATGTGTATAAACTGTTGTTGCCCAGTCCATACCCAAACTAACGTCGTAAGGCCTTGACTCTGCCACCAAGAGGTCCATCTAAAACTCTCGCCTCTAGGGTCATATAACACCATTGGCATAAGTGTGATTATCGAGTATCCTCTCAAGTTATCTCCATATGTGAGGGTCAAGTCAACGTCTTAACCAGAAACTCTAGGTCAGGGATAAGATTCATGGAATTTAGCGATGATTCGTACCTTTGTCTATAGATAATAAATATATTAGTAGACATTGAACGTACCTCAAATCATTCATAGAGCCCTTGGGTCACACTCCATGACCACATGCAGCTATTCTCTTCCACTGCCCTCCAGCTCCCTGAGCCTGGCAGGGACTACAACAGTGGGTGGTTGTAACATGTTGAAATGTACACCACCTCATGCTTCTCTCATAGATTTGATTCCACATCTTCTACTCTGTAGATTCTTCTGTCCTTAATACATCCTCATCAAAACATTTTACACATCATCGTCTCTGAGACTGGTGCCAGTTTCATGCTGTTAACATTCACTGCCTGTATTCGTTCATCCAATAAACATTCAACCAGAAAGGTTCTCTATAGCACCCTAACATAAGTAGGAATTCATAGATCAAAGGATTCTTGCTCGGATATCCTTTAAACACACCTCGCTCAGAGGTCAATTCTCTAAATCACTGATCGAATCGTAGTCATCAAGTACCAGGAACGATCGGTACACCTTGATGACTACTCAGCTACTGGCATGTCATCCTGTCGAAGCTGTATAGCCCTAGAAAACTCTCAGCCACCTCCTCAAGCCAATCCTCAGCCGCTTGTGAGTCGGGCTCACCTCATAACCTGATGGTATCTGATTATGAAACACGTGTAAGGCAATGAACCTATATATGTCATATACTGGTATTGCCAGTTGTAATTGTTGTCCAATGGGTTGTGATATAGATGGCTCACTACCCAAAGGTACTATCTCAGGCATCGGTCCACGTACCAAAGCCTCATCACTATGCTGACCATCATCATGGTCACTCAATGGGAAACACCTGTAGCTAGGATCACCATATTCTCTACTAGTGTCAAAACTAGGTGTAGAGCTCTAGAAATCGCCTCCAGTCAGTCCACTGCTACCTGGGAATCTGTCCCGCCGCGTAACATCAGAGGCCTCTACTATTGAAACTCGTGAAACACCCTCTGTCAGCGTGAACCGTCCACTAATACGGCATGGTGGCATCTGCTGCCTAATGGGTGTTGCTGCTGCCGGTACACCACCTGATGTTGCCAACCTAGAAAGAGGGCCTTGCATCGGAGTATAATCGCTCGGTGGGCCGTCATCGAGTACTCTCTCGGAACTCCAACTCACTGTCTGCGTGGAGGTATCTTGTACAGATGCGACATGGTCAAACGATTTAAACCTTGTGAGATGACCTAGTTTGAGATTACTTTAAAACTTTGGAAACACACACGAAATTAGTGTTTTCATGCACTAAGTTGAAAATCAGTAGTCAGGGTCATGGTGTATGGATACTTAGACCGCCACACCAATACTGGACTCCCTAAACTGAAGACCACACTCGGTACCCTTAACACTATTTCTTCACAGAAGAGAAAGATCAGAGTCATGAGTTCGGAGATAGAACCGACTCCTCTGATACCAATTTGTCACAACCCATCCCTAGGGCCCATGCCATGAATACCCCAAGCCCACCTTCTATAGGCTAGGGGATGGAGACAAGAACCGAAGACATATATCCTGATAATTGGGAAGGCATTTCCATTATAAAACATATACACATCCATCCGGAGTACAACCAGAAGTAATACACTATGTACAAAAGAATGCGATGAAAGTTAAATGGGCTAGAATACAAACCCAACTGAAAAGTACAGCTAAAACATAACAAAAGTAAAACAAAGAAGACAAACAGCTGGATGATAGAAGCATATCATAGGTCGTCCCCCTCGGATCCTACCTAAAGGTTAGGTACATATAGCCTCCTCAATGCTCTCGCCCTCCAACCTCCTCCGAGTACCGTCTCATTATGAATTTCACGTCAAGGTACTAACTCGTTTTGAGGTCCACCTCCGGGTACCGTTAAGTCCTCGTACACTCAGTAGGGACCCCGATACCATCAAGGTCTCACTAAATCAAACAAGGATAACCACAAAGAAGGATCTCAACAGATAACCCTTACTTAGGTATATAACCATACTTATACCTAAGTTATCAAGTAACCCATCTCAATCATGAGGAAACACAAAGGTTAAAAAATCAGAAGATAACCACTACATAGGTATATTCACATACATATACCTAAGTTATCAAGGGACCCATCTCAATCATGAGGTAAACAAAAAGGTCATTGACTCAGCTCAACCCATGATTTTCATTAATGATACCTAAACAAACACTACTAGAGAAATCCTCCTCTGTCGACTACAGTTGCCTTGTCATGACTATGAGGTGCTACTCACTATCCTTAGAATGTTGAGGTACTCTTCCTGTCGAGTACCACAGGTCCTCACCCAATCACAATACTGCTCCCCGCAAGGGGTCTGCCACCCAAACACAGTAGTGGTTCCCCTAATAGCCTATAGAGGTACTCCTCCTGTCGAGTACCATGAGTATGCTGCCAACTACCAGTCTCTTCATCCACCGTGGTTCTTACACCAAATACTGGGTGCTCCGTTCACTGGGTTATTCAACTCACTCCCAGTCGAATTGGTTATGCATTTGTCAAGTCCATGACTACTAGGTCTCCACAATTCGTTCACTCATCTCAAGGAGGATCCTCTCCACGAGATACTGGTCAATACTCCTTGTATCACAAAGTCCCACAAAGAATTATCACAAGTTACCACCTCATCACAGGGGTCTCAACGCAACAAACGACATGTCAATCGGACGCCCGGTTTGAGTTATTAGACTTTTAATCCCAGCACCCGGTTGGTTTTGTGTATGAACCAACCCAACCATATCTCAACTATTCCCTGAACTCTCAATGGGTATACTCAAAAGAACCGTTTCTCAATGAGATTACGAACACCGCTAACGGTTCTACAAACGGAAGTCCGGTCTGAAAGTTATTGGCTTTTCTGTTCCAGGGGTCCGGTTGGTTTCGAAGCTAAAACCAACCCCACCTTACTCCAAATATTTCCAAACCTTAGGGGAAGTATGCTAAAAGATCCTTCTCATCAAAAGAAATCCAACATAGTTTATGGCACGTCAATCGGATGTCCCATCCTTATGTTTTGAGCATTTCCGCTCTAAGGGCTCGGTTTGTTTCGTGTTTGAACCAAGCTGGCCAAACCCAAACTTTGTCAAAACCGTGATTATAATATAATAAAATGACCATCTTGATCCATGTATTTCTATAGAACTTACGGTTCATCGATCGGAGGTCCGTAGCTCAAGATATGATTGTTTAACTGAAAACGGTCTGAAAATAGGGGGTCTGGGCCCGGCCCGACTCGGCCAAATACCCCCTTGGTCGGCCTGACCCGGGTCTGGCCCGGTTGGGTACGTCTTGGCCTGGATGGCGTGGCATGGCCGGCCCAGCCCATGTGGCCTGCGGCCTGGCTTGGAAGCCGGTCGTGGCCCGGCGCTGGCTGAGCGGGACGCATGGGGCGCGTCCCCCTTTTCTGGAAATAACTAACCGAGTGGGGTCTGCCCTTGCAGTAGGTCAGGGATGGGGGGGGTTTAAACCCCCCTGGTTTTCCGGGCAACAACCGGCCATTACGAATGGCAGGTTTTCACGGCACCGTGGGACCTGAATGGGGTCCCGCCTCCTGGAGTCACCGGCGGCCGCCTAGGCCGGCCGCCCCTGCTGGTCCGCCGAGGCCTTAAGATGTGGCTCGTCTCACTGGCATGGAACGACGGTGTCTTGCACCACTGCCACGACCCACTCTGGCTGCAGCCTTCCTTGACCTCTCTGGCGCGGTGCGACATCGACACGCCCCACCGCCGTAGCCCGCTTCGGCCGGGGTCCTCTTCGTCCTCGCGTTGTGCAACGGCACCGCGCCGCCTTCGTCGCGGCCTCGCATAGCCACGGTTCCCTACCTAACACCGCACGGTGCAACGACACCATGCGCCTATGCCTCTAACATTAACGAGGATTAACAAAGAAGAGGGGAGAAGAATCGTTCGTGTTCGAGCAGTCCGATCTTCACCCATTACGACGACATCACGTGGTCAATCCTTAATCAATGAAGAACGATGATAAAGGATTGAACAAGAAAAATAACCCCTTCCTCATGTCGTTGATCGTTCATTGGATCTGATGCGAGGAAGACGTCAGAGTCAACATAGTTCATTGTGATCGCACCACGCTATAGATCCTTGCTAGTACATCGATGTCTCGTCAGAGAAGATGGAACCTCAATATTCTTTGACGAAGAGGCGTTGTTCTTCGTGGGAGGAAGATGTTCTTAAATGATTGATAAATCTCTCATCTAGTCCAGAGGTTCCACGTTATAATTTTCCCAACCCATATTAATATGATACTTCCTCAACATTAATATACATGCCATGTATTCAAAATAAATCAAAATCATTAATCTATAATTTAAAGAGTTTGTTTCATTAATTTTGATAGGTAGGAAAATCAAATGGAGTGAGAGGGGAGGAAGTGGAAAGGTTACAAAAATGAAAAAGAGTTGTATAATAATAGAAGGGGTGATTATGGGGGGAGTTTATGAGAGTTAAAAGTGAGTTAAGGGAATATGAATGGTTGGGGCTCGTGTGGGACCCACCTCCCCACTTAACCACACATGGGAAGTTGGGTGGTTGTGGGCCCCACCAACAACTTCCCATTAGAGGGTTTAACTTCCAAGGATAATAGAATAAAATTGTACACTCAATTTTATTTAATTCTTATTTAAACCCCAAATTTCAACATCTCATCCCGCACAAATGTAATTGCGGTAATGGTCCGCTTAAACAATTATCGGCTTTGTGAGTTCATCGGTGACCTATGATTTCAACTTCATGCACCAGTAACAAAGATAGAATATCCCGCTCGTTTGTTTACTGAAAGCACCCGAGATGAACATCAGACGTTCATTCTGGGCACACTGGGCCTTAGAATCAGGTTTCGTCAAAAACTGCACACTGGTAATATTCCAACGAAATTATGAAAAAAAAATTCCATGAAATTTCCTGGTCATTAAATGGATCGTACACGAATCCAACCGGACCCCCAGGACTAAAAAGCTAATAACTCACAGACCGGGCATCTGATTGACACATCGTCTATTGTGTTGAGACCTTTATGACATGGAGGACCATTGAGATACTTTTTCGTGGTATTTCATGATAGTTGAAGAATAAACCAACAACTTTTTGGGTGGATCTTATGGGTACCAGTGAGCATTTGTGCGGGAACCTTGTAGCTGGATGAGACCAGATGAATGTTGACCGTTTGACTCGAAGTGACTATACTAGCCTAGTGGGGATCACCTTGGTGTCACTGTAGAACCACGATTGGTATAGCCTCTGTGTGAGCATGACAGACCCACGATACACGATTGGAGGAGTACCTCAATAGGCTACGAGGGGGAGCGCCCTTGTGTGACGCGGAAAACCCATGGTGGGGAGCACCTCTGTGTGAGAGAAACAGACCCACTATACTCAATAGGAGGAGTACCTCAGCATTCCAAGGTTCATGGGAACAACCTCTATGTAATGAGACCGTCCCACTATACTCAATAGAGGATGATTTCTCTTGGATCCCTGGTTTCGATAATGTGAAAAAAATCCTGGTTGATCTGAGTCATTAACTTTTTGTATTTACCTAATGATTGAGATAGATTACATGATAACATTGGTATATATATAGGCATATACCTAATTTAAGTTATCTAATGATTTAAATTTTTTTATCCTTGTTGGATTTTTTGAGACCATGAGGGTCTCTGGGTCCTTACTGAGTATCATTATACTCACCCATAACCGGGTTATACCCGCACCTCGTTCTGTTGGTTGCAGACGACAGACAATGCTGACTGAGGTTGAGAGTACTGAGACTGGACAGTACCTGAAGGTGGATCATATGATGTGTCGGTACGCAGAGGCAACCAACATATGTGGAGTGGTAAGGAGGATATTTTTACCTAAGCTTCAGGTAGGATCTGTGGTGGACGATCTAGGCGTTGCTAGTCACCATTTTTCTATTTTTTCCTTTTCAATTGTACCTGTTTTCAGTTGTACTTGTATTTTCTTGTTGGGCTCGTATTCTGGAACCTCTACATTTATAATTCATTGTATATAGTTTTACATAGTTTTTCTCTTCCTGCTCATACTCTATTGAGTGTGTTTTCAAGTTTTAATGGAAATGCCTTCCTAGTTTACAGGTTTTACGCCTTTGGTGCTAGTTGCCAGCCCATGGACTTCGGAAGGCGGGCCTGGGGTAGTCACAGCATGGGCTATGGGGGACAGGTTGTGACATAATTAAATAAAAATAATTGAATAGGGAGTGAAGAAATAAATTAATTACATGGAACATTTGAGAAGACTCTACCTATTAAAAAGTCTAAATCCCATTGATTTGATCCAAAAGGAATTTTTGAATTTCCTAATTCATAATGTAAGGATTCTTTGAGGAAGATAGGGATGTTGGGAGATTATATGTACTGAGTTTTTACAATTCATGGGGCTTGAGTGGTGTGATTTAATGTTAATTGGTGATTCTCTTTTATAAGAGGGGAGATGGGTAATTTTGGAATGTATGGAAATATAGTTTTATTATAAACTGAATTTCAAATTAAAATGATCCAAAAAACATTTAAATGGAATATAAGATGAATATTTTTAGAAATAATTTCAACCAGTAAGATTTAGAATGTTTTTTGTTTCTAATTTAACCTTATCATTTAGCATTATTCCATAGATATCTAATTTATCACTTACCATTTATTCTTTTGTATTTATACTATCTGGTTAATTTAGTTACCATAAAATTCCAATATAATCCCATGTTGTTCATTAATAAAATTGACAACATTATATATGTCATTTTTTGAATTTTATATTTTTAGGACTATTATATCTTTATTTAAATAGTATTTTTTAAAAACTCATTTATCTCAATTTTTATACTATTCATATTATAACTTTTTAAATATACATAATATATTTATTATTCTAAAAAAACAGAATTATTTAAAATAAAACAGGTCATTATCATCCCTATAATTATGTTATGGAATATTAATTTTCAAAATATATTTATTTTAATATTTATAATATCATTTATTTCAATCAATCAGTAATTAGGTAATCTCTACTTCATCATTGTGTAATAAATATATTTATTTAAATTATGTCTAAAAATTATAAAAAAAATACCATGATGAAGGAAATAGTTTTATCTTTATAATTACTATTTATAGTCTAAACAATCACTTAAATAAGCTCATAAAAAATATTTACTTAAAGATACGTGTTTACGTTACATTTTTCATTACATTAAATTTTATCTTATAAAATCTCATTTTCACATTAAATTGGCTCCATGGGGTCCAAAAATCACCCCAATAATGTCCATGGTCAGAAATATATCATCTAAAATGGGAAGGTCATATTTTTTGATTATATTATATTATAATAATATTATTTGTTACCCTTATTTACCTGATTTTCCCCTTAACCATGGTAAATAATATAATTTCCGATGTTACTATTCATAATGTCTAAAAAAGAAATGTATCTATTTAAAAAATTTGGACCTCATGATTCCAAATATGGAATCCATTATGCATATTAAAACAAAAAAATAGAAGACATTAATTTAAAATTTATTCTCTTTGTCAAAACAAAAAAGTGGATTTTTACAATGTAATAACTATCAAAAGGTTGGCATGTGTTTATGTCCAAATTGAAAGTGGAATTAATTTTAATGAACATAAATTGATTAAATTAAAATAACTTAATATAATTACTCATTAAAATAAATTATGAAGATAATCTATCCATCCAAATAAATCAGGTGAAAATGTAGTTTTGACATAAAATGTATTATTTTTTAGTATTCAGTAAAAAAAGAACTTTATTAGAAAAATATAAAAAATTTCCCTACAGTAAATTTTGAAATATCTATTATAAAGAAGATGTTTATTTATCCAAAAAAATATATAAAAAATTTAATAATACTAGATTTAAAATGGGTTCACCATCAATGGTGTCAGAGGAACCATTGAAAAATATTAAATTATTTCTTGATTAAAATCGGATTCATTATTATTTGAAGCCTCTAATATTCATTAAAAAAATGTAAAAAAATTAATAAATATTTAAAATCATTATATAATAATTTATGCTCAATCCCGGTAATAAAAATGTATGAGTTAACTACCATTTAAATAATAATATTATTATATTTTTTTCAGTATAACTAAATGTTGTGTGCAATTAATGATTTCATAAAAAAAACCTGTTGTTGGCTGCTGAGTACAAAATCTGAAAAATCATCCCTCGTAAGGTAAAATTAATATCTTATTTAAGTATTAATATATAAAAAAGTATTATTCTATATATACATGGGTCTTTAAAATTCATCATATTTAATATCCAAAATGCTTCATCTAAATATTTTTCATGAAGGATGGTAAATATTGATTCATCAATCTGATTTACCATTTCAATTTCCATGAAAGGTAGTCTTATATTTCATACCATTAATAATTTATGAATAATAATAGTCTAGGAATTATATTATCAACTTTTGAGTACTTTTTGAAAATATATCACACCTATTGTGGTAATTAATGGAAATTTTAGTTTGATGTATTGAAAATAGAACATAAATGAATTTCTTAATCGTTATTTTATATAAAATATCAAATTTATAATTACACCAAGCATGATTTTCTAATTATTCTTCACTGGAGACAATAAATTCGTCATTTTTTTTATTAACATCAAAAAATAATATTTTCTTTTAAGGGTTAATAGATTCTAGTAAATATTTGATATAAATTATTTTCTAAATCTCCTCACATTCCATTGAGTTGAATTCATTCGTTATTTTGTTGATCATTATAAAATTTCATCATTATTATTCTTAATATTACAATTTATAAAGAACCATAGAAAATTATACACGTTTTTATCATTAATTAAAATATAATTATATATATTATTTTAATCAATTACTCTACAATTTGTGGATTAGATGATCTAGAAATGTTTGATTGTCAAGGATGTTTAGAATTCTCAATAGTTTTTATATATGTTATGGAAATTAATAGGATATAATCATAGTTCAGTTTATTATTAAATACTTGATATATAATTTTCATTATTTTTTTCACTAAATCTCCCATAATAATAGGATTTTAATTAGAAAACTCTTTTTTGTATCACATAGATTGTTATCAAATTCAAACTACTTCCAACCAATTATTAGAACCATAATTATTAACATTAGTAAATGAAATAATATAGTAAGAATATTTTCCTTAAAAAACATATAAAAATTAATCCTCCTATAATATAACATATTTAAAAATTCTTTTTCACCATTTATACTTTCAATTAAAAATATGATGAATCATATTGGTTTCTAAGAAAATTCCTCAGTTAATACCCAAAAATAACTAAACCCCATTTATATAAAATCAATGATTACCGTAGAATAAAATGTAAATACATTAAACAATTTCCATAAATTGTAATTTATATCATTCCAATAAAATCACAATCCATGAATGGAACAGATAACTATCATAAATGAGTATCTAAAAAAATAACACATTTTCCTTTATTTCTTTACCAATGCCCAATAAATTCATTTAACATGGTATCTTTTTAGTAGTATTCCAAAATAATGTTTCTTAAGAAATAGTATGTATAAGTTGGTGATAACTCAAATTTCATTTAATGGAAAAATATATCAATGAATGAAATAGGTTTAGACCATGGTCATGTAAGATTACATAATAATGGGATAAATATTTATTTAAAAAATATATTTAATAATAATAGTTTTTGTAATCCATTATTGGAGTTAATATTACTTCAAAAGTATCCCCTTGAATGCATATCATATACCCACATATTAGAATGTGAAAATATTGGTGAATAATCATGATTAATGAGACCAAACATTGGAACGTGGGAAAAAAACCATTGGTAATCTATATCATTGTTAACGTAGATGACCATAGTCATGTAAATGAAAAATTCTGTGAAAAAAATCTAAAAAAAAACATTTACATGAATCGTGTTGTGAAAATATTTTACCATAATGATGTCTATAATAAATGATGTGAACATAAATAACCACAAATATGTAAGTGCACAACATCATTATTATTTGTGTTATAATGAATACAAAAATATATTTGAGCGATATATATGACCAAGAAGTGATACAATGATATTAAAAATATATGTATGTCGAATGAAATTATTAATAAAACATATCATGAAACCCCCTATGAAAATAAAACCGGTTACATAATGTTATCATGAATTATTTCTTATGAATTATTAAGAATTCTGATCAGAAAATACAAACAATTCAATCACCCAAAAAATATATAATAAGTGAGTTGTAATTGGGTTACATGTCAATGATCACCATAATTCCAATATATTATAGTGGGATATTATAAGATTATGTGGGCTGATTAACATAATTATATTAATGATTTGGTAATGTTTTCAAAAAAATAAATTCTTTATGTATTCTCGAAACCCAATTTCTATAAAATGTGCGCTATGATGTTTTTAAATCTCATGAATGTAGTCCATGTATAGGAACATTGCAATGAAATAATTATATATATGCTGAAATATATAGTGGTATGAAAAAATTGAATGAAAAGAGAATATTTTCATTTTAATTGTTTAAAATTAGGTTTAGTGAAATCACACATCAAGATAAATTTTAGATGATTTTATTAAAATAGGGGAAAAAGAAGATTATATAAGGTAATAAATATTTCGATGTAAAATTAATAAAATTAAACATTGCTTTATGAATATATACATATCTTGATGAAGAAATTGTAATATTGTGTATGAGGATTACACATCAAAATTTCATAATTTTACAAATATTAAAACCCTTCAAAGAAGAATATTATGATAGAAAAATGTAATTTTATATAGTTATTGAAATAATATAATTAAAAATAAATACACATTAAAATATAATTTTTTTTTAAATATAAACATTGATGTATTATTATGACCAAAATGATCTGGAAATTGAGATAGTAAATAACCTTTCTTTGGATACCATCATATTTGGGTAAACATTAAAATCCATAATTATCAATTTAGGTTTATTATTCTTCTATATCAAAATTATATTTAAATTTACATTACATTATTCAATTAATTTTTAATTTATTATTTTACAATTATAAATAATTCATTACTAAAAAATTTATTAAATTGTTAATTGGCATGATTGTTCTATTTTATCATCGATATGGTTGTTTCGATGTGTGATCCTCAATCATGTTTTAATCACATAAATAATTTATATGGATGATATATATTACTAATATATATATAAATATTATGATTCAATGTAATTTTATGTATTTTTTTATTGATGGTATGTAAAGAGCTCTCAAAATCTCATTTTATAATTTTTTTATTTAATATAAACTTTTTATTGAATATAATTTCATATATTAAAATTAAATAATATTTATGAAATCATTATTTCATTATATGTATACAATATTATAATTATAATATATTCCTTAATCTTTTTGATATGGAAATTTTATCGTAGTTATTGTCTGTGGTCAATCTATCCCAAAAAATATTGGTTCATCGAAAATGATTAAATATGAATATGTTATTATATTGAAATAATAAAACATTTATAGAAGAATAAATGGTTGTTTTTTATTGCTTAATATTATATTGAGGAAGTGATGGATGAAAAATAAAAATAAAAATATTGTTGATATGATGAATCATTATTTTAATTCAATAATATTTTCTTATTGGTCCTATTATAAATATCCAATTCATAGACAATTTTATGTAATAGAAGTTTCTAATAGTGAATGTTGAATATTATAGAGATTATTTGTCTAGTATTTTAATATTAAATTAGTGATTTGTTTCATTTATATGGGTACTAGTGGGGTCCTTGTATATATGAGATTGAGATAAATTATTATAAAAACATATTTTTTAAAATAAAGAATGAAATTTATCATTTAAGGTGGATCCAAACCAGATAAAAAATTGGAATTGGGTTTTGGGAGGTATAAAATTATTTCATACACAAATTATTTGACAATGTTTTGTGATATTATTTCATATTACCACTTATTTTATCCATTTGAAAAGATTTTACACTATACCATTCATACCTACATCTTAACTTTATAACATATCCATAATAACGAAAAAGAAAATAATTTTAATACCCATATTTTTAAATAAAAATATATAGTATAAAATAAACATTTTTTAATTTAATTTAAAATTGTATAAAATTTTATTTTTACATAACCACAAAAAACATATAATAAAATGTTTTTAAAAATATATATTTTTAAAATATATATTTATTTCTTCCAACACTAAGTTATAAATATATTTCAACAAAATAAATTATCATTACTAGTAAAATTAAAATATTTATAATAAAATTTGTTTTACATAAAAATAAAATTCATTAAAAACATTCAATTCATAATATAAAATTATTTTATTCAATATTAAATAAATTTGTTTTAAGGAATTAACTAAATTTTATCAAAAAAAATTTATTTAGAATAACCTACCTAATTTAATAATAATCAATATTTAATACAAAATTTAAAAAAATTGGAAATGTATATAATATATTGTAATGATGATTATATATATATATATAATTTTTTATATAACTAGTAAAATATTTAAATCTTCATAATATCTACATACAATACCCATGATAATCTCTACATAATAACTATGTGTGAGATAAGAAATTATTGTTGTCACAGGCGGTAAATTATGAAACCAATATCTTATAGGGGATTCCATTTAAATAAAATTATACCTTTTATCATTTCACTAAATCAATAATTGATGATGTTTAGCATTATATTAGTATAGTTAAAACCCTAATGATTTTATATTTTTTCCATGGGTTGAATAATTGTCCCCAAAATATAGAATGTTTTTTATATAATGTCATTTCTTCTAATATTTATATAGAATTCATCATGTAGTTAATTTTATTTATCCACTCGAATTAAAATAATTTCAGTAATGTTAGTATTTAACGAAAATGGAATTTATAATTTTTATCATTAATTATTATTAAGATGAATTATTACATTGAGGGCCATATAATCCAAAAAAAATTCTTATTCATAACATTTCACACATCATCAAATTCACTCAACATATATTAATGATTAAATTTTGATGTTTTTTTTCATCATATCTTCTATATATCATTATTATCAGTCATAAGTTTCTCAAGCAGGATTTTGAAGATTAATAATTCAATATTTTTTTATTATTAAATTTTTAATTTCCTCTAAAATTTTATCTCAATATATTTCATTTAGTTATCATATAAATTATTTCATTCTATATTTAAATTTTATATTCTATCAAAATAATCAAATATTCATTTTTCTAGTTTTTATGTCATAATGAGTATCATAGATTTACGAGGAAATTTAACATTATAAGTTTGTATTATTATATTCACCCCATAAATTAGAGACATATATAATAATTTACATCAACATGCATGATAATATTAATGTTTCCAAACACAATCATAATTTATATGATAAATTCAATCACACTATTTAAATATTCAATAATGATAAGTCATTTAATTTATTTAAAAACATGTAATTGTCGTCAAATTATAAATCATATCTCATCCCAAAGCAATACAAAATTTTATAATAAACACAATTAAATTTACAAATAATATTTCCAAAAAATTATTCATTATTGATAACTCAACAGCCAAACCCACAAGTATAAGAATCATCGCATTGATTCCATAAAATAATAATGTTTTATTTCTCTTGAAAACATAAATCAAACCATCAATCATTATTGATTTCAATAAATTCCATCACAATTTATGTTATTATGTAATCACACAAAAAAAAATACAATTACAACTAACATATGTATTTAAATGAATATAAATTAAATTAAATAACACTAACCAATATTTTATAGAAAATAATATAATATGAAATTCATGGATTAACCCCTCTATAATCCACACTAATTACTCACTATAAAGATATGTTTTATCTATTTAACATCATGATAAATTTTTTCATCGTAATAACAGTTATCTAAATGTATTTTTTAATGTAATAATAAAATTTGAAATTATACAGCACAAAAAATTATTCATAAATAGTTTATCATCATTTTCATGTCCACTAAAACATATGCCATCAAAAATATTTATTTTAAATGAAGAAATTATAATTAAAACCCAATAATACATTCCCTAATTCATTTCTAGAATGAGTAAAAATAATCCAAATTGTTAAATAAAAAATTATTAACACAATCATACGTAAAATTTAGCTCGGTAATTTCAGTCACAAAAAACATTGAAATTTTAATAAACATATTTCAAATGATTATATTGATCCATTAATAATTAATTTATTCATAAGTTGGTAAATAGACAAAATATTATTTAACCTCCTATACAAAATACAATTATTAATTATATGATTCACCTAAGACCATAATTCTAATTTTTATAAAATGATCATATTTAACGATAAACAATTTCATAAAATTCATTTATAATTTCTCACCAATTTCATGCCAGTAAATTATATAAAATTTAAATTCAAAAAAATAGAAATGAATCACAATATAATTTAATAAAAATCTCATATACAATCCAGACAACCATCCTCATATATCGTAATAACCCAATCATTTATGAGAATTCAAACCCTTCTTCAACCCAATGTATATCTTGAAACCATAATGAACGAGAAGAAAAATAAAAAATTTGATACTATAGATATTAAGTATATTTAACTTCTAACAAAAACATATATATTTCAATATAATAACTCCAACTATCCATACAAAAAATTTATCAAATATCTAATAAGAAATAATAATATATCACAAATCAATGATTTAGTGAGATAAAAATAGTTTTGAAGAGTAATCCCATGAAGCTATCATATAAAAACAATTATTCTAAATTATAAAATCATTAACTGAAAATTAATGAATTTCCCATTGTTAAAAATGTATCATGACACCCACTCAAACTATTCTTACCACCCATTAAGAATTCAGTGGAATCCACAAATGTAGAGACATTACTATAATCATTAAATATTTTATTGAATTTATAGGAAAATTTTATTTCATACAATGCTAAGGATAACTTTAGTTTGTAGTTTTAGAAAATTGGTAAAAATATTATATGAAAACCCAATATATTAAAAATAGGACAATTGAAATAATTATCCATTATTCTAAAATATAATTTATTAAAAAATAAACTTGATTTATTTTCATGAAAAATCACCACAACCTTCAACATGAACTATTTTAATCATTAATATCATTAATCCATGGGGTTATTTTAATAATGTGGGTTCAGAAAAAAAAACATATTAATGTACATAGTAGAATAAGTCAAAAATTCTAGTGAAAAACATGAAAACCAATTAAGATCATTTTCTTAAAAACATACATTTTCTTTGGAAAAGTGAATAGTTTTTCAATTAAATTAATCATTATCATCTATTTTGAGATCATAATATTTATCGAAAAACTCATTATCAAGACTAAAATTATTATCTTGTTGCCTTTGGAAATAATAATCATTAAAACCTTACTGAACCCTTACATTAAAACTTATAAATTTGAATAACCATATGAGCAATTTCAAATTTCATTATCCAGAGAAAAAAAAATAGTATCCAGTGATTTTTAATTCTAATTTGGCACACCCTAAGCTATAATAGAATCACCAATGTGTTCTAATAAAATCAATACAATAAAAACAATTTCCATGGACTGTATCATTAAAAATCCCTTAAAAAGTATTTTAAGGTAATGTAAGAAATACTTTTATGTAACACCCCAAGCTTCTACGGTACACATCTCTTTGAATAATGTGATAGCGTGTGTTGTACGCAACACCGAGTTCTAACACACCATAACCAATCAAACTAGCCATTATGAATAGTAATACCTACTTTTTGAAATTATATATATTTTATATTTCAAAATTGACTTCATTTTTGGATTTAGAATATTGAATTTATCCTAAGGTGAAATTTTGGTACTTTTCGGATAACTTTAATATTTTGATGAATAGTGAAAATTAATAAATTCTAATTAAAAACAACTTTATTAATCAAAATAATTAATAGTGAAAAATTATGAATTTGAGTGGTTTTAAAGTATATTTAGAATATATTTTTACCATTTAATATAATTTTGCTAATTGGACATAATTTTACAATTAAACCAAACATAAACAAGTGTCAATCTTTTGATAGTTATTATCTCTTAAAAACACGCTTTTTGTTTTGACAGCGGGAATTAATTTTAAATTAATTTCTGACACTTCTGTGTTTGAAATTTAGAAAAATTGATTCCATATTTGGAATCAGGATGTTCAAATTGTGTAAATAGGTAACATTTATTTTTAGACATTTTGAATAATTACTGCGGTAAATATTTTATTTACCGTGGTTAAGGGTAAATCCGGTAAATAAGGGTTAAAAAATATTATTATAATAATACTAAATTACCCTAAAACGTGTCCTCGCCTTATTGGTTTATACATGTTCGACCATAGGCATCTTTGGGTCGATTTTGGGACCCCATGGTGCCACTTTTAGGTGATAGGGACATTTTATTTTAATTAAGTTAAAATGAATACAAAAATGACACAAGGCTATATCTTTTAGCAAATGTTTTTTTACATAGGGTTATATATTTTGGATTTTAGATTATAAATATTCATTAAAAAGAAAAATGGTTTCCTACATAATGATATTTTATTTATAATTTTTAGAGATTAAATAATTTAATTTATCGATGACACAATGATGATGTAGTAATTACCATAATAATGAAAAATTAAAATAATTGATATTATAAATACCCAAATAAATAAAAATTTTAGACTTTTAATGAATTACACTAATTTTCTAGGTTAATATGACATGTTATGATTGATTCAATTAACTTTGTTAGAACTAATCATTCTGTTATGATTTTTACAAAAATCAATTATTGAATAGTGTCAAAATTGACATAAAAGAGTTTTTAAAACAAATATTATATTATTAATTGATATTAAATTCCAAAAAAATCTAGGGTTCTCCCAAGAGACTTATATCATGATAGGATCATCATTAATTGAAAACTTAGGGGTCTCTTGGATGTATATAGTAAGTTTATTAACTATATATTATAAAAATACAAAGTGACATGGTAAATGTCAAACTAATTAACTAAGAGTTAAAACTAAAAGATAAGGTTAATATAAGTACTAAAACCTGTATAAATTCTATTGGATTAGTGTTTTAAGACCTATTCCCACCTTAAACTTTGAATAATAAACTTTTGATCCATTAGAAACCGAATATTAATTTATTATAAATTAATATTTCTAGCTTTTCCAAAGGTGCCCCTCACCCCTCTTATAAAAGGGCACTCCTCCTTCTCATTTCTTCATACCTTCAAAGGCTTTTTGTTCGGACAAACTCTGCCCAAATACTCTCCCAACTTCTCTCACTACAACCTAGAGGCATTATTTTGATCCAAAAGCCAACCTATGGATCCCTTTTGATCAAATCAAAAGGAAGAACCCGAAGAAGAGGTTATGTTTTCACCACCCCTTTTCAAGTTCCTTTCTTCTTCCACTTCTTCTTTCTTTGTTATTACCACTCTAAAATAATAACTCCAGTATCTTATATATACTGTGATGTTATTATAAATATGGTACAACCATATTCAGTATTCCATCCACCCTTTGAATAACATGTCACCACACGTGCGTACGTACGGCTTACCGTCTCCACGTCGTGGTGTAATTGTTATTCAAAATATTATTATTTGGATGGGTATAATAATGATGTGTAACTCATGTAAATAACAAATATAACCTGTTAATGATTCTGTATATATGATATACCATCTATTTATATATTATTTTAATATCAAAAGAATGATATTGTCGCTCGTGCGTACGTACGGACTACCGTCTCCCCGAACGCGATGAGATTCATTCTCCATCGTATCCATTAAAGTATAATTATCATTTGATGATTTAAAAATTATGTTTAAGGACTTGATATCATTCTGTATATGAAAAATATACAACCTATCCATGACAAACATGGCTTATGTAACAAAACATATAAATGAAAACGAGTAAGTTAACACCCAAAACGACGATAATTCAAAGATATTATTTACAAATCAATGTTAAAAGATCATATATGATATCATATTAATATATATGATTCTTGTATAATTTAATAACAATTATTTCACCATTATACAGGAGTTTAACCTACCCCAACCAAGGAAAAGTACAAGGTAAGGGTTATTTCACAATCTCTTCATTATCCGAGGTTGTTTATATGTAATAATCTACTGGGATCTCTTTATCATCCACATCCTTGTTTCTTAAAAATGTATTTAAAAACATTTTTTACTATTTACAAGATTATGGGTTAAAGTCATTTATACCCTTGTTTGACTTTTTATAAGAGGTTTAAAAAGGAATATTTCTGTTGTTTTCCAAATAATGTGCTTTTTAACCTTTTCGACAAAATTAAGGTATGAATGTTTTTTTAACTTATACGGCGGGTGCGGCTATTTTCCGCCATTATAAAATTGTCGAAGCTTCCCTTACAAGAATATAAAAATATTTTCAAAGAAAATGTTTTATTTTATATGGATCTTAAATGATTTCATAATAAAAAGAGATATTTCTCTAAAAGAGTTTTGATTTCATCCATGTCAACATCCTTTGATGGATTTTATGCTTATGTGAAGTTGATTTATTATGATACAAACTTCTATGTTGTATTGAAGGTTTTGTGATATGTTTGACTGTGGATGTGCTATTTTTGTACCATTCATGGATTATGGTGAAAGAATTGACATTTTGTATGCTAGTTTTAATACGAATGTTTATGTTATGTTTAAACCTTTTCATATGGGAATGCATTGGACTTAATATGTGACGGGTGGAGCCCGCTATAGCTCCTCGATGCATCGGTAGGTCTCATGAGACAAACTAGTGTCTTGGCACAAGGCTTTGGAAAAATATTATTTATAGTCTTGGCACAAGGCCTTGGCTATGTGGTTATGATAGTCTGGTATTATGCATTCCATCATTATGAAAGTGGTTATTGTTTTTGCATGTAATTATTCGATTAGTAGAATATCCATGTGAATAAGTAAATGGAATTATTTCATTTTATTTATCCCACACTATGTTGAAAGTTCAAGTTTGAATGGCTTTTGTTTTAGTATAAATTGTCTTAAATGTTTATTCTTATTTATGAAAGTTTCCGCTATATTGTTATCCTTACTGGGCATTTGAGCTCACCCCTTTTCTATGTTTCATTTTTCCCAGGAAGTGAAGAAGTAAATTATGAATGACCTATAGGGATATTAAGTGGGGATATGAGTGTGGATTAGGGAGACAATATGTTGTTGTAGTAGTTTTTTATTTTATGATGTAATGTAAGACTTATGAATATATCTATTGTTTCCAAGGCTACTAAACCAATCGATCATTCGAGATTTGATCTTTCTTGTGATCATTCCAATGATATGTAATAATGCACCGACTCTGGGTAACTAGGGTCGGGGCGTTACAGTTGGTATCAGAGGAAGTTTATTACAAACCGTGGAAGCTAGATTTAGATAAATGCTGATTAGAGCACGTAGACCTAAGATGAACTTGGAGGATTAGTATAGAAGAACTTCCTAGAATTATGGTATTGTAGAGATTTTGTGAGTTTTCCGAGCAATAAATCCATGTCTGGATACGAGCAGGTAGAGGCGGCTCTGGCACAGATGTACCTAGGGGTAAAACTCGAAAACACCGCTTTGAGCTAGACTCGAACGGGAACTGGTGCACGACAATGGGCCTTGCTGCACTCTTGGTTACGACACTCCCGGGGGATATGCTTAGGATAAATCTCATTTTATTTACAAATAATTATGAAGGGTTTATGAGTATATACTTCCTCAAAGAAAACATTTTTATGATTATGGATCAAATCCATAAATAGTTCAATTTATGTTAAGGGTTTTATAAGTATGGGATTATGTATTTTGATTCATAAACTGATCTAGTTTATGCCATTGTTTAGAAATGGTTCCTAGTAGAAGAAATGGAAAACGTATCAATGAACACACTTCATGTAGGGATTTCCCTCCTGCTCAATATAATTATAGTGGAGCTGGTGATGCAACTGGTGCCGATCAGCTAATCACCATACTGGGACAACTTACTCAGGTTATGAATAATAACCATACCCGTATGGAGCACCCTGATCCACAGCGTGGAGGATCAATGTTAGATCGATTCATGAGGCAACAACCACCAACTTTTAATGGGAGTACAAATCCCTTAGTAGCTAAGCAATGGATAAATACCCTAGAGAAAATATTTCAGGCTTTGGGGAGTAGTGAAAGGGAAAAAGTTATCATGGCAGTTTACTGCCTCACTGGAGATGCTGATCAATGGTGGTCATTGATTCAAAACATGAAGGAAGATGATGAAGTATAAAATATGTAATCGAGGGAGTTCAAAGATCTGTTTTTAGAAAAATACTTTCCTCGTGACCATCGAGCAGATATGGAAAGACAATTTCTGAGTCTGAGACAGAAGGAGGATGAGAATGTCGCAAAGTATAAGGCTAATTTTACAAGGTTAGCAAGGTATGCTGGAGATTATATACGTAACCCAAGAAGTAAGATTGATCGTTTCTTTGATGGTTTAAAACCATTTCTTCATCGAGCATTAGTCTCACAATCCTTTTCGTCGTACAAAGACATTGTCTCATGTGCTATCAAGACCGAAAAGGAATTCTCTAAGTCTTATGACTTTAAAGCAAAGAAAGAGAAGAAGAGACCTACTGATCAATCTGGGAATGGAAATTAGGGGAAGAAGGGAATGGTTTAATATCCATCATGTGGTAAATGCGGGAAGAAACATCCTGGTACTTGCTTGAAGGGAATGGGAGTCTGTTACAAGTGTGGTGAAAAAGGCCACCAAGCTCGTGATTGTATGGGGAAGAAGGAAGCTACCAACGTTTAGTGCTACCATTGTAGGGAGATGGGGAATTATGCAAATGAATGTCCTAATCGTCAGGAGAACATACCTCAGAAAAGGTTAAGGGATCAAGGCCAGGCTTATGCTATCACTACTGCTGAGGTAGAAGCTCCGAAAGACGTGGTGGCAGGTAATTTAATGGTTTCCTCAAGTTTAGAAAATGCATTATTTGATTCTAGATCATCGCATTATTTCATATCTTCCCAGTTTTCTAAGAAAATTAGATATTTCCAATTTGATTTAATAAGGGAGTTTTCAGTTAAAAATCCTAAGGGAAGTATCATTGCAACAAAGTTTTGTGAGTCAGTCCCCATTGGAGCACATAAATGTTCTTTATCTACTGATCTCATCGTCATACCTATGATTGAGTTTGATATAATCCTCGGTATAGACTTGATTTCGGAATATGATGCGAAGATTTATTGTAAGAAGAAAGAGGTTACAATTATTGATGATAATGATAAGGTACACCTTATCTTTAGAGCAGAATCATCACCACCTAATTCTTATTTAGATCCACCCCCAGTAGCTCAACTTAATTCAATTTTTGGGGAGGAAGAGAATGAAATGATTGTGGGTGAGTAAAAGAATGTTCAAATAGAGGATGTACCTGTTGTGAAAGAATTTGTAGATGTATTTCCGGAAGATTTACCTGGACATCCTCCAGAACGAGAAGTTGAGTTTTCCATTGATTTAATTCCTGGATCAAGGCCTATATCGAAGACCCCTTATAGAATGTCCACTGTAGAGTTAGTCGAACTAAAGAAACAACTAGAGCAGTTGAGTAATAAAGGATTTATTCGCCCTAGTGTTTCTCCATGGGGAGCCCCTGTTCTTTTTGTTAAAAAGAAAGATGGATCTATGAAGTTATGTATCAACTACAGGGAGATCATTGCTATAATGATAAAGAACAAGTATCCCCTACCTCTTATTGATGGTTTATTATAACAACTGCATGGAGATCAATACCTTTTAAAGATTGACCTTCGATCTGGATACCATCAGTTGTGTGTGATGAAGGAAGACATTCCGAAGACAGCATTTCGAACCAGGTACGGGCATTACGAGTTTACTGTAATGCCATTTGGATTGACTAATGCACCCTATGTATTCATGGATCTAATGAATAGAGTTTTCAAGGAGTATCTCGATGAGTTTGTGGTGGTATTTATTGATGATATATTGGTATTCTCCAAAACCTATGAAGATCATGAAAATCACTTGGGAATTATCTTGAAGACTCTAAGGAGGCATGAATTATATGGAAAGTATAGCAAGTGTGAATTCTGGCTTCATGAGATTTCATTTCTTGGCCATATTGTCTCTAAAGATGGAATCTATGTTGATCCTTCTAAGACTAAGGAAATCAAAGAATGGCCAGCACCTACGAGTATAACTAAGGTATGTAGTTTTATTGGTTTGGCAGGTTATTATCGACGTTTCGTCTAGAATTTTGCCCGATTGGCTAACCCATTAACGAAGCTCACACGTAAAGGGGTTAAATTTGTTTGGACAAAAGAGTGTGAAGAATGTTTCGAAGAACTGAAGAGAAGATTAGTCAATGCTTCTATATTGAATCTACCATCGGGGAATGATGGTTTCGTTATTTATAGTGATGCATCAAATAAAAGACTTGGTTGTGTCCTTATGCAGAATGATAGAGTTATTGCCTATGCATCACGACAGTTGAAAATTCATGAACAAAACTATCCTACTCATGATCTCGAGTTAGCAGCCGTGATATTTTCTTTGAAGATATGGATGCACTACCTCTATGCTGAAAAATGTGAGATTTATACTGACCACAAGAGTTTGAAGTATATTATCTCACAAAAATAACTCAACATGAGGCAAAGGAGATGGCTTGAATTACTGAAGGGTTATGATTGTATCATACACTACCACCCAGAGAAAGAAAACAAGGTGGCAGATGCTTTGAGCAGAACAGACCATGGAGTTTTGAACAATATGAGAATTGAAAGGGATCCAGTTTTCATGGATCTAGTGAAGATGGACATGGGAATAACCAGGGAAGGCGAAAAATCAATTCTTTTTCAAATGGTTGCCAAACCATCTTTACTAGAAAGGATTAAGAGTTCTCAGACCGATGATGAAGAATTTAAAAAGAAGATTAAAGCTGTGAATGATGGGAGATTGAGAGACTTTGTGTATGAGGATGGAATTTTGAAATCCGGGAAGAGATTTTGTGTTCCCGATTTACCTGATCTAAAAAGGGAATTGCTGTATCATGCTCATAGTTCTAATTTCTCTATACACCTTGGGAGCACCAAAATGTATATATATTTGAAGGAATATTTTTGGTGGGACAACATGAAGAGGGAGATTGCTGATTTTGTGTCAAGATGTATGGTTTGTCAACAAGTGAAAGCTGGAAGGCAACAGCCTGGAAGAGTCATGCAACCTCTTCCCATACCGGAGTGGAAATGGAACAATATTACGATGGACTTTGTCATGGGGCTACCAAAGACTCCTAGAAGGAACGATGAAATATGGGTTATTGTTGATCGTCTTACCAAGTCAGCACATTTTCTTGCTATAAGAGAAGATCTACCCCTGGAACTTCTAGCAAGACTATATATTAATGAAGTTGTGAGACTTCATGGAGTACCCCTATCGATTGTTTCTGATCGTGATCCCCATTTTACTTCATGATTTTGGAAAAGTCTTCAGAAATCCCTGGATACTGAACTTCATTTGAGAACTGCTTACCACCCTCAGATAGACAGACAATCATAACGGACTATTAAGACCTTAAAAGACATGTTGAGATCTTTCTCACTTGACTTTCAGGGTATGTGGGATCAATATTTACCTCTGGTAGAATTTTCCTATAACAATAGCTTTCATTCGAGTATTCAGATGGCACCATATGAAGCGTTATACGGAAAGAGATGTCGTACACCAACCTGTTGGGATGACATTGGTGAAAGAAAACTTGTATTCCTAGAACTGGTGGAGGAAATAGTGGAAAAGGTGAATGTAATCCAAAATCACATCAAAGCAGCTCAAAGTAGGCAGAATATCTATGCCAATAATCGAAGGAAGGATTTGGAATTTCAAGTCAGTGATCATGTTTTCTTGAAGGTATCTCCATGGAAGGGAGTCATATGTTTTGGTAAGAAAGGTAAATTGAGTCCCAGGTACATCGGACCTTTCGAAATTCTAGAACGAATTGGGGCTGTGGCATACCGATGGGCAATGCCACCAAGTCTCTCCAAAGTTCACGATGTGTTCCACGTATCTCTGTTGAGGAAATACATTCCTGACCCAACGCATGTACTCACCTATGAGGAATTAGAACTGGAACCCAATCTTTCCTATTGTGAAGAGCCCGTCAGGATTCTTGATACAAGAGAACAAGTACTAAGAAACCAGACGACGCGTCTGGTAAAAGTTTTGTGGAGAAACCATAAGATGGAAGAGACAACATGGGAACCCGAGGAACTTATGATGAAGAAACACCCGAGTCTTTTCATGTGATAATTATTCTAGAAATTTCGAGAATGAAATTATTTGAAGGAGGGGAGAATGTAACACCCCAAGCTTCTACGGTACGCTTCTCTTTGAATAATGTGATAGCGTGTGTTGTACGCAACACCGAGTTCTAACACACCATAACTAATCAAACTAGCCGTTATGAATAGTAATAACTACTTTTTATAATTATATATATTTTATATTTAAATATGGACTCCATTTTTGGATTCAGAATATCGAATTTAGCCTAAGGTAAAATTTTGGTACTTTTCGGATAACTTTAATATTTTGATGAATAGTGAAAATTACTAAATTTTAATTAAAAACAAATTTTTTAATCAAAATAATTAATAGTGATAAATTATGAATTTGAGTGGTTTTAAAGTATATTTATAATATATTTTTACCATTTAATATAATGTTGTTCATTGGACATAATTTTACAATTAAAACGAACAAAAACAAGTGTCAATCTTTTGATAGTTATTATCTCTTAAAACACGCTTTTTGTTTTGACAGCGGGAATGAATTTTAAATTAATTTATGCCACTTCTGGGTTTTGAATTTAGAAAAATGGATTCCATATTTGGAATTAGTATGTTCAAATTGTTTAAATTGGTAACTTTTATTTTTAGACATTTTGAATAATTACTGCGGTAAATATTTTATTTACCATGGTTAAGGGTAAATCCGGTAAATAAGGGTTAATAAATAATATTATAAAAATACTAAATTACCCTAAAATGTGTCCTCGCCTTTTTGGTTGATACATGTTCGACCATAGGCATCTTTGGGTCGATTTTGAGACCCCATGGTGCCACTTGTAGGTGATAGGGACATTTTATTTTAATTAAGTTAAAATGAATACAAAAATGACACAAGCATATATCTTTTAGAAAAAAAATTTTACATAGGGTTATATATGTTGGATTTTAGATTATAAATATTAATTAGAAAGATAAAACTATTTCCTACATAATGATATTTTATTTATAATTTTTAGAGATTAAATAATTTAATTTATTGATCACACAATGATGATGTAGTAATTACCATAATAGTGGAAAATTAAATTAATTGATATTATAAATACCCAAATAAATATAATTTGAGACTTTTAATGAATTAAACTAATTTTCTAGGTTAATATGACTTGTTAGGACTGATTAATTTAAATTTTTTCGAAGTAATAATACTGTTATGAGTTTTACAAAAATCAATTATTGAATAGTGTCAAAATTGACATAAAAGAGTTTTTAAAACAAATATTATATTATTAATTGATATTAAATTCCTAAAAATCTAGGGTTCGGCCAAGAGACTTATAACATGATAGGCTCATCATTAATGGACCAATTATGGGTCTCTTAGATGTATATAGTAGGTTTATTAACTATATATTATAAAAATACAAACTGACATGGTAAATGTCAAACTAATTAACTAAGAGTTAAAACTAAACGATAAGGTTAATATAAGTACCCAAACCTGTATAACTTATATTGGGTGAGTGGTTTTCGACCTATCCCCACCTTAACCATTGAATTATAAACTTTGGAGCCATTATAAATCGAATATGAATTTATTATAAATTAATATTTCTAGCTTTTCCAAAGGTGCCCCTCACCCCTCTTATAAAAGGGCACTCCTCCTTCTCATTTATTCACACCATCAAAGCCTTTTTGTTCGGCCAAACTCTGCTTACATACTCTCCCAACTTCCCTCACTGCAACCTGGAGGCCTTAGTTTGATCATAAAGCCAACCTAATGATCCCTTTTGATCAAATCAAAAGGAAGAACCCGAAGAAGAGGTAATGTTTTCACCACCCCTTTTCGAGTCCCTTTCTTCTTCCACTTCTTCTTTCTTTGTTATTACAATTCTAAAATAATAACTCCAGTATCTTATATATAATATGATTTTATTATAAATATGGTACAACCATATTCAGTATTCTATCCACCCTTTGAATAACATGTCACCATATGTGCGTACGTACGGCTTACAGTCTCCACGTCGTGGTGTAATTGTTATTCAATATATTATTATTTGTAAGGGTATAATAATGATGTGTAACTCATTTAATAATAAATATAACATGTTAATGATTCTGTATATATGATATACCATCTATTTATATATTATTTTAATATCAAAAGAATGATATTGTCGCTCGTGCGTACGTACGGACTACCGTCTCCACGAACGTGATGCGATTCATTCTCCATCGTATCCATTACAGTATAATTATCATTTGATGATTTAAAAATGATGTTTAAGGACGTGATATCATTCTGTATATGAAAAATATACTATCTATCCATGAAAAAGATGCCTTATGTAACAAAACATATAAAACAAAATGAGTAAGTTAACACCCGAAACGACGATAATTAAAAGATATTATTAACAAATCAATGTAAAAAGATCATATATGATATCATGTTAATATATATGATTCATGAATAATTTAATAACAATTATTTCACCATTATACAGGAGTTTAACCTACCCCAACCAAGGAAAAGTACAAGGTAAGGGTTATTTCACAATCTCTTCATTATCCGAGGTTGTTTATATGTAATAATTTACTGGGATCCCTTTATCATCCACATACATGTTTCTTAAAAATGTATTTCAAAACATTTTTACTATTTACAAGATTATGGGTTAAAGTCATTTATACCCTTTTTTGACTTTTTATAAGAGGTTTATAAAGGAATATTTCTGTTTTTTTTTCATATAAGGTGCTTTTTAACCTTTTCGACAAAATTAAGGTAAGAATGTTTTTTTAACTTATACGGCGGGTGCGGCTATTTTCCACCGTTATAAAATCGTTAAAGCTTCCATTACAAGAATATAATAATGTTTTCAAATAAAATTTTTTATTTTATATGGCTCTTAAATGATTTCAAAATAAAAAGAGATATTTCTCTAAAAGAGTTTTGATTTCATCTATGTCAACATCCTTTGTTCGATTTTACGCTTATGTGAAGTTGATTTCTTATGATACAAACTTTTATGTTGTATTGAAGGTTTTGTGATATGTCTGACTATGGATGTGCTATTTTTATACCATTCATTGTTTATGGTGAAAGAATTGACATTTCATATGCTAGTTTTAATATGAATGTTTATGTTATGTTTAAACCATTTCATATGTGAATACGTTGGACTTAATATGTGATGGGTGGAGCCCGCTATAGCTCTTAGATGCATAAGTAGGTCTTATGAGACAAACTAGTGTCTTGGCACAAGGCCTTGGAAAAATCTTATTTATAGTCTTGGCACGAGGCCTTGGCTATGTGGTTATGATAGTCTGGCATTATGCATTCCATCATTATGAAAGTGGTTATTGTTTTTTCATGTGATTATTCGATTAGTAGAATATCCATGTGAATAAGTAAATGGAATTATTTCATTTTATTTATGCCATACTATGTTGAAAGTTCGTGTTTGAAAGGCTTTTGTTTTAGTATAAATTGCCTTAAATGTTTATTCTTATTTAGGAAAGTTTCCGCTATATTGTTATCCTTACTGGGCATTTGAGATCACCCCTTTTCTATGTTTCATTTTTCCTAGGAAGTGAAGAAGTAAATTATGAATGACCTACAGGGATATTATGTGGTGATATGAGTGTGGATTATGGAGACAATATGTTGTTGTATTAGTTTTTTATTTTATGATGTAATGTAAGGCTTATGAATTTATCTAGTGCTTCCAAGGCTAATAAACCAATCGGTCTTTGGAGATTTGATATTTCTTGTGATAGTGCCAATGATATGTAATAATGCACCGACTTTGGGTAACTAGGGTCGGGGTGTTACATTTTATATATGAAAATTACATTTTTCATAATTATCACTTTAAAAATCCATAAACGACATTCAGTATAATAAATAAAAAAAATTCATAATTGGAATGATACATATACAATAAATTTACATCATTATAGTTTCATGATTGTTTGAAAATAAAATCCTATTGTATAAGAAAAAATTATTACTTCCATAATGTTTTTTATTAAACTCACCATATAAATTGTTTTTAAGAAAAAAACAATATTGAAATGAATTTTTTTAAAATAATGAAATAAATTATAAAAATTTATTTATTTAATCATATTTTAATATTAAATACAATTTTGCAATAAATTTTAGAAAACATTTACCTTAAAAAAAGAAATTTTAAAGGGAAACATTGAAAAGATAAATTTTAAATAAATGTCCTACACCTCGAGTCTGATTCCCCACAATTGACTATTATCATCCAAATATTTTTTAATATTGTACTTTATAAATATCAATTTTTAATAAAACTATTATTTTATATTAATTATTACAATTTTATATAAAATTACATAATAATTTTTTACTTGTCTGGAATTTTGACAATATTTTGAACTTTAGTCCAAAATGACAGTATAAAATTGATTATTTTCATAGTGGATATTTATCCACCATATCTAGAATAATAATAAAAATTTATTAATACTTTTATATATTCATTATTTTTTAAAATTGATCAATTAAATATTGATATGAAAAATTGACTTGGATACAATCATGGAGACGGTATGATTACGTAATCATGATAAAAATTTCCTATTTTGAACGACAATTTTCAAAAAAAAGTATTGTATTATTTTATATTTATATATTTATCATAATATAATAAATATAATATTAATTATTTATATATTAATATGAATATCATAAAATTTATGTGATAATATAAAATAAAATATATAGTTTCATATAGGTGCTAATATACAAATACACGTAAAAAATGTTATCAATATTATATGAATGGAACTGTCAAAAAATAAATAAGATATCATATTTTTTGGATTATAGTAATTTTATGAATATAAAAAAGAAACACTAATTCCATCATTATTACATGTCTTCATAGATTTTCATGGAAATCAAATTACATCAGTTTGTGAGGCGGTAGTTCTCCGTAAAAACAAATGAGGAATAATTTTCCAATTTTATGGAAGTGGAGATGGATATATTTCAAAAAGAAAACATAATAAAATATATTTTTATTTTATATATGGTATTTATTCTTTTATCATTGTATAATATGGTTTAAGGGATATGGATGAACAAAAAAACTGATATGAATGATTTAAAGTTATTCCTCTTCCCTGGGTAGTCTCCTTGATTAGCTTCTTATCAAAAGAATGATTGGGTTATTACCAAAGAGATTATATAGATTTTTATAGAATATTAACATATGATATATTTTATAATATTTTCTAACAAATATTAGTTTCTCGGTGAGATTAAATGAAAAGAATAAGTTCCTTTTATAAGAGGGGAGGGGAACTCTTGAAATCAATCAATATATTAAAATATAATGGGTCTATTTTACAACCAAATGGACCTAAATATTCTATGTGTATGAGATTACATTTTTGACACTATATTATCCCACATTTTCTTATTTAATATTTAATTGACTCTAAAATAATATAATATAATACTACTCTCATAAAATATCATTTATGTATATTTCAAGACTATTCATTAAATTGACTTTCAAAACGTCAAAACTACCACTAAAATTCAAACTAAAAATTCTATATTATCATATTAATATAATGTTAATCTATAATATTATTCTATTTACATAAATATATCAAATTATATATGTTTTTATATTTTTAATGTCATTTATTATATTTTTTCCATTAATTGAATAATCATTGCATCAACATGGTGTAAGCTTTTATGATAATTATTTTTCCATTAAAATTTATAAAATCAAGAACATTAATATAATTATTTTTAATGTAAATAGGAAATTTGTACTAAAATATATCCGCTTCCGAACACCATCATAAAAATTATACACTTAATAAAAACAAGAGCAAGACATTATTTTTTATTCATTAAATAAAATACTATAACTGATTTAATCTCATACAAGATGACTCAAATATAAATAATCAAATTTATATCATGACAGTAACTTAATTATGGTAAAAATTAAAATTCATATTTCCTAAATAATAATTTAATCCTACATCAATATCATGAATAAAACTTAATGTGCTATTTGGACATTGATGGACTTATACAAACAGTGCTCAAGTATTTGGATATTCAATATTCTATATTAAACTAAAATTATTTTATCACTAAAAAAACAATAACTAATAAATATTATATAAATTAAAATTTGATAATGGAATTATCTCATTCTAGTTACTATTTTTAGAATACATAATTTTACATTTCCATTGCTGCACATGCTCTACATCAACACATAAAATTATTTTCATATTAATTAGGGAAAAATTATATACTGAATGTATTGAATTATTTTAAAATATTATTATTGTGTGGTGTTATAAATGACCTGTTACAAATTTTTTATAAATTTCTATATTATGTATATGTATTTTTGATATTATAAAAGATAAAATATTTGAAAAAACAATTATTTTTTCCAGTATGATTGGAGTTGGAGAGTTTATCTATCATGAATAGAGATGATATATATCTTAAAATAAAATGGTATAGATTTTTCACCCCAAAAAATATCTATGATGGTATTTTTATACATTTTGATATGTTTTTATCTAATGGATCTCACCACCAAGTAGGTTCATGTGATGATTTGGGGGTTTTTTATCATGGTAATGAAATTTTAGGTCACCAGAAAGAACATTTTTTCTCTGGAAGTGGGGGCTAGAGATGCCCCAGGATGATGGAAAGGCAGTGTTTTGATTATGGGGATGGATAGTGACAATGGTGTGTCATGGAACAGTTAATCTATTGAATTCGAAATTGATGGGTTGTAGCTCTTATGGATAATGATGATCTTCACATATCATTGGGTTTCAGAAGATGGAAAATCTGACATGATTGTGTACCTGGATAGTTATTCAACATCGTGGGATGATGGTTCATCCTGGTGGTGTGACGCCTATGAAAGATTTGGGACACCTGCATTGTGAGGTGCAGATAGTGTGACACTTTAATATATCTCTTCCTTGGGAGGATTTGTGCTCACCTCTCGACGGGGTGGTGGTGGGGAGTATTAGAGAGGCAGGGATGATGGAGTCATAAAACCCTGTGTTCCAACATGGTAATGTGATTTCAATGAAAAAATGTTGGGTGTCATCAAATACCTATAGTTATCTATGGACCAATGGTTTCTCTGGACTGTCATGTGGAATTGGATGAGGGAGACCTCGATATGTGTATTAATGGGGATTTCAGACCATGTTCTATTAGACTAACTCATGGTTTGAGAGGCTAGATGGCCTTGACTGTTCTGTAAAGGGGATGATATCCTCCATAGATGTTGGTATTCTACTTATAGGAAGGAATATTTGTGGACTTTGTTGATAGAGTAGGCATTTGTGGCTATTTTTTTGGGAATTGATATCATTTATTGGTTATATATTGCATGATGATATCTTTGTGGTTGAATGCTGGCCTACGCTAGTACAAGAATTTGACAACTGTGACACTCTCTGGAATCATGAGCTTTTTTTTGTATGGGATTCTGATGTTTAGTAACACACACTATTTATGTTCTATCCAACATCTTTAGTGATGAATATTGAGACTACATTCATGATATTTATGATATTATAGGGCACAATTAAATCCTCAAATGACTATTTTTTTCTCTGATGACATTGGGTGTTATATGATGTCCATTGGCATATATTTGGTTGTTTTCATGATTTCATCATGATTTTCATCTATTGTAATGTGTTTGTATGGATGTTTCTCAGACTTGTAGACATTTGATGTGGGTTTCTGTCCTAAAAATAAGTGGTTCTACAGGCCATGATGTGTCAGTCTTTGAGTCTGTGTTTTTTTGATGTATTGTTCTTCCACTCTATTATTTTGGTTACTCCTAATACTCCACATTATTTATGGTTCTTGTATTATGTTCTATTCTCATTAATAAACTTATGTTACCAAGTTATCCTAGTACAAGAACAATTCAAATAATTTTTTTAATATTCACAAAAAATTAACATTTTTATAATAATGAAAAAAATAATCTCAGGTAAAATTGGATTGTTGATCCTAAAAAATTATTTTTTAAATTTTAATTTTTACATGTGATATAAAATAGTTTTAAAATATGTATAAAAAACACGAAAAGAACCATTTTTTTAAACAACATTTTTTCATAAAAAAATTATATATATTTTAAGAAATGATTTTATAAAATATTATATTATATAATATACTCCAATGATAAAAATTGAATTACTTATAATATTTTAGAATAATTATCTTCATTTATTACATTTGAAAATAAAATTAATTTTCACCAAAGTATAAAAAACTGTTTTAATTGAAAATCGTACTTTTTCAGTATTCCTTGGAAAATCAATCATTTCCAAAAAACATATACCCTAACCTACTTTTGGTATCATTATTTATAAAAGTGTTTATTTCTTAAAAAATTAATATTACATGTTTAATAAATTTAGGATAAAATTCACTCATAAAAAGAAAGAATCCAATTTTTAAAGAAAACATAATTTTTAAAAAATTAAAATAATTTACTAAAAAATTTGAGACTTTTTATGATGAACATACTAATACATTAATTTTTTGTATTTACATGATATTTTATTCATAAAACTATTTTCATTTTATACATACAAATTTAGCAGTAATGTTATTATTTTCAAATTTAAATAATATTTAATTGTTCGTTTAGGCTCAATGGGGCTTATCTTGAACGCTCCAAAATATTAAATTTTCATTCAAAAGAATCCGCTTAAAAAAATAGATATCTTATAGTGTTATTATAATAAATAGAAAGGATAAAAACATTAATTAAATAATAATCTCGTCTAACATTACACTTATAACTAATAATCCCTTAAGAAAAGTAATCAAAAATATATAAAATATCCTAGGGAATAACATGACAAATAATTCTATCTATAAACACTCTACCATAATATATATATATTCCATGATACATTTTTATTCTCCATAATAAATTAATCTAAAAATATATTCATAATTATCCTTTTATACTTAGACATTATCATAAGAATCCCACAAAAACAAGAATGAAAACCACATGATGCCACCAAACATTTGATAATCCATTCAATTTAAATACTCTACAATTTTCATATTCATAATTAATGATAATTAATAATAATGAATTGTTTAAATACATACCATCAAAATATAACACAATAATATGTCAATTTGAATGGTCAATTTGTCAATAAACTCACCAATTCTTTTTGATTCCCACACAATTCTATATTTTTCTAATGCCTCTAAAATTCAACGATCAACATAAAATCATGAAGTCCTTATCAAGACTAATGTCACACACACCCCACTAATTCAAGAATAAATATACCATGATCTAAAAATATATAACTCATATCCTTAGAATAATGATCCATATTTGAACTGTAATAATAAAATTATCCTCTCAATGAATTTTTAATTCAAAATAAAATTACTCTAGTTAAAAATATAAATAATAAAATTCATCAAATTATATTTTAATTAACCCATAATAATTTATTATTATGAAATATTTGAAAAATATATTTTCAACTCATAACATGATCATTTAATTATATAGTCACATTTAATAATTAAATGTTAATCCATTGTGATTTTCAATAATAAATTTCCCTAAATTCTTTTTTTATAAAAAAACTCAAACTATAAAAACATGATAAAAATATTCTATTAAATTTCATCATTTCATTCCTTTTTAAAATATTAAATAGGAATATGTAATATTTATCTTTTTCCAATTCAATAATTCATTTTAACATAATATTAAACAAGACAATAATATTATGGTATAAAATTATCCATTAGAAAAATAACACAAAACAAAACACATACAATAATGGTGATTTTTTAATTCAATATGCTATAAATGTATATGAAAATTATACCAATGAAAATATATTGATAATAACATAATATCGGTTGCATCATTTTTAAGGAATTACAAAAATCAAATAACAATATTTAAATTTTCTAAAAAAATATCATTTCCAATACTCTATTTTCCAATTAAACATGTTCAAAACATTAATTTGTAATTTAATCCAAAAATCCTCTCATTACCATGCTATTATTCCCATACATAAAATATTTACAATCATTTTCATCCTAATCTAATTATATAATTCAAAACAATATTTAACATAAACATCATTATTACAATCAATATAGATTTTTTTCATGTATGTCTCACTTCATACACATTAAAATAATCACAACTGAATAATTAAATTAAACATATCATGAATTTTTAAATCATGAACCCTTTTGATATTCCTACATTATATACGTATCAAATCCCTCAAAAATTCCCAATCAACTCAATATAAATCAATAATATCTTAATTTACCTTATTTAAATTCATGGTATTTAAAAACATAAAAAATTAAAATAGTATCTTATTCAACATACATCATCAAATCAATATTTACAATCATTATAGATTTTCACAATTGAACAAAAAAATTGACATTCCAAAAAACTCATATTTTAATAATAAAAAAATTGTCCTTAAAAGAAGAAAGTCTATAATATCAAACACATATATTGTTCTTTAATTATGAAAATTACTAATATTAACACATTTAGGGAAATACCTATTAATTTGTTAATAATATAATTATTGAAGAAAAATTTGTTTAGAAAAATAAATTCAAGTAATATTACAACCACTTGTGAATTAAATATCATGTTGTTATGTAATCATAAAAAATAATGTTTGAATAAACTAATATAATCCCTCGATTGGATAGGCATTTTATATCAATATTTAATTTATAATATGACAAAATAATATCCCACATACCATTAGTAACATGAAAATCATCAATGGTTCTTATATTAAGTCACACACACATATATTTCATACCATGTCCCTCTCATATTCTATTATTTACCAAGTCCCTAATATCCAGCAATAACAAATGAAATTGCTATGATGGAATTTCTATTACCCCTCCATTACCTTAATCTAAAATAATAAAAATATTCTTCATGGACCCATATTTTCTCATTGACCACCACTAAATAGTAACAATCATTTTTAGTTTTAAATATATCACTTGGTGGATTGATTTTCCCAATAATTATTCATCAATGTAAAATTTTCAAAATTAGTGGAAAATTACACAAAACCCTAAAAATGAAAATTCATAATAATTCATTAAGAATAATTTTAATGTATTGATTTTATGTAACACAACTACATAACTAAAATTAAAACCACAATACAGTATTAAAACCTCAAATTAAATTAAATAGGGGACACATCTTAATATCTATATATGAATTATACCATATCAATTCTGTGAAACGTAAGAAAAAATTCACTGAATCGAAATATCTATTAACATCCCCAAAAGATAGTATATTTATTACCCACAAGATATGAATGTATACCTCATAAGAATTATATCTAATTAGTATTCAATGATGTTTAGAAAAATATTCTTTATTTCAAAACAATTGCATTTTCATAGTGTAAAATTATTTAATAATATTTTAGGACGTATAATTCTGTAATATTAGCATCAATTTCCACCAAACAATTTTTTCCTAAAATAGAACATGTTATGTCCCTACTGAGACAATTCTTAGTTTGTATGATAAAAAAGTGTTAGATAAGCACAAGAACTATATAGAAACCATTAGAATGACATGGGAAAATTATATAGTTACATAACTCTTGACAAAAAATGATAGAATATTCCATATATTGATAAAATCATTATATATATATGTTTATACAATAAAAATGCTTAGCATACATGATAACCAAATTCATGGGTGTCATTATTCCATAACCTAGGCTTCCCCTAATATGAAAACTTCTAAAATATACTATGGGATAATATGAACACACTATAATATTAATCAACCACAATTTTGATTTTATATTAGACACAATTACGACATCATGTAATTCATCATTAGATTTTTCAAACACAATAATTTCGCCACCACATAATTTATTTTTAATTATACAATCAGTCAAAAAACCCATCTTCATCATATAATATCATTTCCAATATATTCACTTTTATTTATAGAATTAACCTAGTGATTAAGTTTCACTTTAAAAAAACTAAATATATCCTACTAAATAAATCTTATAGAAAAACCATGATTTTAAATCCCAATATTATTAATGAAAATTTACATGAAAATTCACCGTAATCATTTGTGTAAAACATTGAATTATGTACTAATTATCAATAATTGTTAGTCTTCATTATGAAGGAACATTATTCATAAATAGTATTATTTAATTATGTATTGTAATAAAATTATTTTGTAAAAAATCATCCATTTTAACTGAAACATAACGCATTAGTATCATCAATTTTTTTTTCCAATTATGAGATAAAAAAATATTCATAATTTTCCTAACACAAGGAAAACAAATTTAATCAATTTTTTTTGGAAATTCAGACATAAGATTCTGAGAAACATTATTATTTAATCTATGAATTCAAGACAAAAATTTCAAAAAATGATTAATATTCATATGTTAGCTTCATTTAAATATAAGTAATACAAATAAATTAATAAAAAAAGAAACCTCAATTACCCCTAAATTTTTTAATAGTCCAAATGAAATTCTTAATCATAGCTTCAACAAATTAATCATAATTTATATTTTATCACCCAAATACTACACTATTGTAATCATATCCTTATATTATATATTATATCATTTAATCATGATTATTAACCACAAATTCATTCCACCAATATAAAATTATTTATCCAATCCCATTCCCTATCATATCCGTAGATGTTCACAAAACAATTTTCAGTTTTTAATTGGTTTTATAATAATTAAACAGAAATTAATGAAAACCAATATCAAATGTATTTAAAATCATTAAGAAGAAAACTTATATATTGATTCTGTGAATAAATCAACCTTTTCCCCCATTTAATAAGATGCATTTTCTATTTAAACCCACAAAAGATTTTTTGACCCAATCAACCCCTATATCTGTGTTTTTATTAATTCTAACTCACAATTTGAAAAAATCAATCCTAATAATCATTATATTAAATGTAAATAATCATTTTCTTTCCCAATAAATACGATATTATCTCAATAATTATTTATAATTAAATAATTTATAATTAAGTCAAATTTTTTTGAAAATTAATTTATAGCATATGGATCTAGAAAATAACTCAAAATATCAAAAATTTGTAACCCCACCATCACTTAAAATTTTCTACTCTATTTATGATTTTCAAACACAAATAATGTGTAATAACCTTTTACTATGAAATTAATTATAACCATACTTATCTATAATAACCAATATTTTCTATTCTAACATACATCATTAACTTGGTATAATTTTCCTTATACACCACCACATGAACCTTTTACAACCATTTATTGGTCCATTGAAGTTGAATTTTTATTTAAATCAACATTAATAATTCCAAATAAATAATGTATATAATTTACACTTGAATTTATGTCAATATTCATTTTATGAAAATATAACTCTAAAAATAAATGTATTTTATATATATAATAGACTACATATGTGAATTATATCCATGGATATGGTCAATACCTCCTACCGCAACGTCTGTCAAAAAAACCAAACATAGAGTTCAATACGAAAAAATACAATGACTTAAAAATTTAATGATCCCATAATGATGTATAATAAACTAATAATTCAATAATAAATTAATCTAAAATTTAAAAGAATCTATAAAATCCAAAGGTATATTTATTAACATACCAATGTGGATCGGATGTGAAAATTTTGTCATAGATCCAATATAAAATAATGAAGATACATAAAAACAATTTTACGAAGTATATGGATAAATTTCAATAGGATATACTAAAAAATCATAGCCAACCCAAATTTTTGACCAAATTATAAAATAATGAAAAATAATTGGTAAATTTTCCCCTCATTAGAAATACATTCAAGTGACACAAACAATTTATAAAGGGAACCCATTGAAACTATAGTTTCAAAAAAATCCATCTATTGAGTTATCCAAGCCCACTAGAATTATATTTCATAACAAAATAACATTTTAATAGTTATGCTACAATTTAAAAATTATATCATTCATAAGAAATATATAAACATACTTGCCTTTAAAAAATTTACTCTAAAATATATGAAAAAATTTAGAAGTAAAATTACCATGATATCAACATCTACCATTAGAAAAAGATGATTATTTTCTGTGACACCATATAGATGAATGTTGATGAGCTAATGATTGTGGATAATTTATTAGTGATTAAATAATGTATTATAATGGATGAGTTTCCCTGAATTTATGTGGAATAATTGGAGTCTTTTGAGGGTGTTACAAAGATATTCAACTTTAATAAAATTCCTATGTTTCATTCTTATGTATTGATAATATTTTAACCCGATTTGGAAAATTTTTTATTTCAATATCTTTGAATTTCATTCTAATATATATATGAAAATTAAACTTTATATCTATATATTATATTTCATTTTTTGTTACTTTTTTATTGATTATAGATACTTTTGAGTAATGAATTTTAATATGGTCATGTCTTCTTATAAAAATCTATATTAGTCATCCATTCAAATTAATTAATAAGTATCTTATCTTGGGGTTTTTTATATTCCTTTATAGAAAGATTGAGGATTGATATCATGTGATCATTAAGTCATTTTTTCTTTGATAATTTATGACGACAGTTGACGTGACTCTATATTGGAAAAATCCTACAAATTATCATAAAATAAACTTAAATAAATCATTAAAAATTGAATTTATGGATTTTTATCATGTGCAGTTATGTTTTTTCCACATTTTTGAAATTTCTATTCTGGAAACAATAAAATGTTTAAAATTTATTAATTATTGAATTTTACATATTATTATTGATTAGAAATGTATTTTAAACATTGAAAATTCCATCAAATATGTATATATTTCATTAAATCCTCAATATGATATAACTTAAGAACTATCATTATAATAAATCCCATGTAATTTACTAATAAGAGATTGAGATTAAGGAGTAATTTATATTATAATATTATAAAATTGATATTAAATACCATTAAGTGGGGATAAATTGGGGGAAATTTATTTTTATACTATTTACTTTCTGAAAGAATATGTAGTCGGAGGAAACTAAATAGAAGAAAAATTCATTCATATTATTTAAATATTTGGAGTTATTTTCAATCATAATTCTCATCATGATGTTTTTATTGATCTCATGGTGATATATTCAATTATATCCATTCAATTATATAATTTTAATAATTTACCTGTATTGAAATAGTCATGTTGGAGGAGAAATAAGTTTGATTTTTTTTGGATTTCAATAGATATTATATTCAGTCCTAGATTATTGAGCTTGTGGACCATTTTAGGGGTATTTATTATAGAGGAATTGGTATTTTTATCCATATACATATTAATATATGAGGTGTTAGAGAATTAATGGTTGAGTTTGTATGTGCATAATGGTTGGTTACGTAATATATGAGTTTGTTTAAAAACCACTGTAGGATCATGTTTCCATAAAACAATGGTGTTCTTAAAAAATTACTCGTCATATATGCTCAACATTGTTTCTGAATTTTCTTTAAGGAAAATGATTAAAATAAATACTAGAAAATAAGAGGAGATTAACAGTATAATGGATTTACAATAATGGTGTGTATTGTGAAAAATTGGTTTATACAAAATAGAACATTAAAAGAATATTTTATTTGATTTACTTCATAAAAAAGGGTATAATCTTGTTTTGGTTGTTTAACATGCCTGATGAATATAGTGTGGTTTGAGTGGGAGGAATATAGTTTCACATTGTGGAATGTGTGAGATTTATTGAAAATATATCATAGTCTCATGATTTTTATTAGTATATTATAGTGTAAATTAAAATTTCAATACCAAAATTTTCCCTCCAATAATTCTCTATTTTAATTTATTATCCTTGATGAAAAAATATAGTCATTCATGATTTTTCAGTCACACATTTGACATTTTCGTTTATATTATTATTAGATTGAATAACAATGATATAAGGGAATTTATATTATAATTCATATTCTTCTGTCCATTTATTTTCATTTTCCACTACTAAAAACATCAATAGTAATTTGTTATTATGTTTTTTAAATGATACAATAATGTTATTAAATTATTTTATATTTATTTGTGTTCCCTGGGAGAATGTGTTGATATTATAATATTGAAATTTTTTCTTCATTGACTATAAGAATAATTAATATATATTTTTAGGTCATTTATGATATCACATATTTAATAATTTTTATGTGAAATCACTATGATTCATCTTCCCAATGTATGTTGATGATATTATTCTTATTGTATAATGTGAATATTATATATTGATTGAAATTATAATTATGAATCATTTGTGTTTTATATTATTTATTTTTTATATCATGAATTTTGGGGATTATATTATTATTGAAGATAATAGTAATATAGATAATGTAATAGTATGATGTATTTTTGGTGATCTAATTTTTTATGTATAGATATATAATAAATGAAATGTGAATGATTTAAACAAAAAATATTTATAAGATAGAATATGTGTATCAATATATGAATTAATAAAAAATTATTAAGTGTTGAAATAATTATTTATTGGTGTCAGTAATTTATATTGGATGTTGTGAATATATATGATTTGAACTGAATGACTTAATAATTGTTATCTCAATTTTGCGGTTTTTGTATTCAATTTAATTATATTATTAGATGTGGTTGTGGATGATAGGATATAGAGATGATATGGGTGAATGGATATGGTTTTAAAGGGTTCTCTATAGGATTTGGACCATGGTATTAGAATTTTCCACTATTCAATGTCATTTTGTGACATGTTATTTCTTATGTACCACTTTTACAAAAGGATAAAATAATTGATTCCCACATGATACTGTTGATCATAGGTGAAACGCCCAACGAATATGATATAGTTGGAATAGATGGGTGTTTAGTTAGACTCTCGCACTCTTACAAAATCCATTCAATGTGGTATAAGTTTTTTAATGTATGTTTTTTATGTACATGGGGATTGTGGTTATGGAATCTTGTTATGAAATTTATTATTATGAGGTTGCATATGTTTTAGTGGTATGATTATGGGATATATACATGTAGTGTGAAATTATTATATTTGAATGTGGCATCAGACAATTTCATGTAGACTTTATAAGGGATGTAGAATAAGGATGTATGTTTTTGGGGTGTGATTCTGAATAGATTTGATGGAATAAGGTGAAACATACCACAATTTCATAATTCTCGTGATTTGTTATAATTGTAAAAAAAAATTATTTTTCAATAGATTTTTGTTAATATGGATTTTTAGATTATATTAGTATTGATAACATGTTAGATTTAAATTTTTTTATTATAGATTTACTATGATTCTTCTAAATTAACAAGAGAGGTGATTGGGTGGTACCTGTAATTTATAATTATATAATCACCCCTACTTCAATATACCATATTTAAATTTATTTGATAGATCTCAAGATATGTCATAATATAATATGATGTTGTGATTGAAAAATATTGGATCATAATCCACATTTATTCAAGTTTTAATTCATGGGAGTTATTTTAATTTGTTAATTATCATTCTATGATTATGATAATGACATATGAATTTTCATATTTTATCATTATATGTGGTTTGTTACATATGTGTTCTTTAGTGTTGATTTTTGTACTTTATCAAGATTGTTGAGATGGTATTTTACCCAACACCCGCCAAATTCCATGGGAAGGACTGAGAGTTGTTCCTGATCCTCTTAGGTTGGTGAAAAGAACCAAAAAAATGTTAATCCAAATAGAATGATTTATTCCTAATAAATTCATGGATCAAATAGACTAAATAGAATATGTATAACATTCCCATAATATATAATATTCACTTAAATCATAAACATGATCCTTAATGAAAATATAACATAATAGAATGAAAAAATCAAGCAAACAATAAATTGAACAAAACCAAAACATGACCCGATATAAGGCCCCAGCCTTAAAACTTACTTAAACATGAGTTATTACAAGATTACACATTAAGGATCTTTTCAGGTTTAGAGTTTTAGAGAATTAGATCATGAAACTTGTATTACATTCCACATTTAAACAAAGTGGTTACATAAAAGACAGTATTCATTCTTCCCATCAACGGAAACATATTGAAAATAAAACATGGATTCTTTCTTGACACATCCTTGACACTGTCATCACATCATGTACCCTTCCCTTGAACTGTGAAAAACATTTCAAAAACATGGGATGAGCATAAAAATCTCAGTAATGGTTATAAAAATATGGAAAGGAAACATGTGTTCATATATACATAAGAATGAAATCATACTTTACCCATAAAACATAGGCACTTTAACATACCTCATCAAACCATGAATAAATAATAGAAAACATAAGACATAAAGGTAACTTGAGGCATTCATAACATTCTTACGTAGGGAGTAACCCTCTTGGTTACGTTTGGAATACCCATCACAATATATTCCATAAATCTCTTCGGAGAAACCTTAACGTATCACTCCTTCGCGTTACCCAATGCATTAAAGAGCTATATCGGGCTCACCCAACCTTAGTTTAACATGGAACCACCCGTTTTCATAACAATGCCCAAAAACCATAACATAAACGTATCACATAAAACAAACATAAAGGAAACATAATATTTCCACATTTCAATCACAATATAACATTTTAGTATATTGAAATAATGAATCCATTCAAAAAGAAACCATTTCCAAAACCATTTAAAACATTTAATAAAGAGATTTTTGAATCAAAGTGTCCCACACCACCTTGAAGCTTTTAAAATTTTAAACCATTAATATCCATATAAATTAATCCTTAAAACCATTTTGAAAACATGGATATTAATAAGAACAAATAATTAAAACATTTAAAGAGATATTTTGGTTAAAGGGGTTTTACCAAAATTAGAGACACTTGAATACAATAATTGAGGAATAACATTTAGTCAGAACTTTATAATATCATGAGAATAAATGAATTCATGATATAATATTCCAAAGGATAGTATATACACCATGTAAGTGTGAATTGGTGCATAACAACAATGATGTCTCAATTGGAATGTCAAATGTGATGAAATCCCTTATAAAAAAGGTATCCTTAAATTATGGATAAATCAATCTCAAAATTATGTGTGAAAAATATAAATACACAAAATATAAGTGGATATTAAGTGTAAAATAATAAAATGTCATTCACACATATTCAAAGTATGACATATTCAATAACTACATGTTGAACCCAAAGAAAATGAAATTGGGTTAAGAAGTTCCCTTGACAGCCTAACAGTGTCACATCAAAATGAGTTGATGAGAGATAAAAAGTGTATCCCATCACTTGGACATAAAATTTAAATCAATTAGGATATATGAGAACATATCCCAACATAACAATATTTAAATTAAAATACCCAACAAAAGAAGTCTTTTAAAAAAGAGGAGGGTGAAAGGTTCCCTTACCGACTTGGGTATCTTTCAAAACATACACCCCATGAAATAAGGACAATAAATCATTGATGTAAATACTCATAAACGAAATTATATAACACAAAGAGTAGAATAATGGGCAGTACATACACCAATCAAAGGAAATTGTGGCAAATGTAGCATAAATCTCACAGGAATAAAAGTGAGATGAAAAATCCCTTATGAAAACTCGGCATCCTAACGACGCCACATAAAACTTACAAAAATGGATTGATGAGATCAAATAGGGTATCTCATCATATAAAATTAAAGTTTATAGATAGAGGAAAATAAAATAGCATCCCCCATCATAAAAAATAGGAGCTTAAAATTAGTGACATAAAGGAGAGTACTTAAAAAGAAAGAGAGAGGTTAGATCTCTTACGAAAATTCGGCAGCCTAACAGCGCCACTCAAAACTTCCAAAATGGATTGATGAGAGAGAATAGGGTCTCTAATCACATGAACATAAAAATTACAGTAAGTTTAATATAAAATAACATCCCAATAACAATAAATATGAGCTTTAGATGGAATGACATAAAAGAGTGTACTTAAAAAGAAAGAGAGGAGTAGGATCCCTTACATCAAGTCCAACTTGTCTTGTTCGTTTATTTATATTCCTGAATAATAAACTTTGGTCAATTAATAATTGCCTAAGTGCCTCCTTTAGAGATTATTATTCAGTTCATATCACATATTATAATGTTATAATAATTGTTTAATAATGTTAGTTCATATTAGACGTTTTTGCCGATGTTTGGTACATGAGTCAAAAATGAACTTGTTTGAAAAAAGATTTCCCATGTAGTTATAAGTAAATAATTTCCAGAATAGTATTAATGATTAAAATATCATATATATCCAGTAAATAATCATTTCATACTATTCCATATCATTTGGAGATAAAAAAACCAAAAGCACCGTTCATGGAGACGGTAGGCCATACGTACGCATGAACGCTACTTTAATTTTTTTTCATATTAATGGAATTAAAAAAAATGAGAGAGATATATATATCCATAATTTTGATGTAATATATTATATATATATACATTATATATATGTACTTATATTATTACATAACATTTTGAGATAAGAAATGAAATGTACCATTCATGGAGACGGTAAGCCGTACGTACGCATGAACGCTACTTCCATTTCTATTTCATATTTAATGGAATTAAAACATAATGATACATAATAGTATTTTAATTCCAGTATGGAATCATAGATAATATCATTAAATATATCCTTTATACGTACCACATATGGTATTAACGAATCAAATCACTTTGAGGGGGCGGTAGTCCGCACTTCCTTAAATGAAGATATCGCGTTTACCCATAATGGAAACCATAAAGGTATGCCCAAAATGAAAAATACAGAAGCTTAAGGAAATTATAAACATATTATATATCATATATAAATATAGTGTCATCTTAATGGCCACCTTTGAAGGTGTTAAAAGAATGTTGAACAATCATCGTTTTGGGAGGCCGAAATTCGCCATCCATGGAAACAGTCGGTTCTTTAACCATTAGATGTAGGTGTGTGAAAGTGTAGCTCTAATACTTTTTATAACAACAACCTAGTATATTTATGATACTGTATTTGTTACAAAATAAATGAATAAAAAGAGTTTAGGGGGTTGTAGAAGTAAAATAAAACAAAAGTACTCAAGTGAAGACATTACCTTAAAATCGGGTAACTCCCTTTAGTTTGAGCTCAAAGGCATCCTTGGGAAGACATATGCCAAATGTGAGGCTTCAAGGAGTAAGATAGGGAATTGTAGAGACAAAATGGGTAGAGTTTGGACGAGCCAAAGGCTTTGGGAGTGTGTGTAAGGAGGTAGGGGTGGGGGTGGGGGCCTTTTATAAGAGGAGAGGAGGGGCACTCTTGTAAAGTTACAAAATGTTACTTTATTTTCAAAAGAATTTCGGATTTTAAAGGTCCCACATTGATGTATTTAAAGGATAAGGTGGTAAGAGTTCGAAATAAACTCATCCAATAGGGTTTTGACATGTGTAGCTCTTAGATATTACATTATCTTTTCATTTTATTTAAATCGTTAAATAATGAGGTCATCGTTGCATCATCATGATGTCATAAATAATTTAATTTATTTAATGTCTAAAAATTATAAAAAAAACTATGATGTTGGAAATATTTTTATCTTTCCAATGAACATTTATAGTCAAATATCAGATTTGTATAACCCAATGTAAAAATTGTTTTAGTAAAACATTTCATGTTTGTCGCATTTTTACTTTAACTTTAAATAAAAAGATATTAATGTCATTTTCCTACCAAAGTGGCTTGATGGGGTCCCCAAGTTGACCCATGGGTTTTCTTGGTCGGAAATGACACATCAATGAGGTTAGGACATGTTTCATGTTCATTTCATATTATTAAAACATTATTTTTGCCTTAAACTACACTAATTACCTCTAATCGCGATTAAAAACTTAATAAGTTACTATTCACCAAAAAATTATTTTTATACCATTGAACCACATTTAACTTTTTAATGACAACCATGTATGTCAGATTTTTGAAATTAAAAACAAAAAGATGAAACAATTTCATTTAAACGGAAAAATCAGTTTTTATAAGTACCACTTAGTGGTTTCACTATTCATCAAAAATTGATGTTTTTCAGAAAAATCCCAAAAATTCACCCTAAGATATATCTGATATTCCGAATTCAAAAATGAAGTCTATTTTAAAAAATTCAAAACATATAAGTCACATTAATTAATTTAATAATTAATTCCCGCTGTCAGATCAAATAACGTGTTTTTATGAAACAATAAGTATCTAAAGATTGACACTGGTTTAAGTCTGATTTCAAAGTGAAATTAATTCCAACGACCACTATTGGATTTAATGGTAAAAATATATTCTAATTTCACTTTAAAAACAATTCAAAATATAATCTAATCATATAAATAAATTAGATTAAAAAGAGGTTTTGAATTAAAATACAACATTTTACACTATTTATTTAAAAAAATGAACTTTATCGGAAAGATACCAAAAATTTACACAAAGTAAATTTTGATGTCCCAATTCTTAAGAAGAGTTTTATTTGGCCCAAAAGGATGTATAAGAGTGAACAAACCTATATTTAATGACAGTTCTCCATCAAAAGGCGATAAGTGAACCTTTAGTGAAAACTAGGGCATATACGCCTAAAATCGAATTATTTCCGTATTTTATGCCTTTATCTTTTATTGGATAAATGTAAAAACATTAAAAAACATATATAATCATATATTAGTTATTTCTATCCATTCCTGCCAATACAACGGCTACATGTTAACTACCATTTAAAATAAAATTATTTTATTATTAGAGTGCAACGTAAGATTCACAAGAAACTCGTTGTTGCGTGTTGTGTACGCCATCGAGCATAGCGTCCCCTTTAAAGTCATATTAATATTTTATTCAAAAATATGGATAAATATGAAAATGTCATATTCTTTATTTACCTGGGGTGTTACATCCTTCCCCCCTTTTGGGAATTGCGTCCTCGCAATTTTAAAATTGCGCTTGGAAACATCCTTGAAAGTCCCACATCGGAACAAGAGTCGGTAAAAAATCACTTTAAAATAAAGAAAGATAAGTAAAGAGGTCACCCGAGTTAACCCATACTAGGACTCCATGTAGGATAACATGGACATGGAGGATAAAACATAGGGTCATGTTCGGATGGAGAGTGATAGAAAACATGTTTAGGAGAAAGTTAACAATAAGAAAATCACAAACTTGTGATGGGTTAAACGGTGTTGGGTTCCCCAGTAGGAAAAGTTAATAGAAAACATTTTTTTTAAGTTACATTTATTGAGGAATTTATTCATAAGGAAACATAATCACTTATCATGTTTACTTTAAACTTTTAATAGATTCCTTAATCGAACTCATATTTTTTCCAAAAGACGAGTATTTAGGGAGACTTGTTCGCATTAAGAGTACTATAATCAACTTCTAGAGAATCACCTAATCCACAAAAGAGAACTATATACATCCCATGTCTTTAGGCTTTAACCAAATCCAAAACTCGAAAGGTTAGTATAAGGTCAGATAATCCAAAAAAGGATAACCCTTTATAAAAAGAAAATCTATTCTTAATCTCAAAATTTGTCCAAAAAACCCAAAGTTCAACGAGGACCATCCGATAAACAATTTTTCCATAAAATTCTTCAAAGTAAACCAATATAAGATTGAAACCCAAATATTTGAAGGATTTAGTCACATAGTCTTCCAAGATAAATCGTAACATTTATCTCCAAAAAATATCAGTTGCTCCTAAAGTCTAATATTGAAAAGTAATTAACCTAATCACATATCCTCCATGATAGGTTAATCAGTTTCATAAATAACCCAAAATCAACTTACTCTTAATTCATAAAATCATCTAACTAAAAAAGAATCAGTCAAACTAACCAGGTACTTCACGTAGTCCAGTGGTAGGCAATAAATAACAGTCGCACTTTGGTTGTGGGTTCGATTCCCGCAGCTTTGTCCGACGCGATGGGTTGTCACACGGTCTGCGTGTTGTCCTTTTTCAAAAAATATAAAATTCTTAAATAATTCCCCAAAAAGAGATAAAATCATCAAAAATGATCCTAACATATTTTAACCTCATGTTTTTCTCATGCCTTTCATTTTCCAGCATATCATATAATAACCCATAATTACCTCAAAAGTAAGGATCATATAAACTCTAATGGTTACCTTTATAATTATTACCTGAACTTCCACATGGATTGGTCATCTTGTACATGATGCATTAAAGATCACACCAAGGTTCAAGTGGTTGATCATGACTCCTTGATAGTTGGTTTAGAACAACCATGAGTTTCCTCATTGAATCCCCCATTTTATCTAGTATCTTAATCATAGAACCACCACAGTTTCCTTCAAACCTGTTGTCTCTTTGGTGCCTGCTAGATCCATCCATTCACTAAAAACAGAAATGTCAGTGTGAGTATATCAACAAAACCATCATGTACTAATGAGGAAGGTAAACACTAAGATACACTTACTCATTCACTTTATCTAAAACTAGGAATCTTTCTGAAATCCTAACCATTATGGTAATGTCACTTATGCTTAAAGAATACCCTAACCTCTAAAGTTATCTAAACCGACCTTTGATACCAACTATAAGGACCCAGCCTTAAACCTTACTTAATCTTGATTTATTATAAGATTACACATTGAGGATCTTTTCAGGTTTAGAGTTTTAGAGAATTAGATCATGAAACTTGCATTACATTCCACATTTAAACAAAGTGGTTATATAAAAGACATTATTCATTCTTCCCATCAATAGAAACATATTGAAAATAAAACATGGATTCTTTCTTGACACATCCATGACACTATCATCACATCATGTACCCTTCCCTTGACCTGTGAAAAACATTTCAAAAACTTGGGATGAGCATAAAAAGCTCAGTAAGGGTTATAAAAATATGGAAAGGAAACATGAGTTCATATATACATAAGAATGAAATCATACTTTACCCATAAAAAAAAGGCACTTTAACATACCTCATCAAACCATGAATAAATCATAGAAAACATAAGGCATAAAGGTATCTTGAGGCATTCATAATATTCTTACGTAGGGAGTAACCCTCTTGGTTACGTTTGGAATACCCATGAAAGTATATTCCCTAAATCTCTTCTGAGAAACCTTAACGTTTCACTCCTTCATGTTACCCAATGCGTTGGAGAGCTATATCGGGCTCACCCGGCCTTAGTTTATCATGGAACCACCCGTTTTCATAACAATTCCCAAGAACCATAACATAAATGTATCACAAAAACATACATAAAGGAAACATAATATTTCAACATTTCAATCACAATATAACATTTTAGTATATTGAAATAATGAATCCATTCAAAAAGAAACCATTTCCAAAACCATTTAAAACATTTAATAAAGAGATTTTTGAATCAAAGTGTCCCATACCACCTTGAAGCTTTTAAAATTTTAAACCATTAATATCCATATAAATAAATCCTAAAAACCATTTTGAAAACATGGATATTAATAAGAACAAATAATTAAAACATTTAAAGCGATATCTTGGCTAAAGGGGTTTTAACAAATTTAGAGACACTTGAATACAATAATTGAGGAATAACCTTTATTCAAAACATTATAATATCATGAGAATAAATGTATTCATGATATAATATTCCAAAGGATAGTATATACACCATATAAGAGTGAATTGGTGCATAACAACAATGAAGTCTCAAGAGGAATGTCAAATGTGATGAAATCCCTTATAAAGAAGGTATCCTTAAATTAAGGATAAATCAATCTCAAAATTACGTGTGACAAATATAAATACACCCAATATAAGTGGATATTAAGTGTAAAATAATAAAATGTCATTCACACATATTCAAAGGATGACATATTCAATAACTACATGTTGAACCCAAAGAAAATAAAATTGGGTTAAGAAGTTCCCTTGACAGCCTAACGGCGTCACATCAAAATGAGTTGATGAGAGATAAAAAGTGTATCCCATAACTTGGACATAAAATTTAAATCAATAAGGATATATGAGAACATATCCCAACAAAACAATAAGTAAATTAAAATACCCAATAAAATAAGTCTTTTAAAAAAGATGAGGGTGAAGGGTACCCTTACCGACTTGGGTGTCTTTCAAAACATACACCCCATGAAAGAAGGACAATAAATCATTGATGTAAATACTCATAAATGAAATTATATTACACAAAGAGTAGAATAATGGGCAGTACATACACCCCTCAAAGGAAATTTTGGCAAATGTAGCATAAATCTCACGGGAATAAAAGTGAGATGAAAATTCCCTTATAAAAACTCAGCAGCCTAACGGCGCCACATAAAACTTACAAAAATGGATTGATGAGATCAAATATGGTATCTCATCATATTAAAATAAAGTTTATAGAAAGAGGAATATAAAAGCACATCCCCCATCATAACAAAGAGGAGCTTAAAATAAGTGACATAAAGGAGAGTACTTAAAAAGAAAGAGAGAGGTTAGATCTCTTACGAAAATTCGACAGCCTAACGGCGCCACTCAAAACTTCCAAAATGGATTGATGAGAGAGAATAGGGTCTATCATCACATGAACCTAAAAATTACAGTAAGTTTAATATAAAATAACTTCCCAATAAAAAGAAAGATGAGCTTTAGATGGAATGACATAAAAGAGTGTACTTAAAAAGAAAGAGAGGAGTAGGATCCATTACCTCAAGTCCAACTTGTCTTGTTCGTTTCTTTATATTCCTGAATAATAAACTTTGGTCAATTAATAATTGCCTAAGTACCTCCTTTAGAGATTATTATTCAGTTCATATCACATATTATAATTTTATAATAAGTGTTTAATAATGTTAGTTCATATTAGACGTTTTTGCCGATGTTTGGTACATGAGTCAAAAATGAACTTGTTTGAAAAACGATTGCCCATGTAGTTATAAGTAAATAATTTCCAGAATAGTATTTATGATTAAAATATCATATATATCAAGTAAATATTCATTTCATACTATTCCATATCATTTGGAGATTAAAAAACGAAAAGCACCGTTCATGGAGACGGTAGGCCATACGTACGCATGAACGCTACTTTCATTTTTTGTCATATTAATGGAATTAAAACAAAATGAGAGAGATATATATATCTATAATTTTGATGTAATATATTACATATATATCCATTATATATATGTACTTATAGTATTACATAACATTTTGAGATAAGAAATGAAATGTACCGTTCATGGAGACGGTAAGCCGTACGTACGCATGAACGCTACTTCTATTTATATTTCATATTTAATGGAATTAAAACATAATGATACATAATAGTATTTTAATTCCACTATGGTATAATATATAATATCATTAAATATATCCTTTATACGTACCACATATGGTATTAACGAATCAAATCACTTTGAGGGGCGGTAGTCCGCACTTCCTTAAATGAAGATATCGCGTTTACCCAAAATGGAAACCATAAAGGTATGCCCAAAATGAAAAATACAGAAGCTTAAGGAAATCATAAACATATTATATATTATATATTAATATAGTCTCATCTTAATGTCCACCTTTGATGGTGTTAAAAGAATGTTGAACAATCATCGTTTCGGGAGGCCGAAATTCGCCATCCACGGAAACAGTATGTTCTTTAACCATTAGATGTAGGTGTGTGAAAGTTTAGCTCTAATACTTCTTATAACAACATCCTAGTATATTTATGATACTGTATTTGTTACAAAATAAATGAATAAAAAGAGTTTATGGGGTTGGAGAAGCAAAATAAACAACAGTACTCAAGTGAAGACATTACCTTAAAATCGGGTAACTCCCTTAGGTTTGAGCTCAAAGGCTTCCTTGGGAAGACTTATGCCCAAATTGAGGCTTAAAGGAGTAATATAGGAAAGTGTAGAGACAAAATGGGCAGCGTTTGGCCGAGGCAAAGGCTTTGGCAGTGTGGGTAAGGAGGTAGGGGTGGGGGCCTTTTATAAGAGCAGAGGAGGGGCACTCTTATAAAGTTACAAAATGTTACTTTATTTTCAAATTAGTTTCGGATTTTAAAGGCCCCACATTGATTTATTTCGAGGATAAGGTGATAAGGGTTCTAAATCCACTCATCCAACAGGTTTTGGACATGTGTAGGTCTTAGATATTACATTATCTTTCCATTTTATTTAAATCGTTAAATAATGAGGTCATCGCTGCATCATCATAATGTCATAAATAATTTAATTTATTTAATGTCTAAAAATTATAAAAAAAATAATATGATGTAGGAAATCTTTTTATCTTTCCAATGAATATTTATAGTCAAAAATCGTATTTGTATAACCCCATGTAAAAATTGTTTTCGTAAAACATTTCATGTTTGTCGTATTTTTACATTAACTTTAAATAAAAAGATATTAATGTCATTTTCCAACCAAAGTGGCTTCATGGGGACCCCAAGTTTACCCATGGGTTGTCATGGTCGGCCATGACACATCCAATGTGGTTAGTACTTGTGTGAAGTTCATTTCATACTATTAAAACATTATTTTTATCTTAAACTACACTAATTACCTCTAATCGCGATTAAAAACTTAATAAGTTACAATTAACCAAAAAATTATTTTTATCCCATTGAACCACATTTTACTTCTTAATGACAACATTGTATGTTGAATTTTTGAAATTCAAAACACAAAGATGGAAAATTTTCATTTAAACGGAAAAATCAGTTTTTATAAGTACCACTTAGTGGTTTCACTATTCATCAAAAACTGAAGTTTTTCAGAAAATCCCAAAAATTCACCCTAAGCTATATTTGATAATATGAATTCAAAAATGTAGACTATTTTAAAAAATTCAAAACATATAAGTCACATTAATTAATTTAATAATTTATTCCTGCTGTCAGATCAAATAGAGTGTTTTTATGAAACAATAAGTATCAAAAGATTGACACTGGTTTAAGTCTGATTTCAAAGTGAAATTAATTCCAACGACCACTATTGGATTTAATGGTAAAAATATATTCTAATATAACTTTAAAAAAAATTAAAAATATAATCTAATAATATAAATAAATTATATTAAAAAGAGGTTTTGAATTAAAATACATCATTTTACACTATTCATTTAAAAAATGAACTTTATCGGAAAGATACCAAAAATTTACACAAAGTAAATTTTGATGTCCCAATTCTTAAGAAGAGTTTTATTTGGTCCTAAAGGATGTATAAGTGTGAACAAAACTATATTTAATGACGGTTATCCATCAAAAGGCGATAAGTGAACCTTTAGTGAAAACTAGGGCATATTATCCTAAAATCGAATTATTTCCGTATTTTATGCCTTTATCTTTTATTGGATAAATGTAAAAACATTAAAAAACATATATAATCATATTTTAGTTATTTCTATCCATTCCTGCCAATACAACGGCTACATGTTAACTACCATTTAAAATAAAATTATTTTATTATTAGTGTGCAATGTAAGATTCCCAAGAAACTCGTTGTTGCGTGTTGGCTATGCCATCGAGCATAGCCTCCCCTTTAAATTCATATTAATATTTTATTCACAAATATGGATAAATATGAAAATGTCATATTCTTTATTTACCTGGGTTGTTACACACGATCTCCATGTAACCCCTTGGTCACCACCAACAAAAAGACTTTCCTTCTCTAATGTTAACTCAAACCTGAAACCACAACCTACAAAACTGGTGAGGTCTTCAAAAACTGAGTGGCACACGAAGGGTTTGATCATAAATAGCTCAGTAGGGAAACACCAAATTTTCTATATATATCCATTACAAAAATATTCTATAAATACTTGTATTAAATACATTTATAATTTTAGTTTTTTCATTTAATTGAATAATTCAATTCTTTTAAAAAATTCACTTCACAAAACCATACAACCATCATTCCTTAATTTAAAAGGGTTTAATAATGAAAACCCAGATCAATAACCAAGACCCAAATAATAATCCATTCTAGGTGATCAAATGGGATATGCGTAAATTATGTAATGTAGAAACAATATTATTAAACTGATATTGTAATAAAAAAATCCATTATTAGTAACATAAGAAAATAAAAATAGTTAATCATATAAATATATAAATTACTATAGAATAAATATTATATTGTTCTCGTTTTGAACTCACCATTCAACATATGGTTCAAATCAATAGTTCGTAACAAATTTCCAACTATAAACAACCTATTCAGTGGAATGTCGCAGATATAATCTTAGCAAATAAATCTCATACCAACTCGTGAAATCATGGTTGTTGATGTAACACCCCAGGTAAATAAAGAATATGACATTTCATATTTATCCATATTTGTGAATAAATTATTTAAATGACTTTAAAGGGGACTCTATGCTCGATGGCGTACCCAACACGCAACAACGAGTTTCTTGGGAATCTTACGTTGCACTCTAATAATAAAATAATATTATTTTAAATGGTAGTTAACACGTAGCCGTTGTAATGGCGGGAATGGATAGAAATAACTAAAATATGATTATATATGTTTTTAAATGTTTATACATTTACCCAATAAAAGATAAAGGCTTAAAATACGGAAAGAATTCAATTTTAGGGCATATATACTCTAATTTTCACTAAAGGTTCACTTATCACCTTTTAACGGTGAACCGTCATTAAATATAGTTTTGATCACTCTTATACTTTATTTTGGACCAAATATAACTCTTATTTAGAATCGGGACATCAAAATTTACTTTGTGTAAATTTTTGGTACCTTTCTGATAAAGTTCATTTTTTTTAATGAATAGTGTAAAATGTTGTATTTTAATTCAAAACCTCTTTTTAATCTAAATTATTTATATGATTAGATTATTATTTTAATTGGTTTTAAAGTGAAATTAGAAAATATTTTTACCATTAAATCCAATAGTGGTCGTTGGAATTAATTTCACTTTGAAATCAGACTTAAACTAGTGTCAATCTTTTGACACTTATTGTTTTATAAAAACACGCTATTTGTCATGACAGCGGGAATTAATTATTAAATTAATTAATGTGACTTATATGTTTTGAATTCTGTAAAACGGACTTCATTATTGAATTCAGAATATCAAATATAGCTTAGGGTGAATTTTTGGGATTTTTCTGAAAAACATCAATTTTTGATGAATAGTGAAACCACTAAGTGATACTTATAAAAACTGATTTTCCGTTTAAATGAAATTTTGCCATCATTGTGTTTTGATTTTCAAAAATCCGACATACATGGTTGTCATTAAAAAGTAAAATGTGGTTCAATGAGACTAAAATAATTTTTTGGTGAATAGTAACTTATTAAGTTTTTAATCGCGATTAGTGGTAATTAGTGTAGTTTAAGGTAAAAATAATGCTTTAATAAAATGAGATGAGCTTGACACATGTCTTACCCTCATTGGTTGTATCATGGCCAACCAAGACAAGCCATGGGTCAACTTGGGGACCCCATGGATCCACTTTGGTTGGGAAATGACATTAATAACATTTTATTTAATGTAAAAGTAAAATTGACACAAACATGATATGTTTTACTAAAACAATAGTTAATTGGGGTTATACAAGTCATCTTTTTGATTATAAATATTCATTGGAAATATAAAAAGATTTCCTACATCATAGTATTTTTTTTATAATTTTTAGACATTAAATAAATTAAATTATTTATGACATAATAATGATGCAGCGATAACATCATTATTTGACGATTTAAATAAAATGTAAAGATAATGTAAAATCTATGAACTACACATGTCCAAAACTTAATGGATGGGTGGATTTCGAAGCCTTATCACCTTATCCAAGAATTATATCAATGTGGGGCCTTTTGAAACCGAAACACATTTTCAAATAAAGTAATATTTCTTTACTTTCCAAAAGTGCCCCTCCTCTCCTCTTATAAAAGGCCCCCACCTCTACCTCATTTAAAACACTCCTCAAGCCTTTGGCTTGTCCAACCCCTACCCATTTACTCTCTCCACATCCCTCTCCTCATCCTAGAGGATTCCGTTTGGGAAGAATCCTTTCAAAGGAAGCCTTTAGGCTCAAATCAAAAGGAGTTACACTTTTAAAGGTAATTCACTCTCTCATGTTCATTTGTTTTATTTTGCTTCTCCAACCCCCTAAACTCTTTTTATTTACTTATTTTGTAACAACACCAGTATATTCAATATACTAGGATGTTGTTATAAGATTTATTCGAGCTACACTCTCAAACAACTACATCAAATGGTTAAAGAACATACGGTTTCCGAGGTTGGTGAAATTCTGCCTCCCGAAACGATGATTGTTCAATACTCATTTAACACCTTCAAAGGTGGCCATTATGATGTCACTATTTTTATATATGATATATAATATGTTTATGTTTTATTTATGCTTCTGTATTTTTCATTTTTGTCTTACCTTTATGGATTCCATTATGGGTTTACGCGATATCTTCATTTAAGGAAGTGCGGACAACCGCCCCCTCAAAGTGATTTGATTCGTTAAATACCATATGTGGGATGTATAAAGGATGGAAATATGATATTATATATGATATTAAACTGGAATTATAATATAACTTTATATCATTATTATTCCATTCTATAAAATACGAAATAGAAATGAAAGTAGCGTTCATGCGTACGTACGGCTTACCGTCTCCATGAACGGTGCATTTCATTTCTTACCTCTAAATGATTATGTAATGTTATAAATGTATGCATGTACTGTATATATATGACATATATGATATATACATAATGAATACAATTCTGGATATAATAAACATTTGGACACACGAACAACATGTAATTGTAAGAAGTCCACTTTCGACTTAAGAACCAAATATCAGCAAAACAAATATTATTAACTTAAATGATTACATAATGTTTATGACATGGTAATAAGTGGTATAAAAGTAATAATGAACTTGAAAAAGGTTCTTAAGGAAGTAGAAATTAACTCAAGTTTATTATTCATGAGATTAAAGAATGATCGAGTCAAGTCGGACCCGAGGTAAGGGATCCTACTCCTCTCTTTCTTTTTAAGTACACATTTTTATGTCATTCCTTTTAAAGCTCTTATTTCTTGTTATTGGGATGATATTTTATATTAAACATACTGTAATTTTTATGTTCATGTGATGAGAGACCCTATTCTCTCTCATCAATCCATTTTGGATGTTTTGAGTGGCGCCGTTAGGCTGCTGAACTTTCGTAAGAGATCATACTCCTCTCTTTCTTTTTAAGTACACACTTTTATGTCATTCCTTTTAAAGCTCTTATTTCATGTTATTGGGATGTTATTATATATTAAACTTACTGTAATTTTTATGTTCATGTGATGAGAGACCCTATTCTCTCTCATCAATCCATTTTGAAAGTTTTGAGTGGCGCCGTTAGGCTGCCGAATTTTCGTAAGAGATCTAACCTCCCTCTTTCTTTTTAAGTACTCCCCTTTATGTCACTTATTTTAAGCTCCTATTTGTTATGATGGGGGATGTTATTTCATAATCCTCTTACTGTAAATTTTGATGTAATGTGATGAGATACCCTATTTGATCTCATCAATCCATTTTTGGAAGTTTTTAGTGGCGCCGTTAGGCTGCCGAGTTTTCGTAAGTGATTTTTCATCTCACTTTTATTCCCGTGAGATTTATGCTACATTTGCCACAAATTCCATTGAGTGGTGTATGTACTGCCCATTATTCTAATCTTTGTGTAATATACATTCATTTATGAGTATTTACATCAATGATCTATTGTCCTTCTTTCATGGGGTGTATGTTTTGAAAGATACCCAAGTCGGTAAGGGAACCTTTCACCCTCCTCTTTTTTAAAAGACTTCTTTTGTTGGGTCTTTTAATTTACATATTGTTATGTTGGGATATGTTCTCATATATCCTTATTGATGTAAATTTTATGTCCAAGTGATGAGATACACTTTTTATCTCTCATCAACTCATTTTGATGTGATGTCGTTAGGCTGTCAAAGGATCTTTTTAACCCAATTTCGATTTCTTTGGGTTCAACATGTAGTCATTGAATATGCCATCCATTGAATATGTGTGAATGACCTTTTATTGTTTTACACTTAATATCCACTTATATTGGGTGTATTTATATTTTTCACACATATTTTGAGATTTATTTGTCCTTAATTTAAGAATACCTTCTTTATAAGGGATTTCATCACATTTGACATTTCTATTGAGGGTTCATTGTTGTTATGCACCAATTCACTCTTATATGGTGTATATACTATCCTTTGGAGTATTATATCATGAATCCTTTTATTCTCATGATATTATAAAGTTCTGAATAAATGTTATTCCTCGATTATTGTATTCATGTGTCTCTAATTTTGGTAAAACCCCTTTAACCAAAATATCATTTTAAATGTTTTAATTATTTGTTCTTATTAATATCCATGTTTTCAAAATGGTTTTAAGGATTTATTTATATGGATATTAATGGTTTAAAATGTTAAAAGCTTCAAGGTGGTATGGGACACTTTGATTCAAAAATCTCTTTATTAAATGTTTTAAATGGTTTTGGAAATGGTTTCTTTTTGAATGGATTCATTATTTCAATATCCTAAAATGTTATATTGTGATTGAAATGTGGAAATGTTATGTTTCCTTTATTCATGTTTTATGTGATACGATTATGTTATGGTTCTTGGGCATTGTTATGAAGAACGGGTGGTTCCGTGATAAACTAAGGGCGGGTGAGCCCGATATAGCTCTCCAATGCATTGGGTAACGCGAAGGAGTGAAACGTTAAGGTTTCTCCGAAGAGATTTTGGGAATATACTGTGATGGGTATTCCAACCGTAACCAAGCGGGTTACTCCCTACGTAAGATTGTTATGAATGCCTCAAGTTACCTTTATGTCTTATGTTTTCTATGATTTATTCATGATTTGATATGCCTATGTTTTATGGGTAAAGTATGATTTCATTCTTATGTATATAAGAAATCATGTTTCCTTTCCATATTTTTATAACCCTTACTGAGCTTTTTATGCTCATCCCAAGTTTTTGAAATGTTTTTCACAGGTCAAGGGAAAGGTACATGATGTGATGATACTGTCAAGGATGTGTCAAGAAAGAATCCATGTTTAATTTTTAAATATGTTTCTGTTGATGGGAAGAATGAATACTGTCTTTTATGTAACCACGTTGTTTAAATGTGGAATGTAATGCAAGTTTCATGATCTAATTCTCTAAAAATCTAAACCTGAAAAGATCCTCAATGTGTAATCTAGTAATAACTCAAGATTAATTAAGGTTTAAGGCTGGGACCTTATAGTTGGTATCAGAGGTTGGTTTAGATAACTTTAGAGGTTAGGGTATTCTTTAAGCATAAGTGACATTACCATAATGGTTAGGATTTCAGAAAGAGTCCTAGTTTTAGATAAAGTGAATGAGTAAGTAAATCTTAGTGTTTACATTCCTCATTAGAACATGATGATTTTGTTGATATACTCACACTGACGTTTCTATTTTTAGTGAGTGGATTGATCTAGCAGGCACCAAAGAGACAACAGGTTTGAAGGAAACTATGGTGGTTCTCTGATTAAGATACTAGATAAAATGGAGGATTCAATGAGGAAACTCATGGTTGTTCTAATCCAAATATCAAGGAGTCATGATCAACCACTTCAACCTTGGTGAGTTCTCTAATGCATCATGTACGAGATGGCCAACTCGATGTGGAAATTCAGGTAATAATTATTAAGGTAACCATTAGGGTTTATATGATACTTAATTTTTAGGTAATTATGGGTTACTCTATGATATGATGGAAAATGAAAGGAATGAGATAAACTTGAGGTTAAAATATGTTATGATTATTCTTTAAGATTTTATCTCATTTTGGGGAATGTTTTAAGAATTATATAGTTTTGGAAAAAGGATAACACGTAGACCGTGTGACATCCCGTCGCGTCGGACAAAGCTGCGGGAATCGAACCCACAACCAATGTGCGACTGGTATTTATCGCCTACCACTGGACTACGTGAAGTCCCTGGTTAGTTTGACTAATTCATTCTAGTTATATGATTTTATGAATTAAGAGTAAGTTGATTTTGGGTTATTTATGAAAATTAATAACCTATCATGGAGAATATGTGATTAGGTTAATTACTTTTTAATACGAGACTTTAGGAGCAACTGATGTTGTTTGGAGATAAATGTTACGATTTAACTTGGAAGACTATGTGACTGAATCCTTCAAATATTTGAGTTTCAATCTTAGTTTGGTTAACTTTGAAGAATTTTATGGACAAATTGATTATAGAATGGCCCTCGTTGAACTTTGGGTTTTGTTGGACAAATTTTGGAGGTTAAGAATAGATTTTCTTTTTATAAAGGGTTATCCTTTTCTGGATTATCTGATCTTGTACTAACCTTTTTGGTTTTGGTTTTGGTTAAAGCCTAAATACATGGGATGTATATAGTTCTCTTTTGGGGATTAGTTGATTCTCTAGAAGTTGATTATAGTACTCTTAATGTGAACAAGTCTTCCAAAATACTCGTCTTTTGGAGAAAATATGAGTTTTTGTAAGGAATCTAATAAAAGTTGAAAGTCAATATGATAAGTGATTATGTTTCCTTATGAATAAATTCCTCAATAAAAAGTAACTTAAAAAAAAATTTGTCTATTAACTTTTCCTATTGGGGAATCGAATACCGTTTAACCCATCACAAGTTTGTGATTTTCTCATGGTTAACTTTCTCCAAAACATGTTTTCTTTCACTCTCCATCAGAACATGACCCTTTGTTTTTTCCTCCATATCCATATTTTCATACTTGGAATCCTAGTATGGGTTAACTCGGGTGACCTTTGTACTTATCATTCTTTATTTTAAAGTGTTTTTTTACCGACTTTTGTTCCGATGTGGGACTTTCAAGGATTTTTCCAAGCGCAATTTTAAAATTGCGAGGACTCAATTCCCAAAAGGGGGGAAGGATGTAATACCCCAGGTAAATAAAAAATATGACATTTCATATTTATCCATATTTGTGAATAAAATATTTAAATGAATTCAAAGGGGACGCTATGCTCGATGGCGTACCCAACACGCAACAACGAGTTTCTTGGGAATCTTACGTTGCACTCTAATAATAAAATAATATTATTTTAAATGGTAGTTAACATGTAGCTGTTGTAATGGTGGGAATGGATAGAAATAACTAAAATATGATTATATATGTTTTTAAATGTTTATACATTTACCCAATAAAAGATAAAGGCTTAAAATACGAAAAGAGTTCAATTTTAGGTCATATATACTCTAATTTTCACTAAAGGTTCACTTATCACCATTTAACGGTGAACCGTCATTAAATATAGTTTTGATAACTCTTATACTTTATTTTGGACCAAATATAACTCTTCTTTAGAATCGGGACATCAAAATTTACTTTGTGTAAATTTTTGGTACCTTTCTGATAAAGTTCATTTTTTTTAATGAATAGTGTAAAATGTTGTATTTTAATTCAAAACCTCTTTTTAATCTAAATTATTTATATGATTAGATTATTATTTTAATTGGGTTTAAAGTTAAATTAGAAAAAAAATTTACCATTAAATCCAATAGTGGTCGTTGGAATTAATTTCACTTTGAAATCAGACTTAAACTAGTGTCAATCTTTTGATACTTATTGTTTTATAAAAACACGCTATTTTTCATGACAGCAGGAATTAATTATTAAATTAATTAATGTGACTTATATGTTTTGAATTTTGTAAAACAGACTTCATTATTGAATTCAGAATATCAAATATAGCTTAGGGTGAATTTTTGGGATTTTTCTGAAAAACTTCAATTTTTGATGAATAGTGAAACCACTAAGTGATACTTATAAAAACTGATTTTCCGTTTAAATGAAATTTTGCCATCATTGTGTTTTGATTTTCAAAAATCCGACATACATGGTTTTCATTAAGAAGTAAAATGTGGTTCAATGAGACTAAAATAATTTTTTGGTGAATAGTAACTTATTAAGTTTTTAATCGCGATTAGTGGTAATTAGTGTAGTTTAAGGTAAAAATAATGCTTTAATAAAATGAGATGAGCTTGACACATGTCTTACCCTCATTGGTTGTATCATGGCCGACCAAGACAAGCCATGGGTCAACTTGGGGACCCCATGGATCCACTTTGGTTGGGAAATGACATAAATAACATTTTATTTAATATAAAAGTAATATTGACACAAACATGATATGTTTTACTAAAACAATTTTTAAGTGGGGTTATATAAGTTATATTTTTTATTATAAATATTCATTGGAAATATAAAAAGATTTCCTACATCATAGTATTTGTTTTATAATTTTTAGACATTAAATAAATTAAATTATTTATGACATAATAATGATGCAGCGATAACATCATTATTTGACGATTTAAATAAAATGTAAAGATAATGTAAAATCTATGAACTACACATGTCCAAAACTTATTTTATGGGTGGATTTAGAAGCCTTATCACCTTATCCACGAATTATATCAATGTGGGACCTTTTGAAACCGAAATACATTTTCAAATAAAGTAATATTTCTTTACTTTCCAAAAGTGCCCCTCCTCTCCTCTTATAAAAGGCCCCCACCTCTACCTCATTTAACACACTCCTCAAGCCTTTTTCTTGGCCAACCCCTGCCCATTTACTATCTCCACATCCCTCTCCTCATCCTAGAGGATTCCCTTTGGGCAGAATCCTTTCAAAGGAAGCCTTTAGGCTCAAATCAAAAGGAGTTACGCTTTTAAAGGTAATTCACTCTCTCATGTTCATTTGTTTTATTTTGCTTCTCCAACCCCCTAAACTCTTTTTATTTACTTCTTTTGTTACAACACCAGTATATTAAATATACTAGGATGTTTTTATAAGATTTATTTGAGCTACACTCTCACACAACTACATCAAATGGTTAAAGAACATACAGTTTTCGTGGATGGTGAAATTCTGCCTCCCGAAACGATGATTGTTCAATACTCATTTAACACCTTCAAAGGTGGCCATTATGATGTCACTATTTTTATATATGATATATAATATGTTTATGTTTTATTTATGCTTCTGTATTTTTCATTTATTTCTTACCTTTATGGATTCCATTATGGGTATACGCGATATCTTCATTTAAGGAAGTGCGGACAACCGCCCCCTCAAAGTGATTTGATTCGTTAAATACCATATGTGGGATGTATAAAGGATGGAAATATGATATTATATATGATATTAAACTGGAATTATAATATAACTTTATATCATTATTATTCCATTCAATAAAATACGAAATAGAAATGAAAGTAGCGTTCATGCGTATGTACGGCTTACCGTCTCCATGAACGGTGCATTTCAATTCTTACCTCTAAATGATTATGTAATGTTATAAATGCATGAATGTACTGGATATATATGACATATATGATATATACATAATGAATACAATTCTGGATATAATAAACATTTGGACACACGAACAACATGTAATTGTAAGAAGTCCACTTTCGACTTAAGAACCAAATATCGGCAAAACAAATATTATTAACTTAAATGATTACATAATGTTTATGACATGGTAATAAGTGGTATAAAAGTAATAATGAACTTTAAAAAGGTTCTTAAGTAAGTAGAAATTAACTCAAGTTTATTATTCAGGAGATTAAAGAATGATCGAGTCAAGTCGGACCCGAGGTAAGGGATCCTACTCCTCTCTTTCTTTTTAAGTACACACTCTTATGTCATTCCTTTTAAAGCTCTTCTTTCTTGTTATTGGGATGATATTTTATATTAAACTTACTGTAATTTTTATGTTCATGTGATGAGAGACCCTATTCTCTCTCATCAATCCATTTTGGATGTTTTGAGTGGCGCCGTTAGGCTGCTGAACTTTCGTAAGGGATCCTACTCCTCTCTTTCTTTTTAAGTACACACTTTTATGTCATTCCTTTTAAAGCTCTTCTTTCTTGTTATTGGGATGTTATTATATATTAAACTTACTGTAATTTTTATGTTCATGTGATGAGAGACCCTCTTCTCTCTCATCAATCCATTTTGGAAGTTTTGAGTGGCGCCGTTAGGCTGCCGAATTTTCGTAAGAGATCTAACCTCCCTCTTTCTTTTTAAGTACTCCCCTTTATGTCACTTATTTTAAGCTCCTATTTGTTATGATGGGGGATGTTATTTCATAATCCTCTTACTGTAAATTTTGAGGTAATGTGATGAGATAACCTATTTGATCTCATCAATCCATTTTTGGATGTTTTTAGTGGCGCCGTTAGGCTGCCGAGTTTTCGTAAGTGATTTTTCATCTCACTTTTATTCCCGTGAGATTTATGCTACATTTTCCACAAATTCCATTGAGTGGTGTATGTACTGCCCATTATTCTACTCTTTGTGTAATATACATTAATTTATGAGTATTTACATCAATGATCTATTGTCCTTCTTTCATGGGGTGTATGTTTTGAAAGATACCCAAGTCGGTAAGGGAACCTTTCACCCTCCTCTTTTTTAAAAGACTTCTTTTGTTGGGTCTTTTAATTTACATATTGTTATGTTGGGATATGTTCTCATATATCCTTATTGATGTAAATTTTATGTCCAAGTGATGAGATACACTTTTTATCTCTCATCAACTCATTTTTATGTGATGCCGTTAGGCTGTCAAGGGAACTTTTTAACCCAATTTCGATTTCTTTGGGTTCAACATGTAGTCATTGAATATGTCATCCATTGAATATGTATGAATGACCTTTTATTGTTTTACACTTAATATCCACTTATATTGGGTGTATTTATATTTGTCACACATATTTTGAGATTGATTTGTCCTTAATTTAAGGATACCTTCTTTATAAGGGATTTCATCACATTTGACATTTCTATTGAGGGTTCATTGTTGTTATGCACCAATTCACTCTTTTATGGTGTATATACTATCCTTTGGAGTATTATATCATGAATCCTTTTATTCTCATGATATTATAAAGTTCTAACTAAATGTTATTCCTCGATTATTGTATTCAAGTGTCTCTAATTTTGGTAAAACCCCTTTAACCAAAATATCGTTTTAAATGTTTTAATTATTTGTTCTTATTAATATACATGTTTTCAAAATGGTTTTTAGGATTTATTTATATGGATATTAATGGTTTAAAATGTTAAAAGCTTCAAGGTGGTATGGGACACTTTGATTCAAAAATCTCTTTATTAAATGTTTTAAATGGTTTTGGAAATGGTTTCTTTTTGAATGGATTCATTATTTCAATATCCTAAAATGTTATATTGTGATTGAAATGTGGAAATGTTATGTTTCCTTTATTCATGTTTTATGTGATACGATTATGTTATGGTTCTTGGGCATTGTTATGAAGAACGGGTGGTTCCGTGATAAACTAAGGGCGGGTGATCCCGATATAGCTCTCCAATGCATTGGGTAACGCGAAGGAGTGAAACGTTAAGGTTTCTCCGAAGAGATTTAGGGAATATACTGTGATGGGTATTCCAACCGTAACCAAGAGGGTTACTCCCTACGTAAGAATGTTATGAATGCCTCAAGTTACCTTTATGTCTTATGTTTTCTATGATTTATTCATGATTTGATATGCCTATGTTTTATGGGTAAAGTATGATTTCATTCTTATGTATATATGAAATCATGTTTCCTTTCCATATTTTTATAACCCTTACTGAGCTTTTTATGCTCATCCCAAGTTTTTGAAATGTTTTTCACAGGTCAAGGGAAAGGTACATGATGTGATGATACTGTCAAGGATGTGTCAAGAAAGAATCCATGTTAAATTTTTAAATATGTTTCTATTGATGGGAAGAATGAATACTGTCTTTTATGTAACCACTTTGTTTAAATGTGGAATGTAATGCAAGTTTCATGATCTAATTCTCTAAAAAATCTAAACCTGAAAAGATCCTCAATGTTTAATCTAGTAATAACTCAAGATTAAGTAAGGTTTAAGGCTGGGGCCTTATAGTTAATCATATGACAGTGGGCCCTCAAAATGAATCCTTGGATTCCCCTTATAATATTACACTATATATGTTGAGCCCTCACATTCACGGATCAAACCAATAATCACCACCCATAGTTATTTACTTTCCCAAACACTGAAACCACCAATGATATGACCATATCCTACGAGGGTTCACCATAGAGGTAACATTATCAAATATGGTCATCCACATGTTCTAACCTAGAAATTACATCACATGATATTTCAAATAATTTTTCTATAACATTCTATGATTTCAGTTGGGACTACAGTTCATGACACATTCAACTAAATTTATCTAGATAACACATTGTACCAAATGATATTTCTCAATTTAAAATACAAATCTAATTCCATCCCATGTACAAACCCAAGTAAGAAAACATCTACAATTGAAAATTGGTTCCAAATTTCCCATCCTTAATATTAATGTTACTTCCCACATTAAAATATTTGAAAATTAAAATACTTCTAAAAACACCTTTATAAATTAAATTTGATTCATTATAACACAAAGGGAGCAATTAGAAAACATGGAGTCTTAAGGAAACCAATTAAGAGGGGGGATGAGAAGGGGGAGATAATAATTTGGAAAACTGGGTTAATGAGGTTATTTTTCATAAAAATACATTATAATTTTCTATACTATATAAATGGTAACTCATGAATATATGGATGTTCCCAAAATCAATGGAATACATAAAACAAAAAAAAATTGTGGAGCTATAATCCATTAACAGAAAATAGATTTGAAACCAATTTACACGAAAGAACCATTCAAATTAAAAGACTAATACAAACACACCAACATCATTCACCATCCGAACCTGTCCAATTTCATTTTTAAAATCCAATTGATGTTTTTTTAATCTTTTTACACATGTAAATATATTATAAAACCCATATAAACACCATATAAACCCATTTCTGAAAAATTTACACCATATAAATACCAAACAATTATAATAACACTTCGTAAGAAATGAAATCACATTTAAAATAAAATTATATAAGCTAATGCATCAATTTAATGTATTATAAATCAATATAATGGAGACACCATGAGAAATGACGTGGGGATATAAATAAACTATTAGGGAATAAAGGACAAAGGGCATCGTATTATCCACACACCCTTACACAAATAGAATCAATAATAATTATCCAAACCAGCCATAGGGTTCATGCAAGAGTGAACCCCACCAGGGAGAACCATGAAACAGGAAGATTAAGAAAGAAAATGGGAGAAGAAGACATAAAACAGGATAGATCAATCCATTATTTATAGGAAGATAACATAAAATCCTAGGAGGGTGGGAGGATGAATAAACCCAAGGCTCGCATAGGGTCTATCAAATGAGTGGGAAGGGGAAGGGGGTTTTGGTGTTTAATCCAAATGATTGAAATGAAGGAATTTCACATTTTTTTATGACATTGTAAACTCATAGGGTTTTTAAATATAATTTTACAATTCATGAAACAACCTTGCACATCATACTTGAAAAGTTGGATTCCCCACATGGTTTGGCCACTATGTTAGGGAAATTGTTAATCAATCTGGTTATTTGGATCTTTCAAATTTCAAAGCCTCCACACATGTTTTCTGTATGGTTACCCATAACCATGATGATATCTGGTTTAATGTACCATACACCCACTATAAGAAACCTAGTTTATCTCAGGACTCCCAATGATTGAACCAAGCCATGTTTGGGTCCTGAAATAAAAAAATAAATATGAAAATGAACTATAAATGAACTCATCCTCAATTGGACACATATTTAACCCCCAAACTATTCACACTAATGATTCATAGTCCCTAACGTCACACTAAAAATGAAATATAAATACATTTAACTGGTAAGGTGATTGTTACTTTGAAAAATAAGAATCACTAATAAATGAGTAAAAAAATTTATCATTCTTGGGCAATGACAATTCTCTATATCACAAAGGAACTTCTTCCCCAAATAGAATACAATACAATCAAAGAACAATATTCAAAATTGAAATTAAAAAAATGACCCACTAAATCCAAAAAATAAACAACATTTTAACATCAAAAGTCCCTCCCTGACCTTTTTATATGAAAACGTATAATGAGAATAAATTATTGGAATTAAAAATAATGGGATTTATCACCACCAAAATAAAATATCTATCACTAACCAAAAACAGGACATGGAACATACCACTAAAATAAAACTAATAGACCCCCATGGAACCCCCAACATGATCTTGAAACCCATTCATAAGTGAAACACATGGAAGAAAATCATACCAAACGTTGAACCAACCAACGATCAATAATTCACACGAAACATGAGAATCTACAATGCATACAGAATCAGTAACAAAACCCAATCCACAAAAACTCTACTCACATGAATGAGTGAAAAACTTCTCAATGAATTGGATTCAAAAGTCTCAACCACTATAATTAAAATATGAATATAGAAATAAACCATAAAAAATCAAAACCACCAAGATTCTACAATGATTACAACTTTTAATCATCATGAGAAACTACTAAAGTTAACAATAAACTGTCTCTACTATGACATGATTTTCAAATGATGTGCCATGGTTTCTCACATACATTAAGGTTCCAGAATATGTGAAGAGATTAAATCTTATGACTATGGATGGAGATGAGATTTCATGAAACATATGGTTCCCCATATTCAGTAGATGACATTCTCTAAATGATATTTACTCTTCTGGAAACACTACATGAAAAACATATCCTTCTAAACAAAATAGCCACACTAATGAATAGATTTAAATGTATTATAAAGGAAAATCACTGAACAACTGATCCTACTAAAATGAAAACACATTAGGGAATGATCTGATGAATGAGAATATGAGGCCAACCCTAAAGACTTCCCATGTACAAGTTCCTCTAGAATAAAAATTTGACTACATGGGGATCCTTCAAAATCTCCAAGAGATACCAGACTGCCAACTCTTGCATACTTCACTTCGGTGTCTTACTCGGCTTAAAATTACTCATCCACCAACATATAAAATAAAAAATTATTAGATGAGGGAAATATATATTTTATCAATGGAAAAAGACCCCAAATGATTAGACTAACCTTGATCTAATCATATGGAGCAATCTCTAGAGAGAAAGTGGCTAACTCATTGAAATAATCACCAAAGGCCTTAAGAATCTCAAGACCTCATTAAACATACAATTTCACTACCAAATTTCCTCTCCTTCACCACCTCTAGTATAAACTATCATAGAAATTTGATCGTAATAACATCCCATGACATTAAAACAACCCAAAATTGTAGAATGATCACCTTATACCATACAAAATTCGTACCATCAAACAAACATAATATAGATTAAACTCTCAATACATAGAGAGTAATCAATGACATGAATAAATCCATGAATTTATAAAGTGGCGTTGTTACTTCCAAAATATCAGGATAGCCACATAAAATAGTAGAAAACATAACTAAGAGATAAAAACTAAATGCCTGAAGGAATTTTTTGGGTATTATACTTCGAGAAACAAGAGATCAGGTAATATAAAATTAATATAAAGAAACACTAACCAAAAAGAACTTATCATTCCAAAAATATTATCTCATTACCCAACCACTACAATATGAAACTATAAATTCTATTTCAAATCCCATTTATTCCAATACAATTTGAAAACCACATTCTTCTAATTCCACATTTCAATGATTGAATCATACATTAAAATTTAATTTCTAAGCACCGAGACACCCAGTTTTAAAACAAAGTCATATCCTAAAATGATTTTAATTTATTAAATAATTTTTTTTCAAACCAATTTTCCCTATTCAAAATCAACTCACAATGATGAAAACAAAACCAAAACCCAACCCACACTAAAATCATGTGATATGGAACTAGTGTTTGTGCATAACTTAGAGACATGGTTTTTAACCCATGCTGAATTAAATCTCCAAGCACTAGGACTGAATTTAAACATCACTCTTACTCTACAAGGGTCAGAAATCCATGTCAATTCAAGACATTTCACTATTTAACCTCCATTGTAATTATGCACCCACACAGACCAAATCAAATCCTCAAAACCACGACAACATCTTGAAACTCGAGTGTAAATACATGTAAGTGTTCATGAAATTTTTTTGTACCATCCTACCATTTTCTAAAAATACAAATCTCTAACTACCTAATTCCACCCATAAAAAAGGATCTCTCTGATACCTTTTCATGAACTCGGATGAGCCTCCATCCGACCCAAGAGCCAACCTGCTCTACGACAATGCATGAGAGGAGTCCCAGATCCATTCACAATAGAGAAACGAATAATTAATAAAATATGATCTAAATGTTAGGGACTTTTCCCCAATAAAAACAAGGATAAAACAGTTAGTGAAGCATATTCATCATAATCCATTAATAATTAAACTTCAATAAAAATTGAAAAGGATCTCGAATACTGTTGCAATAAAACATAATGGAAGACTAAAGACATGAAAAAATGTAAAGATAAAAAATCATGACCATATATCCACTTGAACACTTTGTCACCACCAACCATAATACAATCCCCTTCTAAAGGAAACTTGAATCAGAACCTTGATCCTACAAAAGAGATTAGGTATACCGATATTTTGTGGATCAATTAGGTTGTGAGAATAAAACGATCAGTATGTTACCAATATAGAGTCCATGTATTTAAATTCCCAAAATAGTATATAAATGATACATTGATATAAATTTAGAAAATATTACTTCATTATTTTAATGAACCAATATTAGCTCTCAGAAAATTATCATTTCAAAATACAACACACCAACATTTTATTATAAAACATTTTTAAATTCAGAAAACCCATATGAAAAACAAAAACCCATTTTAGATCCATAATGGGTGATCAATGGGGATATTCTGAAAATAAAAAACCCAAAAAAATATGTTTAAACAATAAGGTATAATAACCAAATTGTATTATATGTAACATAACAAAATTCATATATTTAATAATGAAAATTTTCTATTCTTATATATAAGAAAATCATGGGTATACTTGACTCAAACTCGCCCATCTGTGTATGGTGAATCTCCAAAGTAAATTACCAATTGTCCAAACTTTATTTGTAAATCCGTTGAAACATCTAACTTAACATCTCAAAAAATAAAGTGGAACAAACATCTCTAATTAGTGTCGATATGAAACTGTAACTCAAACTAATAGATGATTACCAAGAATCCATTAATAATTGATTGAAAAAAATGGGGACATCCTCAGAAGCTTGAAGCATACCAATATCCCACATCAACCATTATTTCATAGAACAATCATTAGTACTCCCTATGTGATGAGACTTTCGTCATATGGTACACCATAGAGGTGAAAATACGACATCAATTCTTCTAAAAACTAAAATCAGTCCTTTAAAAAACAAGATCATTTAAATAATTTTTCCATAACATGATATGCTTTTAATTCAGCCGGAAAATCTTGTCAATTGAAACCCAATTTCACAAGACAACACAAGGTACCAACATAGCCTCTAAAATCTTGAATCCAAATACATTTTGAAACCATTTTCCAAAAACTGTTGTAAAAATATCATCATAGTAATGATCATGGTGTGTGGTTTTGGTATTTATATTGGATTTGTGAATATGCGTAAATTAGTAGAAAATTTATTTTTGGTTCATGGAATAAGACACTATGAATTTTGGTTATAATTTAGTTGTGGAATTACATGCATAGATTTATATATATTTAAAATAATAAAAACCCATTTAAAACAATTTCAATCAAATTATCAAACAAACTGAAAATTAATTTATACTAATTATTATAAAGAAAGTCCATCACATTTTTTGTGAAATTATAAAATCTCATGAATCTATAGAATTTATTGGTAATGAAAATAATATAAAAACCTACCACAATTTTGTGAGAATGCAGTTATACTATTTGGGAATATTGATCAAAGGCAAACCAAAAAACCACACACTCTGAAATTAAAATTATCAACATCAATTAGGCAAACCACATCCAATGGTTATCCTAATATGGATACCACCAATAATAACCATGAAATATGAAGAAATATTGAATAAAAATAGAGAAATAGACTTTCCTATGGAGAGATCTTCCCAAAATTTGAATGAGGATCCACATGAACCTAACGAGTTAGTGAGTGGGAAGCCACTCATGTCACTCCTAGGCCTTCAAAAATGATAGTGATATGAAAATATATTTTTGGGGTTAAAATAATAAGTATTTATTGTGGAATCTAATACCTTTTAATTACTTTCACAACTCACATTGTTTGGATGAATGTTCATTCAAATAGTGTTCCAATTGGTCACAGACTACTTGAGAAGAGGGATTCGACAAATGTTTTGGATGCTTGATTTTGGAACCCATGGACTAACTATGTGTTTTCAATCTATCATATTTGATAAACTCCCCACATTAATTCCACATGATTTCTCCAAATAATCTTCAATCCATGCACCATTTCTCAAACAACAAACATAATTTGCACATGATATTAAAAAACAACAAATACCAATAATTTTGGAGCATTTGTACAGGACCCAAAATAGTTTTTTAGACTATATTAATAGTTTGGGTGACCATTTGATTTCCTATAATCATTATAGACATATACCAATAGTAATGGGAAAATGTTGGAATATGTAGGAAATACTAAAGGATTCCAAAACATTTGTATATGTAATATGAAAAACATATCCAATTTTTTTTTAAAAAAATTGATATAGTTAATTAAAAAAAATAATCCCTTCAAGGATTTGACCGACACACCTTTTCTTTGTAGTTGAATAACCAAACCACTATGATACAATTTTTTTTTGAAATGTGTTATGATAAATATTTATATGTATATTTAAATTTAATGTAATTTTTGATGTATTCTATATTATTTGAAAAAATATTTTGTTAAAAATATGAAAACATATACCTATTTTATTTCAAAATAGTGGTAATGATTTAGATTGTAGTGGTGAATGTATCTCCTAGGCCCCACACAGTTTCACCAGAACATGGAACATCACATGGAAAGAAAATCCCGATGTAAGAAAATAAATTGGAATGGACCACAAACTCAATAGGGAACATGGATAACCACAAAACCATGCACCAAAATCATTAACATGCTAAAAATCCACATAGAAAAACCAAATATAAAAACATTTAATCGGAAACATGACTTGAGTATTCACAAAATATATCCTGCGAAATTAATAGAGTCGAATAAAATAAAAACCATATTCGAGGAGTTAAAGTGTATTTAAATTCATTCAAGGATTAATTGGGGAAATTTCATCTATATTTCATCTTATATATTATTTTTTCTAATACCCAAACCACAGCCTATTGTGGGTGGGATTCTAGGGTTTCAATTGATGCCACACAAAAATTGGGATGGATTTTAAAGGGGAAGAATCACGAAGTACAAGGATAAAATAGAAAAATAAATAATATGGTATGAACAATATTACATTTAAATGGCCTCTATTAAATGTATAAGAAGAAATACATCTTATATAACTCTTCCACATAAACTCATACTTTTATGATACACAGTGACTGGATTACACTTTGGGATATTTGGAAAAAATAAAATTCATGTATAATTTTTCTTATACAATCTAAAGATAATTATAAATTTTGAAATAATAATGTAACATATTGTGGTTTTGGAGTAATAGATTTAAAGGTATATTACATATTTACACATCTAGATGAAAATCATATACATGTTTTAAAAAAATTTGGTGATAGATAGTTGAATGTTATGATTTTTTATAAAATAAAAAGTTTAAAAAAAATACATAAACTGATAAAATTTGTGAAAAAGATGAAAATTTAGACAAATATATATTTGATTTCATAAAAAATCATGATTTATAAAATTATTTAAAATAAGAGTATCAATTCCAAAAAAAATTGTTCTTTTTTCCATAGTTAGATTAAGAATCCAATATATAATATTAAAGGTAACATGTTTTGGTGATAAATCAGCCCAATAAAAAATAAGGTGAATTATTTTGTTAAGGATATTAATGTTTAATATGATTTACTAGACAGAAAATATTTAATTTTTTATTAAATAAATAATGTTATATTAAATATATTACTAAAGAAAAGAAAAATACTTGGATGAATGAAACATGGAAAATAACTCATTACTTATCCATTATTTTAGAATTTTTGATGGATTATGCCCCTTATTCAGTTTCCTTGGAATAGTCTATGATGATCCATCCCATAATAATTTCTCTGTAGTTTGTATTTTATTCCAAAACACCAATCCACTCCCTCTCTTATCAACATGATTCTTAGAATTAGTTATATTATATTCAAGACACCATGTTTATTCGAATACTTTGTCATATTTTGTTATGGGAAATCATTATGGTTTATGATATAATTTGAGCTATAGTGTAGGTTCAGTTTATTGTATGTACACTATCCTTAAAGAATTACTTATTCTCAATGGTATTACAAACTTGATTATAGGTGTTAATTTATATTAATGATAACATGTTATTCATGAAATAATAATTATTTTCCCACCCTAAGTATATATTTATCATTCTCACATCCTCACTGAAGATATAATGAATAAGATTTATGTTCCGGGGAGCTCCTATCAATCTACCATGTATATATGAATTTCAGTTTTTATCATCCACTGAGTGATAAGGCCATTAAACATTATTATATCATTGTCTTGTTAGGAAATAATATTTGTCATTGGATGGTATTTGGATGATGATACTAATATCTAGATTTAATGTACTATCCAATTTATTATAATGAATTTTTATAATCTATTTAATCTTCCTCATTTAATTGATATTTCCTCCCCTGACCAAAACTTATTATGTGATCATGCTCAATCTATATTTTGTCCCCAATTTTATATTTTACCAAAGGTCGATAGTGACCGGGAATTGAAATAACATATTATAATTGTGAATGATCATAAATCTTACTGTATTGAATGTCCAAAATTTATCCTATACTAATATAATATAATAATATTTTATATAATTAAAAATATGGGTATCATTAAAATATTTAAAATTATATATTCCTCTAATAGCCAGTATGCTTGAGGGCTTATGATACACGCAACACTGAATAATAACATAACATAGAGTAATATATTACCCATGAAATATATTAATATAATTTTTAAGAAAAAATATTTTTAATTAAATTATAAATAATATTTATGAATAAAATTAATAGTCATAATCAATAAAAATTCATTGAAAAAAATAATTTATTATAGAAAAATAAATAATAATACTAATTCCTTCATTAAAATAGAACATTTATAAAATATGTAATTTTATGTATTATTTTAATATACTATATAATTTATCGATAAAATATATTTTTAATATGAATAATATATTATCTCTTTTATGATTATCAATTTAATGGGAATATGAATGGTTAATACATAAGAAAAAAATCATGGGAATCGATAATTAATTTATTGTATTGTGTTTATTTCAATGATACATGATATAATATTTTATATTTGACTTTATAAAAAAAACTATTTACGATTTAAATTTTACATTAATTTCAAATTTTGGGGGCTTTGTGATATTATTAATTTTAGGTTAATAGAAAAAATACAGTGTTTATAAAAAAGGAAAATTCTATTACATTGTCATTTTATAATAAATACCCTTAATTATATAAAATATTATAATGGATTAAATATATATTTTTGTGTAATACTATATATTTTAATGACCATAATTAAAATATAAAACATGTGTTCACCATTTAAGGAAAATTAGTAACATTTTCCAATGAAAATAAAATATATTTTTTCTTTTCATTTAGTTAAATATTATGTTAGTAAAATTTGGTTATTAATTTATATGAAACCACATAAATTATATTTATTTTATAATAACCCAAATATTATCATGATAACTAATAACATTGTTAATTTTATCCTATAGAAAAAATATATCTCAAATTTTAGTTTTCTCAATAAAATATGTGTTTACGTCTTTCATTTACAAAGGATAAAATTTAGTTTTTTGTCAAATTGAAATTTTAACACCAAGCTATTCCAATATTTATTAATCCCTTAATGTAATATCATTTTAGAAAGATTTTGACAGGAATAAAAGCTTACTTAAATAAACCATGATTATTTTATTATGAATAAGAATTACAATAAAAGTTAAAAAAATTTATATATTATGAGGTTGAAAATAAATATAAAATTATAAGTTAAAAAAATTTAACACCCTAATATTTATAAAATAAAACAATGTTCTATTCAAATTTCGACATGAATGACTAAGATTATAGGATCTGTGATATATTTAACATTCATAACCACGCCATTAAGTTTTTTGGTATGAATGGTATAAACAATTGATGATATATATATATATTTTATACTCAATATAAATTTCAGATAAATTATTATTATTGAAACAATAATTTTATTGTAAATTAATTTTTTTCCATAAAATTCATTTTTCTTCAAAAAGGATTTTTTATTTATTAATGACTAAAATATAAAAAATAATTATTTCTAAAAATATGAAAATATATCTGATAAAAATGAATATAATTTTTAAATAATAGCCTAAAAATTCATTTCATTTTCAAATTTTTTTTATTCTTCTACAGATATTGATCTTTCAGTTAATAGTGTAAAATATCAATTTTTCTAAAAATGTAATTTATTTTTAATAAATTAAACAATTTAAATGTTCCATTATGGTTTTTTTATTATGTAATGTAACAATTTTATTATTTAGTTATAATAATAAATGTAGTTGTCTTTAAATCAACATCATAATTTTTTTGGTGTAAAAATAAATTTTTCGTTAGAATAATTTTTACCTATTTTTAAAAAAAAATCAGAATATTAATCCAATTTAATAAATTCATATAATCCATAATAAGTAATGTTTTAAATGATATTTATAGATTATATATTAATAAATATTATTTTAATAAATAATATAATAATTAATAGCCTTTGAATTAATTTAAAATCTATATTTCCATGAAAAATAATATTCTTGAAAACCAACATTTTCATCACATTTATTGATTTAATTTTGAATTAAAATTTCCGAATATATTAAATTTATTTTTATAAAATGTATTACATGTATCTAATTAAAATAATTTAGTTTATTTAATATTTTTTCCTATATTTTTAAATAATGAATATTGAAATATTGAATATAAATAACTAAAATTATTGTTAAAACCAGTATTCCGTGGGGTTAAAATAAAATGGGAATGATAAACATGACACAAAAAAGTCCTAAATATATTTTATTAACTTATTATTACCCTAAAATAAATATTTTTATATAATTTTCAATTATGTATAAATGTGGATTTTTAAAATGTGGGAATAACTATTTGAATTTAATAATTACATGTGTTTGATTCACCAATTTTTTAAATGAAGACCCAAAAACATCTCTTATTAACAAAATAAAACCTATTTGAATCCCAAAATAGAATTAATATAAATTAAAATATCAATCAACTATAATAAAATACAAATTTTTTTTTTATTCCATTATAGGAATTATATATGTATAATCTCATAGAGAGGTATTACTCATATGTTATCCTTATTAATTTATTTATTCTTCCACCTCTATAAAATATAAATAATATATTTTCATATTATAACATATGTTTGTTATATTTACTATGTTTTTATTATATTAATCTATTAACTTATATCCCATCTCATAATCCATCACATAGAATACAAAATCATCAATCATATGCATCGTTGGTTACCACATCATGAACAATGTGATTCATTTTCCATAATATCCTATAAAAACATGTTTTTATGCTAGATTTATTATATATATAAGATATATGTAACTTTTTTAATCTTATATTCTTATGATATAACATATAATTCTTTACATTCACATCTTTTGGGGGTAGTATAATGTATTTTGAGATTCGATGGACTGCTTCCTCATGAAGTTATTTGATTCTTCATTTAGAAAATATTTACATGAAATAAAATTATGGATAATTTAAATAATATATGTGATATAAAAGAAATTATAATGATATTAATGATATATTTATCATTCTCAAAAGATACAATGTAATTTTTTTCTTATATTTTCACTCACTATAAAATCATAATGTTGTTCCTGTATGTGTGGACTTCCACCTTCCTAAAGTGATGTTGATCACTTTTCATCACCACACCATTGAATGATATATATAATTATATTTATGTTAATAATATATTTTATTATGATTTTTAATTTAGTTTAAAATATTACAAAATTTTTGCATAATTATCATTAAAAAATTCAAATGTTACTCATGCATATGTTTGTCCTATATTTTCTATGATCATATCATAGTTAATTTTTCATTATAACTATTCATTAATGGATTTAAAAGAATATTCGATGAATAAATATGATTATTTTATTATCATTATTTTTATATAGATGTTTTTATAATGATCATATTGACAATGGTCAACTCAACAAAGTTGTTTGGAAACAATGAGTCAACTTCTTCAAAACACCTAACATGGACTGAACCGATTAACTATTAAAATATTAAATTATAAAAAAAATATTTATATATATTGTTTTATACTGATAAATAGTTCTTCAAATATTAAATAATTTACTTTATCTTATTATATATGAGATAAAGGACATATAATGAATTCATTGGCTCGATGTAAGGAATTTTTCTCACCTCACATTTATTAATGTGATTAATATTCAATATTGACCATTTATATTTGTTAGTTATTGTATTTATATACTATGAATATATTTTATGTTTCATTTCAATAAAATTATTTATATATAAAAATACATATTAGGTTATCTCATTAATTTGATTTTTATTTATCGATTACCAAAGCCGCTAGGGATTTAATCTCAATTCACTTTCATTGAGGTATATTTTATTAATATGAACCAAATATATTATATGTTTAGTGTGTGTATATTCCATTGAAATGGTATATCATTTATATGATTTTTTATGATATATAAAATCAAAATTAGTCTCTATTCTTTCATGGGTCTTACGATTGATGTGTTACAAAAGTGATAAACCCTTAATATAACAATCTCATATCATTACACTATAGTTTATGTTGTATGCTTTTTAGGGATATAATATAAAATTACATTCATGAAAAAATCACATTCATACCCACTGGTTGTAAATGTGGTTAACATGTTTGGTCTCTATTTCATTACTTATTTATTAATGAATCATTAAGATAATCGTCTATAATTGATAATAATCAAGTGTTTTGATTAGGATTGTGATTATTTCAATTGAATATACAATATTTCAAAAATGATTTCAAAATTGTTATATTAATGAAACAATGATAATTCTAACTTCCAATTTTCAATGTGTATTGGATAAATTTAAAAAGTTTTCAAATAATATTATGGGGAAATTTCAAAATTGGTTACTCTTGACTTCCTTTTTTCAAAAAATTTACTACAGAACATTTATTCTTAATATTTAGGAGTTGAATGGATTTTCCTCTGATCATGTACCTTATTTTCCTAGAAGTATGATCTTTATTATCCTTTTTTTGTAATGAAATTATTTCAATAGTATTTTGGAAAAAATTTAATTCTATTTTCGAAATGACAAGGTTATATTCCTCAGAAATTGTTTATAATGATGTTGTATTGGTATTTAAATTCACTAAAAATAAATAACCCTTGTTTTTTACTTACAATTGAAATGTTATAAATTTTAAAATCAAAATTACAATAATTTTATTGGATGTATAATGTTTTGTATATCAATATTTTCATGTGACTAATTTTTTTCCATGGGATATTTGTATTTCAAAGAGACATTGAAGTAACCCATTTAATTTCTAAAAGTTAATCATATTTCAAATATATTGTTTTGGATCATTTTTTATGTGGGTTAACCATGTTTCAAATACATTTTTATGGAACATGTTCTTTCTCCTTGGGTTAGTCATGTTTCAATGAGATTTTAATGAATCCCATTTTATCAAAGTGATAATCATGTTTTAGAGATATTTACATTGAAACAATTTCTTTTCAATATGATAATAATGGTATAAAAGGAATAATGATAGATTTTATGAGTTTTTTTGAATGAATGAATGAAATATGAAATTTATTTAACGTTCATGGACATTTTAATGTTATATTTGTGCCCAGATATCAATATGTGAGCCCAATCAATAATATATGATTGTAGCACCCATATAGAGGTCCGTTGCCCAGGGTAATGTTTGTGTTTTCTGAATAACTACGTTAGAAATCATCTATATGATTATTTAAATTATTAGGTTTCTGTAAGAGATCTCGGATGATGATTTTATAATAAAAAACACATTTTATTTATAATTTATATTGATTTATAGTGTTCCCATTAATCGATATTGATATCATAGGGATTATGATTATTGATTCATATAAATATTTTATACTCAAAATTATTTTTTTTAATAACAAAAATATTTAAGGAAAAATTGAGAATGTATTTTACATGAAAATAGGAAATAATCGATCCCTTAAAGTATCATTTTAGCCTACCAGTTTTAATCTCACTAAATAGTATGCATGAGATAGTGTTTACCCATGTTTAGAGTTCCTCCTTCAAATGATCTTCGAACATTAACACCAGTGTGCCCCATGATTTGATGTACTCCTCCATGATGAGAATCACCATTTTATATACCCATATTAAAACAGGTTATGTTTATCAATCCATGTTACCTGATCCTCAATAGTAGTAATACTTGGAAAACATTCCATTATTTGTTCTTCCCCTATATCATGGGCAGTAATTTTCTTATTATTTTCCACAACAAGGCCTTCTGAACTCTTGAGAAATTTAAATGACTCTTCGGGTATAGTAGTAGACTCATCCGAGCATGTTTGTATAAATAAGAGTTTATCTCTAACCATCTACATGGAATTCAAATTCATCATTTATATGTATCCATTAGTATAGGTACATTTGAATAATGCTACCTTTCATTTTTAATTCCCCTCCTGATCTTGATTCCCCTCGGGCATGGGTACCGATTATCCTAACCCTCAAACTCTATGTCTCCTGCAATGTGGCTGAAACATTAATCACTAGAGCCATTCCTATGAAATTTTTTTCACCCCTATATTATCTGACCATATATTTTTCAAAACCTAGATCGACTCTTTCTAGGACCGAATACAAACTGTTTTCCTAGTAAAATCCCACCGACCTCCAAAGGACTCTTCTAGATCAATCACTTAGCTTGTATTGCATGTTCCGTAACATTGGAATCATTATGAGTAATATTTATTGGTCTATTTTGAACTTAACCATCTACACTAAAATTTATTCCATTACATTAGAACGCCATCTCAGCATTTGAACCATTCACATGAGTCTTGGTAACTACCTTCTTCATCCTTTTCTGTTCCACATCTGAGATATTCTTTTTGATACCTGAGGGAACCTCTAGAGGTGGGTTCGAACCACATGTAGGGATCTCCACCTTCACGCTCTATTGCAGTAATGAAAGTATCATAGAAGGATGAGGGCCACATATTTTCTTCCTTAACAAGTTGATGTTAGAATCATTTTACAATCCATTGACACTCTTACAAGACCCTAAATGCACAACCTACGAATATGAGGCACTGATAGGTTTCTACAACTTGACATAATCTTCATACCCATTGTAGTAAAAACTATACAGTGAGGAATGAAATGATATTTATGAAATAAACTAAATACATTAGTCACAGTTGCATTCACATTGCTTAATCTATACTACATACCCATTATAATATGTTCCTGCCAGACTACCTTTACAGGAGCCTCTAGTTCCTTAACAATTCCCTTAACCATTTCCATTACATGAAACTAATACCCCATATATTGTTATCCTTCATGTGTCCAAAAACCTTATGGATAGAACAGAACTCTGACCATGATTCATAGACCACACAATGTTTCCATCAGTACTCATCACTTGTTGTAACCCAAAACTAATAAAATGGAACCCTAGATATATCCATTTCCACACAAACACACTGGTAAACATGATGGAAGAAAGACTCAGTGTGGATATTCAAGCACAAGTATATTACATTATGGTTCCCAATCATTCTAATGACTGAGGGGTTTTGAAATGGTAAGGGTGGATTAGGAAAACTCACCCAAATCACTACTATAAAATAATATCATTTCTACGAAAGTAGATAGACTGTAAAAACAAGAAGAACCAATAACCATTGAAGCTACTGGGGAACTTAATATTGCTCTATTTAAATATTCCTCTAATGAAAATAATATCATAATATGATGTCTATATTGAAGTCTCATTTTCCCCCTATCATATAAATACAATGATATGAAGACACGGCTATAAAATAAACCAATTGATGGTATTATGTGCTTAAAACAAGCAATAAATGTAAGATTCATGGGCACTAAGCTTTCAGTGTTCTCTGCAATCAAAATAGGGAGGTTTAGCTATCCATCAAGAAAATTAAGAACTTCCCGCAATATTGAAGCTTGAGGAAATGATTGATGAATATCAATGTTAGAAAAGGGATGGAAATATGAAAATATTCACTTATATAACATTAGAGGTCCCGCTGCTGTCTGTTGGAGAGGTATCGGCTTACAGGTAGCCACCGTCAAAAAGAGGTAGAATGCATTATGGTACCCCTAGATGAAAACCATCCAATACATTATAATTTTAAAATTTTAAAATAATATATTGTACTTATTGAATTATGATTCTCTTATTGAGGGGTATGTGTTATTTTATGATTCTCTCATGTACACTGATTATGTTAGCATATCCTTTTAATAAATTGATGCTCATTGATGACTTTTAATTGTTAAAGATTATGTTTTTCCTTATGTATATTTTGATCTCATCATTCATTTTTTTCCTTTTCTATAGGTTATTAAGAATTATATTAAATAATTTATTTCTATAAAATTTTCAGATGAATTAGGATGACGAATTCATGGGAAATAATACAATTTGGGTTAATTGGGGGAAATTATCATTTTCATACATGGGTATTTTTAATGTAGTAGTTGGTCCTAATTATATAAATCATTAAACATAAAATGTTCACAGTGATTTATTTCCAAAAAAAAATTCCTATCATACTCTTACATTCTTTATAGAAACAATTTTGTCACTTTAATTAGTATCAAATAATGATAGTTAATTTTTATGATTTTTGTAATCGATTTGGGAATACAGGTTCATGGTTTTTATATTTTAATTCATAATAATGATTTCAATGACAGTAAATAATTTTCTCTTTTTATTTGATATCATCATTATATTTATTGATAGCTTCATATGTCTATAAGGGTATTGATGATCATATTCTTGAATCTGTGGTCACCGCTTTGATTTTTATGCTATAAGATCTTACCATTATTAATGAATCACTTATATAAGTATAATTTGTTTCGTGTATAAGAAATTATTTATTTTATGAAAATTATTCTTATTTATTTTTCATAAATATGTTTTAAGGTATTAATTAACATTAGTTCTTATATGATCATGTATATTGATGTAATTATGGGAAAACAGTTTTATTTTGTCAATGAATATGTGAAAAAATGTGATTTTGTGACTAAGTGATTTATATTATTTAACAAGAAGATCTCCATATTTTTTTATTTAATTATTAAAGTTATGATATTTCCATTGATGTTAAAACATTCATAAATTTAGATTTTATTTTGTTTATTTTGGATATAAGGTTAGTTATTTGAAAATTAATAGGTTTTATATTTGGGTATTATAACTGGATTTGTGATATTGATGTTCAATTTGATCATATTACGGGTTTCCAAATTTGGTAAAAATCATACCCTTCAACGAAAAATTTCGATAATTAATTTGAAAATAATTTTATATATCTTCATTATCCTAATTGTGTTTATTTGTCCTTTAAATATTGATTTTAGTTCTTTAGGCATGATATAAAATTCATCTTGAATACACATCATTAGGATAAAATTTAGTGAAAGTGTTGTAAATTGTTTATAGGATGAAACTAAAATTATCATGTAAATATATTCTTATTCTAAAGGTCTATAAGGAAAAATAATTCCACAACACTTGGAAAATGGATTTTTAAACAAACATCCCTGATGATATGAATGATTTCTTTGAAATCAAATTATTATATTATTTTTTGGTTGTTATAACTATTTCGATCAATCAAATTGTTTCGATCGATGATCTTTATTAGTATGTATAATTATTTGGGATTATTATTTTTATTAAATATCTAAATGATCACATCCCACATATTTTTTCTTTATTAAATCTTAATATGTATTATTCCTAAATTCCTCCATATGTTATTTTCACTCTTTGTAAGAGGTTGTTTTATTATCCATTTTTATGATGTTTGTTTCCAAATATAGGAAATTTCAAATGTCGAAAATATGATTAAAAATATATATTTAAATATTTTAGGAAATATTTTATTAATTTTTTTGAGGATTTAAGACATCGTGATTTTAGAAAATAAACTTAAGGTGGATGTCATATTCGATAGGCATCATCAAGATTAAATGATCCATGATAAATATAACGATTATAACATGACAGTTAAATTGATGGGTATGGATAGTATTAACTAATATATATATATATGTATATATATAATTGTTTTTAAATATTTTTAATTATTAGTTTTTAATCAATCAAATTTTAGTAATTTATCGTTTATCTTCCATATTATGATTTCTTTAAAAATAATTTTTTATTCATTTCATGAAAATTTACACAGAATTTATTTTGTAAAATTAACTTATTTTTTTAAAAATTAATATAAAAAATTATTATGTTTCACATTTTAGACTCTCTTTAATATATAGTTATTTAGATTAATAGTGAAAAATTACAATTTTTATTTATTTTTATATTATTTTTATTAATATAAGAAGTTTAAAATTTCTATTATATTTGGAATATGATTTGATACATCATACGTGATATTTTTTTTATTAAATACAATTTTTTTAAATAAACTTAATATTTTATATTATTATATGTTTATTTTTTTAAATTGCAGGTTTTCAGAATACTATTTCAAAAGGATTATTGTTTATGCATTTTAATTATTTAAAATAATTTGTAATGATGAATGTTATAAATGAAATTTATATATAATTAAAAATTTAATATTAATTAATATGAATACTATAATTATCATTATTTATTGAGTATGTAGAAAATCATATTTTCCTTGAAAAATAAACATCATGAAAAACATTATTTTCATTTTGTTTGCTTGCTTAATTTTTAATTCAAATTTTCCAATTATATGAATTTAATTTTCTAAAATATAATAAATAGGTTTAAATAATGTTAATTTATATTATATAATAGCGTAAACCTAAATATTTATAATAATTAATAGTGAAAATAAAAAATTTACCTTGGTTGAGTTGATAACGACATTACTAGGTGTTGAAGTAAAAAAATACATTAAAAATGACTTATAACATTAAAAAAAGATAATTTATATCATTATATCATCTCAATAAATTATAAATTTGTATTATAGTAAATTTATATTTGTTTCAAAATTTTAAAATATGTGTTTCACTTTTTCGTTAGGAAAATTACATGAGTATCACTCACCAATCATATAAAAGGCCACCCCTCTACTTATTCTTCATACATTCAAAACATTTTTGTTTACCAAAGACATTCCAAACTAACTTCCCAACATCCATAAATTCATATTATAATCCTTGGTATTCAATGCAATCAATTATATGGATACTTAAGCTACAATCATAAAAGACGTGGTCAAAAAATATTTAAAATTACAATTTAAACATTTTTATTTAATTTATCCTATTCCTATATAAATAAATTTTCAACATTGATAATATGAAAATAAAAAGGTATAATTTATAATAAAATATTTTTTTATTATTATAAAAACATAAATTCATCTCCACTTTTATTCAATTTGATATTAAATAATCAATTGTGAGTACGAAGGACTACCACCTCACGAACTTATGACATTAATTTTCCATCATCACCTATAATGAAATGTTTTAATGAGATATTTAATATATATATATATATATATAGTTTTTAACATATTTATACTCATAGAGTAATTATATCACATTTACCTGTATTAATTTTTTGTCCACAGGGGGATATTATGATGATATTCGTTTATATGGTGAACTGGATCCTTGCAAAGCTATGTGATTCATTTATCACTAATGATTTATATATAAAGTAATAAATATTCAATTAGAAATAATATATGATATAAATTCTATAATAGAAATATTAATAAATTTTTTATCATTATGTAATGATATTATATCATTTCATTTCATACATTTTCACTAACTGAACATGAAAATAGTGTTCATGTCCATGTGGACAACTGCCTTGGCAAAGCGGTGTGACCTACTTTCATCACCATGTGACATAGATTATATATATATAGGTATTTTTATATAAATAATATGGTATCTATATATTTACTAATCCTATCCTTCCATTGGCCACGTGTCAATCACAAGTTCATCCACATCGTTTCTCCAAAACATGTCAATCCTCTAGTTATCGATGTTTCCACAACGTGTATATCACATTTTCTCTACTCCTTCATCTCCCGCTCCCAATGAGGTTATCGCGGGTTGTGACCTAGATTTACCTCATCCCTCGCCTCCTTCTTCCTCCCACTCCTAGTCAACCTACAGTATTTTGGCCTCCATCTCTATCCTCTGCCTTCTCTCGGTTTAAACTATATCTATGTGGTTTTCATTCTTCCATTCGCAGTCGAGATTTACCTCTTTGTGACCAAGGGTACCTGGAAATTCATAATGTTAGTGTCATCCTCTCCCTCTCCCACTAAGAGTATCACGCCTCTCCTTCCTTGACTCTCCAGCAATGCATGCCTTCACTTCAAGGTTCAATCTTCCTCCACATCAATTTCCCTCCTCTTCCCCAACCCACTCCAACCCAGACTCCCCCTCTCGACATTGTTTACCTCCTCAAATCTCTAATCAACCCCTCTAGACACTGCATGACTCCCCGCATCCTTCCCCGACCCCCTCTCCATCCATGACTCCAGCTACGTCTCACCTCCACCTTTGCCTCCATCATCTTCCTCGAATACCTGCTCAACGTCACTCCCCTCAGATATCTTATCATACGGATGTGGAGCTGAACAATTTTAACATTAAAACCCTTATCTAGCAGTGCCTACAAATGATGGGGAATATTACAAGGTAATATTTTTTCGTAGGTTAATATATATTTTTCATAGTTTTTTTATTTCATCCAACCATTCAATTATCTATGAAGGCGATGGATCTTATATCTCATCAATTGATCCATCTGCTCTTCCTCTCCTGCCAGAGTCACTTCCAGTCTTGGAGATATTTGACTACTATATGAAAATTATATGAGAATTGTAGTGTGTGGAAGCTATCCATTTATCAGTATTCTGAGAATGATTCAGAAGGGTTTTGTGACTAGAAACTGAATATATAGTGATTGGGTGTGGCTAGTTTCCATGGATGACAATCGATTCCCAACTCTCCATAGAGGCCAGTGTCGGAGATTTTCCACCTCCCATCATTCATACCTATTGGTCTCAAGGTATGATGATGTATCTATATCTTTTTTTTTAGGCGGGCTCTTATGATGAATTGTATTGGAGCATCTCTAGCTACTGCATTTTTTTTCTCCTTACAGTGGCATCCAAATTACCTTTCATCCTTTCAGTCTATGGCTATTACTAAAATTAAATTACATGATTTTGCTGAATAGGGTACTTCATTTTTGTAGCTTTAGATCTGGATCCATCATTCAGAAAATAGGTTTTATCCACATATACTATTTGGTTTCTTTTGTTAATACACATTTTTTTTCATTTCTAGGTATTAAAATATCTCTTGTGTGTCAATAACAATTTAAATTTTTAGATTTCAATATTCATTAATATCTATTCTTATTTTTTTAACATTATTGTGTCTACAAAAAAATATGTAAGATGATTTTTAAGTTTAACAATTAGTACAAGTTGACAACATAATTTTGTTTCTCCAAATAGATTATATTTTACCGTGGCGTAAAAATTTCCTTTTTTCCTTGCTACATGAGTCTTACTAGAATTAAGTAACATGATTTTTCAAAATATGGTTGTGTATTTACTATCTATGACGAAAAAAATATAACATGATTTTGATGAAGAAGATTAAATGAAATGTGATATCATTATTGGTAAACATTCTACAACATCAATTCTCAGTCAGTGAATGATAATGTTCTATAAATACAAACATCTACTGGAAAATTTGAGACACTTGTTATCATTATCTTTTGAAACATCTCATTTTTTAAATTATTAAAAAAAAATCATATATTATTATTATCATCACTTTTATACCAGTGTAATAATCATTTTTTTTCATTTTTTCATGAAATATATGTTCTGTTGGGGTTTTTATATTAATTAGTTATTGCGTCTTTATATTATTTGAGTTAATAGATTCTATTTATTCTATATTATTTGAATTTACATGTTCCAAATGTTTTTTCTTCATTATTTGGATTATTTTCTTTTCTAAATATATGACGTTACTGAAATTTATTATGGTTTTTCTTTATTAAATTACTTTTTTCAATATTATATTTTATTTTAAATATTCTTTTATTAGAATATCAATCATTCATTTGATTTATGTTTTCACTCATGTATTTCAATTCTTCATTTTGAAAATAAATATTTATTCTATCATATTTTTTAACAATTATTGGTAAATTTATTATTACAAAAATACATAAAATTATGTATAACACAAAATTATGTTTACAAACATGTTGTTATATTTTCTTTACTTCAAACATGAATGAAGTGAGTTTCCATAGAAAATGGGAATTTTTTATGGGAAGGTGATTCTTTAGATGATGTTGGTGCATGATTATTCCACAGGGACATTCTTCGATTCATACTGGTATTGGATGGGTACGTGCTTGAATTCATTTATTTCTACATTGTGTCTCTCACATTATTTAATCATGTCTTTGAAATTTCTAATTTCTCAATATGGATTTCATGAGATCTTGATATGTGTTGATTTTTGTGAAATATAACAACATTTGAAAAGCCTTAGGCTATCATTCCTGAAGAAATCATGGAACATTATATACTTTCTGTAGGTAAGCACTTATATAACAATTTAAATGCCTCAAATGTCGTACATAAGTTGTTATTCTCAGAATGAATTAACTTTTATTATAATTGTTATACATTAAATTTCAAATTTTATTAATTGTTATGTAAATATATGTTTGAATTTTTTGGATGGTCATGATGATGAGGATTTATAACCCTTGATGTCCCCCATGGGGTGGGGGTTTCTATCATCTCCCTAAAAATACGGGTTCTTATCCATGGTTGTGACTCTCCTAGCCCCGCCGAACCACATAATCATTTACTAGACCATGGCGGGATATCTATCATGGAGTTGATCTCCTCATACTCAAGTTGGAGGGGTGCATTTCTAGAGGTCACCTCTCCTTCTATGTCACAGTCTATGTCGAACCACCTCAACCCTCACAAGCTCGAGAGCGGATGACTTAGTGTCGTTTGAGATGTCGGTGGAGAGCACTCTTATTTTTCTTTGGGTTTATAAAGTATCATAATTTGATGACACACTTCGCACCCAGAACTCAATGTTGGCCGACTGCAAGAATGAACTAGACACCGTTGCCTAAGTGCCTTATAAACAACAATATCTATTTTATTCTGTTGCCTAGAATTTATTCACCAATTGATTATTTGATGAAAATTATTCCAAATGAAATATTATTCATGATCTCTATTTTTATTCGACATTGCATGATTATTAAAATGGTGTCCAATGCATTTACATTCCTTTTTGAATCTGGTATCTTTAAAAACATCTCCATCTTTTGGATGTTATTGATTCAAATATTCAACGTAATTGTTTCTCCTTATTATTTCTATTTCCATTGTCATAATGTTTTATTTTTTTACATAAATATTTGTATGATATATTATTCAGCTACATCTTCAAGGAAATTAGTTTTTCATGTACTTTTTGATATATATATTTATTTGAGCTATTTGTTTTTTTGCATGAAGTCCTATTTCTAAGGGAGATAGGATTTTCTCAGATTTATCAAGGGGGTGATACAAGCATGCCTATACATTCATCTCAAGAATTGGGCCTTATGTCTGTGGTGAGTGGAATCTACTATATATACTAGCCCTTGATTTCTATCAGATATAAGATGTATATGGAGTGGATGGTTTGTTCTATTATCATTTCCACTATCTGTAGGATTTTTTGGGATGGACAAAATTGGAAATTGAGGGCCACCCTTTTTTACAACTATTTTTTCAGGTACATGTGAAATTACAGGTTCCAGAACATGGTTTTCTGGGTAAAGGCGAAGACTCAGTTCTGGCATTCAAAATGATGCAACCAAGAGCTTGAATTGGGAGGAAGGTAAGGTATGTCAAACTTGGGATATAGCTTTAATGGAATTCTATCATTGAATGGTTGATTTTAAATTTGGAGTATTGTTACTTAGCGGGGCAGATGTGTGATGTTTGGATGGTTATGGTTTGGTTTTGCTGGGTTCAATGCATCTTTTGGTGTTGGATCTCCAAATAAAGTATAGGATAGGGTACAAACCACAATGTTGGTGGTTAACTTATATTGTTAGAAGGTTCCAATGATTTATCAATCAATATATCATTATTAAACACACCGAGATGGAAGGTATCTTCATTGGAGATGCATTATCTTCTCAAGGTACACTTTCAAATAATTATATCATTTATTATGAAATATGGTCCTCTCCAGTTTGTTGTATGTTCTTTTATTAAGGGATAAGTCTTAGGGATCCACTATTTATAGCCTCCTTGGTTTTTGAGCCTTCAAAGTTCAGTTTCAATAAAAATAGAATGTTCATGTGTTCATGTAGAAACTATATATTTTTACCCTTCATTATTAATAGTTTTAAATGATATTTTGTTTGTTTACATGTTATCTTATTATTTAAAAGTGGAACCTATTTAAGAATAACTCAATGAAATTTTCATATATAATTCTTTTTTTACATGTTCTCTGCTCATTTTGTTATGTTACCTTTTATACCATATATCTCTTCCAGATTCCTTTTTTTATATCTATTTCACAATTTCTTATGGATTTATAGTGTGATGATGTGATTCATTCCCTTGACGTTTAAGATGAGGCCAATGGATTTTAATATTCTCCAAATATTGAAACATGGAGTTGTTATATCGTTTATATTTTTTTCATAGTTCATATGATAACATGAAGAAGAAATAAAAATCTATTTTATTAATAAAATTCTAGTAGTTTCTAATTTTTTTTAACTAGCACATTACCCATGTGTTTTTTTAGTCTCCCACTCTCCAAAGTCCTCCAACAATCATCTGTGAAGTGTTTTGACTTTCATTCAATCATATGACTACCATTATAAAAATCAATGATTATCTGCAATAACATTTCATGAAACCTTACTAAAAACCCATTATGATTTTGTAGGTTAAGATAATATGATTAAAAGGAAAATGTTAAATTTTCTTGATATTACTCAAGCCTTCAACCAAATTTTAGGACTTATATATTTAATTTGGTTTGTATTAGTTGGGTGGGTGTCCTCATTTTCTAGATTCCATTACTACTTCACACATCATCATGAATCATTGTATAAACTCTTCATCTCAAGAGATTGGGAAATGGAGACCAGAAATTTTTTTATTCAATGCTTAACATTAATCTGGATAACATCTCGCTGCAGGAGGAGATCATTATATATATAATTTCAGATGTTTTATAAGGAACGGAAGGTTCATTATATTAACTTTTCCACTATTTGTATGATTTTATGGGAATTACACAATTGGTCAAGGGAGGACATCATATTTCATATATTTGTGTCCAGGTACCTGTAAATGTACAGGGTTTAGAACATGGTTTTCTAATGTAAGGGGTAGATATGGTTTTGTACTTTCAAATGATGCAACAAAGAGCATGAATTTGGAGTAAGGTAAGGTATGTAAAACATGTGATTTGGATTTGATGGAATACACCCATTGAAGGGGTGATTTTAAATATAGACTATTTTTCCTTAGCTGGGCAGATGCGTGATGGTAGGACAACTGTGTCTTGGTGGTTCTGGGGTTCAAGGCATCTTTTGGTGTCAGGTATTCTCTTGAAGTAGAAGAGAGGATACAAAAAACATTGATGGTGGTAAACATATATTTTATAGGGTTCAAAGGATTGATCAATCAACAAATCCTCATCAAACAACCCGAGATGAAAGGTAACATCATTGAAGATACATTGGATTTTCATGGAAAACATTCCAATAATTATAGCATTTATGATTAAATATGGTCTTTTATTGTTGATTATATGTTTTTTATGGTAAGGGTGATTCCATGGGGATCCACTATTTATAGCCTCCATGATTTTAGGGCCTATGTTTTTCAGTTTTAATATAAATATAATGTTCGCGTGTTCATGTGTCAACTATAAATTTTTCCTATTCATTGTTAGATGTTTTATATGATATTGTGTTTTTTACATGTTCTATGCTTATTTAATTGTAGAACCTATTTAAGAATAACTCAACCGTGTTTTAAGATTTAATTCCATTTTTTACACATTTTTTATGTCACTGTTCATCAAAACTATCTCTTCCGTATTTCATATACTACTATTTCCCAATTTATCATACATTGTGTTATTAATGACTATAATGATTTTCCTCACATCCTTTATGAAATGGAAATTATCAGAACAGGAGAATCCATTATTTCTATCATAATGTACATGATAAATAATATTTGATCTATAACAAAATCATTAATTTAGTTATGGTTTCTCTAAAAAAACAGTTCTCCAAGTCCAAAAATTTGAGTATCTTATATGTGGATGTTCCTATTCTTGAGGTGCTAACAGGGAATTTGGACAGAGGAAAAATTTTGATGGTTTGAATATTTGTGGTAAGTTTGATGAACTGTTAAATAAAAACATCACATTTTATATGTTAGAACAAGTCGCAATCATTATTTTACTCTATTTTTGAGTCCATTACTATATGAATGTTGTAATCCTTTCAAATAATTTACACAAGTATGATTGAATCTAATTAATTTATATTCATATGTGAATATCTGCTGTTGTTAAGAATGATTTCATCAACCACAATCCAAACCACTTGAAATTCAAATATAATGACTTGTCATTATTTTGATCACAGGTGATGGATCCAACATTTCTTTATTTAATTCATGGGGTGGAAATAAGCTTTGTAGTAGTGAGACAAACCTGAAGAGCGGAATTTTTTTTTCAGGATCAACTTACATTCTTGAGGACCCATTTCTTAGATGATAGGAGGTAGACAAATGCGATACCTCCTTCCAATGTTGTGGATATGATGATATATTTTAAGGTCCAGCAGAAATTCATCTGCCTTGGCCTCTCTCTCCATCTAAAAGTGATTAATGTTTGTGCTTCTCAATAAATCAACAGAGACATCTTATCATATATGACACTGAATCAATATGTAAATATATAATTTTATTTTTAAATCTTATTATCCAACTATTTTCCTCTAATATACTATATATTGTAGGCATTCATTTTATAAAATCATGCCTTTACACAATGAAATGCATTTCAGTGGTCATATAGATAGATGTATGGAACTTTTTTCAGTTGCATGATTACATTTTAGGTAATGCATTTGTTTCTATCAAGGAATGGATCTTTCATATTAATTAATTTATGTATAATGATTCACATTATAGTGTGAAATATGAAGTTTATTCAATACTTTTTAATTTAAATATTTTTATAGTATACAAAAATATTAGTTATGAACAAATATATTGCTATGTTACTGTATAGAAACACATGTTTATTCATATTAAATGGTATAAAGATGTATGTATAAATCACATGGTTTCGTTAATTTGTGATGACATGTATATATATATTATTTATTTTAATGTCATGCTTGTGTATATATACTTCAAAATTACAATCACAAATCCTAAAATACATCTTGAAATATTTCCATTCCTTTCATAATAATATGTATTCAAATTGTATAAAATACATCAATTTTTCTATATATTTTTTTGTTCAATTTCATGTTGTCATGTAATATGAATTGGTTGTCTACTCTGTGTCTTCATATATTTATTTTAGTCATTGGAATTTTTTTGGAACATATTTGTCTATGACATCTATATCTATTTTTTCATATTGTTCCATATATATAAAGAAAAGTTTCACTACATTTTCTTCTTTCCCAAATATCCTTTTCCAAAAATTTATTATTATTTAAATTATTTACACATTTCTCATTTTTATTATTTCAACCACTATATTATCTTTGATTATTATTTCACATTTAATTTTAGTGCTCACATTATAGTTATTGTGATTCTGAATGAAATTATAAATGAATTCAAATATTCTAGAATCAAAATTTAAAAATTCATAAAATTTTACTCTATTATTTTTCTTCATCAACTATTTGAATGATGTCATCATATTCTACGAACTCCTATTCCATTATCATACAACATTACATTATAAATAAAATTTAGTCAATATTAGTCTTTCTTATAAACTTTTATAAATATTAATCTCTAATTAAAAGAAAAACCATAAATCGATCTAGTCGTGCAATAGAACGGGTGAGTACTAGTATATTATATTATTATCATTTTTTTCGTTAAAATATTACATATATTTTTTATATAATGAAGAATGAAAATGGAAATGTTACCCTTTCTTACCAATGAAGTACCATCTATATAATCACAACATAGATTATTTTTCATAACTATTTTTCATGGCTGTATTTGAATGTATAATTGATGAATGAATATTATAATTATTTAAATATTATTATTATCCCAATTATGAAATAATTAAACCATTGAAAATGGTCAAATCACTAAATCCCTTTTAATTGAATAAATTGAACATCCTTGAAACACCTGTTGTGGTCTTAAATTATTTATTATTCAAAAAATTTATTATAATGAAGTAAAAAATCTAGGTAACTACAAGTTTATATATATGTAAGTGGACTTTATGAGAATAACCAATATATGTTGTATTATTATAATTTTGTTAATAGACATATACGGAAAGAATGAACTTAGTTTAATGGGTTTTTCCCATCTCACTGTCATTTATTTGAGACATATTCAATATCAAAAAACTTATTTTGTGGTGTTCATACATATTAGAATTTAAATATTATTTATTTTTACATTTTTTATTATAATTTACAAATCCGTAAGTGGTTCTCACTTTCATATGTTTTTTATACAGATATTATCAAATTCTTATGGGATTTCCATGCAATTCAATTTCAATTGGGAATATTTTATTATTATGCAACAAATCTATTTATTTATTGTATATAGTTGAATTTTACAGGTTAATTAATTTATATCAATATATTTATTATGGATAAATTATTATTTATTTTATTTCATTAATTAAACATTTAATTGAAGGGTAAAAAAGGTGAAAATGATTTATGTTAAAGTTTCATTATTTTTTAAGATTTTTTAAATTACAATATCTTATTAGTTATATAATAAAATATTATTAAATTTAACAACATATATTTCCTCCCCAAATTATATAATATTTTTTACATCATTTTTTCATTTTCAAAATACTTAATTAATGAAACATTAATAAATTCATTTATAAGTTATACTGATTGGATATTCTAATTTTGTTTGGGAATCATTTTCTTTCACATTTTTTCTTTCTATAATGTTTTCAAAAAGTTATGTTTTTTAAAATAAATGATTATATAAGTCCTTTTTCAATAATATTTATCATACTAATAAGTATTATTTAATGGAAATTCCCATATTTTTTCTAAATTTGTATCTTTTGATTTTATTTTTAAACATATTAGTAAACAATGATTATTTTATGAATTTATAATATGAACATGTTTTCCCACCATCATGATGAGTGATTTCCTTGAAGTTTCTATTATATAATTCAATTTTTTCTTACATAGAAAAATTGTTTTGTTTTTTTATGTTGTAGTTTTTATATGTGCTTTTCAAAATGAAAAGTATATATTCGTCAAAAAAAAATTAATAATATTTATTTCTATGTCCATTCTATAATGTAAGTAACCCTTTTTATTACTTATTATCTAATGTTGAAATTTTTATAATGATAACATCCACATTATTTCTCTAGAAGGATTAATATTTTATAAAATGTATTTTTATTATGAAGATATATTTTTTAATATATAATCAAGTTTCAAATAGATTGTAATGTAAACTATTTTCCATTGTCTAGTAATGTTTCAAAGGGATTTTTACATCACATATTTTTTCCATGGTATAATAATATTTTAAGGATACTAATATAGAACTTATTTATTTTCATGGGTTAATCAAGTTTGAAATATATATTTTTCAAAGATATTTAATTTCCATGATTTAATCTTGATTGAAATATATTTTCATGTAATTTTTTTTTCATGTATTAGTCATGTTATTAAAGGAATAATGATTATTTATATGAGTTGTATCATAATATAATAGCTATTTGTATATTTTGAATGGTTTTTGGAAATTTATATACAATCAGTGCACCCAATTGGCACTGAGTGAGACAAATATAACTTATATGATGGGTGTTCTCATGCAGCATAAGGTGTCCCCAATATATATTATATAGTTTATGTGACAATATATAACCCAAATTAATTGGGTAACGATTATGTTTTCCATATAATAATAATTGAACTAAGTATTATGGCTATTACAATTGTATGGGTTCTTTATGGGTTTTTTATAATGATGTTCCACAATACAAACATATTTATTTATGAATTCCTTGGGTTTATAATGTTTCAATTGATCTAGACTGAAGTCAAATGGCTCATGATTATTAATTATTATGACTCATTTCCTTTCTATTAGATAATTTCATGATTAGTGATTTATGATTCATGTATTTATAAGTAAGAGTTTTTTATGATTCTCTTATGCACTATGATTATGTCGTCATACCCATATAAACATCTTATTCTCTTTGATTTCATTGAATTGTTAATACTTATGCTTTCTGATACAATGAATTTGATATCACACTTATTAGGTTTCCTTTTCCCCATGTTATCACAAATGATTTTGAATGTATAATGTATATGAGGTTTTCATAAGTATAATGATGATGGTGATTTATTATGAAATAAGAAAATATAGGTTATGAGGGGGTGAGATGTTTTTTTAGTTACCGTATTCTTGTTTATGTAAGAATATTTTGAAGATTTAAAATAACAAATCCTAAATGGTCCTTCAGAGTTTATTGGAACAAAATATTTCTTTGGGATGGTATAATATTCTGATGGGAAAAAATGGTTCACATTTATTGGTACGAAATCCATAAATTTAATTTTTATGATTTCCCCATTTTATCCGGGAGTGCTGGTTTAGTGATATTACATAAATGGAGTAACTGAATATATATATATATATATATATATATATATATTAATGAAATAAAATTAGTATCCAAATAATAATAAATAAATATCATGAACTGACCAACAAAAATTTAATCAGATAACTGAATTATAAATATAATGAACATAATGAGAGATAAGTTAATGAATATTTTTTTAGTGAAGAATGTAAGGTTATTTTTTGGAATATAATATAACCCATATTTATATGGTGATCAGACACATGGTCAATATATATGTAATTTCATTAGATATATATAAATTACATATATATATTTAGAATTGATATATAAATTTGTATTAAAATTTTTTAAATTATATAATCTGCCACACTCATATAGCTATTAATTTATTTGTAATAAATTAAGGGCACTTTATTTTCAATGGGGACTTTTTCCATATAATTATATTTAAGATTATATATCATAAAAAAATATATATATATAATTTATATGTGTTACAGTCTTTTAAAAAGTGTTTTCTTGTTTAATCATTACAAAAATAAATTAGGGTCTTTTGATTTGAATTTAATAAAAGAGTTGATTTCTAAGTGAATATTAAATTATATTGAATATTTGAAAACATTCATATTTTCAATAAATTTAAACATTAAAAAGTTCAATTATATTATAGATTTTCTAATAATGTAACATATTACTCAATTAAGTATCTATAATATAATTTTTTATCAAATTATTTTCATCGTGACTTTTTTCAATTAAGGCTCATTTCTAGGCTTAAATAATGTCTAAAAACAAATTTTCACTGAATTTTATGGATTACCATTATTATTTATAGATTGTCACCATAATTAATATTAATAAATTAGTTCCATATGTTTAGTCATGAGGTAAAAATATAGTGACTATGTCTCTTTTAATATAGGTCATTATGGAATGGAACATTGATCAAAATGTTGTAACCACAGAAATGGTAAAACAAGTATAGAATGGTAAAAAATATCAGATAATACAAAGAGATCTCAGTAATAAATACATTTATTTTTCTAATGAGTGTTTTTAAACTATAATCATCCAATATTCTAGAATATTTAAATTTGTCCCAAATTTCCATTGATTATATCATTCATATAATTTTATATATTGGATAAATACAAAAATGTCACTCTCTTAATTTTAATTTCTCTTATATTTTGTAAATTGTTTTAAAATTAGTTATTTATGAATATAAATTGTTATTTAGACCATAAAAATGTTAAATTTTATGTTTCATTTTATTATTACCTTATTATGGTGGTATAATTACCTTTAAATCACATGAAACACAATAATAGGTATTAGGGAATCAATATAAAAATTATTGAACATGATTTTGACATAATAAATTTATTTTCTATTAAATGGGGTATTTCATGAATTTAATAGTTAATTATAATTATTTAATAATGGTTAATTGGTTTAAATTATTGTTATATTGATCTATTGATTTTATTGGTGTCAAATTAAAAGCATAATATCCAAAATTATATTATTGATTCATTATAGAAAACAATATTTTATTACATGAAAAAAAAATAAAACAAATATTTAAACATAAAACTTTCAATGGAAAATAGTTTAAAACAACACATGTGGACTATTTTTATAAAACTTTTCCATATAATTAAATTTATAACACTTTAATAGTGAAATATGCCTTACCATTTTAATGTATTGATTTGTTAAATGAGGGGGTAAACCAAAATGTAGGGTTTAAAATGAAATATAAAATTATTAAAAAATTATTGGATTAATGGATTACAAACATATCATTTATTACATTCTAATTTATCCACATTTCTTTACACATAATATTATTATGGTATTTATTATATTTTAGTGATTTTAGTATTTACAATTGATAAACTCCCCTCACTTATAAAAGGATCCCCACCATATAATATCTTTTCCTCAATCCTTTTGAGCCATCTTCCATGGCCAGTCTCTTAAAAAACTCAGTCACAACCATCATACCCTTAACAATGAGACTCTATTATCAGAAAATTTCCATAATATTAGTCTTAATGTGAAATGTAAAGGAGGTTTCACAAAGATTATGTACAACTCAAAAGTGATGTATTTCATTTAAAAACATTTTCTAACTAATCAAATTATGTTAAAAAATTTATTTAATAATATCAATACCTAAAGTAAACATAGTTGTTATTATTTATATTTCATAACCATTATTCATCTATTTTCCAATCAAATGGGAAGTGAATTTATCAGTTGCGCATACATACAAACTATCTTATCCATGATGAGATGTATATCATTTTAAATTTATATATTTCATGGATATTTATTTTGATGAATATAATTTTGATATATAATATTAATGAAATAATTATTATTATGTAATTAATATAGTGTATATTCAATCATTCATTCTTATTCACATATGTTGGCAATCAATTATGTTATTCATTCATAGGTGATGATTAAAAACTCCACGAAATAATGTGACATGTTTACAATTTCAAATATACCATGAAAATATTGAATATTTCATTACTGAATATATATTTAAAATATTTTATATTTGTAATTGTTTAATTTTGATTTATTATTTTCATTTCATTTATCCCAAAAATTGAAAACAATAATCATCTCTCATGTGTATATATAAACTACCATCTTCAGGGAATGATCTAATTAATTTTTCATCATAACCATATATGGAAGATTATAAAAGTGTATATATGGTATAAATTTTATTTTTATGAAATTATTATTATATTAAACATTTAACTTTAAACATATTATTAGAGGGTTTATGAAAAACTATACATAAAATTCAAACCATGGATCGTAAATTCTATTTTCTTGGGAATATTTGGTACATAATTATAAAAACTGATAACAAAATTAAAAATATTATATATTTTTATAAAAAAATATATCATAAATTAATATTATCTCCTCGATCATATTAGGGTACCCTTGGGAATACATTAATAAACGGATGAGCAAAAAATCCCCAAAGGGAATTAACATAGTAATAATGCTGGGATCATGGGTTATTAGGTATAAAATGATGACCTAAAAATTTATCTAATATGAATAGAAATATGGATGCATTATATATAGAACATGGGTCCATTTAATCCTTGAATAATAGGAATAAAGAGAAAACATGAAACATGATGTAAATATTATTTGAGGATGACTGTGAAGACTATTGATCATAGAATACAATGTACAATAAAGGAATAATTTTCTCTCCTTATCCCAACATGATATCTCATTAGACTAAACAATACCCAATTTATTGTGTGTCTATAGAGGTGAACCCACCGTAACATGTTCATGAAAATTTGTGCCACATGAATAATCATACATAAAGGCAAGGGTTGACCATTGAATGATATGGTTATCATAATAATTTTATAGATCTTAACAAATGGTAATATCATAAAATATTCCATTAAATAATTGATTAATATCGTAAATGTAGATTAATAAGGTAAAATATGCATATATACTAATAAATAAGGTTAAAATGAAGTGAAATCATGTAAATTAGTGCTAAATAAATATCATAATTGTGCCTCGTTAATGTGGTTTATGGGAAATTGTTAAAGAGTGCTTAAATCATGAAAAAGAATAATTTTTTTTTCATAAAACAAGAAATTAACATAGATATATTTTCATGATAATTAATTTTTTTTAAAATATGCTTTCTTAAAGTAGACTATGGACTACAAATAAAAAATGTGTATGAAACTATGAAGATACCTATAGCCGGGCATTGTAATCTGTACGATTTGAAAACAGAAATGTTATAAAAAATGTATTTTCCCATCAAATAATGATGAACTAAGATATGTACATATATTTTTATTATACACATATAATAAAAAATTATTAAAAATTAAAATTTAAGAATTAATTTTTGGTAATTTGATAAAAAAAATAACATATTTGTAATGCATAGTATTATAGATAATCCCTTAAAATATTTGTAATAGTGTTCTTAATATGCACATGATGTACTAGATTATGAAAATACATTCATTGATAATTTAATTAAGAATTTATTAAGAATTTATTTTATATATAAAAAAAATTTTAAGTTCATTAGTCACGTTTTTGATAATTTATGTAATTCAATTTCATCATTCGAGGGTGTTCATTTCATGGGGTTCGATGATTGGTTAACTTTTATACATGTACAAAAAATCATGTATAATATGAATAGTTAACCAGACATGAAATTATATGTCATTAATTGCCATCTGTATAATTTCACAGTCTTATAAATAATTTTCATTCTAGATATTAGGCTATTATTTTATATAAAAAATTATGGATAACCATTTACATTTTTGTGGTGTCTTTTAGATTATAAATAATCAGTTTTATTATATTAATTAATATTATAAATATATAATAGATCTAGAAAACTAAATAATTTTAAATATACAATATAAAATTTATTTTAAACATTATAATACATCTATTTCCAACTGTAGAGGTGGTAATAAAAACAAAAAATTACTATCCACGAAGGTGGTGAATCAATATCTCACAGATGATGTTTTCTGCTTTACATCAAAAGTGGAAGAGAAAATAATTGTTGGTAGATATACCATTAAAATAATATAATTTTATTATATATGTGAAACTGGAGTGATCATTTAACTTTTTATAGGGGAGGTGAGGTATGTATAATAACAGAAAAAATTTAACTATATAGAGAGAATGTTTTTCCTATTGAGTGTCGTCTCGTTGAGAACCTCCTTAGTGGATAAGGAAACTGAATTTTTGTGAAAACAGCGTGACAATAAGGTGTGAAAATATTTTGGGATAGTAATAGGTATGAATATTATATATATAAATTTATTATAATGCTTAAGGATAAAATGTGATGAGGGGTTGTATTTATAGTGGGAGGAGAGAGGTATATTTAATTATTTTATGTATTAGTTTATTATTTTGGCCCATAACTATCAATTGTGTTGATTCTTGTGTATATATACAGTAAATAGTTTATGTCTGTTTAATATATTGGAATATTTCTTCATCCATGACTCCAAGATGGCTCAAAAATTAATATAAGGGATAAAATGATAAATATAGTAAATTACAATATTTCACTATTCAAAAAATTTAAAATAATTTAGAAAAATCTCTAAAATACTTTTTATTAGTAATTCGTTATGTAAAATTAAAAAATGGGAATAATTTCCTTAAAATTTTTTCTATATACTAGAAATTTTGTTATTAATTAAGATCATCATTTATTTAAAAAATAAATATTTTTATATTATAACTAAATTTATGAAACATTGAAAAACTAATTGGGGACTCACAAAATTAAATTATGATCATATGAAAAAAAACATTAATATATTAAACTATTTTACCAAAAAAATTATTTTAAATAATTATATTAATCAAATATGTTTAAATATTAATATACCATTCAAAAAAATACCAATACATAATTTTTTATTTTTAAAATATTTATTTACATACTCCATGTTAGAAATATATTAAATTTATATTAATAAGATTCATAAATTTAATATTTAATTCCATTAGTGAGGTTAGTATTTGATTTTCCATATTAAAAATCAAAATGGTTATATAAATATTCTAATGTTAACATTATTATTCCTTTGGTATAGGATCCTTATGTTTTAGAAATATATATTATTTTATTCATTCCACATTGATCATGTTAGTATTGTGTTATCTATGTTATTTTATGTGATTTAAAGTATATGAAATAATTAAAATAATGTAATTTCAATTGATAATGTTTTGTTTCTTTACATTCTACCCCTTTTGAAACTTCTCCTTCAAGATTTTGTTTTACACACTATAGTGACATTATGTGAGGGTTTACTACCTTGATCACCTCCTATAATTCCCATGATTCATTCACATAAATAAGGTTATTCTATAATTATTTTAATTGGTGAGTAGTCTTGTTTTATAGAAAATCATCTCCATATCCCATGATATTCACTGAGTTCTCATTGTAATATATATCATTCCCCAGATATACCACCTATGAATTCAGTACATGTATGGGATCTGTAATGTACATCATCAAAAGGGTTTCATGGGATACATCATGTACCTCTAAAATGGTTGATGGATGTTTTGGTTGATAATAAATGACTACCACCTGATCATGAATCTCTATGGGGGTGATGTACGACGGACATAGCACTTATTTCTTCTGAAATGTTCTGACCCTCATTCTAGGATATATGTGGAGGAGCGCCACGTATCATTGTTAAACACTATCAGTCGTCAATGGTTGTCCCCATATATATTATATGGAATTTTTGAATCCGAGATATGTTGTTGAATGGTTTTTAAAATTTCTACTATTTCAACGACAAATTAACATCCCAATAGCTTTTATTCACCAACATCATCATAGCATGTTGCTGTTCTACATCTTTTCCCATAAAGGGTTTCATATGGAATCATTTTTATGATAAATTGGAAACTATTTCTTATAAATACCTTACCATAGGCCAATGTTGGTAAAATAATCATATGAATAATATGAAACATGATCTCAACAATTCTTCTAGTGTCTAAATAATATTCTCATATTGGCTATTAGATTATGGATTATGAGTCCCACTGATATTCATCTCACTATTTATAGCATAATGGAGGATTTTCTAGACCATGGAGGTAAGTCAATGATGTTGGTCAGATATAATCGAAAATGGAACTCCATGTAGCCTCACATAAAAATTGATTTATATATATGATTATTGATCAAGTTAGAATCCATCTATAAATGTGATAAATTGAGTTATCATTAAAAGAAAATCTAGAATCACCCATATTACATTATTTCCTTAGGATATCTTTGGTTATCCGGTAATAATGTCAATGTTTATGTTTTCCCACTTCAATGTTGGAATGTGTATTTATTGTATCACCCCCATAGAACTATTCCTTTCAAAAATCACTTATTGGAATACCCTACACTTTGATGTATATTATGTGATATTCTTCGTTATATTATCCCACTATTAAAGATCTGATATATCTCAATACATCATTGTTCTTCCTGGGGGAATACAGAATTTTATGTGATGTGCATCATTGACAAGATATTTACTTTTCTCTTGATTATATAGTACAAATAAGCATGGACCAAATCTTATAACTCCTTCCTAGTCAATTTTTTACATTTAGGATTTCCTAATTTAAATATATTTCACATTTTTTCGAGTTTCATCATCATGTCATTGATCATTGATTATTTTTCTCATAAAGGATGGTTGACCAATCATTTGAGAAAGTATTGATGATGGTTTTTATATAATGATTCCAGTTACCATAATTTTTTTTCTATGTGGATTGGAACCTTATCAATTCTTATCATTCAAAATGTTGCAGGATCCTTTCTACACAAAGAAACATCCTCATTATATTTATTACAAGTATAGTACAAGAATGATCAGTCATTATCCTTAATGAGATCTAACTACATATGATATCAAATATTAATCTCATTCTATGTGAATATATAATTTTTAATCTATTATGAATAAATATATATCTCAAGAATCTCCTCATAGAGATATCATGACTGAATTTTTAATGTGAATATCAAAAGTTAAAACTCCAGATCTTTTCTAGGATATTTTTTCTCACGAATTTTCATCCAACATTTGAAGTATTATATTATTTTATCATTTTACATTAATACATATCATATGAACTTATTTTAAATAACACTTTATACCCGAAAGAGTTCCCCTCTTGTTGGTACTACGAGTACTAGTGCTCTGATATGAATTTTTATCAACTCTTTAAAGTAGTATTCACATTCTATGGTCCAGACAATATCAACTCACCTCTAAATAAACATTGTTATTGGGTTCTAAAAAATATATATTTAACTAAGTAATCATCGGTAGTACCCACTAAAAACTAATAAATCTACAGATATTTGATATATTTTTTTGAATGGGACACTCTTAGTAACCTTAATCATGGATGGGTCTAACGATATTCCTTTTCTGGTGATAATATTCCATAAAAATGATACTTTTTAGATCCAAAAATTACATTTTGGATAAATTTAATAATGTGTTACTGCTAAAAATAATTTATCATAATAGTAAAATGATCTTCAAGATCATCATTTTCTTGGATTATTCAAAATATAATCAATAAATACTAGTAAAAAATTTCAAGGTAATATCTTATAACTCTATTCATTAATTTTGTAAATATTTATGAATAATTGTTTTGCTAAAATGGAATCACAATGAAATTTTATTGTCCACACCTCATTCTATAGGATTTCTAGAGAATATTTTATTTCATCACTATTAATTTGTGATATCCAGACCATAGGTCCACCTTATAGATATACATAGAGAGAAAAGGTTTTAACACTTTAGTTTCGTCTCCTTGAGAACCTCTATAATTTAAATAGAAATGATATTTTTGTGAGACAATGAAAAACCTAATGTGAGTAAGAGATCTTAAATAATAATTGAGATTAATATTATAAATCATGAATTCATTGATTGTGTGAAGAGAATATCTATTGAGGGTCTGTAGTAATAGTAATAGGAGAGTGGTTTCTATGATTATTTTATTCGTTAGTTTGTTATTTTAGTTGATGACTATCAAAAGGGGGTTCTTCTAACTATTTATTATGAATGGGGAATTTAATTTTGAAATAGTCACCACTTACTTTTTCCATGACTCATTGATGACTCATAAATCTATATATCTTTTTAAAATGATAAATATTGTAAATTTTAATATTTTACAATATAAAAAAAATTTAACTATATTAGGAAAATGACCATAGAAACCAAAAAAAATATTTAGATTGGTAGAATTAAATAATGATATCCATTTTATGAAAATAATTTTCTTAGTATATAAGAAAATAATTTTTTAAATATAAATAATGATTTACTCGAAAAAACCTAATTTTAATATTGTAATCGATTTTATAACACATTGGAAAATAATCGAAGGTCTCATAAAATAAGCTTATAATTATTTGAAAATAAAATATATTTTTATGAATCTATTTTATTAGCATATATTTTCTTTAAAATAATAATATAAATGATAAAATTTTAAATAATCATGTATCTTTCATTAAAATATGACTACTTAATTTTAAAATTTAGAAAAATTTATTTACTTATTCATTTATATAGATATACTATATTTTAATTTAAATGAATCCTAAATTTATTTATAGGTTTATATGTGAGGTTACCATTCTATATCTTAGATTACTATTCTCAATTATAAAATTACTACTCCAACTATCAACTTACTATTCCATCAGTATAGATTTTTAAATTTCTTAAAATACCTCTTTTTTTATTCATCATTCATTTGTAATGTTTGTGTTGTGCTATCTATGTGATTTTATGGGAATAATAGTAAATAAAATAAATATTACATGTTAATTTCAATTGATAATATTCCTTGTCATTATAATAATTATTATAAAGATTATGGGGCCATGAAAAAGGAGTAAATAATAGAGCCACTAAATAAAAATATGCATAGAAAACATCCAAATTTTCATCTGAATAATGATATTAATGGAGAATTGATAAAAACAAGATAATTGGAAATTAGATGTGAATTATATATAGTAATATATATATATATATATATAAATATATAATTTAATGGATATATATTATATCTATTTTTTATTATACATGAATATTAAATTTGTGTGATGAACATAAGGACATGAGTTAAGGGTTCCATCGTAAATTCCTTCTTAGAGACATGTCTTCCATTATGCCACTATTTTACTTTATATGGTATTTATTATTACTCTATGAAGTATTAAATAATAAGAAAACTATTTTTTGGTATTCATTATATAATTTTATTTTTTCACATTCCTAGTGGGTTTGTATCAAATGTTATAAAGCCAATAAGGGTTTATCATGTCAATTTTTGTCCAATAAAACATATACCACATTCAACCCTTATTTCCATTATATGATATATATATATAACAAATAAAAATATATTATGATCATTTGATGAATGTTATTTAAATTTAAAATCAAATTTATGGTTCTTGTATCATTATATTTTGATTCAAATGCCACCAAACTGGTATGATTTTTTCATTTCAATTCCTCTCCATTAAGAATTATGTAATATTATACCCCTTATATCTACTATATGATGTATATATTAATATTATTGAATATTATATGAGGAACTAATTTTTATAAATGGTATTTAATTTATAAATTCAAGTTTTTTTATTATATTTTTATTCGTCATCTCTTGTTTTTATTGTCATCTTACATTATTTCCTTTAATTTGTCCATCAGAGGTACATAATATGACCACATACAGTTTATAAATAAACAGATCATTATATCAAATTTTTTACATTAAATAATATCCCATAACCATATTTATTTTTTTTAAATGTTATTAAATATAATAATAGGATTGTTTAATTTAATTTCCATTAATAATTTACGTTTTTTAATGAAGAAATTAATGGAATCAACATTTAATTTTCCATACAGGTAATTTTTAATTTTGTAAGAGAGTTATGAACACAATATTTTTTTCAATGTTTCACTCCTCAATAAATTTAACCACTACCGTAAACACTCTATAAATTGATGCTTTCAATAAATTTTTACATGGTAATTTTCTTATAAAATATTTTTCAAAATATTTTTTACATTATTCAAATGATATCATTTTAAAAATAAATTTCACACTTTTTCAAAATAATTGTAAAAATACAAATTTAAGTTTTTTTTCATCTATTAAAAAAATGGTTATTTATAACGCGTTACTAAAGATATGATATAATTAAATAATACATTTTAATTCTCTAAAAATATTATGGTTTGTGATAATGAAATAATTATAAAACATGTGTCTTTCCTACAGATTATACTATGAAAAAATTTTGAATTCATTAGGATTATATGGTTCCATATGTATTATAATAATTATTTGAATAGTGGGTGAATTAATTTCATACTATACATTAGGTAATGTGATTTAAACAACTCGCGAAATGATTATTATAAAAATGAAAATGAATGTGAATAACAATGAACACATTTAATTCATGAATGTGTTTGATACTACTTACCATATATGGTAGTCGAAGACAATATTTCAAAAAACTATGTTTACAAGATTATGAAATCTCATGATTATGATGTCCCAAGACTATGTTATGACTCAGGAATTTTTATCTTTTCTTTTACAACATTATTAATAATAATTTCGTATGTTACAAACTTTTGGTGATTAGGATCTATTATTTTCATAGTATAAATCATTTAAATATAGATGATTCCCATGATATGATGATTGTTGTGGTGTTTTTTGAATATAGTGTTTATTTTAATTCTATAAAACTAAAAATATAAAATTTATTAATTATCTATGTATCCCAATATTGGTTATTTATTTATTAATTATTAATGGTTAGACATATATTGATTTAGTTTATATCAAATCTAATATGTAATTAATATGTTATTTAAAAAAAATTAGGTATATTGGAATAATATTTTCTAATCTTGAAAATGAAGTGATTTGTTAAATTTTATATCATTAATTATATGATTATTGATTTAATAAAGAGTTTTATACACCATCATGGATGCATAAAAACAATATTTATCCAAAAATTGCATGAATTTGTATTAATCTTATGTTTTTTTGATATGTCCACCTCATCGACATTTTATTAATTTTAAACTATATTTTATGTTTATATAAACCTTGAATTTTATATTTTTTGTATATATTATAATACATTATGAAAAATTATTTTATATAATTTAAATATTTTTTATGGTATTAATAACCATTATTTATGATATCATCTACGATGTTAAGGTAATTATGGTTAATTGGATATTGGAGTTTATAAAATCATCGAAAATATGTTATATTATTTAGATAAATATGTGATTAAAAATTAAATTTTATACTATTTGAATAATTTTTTTTGTTATGTTCACTATATTGGGAATATTAATGATATGGTGTATGGAAATATTTTACACTAATTTCATATTTTGTTTGATTAATAATCGTTGACATGCCTTTTGTAGGCATATATGATTTTATTTCATATTTATAGTGATTCAATTTATTTATCTGAATGTATAAAATATTGGTAAGAATATATTATAGAGAATATAAAATTTCTTTATAACTGAATTTATGAATGATTAATGTAATTAGACATAATTGTTAAATTAATCATTCTAGAATAAATGAAAAAAATTTACGTGTTTTAGGTATTTGACTTGGTCTTTAATATATTTGAATCCTTTTAGGGTTAGTTATGTATTGAATGATTTATGTTTATATAGGGATGTTATTTTTGATGCATTGTATATTAGTGTAGTATTTATTCTTATAATGATATATTAATATTGGTTATTATTTTCAATTATTTTAATAATTTCTTATATAGATAGGAGGAATAACTTACAATCATTTAATGGATATTATTAGTGATTAAAAGATTAATTTAGTTCTATATTAAATCTAAATTCACATATAATATTTATTTATCAATGTAAGAGAATAGATAGAGGTTGATATGAATTGAATCATAAAAATGATGAACATCCACTTTTTCTGTAGAAAATGATCGTGTATGTATATTTTGATTAAAAATAAATATAAATGTTAAAATAATTCTTCTTATCCATATTTTTTTGTTAAAAAAACACTCATTTCTAAAGGATTGTTTTTGGAAACTTCTCTACATCTATGATTCTTATAGTTGTAGTATTATTACAAAACAATATTCATGTTCTTGACCTAATTTTTTTTCATGATAAAATCTATATTAGATTTTATTACTACGATAAACATATTTTGTAGCGAAAAATTTCATGATATAAAATTTAATTTTTATAAGATGGATAGGAAACGCAATTAATTTTAAATTTGTTTTTCTCCATTAGATGAATCATATGTTTAATATATTTTGAAACAAGAATCAATAAACATAATTAACAATGATTCTTTTTATGTGATACAATATTAAAATAACATATAAACTATTAAAAATTATGATCTTACATTATATAAAAAAGGAAGATAAGTTCACATAGTGTAAATAAACACACATATATATATATAAACTCTTGAAATAAAAATTCATTCCCATCCTGGTTTACCATGATAACTTTTATGCTAACTAAAATTATAAAAGCGAGTAAAAGCATTATGAAAAATAAAAAATTAGATGACAGACAAATATGTGAAACTTTTTTGTTATGAATGTATGGTTACAATTTGGAATATAATATCATTATTATCAATATTATCATTGGACACATATAATTTGTACTATTATTGACATTTTATATATATATATAAGTTAGATATATTTATTTCTAATATTTCTATTATTATCATATTAAAAATTCAATTGAATATAATTTACAACACACATATAATTATTAATTTATATAAAATAGACTAATTATATTCATATTTCTAAAACTAGTTTTTTAAAATATGAACCATTTTTTTGTATATTTTATGAAAACATAATAAATTATAGAATGAAAATTTTATAACATCGAATATCATTAACGTTCAACATATAAAAATCAAAATTAGTTGAATTTATGGTATCTTTCTGAATTTGTTGTTTTTTTAGTTAATTGGTATAATGTTTTTTTAAAAACCCATATATTATCGTAAAATGAATCATTTCAAAAAATTTATTTCCTTTTGGATTTGGCCATAATGAAACAACCCAAAATTAATTATAGGTAGTAATATTAATTTTCAAAGTATTAAAATTATATTACATTTTGTATATGTTCATTTTTAGGGACAAAACAGTTTTTACGAAATACATTTTTTCATTAAATTTTTCAAATATATTTTTAAATTTATATCTTTATATTATATATATTGACTGATTAAAAAATAATTCCATATTTTGAATCATTAAGTTAATCTTTTTTAATATGTACCTTTTTTGTTTTATGATAATGAATTGTATCCTTGATTAAAATATTATAACCATGGTAAGGGTAAACCATATAATCATGGTTAAAACTATTAGATAACGACTAAATCGCCTCCGAAAAATTTACTTTAAATATATTTTATGAGTTTTTCTCAACAATAGTCATCCAGAATTTACTAATTTTTCTCATTCATTCCACATTACTATTATTATAACCAAAATATTTTATTATGTAAATGATATTCTCAAATATGTCACTCTCTTAGTTTTAATATATCATAAATGTTTTCATTGAGATATAAATATATTATTTATGAATATAATATTTTTTGAACATTAATATGTCATTTTTATGATAAATTTTATTAATATTTCATAAAGGAATTATTCCAATAAATTCTTACTCAATGTAATTATTTTTTTGGGTGATAGAAATAGAAAAATCATAGTAAATGATTTTGAAAATAAAATTAATATGTTTGGAATGTGATGTGTTATTCCAAAAATTTATTAGAAACTTATAAAATCTAATTTAGGGAAATTTTTTGGATACAAATTAAATTACATTATTGAGGTTTTTATGGAAAAAAATTAGATGTAAAAATATTATTTCATGATATATATGGATAAAAATTATTTTATTAAAAAATTTAAAAAAAAATAAATAATGAAATAAAACATTTTGGATGTAAAATGTTCTTATAGTTCATATAGGGGCCATTTTTATCCACATTAATTTACAAGTACAATAGAAACTTGTTTCTTTTAAGACATTGAAATATTTTTGGCATTATTTTCAGAGCCAGCTGTTAAGGGGTCATGAGACTCTGAAACCAAATGATCAAATAGTTTATATTTTCTAAATATTATATATATTTATGTCACTCATCAAATTTTACTAAAGTGGTTGAATAATTCACAAATCATGACTCAGATAAAAAATTATGAGACCTTAGTTGAATTTTTCATGTCATGTTTAGTATATACATAGCCTACGGTTGGTTGGTGTCAAGTTATCGATTAAGGTGGTCATTAGTAGTGTTTTTAAATGAAATAATAATATTAAGTAAATAATTTTAATTTAAATAAACAACATACCTATTTACCTATTTCTAAATTCTGTTATGAAGTTTAACTAGGATTAGATTAAAATTCCATGGAGCTCATGGAGTTAGGTATTCCAAGTGGATCACACTGGGAGATGATGATAGATTATATCTAGAAAGACTGACAGAAAAAAAAATTAGTAGGACTAAAATAACAATGAATACATCATTCTGTGAAAAATTTTAATCAATATGTTAGGTATAGAACAATAATTATGGTTTCATTACTTTTGATTTAATTATTGATCATTTATATTTTATCATTCTTTTTTATCTATTACTTTTTACCCTTTTAAGGATCCGATTATTTTTTTATAATAGTTGTTTTTTAATATTGCAAGATTATCAATCTAGATATCTAAGATATATGATATTTCTTAAATTAAAAATTTATGATGAAAATTTTCCCTTATTTATGTTACTTTCACCAATACTTTAATTTAATTATTTAATACTAGCCTATGGGTTGATGGTTCGATATTTCCACCAGGGGTTCAATTATATATGAACCCTCAGATTCACAGTGTTTTAAAAAAACATCCATATATTAGTGTTTTAAAGATAAATCATGATGGATTATTAGGTGTGAGTTATTCAATATGGATATGGTATCCATAGTAGTGATTGGTGATGAGAGTGATGAGGTATTCATGAAAGATCATCATGCGGTTATTGTGCTTCTGAATTCATACCATTAAATGGTTGAAATCGATGACCAGTGTCAATTCCCATATGATCTAAGTGGATGATTGAACTGGAAATCAATGGTGAGGGTGGATTCTGAGATCCACATTAATGTCATACAATTTATCAAAATAAACCCCACTACACACCATGAATCCTAAATAAACACATTCTTGTTTCCCCAGGTTGAAGTGTTTGGGTTTTGTAAAAGGATAAGGATCAACCTTGTTGTGGCCAGACTCACATGCCATGTGACCCTCCAAAAGTGGCCAATAAATGATATATATGACACCAACCTAGGACCCAATGTGTTTCTACACATCATGTACTACCGGAGTACAATAACTAGGGTTACTATCTGGGTATGACCATTAACAAAGATAGGATCATGGAAATACCCAAAGTACACAAGAATGTACCAGAGTACATGGGAATTCCCCAAATGGATGACAAACCATGAACATCACCCAATAATGTAGTGTATTACAGCTTTTCATTCAATAAATTTCTAGAAGAGAGCATAAACATGCATGAAAACATGGTCACATTCCATGTATTTTATCATTGGACTTCATTGTCTAATATCATCTTTGTTAAGACTCATAATTTTTTTGAGTTCCATATCATGAAATTTTTTCAAATTAGAACATGTCGTTTTCCACTCTTGTAGATTTAATGATATGATGTAGACTATTTAGAGCCAGATAACTAATCAATATAAGCTAGAGGATATTAATGACCGATAAGGATAATCATAGATATATCAGGGCGAATACTCCCCTTTCACACAAGGGTTTGTTTCCACCATTTTATCAGAGAGATGTTGAGGTAAATACTCCCCTACCACACTAGGGTGTGGGTTATCTATATTCTATATATATATATAGCGACGTTACTCCCCTACACTGGTTGGGGATCCTCTAAATATAGAGTCTTACTCCCCCATCTAGGAGCTTTGTAATGGTGAATGTACTCCATGGGAGTTGTGGATACCTCATCTATAGATAAAAGTTGTGGGGACTAAACCCCTTCACACATATTCAATAGAGGATTCATTTTATGTTGTGAAATAGTGATGGAATTCTAGTGAAGTAGTATTTTTTAGCAATGTGAGTGGGGCAGATAGATAGAGATCCCCTTTATCTATCTTCAAGGTCTATTTATGAGAATATATATATATATATATATATTTGATTGGTTTCGATTCTAAATTAAATAGGTTGATATTTATGTTATTCTATATCTATATATTTACATTCCAATTTTCATGTAATCATACAGGTTATGTATATAGTCACCCTTGCATGGATTTTTCCCACACATGTAATTTGTTATGAAGATGAATGAAATAACGAACATTATTATGGTAGTGCATAGTGAAACATCTGTGAATTAACCACTTTTGGTTTTTGAGCATGGATTTAGGGTGAATATATCACTCATAATTCATCAAATACTATCATTTTCAGGTTGGGAAATTTTTTCTCAGTGGGAATTAAATATCCCCATTACACTTGGTTTTTTACCGCAAATGAATTTCCTTGAGTATGTTGTATTCATTATTTATCTATGGAATTTATAATATTCACCTTATATTCCTCCATATTGTTGTAGGTATATAGTTGGTTTCAAGAGTACAGGTACATTAGGTAAAGAAAACCCACAATATTTATGTCTTCTCACCATTTTCTTCAATCCATGGGCCTATTTGAGGCTGTAATGGGGTTGTGACCACTAGATCACTGGCCATACATTATGGCCTTTTTGGGTTAGTCAGTTATAGAGTGGTATCAAATGAAATTCATTATTGGTATGTAGAGTTTAGTTTTACCCTTGTGAGGATTAGTTTGGAAGTTATGGAAATATTTTAGAAGTGTCTCATGGGAGTCTTTCAAAAAAAGGAACACAATGTTCTGGGGTTGTCAATGTACCTAAACATAAGGTGTCTAAAACATAATTTTCTACTCTGCATACAAATTCATTAGTTAAAGTGAACATTTGTATATATAACATATAAGAATGATTCATTGTACTATCCTACTTGAGATATATCCAGTAAGTTCCTAGATGTATCAAATAATTTTCAAGATCTAAGACCATATTAGATGTATTGTTTCCCAAAATACACCTTCTACTAAGGCGTAGTATAATAATAGTGTGTGATGAATCTCATGGAAGAATGAGTTGGATTGTAGGAGCTGATTATTCAATCTTAATGTGAAGGGTTCCTCACATGTTTTTTTAGTTTTTAAAAAATGAACACTTAGTGGATTGAGGCTTGCGATGAGATAGAGGGGGGACCATGATCATTTTCAACAATAATTTAAATGTATAATGTCAATACTATAATGTTTTGGTACTATGTATTAGGATGTGAAGCATGAAAATGTCACTAGATGACCATGGTCGAACCAAATAGATATATATAAGAGGAATTCGTTCCTCAGTTTGGATATGGATACAACATATTTTCCTTATGAAAGGCTTCTAAAGATGCACATTTTTCATTCCACTGTTCATAACCTATTAGACTCCAATTAGATCATCATCGTTCATTCAAACATCCCATGGTCAGGGTTCATAAAAAAATAGAATTTTTTTTGTTTAACCTGACTTTTATCATAAGTATTTCAATGATTAGAAATAATGACTCATTAAATTCAGTAACCCCTACTCTCAACCACAACCATAGTTATTTTAGAAACTCATGATAAATTTGATCAAGAACAGGTAATGAAATGAAAACATGACCAACATACTAATTATAATTGATATCAAGAAATTAATTATCATCGGTTAATGAGTAATCCATTTAAAACTAAAATCAATCCCAATATCATGAAATCATATAATTGAAACAATTTCAGGGAATAAATCAACAAGCCGTTTTCAGGGATTGGTGAACAAAATGGAGAATTCACTTATATCGGCATAGTGATGTAAAAGAATGATGATCACTGTAGATTTATAAACCAAAATTCTTGAATAGATGAAAAAAATAAAGGGAATATATACAATTTTTATTTTGGAGAACAAGATAAATAAAAGAGAGAGAAAAATGTTAAAAACAATATAATTTAACGAATTCCAAAAAAAATTTATAACATTATATCTGATGCATTCCTTGTGTAGGTATATAATAAAGATATTACATGATGTGAAATGACTCATCATGTTGTGTAATTATGATCCACGATTTCTAATGATAATATTTATATTTACATGATTCTTCCATAAATATCTTCTTAGAATGTTGAGAATTTGAAATTGACTCCTTTTGACGACATGTAAACGGTCTTCACAACATGTATCTTCCTTTCATCTGTATTTTGATAGTTTGAATTGAAATTACAACATTACACAATGTACATCAGTTACATTCATCTTGTGATTACTTCATGTATTGTAATTATTTCACGAAATTCTTAATGACTTGTTCTATATTGTGAAATATTACAACACATCATGTAAGTGAGTTTCATGACATGTAATGATCATTTTTTGTCATCTTCTCTATCATTTACATTATAATAGTAGAATCCTATTTCCAAAAATATTTATCATATACCTGGTGCAATATCAATTAAATCATTGATAATTCTTGTTAAATGACACATTAATGTATATTTGATATCATCTAATCAAATTCCAACATAAATGAATAGTTTTTTATCCCTAGGAAAAATATCTCAATAGGGATTTCAAAAGGTATGATAGTTTTAAAAATAATAAATATTCTATATTAAAAGGGAAATAAAACGATGTATATGAATATAAATTCTCTCTCTATAATCCTTCCTGTATAGAAATTATTCTTGCCTAATAGCTTAGTTCATCAAAAAATTCTTAATCGTTTTGTTACAATTTTTAATGGTTCATAAAATTGAATACCCATTTTTAATTTACCTCATAATGAATTTTCTCTCACAATTCATGGTGGAATGGAAATGGAGTTATTCACATACCATTAATACGTCGTCTATACCCTAGGCTTTTATTTGTACTGTAACTTTTTTCATCGTAAAAAAAATAAAAAATCAATCTTGATGAATTCAACATATAGGATCAGATGGATCGGAGGATAAGGGAATGTGCATAAATAGTGAAAATAAGAATCTAAAGTGGGGGTAAGATGTGATGTATAACACATGGATTTTATGAACTGTGTAATGGAACTCTTCCATGCATTAGAAATGTTTTACATGCACCCATCTTATGAAGTTAGATACAACAATATATTAGGTGAGTCTAGAAAGTATCTAGATGTTTCTTTTTCATTTATTCTAATTCTATTTTTATAAATTCATTTATATTTCAAATCTCACATCCATCGCCTAACCATATGTGATCTTTCAGAGGATTCATCGATTTGGAAATGGGGATTTGTGATATTCCTAATACAAAACCCAATTATATTTTTATTTTTTTTCAAAGGAACATGATATGGGTAAAATATAAAGAATTAAACATGGATAAAATAAATAAACTGCTATGTACCACAGTACATATTCTAAATGAAATAAACTTTTGATTTTTGGTTGAGCAATTATCCCACACATGTTCAATGTAATGTCTTGAATTATAAAAAGAGTATCATTGGAAGGGATAATAGAGTTGTAATAGATGCATCCAAATAAGGTAATTCAAAGAAACTACAGGCTTAATGATGGAATGATATTAAGTGGGTATCAATAAAAAAATCCAAAAAATTATTTCCTCGATCATTATAATAATTTATTTAATTCATAACCATAATTATATTGTAACACCCCAGGTAAATAAAGAATATGACATTTCATATTTATCCATATTTGTGAATAAAATATTTAAATGACTTTAAAGGGGACGCTATGCTAGATGGCGTACCCAACACGCAACAATGAGTTTCTTAGAAATCTTACGTTGCACTCTAATAATAAAATAATATTATTTTAAATGGTAGTTAACATGTAGCCGTTGTAATGGAGGGAATGGATAGAAATAACTAAAATATGATTATATATGTTTTTAAATGTTTATACATTTACCCAATAAAAGATAAAGGCTTAAAATACGGAAAGAGTTCAATTTTATGGCATATATACTCTAATTTTCACTAAAGGTTCACTTATCACCTTCTAACGGTGAACCGTCATTAAATATAGTTTTGATCACTCTTATACTTTATTTTGGACCAAATATAACTCTTCTTTAGAATCGGGACATCAAAATTTACTTTGTGTAAATTTTTCGTACCTTTCTGATAAAGTTCATTTTTTTAATGAATAGTGTAAAATGTTGTATTTTAATTCAAAACCTCTTTTTAATCTAAATTATTTATATGATTAGATTATTATTTTAATTGGTTTTAAAGTGAAATTAGAAAATATTTTTACCATTAAATCCAATAGTAGTCGCTGGAATTAATTTCACTTTGAAATCAGACTTAAACTAGTGTCAATCTTTTGATACTTATTGTTTTATAAAAACACGCTATTTGTCATGCCAGCGGGAATTAATTATTAAATTAATTAATGTGACTTATATGTTTTGAATTTTGTAAAACGGACTTCATTATTGAATTCAGAATATCAAATATAGCTTAGGGTGAATTTTTGGGATTTTTCTGAAAAACTTCAATTTTTGATGAATAGTGAAACCACTAAGTGATACTTATAAAAACTGATTTTCCGTTTAAATGAAATTTTGCAATCATTGTGTTTTGATTTTCAAAAATCCGACATACATGGTTGTCATTAAGAAGTAAAATGTGGTTCAATGAGACTAAAATAATTTTTTGGTGAATAGTAACTTATTAAGTTTTTAATCGCGATTAGTGGTAATTAGTGTAGTTTAAGGTAAAAATAATGCTTTAATAAACTGAGATGAGCTTGACACATGTCTTACCCTCATTGGTTGTATCATGGCCGACCAAGAAAAGCCATGGGTCAACTTGGGGACCCCATGGATCCACTTTGGTTGGGAAATGACATAAATAACATTTTATTTAATGTTAAAGTAAAATTGACACAAACATGATATGTTTTACTAAAACAATTTTTAAGTGGGGTTATACAAGTCATATTTTTTATTATAAATATTAATTGGAAAGCTAAAAAGATTTCCTACATCATAGTGTTTTTTTTTATAATTTTTAGACATTAAATAAATTAAATTATTTATGACATAATAATGATGCAGCGATAACATCATTATTTGACGATTTAAATAAAATGTAAAGATAATGTAAAATCTATGAACTACACATGTCCAAAACTTATTGGATGGGTGTATTTCGAAGCCTTATCACCTTATCGATGAATTATATCAATGTGGGACCTTTTGAAACCGAAACACATTTTCAAATAAAGTAATATTTCTTTACTTTCCAAAAGTGCCCCTCCTCTCCTCTTATAAAAGGCCCCCACCTCTACCTCATTTAACACACTCCTCAAGCCTTTGGCTTGGCCAACCCCTACCCATTTACTCTCTCCACATCCCTCTCCTCATCCTAGAGGATTCCCTTTGGGCAGAATCCTTTCAAAGGAAGCCTTTAGGCTCAAATCAAAAGGAGTTACACTTTTAAAGGTAATTCACTCTCTCATGTTCATTTGTTTTATTTTGCTTCTCCAACCCCCTAAACTCTTTTTATTTACTTATTTTGTAACAACATCAGTATATTCAATTTAATAGGATGTTTTTATAAGATTTATTCGAGCTACACTCTCACACAACTACATCAAATGGTTAAAGAACATACGGTTTCCGTGGATGGTGAAATTCTGCCTCCCGAAACGATGATTGTTCAATACTCATTTAACACCTTCAAAGGTGGCCATTATGATGTCACTATTTTTATATATGATATATAATATGTTTATGTTTTATTTATGCTTCTGTATTTTTCATTTTTGTCTTACCTTTATGGATTCCATTATGGGTATACACGATATCTTCATTTAAGGAAGTGCGGACAACCGCCCCCTCAAAGTGATTTGATTCGTTAAATACCATATGTGGGATGTATAAAGGATGGAAATATGATATTATATATGATACTAAACTGGAATTATAATATACCTTTATATCATTATTATTCCATTCTATAAAATACGAAATAGAAATGAAAGTAGCGTTCATGCGTACGTACGGCTTACCGTCTCCATGAACGGTGCATTTCATTTCTTACCTCTAAATGATTATGTAATGTTATAAATGCATTAATGTACTGGATATATATGAAATATATGATATATACATAATGAATACAATTCTGGATATAATAAACATTTGGACACACGAACAACATGTAATCGTAAGAAGTCCACTTTCGACTTAAGAACCAAATATCGGCAAAACAAATATTTTTAACTTAAATGATTACATAATGTTTATGACATGGTAATAAGTGGTATAAAAGTAATAATGAACTTGAAAAAGGTTCTTAAGGAAGTATAAATTAACTCAAGTTTATTATTCAGGAGATTAAATAATGATCGAGTCAAGTCGGACCCGAGGTAAGGGATCCTACTCCTCTCTTTCTTTTTAAGTACACACTTTTATGTCATTTCTTTTAAAGATATTCTTTCTTGTTATTGGGATGATATTTTATATTAAACTTACTGTAATGTTTATGTTCAGGTGATGAGAGACCCTATTCTCTCTCATCAATCCATTTTGGATGTTTTGAGTGGCGCCGTTAGGCTGCTGAACTTTCGTAAGGGATCCTACAACTCTCTTTCTTTTTAAGTACACTCTTTTATGTCATTCCCTCTAAAGATCATCTTTCTTGTTATTGGGATGTTATTATATATTAAACTTACTGTAATTTTTATGTTCATGTGATGAGAGACCCTATTCTCTCTCATCAATCCATTTTGGAAGTTTTGAGTGGCGCCGTTAGGCTGCCGAATTTTCGTAAGAAATCTAACCTCCCTCTTTCTTTTTAAGTACTCCCCTTTATGTCACTTATTTTAAGCTCCTATTTGTTATGATGGGGGATGTTATTTCATAATCCTCTTACTGTAAATTTTTATGTAATGTGATGAGATACCCTATTTGATCTCATCAATCCATTTTTGGAAGTTTTTAGTGGCGTCGTTAGGCTGCCGAGTTTTCGTAAGTGATTTTTCATCTCACTTTTATTTCCGTGAGATTTATGCTACATTTTCCACAAATTCCATTGAGTGGTGTATGTACTGCCCATTATTCTACTCTTTGTGTAATATACATTCATTTATGAGTATTTACATCAATGATCTATTGTCCTTCTTTCATGGGGTGTATGTTTTGAAAGATACCCAAGTCGGTAAGGGAACCTTTCACCCTCCTCTTTTTTAAAATACTTCTTTTGTTGGGTCTTTTAATTTACATATTGTTATGTTGGGATATGTTCTCATATATCCTTATTGATTTAAATTTTATGTCCAAGTGATGAGATAAACTTTTTATCTCTCATCAACTCATTTTGATGTGATGCGCTTAGGCTGTCAAGGGAAATTTTTAACCCAATTTCGATTTCTTTGGGTTCAACATGTAGTCATTGAATATGTCATCCATTGAATATGTGTGAATGACCTTTTATTTTTTTACACTTAATATCCACTTATATTGGGTGTATTTATATTTGTCACGCATATTTTGAGATTGATTTGTCCTTAATTTAAGGATACCTTCTTTATAAGGGATTTCATCACATTTGACATTTCTATTGAGGGTTCATTGTTGTTATGCACCAATTCACTCTTATATGGTGTATATACTATCCTTTGGAGTATTATATCATGAATCCTTTTATTCTCATGATATTATAAAGTTCTGACTAAATGTTATTCCTCGATTATTGTATTCAAGTGTCTCTAATTTTGGTAAAACCCCTTTAACCAAAATATCGTTTTAAATGTTTTAATTATTTTTTCTTATTAATATCCATTTTTTCAAAATGGTTTTAAGGATTTATTTATATGGATATTAATGGTATAAAATGTTAAAAGCTTCAAGGTGGTATGGGAAACATTGATTCAAAAATCTCTTTATTAAATGTTTTAAATGGTTTTGGAAATGGTTTCTTTTTGAATGGATTCATTATTTCAATATCCTAAAATGTTATATTGTGATTGAAATGTGGAAATGTTATGTTTCCTTTATTCATGTTTTATGTGATACGATTATGTTATGGTTCTTGGGCATTGTTATGAAGAACGGGTGGTTCCGTGATAAACTAAGGGCGGGTGAGCCCGATATAGCTCTCCAATGCATTGGGTAACGCGAAGGAGTGAAACGTTAAGGTTTCTCCGAAGAGATTTAGGGAATATACTGTGATGGGTATTCCAACCGTAACCAAGAGGGTTACTCCCTACGTAATAATGTTATGAATGCCTCAAGTTACCTTTATGTCTTATGTTTTCTATGATTTATTCATGATTTGATATGCCTATGTTTTATGGGTAAAGTATGATTTCATTCTTATGTATATATGAAATCATGTTTCCTTTCCATATTTTTATAACCCTTACTGAGCTTTTTATGCTCATCCCAAGTTTTTGAAATGTTTTTTCACAGGTCAAGGGAAAGGTACATGATGTGATGATACTGTCAAGGATGTGTCAAGAAAGAATCCATGTTTAATTTTTAAATATGTTTCTGTTGATGGGAAGAATGAATACTGTCTTTTATGTAACCACTTTGTTTAAATGTGGAATGTAATGCAAGTTTCATGATCTAATTCTCTAAAAATCTAAACCTGAAAAGATCCTCAATGTGTAATCTAGTAATAACTCAAGATTAAGTAAGGTTTAAGGCTGGGGCCTTATAGTTGGTATCAGAGGTCAGTTTAGATAACTTTAGAGGTTAGGGTATTCTTTAAGCATAAGTGACATTACCATAATGGTTAGGATTTCAGAAAGAGTCCTAGTTTTAGATAAAGTGAATGATTAAGTGTATCTTAGTGTTTACCTTCCTCATTAGTACATGATGATTTTGTTGATATACTCACACTGACATTTCTATTTTTAGTGAATAGATTGATCTAGCAGGCACCAAAGAGACAACAGGTTTAAAGGAAACTGTGGTGGTTCTCTGATTAAGATACTAGATAAAATGGAGGATTCAATGAGGAAACTCATGGTTGTTCTAAACCAAATATCAAGGAGTCATGATCAACCACTTCAACCTTGGTGAGTTCTCTAATGAATCATGTACGAGATGGCCAACTCGATGTGGAAATTCAGGTAATAATTATTAAGGTAACCATTAGGGTTTATATGATACTTAATTTTTAGGTAATTATGGGTTACTCTATGATATGATGGAAAATGAAAGGAATGAGATAAACATGAGGTTAAAATATGTTATGATTATTCTTTAAGATTTTATCTCATTTTGGGGAATGTTTTAAGAATTATATAGTTTTGGAAAAAGGACAACACGTAGACCGTGTGACATCCCGTCGCGTCGGACAAAGCTGCGGGAATCGAACCCACAACCAATGTGCGACTGGTATTTATCACCTACCACTGGACTACGTGAAGTCCCTGGTTATTTTGACTGATTCATTCTAGTTATATGATTTTATGAATTAAGAGTAAGTTGATTTTGGGTTATTTATGAAAATGAATAACCTATCATGGAGAATATGTGATTAGGTTAATTACTTTTTAATACGAGACTTTAGGAGCAACTGATGTTGTTTGGAGATAAATGTTACGATTTAACTTGGAAGACTATGTGACTAATTCCTTCAAATATTTGGGTTTCAATCTTAGTTTGGTTTACTTTGAATAATTTTATGGACAAATTGATTATAGAATGGCCCTCGTTGAACTTTGGGTTTTGTTGGACAAATTTTGGAGGTTAAGAATAGATTTTCTTTTTATAAAGGGTTATCCTTTTCTGGATTATCTGATCTTGTACTAACCTTTTTGGTTTTGGTTTTGGTTAAAGCCTAAATACATGGGATGTATATAGTTCTCTTTTGGGGATTAGGTGATTCTCTAGAAGTTGATTATAGTACTCTTAATGTGAACAATTCTTCCAAAATACTCGTATTTTGGAGAAAATATGAGTTTGTGTAAGGAATCTAATAAAAGATGAAAGTCAATATGATAAGTGATTATGTTTCCTTATTAATAAATTCCTCAATAAAAAGTAACTTAAAAAAAAGTTGTCTATTAACTTTTCCTACTGGGGAATCGAATACCGTTTAACCCATCACAAGTTTGTGATTTTCTCATGGTTAACTTTCTCCTAAACATGTTTTCTTTCACTCTCCATCAGAACATGACCCTTTGTTTTTTCCTCCATGTCCATATTTTCATACTTGGAATCCTAGTATGGGTTAACTCGGGTGACCTTTGTACTTATCTTTCTTTAATTTAAAGTGTTTTTTTACCGACTTTTGTTCCGATGTGGGACTTTCAAGGATGTTTCCAAGCGCAATTTTAAAATTGCGAGGACGCAATTCCCAAAAGGGGGGAAGGATGTAACACCCTAGGTAAATAAAGAATATGACATTTCATATTTATCCATATTTGTGAATAAAATATTTAAATTACTTTAAAGGGGACGCTATGCTCGATGGCGTACCCAACACGCAACAACGAGTTTCTTGGGAATCTTACGTTGCACTCTAATAATAAAATAATATTATTTTAAATGGTAGTTAACATGTAGCCGTTGTAATGGCGGGAATGGATAGAAATTACTAAAATATGATTATATATGTTTTTAAATGTTTATACATTTACCCAATAAAAGATAAAGGCTTAAAATACGGAAAGAGTTCAATTTTAGGGCATATATACTCTAATTTTCACTAAAGGTTCACTTATCACCTTTTAACGGTGAACCGTCATTAAATATAGTTTTGATCACTCTTATACATTATTTTGGACCAAATATAACTCTTCTTTAGAATCGGGACATCAAAATTTACTTTGTGTAAATTTTTGGTACCTTTCTCATAAAGTTCATTTTTTTAATGAATAGTGTAAAATGTTGTATTTTAATTCAAAACCTCTTTTTAATCTAAATTATTTATATGATTAGATTATTATTTTAATTGGTTTTAAAGTGAAATTAGAAAATATTTTTACCATTAAATCCAATAGTGGTCGTTGGAATTAATTTCACTTTGAAATCAGACTTAAACTAGTGTCAATCTTTTGATACTTATTGTTTTATAAAAACACGCTATTTGTCATGACAGCGGGAATTAATTATTAAATTAATTAATGTGACTTATATGTTTTGAATTTTGTAAAACAGACTTCATTATTGAATTCAGAATATCAAATATAGCTTAGGGTGAATTTTTGGGATTTTTCTGAAAAACTTCAATTTTTGATGAATAGTGAAACCACTAAGTGATACTTATAAAAACTGATTTTCCGTTTAAATGAAATTTTGCCATCATTGTGTTTTTATTTTCAAAAATCAGACATACATGGTTGTCATTAAGAAGTAAAATGCGGTTCAATGAGACTAAAATAATTTTTTGGTGAATAGTAACTTATTAAGTTTTTAATCGCGATTAGTGGTAATTAGTGTAGTTTAAGGTAAAAATAATTCTTTAATAAAATGAGATGAGCTTGACACATGTCTTACCGTCATTGGTTGTATCATGGCCGACCAAGACAAGCCATGGGTCAACTTGGGGATCCCATGGATCCACTTTGGTTGGGAAATGACATAAATAACATTTTATTTAATGTAAAAGTAAAATTGACACAAACATGATATGTTTTACTAAAACAATTTTTAAGTGGGGTTATACAAGTCATATTTTTTATTATAAATATTCATTGGAAAGATAAAAATATTTCCTAAATCATAGTATTTTTTATAATTTTTAGACATTAAATAAATTAAATTATTTATGACATAATAATGATGCAGCGATAACATCATTATTTGACGATTTAAATAAAATGTAAAGATAATGTAAAATATATGAACTAAACATGTACAAAACTTATTGGATGGGTGTATTTCGAAGCCTTATCACCTTATCCACGAATTATATCAATGTGGGACCTTTTGAAACCGAAACACATTTTCAAATAAAGTAATATTTCTTTACTTTCCAAAAGTTCCCCTCCTCTCCTCTTATAAAAGGCTCCCACCTCTACCTCATTTAACACACTCCTAAAGCCTTTGGCTTGGCCAACCCCTGCCCATTTACTCTCTCCACATCCCTCTCCTCATCCTAGAGGATTCTCTTTGGGCAGAATCCTTTCAAAGGAAGCCTTTAGGCTCAAATCAAAAGGAGTTACACTTTTAAAGGTAATTCACTCTCTCATGTTCATTTGTTTTATTTTGCTTCTCCAACCCCTAAAATCTTTTTATTTACTTCTTTTGTAACAACACCAGTATATTCAATATACTAGGATGTTGTTATAAGATTTATTCGAGCTACACTCTCACACAACTACATCAAATGGTTAAAGAACATACGGTTTCCGTGGATGGTGAAATTCTGCCTCCCGAAACGATGATTGTTCAATACTCATTTAACACCTTAAAAGGTGGCCATTATGATGTCACTATTTTTATATATGATATATAATATGTTTATGTTTTATTTATTCTTCTGTATTTTTCATTTTTGTCTTACCTTTATGGATTCCATTATGGGTATACGCGATATCTTCATTTAAGGAAGTGCGGACAACCGCCCCCTCAAAGTGATTTGATTCATTAAATACCATATGTGGGATGTATAAAGGATGTAAATATGATATAATATATGATATTAAACTGGAATTATAATATACTTTTATATCATTATTATTCCATTCTATAAAATACGAAATAGAAATGAAAGTAGCGTTCATGCGTACGTACGGCTTACCGTCTCCATGAACGGTGCATTTCATTTCTTACCTCTAAATGATTATGTAATGTTATAAATGCATGCATGTACTGGATATATATGACATATATGATATATACATAATGAATACAATTCTGGATATAATAAACATTTGGACACATGAACAACATGTAATTGTAAGAAGTCCACTTTCGACTTAAGAACCAAATATCGGCAAAACAAATATTATTAACTTAAATGATTAGATAATGTTTATGACATGGTAATAAGTGGTATAAAAGTAATAATGAACTTGAAAAAGTTTCTTAAGGAAGTAGAAATTAACTCAAGTTTATTATTCAGGAGATTAAAGAATGATCGAGTCAAGTCGGACCCGAGGTAAGGGATCCTACTCCTCTCTTTCTTTTTAAGTACACACTTTTATGTCATTCCTTTTAAAGCTCTTCTTTCTTGTTATTGGGATGATATTTTATATTAAACTTACTGTAATTTTTATGTTCATGTGATGAGAGACCCTATTCTCTCTCATCAATCCATTTTGGATGTTTTGAGTGGCGTCGTTAGGCTGTTGAACTTTCGTAAGGGATCCTACAACTCTCTTTCTTTTTAAGTACACTCTTTTATGTCATTCCCTCTAAAGATCATATTTCTTGTTATTGGGATGTTATTATATATTAAACTTACTGTAATTTTTATGTTCATGTGATGAGAGACCCTATTCTCTCTCATCAATCCATTTTGGAAGTTTTGAGTGGCACCGTTAGGCTGCCGAATTTTCGTAAGAGATCTAACCTCCCTCTTTCTTTTTAAGTACTCCCCTTTATGTCACTTATTTTAAGCTCCTATTTGTTATGATGGGGGATGTTATTTCATAATCCTCTTACTTTAAATTTTGATTTAATGTGATGAGATACCCTATTTGATCTCATCAATCCATTTTTGGAAGTTTTTAGTGGCGCCGTTAGGCTGCCGAGTTTTCGTAAGTGATTTTTCATCTCACTTTTATTCCCATGAGATTTACGCTACATTTGCCACAAATTACATTGAGTGGTGTATGTACTGCCCATTATTCTACTCTTTGTGTAATATACATTCATTTATGAGTATTTACATCAATGATCTATTTTCCTTATTTCATGGGGTGTATGTTTTGAAAGATACCCAAGTCGGTAAGGGAACCTTTCACCCTCCTCTTTTTTAAAAGACTTCTTTTGTTGGGTCTTTTAATTTACATATTGTTATGTTGGGATATGTTATCATATATCCTTATTGATGTAAATTTTATATCCAAGTGATGAGATACACTTTTTATCTCTCATCAACTCATTTTGATGTGATGTCGTTAGGCTGTCAACGGAACTTTTTAACCCAATTTCGATTTCTTTGGGTTCAACATGTAGTCATTGAATATGTCATCCATTGAATATGTGTGAATGACATTTTATTGTTTTACACTTAATATCCACTTATATTGGGTGTATTTATATTTGTCACACATATTTTGAGATTGATTTGTCCTTAATTTAAGGATACCTTCTTTATAAGGGATTTCATCACATTTGACATTTCTATTGAGGGTTCATTGTTGTTATGCACCAATTCACTCTTATATGGTGTATATACTATCCTTTGGAGTATTATATCATGAATCCTTTTATTCTCATGATATTATAAAGTTCTGAATAAATGTTATTCCTCGATTATTGTATTCAAGTGTCTCTAATTTTGGTAAAACCCCTTTAACCAAAATATCGTTTTAAATGTTTTAATTATTTGTTCTTATTAATATCCATGTTTTCAAAATGGTTTTAAGGATTTATTTATATGGATATTAATGGTTTAAAATTTTAAAAGCTTCAAGGTGGTATGGGACACTTTGATTCAAAAATCTCTTTATTAAATTTTTTAAATGGTTTTGGAAATGGTTTCTTTTTGAATGGATTCATTATTTCAATATCCTAAAATATTATATTGTGATTGAAATGTGGAAATGTTATGTTTCCTTTATTCATGTTTTATGTGATACGATTATGTTATGGTTCTTGGGCATTGTTATGAAGAACGGGTGGTTCCGTGATAAACTAAGGGCGGGTGAGCCCGATATAGCTCTCCAATGCATTGGGTAACGCGAAGGAGTGAAACGTTAAGGTTTCTCCGAAGAGATTTAGGGAATATACTGTGATGGGTATTCCAACCGTAACCAAGAGGGTTACTCCCTACGTAAGAATGTTATGAATGCCTCAAGTTACCTTTATGTCTTATGTTTTCTATGATTAGTCATGATTTTATATGCCTATGTTTTATGGGTAAAGTATGATTTCATTCTTATGTATATATGAAATCATGTTTCCTTTCCATATTTTTATAACCCTTACTGAGCTTTCTATGCTCATCCCAAGTTTTTGAAATGTTTTTCACAGGTCAAGGGAAAGGTACATGATGTGATGATACTGTCAAGGATGTGTCAAGAAAGAATCCATGTTTAATTTTTAAATATGTTTCTGTTGATGGGAAGAATGAATACTGTCTTTTATGTAACCAATTTGTTTAAATGTGGAATGTAATGCAAGTTTCATGATCTAATTATCTAAAAATCTAAACCTGAAAAGATCTTCAATGTGTAATCTAGTAATAACTCAAGATTAAGTAAGGTTTAAGGCTGGGTCCTTATATATATATTAATTAATTTCCTGATAGGAATACTCGTCCCATGTGTAACTCAAGTAATTTGATCAGAAACATAAATTCAATCGAAGGCTTAGAATCATTTTGGGAATGGGTGTACATATAGAAAACTGAAAATTGGATAGCGTCTAAATGAAATTAATAAGTCAATAAAAGACATCAAAGAATGGAATTTGAATAAAATTAATAGACTTTTTATTCAATATAGAAATTTAATTTGTGATAAACATGGAATTTTAATAATTTTAATCATCAATTTTTTATTTATTTAAATCAATGTAATGGGTTTCATGTTTAAATCATGCTTCCAAATGAATTTTTTTTATAAATAAATGAAACCATTAAAAAATCAATTGTATCAAAATTCAAGATCACTAAAGTCTCCCCCATACAAAAAATGAGATAGTGTATGCATTGTCCCAAAATGTACCATGGACGAGGTATGATAGATATTTTGTAGATTATAGAAATAGAAAATTTTATATGTTAATATTAAGGTATTGAGAGGTCCATGTAATTATTACCATTCAATAGAGAAACATGGAAAACATTGATATTAGAATTAATATTCCCCATAAATTTATTTGGTAGGAAAATCATGTTGTGGATAAAATGTCTTTCCACAAGGATTAAAAATTTTATAAGTGGTAAAAATTTATGGTGCCCATAATGAATATATTTGAAAGACAATTTAAATAAATATTGTTCAATTTATACCATAATGATAATATTTTTTGATGAAATATAAAAGTAACCAAAAACATTGTCTATATTTATGAAGGATTGGGAGAAGTATTAGGGTAGGTGGTGGTATATATTGGAATATAGGTGGGTTCGTGTGTAGGAATGGAAGTGAAATCGTCTTAGTTATATAAGGGGTTTTGAGGGGGTGCAGGGTATACAACATGATCTCCACGAACCTTGTCATCAGCCTAAACAATTCATAGATCCCACCAGTAGGTGTCAACATCATCGGTCAAAAAATGCATCATGTTTAGTAATAATAAATAAATTGACTCAATAGGAACTAGGGTGATGATTGTTAGGGTGGCATCAAAAATTAAAAGATAACAAGATAACATTTTTATGAATGGTCCATCCATTAGTGTTCTCCATGTTTTCTATGTATTATCTATATAGTAGAACATGAACTCTGAGTCCATGTCGAAAAATCGACACCAATGTATTTATAGATAGTGATCATCTCCCTCAGGATTACACTACTGTGAGACTCAACACAAGCATACAAGGTAGGCATCAATGCCCAAGGGATCTTGCATATCACTGGTCCTCAATGATGGGAGGACATTATAATGTAAGGATCACACACAGTATGAAAATCTCATGAAATAATCATCTAGTTCACAATGGAATCTTACTTGGAAGGCTCAATTTAGAGTGTGAGAAATATATCAGACATGGAAACATCATCAGTATAAATCCCATGGAAAATTCTGAATTCTACAACTGAAATCTCATGAGGTCTCCCACATAATCTGAATCTGAGACTATCAACTATAACCTAAAATCTCGATCGAAACTCACTAAATATATCTCCATATATCTCCATGTGCACATTGATTATAGGGGAGATATGAATATGGTTGATGAGCTGGAGCACCTCGATGCTAATATATAGGTGAGAAAAGATTACCAAATAGAGTGTTTTGTTCTCCTCATTGTCTTGGCCTGCTACTGGTTGCGTTCAACAAGGTTATTAGGGTCAGATAAGAGCATGATGGTTGAAGATGAGGGTGGTCTCCCACATATGACAAAAAATATTAGGATTGATTATATTTACTAAAAGATGTCTCTTAATGGGAAGCAACGTAACATGATGAAGGAGATGAGAGGGAACTAAATGTATGTCACGTAATTGGGGATTCAATGGTGGGTGATCATCTCAATGATACATTGGATCAGAATGAATAGTTTTCATGATCATTGGGCATTCCATTTCTATGGGGGATTCAGTTTCTAATAGGTTCAAATGATGGAGGAAGGGAGAGGGTGAGGGATGCTCAAGTGGCATCCGTGGGAGTGTGGTGTGGTATGGTGTGGGTGTTACTTGTGATTGAGGGGAGTTGGAAGTGATCAGTGCAGGGAGAGGGTGTCATGAACTATAAGTTCATGAAATAATTTGATCAATACATTACAGGATGTTTATTAGAAATACATTACATTTAATAATTGAATTTAATGATTCTTTGCAATGAGATGATCATGAAATTTTTTTCTTTATAGATCATGGATGTTTTCAAAGAATCATTCTTATCTCTTTTAATACATTGAATTGTATAATCATAGTTTACCCATATTTTCTAAAATCCAGATTGAGATTTTAATTTCCCAATATGATCAATGACAATGATCTACTATAAAATTACATGACATTCAATCTATCAATCATAATTGTGTGGTATCAATTTGGATTTTGTACGTAGTTTGTTTCACCCAAAATTATTTATCTAACATGATACATTAAACCCTTTGACTGGATTTTTTGGTCTTATGAAATATTTTGTTTTATTTTTCCACTTTAAAAATCCAACTTTCAGTCATGTTTATAGGTTTTAGAGAGTTTATGTGTTATATTGTATTCAATATTTATCTATAATTCCATTAAAAACATGATTTTTAAAATGTGACCCCTGACCACGGATGAGTAATCTTGGAAATACTAATCTTGAAAACACAACATATTCAAAAAATTCTTGACCATATTTGTTGTTTTATTAGTAGTAGTTTCATATTCTTCCCATTTGGCAATGTAGTCCATGCCAACAAGGCTATAGGAAAAACCTGTGAATTGGGGAATTGTCCCATGAGATAAATTCCCCAATAATTTAAGATATCTACATCCATGATTTCGTAATTGGGTAATTTCATTCATTTTTCCAATAGTCCAAGTTCATTTCCACTTATAATAGCATTCAAAATAATCCCTTTCATCTCGGGTGAGTGTGAGACAAAACAGTGAACTCTGAAAAAAAAATTATAATGTATATTCCAATATATGATGTCACTCAGATGGTGATGTATGAAGCATGTCTAACACTCTTTGGATTTATTTCTCTCAAATGAAATTCTAATATAATCTATTATTAAAACAAATAAACATGAGTGGTGTACCATACTAGTAGTGTAAATTTTTAACTGAAAATAATCACATTTCCATGTAATAGGTGAATGTGTGAAAAAATCCCATGCCTATATAATTTTTAATATCTAAAATCCTATTTTTAATTTATGTTAAAGAGTGTTTCATTAGGAAAGATTCATTCCATACCTAGATCGTCAATATCCTTTATAAGTGGTCGTCGATATCTGGAAAGATGATCAACATCGACATTTTATTTTCCTTTCGTATCCTTAGAAATGATGTAAAACACTTAGATCAATAAGATCCACCTTTTCGGACTTGGAATGTATTCCTTTTACATTATCAAATATTTTAAGGTAACCTAGTTATTTAATATAAAGACTTTTGATACAACTAGATAGAATTGAAATTTACCAAAAGCATAAACAACTAATAAGATGTCCATCTTCGTATTTTAATTGTTCAAAATTGATTCATTAAGTGTGTAGTTGGAATTTTATATGGGGATGAATATGTTATTGACAAGTATCCCTAAGATAGTTCAAACACCAAAATAACTCACATCACATATCAATTCATGTTAGTTTTCCCAATCAAGTGAAATCATTATAGGAGAATTGTTGGTTCTTTATTAATGTGTTGAATTCCTGGTAACATTAATTATTGAATTCAAACATAGTTTCATTTAATAACATGTGAGTAACAGGGAAAGTGATATTCTCAAAATCATTCATGAATCACTGATAAAATTTGCCATGGACAAAAAATATCTCCATGACATTTACTATTGAGGACCAATGTAAATCAATGATCACATTTATTTTAGTAGTATCCAATTACATTACATCCTTGGAAATATCTTATCTACAAACTATGCATACCTGTACCATAAGGTGGCGTATTCCCTAATTTAAAAAATGTAACTCCCTATTAAAATGATTATGGAATAACTCTCTATTTCAAAGTAATAAATTGAATGGGCTTTCTTAAAATAAAAAATATTCCATGAAAATATCATAGAATTCATCTACCACATCAGGGTACATATTTTTCATGATACATTGAAAGACTTATTTTACATTACACATACTAAAAAATGCAGCTATAGGTAATGTTACCAAATGGGCATATTAATGATATTTTATATTAATCATCTAGGATGATGGAAATATGATTATATACTGAATATAGATCTAAAAAAATATAATTCATGTTCTACATGGATTTGATAAATTTGATCAATGAAGGGAAATGGAAAATGATCATTCCAGGTTGCCTCATTTTGGTTTCTTTAATCTACACATACTCACCATCCGGTGATGGTGGGAGTCGAGATGATATAATTTTAATCATTTTTTTTACTATGATACTATTTTTCACTAGAATTGACTGTCTGTATATTACCCACTACAAATCATAGTTTGAAAAAATTATTCTAGCATTCATGATATTTAATAATTTTTTCTAAACTACATCCCCTAATAATGGGGTGTGTCACCTATGAGATTGACATTTTGGGATTGAAAATCCCCTAAATAATTTTTTATGTCTGCATGATGTATGATTGATCCCTTTTATATTATAAACTACCAATGAAATTGACATCTTATGCCACTGTAAAACAACCATAACTTTCTCCTCTTAAAAATGTGACTATAATGAGTTGATGATAAATTTTAGTGCAATACCAACTTCTAAAAAATAATTATTGAATGTACAATGGATGGTATTCAGTTCCATATTCAGTGGATGACTGAATGAGGGTATGAATGGTGGGATGATATCTATTTTAAAATTTCTTATGTATTTTTCCCCTCAAAATAATATTATGCATCCACAATAGGGGAAATTTCATCACTCACTTTATCATTGTCTTAGTATTAATCTCTATCATCTTTAAATAAGATATTTTGGTAGTCAAACTAATCATATTTTTGTTTTCCTAAATTATCTAGGTTGAACAAAAGTTGTTCATCTCCTACATTGAATATATTTCCTCCTTTTTTACCTCAATTATTTATATTTTAGATGATATGAATGGTCAACATATGATGATTAGAACATATAAATCTTCATCGATGTAAAAAATAACGATGTCTACTGGAAAAAATTACTTTATGGAATTTGAATTTGGAATCCTTGAGAATTATTTAGGGATACATTACATAATTTTCAAATATTTAGAGTGATACAATAGTTTGTTTGAATTACTCGAGTCCCATATTGTGGCATATATTCATCAGTATGAGGTAGATGTGGGATCCTAAATCGCAAATTGATCTTCCAACATTACATTATATTATATTGCATGGAATTGAGAAAATTCCACAATCTATAAATTTTTTGATATGTTATGATGAACAATACGAGTTCACTATTCAGTTAGTGAGGTGACTCCAGGTTCTTCAATTTTTCTTTTGTACGAAATATTTTTCATAATTATATTCATATAGGTAGGCATCAGAGAGATTTGGTCCAAAAATGGAATGTTGATACTTAATTTCATGAACATATCTAAAAAAATTATTATACCGAACTTAAATACATAATTCTTTAAAACATTGTAGATGATGGACATGTCTTATAAATGGTGGTGGTATAATGATGAATTTTCTTTCAAAAGTTATTGAATTGTTGCTTTTGTAGATGGTGATTCGTCTTAGAGTATCTTTTCAACAATTTTTTTTTTCATATTTCATTCCTCTATCGTTATAAATGATTTTTGGTTTCCATATCTTGTTAGGATTATCCCTTGCATGGCTTCTAAAATTCTATTAGTTTTCCACTATTCATGACAACTACCTTTTCCTCTTCCCTTGGGGTTTTCTTCATATTATGTGGTAGAGTATCTCGAAATCACTATGTTAATGCCTTTGAGATCTGACCCATTGGATTCTTCATTTTACGAAGATCCACACTTCTATTCTTTATTTTAGTCTCTTGGGTGTTCATCCTCTAATATACCATCTGAAGAATGGCTATGTGTATATTTTACATATATTTTTTGTGTAATGGAAATTTTTGGAGGTCTTAGTAGAGGTGTATAAAATTTTTATTGTGCTCTAAGAAATAAGGATTGTTTCTGTGTCTTCATATATAGTTTAGGAACATGATTTATTTTCAGATATACTTGTGTTATATCATTTCTAAATTATTCAAGATCAATTATTTGCTGGTAATACCATTGATTATGTTGATACTATTATTGCACATCCCTATGATGATAATTTTGTTGTTGTTGTTGAATTTTTTGATTTTCATGATTGTAATTAATTTACTTAAAATCTAGGATTAATTTTTTCTCAACAAAATTTGTCACCTCTTGACATAGGTCTTAGTAGCCACAAATTTTGAAAGATTTAATTTACATTAGACGGGGATGAGGGGGAGTATATGTAGTTGGTTTGTAAAAGGAATGAAACGTCTTAGTTAAGGCATCAACTTTTGTATCAATTTAGGTACATTTTTCAAATTAGTAGATTCCTTCATTGGTTTGTCCGCCATTATTTTTCCATATATTCCTATTATGATAGGCTTAATTTGAAATTACATAGCTAGTCTTAGGTGTTTTAAACATCATCTATCCACCAGGATCATCATTCGGAGTAACTAATTGGTGGACATGATAAAATGTTTGGAGTTGTATCCACTTACCAAATCTATTATGTCATGAGATATGAGTCAGTTGCACAAAATTATCCTTTGATTCCCAAGTGGAAACTCCATTTGTTTGAATGAAATTTTGGTTTTCATTCTGGAGTTTCCATGTACGTAATGTAGGAATGAAATTGTCTGAGAATTTATTTTCCAAGTCATCTAATGTCATGATTAAATTAGAAGACTGTCATTTTAGCAAATACATGGCTCTTTCTCACATAGAAAATGGAATTACCTTTAGTTTTATGGCTATAATAGATTCTACATGGTTGTGAATGGTGTTATAGTCTTCCAGAATTTTTTATATATATTAATGGAGATCTTCACACTAGTCCACTAAATTAGAACATATTCTAATGAAAATAAATTATTCCAGGTTTATTGTCGAATGTGTATACCAGAATGGGATAACCTAAAATGATTGTGGTAGAAACATAGATAGATATCATTTCAATATGCACGATGGTGTGTTCCTATTGCACTGGAAAATTTCCATGTATAGCTGGATTCATGTTTTCAATGTTTAGTAGGATTGGACCAACATGATTGATGTGGTCAAACAAAATTCTATGGAGGAATGAAGAGATGTAACATCTGATTTATGGTTTTAAAGTAATATGTTCATGGGAATCAAGGAACATTAAATGAGTCATTGGGCCCTCATGCATGAACTAAGACAAAAGGAAAATGGTGCAGGGCCATATAAAAGAATAGAAAAAAAATGAGATAAAATGTAATAAAATAAAATGAGGGAATGGGTGAGGTAATATTACATTCCTACCATAAGTTTCTGTAAGAAGAAAAAATTTCAATGTTCCCAAGAAATAGTGTAAAAATATTACATTCCATCATGATTTGATTAATTATCATGGGAATCAATTAGATTAGGTTTATTGTTTCTGGAAATAAACATTATACTAAGGCTTAGTAGAGAGATATTTTTGGGTTGATCACACAGGGAATTCAAATAGATGAATGGAGCTACTGATTATTAATTTATTTTGGGAATAAATAATGACAAGGGAATTGTGGTTTATGATTGGAGAGAGAGAAGGTATCAGGATTGATTTTTGGCTTCAGGTAAGAGGATAATCTCAACCATAACTTGTTATGGTATAAAGTTTGATTATATGAAATAATAAATGGTGTTTATATTACCACTGTCAAACAAACTATATATAACTAAGAGTCAACTATTCTTAATTTTGGATATAAATACAACTTTTATTTATTTATCCTATATTCTAAAATAGAATGTATCCTAGGATATTGTTCATAACCTATTATAGTCCAATTAGTCCAAAGTCAATCATTCCATCATTCCATGGCTAGGGTTACATAAAATAAATATTTAATTTATTAATTTACTGGAATACCATCCATAGTGTTATTTTGTTTGGAATTTATGTTTCATTAAATTCATACACAACCATTGTCAACCCCTACCCATAGTGGTATAACCACTCATGGTAAATTGTTTCAGAAAATTAAATGAATTATAAAACATACTGATCATTCAAATAAAAATTAATATATGTTAATTAATGATCATTAATTTGTGAATAAAAATAATTAAAAATAATACTAATATCAATGTAAAAAACAAATATTTTAAATAGGTTGACCGAAAAAGCAACAAGGTTTTATCATTGATCTATAATTAAAATAGATAATTGATGTAGATCTACATGGTGATGTTAAAAATTGAATAAAACATGGAATTTATAATCCACAGTGCATGAATATATTTATAAAAAAGAATAGAATTGATAAAATTTTGATTATAGGTACAGAGTAAAGAAAATAGTTAAAAAATAGTGAAGTTGAAGATGTCCTGATCTTTCAGTAACATTCTGTTTGTAGCATGGCTTCTATAGGTAAATATTAATGATATTATATGACATGAATTGGGTCTTCAAATTGAGTAATTCCAATAATAAAAATAACATTACAATATTGATTTCATTGTGAATGTCCCATGAAAATTATTTTATATCTTTAATATTATGAAAGTAACTCCTTTTATGATTTTTAACTAGTCTTCACAATGTGACTTTTCTTTTGGTCTGTATTTTCAATGCTGGAATTGAATTTAAAACATTACATGTGGTGTATCAGTAAGGAATATCGTGTAATTACTTCATGGAATTCATGGAGTACTTCACGACTTGTTATATGTCTTGAAATATGACTATACATCATGTAGGTGATCTTCACATTGTATAATGATTTATATTTTCTCTTCTTTAGATTTTCTTTTGAATCATTGGAAAACTATTTAGGGAAATAATCATACCATACCAGGTTATGTATCATTAAAACATATATAATCTTTATTCAAAATAAATCATAATGTATATATGATTTTAGCTTATGACACCACATATATGAATTCTAAACTAACCATAGTACATCTGGATTAGTTTTAGGATTCATCTATGAATACATATACCATGGTTACTGATTTAGGATCATGATGAAAATACTATGAGTGATGATGCCCTAATTTAGGGGCCATCCAATGTGGTGTATCTTCTAGATGGCGAGGTAGAATCATCCCTCCATTCGTATCATTGTTAATACTGATAGTTACAACCAATGATACATGTAGCCTTAAAACACTCTAACATTTATAGCGTCAGATACAACATAGGTTATCTGGTGAGAATTATACCCTTTCAATAGAGGGATGGATTCCGTCGATGGTTCATGTATTTAGGCTAGATCAGGCACCAATACATCAGATGGTTTTACTATAATCATGTCTTTTCTATGGAGTTTCTTGGCACTGGAGAACATTGGTTACAAAGACCCACAAATAGATAATGCAGTCCTAATATGACTTCTAGAAACCTTTTTTAGTAGTATTAACATTTAGGATTGGATTTTGAATGGATCTAGAATCTTTTTGAGCTATATTAGGGTGATATATCAGGGGATAATTATGTTGAAAGGTTCCCAAAACTGATGTGGTAGTAACATGATATGGTACAAATCATGTTATTCTGGGATAGGATGTTTGAAAAGTATCCCTACATATTAAGATGATTCATTATGGGTTTCTTTAAGATTATCCACATATTATATACTACAAGAGTGGGATTTAGTGACAATGATATTCATATAATATATTTGATGAGTGGTTGAATTTAGAATTCAACATGATGGGGTAGATTATTCTATATCACATGATAGGTATCAGATATCCAAATTCTAGAAGAGGAAGAATTATCATTCATAGACTCAAACGTGAGGATCTACAACTCGTGGATCATGTATGAAAGCTATTCATCCAATATAGGGGTTATGTAATATATTGAAATTCTGAGTCAACATTTCTCATGATTCCCCAAAACATCATCATGAGAAGGAAATAAAGAGAGAAGATAGACCTATATGGTATAATAATTTTCATGTCATGGGATCTCCCATTCATGATCCTGGCATCCCATATGAAGGTAGTGTTCGCATAGAAGTATGTGAAGCTGCAGAGGAAGGTCTAGTTATTGGGTGATGAATTCCACCAAAAATCCAAAAACATTTGATATGATGTTTTATTAATTACATTGGAATAAAATATCATCAATCCTATCATGAATGGACAAATAGTTAAATAGTTATCATAATGTATATACAAACTAATTTCATGAATAACATTTTGCTAAAACAATTACTACATAATTTTTTGCAACATTAATGTTATTTTCAGAAGAATATCACTTTATATAAATCAGAGGACACTTCATGGATTCTAGGAAATGGAAATAATTATGTCTGAAATAATATTATTAGTATGGATTATGTAAATGGAATCTATCCTTAATCAAAAATTTATAATCAATGTTGAAATACAAATAATTTAATATACATTCCATTTAATCAATATGTTTTCATTCTTAATTACATAAGGCATAGTTAATATGGAATATAAAATAACATAAATCATATTATATATAATAAAAAAAATGTATTGAATCAAGACAAATTATCACTGAGAAAATATAATGAATAAAAATAAATGATTTCATAATAAAATAAATTCTTAATTATTGGACTTCGTGATCTTAGTAATAATGATATCTCTATCATTAAGAAAATTACCAATATTGATTAAAATAAAATGTAGAATACCATTTAATTCTGGTTACTAATTAACCACATGAGACTACCAATTAATCGAAGGTCTACCAAATTATAGTCCCCACCCTATAGAGAATTTCCAAATTATACCTTATTTATCAGATAATTGACTTTACAAATGAAAAATTTCCCCTATAATTAAATATCCATTTTTTGTGAACAATATAGATTTATCAAATATTTAACAGGATAAAAAAAATTCATATAGAACACCAAATATAGAAATGATATATATTTGAGGAAATAAGTATAACCATGATAAATAATAAGAATATTTAGGTGGTATTTAATCACTAATGATCATTGAAAAGATAATATTTAAAGGTAAAGGTTAGGACAACAAAACTTTAATCAATTATGTTAAATTCAATACTTAACACGATCAATAAGATCTTAAATCATTAATAGAATGAATAAGGATGGTTCTAATAGAACATATACCTTGTGGAGTATATTTAGAATAATAGTTGGTGTCCTAAATGAATATAAATTCTAGAAAATATTCCTTTAAAACATTGTTATAGAAAATAATAATTTCTTACTTTGAAAATAATGCAAAAAAAATTGTAATATTATGTTAATTGATTGTAATATTTCCTAAATAGAATGGATGTATTAAAACATTTAATGGCCCTGATTGTAGGATGTTCTGTGAATGTTGAGTATGTTAATATAAATATTACGTCTACGTTTTCTATAAAATATAAATTGTTCTTATTTTGAAAATGAAATAATGATTCTATTAGAAAATAATTGTCAAAATTGATAATGTGTAAAATGAGTTTAAAAATTAATTTCTAAAAGGTAAGTAAAATTTGGATACTTTGTTAAAAGACATTGTATTAGAAGAAAGCATAGTTCCAACCGAAGATTGAAATAATTTTTGATTTTCCATAAAAACATTTTCTTAATTAAATTAATATAGAAGAGTGGAAAATGGTACAATTACATGAAAATATATGAAATAAACCGTGAAGAAAAAATGGAAATGGTTTTATTAGACAAGAATAAAATAATTTCCCTCATATAAAATTCAAGAATATTAAATCTCAATTTGAATGATAATTTAAAATATTCCCATATAATGATTATATCATAATGTTGTAATCTAATCAATGAATTTATTATGGGTGTCAATGGTAAATAAATATATAAAATGTGGAAATAATATATAACATAATTAGATAACATAAAACATATAATCCTAGAATGATATAATCAATATTTTTGTAGTCTGACAAATGAATAGAAAATAAGATAAGAAATTAATTAACTCATTCTTCATTATGGATAAAAATAAATTAACCTCAAGTGAAATGGTTGAAAATATGTTAACAACATAAATAAGAACCATATTAACACTTTTAATATTATATACTATAACTTAAAATATCATATCACCCATTCATTAATATCCATTAATTATTTTCATTGTTTCGAGTGTAAATTCCCTTGTTTTCTCATTAATATTTTTTTCATTTATGTTGTTGTTATTTTTAATATTATAGAGTTTAATAATTACTATAATTTTAATTTCTAAATAATTATTATATTTATCCATCTATTATAATTATATGACCCATAATCAATGATAGTGTTGAAAAAATAAATATGGTACGATCATATAGATGGAAGGTCATATGTACACATGGGTAAGGTTTCCATTGGTCAGTGATCACTATGGAAAGGATTTATGAAATATTTAATATTTCAATAAATACCATTATATCATAAATAACATATTATTTCTCTTAATTTAATTATATATATCATACATGTGGTGTGGTGATGGAAATATAGTCGTGTCTCTTTTTGATAGTGGTAGTCTACATGTACACTAAATATGTTATTATCCATAAGTGGGTGAAAATGTAACAAATAAAATGATATATTAAATTATTAAAATGATAAATATTCCATTAGTATATTTTTTTCATTAATATTTAATATATTCATTAATATTATACTTACTGACTTACATGTAAATCATTATTGAAAAATTAATAGGTTACTTCATGAGGTGGTTGTCTGCAATACACAATAGTGAAATTATTGTTTCCCTTTGGAATAGATTTTGAAAATTTAAATATGTTATAAAAATAAAAATTTATAATTATGTGATTTATATCAAATATATACTTTATAAATATTATCATACCCTATAGTGACATGTGGTAATGTAATAATGAATGGCATCCATCCATGAGATAGTAGTATATTAAACATAGGAATTATGATTTCGTAAAACATTTTATTAAAGGGGGTCTGGATTTAAGTCATTAAATTAAAATGAAATAATATAATTATTTTTATGATAATGATTTTTTTACATAATAATGTTTTACTAGTAATTTAAGGAGGTTGAGGATGAAATAATTTAAATATAGTTGTTAAATAATGTATATTCTTATTTAATTATCCTCCACTAGTTTTAACAAAAATAATTCATAAATTAGAATTATGACTAAAAAAGGAACATAGTTTTATTAAATGGATGTTGTTATATTAATAGATTAGACTACATTAGAAATAATTGAGTACTATTATTTTATAAAGAGAGGAGAGGGGGTGGCAATTTATAAGTGATGTGATTAGGACACTTGTAATTTTATAAAGGAAAAAAGGATTCCCCATATTTTTAACATCCCAAAATAGTAAAAAATGGATTTATCAAAAGAACTATAACTTATATGTTAGAAATATGTAAAGTAAATATATTTTATACAATAATTTTAGGTTATTTTAAAACATATGTTTTACGTTTACCCCCACCCTAGACAAACCCATATGTACCTTCACTTCCATAAATAAATGATACTATTTTTACTATTAATAATGTTAAAAAAATTAGAATAATTAGATAATATAAATTAATTTTATTATAAATATGGAATCAATTTTTTTAAAATTATACATATATAGGTATATTTTTTTAATAAATAATCCTAGAGATGTAATGTGAAAGAAGGCTTTCGAAGAGAATATATATAAAAGATTATGATTTTTTTAACTGAAAATTCAATATGGAAATGAATGTAAATTGGATTTATTGATATTTAATTTATATAATTTTACATAAAAATAAATTCAAATATAGTTTTTAATTATCAATAATTTAACCCAGATGACATTTTTTAATTAAAATTTTATATTTTTCACTATTTATTGAAAAATGTATCATTTCAAGAAAATACAAAAATTTCTCAAAAGATAATTTTCATATTATAATTTAAAAAATTATTTTATTTTTATCATATAATTATTATAATATTGGGATGAAATAATTTTAAATTATGTTTACAAAGTGAGACTAACCCATATTTGAGAATGAATATTTTTTTTCAAAAATAAAACTCTTAAAATGTTTCTTATTTTATTTTGAATATATTAATAACCCTAAATTAAATTATTTAATTCTTAATATTCATCAAATCTAATTTTACTACTATGTCATAATAGTATACTATATTATAGACTTTTTTTAAACTGGGGTAGTGTGTTTTGCAAGATATTAAAAAGATTAAAATTAAATAAATATAATTTAATGGTTGTTTAATTTTACAATTGTGGGTCACATGTTCTATCAATAAATATTTTCTACCTTTATAATTTCATGTTGTTAAATTATCCCCACAAAAAATAAATTGTTTCCTCAAAATATAAACTTTATTTTGGTAATATATGGTTTTTTATTTGGAAATATCATTGTTTAAAAATGTACATTATAAAAGGATTACTAAAATTTATCATTAATAAAAATAAATGTAACTAAAAATGTCATATGAAATAACATGTGACTATTGTTTAATGTAGGTTAAAATAGGGTGAATTTGAAATTATGTTCGTTGGAGAAAAGAATAAATAAATATAGAGGGTGATATAGATCACTGGACATAAGAAATTTAATGGTCACTATAATGTTATGGAATATAATATATATATATATATATATTGCATTTTAAAATACCATTTGAGTCATCCTATATAGATTTAATAGGATACATTTTTTTCAAAACCATAATTCGTATTATTGCAGAATTTTTTTATTGGTAAATATAAGTAATAACACATACTTCTTATGATTATATTTCCAATGAAAAACTATTTCTTACAGTTGTTATTTAATCCATTTGATACTAATTATTTCTCAAAGAAATGAACATCAAAAAATGATTTATTATGCTTGATACACCAAAATTCATTTCTCATGGATCGTATTATCCATAAAAGTGTTATAAGTTTGTATGTTTTCCTCTAACTTAATTCCAAATCCAATATGGTTAGAAAATGTTATATAATATTAAAAATTATTCTTTATACCACATATGTTACCCAAATTATAAATAATAATTATTAATTTTTTAAACAATTTAAAAAATAACTTAATTACAATGATATAACATAGGATAGTTGCAGGATTTAAACTTGTATTATCATTCATTTGTAGGATCATACTCCAAATTATTTTAAAATGTTATGGTATGTTACACATCATGTATGATTCTATTTTTGGTTATATTAAATTATTTCCTATCACATTAGAAAAAATAGGACGAACATCTTTGAAATAAAAGTAACAATTAGATAGAATTTTTATTATGTTTTTAAATTCAACATATTTTTTTTCAAAAAAAATATAATAATCCTACATGACTAATATTATAATTAAATTAATTATCACGATAACCCTAATGGATTCCAATACCATTAAAATTAATCCCATAACATGTAATGGAATTATTTAATAAATAACATCTTCACTAAAACATATAATTTCTGTAAATTCCGCCCAAAATATCTCTAATCTAGGTAGAATAAGATCATATAAAACCTAATATGTGGAGTCTAGGAGATTTACCTTATGATAAATAGTTAAATTGTAATCCTATTATGGTATCCATAAACTATACATTAATGATGAAATATAATATTATAAAATTTAACACTATCCATATTTGTTTTTTATTTCATATAACGAAAATTCCATTTTTATAATAGATATACAATTTACTTCATGAATTGCATTACATGATTACATCATCCCTTTTATTTAAACATGTTTTCATCAATTGTATATGGTTGAATCATCATAACTATGAATTGTCTCACTTAATTTTTAGGTTCAAAACATTTAAGAAAATACACCAGAAAAAGATCCTAATGATGATATCTATTTCCTTCATTCATATTCTTCATTATACATAGAAATTAATTTCATTATTCTCCACTACTATATAAATAAAACATTTTTCCATTCAAATTAAACATATTACTTTGTGTGTTATTCTATATTTCTCACAATATGGAAGATGATCATTCATTCCTCTATGGTCTCCACTACTATATAACTTAGAAATATTCATCAATATCTTCTTTTATGAGTTTAAGGGATGGTTATGTTACAGGATGTGAATAATATTTTTAGATATCTAATTACGAATAATCATGATATATTTTTCACCCATATTAACCCATTTATTTTCTCATAGTCACCACATTACACTTCATATTCAATGATAACTTTATTCATTTGGGATGCATCGATTGAATAAAAAATTCGTAGTATGAAGAGAATAATAATACTGATTATACAATATAATCACTTATAGGATTCATATATCATAACACATAATTTTCAATATAAAAAACCTATTTATTAACGTAGAAAATAAATTTTCACATTCTAATAAATTATTTCAAAATGGGTTGTAAAGAAAATTTTAATTACCTTAATAATATCTACTTTGTTATTAAAACATTGTTGGAGTAAGGATAGTTTCCCTTCACTAGATGATTATTAGGTCAAGATCACTGAAACAATTTCTAATTAATCAATCCTAGATACGTCTTATCTTGAACAACATGTAACTGTATTATGTAGAAATAGATTTATTCCATGGAAAACCAAAAAAATATCTTACATATAAATAAATTAATATTTTCTTAGATAATTATACTCAATGTATATCATAGTGTTTGGATCACACATATTTATTTTCATAAATATATTTCACATGAATTCTAAAACATTTACCATATTACCAAACATAGAAACATGACTCTTGAAACACTATATCGATGTATTCATTTTTACATTTACATAAGATATAAGGAATTACATACCAAATGACTAAATAGTATAGTATTTTTGGTAGACTATATTAAATAATATCTCTTTCATTACATTTGACTACAAAAATACAACATATGATTTTATAGAACAACAATAATCACTATTTTATATCCTTAAATTTATATCATAGTACACTTCTTTAATTAATTCAAATAGAAATTAATTAAGGGTGACATTAAATTCTTTCTAAGGATTAGTACAGTAGAATTTATCATGAATCAATAATAACTAATTTATAAGGGAAGGTAAATAATTGAACACATATGTTATTTAATAAATAAAATTTATATCATAATTATATAAATCATAATAAATATCTTAAGGTGAAAAAATTAAAACACATTGCACTTAATCAATAAACTGATAAAGAAATTAAATTAGAACTAATAGAATTATTAAAATATCATGTATATAATTACTAAATTTATAATATATGAAATTCTTAATTATTGGTTGTCATGATATCAAATATCAGGAAACCAATACCATAAATACCATCCCGAATATGGTTTAAATATATATTATGATACTTGCTGAATTCTAACTTATTGATTCATTTCAGGAGATGACTAATTCATTAATGGGATATATAATTTTAGGCCACACTCATCACTATATATCGATATCATTTATCATATATCAAATAATAAATCTAATTTGGGAACAATGTTCCTTATCATCAAATATTTATATTCAGTAGAGAATATGTAGTTATAGATATTTACATAGATAGGAAAACAAAATTGTGTTCTAAACAGATTTGGTAAAAATAATATATGGTTTATAAAATAAATATATCAGTGATGAATGATAAAAATATTTTGGGGGATTTTAATTTCAAATAATCGCTGAAATTTAATTTTTCCAACGAATGTTAATGACCTAAAAATTAACCATGAATGTGAATTTAAATACCTTTCTCATTCTAAATTATCATAAACCATCCACAGTATAAATATGCATGATTTACGTTAAACATAACCCCTTAGTAGCATATGTAGAGTAATAATTGTTGTCATTGATGAATTATAATTCCATAAAATGATCATTTAAAACATTATTGAGGAAAATAACTCTTTTTAAATTAAAAATAATTTCAAACAGTTTATTAGACAAAATAATTTATAAATAATGATTTAAAATAAAAATTACTTTTTTAGAAAATTATATTTAATTAGCATATAATATTTCATAAATGATGAGTACTTTAAAGAAAATATTTCCATAAACATTTCAATAATATCCAAACTTGATTTTTTTGACTTTTTGTATGATTACATTAATTTTATTATGATAAATATATAAATGGATAAAAAGGAATTTAAAAAAATCACATGTAATATTTTAAGAATAATTTTGAATACATTTTTAGAAATCATATTTTCACAAGAAAATAGATTTCTGAATGATGAGTAAAATGAAGTATAATTTTCAAAAAAAAATAATTAATTAATTTAAGTCAAATATAGTGTAAATTGATAATATTATTTTAAAATAAAATCATTTTCCATGGGATAATAAAAATAAATTTGTTGAAGAAGATAATGATCAAATAATATCTTTCAACAGATGTTCTATGTAAAAATTATCTACTGGATTGATATTATGAAATAAAACTTTAGAATTATTATAATGGTTAAGGGAAAAATAGTAAATGAAAATATAATGTGTATAAACTATATATAAACATATATAAATCTTAAATAAATGATATTATAATAAAAATTTATTAAAAAATTAGACATAGAATATTAAGGATTAAAAATAAGAAATATAACCCAATGAAAGGAAATTATGTTTTGAAATTATTTACCACATAATAACTTATAATTAAACTAACATATTATGAGATAATTCTAATTAAAACATTAAATACAATGTATTATTATAGATTATTTATATAACATGTCTGAAAAAAATTATTTATATCAAATAGTATAAATTACGTTCATAGTAATAAAATATTAATTAATAAAGGAAAAATGAGAAAACCTCCATACAAATTTAATATCATTAATGTGGATATTATGAAAAGGATTTATAATGTGAATCAAATAATAATCCACATAAAAAATTTATAAACAGAATAAAAAATCAATGATCATTTCAGAAAAAATCTATGGAATACATAACTAATGAAGTAGATTTTTAACCAATTACATGGAAATTGAGTTATGAAATAAGTTACATCACAGTTCCTATTAGATGATCATGATTTTAAATCATTTATATTATCTTTAAACATGTTATTAACATGTATGATTTCCATATTAATATTTTTATGATCTTTTATAATCTTTTATAAAATATTACCACCCATTCATTAATAAACATTCACTATTTTTAGGGTTTTTGTTGATAATTATTTTGGTTTCTTATTTATATATATTGTGGATTGTTACGATTATTATAAATATTAGGTAGTTCCATAACCTATAGAATTATAATAATGGAATATTTATCATATTAAAATATCAAATATAATTTTAATATCAATTATAAAATATACTTTGAGAAATCAAGTATCATACGATCAGGGCGACGGTTGGTCATAAGTATGCTTTGGTAACGTTTCAATTTTCAATGACCATTATTGAAATTATTTTAGTAATTTTTTATATTTCTAGAATGTTTATAATATATTAAAGAAAATATTTTTGACTTAAATATTATTTATATATAATAATTGTTTTTTTTATGATGGAAGGAGAGTGGCATTGCTTTGTGAGGGTAGAAGTCCACATATACATTAAAAATGTTAACATATTTGTATGATTGAAAGGATAAAAGATAAAATGATATATTATATTTTCAGAATTAATAATATGTAATTAAAAATTATAATTATTCAATTTATACCACATTTATTCATTTATAGTATCCTTATTACTATCTATGTATAATTTTAGTGAAAACCGACTGACATCACTTCACATGATGGTAGTCCACCGTACCGACAAGCGACGATGTCGTATTCCTTATAGAATGTAATTTTGAAAATTTATATAAGATATTTTTAATAAATAGTTATAATTATTTTATAAATATTATATATATATATATATTATACATCCTAATTATAAAACATGATAGGTGGTAATTGTATGACGAAAGTCATTGGTTCGTAAGGTGGTGGTCCTCTGTAAACATAAATGATTATTTCCTAAATCATTTAATTGATATATGATGTCTCAAAGGTCATAAACATAACATTAAAATATATTAGTATATATATGATACTTATGATATTATATAATAATTAATTGAATATAAATATAAGGACTTTTAGGAATAAATTGAAAAACAATCGTTAAAAAAAGGATACTTCTTCTTTAGGATTCCACTATAGGGTTGAAAAAAATCATTATTATAGGAGATTTCATCCAAAAAAATTATTACAGGACGAGGGTGGTGAATTTTGGTATTTATTTGGGTTGGTCTTTGGAAATCCAGAAGCGGGTGAAGTTGTGAAGAATATCTGTAAGGGTGGCCTTTTAAAAGTGAGGTTAGACACACACATGGAATTCCTGAAATGGAAAATGTTTTACCCATTTATTTGAATACCACAATTGAATAAAATGATAATTCCCATGATTCAGAAATTATAGGGTCAATATATTTCAATGATATATATTTCAGTCTGGTTTTAGATCGGTTAAACCCTTAGCTTTATATTTTAAACCACGGTAAACTCATTTGTACCTTAAATGTTGTAAATAGTCTATATGATTATTTTTGATAAAAATAAATTGAACATATTAAATAATGTAAATTATAAATATTAAAATTATTAAATTCATTTTTACAAATTATATTCATGAAATTAAAAGAATAAAATGGAAAATTAATCATTAGGATGTGAAGAGAAAGAGGGTTTTCAATGTGAAAATTCATAAAAAAATAAAATTCATTTTATATGAAGATCAAATATTAAAATGACTCTAATGACCTTAATCAGAATAATTGATAAATTATTTAACTAGTTTTACTTCAAATCAAATTATAAAAATAATTTTAATTTTTAAATAACATAAATGAAAATGATGATTTTATGTAAAATTAAAATATTTTTCACAAATAATAAAAAAATGAAACATTTCAGAAATATCCCAAATATTGAACCTTAGATAAATATGATATTATAATTTTAAAATCTAGGATCATTTTATCAAATAAATATTCAAAAATTGGTAAAACATAATTTTAATTTAGATTCAAAAATACCATTCAACAATCTTTTAGAGAAAATTGCATTATTCAAAAAAATATTATCATACAATTACATGATTCTTTTTATTTTATTTATAACCAAAACATATAAATAGTTATCATTATTTAGTAATTGAAATTCATATGTAACAATTTCTAAATTACGTAAAAATGGATTACTACATTATCATTCATTTAGTCTCAGATTTTTGTGTTAAACAAGCTATCAAAGTCATTAAATGTAGAGACCTCAACCCCAGTAGGCCAAACCCATTGACTTAAAACAATAAATTGGTATAACATACAAGGAAAAAATCATGGAGGATAGAATTTTTTATTAGACATGGTAAACTAGAAATATAATTGGGTCATACATTTTATCTAAATTCACAAATTACAATATAATTGTTTTTTATATTAGATTTATCTCTTCAAGAATATAACAAAATATTTTTCATAGTCAACATCATCGAATCTAGGGGAATAGAATAAATCTATGAGTGAGGTCAAATGCTCAGTAATGTTTAATTTCAATGTAATATATCTTGGATTATAAAATAATAATTAATATGGAATAATAAATATTTGAGAATAAAGGAAATTTAAATAATTTTATTATCATGATAAGACAAGGTTGAATAAATATGTTAATGTAAAATATTGAAAAAAATACCCTTTAATAAATAATATGAGAATGATATTCATCCATATATAATATCACATTGAAAATCACGAGGATTACAATAGAGTAATTATAAATGAAGTGTTTGTTTAATTATATGACGTCATGTTTCTTAGGTGCATGATAGATTTACCATAAAAATATATCATATATATATATATATATTAAAACAACTGGGTTCAAAATATTATACATGATCATAACATATCACTACTTACATGGTTTATACTAATGAAATTTAAAAAAATGTTACAAAAACATTTGTTTTATTAGACCAATTCCATCTCTTGAGACATATCAATGCATCGAGGGGATACCGATAATGGGACCCATGAATATAATTATGTAAAAATAATTAAATATATATTGAATATTTTATTTTATTCATGAAAAATTATATTTATCATTAAATATTTATATTGATTAATTGTTACAAGTTTGTTAATATTTCCCCGGTTAATCGAATAACTATCAAAGTAAACACATTTAACAAAAATTTTATAAGTTTCAGGAAATAAAAAATATAATTTAAAAATATTCAAGATGATTTTAATGTAAAGAATAAATTATTACAATAAATTTATTGTTTAAATTTAAATATAACAATCAAAATTGGACGTGTGATTCCACTATAAGACTTGCGATTTGTTAATATTCACTTAAAATACCCTTGGATTGTATAATTAAATTTACAACATCATATACCATGAAAAATGAATGTGTAATGATATTATATATCAAATATGATTTTTATGCCCCACATAAATGTGAATTGCTGTATAAATCAACAATGTCTCAATGGAATGTAAATTGAGATGGAATCCCTTACCAAACACTTCCATTTGGTTGAGAATTTCATAACCTCATATATAAATGGTTTAGACATGTTATTAACATACCCAATAACCATATTAATATTTATAAAATCATATATTAACCATCTAAAATAGTTTATTAGCTATTTTTACAATCATTCATTATTTTAATTGTTGAGGGTGTTAATTGTCTTGTTTTCTCATGCATGTTTAGTCCTGAATGATCCATTTCGTGATAATATTATATACATATTTAATATTCATAATAAAAATAATGACATTATTATTAAATTTAAAATTTAATTGTACATTTAAAAATTCATGAATGATGGTTATGAAAAATGACATACATTGTGATTATAGATATGGTAGTCCATACGTACACATGAGAGACAACTATATTTTTCAATTATCCTTATGTAAAGGAACTATATAATATTTTATCATTAATGAATTATAATATTATAACATATACCATATTATATACTTATATATATCATCTATGTGGTTTTGTGTTGAAAATAGAGTCAACATGCTTCATAAATACGATAGTCCACATGTACTTCAATGATGTTATAATCATTATAATTAAAAAAATAAAAAATATATATTATAATTACATTTTTATGATTATTTAATTAATATAATAAAAATATATATTATATTCAATAAAATAAATAACATTATATCATATCACCTACCCCTTAAATCATTAGTGAAAGATGAAACACATCGCTTTGTGAGGCGATAGTTCACAGTACACGTGAGCGATGTTATCATGACTTTTATGGAATAATAATTAATAAGTTATATATGATATAATGATTACATATGTATAATATAGTCTTATATATAATATATATATATAACATATATCTATCATTGTACCCCACCATGAGAGGTGGTAATGAAGATACAAGTGACATCGGTTTGCGAGACGATTGTCCGCCGTATACACAAACAATAATTTCATAACACATTTTATGGAATAATGAGAGGTTGAAGGCTTAACCCATACCCAAAAAACAATTATGTTTATGAAATAATAAGATATTCTTATATAACCATTGTATCAATTAAATTGAAATAGGTGTAGAAGGATATAATATAATGATAGTTGTTGAAGAACATTAGATCTTCTTCGCGTATCCATAAAATATATTCACAATATCCTTCATAGGTTTTTTTCATCGATAAATAATTCATCTAAAATTATAGGAGGGAAATTTAAAACATATTTTGGTTGTTCATGGTTGAACAAATGTGGTATTATGGTGTGAATAATGGATTAGAGTGAGTGACCTTTTATAATTGAGGAGGAATGGCATTATTGTATATACTCCGAAGAATTCATTATTAGGATGTCTCTCAAGATTCATGTGGACCCAAATTTGATTAATAATTTTGTTGAGGGTCTATATGGTATAGAAACTAATCCAATATAAAAAATAAATATATTTTTATTATGTATTTCCATAATTTCTATGAAAGGATATAGTCATATTTTTTCTATTCTCAATAAAGTAATACGTTTTCTAACATAGGTAATTTATCCATTAATAATAAATTAATTTCATCCAAATTATAAATTTTTTTTCCAAATGAATCATACTATGAAATGATATTTATTATAAAAATTAATATTTTTGTAAAACAAATTTTAATATAAATGAATGTGACATAAAAACACATTGTTTTTATCATACCCATGCTAACATAATTGTTACTATTTATCTAACAATGTAGACGTTACAAAGGACATACAAGCTGATGAATGGGAATTTTTTTATTTATCAACATTTTAAATATCACACAGTATAATATATTGTTTTTCTTTATTTCAAATAATTTTTTAAAACAGTAGTTGATATAAAATAACTTTAATGTTGATTTAAACATTATTCATCAAAATGGAATTTATTAATATCCTGAAAATGATATAATTATAATATAATTTTCTAAAACTTATGTAAAATGATATTATAATGTTAAAAAATTAATTCATAAAAATAATTCAATAAATTTAATTAACTTCAAAAAATTTTACATTCATTTATATTGTTTAATTATTTATGAAATAATTACTGTACTGGTATTTCTAAAGCATTTAATGAAACTATTTCGTCTACAAAAAATAAAATATATTATCATGATAAAAAGTCGTATTTTTTTTAAATATAATATTTATAGATGAATTTGTGATTGTTTATTCGATATCCAAATGATTTATGGATATTAATGGTATGATATGTACCTTTTTTGATATTCTATTTACATAACATATTATATAGGTCATTGTTAAGGAATATTGTACCAAATACATATAAAAAATATAACCTATTGTTATAATTTCAGAAATACAGACCAAAAATAGAATTTGGACATGTTGGTAGGTCATTTTACCACTTACCTGTTATGTTTAACCCATGATAAACTCATATTCACAATAATCACAATAATTAATTTAAATTGTTTTCACTAAACCTCATTGATTGAATATAACATATCCTTATTAGATAATATAAATTATGATGAATATAAATAAAGAATCAATTTTTCCAAATTATACATAAAAATGTAGCATTATTTAATTTATAATTAATCATGCATATGTGATGAGAAAGTGAGTTTTTAAGGTGAAAATGTTTAAAATATTAGTCTTTTTTTAATCTATATTCATTAAAAACATGATTCCAATAACCTAATATGGTTTAATGGATATAAAATTAAAATAACATTACTTTGAAAAAAATTTATCACATAATATAACATTGTAAATAATTTGAAACAAAAAGTATACTTTCAATGAAAATTATGTACTTTTCAGTATTCATAAAAAATAAAGCATCGTAGAAAAATTCCAAAAATTAAACATAAGTTTATTTTTATATTATGATTTCTATTTTTATTTTTATATTTTCCAATATAATATATAAAATTGGAAAAAAAATAATTTTAATTTATGTTTTCAAAGAATGGTTAATCTCATCCTAAAAAATATGGTATTTTAGAAAATATATATTTTCCGTTTAAGTTATTATTATTTGATTAAAAAATATAAAATATACTTAATTTCTAAAGTAAATATATTCATATGTTAATTAATCTTATTTATATAGATAATTCTGAGCGCTATGTGATAAAAATCATATTAAATAATAATAATAATATATTGTTGTTTAGTAAAACTCAATATTTTGTGTAGAGCAAGACATCGAAGAAACTCATCCAGTAATGTAATAAAATATAAACTTATTATTTCAGGAAATGTTACTTAAAAATATTATTACATGATATTAAATATGATCACAATTTTTCATGTCACACATGGAGTTAAATTAAATTAAATTCTTTTCAAATTTGGAGGCTTTACAATATCTCCACCATAAATAAATTATATCCTCCCAATTTAGACATGATATTGGTAATACATGGTGTGGTATTTTAAATTTAGGTTATTTAAAACTTACACTATAGAAAAATTTAATAAAAAATCATGTTAATAAGAGATAATGTGAAATTCCAATGTTATATGGAATAAAACATAACACGGTGTCCATTTAGGGGAACATATGTTGCATATCCAAAAAATAGATGTGGAATACATAACTAATGCATAAATACAGATGGAGAGTAATAAAGAACAGTTATTATAAGAACATGGGAAATAAAAACAATATTAATAACATAAAATAAAAAAATAGGAGTGAAATATACCATTGATATAAAAATAAATGATTGTAATAGGAACACATTTTTCATCATGTTCCTTTTTTAACAATGTTGAATATTCAAGGAGATATATACCTACATGATTTTAATCCATTTCATAAACACAATCTAATTCATTGGATTTCCATTAATCATTCCACCTTAATCTCATACTCTAATAAATAATGATGAATTTTTATACCTGATATAGTACTATCCATTCTAATTTATCCACAGTAGACATTTATTCATCATATCATCATTATATCAACATAGGGAACTAATTTACTATTATATTTCATTCAATAATTAGTTCTCTGAGAAAATAATCATTCCACTGAATCATTTTTCATGGTCATTGACAATATTCAACATATTTTCTAAAATCCTTAATGAAAAAACATAGCAGTAAAATCATTTTATATATTATAATACATATTTTAAAAATACCATCTATAAAATTATTTTACATAATTTTTCTTGAGTCTAAATATAGAGGCACATTATTCATTTCAAATATATATTATAAGTAACATAAACATGATCTTGATCCTTTATCTTCATCTTAGGTATACTCTATTGATGTTTGGGGAAATTATATTCGTAGATCCCAATATCCCAATAGTTAAAACACTAAATGTCAATGTTTTCGTTCCTCCCTTTTCTCAAATTTTTCTAGTGATGCTTTTCTTGACACATATAATAAAATCACATTGCCGTATAAAACAATCCATGTTAGTTCTTTGGATAATTATCACATATGTAAAATACTTATTTTTATTCTTCACTATATCTATTTTTTCTTTATAATCATCTTCCTCTCTATATTCCCTTCAAAACCAGAACACATAGATAATTAATTCCCATTCTTGATATCACAAAAACTATTTCAACATGAGATGAAAATTTTGAGTAGTGAATTTCTTTAAATATATGTGTTAATAAAATCAATATAATGTTATATCTTTTTGTTTTTTTGGCATATAATATATATAATATATATTTATCCTTTTATTGGTAGTGTCGTACTCTACAACACATTATTTTTCCTTTTTCATTAGGATAAGAAACGTTCTCTTCATCATAGATTTTTTTAATGATGGAAATATTTGTAGAATAATGTCTCTATAAAATCATTGAAATAAAGGTGTTTTATTTCCTCTTCCTCTGTAGTTTTTGTGAATAATGAAAACTATTTTTCATTATCACTTTGGAGAGAATACACCAAAAAATTATTGTTTTTCTTTTTCACCACATCTGAAGGATATAAATATCTTCTCCAGATGCCTTATTTATTTCCCATTTGTTGTGGTATTAGTAGTCCCACAAAATTTTAAGGGAATATGTCACAAAAAGTGAAAAAAAAATAGGTTATAATTATTATTGTAGAATAGGTTCCTACATCTGAGAAAGTATATTTTATATTACCAGATTATGTTTACATAATAAATCAGTAATGTGTATAGTTCGAATACAAGGTATATATTCATCTTCGCCCGGTAAATCTCTAAATTGGACAAAAGTATTAATAAAATTCTTCTTTATAGGATCTATTTATAAAAAATTGCATAAAATTAATTATCTCGTAATATTATGAATTATAAATCACAATATATATTTTTAATTATTTTTTAAGAATTTGAATACAAAAATTATAATTTTTTGATATCATAAAAACATAAAAATTTCTCATTTGGGATATCTAAAGTTTCTGACACTTATATATTTCTTGAATTTAAAATGGGAACTATCCTAAGCATATCCCTAGAGAGTGTCGATCTAGGTTCACATTAGATCCTATTATTTTGTAGTAGGTAATAGTCATGTCAATCCTAACTCTTTTTTCTCAAATTATAACCCCTGAGTAACATTATTCCATAAAAATTCCACTTGTGATATCGATATAGAAATGTATTTCTAGGAAAACCATATAATCAATAACTAAATAAATATTTTGTATTTTCTTCAATAGTTATCCTAAAATTATCTCATATATTAATATTACCTAATCTTTTATTTCCTAAATCCAGTTCCCATTGTTTATACTAAACTATCTCTAATATAAATTTATGTGTCATTGAACCCAACATCATATATATGGTGCCATGTTACAGCAAATTGGTATAATATGTAATAAATCTCATCTTAGAGAAATGACTATTTTATTATCTGTGTTAATAAAAATATGTAATTTATTCTTCGATTATATTATAATAAAAAAATTACATAAAATATTTAGAGAAATGATTTATTCCATATGGAATATCAATGTATATCAGTAATTGTAAACTTCATTAAATCCTTGGAAATGATTAAAATTAGAGTTAGATAAAATACTCAGAAATGGTAATGTACATAGCAATATGTCATGAATCATTAATGATTAATCAATATGTAAATGTAAAAAAACTAAGAACCCATAACATTTTAATAAAATTAAAATCATTGTAAGATAAAAAATAAAAAAATTTAAGGGTAAATAATATATAAACTGTTCAATTTAATAAATAATATAATAATTAAATGAATCCAGTAATTTGATAATAGATAACTTCTCATGGATAATAATAAATGAGTTTTAAATGAAGGAAATGATTAATTTTTTGAAATAATGGTTTCAAATGACAATGATGCCTTTACCATAATGATCAATCCAAAATATTGTTTCAAACTACTGATTATTGACCAATAAGGATTGTCCAATCATATCTCTACTATCAAGATCAATCCTAAAGACAACTGATAACTTCTTGTTACAAAACATAGGGTTTTTATAGTTGACATTGTCTGGTATGACCAGAAAATGCATTGATGGGGTTTCTATAATGGTCCTCACCCATGCTGTCCGGCCCAAATAATTTCAAATATATTGAATGATGTATTTATTTTACTAAAAATCTTCCATATCATCAAATATATGTATTATTTAAAGGAAACAAATTTATCAATATTTACAAAAATAAAGAAATTTCTAGGAAAGTAATCATTTTCTGTAGAATTCATATATGGTTTAGCAAATGATCATATTAAATATAAAAAATATGGATAGTTAAAAGGAATTACATTTATGTTGATAAAATATTATCAGAATGTAAATATTTCAAGGGAAATATTATGATCACAAAAAATGAGATATTCCACAATTACACTTAACATTTAAAAATTTTATATCAAATCCCCTTGGATGATATAATTAAAATTTAAACACAAAATACCATGAATAATGAATTAATATTGATTTTACATATTAATTATGCATTAAATACACTATATAAATGTGAATTGGTGTATAAAAACAAATAACTATCAACATAATTTAAATTAACATTAAGACACATATCTTAAGCATATCATTCATTATAAATTACGTAAAATAATGTATTATGTTTTTCAACATGTTATTCAATTACACATGACCTGTATTAATATTTATAATATCATATATTATCCTACTATAACATCTTATTACTTGTCCATTAATAATCATTCATTATTATATTTATTTTGGGTGCTAATGTCATTATTTTCCATTACATGTTTCAATATGAGTGAACCAATTCATGTGAATAGTATATTGTTATACAATAAAAATAATTATAATCATGAATTGTTTTTTATTTTTACTTATATTTTAATTTTAAAAAAAATCATGAATGATCGTTATGAAGAATTATATATGTTACGATCATTGAGATGATATGTCATACCTATGCATGAGTAATGGTTTTATTTTTAGATGATAATTGTGAAAAAGATATAGGTAATAAATTAAAATAATTTAATTATAATAATATCACATATAATATATTAAATATTTATATATATCATCTATGTGGTGTGGTGAATAAAATATATTCACCTCGCTTTATGTAGGTTGTAGTCCACACATACATGAATGATGTTATCATATTTAAGGTGTAAAAAAATTTAATATTATCATTCTATAATAATGTATATTCATTGAATATTATTATTATTTCATTCATATTCCAAATAATCATTATCCTTAATATTTATCCCCTTTCATGTATTGTGTTAGGGAATGACAAGTCACATTTCTTCAAGAGGTTGTAGTTCGTCAAACATGTGAGTGAAATTATCACATCTCCTAGAATATCATATTTAATATGTTATATATTATATAATTAATAAAATTGGAATGTAGTGTTTTAAATATAATATATATTTATATATATTATATTAAACATCAAATCCCACCATGAGAGGTTGTAATGAGAAAACATTAAATATCGGTTCGAGAGATGGGAATCCACCATACACATGAACAATGATTTCATACCTTGTTTGATGAAAGTGTGTTCCATCATATATTACACCCTTAAAATAAAAATATTATATTATATTAATGATACTAAGGTTGGTTTTAAAAGTTTTATAATATAAATTAATGGAGGTGGAGAAGGAAATAAAATATAAATAGTGTTAAAAACAATGCATCTTTTATAGGTATCCTCCTTATGTTTTTGAAAAATCATTCCTATGATAGATATCATTTAAAATGGGATTATTCTATGAGGGGAGGTAATTTGGGAATATCATGTCCAAAAAAATTTGGTTTGATGATGTGAAAATGGGGAGGAGTTTGATCTATTCTATTATTGAGGAGCTATGGAATTATAATAATCAATCAAAATATTCACTATTGGGAGGTTTTCCATTCCTCATATGAATAAAAAATGAATAATAATGGATGGTATGATATATTTTGTTGAGAAAAACATCTACCACCAAAAATAAACATATCATTATTATGTTTTTCTTTAACAAATTTGTTTCAATACATTTAGTGTTTATGGTTTTTTTTCCACTATGGAACTAGTTATCTAAGGAAATGAAATTTATCCTTGAATAATTAATTAAATAAATATTTATTGGATAAATTGTACCAACTATTTATAAATAAAAATCCCATTTTCTATAATTAATTCCTATGTTTGGGTGAATATGGTTTTAATACCAATCCATGTAAAATGAAAAAACACCATTTTAAACATAACTGTACTGACCTGGTCTTTTCTATTTCCTCAAAAATATATTTATTAAAAAGGGAAGCCAGACCATTATTGGGATAAAATTTATATTTATTTACATTTAAAAAATTACTTGGATACATATAATAGATTGAGTAATATCAAATAATTTAATAAAATATCATTTAATAAATAATTTCATTAATGAAAATTTTAACATTCTTCATTTATTTTGAATTTAAAAATATTAAGATAAGTGTTAACATAGAATAAATTATTGTCACACCTATTTATTATATTATATTTATTTATAAAATATTATATGATTATAATTCCTTCAATTTATTTAACATTTAATATTTATAACATCATTAATTTTAGTTATTAATTCACTAAAAATAACTCAATTGGCCTTGCGTAAGAATTTAAATTAATTATATCATATATTATAAATTAAAATAATTTATCATTATTGAAAAACATATATATATTTAAAAAATATTTATAAAATAACCCATGATTTTTTCCCAATCCCATTTCATTACAGATATTAAATCCATGGAAGGTTCTATTTTTCGTTCACGTTAAATAACATATTTTATATGTCATAGTATTGTAATAATAACCCAGATACATATAAAAATAAATCCAATGGTGATATAGGAAGATATATAGCCAAAATATTTTTTTTGGACATGTTGGTATGTCATTTGACCCCATTTATATTACTTGTAACCCCTAATGAAATCAATTTTACCTTAATGGTGTTAATTAAAATTAAATATTTTCAATATTCATTATTGTATGAAATGAAGATGAACATATGTTATAATAAAATTATTATGAAACCAAAAATTGAATCAATATGTTCATATTCAACTCAAAAAAGTTAAATAATTTAATTTAATATTTATCACGTAGACCAGATGAGAAATATTTTTTTAAAATAAAAAATGTTCAAATGATATCAATGTTTTTAAATGTTATCCCAATATAAAAATGATTAAATTTCTTAAATTTGATTATTTGATTTATAGATGAATTAATATTATATTAAAACAAACTTAAAATAAAATTTATCCATATTAATAATTTATTCTGAAAATGAATTTTTAATTTATTATTTTATTCTTTCATTGTTCATAAAAAACAAAAATTATCAACAAAAACCATTATATTCTCCCAATCCGAATTTTCATATTTCATTTTTTATTTTTTATTTAATTTTGTAAAATAATTTTTCTAAATATGGTAAATAAAATTAACGTCTTAACATCGATGCCACTAACCAGTAGTGTGAGCTGGTTCATTAAAGGGCCTCAAACACATATCCTTGTATGCTATATGTAGCTGACTAGAAACAAGGGTCTAAAGTATGTTCAGTGGGGAGACTATGTCCTAATATCAATGTAATAAAATAGATTAAATTGAATAGATTTCATAATTAGTTAAATGGAAATAAAACATTCAATAATAATAAATGAAAATGTTATAATATCCCAGACCACAATGTCATGCATAAAACAGTGGTAAACCTATGGGATAACTATAAAGATACAAAAGAACAAAGGAAACTGAAATAAATATATAGGGTTCTTATACAAACTCTATGATAGAAGACATACATGGTTAGTCGAAACTATCTAGTTTCAATAATCTGATCATTTGAACCCTCCCAAGTAGTTTATCTTGATCATGCAACTGTGGGACCCAACCCTATCCCCCACCAAAACTATTCTCAACCTGAATATTAGACATTATATTTTCATGTCCCCTATGGTTCACATTAATTGGATAGAAATAATATTTATAGGCATCCCCTAATGATGAAACTATATATTACCCTTCAATAAGTGATTAATAAAAAAATGCACATCCTGGATGAGACATAACTGAAAAGATAAGTAAATACAATAATGTGAAATCATAGTCGAACCCTAGGTACTTAATATCGGTAAAATGGTCATGTATAAAAATTGATTTCCATATCTATATTTGTATACATGTATAGTCTCATATGAATACATATAAAGTTAAATCTGAATATTTATGAGTTAGATGAATGAAATAACATAATAAATAATCTTCAGTTGATCATGTGGTTTATAATCCAAATCACATAGACTTATTTGGTGTCACACCCCGACCGTGCGGTTATTTTTATTTTATGTTTTCTTTGACTTTAAATTATATTGCTGCGGTTCGTGTTCAGTATCGGACCAGGCTTTTGAGTTTTCGCTAAAAAGTGCGCTTTTTGACGCGACGTCGTCGGGCGCGTGAGCGGAGCCTGTTCTGGAAACCCTGCTCGTCCCTGCCCGGTGTTTTTGCGCATCCCGTTGTCTTTGGAAATTTTTAAATAGAGTTTTTTTTTTAGAAAAAAAACGCGCGTTAATTGTTGCGTCGTTAAAATTTTTAGTGCGTTAAGAATTAATTGTCATTAAAATGATGCGAACGCCGTTATTGTTTTTATTCTATCTTATTTTATTATTTTATCACTATGATGTTTATTATTTGTTGTTTTATTATTATTATTATTATTATTATGACAATATAATTTTGGTCATTACTTTTATTTATTTATTTATCATTATTATTATCATCTTTATTTTATTTTTCATTCTTTTTATTTTATTTTCCCTCTCTAACCCTAGCGGCCCCCTTATATATATATATAAATTTTTCTTTCTACCTGGCGGGAGCCGCCTCCTTTTCCTCTCCCCCTCTCTATCCCGTCGCACCCCTCCCCTATGCGCACTGCCCTACCTCCCATCCCCACCGGCGCAAGCCTCCCCTGGAGGACCTTCCTTCCGGCGAAGCCTTCTCTGACGTGAAGCCCCTGCCGACGCAGCCCTCTGCTGGCGTAGCCCCCTGTCGGCGCGACTCCTCTGCCGACAGAACTTCCTTCCGGCTCCCCTCCGGCAACCCCCTCCTCGCACGACCAGCCTCTTCACGCGACACCCCCCCCCCCTCTATTCATCTCCTCTCTCGAGCAAGGAGCTTCTCCGTCGCTTCCTCATACTTCCCAGCGCGCTGTCCGCACCCCGCCTGCCCCGCACCCATCTCCTCCTCTCCTCCTCCCATTTGCAGAAGCCCGACCGACCTGTCTCTCCGATTCCTGCACGCCGCTGCTGTAGCGGACCAGCCCCCTGTCCGCCGCGCTGCACCCTCAGCCGCCTCCCTCTAACTTCGTTCCAACCCAGCCGCCTCCCTCGGCAGCAGCCCGCGACCCCGGTGGATCCTCCTTCCCTGCAGCGTCTATCGGGCGACCCCGCCACCTCCCGCTGCTCGGCTTCATCCGGCACGGCCTCCGCCGGCACGGTCTCCCTCTCCCTCGTGTTTTTTTCTTCTTCTTCTTCCTTTCTTCTTCTTCTTCTCTCCTTCTTCCTCCTCTTCTTCTTCTCTTCTTCTTCTTCCCTTCTCCTTCTTCCCTCCTTCTTCCTCTTCTTCTTCCCTTCTTCTTCTTCTCTCCTTCCTCTTCTTCTCTTCTTCTTTTTCTTCCCTCCTGTCCGCCGCGCGTATCCCCTGTTCAGCGCGCCCAACCGGCGTCCCGGCCTCCCCCGCTTTCTCTCCTGCTACCTGGTGCGACATCCCCCCTCCGACCTGCCCCCTGCCTCGCCTTCGACCGGCCGACCCTCAGCGGTGCACCTCCCTCTCCAAGTGCCCTCCGGCACGCCCTCCTCCCGGCAACCGCAGCAGCTCCGGCGCGCCCTCCAGCCGTGAGACCCCCCCTTTTTGTATTCTTTTATTTATTTCTTTTCTTTTAATTTTATTATTATTCCACTTATTATTATTATTATTATTATTATTATTATTATTAATGTTATTATTATTAATTTTATCATTGTTATTATTGTTATTAATATGATTATTATTCACATTATTAATGTTATTATTAATCTTATTCTTATTATTATTTTTATTTTATTTTTTTGTTGTCATTATTATTATCATTTTTATTATTATTAATGTTAGTATTGCTAATATTATTATTATTATTATTAATTTTATTATTATTATTTTGTTGTTGTTATTATTACTATTATTATTATTATTACTATTATTATTATATTTATTTTTATCATTATTGATTATTATTATTGTTATTGTTATAATTATTACTATTAGTATCGCGATTATTATTATTCTTGGTTCGTCTTTGCTTTGTTAGGGGGTTTTTATCAATTTATGTTTCGTTTGGTAGGATTATTATTTGAGGGCCCGCGCAGGGTGGTTCCGAGTGAGCGCCATCGCTGCGCTTTGTTTCCGAGGTTCCGTCGTCGCCGCGCTTTGGTTTCGAGGTGAGCGTTTATTCCTGCCGCTTGGTTTCGAATGCTCTGGTGAGTTTTGGATGTGTCTGAGTCCTTGGTTTTGATTATGCAGAGTGTCGGACTTTATCACGTGGCTTCGGAAACGCGTTGTGTCATCGCGCCTCGGTTCCAAAGTTGTTTTGTCGTCGCGCCTTGGTTTTGAGGTAGGTTCCCTTTGCACTGCTTTTAAAATTTAAGCTATATTATTTCATGCTGTTTGCGCACACTAGTTGTTCGAAATAAATGTTTTATAAATAAGTGATAATATACAATATTTCATTTTTAATATAAGATAGTTAATTTTTAAATGATTATTCAATGTCAAAAGGAGCCGTTTATTTTATACAGGTCACATGAAACACCCTTTTGACGAGCGGACACCCAATAATGAAAGAATGCCCGTTTGGCTTTTAAACATAATTCACGGAATATAAAATAGAGTTCTGGTTTAATGAGAAATGATTTCTTTTGAAGCATGAACAAATACTTTGGTTCGTTTGAGAAATTGTCCGGTTGGCTCTTAAGGATTATTTGGAAAAAGAAAATGGTTTGGTTTGGTTTATAAAAATATTGTTGGCCTGTGACGTAGTGTTTTGGATTCTTTAAATAGTTTTAAACTGGTTTTGGTAGTGATTGTGAATTGTATTAAATTCCCGTTTGGCACTTTATGGAAAGCGATAAAAATGTTTCGATAAAAACCCTCTTAGGGCGACTCTCATGCCTTGGTTGAAATTGATTGTTTGGGAGGCCGCGCTTAGAGGCTCCCGGGTATTTGAGTAGTTAAAGGCAAGAGGTTGTCCAATGGAGTGGCTCGGGGAATGCCTGTTGTTCTTTATATATAGATATATCTGATTGGATGCTCGGTTGGCATCGGTTGGCTCACCCCCTTTTTCTTAAACACTTGAGACATGGGAATCTGGCATATTGAGAGAATATTCTAAGAACGATTGCTGCACTGGTAGGTTATGGTACTGACCAGTGGCCCATAATAGGTGGATATATTGGGTTTATTGCTATGGGATTTGCCCTCGACCTGCCTGTGAGTGGATGGTCGAGCGTGTTGTGCGTTTTGATTTCATCGTGACATGTCAATAAGGATGATTTCTCATGTATTGGTGTCTTCTGGTTTATTCTCGATTTCCTAGGTTCACCCATGTCTATTCAGCTTTTGTAGCTTACAGTAATGATTATGATGCTCACGTGTATACTTACATTGCCCTTGCTGTATGTTTTACTTTGTGCATTCTGGCATATTGTTTTCCTTGGAAACTGATAAATTGCTTTTTAATGGGTTTCTAAAAACTGTTTTCAAATGGAAGTGTTTAATCCCTCTTGTACAAATTTGAAAATTTAAACATCACTTTCCCCTTTTCCTGAAATGTCATCGGCACTGATGAAATGAACACGAATTTGGAAAATGGCTAAGGGCAATGGTTCGTACTTTGTTTTTAAGTAGAATATTATTACAAACATACTTTTATAGATTGTAGTTCAAACTTGAAATGATGTTTCTTTTATTTTAAAGGTAGTGCATTGGGAATAGATATTGGGCTAGCCTACTGAGTTTTAATACTCACGCCTATAGTTGTTTTCTGTTTTTAGTGTTTGTGCAGGCTATAGCTTGAGTGCGCTCGCCTAGGGCGACGCTTGATCGTTGAGTTGGAGAGCGACCCACGAGGTCGCACGGAGTTTGTTCGCACGTCGTGTTTAGTTAGTTTGTTTCCTGTTTGTTTCTGTTTAGTCACTTTGTTTAGTTTACCTTTTTTCTGCGCTGCTCTGTTTTTTTCTTTGCTTTCTTATTTATTTATATTGGGCGAAATCGTTCCCACAGTCTCTAATGATGCCCTGGCGCTTGTCGCCAGCCCGGGAGGATCGGGAACGCCTCTCGGGCCATGTCGCGGACCGGCTCGGGTGACCGGTTCAGGGTCAACCCGGGTTGGTTCATGACAAAATGGTATCAGAGGAGGTTTGCTCTTAGCAGACCTCACTTTTCAGAGCGCCCTTTGTTATTTGGGATGTCAAGGTAGATGGAGTAGGATTGTCGGGACTTGAGGGGTAGGTACGAGAAGAGCGTCGCGAACTCTTTCCCGTACCGATCCTCAGGTTTCCATGGGAAGTCCAGTTTAATTGGTTTGTTTGGGTTTTTATGGAAAATGTTTTACGATTGGGGTACGACAAATGGAGTTGGGCTAATAGTCCTAAGCCGCATGGCCTGGCAAGCCATGTGGAGCTGGGGGCATGGTCCAAGAAGGCTCTCTGTGTCAGTGGCGTGTTTGGCATATGGCCGCCAACCATATGGTCAAGTCACCCACTGACACTAGTCCCCTGTCTGAGTTGTTCTGTGTTTTCCTGGATTTTTGAAAGTGGTTTGAATCAGAAAAGTTGGTTTTTGAAAAAAAAAAGGGTTGTTTGAAATGACATGTTTGATTTGTGGATTGTTTTAAAAGAAGTGGTATGAATAAATTGTTTTTGAAAAAAAAATGAAGTTGCTTTGTTTTGGCCTTGGTGTTCCGATGAGTACTCACATGCATTTTGGTGTGTTGGAAATGTGGATGGATGTCTGGTATGGTGGATTGATGCCCTGGGTGGCACAGATACATGCATGTGAGTGAGACTCTAAGGGATACCAATGGCGAGGGTTTAACTTACCAATATTGTTTTAAAATTAAAGATGTTTTCAAAGAGAAAAGTTTTGATGATATGATAACTTGTTTTCTCGGATTTCGAGCTTGTCACTTATGCAGTGTTTGATTTTGAGGTTGTTATTCATTCGTTGAGTTGGCCTTGATTGGGTTTTTGACCTTTCCTTGTCCAGCGGTTATCCCTTTGAAGCTTCGATGGGTGATCGTAGTGCAGTTGATCAACCTAAGGATTTTATGCTTGAGTTTCGGAAGCTCAATCCACCTCTCTTTTATGGTCAAGAAGAAACTTCTGTGGCAGAGGAGTGGATGTGGAAGATTGAAAGGGACTTTAGCCTCATTGAGTTGCCCGAGTCGTTGAAGGTCAAGTTTGAGACCTTCATGCTTGAAGGTTCACCGTGGATGTGGTGGAAGTCAGTCTCTCGGGACAAGCCCCGTCAAGAGGTTACTTGGGAGTTTTTCAAGGCCTCGTTCATTCGCCAGTATTTCTCTGAGGAAGATAGGGTGAGAAAAGGGATGGAAATGTGTTGTCTGCAGCAGGGCGACAGATCCGTGTTAGAATATTTCCATCACTTTGTGGAGCTAGTACCTTATGATTCAGAGTATGCCACAAATGACCCCGTGAAGGCTCGACGCTTCGAGGCGGGTCTCCGCCCTGATCTACAGTCAAAGGTGTCAGAGTCCAACCTGAATTCATTTGTTGATGTGGCGAGACAAGCTTTTCGTATCGAAGCCGCGATGGCAGGAGTGCTCGAAGTAGTCCTCCCTCCTTCGATCCCTAAGAGCAGTGGTGAAGATTCTGGAAAGGAGATGAGTAAGCAAATGGAAGTGGATGGATCAGGTCGTGGAATCAAGAGGCCTCGAGATCTTTCATCAACCTCTTCAGAGCGAGAGATTATTGTGTGTTATCAGTGTGGCAAGCGGGGTCACAAGAAGTCATCGTGCCCAAGCGCTCCGAAGCCCTGCCAGGCGTGTGGACGCCTGGGTCACCTGCGACGATTCTGTCGGGGTGTTACAAGAAAGCGTCGCAGAGGGTGTTCTCAGAAGTAATGTGCTATTGGGTCTTTGTTCAGAGTTCTTGGTGTAAGTTTCCTTTCAGTTTAAGGGATCTTTTATCGTTGTAGTTGTACTGGTGGTGTTTTGGGTTTGAAATGTATGGGAAT